>BLIW01000011.1:20031550-21281550 GCA_016586305.1 Ophiorrhiza pumila
CATAAGTCCAGGTTTATGTATGCACAAGATTTTGCTTGAGGAAAATGTTGTACCAGTACGGGATAGACAGAGAAGATTAAATCCCCCAGATGATGGAAGTTGTGAAGAAAGAGGTTATCAACTTGCTTGACTTTGGGATGATTTTTCCAATTTCAGACAGCGAATGGGTTAGTCCAGTCCAGTGCGTCCCTAAGAAATGAGGGGTGACGTTTATAAAAAATGAGGCTAATGAACTCCTGGCAACAAGAGTGGTAAATGCTTGGCGAGTTTGCATGGATTACAGGAAGCTAAATAAAGCTACCAGAAAGGACCATTTCCCTCTCCCATTTTTGGAACAATTGTTGGATAGAATTGCTGGCTACCTTTTCTATTGTTTCTGGATGGATATTCTGGGTATAATCAGATTGCAATTGTTCCCAAGGACCAGGATAAGACAACTTTCACTTGCCCTTCTGGCACATTTGCTTATAAAAGAATGCCATTTGGTCATTGCAACGCCCCAGCTACCTTTCAGAGGTGCATGATGGCAATATTCCACGACATGGTGGAATCAATAATTGAAATATTCAAGGATGATTTTTCTGTCTTTGGTATGACATTTGATGGTTGTTTGGAGAACTTGGCAAAGGTTTTGAAGAAGTGTGAAGAAACAAACCTTATATTAAACTGGGAAAAATGTCAATTCATGGTTCAAGAAGGAATTGTGTTAGGCCATAAAATTTCTCATGCTGGGATGGAGGTAGATCGAGCTAAGGTAGATGTCATTGCAAAACTTCCTCCGCCGACCAATGTTAAGGGTATCAGAAGTTTTCTTGGACATGCAGGGTTCTATAGAAGGTTTATTAAGGATTTTTCAAAGATAGCCAGATCCTTGTGCAGTCTATTAGAAAAAGATGTTAAATTTGAGTTTGGAACGGAATGTGTTGAGGCATTTGAAACTTTGAAAACGAAATTGGTGGAAGCCCCCGTGATAGTCACTCCCTAGTGGGGTGAACCCTTTGAAATTATGTGCGATGCCAGTGATTATGCCTTAGGAGCTGTCTTAGGCCAGAGAAGGGACAAAGTGTTTCACACTATCTATTATGCTAGCAGCCTAATGAATGAAGCTCAAATGAATTATACAACTACTGAAAAGGAGATGCTAGCAGTGGTCTTCACATTTGATAAATTTCGTGCTTACCTTTTGGGGTCAAAGGTTATTGTTCATACTGACCATGCCGCATTGAAGTATCTGTTTGCAAAGAAGGAAGCAAAACCACGTTTGATTAGATGGGTTTTGTTGCTCCAAGAATTCGATGTGGAGATTAAAGATAGGAAAGGCTCGAAAAATGTTGTGGTAGATCACTTGTCAAGATTGGAATCTCAAGAGCAAGATTCACCTGACATTTCGGTTAAGGAACACTTCCCTGATGAGCAGGTGTTCAAAGTGGGTGAACAAACATTGCCTTGGTACTCTGAGATTGCCAATTTTGTGGTTGCTGGCCAGATTCCATCTTATTATTCCAGTGACCAGAAGAAAAGATTGAGAAGTGATGCTAAATACTAATTTTGGGAGGATAATTCTTTATATAAAATATGCAGTGATCAAGTGATAAGAAAGTGTGTCAAGGAAGAAGAAAATGAGAACATCTTGAAAGCATGCCATGAGGGGCCATGTGGTGGTCATTTTGGATCAACTAGGACAGGCTTCAAAATTTTGCAATGTGGGTTCTATTGGCCACATATCTTCATGGATGCCAGAATTTGGGTTGGAAAATGTGATCGATGTCAACGAACTGGCAACATCTCTTCAAGAAATGAGATGCCCTTGAACAACATCTTGGAAGTAGAAATTTTTGATGTCTAGGGGATTGATTTCATGGGGCCTTTCCCTAAATCAAGGGGTATGGAGTACATTCTGGTGGCAGTGGATTATGTTTCTAAATGGGTGGAAGCTGTGGCTTTAGCTCATAACGATGCCAAGAGTGTAACTTCTTTCTTGAAAAAATACATCTTTAACAGGTTTGGAGCACCCAGAGCTATAATAAGTGATGGAGGGACTCATTTCAGTAACAAGCTCTTTGAATCTTTGTTGTCCAGATATGGTGTTACTCACAAGGTTTCAACAGCTTACCATCCACAAACTTCTGGTCAAGCTGAAATTTCCAATCGGGAGATCAAGAGGGTTCTTGAAAAAGTTGTAAATCCAGGCAGAAAGGATTCGTCTTTGAAGCTAGATGACGCATTGTGGGCATACAGAACAGCTTACAAAACCCCAATTGGAGCTTCTCCTTTTCGAATGGTTTTTGGTATAGAATGTCACTTGCCAGTAGAACTTGAACATAAGGCGTATTGGGCAATTCAAACCTTGAACATGAATCTGTCTGAGGCTCAATAAAAAAGGATGTTGGAGTTGAATGAAATGGATGAATCAGATTCAATGCTTACATGAGTGCCAAGTTGTACAAGGAAAGGACTAAAAGAATCCATGATGCAAAGCTTCAATCCAAGATCTTTGTTCCGGGACAATTGGTATTGCTTTATAACTCTAAACTTCGACTGTTCCCTGGCAAATTGAAATCAAGGTGGAGTGGTCCTTTTAGAGTGGTTGATGTAAAACCTTACGGGACAATTGAAATCAAGAATGACAAGAATGACAATGTGTGGAAAGTGAATGGCCATCGTCTCAAGCCATACTTAACTTCTCAGGACAAGGATAGCACTAATGTGGCACAAGATCCACATGATCTATACTTAGATGATCCCATCATCTCAAATTGAGCTATGATGCACGGTCGGGCTGTGACCTTAAACCAAGCGCTCCTGGGAGGCAACCCTGATTTTCTTCCTTTGTTTTATTTGTTGTGATTTCTTTTCTTTGTTAATCCTAGTTGAGTAGTATTGAGTAGCAAATTATGGCACAATCTCATAACATTCACTTGGCTATATTTTTTTTGCAGAGTTTCAAAAGGATGTTGGGCATTATTGATAGAAGCAGGGAAAAAGAAATTTCACTTTTTCATCCATGAGGGTACACTGAGTCTACATTGTTTACAATTAAGGCATCTCTGATGGTAAGAATTGTTGTTCATTCATGCATGATTGGTTTGGAGGTTTTCCATTATTGAGAAAAAGAAAGGACATCCAGCTATGACCTGTCATTCACATGTGTTTGTTGGATAGTGAGTATGTTATCAGTATATATTGCACATCGTCTTTTTGCATACTCAGTACTCTTTTCTTCATATTGCTTCCCTGGCTGTTAATTTTTTTTTTTATTTTCAAAGCATCGATTTCTATTCTCCCCACCAGAACCCTTTTGAATATGCTATCTTTAGTGAAGATCCTGGAACCACATCTTCTCCTTCTTCGTCTTCTTCAGCTGATGAGGAGATGGTAATTGATCTTGAGCCAGCTAGTTGTCCACATTTTGTTAATTCTTCTGCTGAAAACTTTTACCATGGCTTTACTAATAGATCAGTTATGATTGAGCGACCATTTCAGGATCCTTTGAGCAGATTTGAGGATGTGATTTTCAGACAGTCGTGGTCTCATTTTGCTAGAGCCTCAGTTGTGGTGAATATGGACATAGTTAGAGAATTTTATGCTAATTCCAGAGCTAGTGGTGTTCATTCAGTGTTCGTGAGAGGGAAGTATGTGAGGGTCACCCGCCATAGTATTAATAGGCTTTATCTTCTTGAAGATTTTTCTCGAAATACATATGGTAGGTTGTTGAGAGCTGAGAACACCGATCATTTGTTGGCTTCAGTAACCTTACCTGGTGCTACATGGGTGAGGAATGCTCAACGAGAGGCTTTATACGTGCCTACTAGTGAACTCACTGCCGAGGCCAAAATATGGTTAATGTTTATTAACTCCAGGATTCTTCCTACTAACCATACCAATATAGCATCTAGAGAACGAGTTCTGTTGATTTATGCCATTTTACATGATTTCTCTATTGATGTTGGGCAGTTGATCTTAGAGTTTATCAGGCGGGCACAGAGAAGTGAGTTCGCACCGATGTATTTTCCAGCTCTGATAACGGCCATGGCTCAGGAGACAGGAGTTCATATTACTTCAGCTGACAATCCTCAAAATCCTTTTGGACTGTTGGGACCTCCTCAGTGGCTTGCTCTTCAAGAGGAGGAAAGAATTGCGAGACTTTCTCGTGGCTTGTAGAAAGAGGACAACCAGGTTCCTTTGTCTTGGTTGTTATGTTTTTATCACGGGGACCGTGTCTAATTAAATTGTGGGGGAAGGCTTCACCAAGATGTCTTGATTTTTTCTTAGTAGCATTCTGAATATGTATAGTTACCACGATGATGATTAAAGAGCTTGTTTGCCATAATGGAATTGTGTTAGTGTTAGTATTTCATCATGTTGTTTAGTATGTTACATTTGCGTTTGTGTTATATTCTTGAGTGAAGTAGTGAAGAAATTTGTGTGCTAGTTTTCGGTGTAGTTATTTTGTGTACATGGTCTTCGGTTTCAATTTCACACTTGGATTGATGATAAGGATAGCTGCATTTCTGAACACTTCCGAACATGAATTGAATTTTCTGAAAAGCTGCAAGGGATTGGATTGCTATTGAGCCGTAAATAGGATCATGGAATGAAATGGAAAGAAGAAGGCTGACATTTTGGTACAACATTTTATTCGGATGAGTTCAATTGTTAAATGATTTAGCTCTAGACTTGGGTTTGTGATCTCATGATTTTGTTTGCATATTGCATTATTTGGTTTGGACGTTTTTGCTTGCATTATTCGGTAACCGAAATAAGTGTGTTGGGCAGAGAAAGAAATCAGAAATCACATGCTTGAGTTGAAATCACATGTCTTGCAATTTGTTGGGTCCCACCTTGGAATGACCAAATTGTTTCTTGTGGTTGGTGGGCATATTAACTATTCAAAGTTGACCGAATGAATGCACTCACATGAATTGGCTACCTTTATTTCTTTATAAGTGCAAGAGGTGTTGCTAGTTTTTTTTGCAAGGCATCATAAGCAATACAAGTTCGTGGGTGGTAAGGCCATAGTGGTTACATTGATAATCTCAAATCTACCTACTTCCAAAATTACATTTTTTGTTGCTCTCCCGTAAGGTACGTTTCACTTCTCTTAAACATTTGAGATTTGTTGTTGTAGTAAGAAAATCGTTTAAGGTGGTGAATGTATAGAGCATGGAAATGTTGATTTTGTTGCTTAGATATTGGAAATGCTGAATATGCAAGTTAAGGTGTTGATTAGCCAAGGGAATAAATGCATGATAAGAGTGGGGGTGATTCAACATTTCGATTTCCAATTTTTCCAGCACTGCCTTGTTTCTGTTTTTCAAGCATAACTTGAGTTAGGAATGATGAAATGAGGAAATTCCAATTGCATCTTTTAGCTAACATGATGGTATTCAATGTTTATGTTGTACATTTTTGATAATTGTGGCTGGAACCTGGACTAAAAAATCGTTGAAAGTGAAGTACAATGTGAAATCAAGAATGCTGAAATTTTGATTCTGCCCAGTTTTAACACCATTCGGTGTTATGGTCTTAACTTGCTCAAATGTGGTCCAAATGTGTTGATTCCAGTGGTGACATTTAGCTAAGAGGAAGAGCTTCATTTTTTCTGTTGGGTATTTTTGAAAATTCTGCCAGGAGCATGATCTAAATTTGAGAACAATGTGTGCTTATGTTATGGAGTATAATCTGAGAAAGTGCTAAATCTGAACATTTTTGGAACTGTCGGTATTTTAGCCATAACTTGGCCATTTTGACTTCAAATGGGATGATTCTTGTCCTCACATTTCGATTAGAGAGTGCACTACAACTTTGATGTTTTATGTGCGAACCAATTCTGCTTGCTTCCTAGATGATTTTTTACAATCTTATAATGCTGGTTTTCAGTTTTTTTGGGAATGTGTTTATAAGAGAAAATGCAAGTGTTTAGCAATGTTCTCAATTTAATTGTTTTGCTTTGAGTATTATGTGACAAGTTGAATTTTTCTTCACAGAAATGGCACCAAAGAAAGATCCAACTTCAAGAAAAGCCACAACTTCAAAGAAGGGCAAAGGAAGAGCTCAAGTACACGATGAAACTGATTCTGATCCAGAGTATTTTCCAGATGATATGCAAATGTTTGAGGAGCCACCGCAATATGCGATGCCAGCTCCGACACCTAAGAAACGGAAAGGAGTCCCTGAGGTTGCTCTATTTGTTGATGAGGATGCCATGAGACGTTGGGAACAGGGATTCAATATGAAATATATACACATTGAACGCAAGTTTAGTGTGGAGAAAGGGCCGTTTAAGAAGTTGATTAAATTTTACAAATTCCATGAGAAGCTTACGGTGGCCCCTGAGTTTTGCAATGTGAGCATTGCACGGGAAGACTACGCAAATGCAGGGTCTCCTAGGGATGGAGCTGTCTATGTGAGAGGCATTTGGGTTCAAATTACGAGCGAGATTATCAATGCACATTTGGGCACACCGATTATCCTGAGGATCCGATCAAATTTCCAACCAATGAGGCATTGGATGAAGCTTTGATAAAAGAGTTGGCACATCCTGGGGCAGTTTGGGAGCTTAATTCAAAGGGGGAGCATAAGCATATTCGGAATGAATACTTGAAGAGTGATGTGAAAATATGGTTGTTATTTGTGTTGTCTCGCCTCATGCCAAGTTCACAAAGAACCGAGGTGATTCGGAATCGGTTGTTCTTAATTTCTGCAATCCGAAGGAAGCGCAAGATTGACGTGGGACGAATCATCCTTGCGAGCATCAAAGATAGAACTGCCCAGAACAGTAAAGCACTGTATTTTCCTTTACTAATTCAGGAGCTTTGTGTGTCACAAGGTGTCGATGATCAGCTTGGTGCTTGGGAGAGGATGCAGTCTCCTATTCCTGAACAACTCTACATAAAATACTTGGCACAGGACAATGAATTGGAGCAAGCGAGGATTTCAAGTGCAGAGGCATCTCGGGGGGATAATGAATTTCCAACTTATGTTTCAGACCAAGGGCAGCAGTCTTTTGATTTTGCATCTTTTCAAGGAGTAATTCAGGGTTTCCAGCTCTCAGTTGAAAATCGCTTTTCAGGCATAGAGGATAGGATGGATCGGCTGAAAGATGGTGTGAGAAACATAGCTGAAAGGATGGAACGTATGCATGAAGGTTTTGACAATACATGAAGGTTTTGACAATATGCAACAGAAGTGGACCTCACAAGCTGAATACATGGAGCATAGATTTGATGATTTATCCATGGTGGCTCAACATCAATTTGAAGTGTTATATCATAGGCAAGTGTGCATGCAGCGAGAGCTCGATAGATGTAATAAGATGACGGTTTATTGCCACTCGGATTCAGGACACCCGAAGCCAACTCCAACTTCGGCACAGTTGGCAGGGTACCGAATCCCAAATCTGTCTGTGATATGGTTAGTGGTGCCGTGCACGAGCTTCCACCTGGAGTGACAGCAAGCCCTTCTTTACATCCGTTACCCATATTTGGTAGTATACCTACTATGCCTCATACTCCTACATTCATACCAAATCCAGAATTTGCACCCGCTGCAAGGTTTCCATTGATAACATCAGGCCAACCTCTTCAAGGACCTGTGCATGGCCCTTTTCATTATGTGTCACAGTCAACTGGTGTGCCCTCATTTGCTAAGGCCTCTTTGGATGGACAATTTCTTTCCACACCAGTTGCGTTTGGATCTCCTTCTTCATCAGCTCCATCATCGTCCTCTCAGGGAGTCATTCCTCCCTCGTAGCTTATCACATTGAGGACAATGTTTAATTTAAGTGTGGGGGAGGAGGTGGAATTTTGTGTGATGTGTGCTGTGGTTGCTATCCTATCTGTTACTTGTGTGTTGATTGTGTTGATTGAAATTTTTTTTTTATGCATGCGGGTGTTTTATATTGTGAGAAGGGGGGTTTGAAGTTGGGAGTGATTTTGAAGATTTCTGGACTTTCCTTTTGATTGAGATATGCTGAGTTGAAGATTATGTGAAGTTTCTTGAAGTGAGGAATTTTGTGAAGTTGAAGAATGGATCGGTTCTACTTTGATGAATCTTGTGAAGTGGTGCTTTGTAAAATTTGAAGTTTCTTTTTGAAAATTGTTGCTATGTTGATTTGCTAATGCCATGGAGGAGGAATGTTAAGAGCTTAGTGCAGTTTTTCTTATTGTATTGTTGAGTGATTAAAAAGCAGAATGTAGTTGCTACTGGTAAGGGTTTTAATGTATTATGTCTCTCGGGTTTGTTTGTGGCCTACATTTTGAACCAATGAAATTGAAGTGTGTAGTGTTGTGTGCAAGGGTTTGAATTATGATGTGAGTTGGTGAGAAGAAAACGATTTGGTAATGTTTTGAACCTTTAGTCTTGATAAGAGGAAGAAGAATACAAAAAGAGAGTGAATAAGAAAGATCAAATTGAGAAAATGAATCATCACCCTGTATGTGAAACTTTATTCTTAGTTCACTTTGGCTTATTCCAAATTCATCATTAAACTTGTTTTGAATCTTGCATGTGAAATCTTTTGTTCTTGCTACTAAGTTTGAAGAAATTGGTATATTTTGCTGACTAAGGCCCGATGTTAAAGTAAGATAGATATGCCATGCAAAACTCAATTGACATAGGAGGTAATGTGTATGAATTCGTTTCCGTTTGTTATGCATTTATTTGGTGTCTCCAGAATTAGTGCATGGTTAGTCAATTTAGGATTCTTATGAACATGTGCTTGCACAAGAAATGATATGGGAGAAAAAAGCCATATTGGCAAACTGGGAAGGAAAAAGCCATAAGAACCTGGCAATCAAATTTGGAGAAAAAAAGCCATAAAACCCAGGCATTATTTCAGTCATTAATATGTGCACCAATGTGCAGCACTAATGTGCAGAATAAGGGCAATGTCCCATAGAGTACCAATGTACGCATAGGTACCATTGATCTTGTGATTGCATGTTCATAAGAGTGGACAAAGAGATTGGTATGTATTGAATGATATGAGAGACTAGCTAGAGGGTGTATAACGAAGGAATAGATGAAGTGCATGTTCCTCAGCACACACTTGCACGCATGACATTTTGGTCTTTATTCATTGTGCCTTAGTTGATAATTGTATTGAAATCTGATAGCTGGGTACCATGAACCATCAAAGTATAAGGTTGTGTGTAAAAATCGTTTTGATGAATTTGGATGTAGTCAGTGTGGACGAATGAACAAAGTGTTTGCATACGGGTGCTGAAAAGGGTTAAATTGTGTGTATCTTTGCTTGAGGGCAAGCAAAAGTTCAAGTGAGGGGGAATTTGATAAGTAGGTTTTATACGTACTTGTATAGACTAATTCACTTAGCTTTTGGCTTGAATTGCATACATTTCTGTGATGAAATGTGCTATTTTGTGCATTTATGTGGTTCGCAACTTGATGTGCTAAAATGGTGAAAAAAAGACCACAAAAGTTGTTAAAATGTGGTAAATGTGTGTTTGATGCTAAATGATAAGAGGAGGGTTAGAAAGAGCTAGAATAGTGAGTGAGAGTTTTGAAGAAAACCCTAAAATGTGCTTAAATTCTTGGACTTTGACTTGTGTTAGTGCAAATGTGTGGTGTTTTAGGTGTTTATGCATATATGTGTTGTGTTAATTGGCAATGTTGAAATGGTGAAAAGATGGAAAAAATGGTGGAAAATGGAGTTAAAAGAGTTAAGGAAAAATGGATGAAACCGAAAATGCACAATTGGTTATTTTAGGGTTTTGGCAGCTTTGAGTGTGAAATTCATTTGAGTATATCTCTTTCTATATTAATCCAATTGGTGAGTTCTTTGGTGTTCTGAAAAGCTCTTTGAATGTACTACATTTCTTATGTTGTAACTATTTTCTAATTGTGTGTGCAAGACTATGAAATGTGAGTTTCTTTTCGGAATACCATTCATTAGGGTTTTAAGGTTTTCTAGGGTTTTATTTGCCTGCCACAGTTTGGTGTTTTGATGATATTTTGAGTTTCAAGGACCCAATGATGCGGATTCTTGAACTGGTGGAAAGCTAAGAGGATTAGCTAGAACTTTTATGTTCACCACTGGGTCGAAATCAGAGGCTAAGACACACTTATTTGGCATGAAAGTGAGGTATTTGGCTGGAATGAATACTTTGCCAATTCGGTCAACTGACCTTGCCAAGCTCTGCCAAGCCAACTTTGTCTTCGGCTAACCAACTTTGCCAAGCACTTACCACGCATCCTTGGCGTACCATTGACACACCATTGGCACACTTTGGCACAACACTTGCACATCCTTGGCACGCCACTTGTGCACAACATTACATGCCACTCTTGCCTAAACATTTGCACCTTGGCACACCACACATGCACACCACTTTGCCACACTTGGCACCACACCTTGCCGAACCATGCCGAGACTTGCCGAAACACTTTGCCAAGCACCAATATGCATTTACCTTAGCACACCATTTCAACTCCATTTCAATACCCTATCTTAGCACACTACTCAAACATTCTTGGCATGACATTTGCACACTCTAAACAAGTTTTCACTCACATTGGCATAGGAAGGTACCAGCTGGTCAAGTGCATTTTTGCCCACGACAAAGGTTGAGAACAGAAAAATTGGCCTACGACATGTCGTAGGCCAATCTTGAGAGAACAGAAAATGGCCTACGACATGTCGTAGGCCATTCCTGGAATGAAGATTTTTGCCCACGACATGTCGTGGGCAAATTGTTGGAGGAAAAAGTTTGGCCTACGACATGTCGTAGGCCAATTTTGAAGCAAAAATATTTAGCCTACGACATGTCGTAGGCTAAGTGTAAAATGGGAGCTGAAAATGGTAAAGTGTTGAAGGTTTGTTCTATGAAGTTTTTTTTTTCAGTTTTGTCACACTTTAGTAGTTTGATCATAACGTTCACGTTTTAGCTCCAAATTGGGCGATTTCGATGGCTATGGATAGCTAAGACATGGTATTACAACTTTCATGTTTTACGTTTTCCTTAATTCACAGTGTATCATGATCAAATATTGGTGGGAAGTTGCTGTCATGAAATACTTTGTGTTTGAGTTTCTAAAAAATTGGCTAAGTGTTGAACTACTGATTTTCTGAAATTCCAGGTTGATGAAGGCGCGGTTTGCTTTGGCAGGAAGACGTGAATTTCAAAGCGCTGGATTCTTGAAGGCTCGCTGAGTTGCTGAAGGCGTGATCCGTTAAGGCTTGAAGGCGTGATATAATTCTGATTTCTTCACCTGGGTCTTGAGCAGCAAAGACGCGCGAAGCTGAGCCTGAAGGCGCGATGTAGGATGCTGAGGTTTATGAAGGCGCTGAAAATTAACACCAAAGGCGCTGAAGTGTTGAATAATTTTTCAAACTTGGAATTTTTGACATTTTTGGCTGATTTTTAGTTTCCTCTCTTAAGGGCACTTTTGTAATATTTGATACAATCTACGTTGCGTATTAGTTACGTTTTCCCAACTCTATATATAGGGAAGATAGCTTACATGTAAGGGGGATAATTTTTTGACTACTCGCATTTTTTACATATTGTAATCGACTTTTGATTTTGAAGAGCGAGAATTCTCATTTTCTCTCTCGAGATCTACTTTCTCTCAATAAACATTTCTTCTCGAATCTCAATTCCGATTGTGAATTTGGACTGGATCCTTATTTCTTATTCTCAATTGACAAAGGAATTGACAAAGGAATCGACAATTCTCTCGATTTTATCGGTAAATTCTTCCAATTAAGTGAGAATGAGCTTATCAATTTTGGAATTTGTTGATTTTGAAATGAGAAAGATGTTTTCTGGCTAAATTTACTATATCTCAGGATTCTTAATGGATGAATATATATTTTAGTAGATTGTATGCTATGCAATTGATCTAATTGTTGAGGATTGAAATCACATTTAAATTGAGCATAAACATATGTTGAATTTCATAATTCCTAGCTAGTTTTGAATGGATCAAGTTTCAATTGTGGTCGACATGCTAAATTGAGGAGTGATTCATCAAAGTTAGTGAAGTTGCATGAATTGAGAACTAAATTGTGATTATTTTAGTCTTTGCACTCGTTTTCTGTAATCAAATCAATTCTGAGACTCAGGCACGATCATAGGAAGTGTTGATGAATTGATACGTTAGATAAAGTGTTAAAGAAGCTTTCTGTGTTAACAACAATGATATGTAAACCCTAGGATGGACCTCGCCATGGGAGTTCTTAGGACATTGCATGTTAGAGTAGTTAGCTGAGAGAGTTGAGACTTTGCGGAGATTATTCCACCATTCTCGGGCCTCGCCATGGGAGAGGATGGTGATTTGTGGGTACAAGCAGTGGTGTGGTCGCCAAGCTAACCACAACTTGGATTTCTAGGCAATTCAGGTCTCCAAAGCATTTAATTGTTTATCGATTGCATAGCATCGAGTTACTAAGCCTGTGTTCATCCAATACAAGAATCTTGAGATATCTGTTTCATCCTTGCTTGTTGCTATATTTTGCATCTCTGTTTTCGTTCTTTTGTGTTGAATTTTCCTCTTTCTAGTACTTAGATTCTGTGACAAGAGTTTTAGAACAATTTACTCAATTTTCTTGACCTACGCCTTCCCTGTGGATTACGATCCCTACTTACGCTACTACATTAGTGTTAGGATAAAATTGAGATGATACGACTTTAAGCTGTCATACTTCCAACCCTAAAGACTCAAAGGTTCACTCAAGCCTTTTATCAAACACTTACTAGTCAACAATTAAGCCAACTAGTTACCATTTCATTCAATGTCCATAGAATCCATTCACTAGGTACCCTTTCGATAAACCCTATCAATCAACAATCAATTCATCTACCTAGCCAACAACAACCCAAGGAGCACAATAAACTCTAGCCTAACATAGCTAGAGCATTCATCATATAAGCAATAAATACCACAAGCAAAATAATAAATGACATTATGATAGCAGTATGTCGCGTACTCTTCAATTTAACCCTAGACACTACTGCAGAAGTGGAAGTAGGGATCGTATCCTCAGGGAAGGGGTTGGTTACCAAAATATTAATGAATTGCTCCAAGAGATTCACAAGTACAGTTTAACGAATTGAAGGACAATAGTAACACTCAAGGAAAAATGAAGAATGCTCTAAGGCAGGAGAGTAAGGCAGAACAGGACTCAATCTTACAAAAGTAACAACAAGACTCCACAATCCAATCTAAAAGAAAACGCAGAAATGAGATATCAAATTTTAAGGAAAATGTCCTAGGGTTTCTTTCCGGATAATCATGTAATTTAACTATGTAAGTGCACTGCAATTGACGCAATGGACGACCAAAAGGGGATCAAACTGCCTAAGAACCTAGGTTATGACTGGCATGGCGACCGCTTCATTTTCTATGTTCTCTGACTCCACAATTTCCCTTGGAGAGGCCTAAAGTGAAGAATTAATCCTGCAGAATCCCAACCTTCAGAGTTTCACTACTATTGCATGCAAAGTTTAGGTTTTCCTATGGCGAGGCCGAACCTAATTCCGATTGTCTTCACAAAGCTCCAAAGATCTCTTTTCCTTTAGTTCTAGACTCTCAACAAACCTCCACCGGCATGACGACTGCATTTCAGTTTATGATCAAGAAATTCAAGTGAGAAGACTCATTTATCATACTGTAACTCCTATTGTAGAATTAAACTCTGACCTAGCATGGCGACCACAATCGAGAAGTGATTCCGACAACAAGAGCTCAAATGATTGGATTTTAATAGAATTGAAGCAATATTTACCAGTATGAATTCATTCTTAATGAATTTATTCAATTGCAAGGCAATACGTAGTCTAATTACACTACAACCAGTTCAAAACCCTAAAACATAGCGAATTTAGCCATAGAGTTCCATCTCCAGTCCACGATCGTCAAAATTTAACAAATAGTAAGTCATATTCGTCAATTAGGAAGAATTTACCAAATACTCCGCTTCAATTGCTTCCAATTCAAAAAGAATCCGTAAAAGCTTCCTTGATTGATAATAGAATTATAATTATCGGTCCAAATTCTCGATCGTAAGTGAAAATGGAGCTCGAATTCGTAGAGAAAGAAAGTAGATCCAGAGAGAGAAGAAAGATGATAGAAAATAATATTCCCGCTCTAAGAAATCAAAAATCGGTTATGAAATCTAGAATATTCGTCCAATGGAAAATCCCCCGTAAGCGTTAACTATCCCTCTATATATAGAGGGTACAAGAATCGTAAATAGTACGCAAATGTAAAATGATTAAGTATTTACAAATATGCCACTGCCCTTACAAAATGATGAACAATAGCTTGTGCACAAAAAAACCGAACCACGCCTTTTACCTTTTATCATTCGCTCCTTCGTCAGCTTCCCTGCGCCATCAAGCAATAGCTCGCATGCCATAAGCAAACTCCTCACACCTCTGAGCCTTTGAGAATAACGTCTCCAAACTGTTGCTGTCAACCCTTGTATACTCAGCGCAATTCACGCCTTTATAAGGTGAACAGAACACGCCTTCGGGATCCCAACTGCAGCTTCCCTTCCTGATCACGGCTTTTGTGAGCCTTCAAGCTGATTGCCCTCACGCCTTCACCGCTACCTAAACACACCAAAAAAATGTCTCAACGCTTAGAAGAATTTTTCTATCCAAGTGAAACTTCAAAGGCCATAATGCGGCGAGACCACGCCGTGCATTGTGCTTGTGGGCGAGACCTCGTGGCGAGGTCTCGCCACTTTCTGCAAGTGTGTGAGGTTTCAGTGATAAAAAATGTGAGGTGTTTTGAGTGTTTATGAAATGGACACGAAGGATGTTGTGAACTTGAAGTGAAATGCTGTGAAGTGAGTGTAGATGTCTAATGAAGTGAATGCGAGATGTGCATTATACATGAAATGAATTTACTGATCAAATGAAGACAAGTAAGAGTGGAAAATAATGTAACTTATGTGTACTATATGAATGAGAAGTGAAGAGCATAACTGACTTGTGTTTTATCACGCAATTGAATGCGTGACCGTGTAATGCGATGTTCGTGCATTAAGGCTGAAAGTGCTTTTAGTGTTGTGAAATCAAAGTGAAGATAACTGTGAATGTTGTGAAGGATGAATACAAAATGTTGTGAACACTACGGGATATCTTGAAAATAAATGAAAATGCAATTGTAGTGTGTAAAGTTGTGTTCAAATGGTGTCTGTTTGTAGTGAGTGCGTGTGGCATTAATGCGGTGAGGTGACCTCGCCGCATGGTGTGTGCGCAAGTGCTTGTGCGGCGTGGTGACCTCGCCGCACAGTGTGTGCGCATGAGTGCTTGCAACGAGCTAAGCTCGTCGCATGAGATGCGTGAGTGGTGCAAGACTTCGCAGCATGATCATGCGGCGAAGTGTGAGTAATGTGCGCGAAAGTGTTACGGCGAGGTGACCTCGCCGCAACGTGTGTGCGAGTGCTAGTGCGCGAGTGTGCATGCATGGTGATGTGAGTGTGTGTGGTGAGGGTGTTGCGGAGAGGTGACCTCGCCACAACGTGTATGTGCATGAGAGCTCGTGCTTGTGTGCGCATGAGTGAAATGAGGTGAGTGCTTGATGAGTTGGTTTTATACCAACTATTTTATGCTAAATCTCTTAGCTTTTGTCTTGTGATTGATGCAAATGTGTGGTGATTTATGTGGTTTTATGCATATGTGTTGTTTTGCTAGTTGAGAATGTTGAAATGGTGCAAAAAGGGTAAAAATGATAGTAAATGAAGTGAAATGTGTTAAGAAAAGATATGAAGGAATTCAAAGTGATCTTTTGGCCGAATTAGGGTTTTGGCAGTTTTGATGTTCAACTTGTTTCGTGAATAACTCTTTCAATTCTAATCCGAATGGTGAGATTTTGGAAGCTATGGGAAGCTCTTCGTGTGAACTTTAGTTGTCATGTTTTAACTTTCTTCAAATTCTGTATGCAACCATGAGAAATGAGAGCTTCTATGTTGTGCTTGGATTAGGGTTTTTAGGTTTTACGTTTCTGCCACAGTTTGGTAAAACGTACATATCTTGAGCTTTATGTGTCCAATGATGTTGATTCTTGAATTCGTGGAAAGCTAAGAGATGGACCTAGAACTTCAATGTTTATAACCAGGTCTAATTCATGGGCTAAGACACATATATTTGGCATGGAAGTAGAGTATTTTAATGAAATGAACACTTTGCCATTTTAGATTTCCTTGCATTTGGCCTTTGTACTCACTGCACATTAGCACTCAACTCTCGCACACTATGCACACAACTCTCGCACACTATGCAGCACTCTAGCACATACTCACGCTACACTCTCGCACACATGCACGAGCCCTACTGCACACTAATGCACAATCGCCACAACATCGTCGCACATCCGCACGAGGTCGCTATGGCATCGTCGCACACATCGCCGCACAAGCCGTGCGGCGATCTCACTCACATCGCCGCATGTATTGCGGCGATCTTGCACAAACACACGCACATTTTGCACTACGATCTCATCGTAGTGCACTTGCATAACATTATGCACAAACACAATCACTCTTGCTCTCTTGCACATCCACAATTCCTATCACTCATTCTTTACTACTTCACACAAAATCTTGGCAACTCTTCTTAACATTATATAATCTTCACACTTTGAATGGTGCACTCCTTAACATTTCACAACATTCATTAACACGATCATAACATTCTTCATCTCATGCATTTTCATTTCAATTTTCTTCATTTCATTATGAACATCATTTTCACTTGGCATTTCATAAGTCACATTCATATTTTCAACTCATTCTTCCATTCTTTAATTCATTCTTGATTTACACTTCTTCACCAATTTTACAAACACTCACAATTCCTCACACAACTCACAAACATAATCTTTCACAAACAACACTTCATACAGATCATCACACAAAATGCACGGCGATGTATCGCGCTACGATGCATCGCCATGAACACAGCACCACGGCGACACATCTCTACGATGTGTCGCCATGAAACATTTGCACGGCGATGCATCTCTACGATGCATCGCCATGGTTTTTGTTGCAAGGCGACACATCGTAGAAAAGTTTTCACGGCGATGCATCGTAGCGATGCATCACCATGAAATTGTTTTGGCCGCTGGAAATTTTTTCTGTGTTGATTTCTTCTCAGGTTGCACAGGTGAGTTGAAGGCGGGAAAGCTGGAGGCTAGAAGGCGTGTTGAATTAATTGGGTGCAGGGACTGGAGCTCAAATGCGCGTTTCAGCGTACTTATGAAGGCGTGTAGCTGCTGGATTAGGAGTGGGCTGTGAGTTGAGCTTGGGGGCGTGAACTTCAGAAGTTGGAAGGCGCGCGGCTAGTTGACGAGGATGATGAAGGCGCTGGAGAATGATGCTGAAGGCACTGGATTGCTGAACAATGCCTTCAACTTCGAATTTTCACAACTTAGGCTGATTTTAGTCCGTCCATTCAAAGGCATTCCTATAATATCTTTGGATATTTTACGGTTGCGTATTAGTTACATTTTTATAACTCTATATATGGGAAATGTAGTTAATATGTAGGGGACGGGATTCATTATTGACTTTACACATTTTCCATATTATAACCGACTTTTGGATTTTAGGGCGGGAAGTGTTCATCTTTGAGATCTACTTCCTCTCTCTAATTTCTCGCTCTAGGTTTTCATCTTCAATTCCGATCTTTGTTTGCTTGGAAGCTCGGCATTACATAATCTTCTCAATCGAAGGAACTTAATACAATTCTCTTGATTCTAAACGGTAAAACTTTCCAATTCGATGGATGTAAATCGCATAATGATGGAATTTGTTGAGATTGAGTTGATTATGGCAAAGTCTGGCTAGTGTGTGATAATCTAGGCTTCTAATGGGTGAATGCTCAGTTTATATGATAATGTGTGGTGCAATTGACATGTTTAAGAAAGTAATTCAACTTCCTATGTTTTGATCCTATACACTTGTTTAATTTAATGAATTTGAACTGGATTGGTTGAAATGAGTTCGATTGCGGTCATCATGCTGAGTTGAATTTCATTTCACTTGTTTGGGATAAGAATTACATGAGTAGAACTGGATGTTGCTTGCGTTCTCGAACCTGTGTGCAAATGATCACAATTTACAGCTAGGCCTCACTATAGGAAGCTCAAATTGTGAATTCCTTAGATCAAGGTTGTGTGAGAGATTTTCTTACTTGAATGATGAGTTTACAAGCTAGGATCAGGCCTCGCCATGGGAGATTCTAGGAGATATATTGCTTGAGTAATTCGGGTAGAGAATTGAGATGACTATAGGTTCTACTCACCATCCTTAGGCCTCGCCATAGGATAGGATGGTGATGGGAGGCTAGTGTTACAGTGTGGTGGCCATGCCAACTGTGATTAGGTCTCCTGGTTGCTCTTCTCCTCTTATTGATTGAATTTCATGTTAATTGCACTGCATTAGTCATATGAATGCAAAATTCATTCACCCGGAAGAAGGCCTAGGTTGTCCTTGTTGAACATTTGTGATCCTTCTTGAAATTCGTTGTTACGAGTGTTTGTTAGTTTGCTTCTTGTTATTGTGAGTTTTCAATAGTTTAATTTTCTGTTCTTGTCACTTTTCTTTTTCTTCTATACGTGAGATCATCGTTGTGACTATCACTTGAACAATATCAATTTCTTGAATTTTCCTTCTTCCCTGAGGAACGAAACCTAGCTCACTACTACTATAGTTAGGGGAATAGGTTAAATTGACGAGCCACGACAACTCGCTATCAATTTTTGGCGCCGTTGCCGGGGAACTAGGCACGGTTTTTGAAATTTGTTGTTTGTTCTGTTTTTAGTTTGTGTGACTCATTGTTTTGATTTAGTTTAGTTCTTTTTTTTTAAGTAAGTGTGTTTCTTGATTTGAGAACTTTTACTCTTTACTGTGTGTTGGTTATACTACGTTTGCCATCTTGTATTAGTTTGATTTCCAGAGTGATCCACTTGTTCTATTTCATTTGGTGTATTTAAGTGTTGAATGTATCTTCTCGTGTTTTGAGTTTATATTGTTGTCATTTTTATAGTTAGATTTTGGAACTCTTCTTCTTTTCTTTTCTTGATAGCACTTGGTGTTTGTGTATGCCCAGGTCCGTAAGATCAGCAGGAGAACCTGAATTCATACTTGACCTTGAATTGCAAAGGACCTTGAGGAGGCAAAGAAAGGAAAAATGGCTAATAGTGGCTTCCAAAGTTTGGAGACCACTATGCAGTAAACTTTGACAACCGATTTGGACAACAGGACATAGACGTTGAAAGCTACCACATTCCTCCACAGATCGTATCAATGACCACGCAAGGCCAATTCTTCCAGGGCTTAGACAACGAGGATTCAAATGACCATTTAGATTGGTTTATGGGCTTATGTAGCACATTCAAGTTGCCAAGAGTGGAGCGAAGCGAGGTGCATAGGATCTTGTTCCCTATTTCTTTAAGAGGAAAGGCGAAGCATTGGTTTAAAACCATTGGGGGAGCAGGGAGTGCAACCATGTCTGTTTGTGAACTGATTCAGAGGAATTTTTGGCATAACATTTCCCACTGCCAGGCTTTGCAAAGAGAAGGATGGAAATTATTGAATTTCCAGGCAACAAGAATAGCGATCATTTAGGGAAGGCTTAGGAGAGGATCACATGAATTTGAAGTGCGGCAATGCCCAAATCATGATTTGGGAGAAATCAGGGAGTAAATACATTCTTCAAAGGAGCTTACACCCGAATCCTCCATATGTCAGGCTTGTGCGAATGGGGGCACTCAAGACAAGAGTGTACCTGAAGTGCGTGAATTTTTCAATCAGAATGCTGAGGATGAATATCTTTTTCCTAAAACTCGTAAGCCACATGGTAGAAGACAACGAGGAGTTCTTGATTTAGTTGAAGAACCTTCACTCAATGCAAAGTTTGAAGCCCTCGCCAAGCAAGTGCAAACTCTGAAAGCTGCTCAGACCAAGGCTTCAGTTCTCTCTTGTGGATTGTGTAAATGTGAACATCACACCGATGAATGTGCCATCACAACTGAGTCTATTCAGTACGTGAACAATTACAGTAACAAACCGCAATAGGTGGAAAATTTTTCTGGAAACAATTACAGTGGAAGGTGAACAATATATGGTGGACAGGAAATTGGAATCAACAACAGAACCAGGAGGTCAAGTTTATAAGGAAATGAACAAGAAGGGCACGAATGCATCTCCTGGTTTGATCATCAGGCTAGTACATCAGAACAAAAGAAACCATCTGTTAAAGACATGCTTCAAAAGTTAATGAAGAAGATGGACAGAAATGAACAAAGGTTTGGTGGGTTTGGAATCTACTGTTAGAACATCATGAAGCCACTTTGAAGAATATTGAAATGCAACTTGGACAATTGGCAAATGCTGTGCATCAGAGACCGAAAGGGCACTTCCAAGTGACACAATTCAAATCCAAAGAGGGAAGCCTTGCCAATTGCCATCACCGCGTTGAAGGGATGGAAAGCTTGCGCCAGGAAACAAACGCTTTAATAAGATGAGAGTGACTTGCCTAGACAGGAAGA
Source organism: Ophiorrhiza pumila (assembly GCA_016586305.1). NCBI lineage: Eukaryota > Viridiplantae > Streptophyta > Magnoliopsida > Gentianales > Rubiaceae > Ophiorrhiza > Ophiorrhiza pumila. The sequence continues at coordinate 20,052,077 of BLIW01000011.1, forward strand.
CCAAAAGATGAGGCTGAAGAAATGTTTTTGGAACTACAGAAGGAAGGTGAACGCAAAGAAGCTGCCTACTATTGAAAAGGATGAGAATACAGGCGAGAAGGTAGGACAATTGAGATTACTGAAATAATTCTAACCCTTTCAATTTCCCTGGACTAATGCACCAAAACCTCCCGATTTCCCAGAAATGGAAGAAACTCTCCACCTATAAAGAGGGTCCTCAAGTTCACTAAATTCTTGCGATGTCATCAAGCAAGTAAATTGTTGAATCTCTCGCGATTAATGGATTTGGTGACTGCCATGCCCAAGTATGCGAAATATTTGAAGGACCCCATTTCAAATAAAGAGCAAATTTTGAGGTGTGAAGTTCCCATGATGCTTTCCGAATGCAGTCAAGCATAGATGGTACACAATTTGCCTCCTAAGCTAAAAGATCCAGGCAGTTGTACAATACCTTGCAAAATTGGTAGAAGACATTTTTCAAAGGCTCTTTGTGACTTGGGAGATGGTATCAACCTTATGCCACTTTCCATTGCAATCAATGTTGGACTAGGTGAAAGGATTCACCCAGTAGCTATTACATTTTAGCTTGCAGATAGGTCTTTGGTGACTCCCACCGGCTTAGTAGAGGATGTACTGGTAAGAATTGATAAATTTACTTTGCCTGTTGATTTCATTGTTCTTGATATAGAGGAAGATCCTGAAGTTCCTTTAATATTTGGTAGACCTTTTCTAGCTACTGGTGATGCATTAATTGGCGTGAGAAATAAGACAGTTACTTTTCACATTAATGATGAACAAGTAGTTCAAGAAATCAACTATGCCATGAAACATCCTTCAGATGTAGAGACTTGTTTTGTAATTAGAACGGTTGCATGTTCAATCCATATGCTTGATGATAAAGTGGCTCATGGCTATTTTTGCACTGATGAATTGAGTATGCACGATGAGGTTTGTAAGCTTGTGGGTTAAATAAAGAAGATTGCATGATTCTTAATGAACTTGAAAACCTTGTGGGTAGTGTGTGTCATTGAGGGTCTGTATGTGAAATGCATATGAAGTAATTGATGTTCAAATGCAACTGTGTGGTAGAAAATGAGTTACAGGATCATGTGATGAAATGTTGGAAAAATGAAAATGCCTTGTTCTACTAATACCGTTTTTGCAATCCCATTGAGGTGAGGAAAGATGAGAATTTTTTGTAGGAATGAGAAGTTGCTGCCATCCATTTGAAGTACCTCCAAGACTTGACTCAAACCACTTCACCTTATTTGAAATATGCCTATCTTGGGTGAGAATGAAACTCTACCTGTGGTGATATCCTTCTACATTGGACCGGTTGGCAAGAGGAGAAACCCTTAGCTGTTTTGAGGCAATACAAGAGGGCTTTGGGTTGGATAATTGTAGACATAAAAGGCATTAGTCTTTCCATATGCATGCACAAAATTCTCTTGGAAGAGAATTCGATGCCTGTAAGGGATAGGCAAAAAAGGTTAAATCCACAGATGTTGGATGTGGTTAAAAAAGAAGTGATTAAATTGTTAAACTTTGGAATGATTTTCCCCATATAAGATAGTGAATGGGTGAGCCCGTTTCAGTGCGTCCCAAAAAAGGGAGGTGTGACAGTGGTAAAGAATGAGGCGAATGAACTGATTGTAACGAGGGTAGTCAATGCTTGGAGAGTATTTATGGATTATAGGAAGCTCAACTCAGCAACACGGAAGGATCATTTTCCCTTGCCATTTCTTGAGCAATTTTTGGACCGTATTGCTGGTTTCTTGTACTATTGTTTTTTGGATGGATACTCTGGGTATAATCAGATAGCCATAGACCCAAAGGATCAAGACAAGACAACCTTTACGTGCCCCTTTGGAACTTTTGCGTAGAAAAGGATGCCATTTGGATTATGCAATGCACCTGCCACTTTTCAAAGGTGTATGATGTCAATCTTTCATGACATAGTGGAGGATGTAATTGAGATTTTCATGGATGACTTTTCAGTTTTTGGCATAACATTTGAGAAGTGTTTGGGGAATTTGGCCAAGGTACTACAAAGATGTGAAGAGACCAATCTAGTACTTAATTGGGAGAAGTGTCAGTTTATGTTTCAAAAGGGTGTTGTGTTAGGACATAAGATTTCCAGCAAGGGGATTGAAGTGGATAAAGCTAAAATAGATGTAATTTCAAGACTTCCTCACCCCACCAGTGTAAAAGGGATAAGGAGTTTCCTTGGCCATGCTGGGTTCTATAGAAGGTTCATAAAAGACTTCTCCAAGATTGCGAGGCCTCTTTGTAATTTGCTAGAGAAGGATGTCAAGTTCAATTTTGGAATGGATTGTGTTGAAGCTTTTGACATGTTGAAAGCATAGCTTGTTGAGGCTCCTATGATAATCACTCCAAATTGGGGTGAACCTTTTGAGATTATGTGTGATGCCAGTGACTATGCTTTGGGGGCTATCCTTAGGCAACGACAGAACAAGGTCTTCCACACTATATATTATGCAAGCAAGCTGTTGAATAGTGCCCAACTCAATTACACCACCACTGAGAAGGAAATATTGGCAGTTGTTTTCTCATTTGATAAATTCCGAGCCTATCTTTTGGGGACCAAAGTCATAGTGCATACAGATAATGCTGCTTTGACAATACTTATTGGCCAAGAAAGAAGCAAGCCTAGACTAATAAGGTGGGGTGTTACTTCCTGCAAGAGTTTGATGTGGAAATCAAGACCAGAAAGGGTGTGAAATGTTGTGGCTGATTACCTTTCTAGATTGGAGTCCGAGGCTCAAGATGACTCAAGGATTTTGATAAAAGAAGACTTCCCAGATGAACAAATTTACAAGATAGAAAAAAGTCTTCTGCCTTGGTATTCTGAAATTGCAAATCTTGTGGTGGCAGGCCAAGTTCCTACATATTATTCTTATGAACAAATGAAGAAGTTGAGGAATGATGCTAAACATTACTTTTGGGAGGACAAATCTCAAAACTGACGTGAAGTTGTGGTTGATGTTTGTGTTGTCTCCGTTTGATGCCCGAGCTCTCAATTAACTAAGTGGGGCGTACACGACTATACTTGATTTCTGCAATCCTCGGTACTAGCGTCGTTCAATTGACTGTGGGCACATTGTCCTATGCTACATCAAGGTGGAATCAACATGGAAATGCGGGCACTTTATTTTCGGTCTTATCAAGAAATCTGCAGAGAGCAAGGCGTGGATATTGAGGTTGGTGACTGGCGTAGGACACATTCCCCATACGCTACTCATTTTACTTGAAGTAATTTGAAGCAAGATAAAGCGATGATTTGGCAGCATTTGGAGGGAGCTAATGAAGAGATTGATCCTCCTTTTTATGTTGCTAATCAAGGGCAAACAAACCGTTACAATTTTCACAGTCTTTCATGAGTCACTCCAAGAGTTCCACGCAATTCGGTTTGGGACACAAGATGTCCAGCAGTGGCCTCCATGAAACGTTTGGAGAGTTATGCACCGAAGTTGGATAAATGACATGCACGCAAGGATGGAAATGTCAACTGCAGGATACCGATGGTGCAATTAAGTTGGATGAATCTGTCGTCCATTGCTCAAGCAGCAATTTGAAGTTCTTCTACCATCGCAGCGTAGTTATGCAAGCTGAGTTAGATAGGTGTAACAAAATGTCGTCTTATTATGCTTCGAGTCCAGGACCACCAAACACCAGAACCAAACGAATGCTTCAATTTTGCTGGGATATAGGGTTGCCCAATGTGTCAAGTTGAGTGTGCATTTAGCGGTGGAACGTTCATGAGCTTCCTTCCTGGGGTTCCGTATGCTGTCTCATCGTTTGGGCATTTGCCGACATTTGGACGTATTCCTCAGATGCCTCCTACTCCCCCTTTCCTACCTGATCCCGAGTTTATGCCTGGTACTAGGATTCCCTTGATTGCATCTGGCCAGCCACTCCAAGGTCCCATGATTGGTCCGTTCCATTACAGGGCACAACCATTCACTGATGCTTCATTCTCCACAACAGCATCATTCTCTCCACCTTCTTCTTCTGCTCCATCTTCATCCTAGGGAGCTCATCAATCTTAATCTTTTACATTGGGGACAATGTTTATTGCAAGTTTGGGGGAGGGAAATTAAAAATTTTTATTGATGCTTTGTTGTGGATTTATTATGGTATTGTGCTTTGTCTTGTGAGGGTGTTACGAATGGAGTGGTTGATTGATTGTTGAAGTTTGTGCTTAGATTTTTCTTTGTATTACTGAAGTATTGCTGAAGTGGAGCCGTGGCTTATGATGGAAATTGTAGCTTTAACAAGTCAAGCATGTTATGAGTACTCATTTTCAAGAAGATTGTAGAAGTTGCCATGCTAGATTGAAGTCAAGTTGTTTAACTTTGAAGAAAATAAAGTCCACGAATAAGATGTTGTGAATTGCTTTGTGTTGCTTAGTGTTGTTTGAGTGTTTGGAGTGTAGAATGTATTTTTCTTTACTTATTGTGAGTGATTAGTGAAGTAGTCTATAGTTTGTTAGCTAGGGGAGTGGAATGTAATATGTTATAATGAAGGTTTAGAATTCTCTCTCGGCTCTTGGTGTGTTTATCACTGTGCATTAATGAAATTGGAGTGTGTGGTGTTGTGTGCAAGTTTCTGAATTATGATGTGAATTTGTGTGCAAGGGATTACATTTTTCTTATGTTGAACTACCAATGTTGTCTAAAGTAAGTTAGAAATGATACATGGAAAAATGGAGTTAAAAGTGTAATGAAATCAATGCAAGAAGAAGAATGAAAAGGGAGTGAACAAAACTATCAAAATTGAGAAGAATGAGTAATCACCTTGAATTTGAAACTTTGTTCCTAGTTCACTACGGTTTACTCCAAGTTCATCACTATTACTCTTTTTGATCTTGCATGTGAAAATTTTTGTTTCCTGATACTAAGTTTGAAGAAATTGGTACATTTTGCTGGCTAAAGCCTGATGTTAATGTAAGATAGATATGCCATGCAAAACTCAAATGACATAGGAAGTAATGTGTATGGATTCTATTCTTTTTGTTATGCATTTATCTAGTGTTTTTAAGAATTCATGCATGTTTAGTCAATTTGGGATTCTTATGAACATGTGCTTGCACAAGAAAGGATATGGAGAAAAAGCCATTTGGCAACTGGGAAGGAAAAAGCCATAAGAACCTGGCAATCAAATCTGGAGAAAACAGCCAATAAACCCATGCTTTATTTTTAGTCACCAATGTGTGAAGCGAATATGCACCAATGTGCAAAATAAGGGCAATGTCCCATAGAGTACCAATGTACGCATAGGTACCATTGATCTTGTGATTGCATGTTCATAAGAGTGGACAAAGAGAGTGGCATGTATTGAATGGGTTATGAGACAAGCTAGATGGTGTATAGCAAAGGAATAGATGAAGTTCATGTTCCTCAGCACACACTTGCACTCATGACATTTTGGTCTTTATTCATTGTGCTTAAGTTGATAATTTGTGCTGAGGTCTGAAAATTTGGTGGCAGAAACTTTGGGATAAACTCGTGTGTGAAAAATGTTTTGATGAACTTGGATGTGGCCTGTGTGGATGAATGAACAAGGTGTTAGATACAAGTGATGAAAATGGGATGTGAAGTGTGAGTTTGCTTGAGGACAAGCAAAAGCTCAAGTGTGGGCGAATTTGATGAGTTGGTTTTATACCAACTATTTTATGCTAAATCTCTTAGCTTTTGTCTTGTGATTGATGCAAATGTGTGGTGATTTATGTGGTTTTATGCATATGTGTGGTTTGCTAGTTGAGAATGTTGAAATGGTGCAAAAAGGGTAAAATGATAGTAAATGAAGTGAAATGTGTTAAGAAAAGATATGAAGGAATTCAAAGTGATCTTTTGGCCGAATTAGGGTTTTGGCAGTTTTGATGTTCAACTTGTTTCGTGAATAACTCTTTCAATTCTAATCCGAATGGTGAGATTTTGGTTGCTATGGGAAGCTCTTCGTGTGAACTTTAGTTGTCATGTTTTAACTTTCTTCAAATTCTGTATGCAACCATGAGAAATGAGAGCTTCTATGTTGTACTTGGATTAGGGTTTTTAGGTTTTACTTTTCTGCCACAGTTTGGTAAAACGTACATATCTTGAGCTTTAGGTGTCCAATGATGTTGATTCTTGAATTAGTGGAAAGCTAAGAGATGGACCTAGAACTTCTACGTTTATCACCAGGTCTAATTCATGGTCTAAGACATATATTTGGCATGGAAGTAGAGCATTTGAATGAAATGAACACTTTACCATTTTAGATTTCCTTGCATTTGGCCTTTGTACTCACTGCACATTAGCACTCAACTCTCGCACACTATGCACACAACTCTCGCACACTATGCAGCACTCTAGCACACACTCACGCTACACTCTCGCACACATGCACGAGCCCTGCTGCACACTAGCGCACAATCGCCGCAACATCATCGCACATCCGGACGAGGTCGCCATGGCATCGTCGCGCACACATCGCCGCACAAGCCGTGCGGCGATCTCACTCACATCGCCGCATGTAATGCGGTGATCTTGCACAAAGACACGCACATTTTGCACTACGATCTCATCGTAGTGCACTTGCATAACATTATGCACAAACACAATCACTCTTGCTCTCTTGCACATCCACAATTCCTATCACTCATTCTTTACTACTTCACACAAAATCTTGGCAACTCTTCTTAACATTATGTAATCTTCACACTTTGAATGGTGCACTCCTTAACATTTCACAACATTCATTAACACGATCATAACATTCTTCATCTCATGCATTTTCATTTCAATTTTCTTCGTTTCATTATGAACATCATATTCACTTGGCATTTCATAAGTTCTCATCACATTCATATTTTCATCTCTTTCTTCCATTCTTTAATTCATTCTTGATTTACACTTCTTCACCAATTTTACAAACACTCACAATTGCTCACACAACTCACAAACATAATCTTTCTCAAACAACACTTCACACAGATCATCACACAAAATGCACGGCGATGCATCGCTACGATGTGTCGCCATGAAAAATTTGCACGGCGATGCATCTCTACGATGCATCTCCATGGTTTTTGTTGCACTACGACACATCTCTACGATGTGTCGCCATAGAAAAGTTTTCACGGCGATGCATCGCCATGAAATTGTTTTGGCCGCTGGAAATTTTTTCTAAGTGTTGATTCCTTCTCAGGTTGCACAAGTGAGTTGAAGGCGCGAAAGCTGGAGGCTAGAAGGCTTGTTGAATTAATTGGGTGCAGGGACTGGAGCTCAAAGGCGCGTTTCAGCGTACTTATGAAGGCGTGTAGCTGCTGGATTAAGAGTGGGCTGTGAGTTGAGCATGGTGGCGTGAACTTCAGAAGCTGGAAGGCGCGCGGCAGGTTGACGAGGATGATGAAGGCGCTAGAGAATGATGCTGAAGGCGCTGGATTGCTGAACAATGTCTTCAACTTCGAATTTTCACAACTTAGGCTGATTTTAGTCCTTCCATTCAAAGGCATCCCTGTAATATCTTGGATATTTTACGGTTGTGTATTAGTTACATTTATATAACTGTATATATAGGAAATATAGTTAATATTTAGGGGACGGGATTCATTATTGACTTTACATATTTTCCATATTATAACCGACTTTTGGATTTTAGAGCGGGAAGCGTTCATCTTTGAGATCTACTTTCTTTCTCTAATTTCTCGCTCTAGGTTTTCATCTTCAATTCCGATCTTTGATTGCTTGGAAGCTCGGCATTACATAATCTTCTCAATCGAAGGAACTTAATACAATCCTCTTGATTCTAAACGGTAAAACTTTCCAATACGATGGATGTAAATCGCATAATGATGGACTTTGTTGAGATTGAGTTGATTATGGCAAAGTCTGGCTAGTGTGTGATAATCTAGGCTTCTAATGGGTGAATGCTAATTTTATATGATAATGTGTGGTGCAATTGACATCTTTAAGAAAGTAATTCAACTTCCTATGTTTTGATCTTATACACTTGTTTAATTTCATGAATTTGAACTGGATTGGTTGAAATGAGTTCGATTGCGGTCATCATGCTGAGTTGAATTTCATTTCACTAGTTTAGGATAAGAATTGCATGAGTAGAACTGGATGTTGCTTGAGTTCTCGAACCTGTGTGCAAATGATCACAATTTACAGCTAGGCCTCACCATAGGAAGCTCAAATTGTGAATTCCTTAGATCAAGGTTGTGTGAGAGATTCTCTTACTTGAATGATGAGTTTACAAGCTAGGATCAGGCCTCGTCATGGGAGATTTTTGGAGATATATTGCTTGAGTAATTCGGGTAGAGAATTAAGAGGACTATAGGTTCTACTCACCATCCTTAGGCCTCGCCATAGGATAGGATGGTGATGGGAGGCTAGGGTTACAGTGTGGTGGCCATGCCAACCGTGATTAGGTCTCCTGGTTGCTCTTCTCCTCTTATTGCTTGAATTTCATGTTAATTGCACTGCATTAGTCATATGGATGCAAAATTCATTCACTCGGAAGAAGGCCTAGGTTATCCTTGTTGAACATTTGTGATCCTTCTTGAAATTCGTTGTTACTAGTGTTTGTTAGTTTGCTTCTTGTTATTGTGAGTCTTCAATAGTTTAATTTTCTGTTCTTGTCACTTTTCTTTTTCTTGTATACGTGAGATCATCCTTGTGACTATCACTTGAACAATATCAATTTCTTGAATTTTCCTTCTTCCCTGAGGAACGAAACCTAGCTCACTAGTACTATAGTTAAGGGAATACGATAAATTGACGAGCCACGATAACTCGCTATGAGTGCTTGAGAGTGTTGCAAGTGTGAGTGCAAACGTGAGTGCTAATGTGCATATGAGTGAAGTGAATTGTGCATGAATGTATAGCTAAGTGTCAAGTTCATCTCAATGCTCCACTTCCATGCCCAATAAGTATGCCTTAGCCTCTGAATTAGACTTTTCAGTAAACATGAAAGTTGTAGGGCGTTCTTTTGGCTTTCTATAGGTTCTAGAATCAGCATCATTAGGTACCTGAAGCTCAAGATATCGTCAAAATACCAAACTGTGGCAAGGAAGTAAAACCCAAAAATCCCTAATCCAAACACAACAACAATGCCTTCGTTTCTCATGATTGTACACAGAATTCGGGAAACGTTAAAACATGGTAATTGAAGTACAAACAAAGAGCTTTACAAATCATCCACGATCTCCTCATTTGGATTAAAATTGAATGAGTTATTCACAAAACAAATTGCACACTCAAAACTGCCACAAGACCCTAATTGGCCGAATATGCACTTTTAATTCTTTCATTTTTCCTTAACACTTTTCACTGCTTTTACCATCATTTTTGCTCTTTTTGCACCATTTCAACATTACCAACTAGCACCCCACGTATATGTACAAAAGCACCTAAATCACCACACATTTGCATCAAACACAAAACAAAAGCCAAGAGATTTAGCACAAAATAGTTGGTATAAAACCAACTCATCACATTAAAGAAGGAAAACTACCAATCTTGGATGGAAAGAAGTCTTCTTCAATAAATGTTAGCATTCATTACAAGCTTTGACCACAAATGATGATGGAATTCCCTTCCTTGTACAAAAGATTGAGCTTCCAAATGAAAACCCTAGCTAGCACTACTTTAAGAACACTCACAAGCGAGAGCTCTTGTTTCTAACTTCTAACCCCCAACTAACTATGCTAACTAATGAACTACGTTTTTACTAAAGACCCCAAAAACCCATATTTCAGCTTTACAATTTATTTCCTACCATTTCTACCCTTGTTGACTTTGAAAATAGAGGGAAAAAAACGTAAAACACCATTTCAGCAAAATATCTCTCCGGCGCCGGACAGTTCTTCGGCGCGCCGGAGAGCAAAACGTGGCTTTCTCCGGTGCGCCGGAGAATTGTGCTGCACGTCAGAGGAGAAATTCCATCCTCCTTCAAATCGTTGTCTTTTTTCGCTCTTCTTCCGTCTCTAGCCTTCCTTTGCTCAATGTCCTACAAAACATGCCCAAAACGTATCAAATATCGTGATAACTACGCAAAGAGAGCATGAAACGGGCTAAATAGGATGAATATAATTCACCCTATCAAATCCCCCCACACTTAGACTTTGCTCTTCCTCGAGCAATTAAACACGACAAAATAAATGCGTTTCATGCGTAGAAGGAAAACATGTTCAATGGTAGGCAATTTAAAACCAACATTGCAAAATACAGAAGCTAAGTGAAACTCAATCATGCTTTTGTGCAAATGCCTCATAGTTTTCACAATTTGTATGGTGAGTATTCGCTTAACGTTTATTAATTTATCAAGTTCTTCATAGTACTCATTCATCACATTGAACCGATTGTGTGTGTGTGCACAATAGGTCCTACTGGGTTCGTGTCTTGTTTCTTTCTATGCCATAGGTAAGAGGTCCGACCACTAGGTTTCATTCTACCTTTTTCCTTACGATCACCTCTTCAACCATATTTAAGATACAAATAGGTTTACGAAATCCTTGGGACTTTTATTCTTGATATGCATGCCATGGGTTTTTCGGCTTTTTATACCACATTCCCAATCTTATGAGTTCTCCTTCAACCTTTTTGGTTAATGATGGAGCGGCCTCACATTGGATGGGAATTTATTCATCACAAAAGATGTAAATTTAACAACATAAAAGAAACACATGCCAAGGGTTTTTCTACTTTTTATACCACATTCCCAATCTTATGAGTTCTCCTTCAACCTTTTTGGTTAGTGAAGAAGCTGTCTCACATTGGATGGGAATTTAATTACTTGTAAGCAACCATAGGACTTTTTGTCCAATTTATATATAAAAATTAAATTTTTTGTGATTTTTGCCAAATTCATTTCCCAAAACCTTTGAGTATCTAGACAAGTTTCTTAGGGAAAGCTAGTCCAAGAGTTAAATTCACAAAGTGTCAAGACACTCCGACCTATCTTATTTCCACAAACTAGTCACTTCCCACAGTGTTCCCCATTATGTGCATGATGACAATTGACTCAATGTGACGAATTTTCTATTGAAAGCTAACCTTCCCTCAATTAGAATATCGCTTTTCTCACCCACAACAAATTATCAAAAACAATTCATATCATAGGCATCATAAATAGCACTTTAGAATAAAATTCCACCATTCCATATAAAGCATTCCCAAAATGTCACAATCGACTTTTGTCCACCTTCAACCTTGGCAAAAGTTTGGCTTCAAAAAGAAAAAATTTTCAAAAGGTCCATGAATAAGGTTTCCTCCACTATCATTAACTAAGATGAAATAAAATAAAATAAAAACTAATTTAATACTATGTATAACTAACCAAGGAAGGTTCATAAAAAGGTACCATCATTTCATTAAACAACGACAAAGCTTTGCTCACAACACGTACAACAAACTAACACAACTAAAAATTAAAACAAGCACCAAAAGAAACAAAAGTCACAAATATAAACTAGAATACCAACAAAGATAGACATAAAATAATCCCTTGAAGTCTAAATGATTCCACACAACAAAATAACTAGCATGCTTTCATTCCTAGGAAATGTGACCACATTTCCTTTCCCCCCCACACTTAAACTACACATTGCCCTCAATATGGGTGGCAAGGAAGAAATTCACCCTATGCATTGTCTCTGGTGGGTGGTGGTTGGGCGCTCGATCCTTCTCCCGAGGTGATATGAAAGTGGTGCATGAGGAAGGTCATCATGCCATACATCTCCTCCATTAGACGGTCACGGTGATCTAAGGATTGCACAATGGAGTCCAACCGTGTGTCCATGAGGTTAAATCTGTCCTCCAAGCCGTCGATGCAGGCATGGAAGCTCCTCGATATTCGTCTGGATCCTCGTGATGGTTGAGGGGCCTCTTCTCCGTGCTCCGCATTGATTTCCGCATCATCTTGCTCGTGGTCATCCCCGTCGCTTCCCTCGCCGTCATCACTCTCATCTTGAGTCGCAGAGCTTGCACAATGTGATGAGTCCGCATAACATTCGAAGGTCGCTTGAGTGATTGCGGCTTTGGTGTTGACCAGTTGGTCAGTGTCGTACCTGGGGACTCCCGCCACTTTATACATAGCGGTGATCAAGGAGGGGAAAAACATGTTGACCTTTCTTTGATCGAGCACCTTGCCAATTTCTTTGTGGACGGTGTAGCCCAAGTCGATGCTTAAGCCCGCTTGGATTGCATAGTTAACAAAGGACTTGTCATTGTCTAAACTACTGCGACGCATGCTCGGGACCAACTTGGCGATGATGAAATAGTGCCAAGCTTTACTCAACTGAGTTAATTCCATGATGTCCAATGTCCCAAGTTCACGGATAGAACGATATGCCGGATTCTGGGTGAGTTTCTTCACGATCTTGGCATAATCCGGGTTTCTCGTGAGCTTTATAAGACCACTACCCTTGATATCCTTTAGTCCATAGAAGCTATTAAATATGGTAGGCCCAATTCTACTTCCTTCCCCCGCACGATGATTTTATTATTTTTGGCGTGGCGGTAGTTGGCGTAAAAATCTCAGACAACCTCCGCGTTTCCCTTTTCTGGTTGCATGACAAGCTTGGTCCAATTCCTTGCGGTGATTTGTTGCACCACCGACTTCTCGGTGATTGTCAAGCCCCTCTCAAAGACGAAGACTTTCGAATGAAGATATTTGTTGGCTGTCGTTTCTGCTTCCTTGCACATGTAGCGTGCCTTGTCATAATCGTCTTGTGGAGCGATTGGTCCTTCATTATGAGCAATTGCCTTTCACTTGGCGATGCGTGATCGCTTTCGAGTGCCTGACATCCTACAAAAAGAAAATGGTTTAATCCAATGGCATGATAGGTAAACACTTAACCCTTGTATGAAAAACTTGCTCAATTGTTTACTAAAGTCTCACATGGAGTGCCATTTGCATGAATTTTGGAGATCTAAGCATAGTACATATGCATTCACTCCAAGTAAGAGTTTCAATACCATTTAAGCATTTGGGCAAGTACACCACATTTTTTAGAATTAACTAGGTTAAGAACAACACCCTAGGGAGCCAAATCCCTCACAACTCAAGACAAACATATCCTAGGATAGTTCATATATGTTTTCAAGCTTCGAGAGTAGAATTTAGGGACATAAACCTCTTTGACACATTTCATCAAACACCTAGGGTGCATCTATTGTTCATGTTAATTTTGATGAGCAAAGTAGTGTGTAGGCACACCAATCAACAACACAACCAATCAACTACACTCACTTAGCACAATGCACAAAATTGAAGCACAAGTTAACATACAAATTGCAGAAAATTTGAACAAAAAGGTGAATGATGTTACCTTGACTTCTTGAGTGCAAGTGAAGATTAGTGTTGCTAATGGATGTTTTGAACCCTTCGAAACCTTGTAAAGAATGCCAAAAATGATTTACTAGCCTTGGAATGTCACAAATTGATAAGCGAGTGTCGCACCTTGTCAATTTTACCCTAAACACTAATGTAGTAGCGTAAGTAGGGATCGTAATCCACAGGGAAGGCGTAGGTCAAGAATAGTGAGCAAATTGTTCTAAAAGTCTTGTCACAGAATCTAAGTACTGGAAAGAGGAAAATTCAACACAAAAGAACGAAAACAACGATGCAAAATATAGCAACAAGCAATGAAACAGATATCTCAGGATTCTTGTATTGGATGAACACAGGCTTAGTAAATCTATGCTATGCAATCATTAAACAATTAAATGCAATGGATACCTAAATTGCCTAGAAGTCCAAGCTGTGGTCAGCATGGCGACCACACCACTGCTTGTACACCCCAAATCACCATCCTCTCCCATGGCGAGGCCCGAGAATGGTGGAATAAGCTCCACAAAGTCTCAACTCTCCCAGCTAACTACTCTAACATGCAAAGTCCTAAGAACTCCCATGGCGAGGCCCATCCTAGGGTTCACATATCATTGTTGTTAACACAGAAATCTTCTTTAACACTTTTCCTAATGTTTCAATTCATTAACACTTCCTATGGCGAGGCCTGAGTCTCAGAATTGAATTGATTACAGAAAACAAGTGCAAAGACTTAAACAATCACAATTTAGTTATCGATTCATGCAACTTCGCTAACTTTGATTAATCACTCCTCAATTTAGCATGTCGACCACAATTGAAGCTTGATCTATTCAAGATTAGCTAGGAATTATGAAATTCAACATATGTTTATGCTCAATTCAAATGTGATTTCAATACTCAACAATTAGATCAATTGCATAGCATACAATCTACTAAAACACTTATTCATCCATTAAGAATCCTAAGATATCATAGATTTAGCCAGAAAACATCTTTCTTATTTCAAAATCAACAAATTCCAACATTGATAAGCTCATTCTCATTTAATTGGAAGAATTTACCGATTGAATAAAGAGAATTGTCGATTCCTTTGTCAATTGAGAATAAGAAAGAAGAATCCAGTCCAAATTCAAAATCAGAATTGAGATCGGAGAAGAAATGTTCAGTGAGAGAAAGTAGATCTAGAGAGAGAAAATGAGAAACTCAAAATGATAATTCGAAAATCTCTAGAAATTCTCTCCTCAAAAAAATTCTCGTCTAGAATCCCATTCGAATTGCCCTCTACATGTTAGCTACCTTCCCTATATATAGAGTTGGGAAGACGTAACCAATATGCAATTGTAAATCATCTAGAGTGTTACAAAAGTGGCCTTAAGTGAAAGAACTAAAAATCAGCCTAAAATGTGAAAATTTCCAATTTTGAAGAAAAGTTCAACATTCCAGCGCCTTTAGGCTTTCAGTCGTGCGCCTTCAGCAACTTCCTCGCGCCTTCAGGCTGGACAGTATCACGCCTTCGCTGCCTCTGACTTTCAAGTGAAGAAATCAGAGTCAATTCACGCCTTCATGCTTGCATCTTCCACGCCTTCAACATCTTCGCTAGCTTTCAAGCAAAATAGCCTTCAGAAAATCACGTCTTCTTGCCAACTTACTTCACGCCTTCATCTGCATGAGAATTCAGAAAATCAGAAGTTAGACACAGCCATTTTCTGGAAACTCAAAAACAAAACATTTCATGGCAGCAACGTCCCACCAAGATTTGATCATGATGCACTATGAATCAAAGAAAGCTTAAAACATGAAAATTGTAACTCGTTATCTTAGCTTTCCATAGCCATATGGATCACCCAATTTGGAGCTAAGATGAGAAAGTTATGATCAACTGAAAACAGTGCCACAAAATTGAAACTCATGAAACAAAACTCTCATCACTTTGCCATTTCTTCAAGACTGCCAAACAAAATTCACTCCAAGAGCATCATGCTGGCGAGGTCTCGTGGCAAGACCTCGGCCGTGTAGTTTGTGTGTGTGCCGAGACCTCGTCGCGAGGTCTCGCCATGTGATGATTTTGCCGGCGAGGTCTCGCCGTGTGTAGTTTTTGTGGGCGAGACCTCGCCACTTAGTGTGTGAATGTGAGAATGTATGGTGAGGTTTGAGTGATTAAACAAAAAATGTAAAATGTTGTGTGATATATTCGTGGAATGAAAGTGTAAGATAAGAATGATATTATGAATGTGTAAATGAGATGAATTGTGAAGTGTAATGAATTTAAACTTTCGGGAATGAAATGTATGAATTGTTGTAAACCAAATGTAAGTATAGTGTTGTGCACAAGCTGGATGTGAATAAAATTTCTAAAGATTGAGATGTTTGTGAAAATACGTTATGTAGTGAGACCAAGTGTGGTGTTGTGAAATGAAAGTGAAATGTGAAATGTAGTATGAAGTAAAATGTGCATGAGTGTGCATGTGTGGTGAGATGTGTAGTGAGAGTAGCGTGCATAATGTTGTGCAGTGTGAGTGTATGCAAATGATTGAATGCTTTAGTTCAGGTGTGTGCTTAAGTCCATGCGGCGAAGTGATCCTGCCGCATGAATGTGTGCGAGTGTGAGTGCCGTGAGTGCAACCATGCGGCGAGGTGATCTCGCCGCATGAGTGTGTGCGAAGATCTTGTGCAGTAGGTGCGAGTGATGTGCGAGGTGGTGTGCATGAGTGTAGTGAGGTGTGTACGAGAGTGCATGCGGCGAAGTGAACTCGCCGCATGTGTGTGCGCATGTGCATGTGCGGAGGTGTGCGGAGTGCTTGTGAGGTGTGTGCGAGTGATGCGTGCGACGAGGTGAGTTCGTCGCAGAGCGTGTGTGTAGGAGTGTTGCAGCGTGGTGACCTCGCCACATGTGAGGTGTGTGCGAGAGTGTGCGAGACTGTGCAAGAGTGTAGTGTGAAGTGAGTGCTCGTGAGGTGCTTGTGAAAATGCCCGAGAAAATATTGTGCATGTGAGCCTTCATTTTGTGGCTGAATGCTTGTTTCAGCTTTAAGCACCAACGTCTACACCAAATTCATATGGCTTAGCTCCTAAACTGGACTTGATGGTAAACATCAACGTTCTATATCTATCGCATGGCTTTCCAATGGATCAAGAATCACCTTAATTAGATGTCTGTAACTCAAGTTATTAACAATCTACCAAACTGTGGCAATATGAATTCAATAACTAAATTCTGAAGTAGCAATCATCAAGATGCTTTAGATTCTCATATTTACGCACAGAATTAGAAGAAAGTTAAAACATAAGAAATGAAGACACCTCAACGATCTTTCCAGAACATCCAAGAACGCATCATTTGGACTAGTATTGAAGACGTTATGATAAAATGAAGTTGCATATCAAAACTGTCCAAACCCTAATTTAGGCATATATGCATTTTTTATTTCTCAATTCTAAACCTTTACACTTTACTTTGCATTTACCATCATTTTCATACTTTTTGCACCATTTCCTCATTATCAGCTAGCTCATCTCAAATATGCACAATACACATAAAACACCACAGAATCACATGAAAATCAAAACAAAAGCCAAGTAAATCAACACATATAAGTTGGTATAAAACCAACTTATCAAATTCCCCTACACTTGAACTTTTGCTTGTCCTCAAGCAAAGACAAAACACAAAACTCACATTTCAAAACCACTTTGCACTAGACCTCACTCTTCTGTCAAGCTTGTTCTCACCTGAGTTCATCAAAACAATTTTTTTTTCATGCAATATCAAAACTCTTAACATATCCTCAATTCCTAGCTATCAACTTTTAGCACAAATTATCAACCAAGGCACAATGAATAAAGACCAAAATATCATGCGTGCAAGTGTGTGCTGAGGAACATGAACTTCATCTATTCCCTTGCTATACACTATCTAGCTGGTCTCACACCCATTCAATACATGCCAATCTCTTTGTACACCCTTATGAACGTGCAATCACAAGATCAATGGTACCTATGCGTACATTGGTACTCAATGGGACATTGCCCTTATTCTGCACATTAGTGCTGCACAATGGTGCACATATTGATGACTGAAATAATGCCTGGGTTTTATGGCTTTTTTCTCCAAATTTGTATGCCAGGTTCTTATGGCTTTTTCCTTCCCATTTGCCAATATGGTTTTTTCTTCCATATCATTTCTTGTGCAAGCACATGTTCATAAGAATCCCAAATTGACTAAACATGCACGAATTCTGGAGACACCAGATAAAAGCATAACAAAAAGAAACGAATCCATACACATTACCTCCTATGTCAATTGAATTTTGCATGGCATATCTATCTTACATTAACATCGGTCCTTAGTCAGCAAAATGTACCAATTTCATCAAGATTGGAATTAAAGACTTCAAAACAATTTTCGCATGCAAAGCATTAGTAGAAATTGGATGAACTCAAATTTTGAACATAGCTTAACAAAAGAACAAAGCATAGCTCAAAGTGTCAACATTTCATTCCATTGTTCTCACTGTCACTACATCTCTTTTCTTTTCATTCCATTACTTGCACTTTTGCATTCCATTTGGACATCAACACCACATTACACCATGTATAGACAAGATCAACATTTATTCACAAAAATTTCAAAATTTCACCAAAAGTTGATTTTTTCACAAAACATGAAAAACACCACACTTACGGGTAATAAACTCATAATGACACAACAGAACTAACATAACAGGAAAAAGTCCCAAAACAACACATATTTACACTAAGAAATTCATCAAAAAACTACAAAACAGCAAAAATTCAAAAATTTCAAAACAGCATATAAAGCACAAAAAAGTTCATATAAAGCACAAAAAAGAAAACACAAACCACATCAACATTCCCTCCCCCACACTTAAAACTTACATTGTCCTCAATGTAAAGTAAAGAGATAGGTTTAGGAGCTCCCTGGTTTTGAATCGTCATGAAGTCCAATATGTGCTTTGTGGATTGTCTTTATCCATTGCTCATTCTGTAAATGAGAAATTTCTCCCCCACACTTTGCCTCATGTATGCATGACACATCTCTTGCAATGTCCTCCTGGGCAACACATTTATCATGAGTGGCCTTGATGATTTCCAAAATGAAAGAAACGCACAGACAAAACAAAAAGTCGAAAACAAACTACTTATTAAAACTAAAGGAGAAGAAGTAGTTCTGGATTTAGATAGTCTCCAGCTAGACTTTATTCTTCCACAACGTATGACTTGGTCACGAAAAGAACTCAGTAAATCCATCTCTGCTCCACACAAAAGATGAACTCTCATAGGCATGCTCCTTTTTCCCAGAAGACGTTGGAGTGTTGAGGAGATGTGTAAGCACAGGATCATGAGAAAAACTTTCTCCAAATATCACATTCATTTGGACCACATCATAGCCCTCTTTTATCACACTATCCATAGTAGTCCTGCAAGGCTCAACCAAGGAATGTATATCAATGGTCTCAATCAATTTATCAGAAATTTCAAAAGTAAACGCCTCAAATTCACACTTGTTCACCATGTTATCATTGTCATTCAAATTGTTAACATTTTTATCCTCAAGACAAACATTTTTGACTCCACAAATTTTCTCAACATTATCATCACAAAAAACATTGTCATTTTGTAACAAAAATCTCTCATTATGCACTGGAGGTGAAGTACCAATTGCACACTCAGATTCCTTCTCAGTTTCAAAAATACCAATTTTCACATTATCTTGATTATGGTATCACAATGTCCTTCCAGATGTGACTCTATGCAATTTATCAAAGTATCAAGAAAAGAACAGTCATCATCATCATCAAGTAAAACATGTTCATCACTATCATTTGAACAATTCTTTACACATGCTTCCTGTGAGGTATGATCTACCAAAGATTGACTTGGCATTTCAAAGTTTGACACATCTATGTAACCACATTCTTCTATGCGTGCACTCTCTAATGAAAACATGCAATCTTCTACATCAAGCTCATCACAATCAATTTCTTCATCATCCACAATTTCATCAACAGAAATATAGTCATGCTTAACACCCTCATCAACGAAAGTTGGAGAACATTCAACAACCTGAATGGAACACAAAGATTCTAAATGCATAGTTTGTTTCATTGCATAATTCACGTCAAAAACTACTTCCTCATTATTAATTCTAAAGGTGACAGTTTTGTTTCGAACTCCAATTAAAGCATCACCAGTGGCTAAAATGGCCTACCAAAAATTAAAGGTACCTCAGGGTCTTCCTCCATGTCAAGCACAATGAAATCAACAGGCAAAGTAAATTTATCAACTCTTACCAGAACATCTTCAACCAAACCTGTAGGAGTTACCAAAGACCTATCTACCAATTGGAGTGTTACTGCCACTGGGCGAATCTGACTTTCCAATCCAACACTGATAGCTATGGACAATGGCATTAAATTGATCCCAGCACCCAAATCACATAAAGCCTTTGCAAAATACCTTGTGCCTATTTTGCATGGAATAGAACAGCTCCCATAATCCTTAAGCTTTGGAGGAAGATCATGAACCATCCAAGCTTGAGTGCACTCAGAAACCATCATGGGAACCTCATATCTCAAGATTTGCTCTTTGTTAGAGATGAGATATTTGAGATACTTAGCATATTTTGGCATTGAAGTCACTAAATCCATCAGGGGAAGATTCACATTCACTTGCTTGAGTACTTCGAGAAACCTTTTCAACTGAGGGCCCTTTGTTGGTGGTGGTTTCTTCCTTTCTAGAAAATGAGGTTTAGGAGCATACTCAGGGTAGTTGTAAAGATTGGAGTTCTTGGTGATCTCATTACCCATTCTAGTTGGTATCTCTTTCTTCACAGCTCTATCATCCTCTTGATCATTATCCTTCTTAAGCTCCAAAACTTCCTCAGCTTCATTTTCCTGGTCTTCTTCCTCTGCACAATCATCCTTAACTTCTGACGGTTTCTTCCCCGGCAAAAGTTTTCTATTCCTCAAGGTTATGGCATTGCATGCTTCCCTTCCTTTTGGATTCGGAACGGTGTCACTTGGTAATGCTCCTTTTTGCCTCTGATGCACATCATTAGCCAATTGACCAATCTGCATCTCAATATTCTTCCAAATGGCTTCATGATGTTTAACACTTGATTCCAAACTTCCAAACCTTTGCTCAAACCTCTGATCATTCTTGTCCAACCTCTCCAACAGCTTTTGAAACATACCTTCCACAGATGGCTTCCCTTGTTCTTGTGCTGATAAACTAGCTTGGTGATCAAAACCTGGTGGAGGATTGGTATTTCTCCATTGCTCATTCCCTTGAGTATATTGGCTTCCCTGGCTTTGGTTTTGTTGTCCCCAAGTTCCTTGATTGCCTCCATATCCTCTGTTGTTGCCTCCTGAGTAATTTCCAGAGTACTGTGGTCTGTTGCCATATTATTCACATATTGAATGGACTCAGTGGTGACTGGGCACTCATCAGCATAGTGTTCACCCTTGCATAATCCACAAGATAACACAGGTGTCTTGGCTTGAGTTGCCTTTAGAGTTTGCACTTGCTTAGCCAATGCTTCAAATTTCGCACTAAGAGATGTCTCCTCATCTACATCAAGTACTCCTCTTTGTCTTCTGGCATGTGGCTTTCGGATCTCTGGGAAGATATACTCATCCTGAGCAATTTGATTAAATAGCTCCCGTACTTCAGGCACAGACTTATCTTTGAGTGCCCCGTTAGCACATGCCTTAACCATCATAGAGGATTCAGGAGTTAAGCCTTTGAAGAAAGTGTTTAGTTCTCTGATCTCTCCTAAGTCATGATTGGGGCATTGTCTGATTAGATCGTTGAATCTTTCCCAAGCTTCTCGAAATGTCTCACCTTCTTACTGCTGAAAGTTCATGATTTCCAACCTTCTCTTTTCAAGCTTAGCTGGAGGGAAGTATTTGGACAAGAACCTCTTCTGTAAATCATCAAATGACATTCCAGCATTTGTTCCCCCAATGCTCTTGAACCAATGTTTAGCCTTTCCACGCAGAGATAATGGGAACAAAATTCTATGAACCTCACCCCTGTCAACACTTGGCAACTTGAAAGTGCTACATAACCCGAGAAACCAATCAAGGTGGTCATTGGGATCCTCATTGTCAAGACCTTGGAAGAATTGGCCCTGGGTGATCATGGAAACAATTTGTGGAGGAATGTGGTAACTTTCCACATCGATGTCCTGATGACCAAATCGATTGTCAAAATTTTCTGCGTAATGATCTCCAAATCTCGGTGCTTGTGCTCCTTGTGCAGCCATTTCTCTCTGTTGCTTCAAATGTGCACTCAAAGTTTTCTCCAACTCAAGATCCAATAGGAATTGTGGTTCTCCTGCAAACCTGCTAGACCTTGGCATACACAACACAAAGTAGAGAAGTGTAATAACAAAGAAACAAGAACTTCAAATATGCAACAAAGAAACATATCACAATTCTCAACACGAACAGAAAACAACACAAAATGAAACTAAGGTAAATGCCACAACAAAAACACAAAGAAGAACAAGTAAAAATCAAGAACAATTTCAACAAATTCCAAAACCGATTGCCTTCCCTGGCAACGGCGCAAAAAATTGATAAGCGAGTGTCGCACCTCGTCAATTTTACCCTAAACACTAATGTAGTAGCGTAAGTAGGGATCGTAATCCACAGGGAAGGCGTAGGTCAAGAATATTGAGCAAATTGTTCTAAAAGTCTTGTCACAGAATCTAAGTACTGGAAAGAGGAAAATTCAACACAAAAGAACGAAAACAACGATGCAAATATAGCAACAAGCAAGGATGAAACAGATATCTCAGGATTCTTGTATTGGATGAACACAGGCTTAGTAAATTTATGCTATGCAATCAGTAAACAATTAAATGCAATGGAGACCTAAATTGCCTAGAAGTCCAAGTTGTGGTCAGCATGGCGACCACACCACTGCTTGTACCCCCCAAATCACCATCCTCTCCCATGGCGAGGCCCGAGAATGGTGGAATAAGCTCCGCAAAGTCTCAACTCTCCCAGCTAGCTACTCTAACATGCAAAGTCCTAAGAACTCCCATGGCGAGGCCCATCCTAGGGTTCACATATCATTGTTATTAACACAGAAAGCTTCTTTAACACTTTTTCTAATGTTTCAATTCGTTAACACTTCATATGGCGAGGCCTGAGTCTCAGAATTGAATTGATTGCAGAAAATAAGTGCAAAGACTTAAACAATCACAATTTAGTTCTCGATTCATGCAACTTCGCTAATTTTGATTAATCACTCCTCAATTTAGCATGTCGACCACAATTGAAGCTTGATCTATTCAACATTAGCTAGGAATTATGAAATTCAACATATCTTTATGCTCAATTCAAATGTGATTTCAATACTCAACAATTAGATCAATTGCATAGCATACAATCTACTAAAACACGTATTCATCCATTAAGAATCCTAAGATATCATAGATTTAGCTAGAAAACATCTTTCTCATTTCAAAATCAACAAATTCCAGCATTGATAAGCTGATTCTCATTTAATTGGAAGAATTTACCGATTGCATCAAGAGAATTGTCGATTCCTTTGTCAATTGAGAATAAGAAAGAAGAATCCAGTCCAAATTCAAAATCAGAATTGAGATCGGAGAAGAAATGTTTAGTGAGAGAAAGTAGATCTATAGAGAGAAAATGAGAAACTCAAAATGATAATTCTAAAATCTCTAGAATTCTCTCTTCAAAAAAATTCTCGTCTAGAATCCCATTCAAATTGCCCTCTACATGCTAGCTACCTTCCCTATATATAGAGTTGGGAAGACGTAACCAATACGCAATTGTAAATCATCTAGAGTGTTACAAAAGTGGCCTTAAGTGAAAGAACTAAAAATCAGCCTAAAATGTGAAAAATTCCAAGTTTGAAGAAAAGTTCAGCATTCCAGCGCCTTTAGGCTTTCAGTCGTGCGCCTTCAGCAGCTCCCTCGCGCCTTCAGGCTGGACAGAATCACGCCTTCGCTCCCTCTGACTTTCAAGTGAAGAAATCAGAGTCAATTCACGCCTTCATGCTTGCATCCTCCACGCCTTCAACATCCTCGCTAGCTTCTAAGCAAAACAGCCTTCAGAAAATCACGTCTTCTTGTCAACGTACTTCACGCCTTCAGTTGCCTGAGAATTCAGAAAATCAGAAGTTAAACACTTAGCCATTTTCTGGAAACTCAAAAACAAAACATTTCTTGGCTTCAACTTCCCACCAAGATTTGATCATGATGCACTATGAATCAATGAAAGCTTAAAACATGAAAATTTTAACTCGTTATCTTAGCTTTCCATAGCAATATGGATAACCTAATTTGGAGCTAAGATGAGAAAGTTATGATCAATTCAAAACAGTGCCACAAAACTGAAACTCATGAAACAAAACTCCCATCACTTTGCCATTCCTTCAAGACTGCCAAACAAAATTCACTCCAAGAGCATCATGCTGGCGAGGTATCGTGGCGAGACCTCGCCGTGTAGTGTGTGTGTGGCGAGACCTCGCCGCGAGGTCTCGCCATGTGATGATTTTGCCGGCGAGGTCTCGCGGCGAGACCTCGCCGTGTGTAGTTTTTGTGGGCAAGACCTCGTGGCGAGGTCTCACCACTTAGTGTGTGAGTGTGAGAGTGTTTGGTGAGGTTTGAGTGATAAAACAAAAAATGTGAAATGTTGTGTGATATATTTGTGGAATGAAAGTGTAAGATAAGAGTGATATTATGAATGTGTAAATGAGATGAATTGTGAAGTGTAATGAATTTAAACTTTTGGGAATGAAATGTATGAATTGTTGTAAACCAAATGTAAGTATAGTGTTGTGCACAAGCTGGATGTGAATAAAATTTCTAAAGATTGAGATGTTTTTGAAAATAAGTTATGTAGTGAGACCAAGTGTGGTGTTGTGAAATGAAAGTGAAATGTGAAATGTAGTATGAAGTAAAATGTGCATGAGTGTGCATGTGTGGTGAGATGTGTAGTGAGAGTAGCGTGCATAATGTTGTGCAGTGTGAGTGTATGCAAATGATTGAATGCTTTAGTTCATGTGTGTGCTTAAGTGCATGCGGCGAGGTGATCTCGCCGCATGAATGTGTGCGTGTGTGAGTGCCGAGAGTGCGATGCAACCATGCGGCGAGGTGATCTCGCCGCATGAGTGTGTGCGAAGATCTTGTGCAGTAGGTGCGAGTGATGTGCGAGGTGGTGTGCATGAGTGTAGTGAGGTGTTTGCGAGAGTGCATGCGGCGAAGTGAACTCGCCGCATGTGTGTGCGCATGTGCATGTGCGGAGGTGTGCGGAGTGATGTGCGAGGTGTGCGAAGTGCTTGTGAGGTGTGTGCGAGTGATGCGTGCGACGAGGTGAGTTCGTCGCACAGCGTGTGTGCAGGAGTGTTGCGGCGAGGTGACCTCGCCGCATGTGAGGTGTGTGCGAGAGTTTGCGAGTGTAGCTGTGACCTCGTCGCATGTGAGGTGTGTGCGAGAGTTTGCGAGTGTAGCTGTGAGGTTGTGCAAGAGTGTAGTGTGAAGTGAGTGCTCGTGAGGTGCTTGTGAAAATGCCCGAGAAAACATTGTGCATGTGAGCCTTCATTTTGTGGCTGAATGCTTGTTTCAGCTTTAAGCACCAACTTATACACCAAATTCATTTGGCTTAGCTCCTAAACGGGACTTTATGGTAAACATAAAAGTTCTAGATCTATCTCATGGCTTTCTAATGGATCAAGAATACCCTTAATTGGATGTCTGTAACTCAAGTTATTAACAATCTACCAAACTGTGGCAATATGAATTCAATAACTGAATTCTGAAGTAGCAATCATCAAGATGCTTTCGATTCTCATATTTATGCATAGAATTAGAAGAAAGTTAAAACATAAGAATTGAAGACAACTCAAAAATCTTTCCCGAACATCCATGAACACATCATTTGGACTAGTATTGAAGAGGTTATGATCAAATGAAGTTGCATATCAAAACTGTCCAAACCCTAATTTAGGTATATATGCATTTTTGATTTCTCAATTCTCAACCTCTACACTTTACTTTGCATTTACCATCATTTTCATACTTTTTGCACCATTTCTTCATTATCACCTAGCTCATCTCAAATATGCACAATACACATAAAACACCACACAATTGCATGAAAATCAAAACAAAAGCCAAGTAAATAAACACATATAAGTTGGTATAAAACCTACTTATCACAAATCTACCCAAATGTGTGATGAAAATTAAAGGCCCAAAATCGTCACTTGCCTTTCAATCCCCAAATTTCAAGGGTAGAATTGTGGTTTGGAAGTGCAAAGATGAATTGAAGACTCCTTGGGATGATTTAATGTTTGAATGTGTGAAGAAAAAGTAAAGAAAGAATGTGCGGGTGTGATGGTGATTTGGGAGAAAATGTGAGGAAGACAACGTTTGTTCTTGAGTTGTTTGTGAGGATGAAGTGTTCTGCCCGTTTTTGAAGTGCAGAATTTTTTTTTCTCAGCGGCGCGTCGGAAAGGTCTCCGGCGCGCCAGAGATTTAGAGGGCATTCTGACCATTTAAAAAAAAACGCATTTTCGGCGCGCCGGAAAATGCTGAAAAAAAATTGTGCTAAAAATGGGTATTTTACGGCGCGCCGGAGACCGAAAAATGCTGAAAAAAATTGTTACCCTTTTTTTTTTTGCTCCTCCGACGCTTGGAATGTCTTCACATCAATCCCGATCACCTTTTTCACCTAAACACCACAATTAAGCTCAAATTAACTTTAACCAACACATTATCACAAGTGAAAATAAAAACATTAATCTAAGTAATGAAATCGACAAGAAAAAGTAAAAAGCTTGGGTTGCCTCCCAAGAAGCGCTTTGTTTAACGTCGGCAGCTCGACGGAGGCTGCATGAGTTTATTGAAGCGGAGATGGGTCGTCGATAAACACCCAAGACGTTCGGTCCTCCTTTTCTCCATAACTTCCCAAATATAGCTTCAACCGTTGACCGTTTACCTTGAATGAATTTCCCTTCTTCTCGTTTAGCACTTCCACGGTTCCATAAGGGAATACCTCTTTCACAACAAAAGGTCCGTCCCACCTTGACCTTAGTTTTCCCGGGAAAAGTCTCAACATGGAATTGTACAACAACACTTGTTGTCCCGGCATGAACTCTTTGTGTAGATCCGCTTGTCATGCCATTTTTTTGTCATTTCCTTGTAGAGGGCCGCACTCCAGTATGCATTGAACCGGAATTCATCCAACTCATTCAATTCTAGCATTCGTTTACCCGAAGCAGCTTCATGATCCATGTGCAACTCTTTGATTGCCCAATATGCTTTGTATTCAAGTTCCAACGGCAAGTGGCATGCTTACCCAAACACCAAACGAAATGGAGAGGTGCCGATGGGAGTCTTATACGCTGTGCGATAAGCCCACAAAGCGTTATCCAATTTCCTTGCCCAATCTTTCGTTGTTGGACCGACAACTTTCTCCAAAATCCTCTTAATTTCCCGATTTGAGATTTCCACTTGTCCGCTCGTTTGAGGATGGTAGGCGGTGGACACCTTATTCCTTACGCCATATTTACCCAAAAGTATGTGCCTCCGTCGCTAATAATGGCCTTAGGTGTCCCAAAATGTGAGAAGATGTTATGCTTCAAGAATTTCACCACGCTCTTCCCATCATTTGTTGGCAACGCAACCGCCTCTATCCACTTGGAGACATAATCTACGGCCACTAGGATGTATGAGTTCCCATATGATGGGTGAAACGGCCCCATGAAATCGATGCCCCATACGTCAAACAATTCAATTTCAAACATATTATTCAATGGCATCTCATTCTTCCAAGATATGTTGCCCACTCTTTGGCACCTTTCGCATCTTTTTACCCATTCATGTGCATCTCCAAAGAGTTGTGGCTAATAAAACCCAAATTACAAAACCTTGAATGCCGTCATCTTTCCTCCGAAGTGTCCACCATATTGTGACTCATGGCAACCTTTCAAGATGTCCGCTTGTTCCTCCTCGGGTACGCAACGCGGGATGATGTGGTCCTTACAAATGCGGAAAAGATATGGCTCATCCCACATGTAATATTCGGACGCATGAATAAACCTCTTCCTTTAGGGTGATGTGAGTTCGGGTGGAATGCGTTAGGAGACAACATAATTCACGAAGTCCGCATACCATGGTGCCCAATTCACTTATTTGATGGCAAACAACTTCTCATCGAGGAATGCCTCTTGAATCAATCCCTTTACCATCTCTTCAACCTCTTCGTTGCTCTCCAATCTAGACAAATGATCGGCCACTTTATTGTCTGTTCCCTTCTTGTCCTTTACCTCTAGGTCAAACTCTTGCAATAAGAGGATCCACCGTATTAGCCTTGGTTTTGCCTCTTTCTTGGACATTAGGTACTTGATTGCCGCATGATCCGTGAATATCGTGACCTTAGCTCCTAACAAGTATGCCCGGAATTTGTCACAAGCAAATACCACAGCAAGCATCTCCTTTTCCGTGGTGGTGTAGTTCCCTTGGGCTTCATTGAGGATTCGGCTAGCGTAGTATATAGCATGGAATGCCTGGTCCTTGCGTTGACCCAAAACAGCCCCAACGGCATAATCGCTAGCGTCACACATCACTTCGAATGGCAAATTCCAATCCGGTGCTTGCACAATCGGCGTCTCCACCAACCTCTTCTTCAAGTACTCAAAGGCTGCCATACATTCATCATCAAATTCAAACGGTGCGTCCTTTTCGAGTTGATTGGAAAGGGGTTTTGCCACTTTGGAGAAGTCATTAATAAATCACCGGTAGAACCCGGCATGGCCTAAAAAACTCCGAACTTCTTTGATATTGACTGGCTGTGAGAGTTTGGCTATAACTTCAACTTTTGCACGATCCACCTCAATCCCATTTTGCCAAAATCTTGTGCCCAAGAACCACCCCTTCTTGCACCATGAATTGGCATTTCTCTCAATTCAAGACTAGGTTGGTTTCTTCACACCTTTTTAAGACTTTGGCCAAAGACGGAGAAGTCATCCATGAATACCTCAATGAAGTCCTCCACCATGTCGTGAAAAATAGTGAGCATGCAACGTTGAAAAGTTGCCGGAGTATTATACAACCCAAACGGCATTCTTTTGTAGGCGAACGTTCCAAACGGACATGTGAAGGTCGTCTTGTCTTGGTCTTTCGGGTCAATGAGGATTTGGTTGTATCCCGAATAACCATCAAGGAAACAGTAGAAAAAGTATCCCGCAATGCGATCTAACAATTGATCCAAGAAAGGTAGGGGAAAATGGTCCTTCCTAGTTGCCTTGTTCAATTTCCGGTAGTCCATGCACACCCTCCATGCATTCACAATTCGGGCGGCCAACATCTCATCATTATCCGCTTTGACTACCGTGACTCCTCCCTTCTTTGGCACGCATTGAACCGGGCTCACCCACTCGCTATCTGATATGGCGTATATCATGCCAAAGTCCAAGAGTTTGATGACCTCCTTTTTCACAACGTCCATCATCATTGGGTTGAGTCTCCTTTGGCAGTCTCGCACCGGCACTTGGTTTTCCTCCAAGAGAATTTTATTCATGCAAATGGATGGACTTATGACCTTGATGTCGGCTATAGTCCACCCAATTGCCTCCTTGTGCTCTTTCAAAACCTCCACTAGCTTGACTTCTTGCCATTCTTCCAACAAAGCCGAAATAACCACCAGTAATGTGTTCTTTTCACCAAGGAATGCATATTTGATGTGAGGTGGTAACGGTTTTAGCCCCAAGGTTGGTGGCTCCATATGGATGGCTTGATTCGGTTTTCCCTACATTCAAAAATTTCCATTGGCCTCACCGCGGTGGGCTCACAAAATGTGTTGGTCACCTCATAAATAGACTCATCAAGAACCATGCATTCAATCATTTCTTGAATTTCATATGCAATCCATTCATCATTTTTATCAAAAACATGTAAGGGTTCATGCATTGAACTTTTTGTCAATTCATGCTTTTCAATCATTCCAACACACAAAGATTTTATAGGGCCATCAAATTTCATGCTTGACTCCACAACATCTATAAAATAACATGTGTTAAAATCTCTAGCATGCTTCATTGCATAATTGACATCAAAAGTTACCTCTTCGCCATTGATACGAAAGGTGATTGTCTTGCTCCTCACACCAATTATGGCGTCTCCCGTGGCTAAGAATGGTCGCCAAAATATGATCAGGACTTTCTCATCTTCCTCCATATCAAGGATGATAAAATCTACCGGTATGGTGAACCGGTCAATGGTGACGAGAACGTCCTCAATGATGCCCATTGGGTGAACAATTGAACGATCCGCTAATTGGAAAGTGATTGCCACCGGCTTGATGCGACTCTCCAATCCGACAATCGAAGCAATAGAGTGAGGCATAAGGTTTATCCTCGCTCCCAAATCACAAAGTGCCTTGGCAAAGTGTCGTGTGCCAATGACACATGGAATTGTGCAACTTCCGGGGTCCTTGAGTTTTGGAGGCAAATCCCTTTTCACCATACAACTTCCAACTTCACTCAAGGACAATACCTCTTCGCATTGTAGGATCTCCTCCTTGTTGGTCACGAGGTCCTTGATAAATTTTGTGTAGGTAGGAACGGCTCTCACTAGGTCTAGCAAGGGAATCTCCACCTTTAGCCCTTTCACCATGTTTGTGAATTTTTTAAATTGAAGCCGCTTTCTCTCCGGCTTGACTCTTTGTGGGAAAGGTAGGGGTGGAATATGATCTTTGAAGTTGAAAGAACTTGGAAGCTCTCTCTTTCTCCCTTTTGCTATTACTTCATCATCTTGATCCGCTTGGGTAGAGCTTTCCCCTTCTTCATGGTCCACCATGGGTTCTTGATCCTTATCCTTATCGTTGAATTCCTCTCTTTCCGGTGCCCCTACATTCTTTCCACTACGCAATGTGATAGCATTACATTGCTCCTTGCCTTTGGGGCTTGGAACGGTGTCACTCTGGAGTGACCCTTGAGGCCGGTAATGTATTAGATGAGACAATTGCCCCATTTGAGTCTCTAAATTTTTCAAAGCAGCCCCATGTTCCCGAAGAATTCCTCCATGAGTTTCCACAACGGCTTCTTGCTTCCTCACCATTGTTTCCAAGTGAGCAGATTTTTCCTCATTTGTTGTGCTTAACTTGTCTATCTTGGAGCCCAAACTTGCTATCAAATCCTCCAAAGAAGTTGGCTTGTGTTATTCTTGCTTGGAATGTTGGTTGCCAAAATCGGGTGGGAATGTTTGCCCTGGTTGGTACCATGATTTCTCTTGGTTGTTGTTGTGCTATTGACCACCACTTCCTTGCCCCTTCCATTGGTTGGATTGGCTTGTCGATTATTGTAGTTGTTGACGAATTGAATCGACTCCTTAGTGAGATGGCACTCATCCATGTTGTGGTCGCCTTTGCACAATCCACATGCTAAGACCGGCTTGCTTACAATGGCCGTTTGGATATTGGCCAATGTATTTCGAATGGTTGCTATTTGGGCTTCCAAGTTTGCCGTTCTATTAAGTTCCAACACCCCTGATTGTCTCCTTGTAGTTCCACTCCTTCCATTTGTCCATGAGCTCTCATTCTCGGCTACAAGATCAGAGAGTGCTTCCTCCTCTTCAATGGTTTTGTACTTCAATGTTTCTCCGGCGCTAGCACTAACAAGCCTCATCGCTTCACCATTCAAACCGGCATAGAAAATGTTCAACTCTCTACCGGGTTCCAATCCATGATTCGGGCATACCCTTAGCATATATCGGAACCTATCCCATGCCTCGGTAAAGGATTCCCAATCTCCTTGTCGGAATTGCATAATCTCCGCTATTAATTTCTCCATCTTTGCCGGTGGAAAGTACTTCGTTATGAATTTCTTAGAAAGCTCCTCAAAGTCCACAATGGCTAGCCCATTTAACGAATCATACCACCCAAGTGCTAGGCCACTCAATGAAAATGGAAATAAGAGTTTCCTAATGGCGTCTTGTGGCACATCGTTGATCTTGAACGTGCTACACAACTTCAAGAATGCCCTCAAGTGTACATTGGGGTCCTCGTTGCTCAACCCATGGAATATTGAGCCATGTTGAATGAGATTGATGAGTTGTGGTGGGACAAGGTAGTTATCGGGCTCTATCTCGCATTGGTTGTTATAATACTCCACTCTCGGCTCATTAAAGCTACCAAAAAGCTTTGGCCTTGGATTCGGTGCTCCCTCTTCAGCCATTTCTTCCCTTTCAAGTTCCTCTTCGATGACGGTCTCAAGGACTTCTTTCCTTCTTGCCCTTCTCAACGTCCTTGCCAATTCCCCGTCGAATTCAAACTCGGCTCCTCCGGTAGCTCTTGTCCTTGGCATGCACAATTCCAATGAACTCCAAGATTACCTACAAAGGAAAAGAGTTTGAACGAGTATAGTTGAACCAGCGAAAGATAATCACACCAAAATATGTAAAAACAAGACAAAGAAAATTGAAAATCTATCTAAATATTATCCTTCAACAAAATCTTGACACCAATTGCCTTACCCGGCAACGGCGCCAAAATGTTGGTAGACGTATGGTATTAACAAAATAGAATGAGATTTTATGGTCTCTACTCTAGTTGAAATGCTACACTAGCAAAATTAATCAATATTTACACATATATCTCACCCAAGAGAGGTGGTCAATGTTGTAGTGTAGTAAGGTTCGATCCCACGAAGAAGGGAATCGATGTCAAAAGATTTTGTGTTTTTCAAATATTTAGATGACTTAAAATAAGTAGTTTGGAAAGAAAGATAATCAACAAAAAAAAAGCTTGAAAAGATCGAATTAAAATCAAGAAAGGTACGATGTGCTCCCAGGTGTTGTCGGCTAGGGTTACTAAGGGTGTCTCTATCGAGGGTTCGACCTAAGGTGCTTCTAGGGAATAGGGATAATCGCTCCTTTTGGGCTCTACTCTTATGGCGGAAGCTAGAGCTAAAGGGGCGTCTATCTAGAGGATTTAGCTAGATGAAGTTATCTTCCTTTATGGCGAAGGCAAAACTACTCAATCCTAGTCAACTGTACCATTTACGTTCTCCCAATCTTACCACTCTCAAGACCCGTCCCCCCCTTTATGTCGAAGGCAAGAACCGGTCTTAGTCACTTTCCTCTAAAGTCTCTTCCTAAACCCACTATCCTTTTACGGCGGAGGTGAGAATTAGCTTAGTCATCGACTCCGGGTGCACAACCCAACGTAATGTACGAATGCTATTTGTCTTCCCCTATGTATGGTGGATGCAAGGTCAACTCAAGCACTTCCTCTATTCTACTTCCAACCCTAAGACTCAAAGGTTCACTCAAGCCTTTTATCAAACACTTACTAGTCAACAACTAAGCCAACTCGTTACCTTTTCATTCAATGTCCATAGAATCCATTCACTAGGTACCCTTTAGATAAACCCTATCAAGCAACAATCAATTCATCTACCTAGCCAACAACAACCCAAGGAGCACAATAAACTCTAGCCTAACATAGCTAGAGCATTCATCATATAAGCAATAAATACCACAAGCAAAATAATAAATGACATTAAAGAAGGAAAACTACCAATCTTGGATGGAAAGAAATCTTCTTCAATAAATGTTAGCATTCATTACAAGCTTTGACCACAAATGATGATGGAATTCCCTAGCCTAACTACTTCAAGAATACTCACAAGAGAGAGCTCTTGTTTCTAACTTCTAACCCCCAACTAACTATGCTAACTAATGAACTACTTTTTTACTAAAGACCCCAAAAACCCATATTTCAGCTTTACAATTTCGTTCCTACCATTTCTACCCTTGTTGACTTTGAAAATGGAGGGCAAAAAACTTAAAACACCATTTCAGCAAAATATCTCTCCGGCGCGCCGGACAGTTCTCTGGAGCGCCGGAGAGCAAAACGTGGCTCTCTCCAGCGCGCCGGAGAACTGTGCGGCGCGCTGGAGGAGAAATTCCATCCTCCTTCAAATCGTTATCTTTTTTCGCTCTTCTTCCGTCTCTAGCCCTCCTTTGCTCAATGTCCTACAAAATATGCACAAAACGTATCAAATATCGTGATAACTACGCAAAGAGAGCATGAAACGGGCTAAATAGGATGAATATAATTCAACCTATCAACAAGTCCTCTATTTTGTCCATTTTTTTACTCAACACAATGATAATTACATCATCTAGTGATTTGTATACAAAAAATTGAAAATTAAAAATTTTCAGAAATCACAATTTTCAGAGGGTTATACTTCGTAGTTTTTGGCAAAAAATATAAAATTGTAAAAAATTGACAAAGAGATTTATTTATATCCACCTTTTGCACCCAACATAACTCGAAATATGTGACATCATTACCATAACAAAACAATAAAAAATAAAAAAATTTATAAAAAAGTTAGAGATAGAACTCGCGACCATTAAAAAAAGAAAATAAAAATGCGTAATATTGGCCACAAATTTAATTTCTTCCTTATTCTTTCTATCCAAATGAACACGAACACATATAATCTAATGATTTGAATAAAAATAAGAAAAATATTTGAAAATCTATATACTTGACGAATTATAACTCGCGATTTTTTCCCAAAAATAATTTAAAATCACATAAAAATAGTACGCAAATAACTTGATGAGAAATATATAATGTAGTAGTTTGTGTACAAAAAAAATAAGAAAATTAAAATTTTTCAAAAAGCACCATTTTCGGTGAAAGATAACTCGCTATTTTTGAGAAAAATAGAAAGTCACAAAAAAATGTTAGCAAGCGCTCTATTTTTGGTTCATTTTTTGTGCAACTCAAAGACAAGTACGTAATCTAGTGATTTGTGTACACAAAATAGAAAAATAAATATTATAAAAGTCACCATTTGTTGTGAGTTATGACGCACAATTTTTTTTCCAGAAATAAAAAAATTGTATAAAATCACCATTGTTCGCAAATGCCCTTTGAAGATTGTTTTTTGCACATAACTTGATAAGACATATGTAATCTTGCGATTTGTGTAAAAAAAAGAAAGTTAATATTTTCGTTAGGTTACTCACTGTTTTGAACAAAAATAGAAATCAGAAGAACTTGCTTGCAAGTGCTCTTTTTGGATCATTTTTTCCTTATAACTTGATAAGAACTATGAAATTTAGCAATTTATTCATAAAAAAAATTTTAAATTTTTTTAAAAAGCACAATATTTTGATAACATATTATTTTTGACAAAAATAAAAAATCACAACAAACTGTTCACATGTCCTCTATTTTGTCCATTTTTTTACTCAACACAATGACAATTATATCATCTAGTGATTTGTATACAAAAAATTAAAATTTAAAATTTTTAAAAATCACAATTTTCAGAGGGTTATAACTCGTAGTTTTTGGCAAAATATATAAAATTGAAAAAAATTGACAAAGAGATTTATTTATATCCACAATTTGCATCCAACATAACTCGAAACATGTGACATCATTACGATAGCAATACAATAAAAAAATTGAAAAAAAATCATCACTTTCCTCAGAATACAGATACATCTCGCGACCATTAAAAAAAATACGTAATATTGCCCACAAATTTAATTTCTTCTTTACTTTTTGTATCCAACCAAATAGGAACACGTATAATCTAATTATTTGAATAAAAATAAGAGAAATATTTGAAAATCTATATATTTGGTGAATTATAACTCGCGATTTTTTCCCAAAAAAAATTTAAATCAAGTAAAAAATAGTCCGCAAGTGCTTTTTTTAAGCAAATAACTTGATGAGAAATATATAATGTAGTAGTTTGTGTACACACATTTCAGCGATTTTGAATTCTTTCCTTGTGCTTTAACCTAAACACACATTTGTCTCATTTCATTAACATTTGTGATCTTTTTCTTCGTTTTGGCACACCAGGTAAGTAAACCACATAAATCATCAAAAGGACACATAACACTACAAAATTGCATGAAAAACAAGTCAAAAGCTAAGTGAAATAACACATATAAGTTGGTATAAAACCAACTTATCAAAAATAGCGAGTTATATTTCACCGAAAATGGTGAGTTTTGAAATTTTAATTTTCTTATTTTTTTTGTACACAAACTACTACATTATATATTTCTCATCAAGTTATTTGCTTAAAAAAAGCACTTGCGGGCTATATTTTATGTGATTTTAATTTTTTTTGGGAAAAAATCGCAAGTTATAATTCACCAAATATATAGATTTTCAAATATTTTTCTTATTTTTATTCAAATCATTAGATTATATGTGTTCCTATTTGGTTGGATACAAAGAGTAAGGAATAAATTCAATTTGTGGGCAATATTACGCATTTTTCTTTTCTTTTTTTAATGTTCTCGAGTTGTATCTGTAACTTGAGAAAAATGATGATTTTTTTAAATTTTTTTATTTTTTATTGTTTTGCTACCGTAATGATGTCACATGTTTCGAGTTATGTTGGATGCAAAAGGTGGATATAAATAAATCTCTTTGTCAGTTTTTTACAATTTTATATTTTTTGCCAAAAACTACGAGTTATAACCATCTGAAAATTGTGATTTTTGAAAATTTTTAATTTTTAATTTTTTGTATACAAATCCCTAGATGATGTAATTGTCATTGAGTTGACTAAAAAAATGGACAAATCAGAGGACTTGTGAACAATTGGTTGTGAAAAATAGTATTGTATCAAAAAATTGTGCTTTTTAAAAAATTTTAATTTTCTTTTTTTTAGTATGCATAAATCGCTAAATTTCATATTTCTCATCAAGTTATCTGGAAAAAATGATACAAAAATAGCACTTGCAAACAAGTTCTTCTGATTTCTATTTTTGTTCAAAGCAGTGAGTAACTCAAGTTATGTGCAAAAAACAATCTTCAAAGTGCATTTGTGAACAATGATGATTATATACAATTTTTTATTTCTGGAAAAAAAAATTGTGCGTCATAACTCACAACAAATGGTGACTTTTATAATATTTATTTTTCTAGTTTCCATAAACAAATCACTAGATTACGTACTTGTCTTTGAGTTGCAAGAAAAATGAACAAAAAATAGAGCACTTGCTAACATTTTTTTGCGACTTTCTATTTTTGCCAAAAATTGAGGGGTGTGTGTGCTGCAAAATGTGAGGATTGTGAGATGTGTATTCAAAACGAGTAGTGTGAAGTAAAGAGTGAAATGGTAATGAATAGAATGCTATGCGTGTGCTGAGAATGTTATGAAAAATGAGATGTGTAATGCACCAAGTGTTCCAGAATTTTTGTTGTGAGAATTGTGTGGCGACCAAATGTGAGAGTTGTGAGGCGATGTGAAATGGTATGCAGCGAGTGTGCTGCGACCTCATGCTTTTGTGCATCAACTTCCAACCAAACTCTGGCCCTGATGCATTGCGAATTTGGCACAACCTAAAACATGAAGGTTGTAGTCCTGTATCTTAGCATTCCATATCTTTTTGAATCACTCAATTCGGAGGTAGGAAGAGAGAGGTATGGCCAAAATACTGAAGTGTGACATAGGAGGAAATTTCATGGCGACGCATCTCCCTCACAAAGTTTCTCATGGAGACGCGTCGCCGTTTTTCGCTTCCGAATTAGAGCTCGGGGTCAACATAAGAGTTGTAGAACATCCTCTTGGATTTCCATAGGTTTAGTAATCAGCATTATTGGAGGTCTGTAGCTCAAGATATTGACATTTTACCAAACTGTGACAGTGAAGTCTGCAATGAAAACCTTAAAGTAGTGATTGCAACGTTGCCCCTGTTTCACATACTTGCACACAGAATTAGAAGAAAGTTAAAGCATAAGAATTGAAGTACACTCAAAAAGCTTTCCAGATCATCCAAGATCGCATCATTTAGAGTAGTATTGAGAAAGATAAACGGAAATGAAGTTTCCCTTTCAGTTCTGCCCAAATACCAAAATAGGCATATTATGGGCTTCTTCAAATTCCACAAACGCCATTTCAACGATTTTGAATTCTTTCCTTGTGCGTTAACCTAAACACACATTTGTCTCATTTAATTAACATTTTTGATCTTTTTCTTCATTTTAGCACACCAAGTAGTAAACCACATAAATCCCGAAAAGGACACATAACACTACACAATTGCATGAAAAACAAGTCAAAAGCTAAGTGAAATAACACATATAAGTTTCTATAAAACCAACTTATCAAAAATAGCGAGTTATATTTCACCGAAAATGGTGAGTTTTGAAATTTTAATTTTCTTATTTTTTTTGTACACAAACTACTACATTATATATTTCTCATCAAGTTATTTGCTTAAAAAAAGCACTTGCGGACTATATTTTATGTGATTTTAATTTTTTTTTGGGAAAAAATCGCAAGTTATAATTCACCAAATATATAGATTTTCAAATATTTTTCTTATTTTTATTCAAAAATTTAGATTATATGTGTTCCTATTTGGTTGGATACAAAGAGTAAGGAAGAAATTCAATTTGTGGACAATATTACACATTTTTCTTTTCTTTTTTTAATGGTCGCGAGTTGTATCTGTAACTTGAGAAAAATGATGACTTTTTAAATTTTTTTATTTTTTATTTTTTTGCTACCGTAACGATGTAACATGTTTTGAGTTATGTTGGATGCAAAAAGTGGATATAAATAAATCTCTTTGTCAATTTTTTACAATTTTATATTTTTTGCCAAAAACTACGAGTTATACCCTCTGAAAATTGTGATTTTTGAAAATTTTTAATTTTAAATTTTTGTATAAAAATCACTAGATAATGTAATTGTCATTGAGTTGAGTAAGAAAACAGACAAAATAGAGGACTTGCGAACAATTTGTTGTGATTTTCTATTTTTGTCAAAAATAATATGTTATCAAAAAATTGTGCTTTTTAAAAATTTTAAATTTCTTTTTTTTGTATGCATAACTCGATAAATTTCACATTTCTCATCAAGAGCACTTTTTTTTGTTCAAAATAGTAAGTAACTCAACGAAAATATTAACTTTCTTTTTTTTACACAAATCGTTAGATTACATATGTCTCATCAAGTAATGTTTAAAAAAAATCTTCAAAGGGCATTTGTGAAAAATGATGATTTCACACAATTTTTTTATTTCTAGAAATAAAAATTATTGTGCATCATAACTGACAACAAATGGTGACTTTTATAATATTTATTTTTCTATTTTTTGAACACAAATCACTAGATTACTTACTTGTCTTTGAGTTGCACGAAAAATGAACAAAAAATAGAGCACTTGCTAACATTTTTTTGTGACTTTCTCTTTTTGTCAAAAATAGCGAATTATATTTCACAGAAAATGGTGATTTTTGAAAAATTTAATTTTCTTACTTTTTTTGTACACAAATTTCTACATTATATATTTCTCATCAAGTTATTTGCTTAAAAAAAGCACTTGCGGATGATAAGTCAGTTTTATACTGACGTAATTGCGCTATTTTTCACTTGACTTTTGTTGATTTGGGTGTATTTTGGGTAGTATTGTGGTTGAAATGAGTACAAGAAGCTAAGAATGCATGAACTATGATATGAGAGAATTAACACTGTGGGAAGATGTTTTGTATGATTTAAGTGTCTAAGGAGTGGAAGTGATGTTGAACTTGTCATTATGATTTCTGTGGATTGTGTGAGAATGTGTTGTTGTCTGTGAAAAAATGAGAAAAGTAGGTTCATGTTTGTGAAAACGAGTTGCCTTGTTGAGAGTTTGGAAAATGATGCACGAAGGAATAGCATTGGTAAACTGGAGTTACATGGTGTAGTTGTTGTTATTGCGCATCCTTACACAAGCACATGGACATAGCTCACTACCGTACTTACTCCACCGTACACACTCATGCACTCACCGTACATACACATCGCACTAGTTGCACACCTCGCCGCATGATTCATGCGGCGAGCCCACAGCACTCTCGCTCAGCCGCGCAGGCATGCGTGCGGTATTCATGCACACTCGCTGCGCGCACTGGCGCGCAGCACCCTCATACCAGCCGGACAACACTTGCACATAGCTTGTGCACACACTTGCACATATCATACACAAACGAGGGCAACACCTATAGCACACAACATGCACTAGTGTTGGCAGCATCCATGCACACGATTGTTATGCACTTATGCACACACATACACACATGCACACAATTGTTACACATTTCATGCACCATTCTTGCAACATTATTTGATTCATTAATTGTTGTTGTATTTTACCAAGACTACCTACACACTTGTGCATTACTCATGCGAAACACAACACCATTCATACACAACATGACTAGACATTAGAGCTAACATTTCAGCATAAAGGAGTTCGGCAGAACTGGTTGTGTAAATTGTTTTGAGTGTAACTCTCTCACTACTAGTCCTATTACTTAAATCTTGGATATTTTAGAAATCTCTTTGAATGTACTTCATTTCTTATGTTTTAACTTTTGTCTAATTCTTGGTGCAAGTAGGCAAAACGGGGGCGTCTTTGCAACTGCTATTTCAGGTTTTCGTAACTGACTTCTCATTGCCACAGTTGGGTAGAATGAGTATATCTTGAGCTACAGACGTCCAGTGATGCGGATTCTTAAACCCGTGGAAAGCCAAGAGAAAGATCTAAAACTTTTATGTTTACCACGAAGTCTGATTCGGAGCCGAAGACACACGAAGTTTGCATAGATGTAGAAAGATTTGCTGAAGCAAGAAATTAGCCTGCGAGGTCATGTGAAAGCATGACAAAAATTAGCCTGCGAGACCTCGCAGGCATGTGAAAGCATGACAAAAATTGGCATGCAAGACCTCGCAGGCATGTGAAAGCATGACAAAAAAATGGCCTGCGAGATCTCGCAGGCCATAAGAAGTTTGGCTTGCGAGGACTCGCCATGGAAATCGTCTTCTCGCCACACTTCAGTATTTTGGCCATAACTTTCTCGTCCTAGCTTGCGATTTGGGTGATGCAAAAGGCTGTGGAAAGCTAAGACTTGTGGCTACAACTTTCATGTTTTAGGGTTTTCCAAACTCACAATGAATCAGGGCCAGAATTGGGTTACAAGGTGACGGTTTATAAGTTTTCAGAATTTGATGAGGTTCGTGAAGGCGTGATTGGTCTGGGCTCAAAGGCGTGCTGCTTGAGATGAAGACACTGCGACCAAGGCTCAAAGGCGTGATTGGACATGTGCAACAGCTAGTGTTAAACTTGATGACATTCATAGTGCCATGTTTGTAATATTTTAGTCATTTTACGTTTACGTATCATTTACGTTTTTTCTGTAACCTCTTTATATAGATGATTTTGTAAGACTGATATTC
Organism: Ophiorrhiza pumila; assembly: GCA_016586305.1. Classification (NCBI taxonomy): domain Eukaryota; kingdom Viridiplantae; phylum Streptophyta; class Magnoliopsida; order Gentianales; family Rubiaceae; genus Ophiorrhiza; species Ophiorrhiza pumila. Next base: position 20,092,697 of record BLIW01000011.1, read on the forward strand.
GAGTGTCGTACCTCGTCAATTTTACCCTAAACACTAATGTAGTAGCGTAAGTAGGGATCGTAATCCACAGGGAAGGCATAGGTCAAGAATATTGAGCAAATTGTTCTAAAAGTCTTGTCACTGAATCTAACTATTAGAAAGAGGAACATTCAACTAAAACGAACGAAAACAAAGATGCAAAATATAGCAACAAGCAATGAGGAAACAGATATCTCAGGATTCTTGTATTGGATGAACACAGGCTTAGTAAATCTATGCTATGCAATCAGTAAACAATTAAATGCATTGGAGATTTAAATTGCCTAGAAGTTCAAGCTGTGGTTAGCATGGCGACCACACCACTTCTTGTACCCCCAAATCACCATCCTCTCCCATGGCGAGGCCCGAGAATGGTGGATTAAGCTTAGCAAAGTCTCAACTCTCCAAGCTAACTACTCTAACATGCAAAGTCCTAAGAACTCCCATGGCAAGGCCCATCCTAGGGTTCACATATCATTGTTGTTAACACAGAAAGCTCCTTTGACACTTTTCCTAAGGTTTCAATTCTTTAACACTTCCTATGGCGAGGCCTGAGTTTCAGAATTGATTTGATTATAGAAAACAAGTGCAAAGACTTAAACAATCACAATTTAGTTCTCAATTCATGCAACTTCGCTAACTTTGATCAATCACTCCTCAATTTAGCATGTCGACCACAATTGAGGTTTGATCTATTCAAGATTAGCTAGGAATTATGAAATTCAACATATGTTTATGCTTAATTCAAATGTGATTTCAATACTCAACAATTAGATCAATTGCATAGCATACAATCTACTAAAACACGTATTCATCCATTAAGAATTCTAAGATATCATAGATTTAGCCAGAAAACATCTTTCTCATTTTAAAATCAACAAATTCCAACATTGATAAGCTCATTCTCATTTAATTGGAAGAATTTACCGATTAAATCAAGAGAATTGTCGATTCCTTTGTCAATTGAGAATAAGAAAGATAGATCTAGTCCAAATTCACAATCGGAATGTAGATCGGAGAAGAAATGTTTAGTGAGAGAAAATAGATCTAGAGAGAGAAAAATGAGAGGGAGAAAAGTTCCCGCTAAAATTCAAAAGATAATTCTCTAAAATTTAGAATATTCTCTTCTCCTCCTTCTATATATATCTCCTAAAAGTCAACTAATCCTCTATATATAGATGTTACAAGAATCGTGAATGATACGCAAACGTAAAATATCTAAAGTATTACAAAAATGCCCTTGAAAGGATTGCTTTAAATCAGCCTAAGAATGTGACAATTTCGACGTTGAAGAATATTGCTCAGAAACTCCACGCCTTCAGGCCAAGCTTCCAGCGCCTTCAGACGACCTCGCCACGCACAGCGCACCTCCAAGCTCCAGCTGTTCACGCCTTCCACTGCTCGGAATCAAGTGAAAGAATCTGACTTGATCCACGCCTTCGAGCCAACAGCAAGCGCGCCTTCGTCCTCCTTGCCAGTCGCGTGCATTCAAGCCTTCACAATTGCTGCGCCTTTGTGCCACAGAAATCAACGCCTTCAGCTGCCTGGGGAAAAACCTGAAATTCAGAACCCAATACTTAGCCAATTTTCTGAAAACTCAAGAATGAAGAACGATTGCGAAGCTTCTCCCTTTTCCTGAACAATGGTCTGCGAAAACAGAAATTCCCATACTTAAAAGGATTTGGCAGAATCAAAACAGCCCAAAACACTTTCAAAATGACAAGAACATAACCTGAGCAATACTGCAAACTGAAAATAAGAACCCATCAATTACTTAGAAGAACAAGAGAAAGGCAGCAACGTCCAGCCAAAGTCTGACCATGATGCGCTATGAATTAGGGAAATCTTAAAACATAAAAGTTGTAGCCCTATGTGTTAGCTTTCCACAGCCTTTTGAATCATCCAATTCGGAGCTAAGACGAGAGAGTTATTGCCGGAATACTAAACTGTGGCAGAACTGGAAATTTCATGGCGAGGTCTCGCGGCGAGACCTCGCCACACAAATCCTCAAACTGGCGAGACCTCGCCACGAGGTCTCGCCATGCAATTTTCAAACTGGCGAGACCTCGTGGCGAGGTCTCGCCATGTGTGGGTATGTATGTTAGGTGCAAATGTAAAGTGTAGTGAAGTGATGTGATGCAAAGTAGTAAAGTGCAAATGTAAGTTGTGAGTGAAGGTTGTGGAGTGTGTGTTTGTGTAGAGAATGAATGAATGAATGATGTTGAAGAGTGAAAAGATGATGTGATGAAAATGTACATGAATGTTGAGTGAAGTGTATGCTGAAGATGAAAGTCATGAGTTGTATTGAAAATGAATGCTAAATATGAGCGTGTTATTGACATGATAAAAATGAGTGAAGCGAAGAATGATGAAATGGTGAAATGAAGAATGTCATATAAATATGTGTGTCCAACACGTTGTGAAAAACAAACCAAATACATCCCTTACAAACAAAAAGAATGTTTCAACTAGATATATGTGTGTGAGGAATGCATATGATAAAGGTACCAATGACTTGTGAAATGAGATGTGTGAAAAAATCCAAATGAGCTATTGTGAACTGCATTGAACATGAAAGCAAAGCAAATGAAGCATGCTTAAAGAGTGAAAGTATGATTGAAGAGTGACAAGAAGATGTGATGACAATGGACATGAGTGTTGATTGAAATCGGTGATAAGCGAGATGTGTGTGTTTAGTGAGATGTGCTGGATGTGTGGTTGTGTGCAACTGGACAGAAACGTCTCTCCACAATCTGACCCTGAATCAGTGTCAATTTGGGAAAACTTAAAACATCAAAGTTATAGCCCTTTGTCTTAGCTTTCTATAGCTTTTTGAATCACCAAAATCGGAGCTTGGACAAGGAAGTTATGGCCAAAATACTGGAGTGTGGGGCAGCTGTGTGCGGCTCATGCGGCGAGGTCACCTCGCCGCATGATGTGTGTGCATCGTGTGTGGAGTGCTTGTGCGGCGAGGTGGTGAGTGTGTGCAAGAGTGCTGAGTGCTTGTGCGAGAGTGTAGTGTGAGGTGAGCGCTCGTGAGATGTTTGTGTGAGTGCTTGTGAGAGTAATGTGAGTGTGAGCCTTTAACATGGCAAAGTGTTTACTTCAGCTTAGAACCTAAATTATATGCCACATTCGTGTGCCTTAGCGCCTGAATTGGACTTGATGGTAAACATAAGCGTTCTAGGTCTATCTCATGGCTTTCCAATGGATCAAGAATTATCATAATTGGAGTTCTATAGCGCAAGTTATTAACAATCTACCAAACTGTGGCAAAATGAATTCAATAACTAAATCCTGAAGTGGCAGTCATAAAGATGCCCCCGTTGCTCATATGTACACACAGAATTAGAAGACAGTTAAAACATATGAAATAACGTACACTCGAATAGCTTTCCAGAACATCCAAGAACGCGTCATTTGGATTAGTATTGAAGAAGTTATGCTCAAATGAATTTGCAAAACCAAGCTGCCCAAACCCTAAAATGGCCAATTATACACTTTCGGTTCCTCCATTTGCCTTAACTCTTTTAACTCCATTTACCATCATTGTTTAAACACTTTTTGCACCTTTTACACCATTTGATCATTTCCACATTACAAACATATAAATGCATAAAACCTCTCAAAACCTCACATATGTACATAAAACACACAACAAAAGCCAAGCATTTTTACACATAATAGTTGGTATAAAACCAACTTATCAAGGACTTTTGAAAGGGAGATCATTCTAGAATTGTTCAATTGAAGAAGCATTTGACAATTCTACGTTCTTTAATCGGTAAATTTGTCCAATTTGATGAGAATGAATTGTTCAATGTTGTTTTGTGATGAATATGAGATGAAAATGGAAGTCCTCGACTAACTCGTGTGATGTCTTAGGGTAAGGATCGGATGAATTCATGATTAAACGATGAAATGCTACGCAATTGACATAAATTATGATAATGAAATCATACTTGTTCTTAATGCTTGGAGATGTCAGGTTTCATAATGTTCGCACTTTCTTTGTTTGAATTGCACCTTGATTGTGGTCGCCATGCTAGGTTGAGGCTCGGTTCATAAATTAAAGTGAGAATTGCATGAGATGAGGACTGAACGTATGATAGTGGAGTTTCTACACTTGTTAAGTATTGTTCATGATCTGAGATGTGGTCGCCATGCCAATCGAAGGTCATTGAGTAACTAGAATAGAGTTTAGAATGACTCTTTGATGCTAACTAAGGTTTAGGAACTCATGTCGGGCATCGCCATGGGAGACTTGAGGTTTTGCATGTTCATTTGCTAGTATCTTGAAGTTGAGACGCTGCGGTGTTCACTAGTCTTGCTTAGGCCTCAACATGGGAAAGTAAGATGTTAAGGAGTGTATAAGGCATTGCGGTCGACATGCCGGGTGTTAACTAGACTCTTAGGCAACCTTTGTCTCCTCCTAATATGATTTGCATGAGTGTCAAAAGCGGAGCATAAGTTGTTTAATTTTCAAATTAACCTACCCCTGGACCCTAGGACATCCAATTCATACTTGATTCTATACCTTACTCTCTGTTCTTGTGATTTTCATTTGTTACTATAGTAGCATTTTATCTCTATTTGTTATCTGTTTGTGACATTTGTTAGAGCAATACTCGAACTCAAGGATCCACTTCTTTCCCTGAGGATTCGATCCCTCTTACCACGACTACATTAGTCGATAACGTAAAATTGTGCAAGTACGCGACACGCTTGTCAATTTTTTGCGCCGTTGCCGGGAAAGGCACGGTTTCTTGAATTTTGACTTGTTCTGTTTTGTTTTTATTTGTGTAGATTAGTAGTTGGCTGTGTTTTAGTTTGGCAAATTTTGTTGTTTTTCTTGTTTTTGTGTATTGTTGTCTACATTGTTGTATTTGTGGCAAGTGCAGGATATTAAACTTAACTGAAATTGAGTATTGCACACCACAAGTACTCAAGCATGTCTAGGTGGGACTTCTCTCCACCACCACATGAGGAGCAATGGCACAATCAAGCACAAAGCAACAAAACGTATCTCATTGGAAACCAAAGACTCTCTGTGGAGGACATGTTTTCTCAACTTTTGGAAAGACTTGATAGAGACTCACAAAAGGAAGAAATGAGATTTTCTCAAGAAGAAGAGTTTTCAAGAAGCCAACAAAGAAGTACTCAACTAGATGCTTTGTGGAGCAATGTGGAAGAACAAAGTGAGACACCAATTCAATATGCACCATGCTATCCAAAAGGTACACCTCTAATTTCTAGAGTACCAACTCCTGAGGAATATCATTTTGAAATGCAAGCTAATGTTGAATGGGGTGAAAAGAATCCTTGGGAGGTGGAATCTACAAATATTGAGGTTGTTTCACAAAAATGCATTATTGATGAATCTTTGCTTCATGAGTCAATTTTTAGTTGTGATATAGAGAATGATGTCTTCTGTGATGAGCCTGATACTTGATGAAATTAGAGCCTTATGGTTTCTTAGCAACAATATGGAAAATATGACAAAGGGAAGAAGGGCAACCTTCGACATTACATAGAGTTAACTCAACATCGGATTTAGCGACCCTCCAAGCTATCCCTATAGAATCAGAAGATGAAGAGGATAGGGAGGATAATTGGACGGAAAATAGTTTGGAGGAAGAACCCGTAGATGTGTTTGGCTCGTTCCTGGAAAGAATGGATAATTCCAGTAAGCCTTACAAGTATACCAAGTATATGGAAGCACTGGTTAGCCCCAAAGCTAACGACTACTCGGGGAGGAAACTCAGGGATCGTAATCCTCGCATTTGCTATTCCGAAGGCAAAAAGTGGAATCAAAGGTAACCCTTGATTGTTTATTGTGAAGGCCCATGATTACCGATGTTTAGATCATTTGGCCAAACGAAATTTTGAATTCATAATTCAACTTCATTTTCCTGTTTTGTGCGGATTTAGTGGTCAAAACATGATGAGATACTATTATTTTTTTTTGCTTTGGTGTTGATTGTGGAATGAGGGTGAACACAGGGGAGATGCTGCCCAAATCTACGCAGTATTTTAATAAATAGAAGCTAACTAATTTAGATTCTGATGTGATTCTTGAATGAACATCAAAGGAGAATGGACTACCCTCATATGATGGCTAAAATTACCTGTTTAAGTAATGGCCTTTGAGTTATCTATTTTTGGAAGTTGGTAGCTGGTACATAGTTAGTGTAGTTTTTTGGCAGTTAACTTTGCACAGTCTGGACGAATGGGCGGTGAAGGTTTTATTGTTGGTAGGGTGCTGCTTGGGAAAACCTTTTGGATGGAAATCCTTGCATAGATAGGGTAGTCAATTAGTCTATTTAGATTGGAAATATTGCAAATAGAATTGGCAATTTTGTTCACAAGTTATAAATGGAGGAAGTACTCCACATTTATCCCTTTTGTGTATTAAAATTCATAGAAAGGAAGATAAAAAGGCTTTAATTTTGTCTTGACGAAATTAATGTCTTTGTATTTTCCTTGACATATAATGGTAGGTTTTCATGTACTGGACTCTCCCTCAGGTGCATTGTAACGGATTGCATGGGTATGCCCAGCTCTGGTTTTTTCTTGATATATATTAGTATTGTTTTATTTTAAAAAAAAAGTGCTCTATTTTTGGTTCATTTTTTGTGCAACTCAAAGACAAGTACGTAATATAGTGATTTGTGTACAAGAAATAGAAAAATAAATATTATAAAAGTCACCATTTGTTGTGAGTTATGACGCGCAATTTTTTTTCCAGAAATAAAAAAATTGTGTAAAATCATCTTTGTTCAAATATGCCCTTTAAGGATTGTTTTGTGCACATAACTTGATGAGACATATGTAATCTAGCGATTTGTGTAAAAAAACAAAGTTAATATTTTAGTTAAGTTACTCACTGTTTTGAACAAAAAAAAGTGCTCTTTTTGAATCATTTTTTCCAGATAACTTGATGAGAACTATGAAATTTAGCGATTTATGCATACAAAAAAAAAGAAATTTAAATTTTTAAAAAGCACAATTTTTTTATAACATATTATTTTTGACAAAAATAGAAAATCACAACAAATTGTTCACAAGTGTGAGACCCCAAATTTTCTTTAAATAATACTACCTCATGGTTATTTTAATTTGCATATTAATATGAATTTTGAATTGATAACACTTTGAGAAAATAGTAATTTATTAGTGTGCATTTTAAATTTACTATATGTTTTAAGGGATTAATTATCAATTTTGGAAATTATAAGAGAGATACCTAATTATTCTTAGTTTTGGGTTATAAAGAGTATTTATAGGAAAATAAGGGTTGAATGCTAAATTAAAAAAAAAAGAAAAAAAAATATTATAATAAATGTGTAAATTACGTGTAAGCGTAATAGCCTACACGTAATCAATTCTGGTGACTCATGTTAAAAGCACAGATGACTCATGTCAAAAGCACTCATATTATATATTTAAGGAAAAGACTTAGAGGCAACAAAGGGAAAACAAAACAACAAAGAAAGAAAGGAAGGAACTAAAAAAAAAGAGAGAAACGGCAAAGGAAAAATAGAGAGAGCGGAACAAGAAGGAAAGGAGAAGGGAAAAGAAGAAGAATAAGAATAAGAAGAAAGGAAGAGGAAGGAGAAGAGGAAGGAAAAGGAGTCCAAAGCATTTTGAAAATTTTCAACAGGTGGGGAAAATTTAATAGATGGGGTTTTGCTCCAAACTATGGATAGTTCTGTTTTCTTTGTATTTGTGGTTTGATTTGGGTTGAATTTATGTTTGTGTCAAGAAACATATTGTTATGTTCTGAATTGTCAGACATAATGGTAACATGGGTTTTATGAGATTGTTTTATGTTTGCTATTGGTAGTGCATGTTGGTAGGCTGAGGAAATGGTTATATGTTTTTAAGCTGTTTCCAGTTTGATTTGTTAAACTAAGTGTGTGCATTTGTTGAATTCTCCACTGTTAGACTCATATGTATACCTGTGAGGAAAGAAAATTTTGTGCACAATCAGTAAATGGAAGATATGGTTCGGAGGTTGTTTAAGAATGGTGAGAATGCTTTCTTATTTGAAGGCTTTAATTATGTTTCTTTTTGGTATTTCTATAGTAGAAAAGAACATAGTGGTGAAGTCAAAGAAATTGGAAAGGGTAAAGACAGAAAAGATTTAAATCTGGAGTTATCTTGCTCGCTGAGTGCGAATTAGGAGCAGAGAAAGAAAAAAAAACAGGGTCCATATTTGGTGATGATGAAAAAGGGGAACCGTTTTGTGATGAAGATTGGAGATTAATGGGATGAAGGTGGTTGGTAAGAAATTGGTTTAATAGGAAGAGTGGGTTTCCTGCACCATCAAATTGGGTTTAAGTTCAATAGGAATTAAAATGAATATGGGTAGTAAGAAAGGGACTGCTGCACTTCCGGTTTGGGCCATAGCCAGTAAGAACGAAGCCCGTTAAGAATTGGTGTAATGGGCCCTTGTAAAAGAAAAAGAAGAAACGAGTGAGCTTTTAGTATCTAATGTGAAGTGGACACTTTCAGCATGGGCTTTTAGTTGTTATTGCAAGATGGATCTTTTAAAGAGAGGGCTTTAGTATATTATCGGTTTGGGCTTTAGCCCATTAAGAACTCAAATAGGGGTGAATGAAAAGAATGGGCCACAGTATATTAAACGATTTGGGCTCTAGTCTATCAGAATTTAAAATGAATATAAGTATTAAGATTGTGGTATTAGAATTTAATATGAAATGGACTTTAAAAAATGGGCTTTTGTGTACTACAACTATGGGCCATAGGCATAAATAGAATTAGTACATAAAAGTATTTAATGGGCTTTGGTAGTCGTGTTTAATTTATTTTCTTTCCTTCTAAAATTTAAACTCTAAATGGAAAAGGAAATTAATAATATTTTATTTTAAAATCTATTTACATTACCTCAATTATGAAGGAGTTTGATTTGTACCATGTTTAATATATATATATGTGTGATTCGATGTGGAATGATGGAGTGGCACATACTTGCCTGTAATGTGACTGTTTGATTGATTGGGGCCCAGTCATGGTGGCTTATCGATGGTCGGGAAGGCAAGGGCCGACGAGTTCATCATAAGTTCACCATGACGTGTAATCCCTGTCGAGTGAAACTAAGGAGATTTTAGTTTCACGAGAAAAGGGTATTGGTTATCCGGATATAACCTATTGTGCCGCGAGGCAAATTTTGATTGTGGAGGATAAGGTAGCTTCAACAGTGGCCTGATCACCCACTGATCGTAAGGTGATATAAGGCTGGTAGCTTCAAATTTCGTTATGTTTTAACATTACGTGACCCTATTACCTCCCCACTGAGCGTTATAGCTCACCCTATTTTCGAAAATTTCGTGTTTCAGAGGGCACAGAGGAGCTGGGTCAGGAGGAACTAGAGTAGCGAGCCTAGAAGAAGGTAGGGTCACTGAGCCGGTTAGGCAGATTTTGAAATTGGGGCATATCGCAGAATCAATGAATACTTACATGTCAGGTTACTTGTGTAATTTTGGAACGAATTGTAAATAAGGTTTCTATGATATATTGTATGGGGATGTCGATGATGTAAGCATATATGTTATTTTTATGTTGTGTGATCAGGCACATAATAGTGTTTATCTTAAGAACAGGATTATGTGTGATAACTGTGATATTAGTATTTTCTATTGGAGGAGTGTATCCTATTTTTTTTGAAATTATTTTGTGTTTGGAGTAAATTGTGCATGACGTAAGGAACAGGTTTGATGAACTAACTCGCCCAGCTAAGGGATGGTGGGTTGGGTCGTCACAGGTGGTATCAAAGCCTATGTTATACTAAGTTAGTATGACTTTGTGGATTGATTAGTGGATCATAAGATTCTTAATTGATTATAAGTTTATGATTTATCAAAATAAAACATATTGATATTGAAAATTGATGTGTATCAGGATGGCTGATGATCGGCGGGGAGTTTGGTATCAGGACGGCCCTTGGGGGCGTCGTAGGCGATATGATCCTCGTTTAATAGAGGCACCTGGGCATGAATGTCGGTGTGGACGCTCCTACCCTAATTTTATTGTGCACCAGTTGGTGGAGGAGCGTGATAGAGAATGTAATCAGGCCAATATTTATTATACTGAGGCATTAGGGAGTCGTCGGAGAATTGGGGAATTAGAAGCACACACTGAGTGGTTGGAGCGTGAGAACCAACAGATAGCAGCTCGGCGCCACCAAGATTATTATCGACGCTTAGAAGCGGAGGAAAGAAAAAATAGATGGAGTCAACGTTTGGATGAACTCCACCACGACTTAGGAACTATGCGGGCACTAGTAGAGGAAATGCAACCAAGACTTGGGATACTTATTCCTCCACCACCTCAAGTAGAATTACCACCCGAACCACCGATTGGACCTAATGACAATGTTGAGGAGGATCCTGAGCAGGACCCTGAGGAGGATCCTGATGAGGACCCTGAAGAGAATCCTGAGGAGGACCCTGAGGCGGATCTTGAGGAAGACCCTGAGGAGGATCCTGAAGAAGTCCCTGAAGGGAATCAGGAAGGGGAAAATGTTGAAGGAAATGTCTCGCCGGGTGGCTCAGGAATAGTGGAAGATTAAGAGGAGTTCGCGGAATAATAATAGTTTGTAAATATTAGAGTTTGTTGTATAAATATCGTTGTAGGTTGGAAAGTTTCCCTTTTATGTACTTTTGACTAGTGTAGATATAAGAAGTTGTTAGTAAAGTGAAGATGGGTGGACCAAGATCTTTAGGAACTATTGTATTTCCCACTTATGTGAATATAATATATATTCGTGTATATATAATTGTATATACGTTTGGAATTAGCTATACGTCATCATTATTCTCTTTGAGTCACAAATTGAACGTTGTAATCTTAATAGATGGCAGGAGAGACCAATCGAGGTAATCAAGAAATGGGGGGAGATGAAACTCTTTCCAGAAGTGAGACAGAAACCAACCCGTTATTGACACAGTTGGTCACTGCTATCACCCAGCTATCTGAAACCCTACGAAAACAAGGGCAACAGACCCATTCACCTGGAGAGGATATTGCTTTAGAACGATTCCTGAAGTTTAAACCTTCTGAATTTTATAGGGAACCTGATTATGAGAAAGCTGAAGCCTGGTTGGAGCATATGGAAGAAATATTTTCCACTTTGCAATATGGGGACGAAAGAAGAATTACTTTGCTGCATTTCAAATGAGGGCAGCAGCACCGGATTGGTGGAGAGTAACCCAAGAGAAGTGGAAACTAATGCAAACACCAAGGATTTGGGTAAATTTCCTTCAGGAATTTAATGCTAAATACTTTCCCGCTATGACCAGAGAAAGGCGTGAGGAAGAATTCCTAACCCTTAAGCAACGGGATCTGACGGTAGCTCAATATGAAGCCAGATTCACTAAACTCTCTAAGTTTGCTCCTCATATGCTTGAAACCGAGGAACGTAGGGTACGAAGATTTATGCAAGGCCTACGATAAGATATTCAGGATGGAATGGTAACGGTTAGGCCAACCACTCTCCCCGAGTTGCTGGAAATTGCGTCAAGGATTGAGTTAGCCAATGCTCGGAAAAGGGAACGAGCAAGTCAAAAAGGGAAACGACCAGCCAACCCCTCCTGGAGGAGAACTCCGTATGGTGTTACACGAGGGGGTCAGTCGGTTGGGGTTCAGCGCCCGCAGCCACAGGTTGGACAACCCTCTGTTCGGGAAGGTGTGAGGAAATGTGAGTATTGTGGGTGAACAGGACATAGTGAACAAAAGTGTTAGCAGAAGTCGGGCAGGTGCATTCGATGTGGAAGTAGTGATCACTTTATTAGGGATTGCCCAAAACTTCATACTCAGGTACCAAAGCCCACTAACCCTCAACAGAAGGAAAGAGGAAACCAGCAAGGGGCTAGTAAACCCAAAGTCCAGGCCCGGGTTTATGCTATGGGAAAGAAAGAACTTCCAGCCTGTGCGGAAGTGGTTGAAGGTACGCTAATAGTCTCGGGTATTAGTGCTAAAATTCTTATAGACCCTGCATCTACTCATTCATTTGTAGCCTCTAAATTTGCGGAGTGCTTGTATGTTCCACGTGATGAGTTGCCATATTTGATAGAAGTTAGTACCCCAATTGGGAAATAGGTTAATATCTGATGTGGTATATAAAGCCTGTGAAATAGGGGTTGGGGGTAATCGAATGGAAGCAGACCTAATATCTGCACCGATTCATGGGTACGATGTTATTCTAGGAATGGACTGGTTATTTGCACATCATGCCCAATTGAATTGTCGGGCAAAAACTGTGAAGTTTTGTAAACCAGGGCAACCTGTAATTAAACTTGTAGGTGATCAGGGGAAATTTGTGAATCCAATGATTTCGGGTGTAAGAGCGAGGAAAGTTCTGTATAAAGGTGGGGTCGGATTTCTAGCTTGTTTGGTCAATCCAACCCCTACCAAACCAAAGTTGAAAGATGTGGCTATGATAAGGGAATATGGAGATGTTTTCCCTGAGAAGTTAACTTCTCTGCCAATTGGTAGAGAAGTGGAGTTCACCATAGAGTTGTTGTTAGATGCTACACCTATTTCTAGGACACCGTATCGAATGGCACCTCCCCACTGAGCGTTATAGCTCACCCCATTTTCGAAAATTTCGTGTTTCAGAGGGCACAGAGGAGCTGGGTCAGGAGGAACTAGAGTAGCGAGCCTAGAAGAAGGTGAGGTCACTGATCCGGTTAGGCAGATTTTGAAATTGGGGCATATCGCAGAATCAATGAATACTTACATGTCAGGTTACTTGTGTAATTTTGGATCGGATTGTAAATAAGGTTTCTATGATATAGTGTATTGGGATGTCGATGATGTAAGCATATATGTTATTTTGATGTTGTGTGATCAGGCACATAATAGTGTTCATCTTAAAAACAGGATTATGTGTGATAACTGTGATATTAGTATTTTCTATTGGAGGAGTGTATCCTGTTTTTTTTGAAATTATTTTGTGTTTGGAGTAAATTGTGCATGACATAAGGAACAGGTTTGATGAACTAACTCGCCCAGCTAAGGGAGGGTGGGTTGGGTCGTCACAACAAGTCCTCTATTTTGTCTATTTTTTTACTCAACTCAATGACAATTACATCATCTAGTGATTTGTATACAAAAAATTAAAATTCAAAATTTTCAAAAATCACAATTTTCAGAGGGTTATAACTCGTAGTTTTTGGCAAAAAATATAAAATTATAAAAATTTGACAAATAGATTTATTTATATCCACTTTTTGCATCCAACATAACTTGAAACATGTGACATCGTTACGGTAGCGAAACAATAAAAAATAAAAAAGTTTAAAAATATCATCATTTTCCTCAAGTTACAGATACAACTCACGACCATTAAAAAAAGAAAAGAAAAATGCGTAATATTGCCTACAAATTGAATTTCTTCCTTACTCTTTGTATCCAACCAAATAGGAACATATATAATCTAATGATTTGAATAAAAATAAGAAAAATATTTGTAAATCTATATATTTGGTGAATTATAACTTGCGATTTTTTCCCAAAAAAAAATTAAAATCACATAAAAAATAGTCCGTAAGTGCTTTTTTTAATTAAATAACTTGATGAGAAATATATAATGTATTAGTTTGTGTACAAAAAAAAAGAAAATTAAAATTTTAAAAAATCACCATTTTCGGTGAAATATAACTTGCTATTTTTGACAAAAATAGAAAGTCGCAAAAAAATGGTAGCAAGTGCTCTATTTTTGGTTCATTTTCGTGCAACTCAAAGACAAGTACGTAATCTAGTGATTTGTGTATAAAAAATAGAAAAATAAATATTATAAAAGTGACCATTTGTTGTGAGTTATGACGCAAAATTTTTTTTTCCAGAAATAAAAAATTGTATATAATCACCATTGTTCACAAATGCACTTTGAAGATTGTTTTTTGCACATAACTTGATAAGACATATGTGATAAGGTGATGATTTTCACCTTATTATATTCGTTTTACTTACCTCTTGATCGTCCTTGTAACGTGTTTTTATATCATTTTTACGTGTTTTTAACGTATTTGTAGGACATTATGGCGCATGAGGAGCAATGGTGCAAAAGAACGATGAAAAGTATTTTCGGAGGTTGGACAAAGCTCTCCAGCGCGCCGTACAACACTACTCCGGCACGCCGTAAAATGCAAAACAAATGCGCCCAAAATTCCACTTTCTAGAGAGTTCCGGCGCGCTGGAGAAAAACCTCTCCATCGCGCCGCAGGCTGCACGTTGCGACGTTCACAACTAACGTCGCGACGTTAAGGTTCAAATGGAGGAAGGTCGCGACGTTCACAATCGAACGTCACGACGTTCAGCAGCGCGGCAGATTCTCCAAGTCAATTTTTCCCTCCATTTTGAGAAGGCTTCAAGGGCATTTTGGGGACATCTGAGACACACATTTTCCAACCCTATTCTCTCCCACATAATGAAGAAATATGCAGCTAAAAAAAGGGAAGAATGAGGAGAAGAACAACAATAACAATGAGGCACAAAGTAGTTAGTTTAGGAGTAGTTTAGATTAGAGTAGATTTTGGTGCCTCCATTTTGTTGAAGAAATTCATGTAATACTCATGTGCTTCAAGAGCTTGGAATCATTGTAAAGCTTGGATATTTGCTTGGAATCAACATTTGGAAGGCTTCTCTTTGGTTTAATCAAATGGGTAGTTTCTTTTCCTTGCATTTGTTTGCTTATTTCCTTGCTTATTCATATATAATTGTGAAGTTCTTGTGTGCCATGAGATGCTAATTTGCTATTACCTTTGGATTATGGTTATGTGTTGTTGACATATTGTATTAATGTGTGGTTTTATGCTATGGATAGCTAGGAATTAAGAACTATAAACTAGTTATTATCCCATATTAGTAATGCTAATGGTAGACTAGTATGTGGGTGATGGATTAGTGGAGATATCTTAGTCCATTCTTGCCTCCACCATAATGGGGGAATTCATTGGGATATTGATAGCCCAATGTAGGTTTGATGAACTTGGTAAACAAGAACTAGTTTGGTCCTTGCCTCTGCCATAAAGGGGGGAGTGAATTAGGGAATGATTTCCAAGGGAGTGACTAGGTTCAACCCTTGCCTCCGCCATAAAGGAGGGGTTAGATTAGGGAGTGAACGATTGGAGAGACATTGGAATTTCGGTTGATTTAGTTAGCTAGTCCTTGCCTCCTCCATAAAGGGGGGATTGGTTAATTGGTCAATGTCTGGTAGGAGACAATGCATTTAGGTCCTTTCCTCAGCCATAAAGGGGGAACTTAGTTGAATTGGCTCACCCTTAGTCGTAGTGATTTCATAGTATAAACCACACATAACACTAACATTTGAGATAACCAAATCCAAGGGTATACTTTCATTACTTGATTTCTCTTTCACACACTTTTATATTTATTTGGTAGTATTAGTATAGTTTAGGATTTTTTCCTTTGCTTATTTGCACTTCCACTACTACACACATGTTTACACTAATTGCATAAACTCATCCCCTCCCTCTAGCTACAAAAATATTGGTATCTTGATGCACCTTAAATGTCGTGAGGATTAGGGTTATAAATTTATTTGATTCAGTTAAACCTTAGCTTTTGACCCTAGCTCCAAAACCGCTATCATATTGACACTGCCGGGGAGGCAATTGATTTTAGGATAGGCGTTTTTATGTGCTTGGTAGTTGTAAATAACTTCTGTTCATGTTTTTTATAGTTTGTATTGTTTTTGTTGTTTTTCATTTTTATGTTTAATTTGAACAAATATGACTAGGTTCTTTGGAGACTTTCTTGATTTTTATCATATTGACCCACCAAATGGGGTGGATGACATTAGACCAAATGGGGTGGATGACATTAGATTTTTGGGACACTAATGAATGTGTGCAAAGATAACCTTTGAGATTCCCTACCACTTCATTCTTGGATGATGAAATTAATGATAGATATACTATACTTGAGGCTCAAATGGTCGAAGTGACCAAAACATTGAATGACATACAAGTTCAATTGAGTAAGGATGCACTTTCTTGTAATTGGTGCCATGGAGTCAATCACACCTTCCAATGCTACTCATGTGGCATGAATGAGAGTGATATCCAATTAAACCAAAAAGTTTTCACCTTATCCTCAATCAAGTCAATTGGACTATAATCACTACTGCAAAATGGCGGATTTAAACCTCCCTTTTTAGAGAGGTTAAACATAATCCGGTGTAATTTATAAAAATGCGGTGGCATTATCGTAATATTAAACAAGAATTTAGTGACAGGAGAACAACTTACACCGGTTTTATTATAACCGGTGTACAATTTAAACTTAGTAGACCGGTTTAAACAATAATTGGTGTAAATAGTTTATATATTACACCGGTTATAAGAAAACCGGTGTAAATAGTACACTATTATAACGGTTTTTGTTAACCGGTGTAAAAAAGTAAATATTTTTAGCAATGTCTGTTTTTTTTACAATATTCACTAGAATGCATATTCATAATTAGGATGGGTGCAAAAAACAGTACAAAAAAAGCTCAGAACTAACGCGTGGTGGAGGTCGGTCGCTCGACCTCGTCAAATACCCAAAGTTACTCAACTAATGTAGAGGTGGCAAGTGGGATCGTATCCCAAGGGAAGGTTTGGATGTCAAGAGATCACTTGTTCAAGAAACCAAAGCAAATGGGACAAATGCAAAACAATATGAATGCAAAAATGAGAATGACTGGGTTAGTATGCAAGCACTGCCTTGAGCATGAACCAATTGGTATGGATCTCTCCCTATTATCATCGACTTGTGTAACAACATGTATGAGGGGATTGACCTCTAGTGAACTTAGGACTGATCTTCTTGGTAGATCTCACAACCCTAATTCACAATACTCCCGTGTCTTCCCTTGGTAGGGCAAGATTCAGGCTCAGCTTCCTAATTCTAGATCCCTATTTGGTCTTAAGGCCCTAGCTAAAGGTTCAAGTGTTAAAACTCAAATAATCCTAACTCTCTTTCACTGGATTGACTTCAATTGTCAGTGGGTACTGCACGGTTGAAGTCACAATAAGGCCCAGATATTAGGACTCATACAAGTTTGTTTGATATTCGAGTGATGTTGTTTCAATTTCCTTTATCAGCACTAAATTGATTACAGTGGGTACCGCAAATCACATAAAGGGCATAGTCGTGTGTGAGTAAGCATTGAAATGAAACATCAAACGATATGAACTAAAATCAAACACATAATGAGTAATACGAATGTCTCAAATAAGATTAGATCCATCAATTGACCCTCAAGACAGTATGATCTAAAGAAGGAAAAAGAGAGAGAAAATCCTAAGATAAACTATGAACCCTAATCTAAAGAATGCTATGCTCTATTCTATTGTGCGGCCGCCTCCCCTCCTCGAGCTCCTATAGGTTTGACCTCCTCTCTTCCTTTTATACTTATGCCCAAATGGCTCGGCCTTGTGAGGTTCCTGGAAGCTCCCTCCTTTCGCGGGGATGTTGACACGTGTCTCTGTAAATATCAATCAAAGCCAAAGTGAGGACACGTGCTTGGTATGAGACTTAATGAGTAAGAATTATCAATGAAAATCATCAAACAGTTGGTGCTCGTGGTAGACATTTGCCTTGGTTGTTCGCTTGTGTGTTTGTGTGTGTTAAGTGTAAAGAGGAACCGAATGTAGTGTGTAGTGCCTACAAAATGCATGAGAAAAATCCTAACTAAAAATATAACAAAGGAAAAATACATGAAAAAAGAGTAAATCGTGCAAGTGTGTGAGGTGAGTGTGGCGGGCGCACCGTGTGTCTGGCGGTCGCACTATGCGACTGCTATGTTGTGTGTGTGCGTGTGTGAGGCTGGCGCATGGTGCGCCCGCCGTGTGTGTTGCGGTCGCACAATTATTGTGCGCGTGTGTGAAGTGTTTGTGCATGCTAAGTGTGTTGTGTGAATAGTTGTGGACCTCCATGAAGACTAGGAGGTCCGTGGTGTGCTTGTGTATTTTGTGGACTTGTGAATGTTGTGCGTGTTGTGAGAATAATGCAAGTGTGAGTGCTGAACTTGTTAATTAAAATTAGGAACAGATTTTGTTGATTAATTTATATGATGTAATATTATGAAAGCATCAATGCATTTATTTAGTTGGTTAACTTATTATAATTATTTTTTTTATAATTTAAAGGGTGCGATAGTCATGGATCGTAATGATATTATATTTGGTGATCGGATAACATCTGCGTATGAAAAAAAGTTTGAGAAATTTATTAAATTTGCTTATAAAAATGCCAAGTACATCTATTGTCCATGTAAGGATTGTAAGAATTTTGCGGTGTTCGACGACCCTCACACTATAAGAGACCATTTGTATCGGAGGGGATTTGATCCTACTTATAAAATATAGAAATGGCATGGCGAGAGTGAAAATTCATCGAAATAAGAACAATATGAGGTAGAAGATGATATTGGCGATTAAAAATGATCGATTGGATGATAATGTTGAGGATGTGGTCGGTTGTTTTGCCGATAAGCCTGATATTCTTGCTTCGTTGTTGAATGATAGCGAAAAGCCTCTATATACTGGATGTATTAAGTACACACAATTATTGGTTACTTTAAAACTGTACAATTTGAAAGCGACAAATAGGTGGACTGATACTAGTTTTATAGCACTGTTGAATTTATTGAAGGATGTACTACCGGAAGGTAATGAACTTCCGAATCGTATTTATGAGGCAAAAAAATCTTGTGTCCTATGGGTATGGAGTATAAGAAAATAGATGCTTGACCAAACGATTGCATACTATATAGGAATGAATACGAAGATTTGTTGTATTGTCCTAAATGTCAGGTTTCTCGTTTCAAAAAGAAGCAAATTGGTGATGGCCTTGAAGATTATATAGATGCGAAGAAGAAATCGTCACCGGTGAAAGTGTTATGGTATCTCCTTATAATACCGAGATTCAAGCGATTGTTTGCCAATTCTTGAGATGCTAAAAATTTGACATGGTATGCAAATCGAAATATTTCCCAGAGGACAAAATGATAAGGCATCCTGCAGATTCTGATCAGTGGAAAACGATTGATTCGGTTTACCCCTTATTTGGTAGAGATGCAAGAAATCTGAGATTAGGATTATGTACGGATGGGATGAATCCTTATGGTTGTCTAAGTAGTACACATATCTCTTGGCCAGTGATGTTGGTTATTTACAAACTACCTCCTTACTTGTGTATGAAGTGTAAGTATATTTTGATGCCATTAGTGATTTCAGGTCCACGCCAATCTGGAAATGACATAGATGTTTATTTAGCCCCTAATTGAAGAATTGAAAAAGTTGTGGGATGAAGGGGAGCTGATGTTTGATGCACATCATCAGGAGTCATTCACATTGCGTGCCATGATATTCTGTACCATAAACGAGTTACCTGCATAAGGTAATTTATCTGGATTTTCTGTTAAAGGACACCAAGCATGTCCTATATGTGACGAGAATACATATTCTTGTCAGCTTGTACATGGGAGCAAGACGGTCTATCTTGGACATCGTAGATTTCTTCCTGATTCCCATTCATATCGTCGAATTAAAAGCTCTTTCTATGGGAAACAGGAGTTCAGAAGTGCTCCAATTGCCTTGAGTGGGAAGGCAGTTCATGATCTTGTGAAGTATATCAATGTGGAATTTGGAAAACATGCAAAGTCTCGCAAGAATGATAAAAGCTGTTGGAAGAAAAAATCAATCTTTTTTGATCTTCCATATTGGGAGACACTAGATGTTAGACACTGTCTCGATGTGATGCATATTGAAAAAAATATATGTGACAGTTTGTTGGGTACTATTTTGAATATACCTGGAAAAACAAAAGAAGGTTATAAAGCGAGACTTGATTTGGTTGATATGGTATTAGGGCGAATTTAGCACCTGTGATTCGAGGACAGCGCACGTACTTGCCCCCCGCTTGATATACATTGTCACGGAAAGAGAAACAGAGTTTGTGTGAGAGTCTCAAGAGCATCAAGGTCCCATCAGGATATTCTTCAAATGTAAGTCGACTTGTTTCGATGGGAGATTTAAAATTGGTTGGATTGAAATCCCATGACTGTCATGTGTTGATGCAGCAGTTCTTACCTATTTCTATTCGATCTATCTTCCCAAAACATGTCAGATACAGCATAACTAGACTTTGTTTCTTTTCTAATGCGATATGTAGCAAGGTAGTTGATCGTGATAGACTTGATGAGCTACAAGATGAAATTGTCGTAGTTTTGTGCCAACTTGAGATGTATTTTCCACCAGCCTATTTTGACATTATGGTGCACTTGGTGGTTCGTTTGGTTAGGGAGATAAAGATTTGTGGTCCTGTATATTTGCACTGGATGTATCCATTTGAGCAATATATGAAAGTCTTCAAGGGTTATGTGAAAAATCGCTATCGTCCTGATGCAAGCATTGTTGAAAGGTGAATAGCTGAAGAGGTTATTGAGTTTTGCACTGGGTACTTGTCTGATACCAATGCTATTAGACTACCTAAGCCTGACCATGATGGACGTATCAAAGAAAAAGGGACATCGGTAGGTAAGTTGTTTACCTCTTTTAATGATGAATTACAAAATGTGCATCTATATATCTTGTGGAATTCTAAAGAAGTACAGCCTTATGTGAATGCTCATATTTGTGAAATAAAGGAAAGTCATCGTGGTTGGACTGACAGATACGTACTCAATGAACACAATTGTACATTTGTGAATTGGTTCAGTGCTACTGTTCGGGACCAAACTATTACAGAGACATTAAGGTGGTTAGCTTATAAGCCCAGTCACGTTGTGCTATCATATTCGGGCTATGACATAAATGGATTTTCATTTGCTACTAAGACTCAAGATGACAGGAGCACAACGCAAAATAGTGGGGTTACATTAATGTCTGAGGCTTTACATGTGTCTAGTTCGAGAGATAGAAATCCAGTGTATGCCAATATGTCTTATTATGGGGTTATTAAGGAGATATGGGAGCTTGACTATGTTAAATTCAAAGTCCCAATTTTCAAATGCAAATGGGTTGACAACAACAATGGCGTTCGAACTGATAAATTGGGATTTACGCTAGTGGATTTGAACAAGGAAGGTTTCAAAGGGGAACCATTCATACTTGCTTCCCAGGCAAAACAAGTATTTTATGTCTCTGATCCTATTGACAAAAAATGGTCCATTGTCCTAGAAGGGAAAAAATTGCATGTCAGTGATGAAATTGATATTGATAATAATCACGATGTGCCGCCATTCTCATAAGGTTTTCCCCCACTGAGCACAATTGAGGAGGACCGCAATATGGATGCATTCATTCTCCGCACTGATCACGTGGAAGGCATATGGGTTGATGATCCTTTGTCAAATAAAAGAAAGACCTTGTCGTGAGATATAGTCTATAAGTTATTTTTCACGTTTGTGTATTTAGATTTTTCATTCTACTTATTATTTTATTTATTACCATATTTGGATAGTTTTATGCTTCACTAACTGTTGTGACTTAATTTGTTTATTTTTTTGTTAATTTTGGTACAGGTGAATGTCTTTGATGATATGAGCTTCATGCAACATAGGCTTTACTTATGGCTATTAGGGCATTTTTTTTGTTTTACTAAGTTTATTCAATGTTCGATGGTGTCTCAACTTAATCATATCTGTTACTGGAACTTAGGCTTGTTTATATTAGTTTTATATTTTCGTCTTTTTATGGTGTGATCAATATTTATTGTGATATAAAGTTGTATACATATAAACTTGTTTTTTACAGGGAGTTTTGCTCTAGTTACAGGGGATACCATGCAGATTTTTTTTCTTGGTAATGATAGTTGGTTTAATATTAATTAGTGGCGATGAGGTGAAAATGATTAATTAAAATTAAAATATATTTGATTTGTAAAAGTGAGGGACCATTTTTTTGTGTTTGTCCTTTTTTTGGTAAATTATAATATTAAAAATTTAAAGGGTTCGAACTATATAAAATTCACAAAAATCCTATAATATTTTGGTAATATGGAATTATAGTTTGATAATAATTGCGATTTCTCTGAGAATTCTATTTTATTGTTCTTTATTTAAAATTCACAAAAAGTCAGAGAGATGTGAGGGACCATTTTTTAGTGTTTATCTCTTTTTTTTGGTAAATTATAATATTAAAAATTAAGTTATTTATATTCATTTTTGTAACTATAATTTTATCTTTTTCATTATTAGTTCACAAATAAGCATATTGGTACGAATATAGAAGGGTAAAAAAATACAAACAAAACTCTTATGTTTTTTATTTCTTGTGGAATGAAAACTACAATTTTACCATGTATTTGGGTTACCAAAACCGCGGTTGCTTTTAATTTAATACCACAGATTTCTGAAAAAATAAACCGTTTACACTGGTTACTACACGAAACTGGTGTAGGAAGGTTTTGTTTACACCGGTTATTATTTTAACCGGTGTAATAAGTTTTGGTTTACACCAGTTATTTTTTTAACCGGTGTAATAAGTTTTTGTTTACACTGGTTATTCTTTTAACTGGTGTAAGAAGTTTTTATTTAAATCGGTTATTCTTTTAACCGGTTTAAGTTTCAATTGTTTTTTAAACGAAAAGCCCTGGCAAGATCAATTAACTAGCTAGCCCTCTTAAGTCTCCTACCAAAACTCTTTCTCCCTCGCGCATATTGTTAAAGCCATCGCCGCCTCCGGGTTCATTGCCGCCTCCTCCAACGGCATCGTCTCTCTTATCATTACCATCTCCATCGTCACCGTCTCCATCGCTGCAGCCTCCAATTCCCGCTATCTCCATTGCTGCCGCCTCCAATTCCCGCCGTCTCCATCTCTATTTCCGATGATAGCACGATTTTCGAGGTATTGTTGCATCAAACTGGCTTTCCATTCTCAATAATCTTAATCCTCTATTTTGCTTGTAACTAATTGATATTATGGGAGGAATTTGGAAAAGGCTTCAGACGGAGGTGTGGAATTTTTGAAATTCTGCATTCCACAAGTGAATATGCTATAGAAGTTCTTTTATTATTGTGTTTCGATGTATTCCAATTTAACTTGTTTTTAAATTATATTGAAGAAGTGATACTACAAATCTGTTATATCCCCTTATTACCGTGAAAGAAAGTGATACAACAACTTCACATTTTCTAGCAAAGTTCCCCTTTATTATCTCTAATGTTATGGTTCTGTTATGATAGTGAGTACTTTAACTCAAGATTTCTCCAAACTAATTTTGCATCGGCACAAGATTTCCTTTCCAAGTTTGATGAGCAGGCAGAAGTGTGCAGTGAGGATCACTTGACATAGTAATACCATAGAATTACGAGTCAGCATTGAAATTTTTTCTTCATTGGGAATTATTTTCCTCTCTTTTGTATTTGATGTTTATCTCTATTGTGCTGGTTCTTTCTTCTCTTTTTTCTGGGATTTGGCAATAAATCTTTGGATGGAAGTGTTATACCCATTGTTGGTATTGTGCTGTTCCATATTTGGTTCATGGCTTCAACATCATATTTTTCTGTAGTTGGATTTAATTCATGTTCAACCCTTCTTTATTAGAGACATTCTTTTGACTTATTTGATTGTGGCTACAATACAATTGTGATAGATGGTGGTGTTTTTTTCCAACCTTGCCTTTCCTTGGCTAACCTTGTCATTCGTCAATCTTTGTGAGTGGGTTTACTTTAAAAATTAACTGGTTGTAATGGTATGGGAAGTGTTGTTTAGTAGTTTAATGGTTTATGCAAAACTGGGATTTTTTAACTTTATTAAACTGAATTCTTCAAGTTCAATATAATGGTACATCTCAACACGATCTCTAATCTCATAGTTCAAGCCATGCAAGAATTTGGCCATGGTGGCTTTCCTGTCCTCCTCAATATTTGCCCGAATCATAGCGACCTCCATCTCCTTGAAGTAGTCATCTACGCACTTGCTACCTTGCCGAAGGCTTTGGAGCTTATTGTGAAGCTCTCGATAATAGTGGCTTGGTACAAACCTCTTTCTCATGGTGGTTTTCATTTCCTCCCAAATTTGAATAGGTCTATCTCCAGATCTTCGCTTACTCACCACAAGTTGATCCCACCATGTTAGTGCATAATCAGAAAACTCAGTGACAGTGAGTTTTACCTTTTTGAGATCGGAGTACTCATGATAATCATAGATGAATTCCATCTTTTACTCCCATTCGATGTACGCCTCCGGATCTGATTTCCCTTGGAATGATGGAATTTTCATCTTTATTGAACTCAAATTGTTGTCCTCTCGTGGCCTTCTCCACGTTGGTCTTCTATCATTTTCAGAACCCCTTGATTCACTCCTTCTGTCATCATCGTCGACGTCGTCTTGATCTTGATGAGACTGAGACTTTTGTGAGCCTTCCACTCGATCTAATCTTTCATGGACCAGGTCAAATTCATTTCTCATCAATCGCCTCATTTCTTCCATTATGGCTTGGATTTGAAGATTCAGTTGTTGAAAAACTCCTTCGTGTTCTTGATCCTGGGACATCTTTCAAATCTGCACAAAACAAAGTTAGTTCCTCACTCACTCCCTCGCGTATTTTCACTCAATAGAGGTCACACTTCCCTCGTGTATCACAAAGATAGGCTTTTTTCCCTCTACTAGTCTCACCACACTGCCTTTTACCACTCTTTTTCGTCTCAAAGTTCTTATCAAACTAATGAAACAATCATCAAACTTTACTTGTGGCCTTGAGGAATTCACACTTAACAAACAGCCTTAAAAGAAATTAGAGATAGAGAAGAATTCAAGACGAGAGAATTTTGAAGGCTTGGCTTCCAAACTTGCTTCCTGGATCAAATACAAACAAGTTAGTACAAATAGATGAAACTTGACTTTTTGTCTTTTTTTTTTTTTTTTTAATCTTTGTTTCTTTTTCTTTTTTTTCACGTCATTTTTTTTGGACGAATTTCTTATTTTCTTTTTTTTGGAATAATTCAAAGGAATAAAAAAAAGTATTGAATCCTTAAACCCCAAAACCCACTGATAAGAACCTTGCCGAACCTGTGACAAGACCCACTATCAATATGTGACTCTTGAATTTCGTGGAATCAAGAATAAGAATAGATAAATCAAAAGATAAAAAAAAGGATATGCAACCGGTAGAACAGGCTCTAATACCAAATGATGTGATCTCGCCCAGAAGGTTGGGTTTGAACACTGTTTGCCCAATCGTTCTAAGAGTTGCTGGAATGGTGTAACCTCGACCCACTAACTTACTAGAGCTAGAAACCTTGGTATGCTCACGCCACAATCAACACACCAAGAGTTGATTGATAAGTGTTGAACGCCACAAGTTAGAAAACTTGATAAGTTCTAAAAGTTCATCAAAGAACTAAGAGTTGAAAAACTCACAATTTTCATTCATCTAAATCTTTCCTTTAAAGCTTACATGAGTGGCCTATTTATTGGCATAATTATAAGAACAAGTACTTATTAAAATAGGCTAAACTACTTATCTAATAAGCTATCAAAGATAAATCACTCTACTTATAAAGACTTCTTGAATTCTAGGGCATATGTCATGGATGATGTCACAAGGACAGTCTTGTCATTTCATCTTCAAAAAATAGGTCATCCATGACGTCATCTATGGCAGATTTGTCATTTCTCCACTTAGAAGATTCTAGACTTGTCTTTATGCATCGTACTTCATTTAAAGACTTCTTTGACCAATTAATCAGCCCTTAAACGAAATTAATACGTAGAAAAACCTTCAAACTTCTTCATTTAACACCTTGGAAGACTTGGAGAAGATTCAATATATTTGGACCCTTTTTGACAATTTCTGGCCGAAACTTTGAGGCTGCCTTTGGACTACTTTTATTGATCTTTTGGGCTTGATTTCTTTCATGGAAATACTAGAAAGGCTGAACTTTAAGTGGGCTTTGACTTCACTCCATTTGGACTTGAAATGAAAGTGTTATGTCCAAAACATTCCACTTGGGCTGAAGACTTCAAAGCTGAATTTTTCCTTGGGCTGAAATGAAATAACACATAATTACTACTTGGGCTTAAACTAAAAATAATAACATTAAATCAGAAATACTTGGACTGAAATAAAAAAAAAGAAAAGATACTTCCCTCTGTGGGTTCCGTAGGATCATATGGAACTCAACTATTCTTGATTTTCAACTTTAATCAAAAGGACTTGACTTGTTGAGACGTTAGAAGAAGAACGAAGAGATTGTTCCCAACAAGTTGACACCAATCCATTCAAAGTGTCTTTGAACAACTTTTCTCGTGACCTTGTGATAGGGCCAACGTGCCATCTTAAAGGGTCTACGTTTCCTATGCTTGAGTCCTTGGATGATTTTGCATCAGCATGGATCCCCCATCAATGGAAGACCTCTTAGGGTGTTTGCTGAAAAACTTAAGAAGATTAAAGTATCGCTGAAACAGTGGAACAAGGAGATCTTTGGGAATATCCTCTCCGAAGTGCAAAAGGCAGAACAGCACATGGAAGAAGTAGAAATGGAGGATGCTATCAACCCGTTACCTAGGGAGATGATAAATGAAGCAGTAGCCAAGCGGCAACAGGCTACACTTAGAGATGAAAGATATTGGGCCCAAAAGGCTAATGTAAAGTGGGTAGAAGAGGGGGACAAAAATACAGCTTTTTTTTTCACGCAACTGTAAAGCAAATGCAGGCTAGAAATTTTATCACCTGGATAAGGGGGAGTTTGGGAAATTGGGCAGAAGGGGATGAAGAGATTGGCACAAAAGCAGTGACGCACTTTTCCAAGTTATATTCTGTACGACAGGTCTCAGAACACATTAAACCAGGAATGGTACCAACGCTGATATCTATTGAATGGAATGAAGCGCTTCTGTCAGATCCTTCAATGGAGGAATTAAAGGAGATTGTTTTCTCTTTAGGGGAAGATAGTGCCCCAGGCCCGGATGGTTTTAATGGCCATTTCTTCAGGTTATCCTGGGAGATAATAAAAGAGGACCTTCTCCTTGCTGTGCTCAGCTTTCTAAATAGGGAAGAATTACCAACTGCAATATCAGCTACTTGGATTGTACTTATCCCTTAGATCCCAAATCCCTAACTTTTCAAACTTCAGGCCGATTAGTTTATGCAATTATGTAAACAAAGTGCTATCAAAGTTAGTGGCAAAGAGACTCAGCAAAATATTACCTACCATAATATGTGGTAATCAAAGCGGATTTGTCATGGGAAGACAAATATTAGATAATTATCTGTTGGCTAGTAAGCTGATGACCTCCATGTCTAGTAAAAATAAAAATGGGAATATTGCTATTAAACTTGACATGGAGAAGGCTTATGACAGAGTTCACTAGCCATTTTTACTACATGTGTTGACAAATTTTGGTTTTGGGGAAAGATTTATCGACTTAGTTTGGAGATTAATCTCTAACGTGTGGATGTCGGTTCTCATTAATGGCTCTCCTCAATGGTGGTTTAACTCGACTCTGGGTCTTAGACAGGGTGACCCCCTCTCCCCTCTCTTATTTATAAGTGGGTAAGACTATCTGTCTAGATTGTTGAACAGGTCCATAGAGATGGTTCCAGCTTCCTGTGTTCCAAGAGAAAGCCCGAAAATATCACACCTAGCATATGTGGATGATGTCATGATATTTTTTGTGGCTAATCCGCAATCCCTTGCGAGATTAATGGATAATTTGAGGCACTATAAAGCAGCTTCAGGGCAGAAAATCAATGAGGAGAAAAGCTGCTTTCTATGTCATCACAAGCTCTCAGGACACAAGAAATCCCTGGTAGTTAGGACAACCAAATTTCAGAAAGGGGAGTGGCCTATTCCTTATTTAGGGATTCCTCTACACTATGGAAAGCTCAAAGCCAAACACTTTGATATGCTTATTCAAAAAGTGAGGAACAAAATTGGAGCATGGAATACAAGTTTCTTATCCAAATGAGGAAGGATTACCTTAATTAAAAGTGTACTCTCTACTATGCCCATCTATGTTACAATGGCAGTTAGTCCACCCAAATGTGTTCTGAAACAATTAGAGACTGTTTTTGCGAACTTTTTGTGGCAGAAGAATAAGGACCAAAAGTCTTATCATTGGATCAAATGGGAGAAGCTATGTTACCCAGTTGAGGAGAGGGGTACAGGGTTCAGTTAACTTGAAGACATTATCTCGGTCCAAAGCATGAAGCTTTGGTGGAGATTTCGCAAAGGGGGTACACTGTGGGCAGAGTTTCTGCACTCAAAGTATTGTGGGACCTCTCACCCGACTCAAGTGAGCATCTACAGGGGTGATTCACATACATGGAGGAAGATGCTAAAATACTCAGATATTACAAAAAGGTTCATTGCTGTCACGGTTGGAGAGGGCTGCTACCACATGTGGCTTGACAATTGGCTGGGAAGTGAAAGGCTGCTAACTGAGTCTAATGTTCCTAATAACTTATCTTTAAAAGAATACATCTACAATGGAAGTTGTGACACGCACAAAATAGTAGAGCTTGATGGACACATAACGGATAGGTTACCTAGAAGGCCCCCTATCCTATACGGGATGACAGGATCAACTAAAATGGATACTTAGCGAAAATAGGGAATTCTCATTCAGAACTGCATATCAAAAAATCAGAAGAAGACAGGACCTAAGCCTAGAATCGTACATATTATGGCTTCCTCATCTACCTCAGAAGACCTCTTTTTTCATGTATAGTTTGTTCATGGGCAGAATCCCTTTGGGGGTGTCCCTACACAGGTTAAATTTTATTGGGCCATCTATATGCCAATTTTGTTTTCAGAATGAGGAAAGCATTAACCATTCTTTTGCAAGCTGTTTGTATGTCAGACAGGTCTGGAGGACTTTTGCCTCAGAAATGTGGGTGCTTGATCATTCAAATTCGGTTAAGCAGGTATGTCAAAAGTGGTGGAGAACTTCTGCCACAAATGCTGCTCATAGCTTTCTACTGAAGGTACTGCCCTCTTTGATTTGCTGGGAGCTTTGGCAGATTCGAAATTTAGCAGTGTTTGAAGGTCAGAAGGTAGAGGTGCAACAGGCTATTAACCAAATATTCAAAGCTGCGGTGACTTTAACAAAGTCCAAAATGCCTCAAGGAGATTGGTGTAGGTGGGATTGAGGCTGTTTCTGGGGATCTGTAACTAGCTTTAGGAGTAGATATAGGATAATTATATGCAAATGGAAACCTCCTAAACTTGGTTGGTTAAAGATGAATGTGGCTTACAAGGGAGACTCTAACTCCATCGCAACTGCCGGGATTATCAGGGATCATCAAGGTGAAAATATTAAATCATTTTTTGCTTTATATTAATGAACTAACCCTGCAGGAACAGTTATATACAATGCACTGTTGGACATTGCTTTTCAAGGGATCAGCGTCTGCAGAGAAAAGGGCTGGGAAAATATAATTTTGGAGTCAAATCACCAAGGCTTCCACAAGGCAATTCAGGGAACTAGAGAGAACTGCTGGATGATAGCAAACTCTTGGTGGAAGGCGGATCTGATTCAGGGGAAATGTAAGGTATCTCACTGCTCTTTTGAAGAAAATCAAGCTGCCAACTCCCTAGTGCATCGAGGTCAAAACCCTGAGGTGAGGCTCCACAAGACTCTGCTGAGAGACAAGCTAGGAATCCCCGTGATCAAAATAATAAGACTGACAAATGAGCTTGCAAAGTCTGATGGTCATACCAGAATCAATTAAATATGGGACATCAACACATAAATAGACTCAACGAAAGAAGGGAATAATGGAGATGGCAATGAGCTGCGAGGTGGTAAAAGAACCCAAAGGGAGATACTGGATGTATGGAAAAGGTGTTATAAATACGGAACTAAACTTTGAGATACTCATGACAGAGACATCACAAGAAAGGGAAGAGCCAATTAATATCCCAAGGATGAGGGATCTTTTGCCACTCCTTGTGAACAAAGGAGTTTTTTGTATAGATAAATTTAAACTTGGACTGAGTAGACACATTGTAAATGGAGTAAGTACTCCAAGTTTATCTTTTGATGGCACTTTGAATTCGGCCTCACTTTTATGTGGAGCTAGATACAAAGGGAGCCTCTTATGTAAGAGTAGATTGTCTAACTGCCTTGTAAATGGAGGAAGTACTCCATGTTTACTTTTTGAACCCTCTTTCAAATTGGATCTATTAGGGCCTATAAATGGAGATAGTTTCAAAGGGGATCTCTTATGTAAAGACGATATTAGGGTATGTACACCGTCCACCAAAGCTTTTAATAAAATCGGGAGTGGCGACCCACCTCATAAGTAGGTTATGCCAAACTAAAAAAAAAGCGATAAGGCATGTACACAAACACTTATCAAGTGCTTAAAATGATTGGACACATTGTTCAGTAATGTAAAATTGTCAATCCTCATTCTTTGATGTATATATATTTGTTTTTGCATAATTTTGTTTTGTTGCTCGAGGACAAGCAAGGTTTAAGTGTGGAGAGTTTGATAATGTGACAATTTTTACCTTATTGTACTCATTTTACTTACCTCTTGAGTGTTCTTGTAACGTGTTTTTATGTCATTTTTACGTGTTTTTAATGTATTTGTAGGACATTATGGCTTGGGAAGAGCAACAGAGCAAAAGAACGATAAAAAGCATTTTCGAAAGCTGGAAAGAGCTCTCCGGTGCGCCGCACAACACCTCTCTGGCGCGCCGAAAAATGCACAAAAAAATCACATTTCCAAAGTTCTCTAGCGCGCCGAAGGCTGAACGTCGCGACGATAAGCACGCGCCTGCGGCACATTTTATGGGTTTTGCTATTCATTTTGAGAAGAATTCAAGGGCATTTTGGGGATGTTTGAAAACACACATTGCAGCCCTAATTCTTCCATATATCATTGTGAATCTGCAGCTAAGAGGGAAGAAAGAAGAGAGAAAAGGGAGAAGAGAAGAAAAGAGAAAAGAAGAAGAAGAAGGGAAGAAGAAGACATCTTAGCCTAGCTTCTTTTTCTATCTCTTGGGGGCACCATTTTGTAGTAGTAGATTAGAGTAGGTCTTGGTGCCCCCCATTTGTGGAAGAACTTCTAGTAATCCGCATGTGCTCAAGAGCTTGGAATTAATGTAAAGCTTGGATATTTGCTTGGAATCAACATTTGGAAAGCTTTCTCTTTGGTTTAATCAAATGGGTAGTTTCTTTTCCTTGCACTTCTTTGATTATTTCCTAGCTTGTCCATATATATATATATATGTGAAGTTCTTGTGTGCCATGAGAGGATAAATAGCAATTACCCTTGGATTGTGGTTATGTGTTGTTGATTTATTGTGTTAAATGTGTGGTTTTATGCTATGGATAGCTAGGAATTAAGAACTACAAACTAATTATTAGCCCATATTAGTAATGTTAATGGTAGACTAGTACGTGGGTGATGGATTAGTGGAGATATCTTATTTCGTTCTTGCCCCCCGCCATAAAGGGGAAATTGATTGGAATATTGAGATACCAATGTAGGTTTGATGAACTTGGTAGACATGAACTAGTTTAGTCTTTTCCACCGCCATAAAGGGGGGAGTAAATTAGGGAGTGATTTCCAAGGGAGTGACTAGGTTCGACCCTTGCCTTCACCATAAAGGATGGGTTGGATTGAGAGTCAGAAGATTGGAGAGACATTGGGATTTTGGTTGACATTAGTTAGCTAGTCCTTGCCTCCGCCATAAAGGGGGGATTGGTTAATTGGTCGATTTCCGGTAGGAGGCAATGCATTTAGGTCCTTGCCTCCGCCATAAAGGGGTGACTTAATTGAATTGGCTGACCCTTAGTCGTAGTGATTCCATAGGATAAACTACACATAACATTAACATTTGAGATAACCAAATCCAAGGGTATACTTTAATTACTTGATTTCTCTTCCATACAATTTCATGTTTATTTGGTAGTATTAGCATAGTTTAGGTTGTTTTCCTTCCTTGTTTATACTTTCACTACTTCACACACCTTTACACTAATTCCATAGACTAATCCCCTCCCTGTGGGTTCGACCCCTACTTCCTATAGCTACAAAAACGTCGGTGTCTTGATGCACCTTAAATGTCGTGAGGATTAGGGTTATAAATTTATATAATTCGGTTAAACCTTAGATTTTGACCCTAGCTCCAAAACCGCTATCATCTATATATTTGGTGAATTATATCTCGTGAATTTTTCCCAAAAAAATGAAAATCACATTAAAAATAGTCCGCAAGTACTTTTTTTAAGCATATAACTTGATGTGAAATATGTAATGTAGTAGTTTGTGTACAAGAAAAATAAGAAAATTAAAAGTTTTGAAAAATCAACATTTCCGGTGAAATATAACTCGCTATTTTTGACAAAAATTGAAAGTCACAAAAATATGTTCGCAAGTGCTCTATTTTTTGTTCACAAGTGCTCTATTTTTTGTTCATTTTTTGTGCAACTCAATGACATGTACGTAATCTAGTGGATTGTGTACAAAAAATAGAAAAATAAATATTAAAAAAAGTGATAAGGTGATGATTTTCACCTTATTGGATTTGTTTTACTAATATTTTGAACGTCCTTATGGCATGTCTCTATGTCATTTTTACGTGTTTTAACGTGTTTTGTAGGACATTGGGGTAAATTACGAGCAATGGAGTGAAGAAGGAGCAAAAAGAGTTATTTTTGAAGAGAATTCAAAAGTCGGGACAGAGAGATATGGCGCGCCGCACAAAGTTCTCCGGCATGCCCGAGAAAATGGTGTTTGAACTCTCCGGCGCGCCAGAGACCAGTGTCGCGCCGGAGAAGGGTATTTTGGGAACTTTTACCTATTTTGTCCTCCATTTTTAGAGACTTCAAGGGTATTTTGGGAACTCAGTCAACACACATTGCAACCCTAGACCCTTATTTATCTTGTTGGCAGCCAAGAGAGGGGGAAGTGAGCCATTTTTTTGTTAGATTAGTTGGTTAGTTTTGAGAGCTTCTCTCTCTAGAGAATCCACAAGAACACATATTTAGTGTGTGTTCTTGGTGTAAATAGCATTATTTGGAGAGGATTTCATGTAAAGTCTTGGCTCTAAGGACTTGTTTTGTTGAGAAAGCTTGGAGCTTCGTTTTGGAACATTAAAGAGGAGTGCTACTCTTTGTATTTCTTTGTTTAATTCTTTGCTTTAATTAATTGTTGTGATGTTCTTATTAGTATTGATGAGCTAATTTGCTAGTGCCCTTGGAGATTAGTTATTGATTGTTGAATTGTTGTGCTTTTATATGGATTTATGTTTTGGGTAATTAAGAATTAGAAACTACAAGCTAATCAAACATTCCATAATAGTAATGCTTAAGGTAGATTAGTATATGGGTAGAAGATTAGTGGAGATGTTCTAGTAAATTCTTACCTCCGCCATAAAGGGGGAATTGGTTAGGACATTTAGATGCTGGTGTTAGGGTTGGTGAATTTGGGTAGCATAAACTAATGTAGACCTTGCCTCCGCCATAAAGGAAGGAATAGATTAGGGAGTGACATTCGAAAGAGTTACTATATTTGGCTCTTGCCTCCGCCATAAAGGAAGAGCCGAATTAGAGTGCGGTAAACTTGGGGGAACATGGGGATCTTGGTTGACCTAAATTGGCAAATCCTTGAAAGAAAACAATAAATTTGAAAGAATGACTATGAAAGATTAAAAATGTGCATAAATGATAAAAATAGCTAAGTGTGGAGGGGGGATGCATACCCCTCACAACACTTGATTAATTCTTTCTTCTTTTTCACTCTTATGTCAATGGCACACAAACACACGTTTCACTCTAAATCACTTCATGATTTTCAATGTTAAATTGCATACGTTAGCATATGTGGTGAGTTTCAAAAGCTTGATAATGTGTGTAATTTTCATATATGTTGTTAATGGCACATTCATGGTTTACCTAACAGAAAATCACAACAAATTGTTCGCAAGTGCCCTATTTTTTCCATTTTTTTGGCCAACTCAATGGCAATTACATCATCTAGTAATTCGTATACAGAAAATTTAAAATTAAAAAATTTCAAAACTCACAATTTTCAGTGGGTTATAACACATAGTAATTGGAAAAAATTATAAAATTGTATAAAAACTTGATAAAGAGATTTATTATATACACTTTTTGCATCCAACATAACACAGAACATGTTGCCTCATCATTGTATCAAAAAATTTAAAATAAAAAATTTAAAAAATCAACATTTTTCTCTAGTGACATATACAACTCGCAATCATTGAAAAAAGGAAAAGAAAATTGCGTAATATTGCCCAAAGATTTTATTTCTTCCCAACTCTTTGTATCCAACCGAATAAGAACACATATAATATAATGAATTATAACTCGCGATATTTTCCAAAAAAAAATTAAATCACATAAAAAATAGTCCGCAACTGCTTTTTTTAAGTATATAACTTGATTAGAAATATGTAATGTAGTAGTTTGGGTACAAAAAAATAAGAAAATTAAAATTTTTAAAAAATCATCATTTTCGGTGAAATACAACTCGCTATTTTTTAAAAAATTTGAAAGTCACAAAAAAATGTTTGTAAGTGCTCTATTTTTTATTCATTTTTCGTGCAACTTAATGACAAGTACGTAATCTATTGATTTGTGCACGAAAAATAGGAAAAAAAATATTATAAAAAGTCGCCATTTGTTGTGAGTTATGACGCACTATTTTTCTTCAAAAATATAAAATTGTATAAAATCACCATTGTTCACAAATGCTCTTTAAAGAATGTTTTTTTGCACATAACTTGATGAGACATATGTAATCTTTTATTTCTTCCCTACTCTTTCTATACAACCGAATAAAAACAAATATAATCTAATGATTTGAATAAAAATAAGAAAAATAATTGAAAATCTATATATTTGATGAATTAAAACTCGCGATTTTTTCCCAGAAAAATTTAAAATCACAGAAAAATAGTCTGCAATTGCTTTTTTTAAGCAAATAACTTGATGAGAAATATGTAATGTAGTAGTTTGTGCACAAAAAAAATAAAAATAAAATTTTTCAAAAATCACCATTTTCGGTGAAATATAACTTGCTAATTTTGACAAAAAAAAAGTCACAAAAAAATGTTCGCAAGTGCTCTATTTTTGGTTCATTTTTCGTGCAACTCAATGAGAAGTATGTAATCTAGTGATTTGTGTACAAAAAAATAGAAAAATAAATATTACAAAAAGTCACCATTTGTTGTGAGTTATGATGCACAGTTTGTTTTTTCAAAAATATAAAATTGTATAAAATCTCCATTGCCCACAAATGCTCTTTGAATATTGTTTTTGGCACATAACTTGATGAGACATATGTAATCTAGCGATTTGTGTAAAAAAAAGAAAATTAATATTTTCGTTGAGTTACTATTTTGAACAAAAATAGAAATCAGAAGAATTTGTTTGCAAATGCTCTTTTTGGATCACTTTTTCGACATAACTTGTTGAGAAATATGAAATTTAGCGATTTTTGCACACAAAAAAAAAAGAAATTTAAAATATTTTAAAAAACACAATTTTTGGATAACATATTATTTTTGAGAAAAATAGAAAATCACAACTTATTGTTCGCAAGTGCTCTATTTTTTCCATTTGTTTGCCCAACTAAATGACAATTACATCATCTAGTGATTTGTATACAAAAAATTTAAAATTTAAAATTTTCAAAAATCACAATTTTCAGTGGGTTCTAACTCATAGTATTTGGGAAAAATTATAAAATTGTAAAAAACTTGACAAAGCGATTTATTTATATGCACTTTTTAAATCCTACATAACCCGGCATGTGACCTCATCATTGTATCAAAAAAATAAATAAATAAAAATTTTTAAAGAATCAACCTTTTTCTCAAGTGACATATACAACTAGAAATCATTGAAAAAAGGAAAAGAAAATTGCATAATATTGCCCACAGATTTTATTTCTTCCCAACTCTTCGTATCCAACCGAATAAGAACACATATAATATAAAGAATTATAACTCGTGATATTTTCCCAAAACAAATTTAAAATCACATAAAAGATATTCCGCAAGCACTTTTTTTAAGCAAATAACTTGATTAGAAATATGTAATGTAGTAGTTTGGGTACAAAAAAAAAATTAATATTTTTAGAAAATCACCATTTTCGGTGAAATATAACTCGCTATTTTTTATTAAAATTGAAAGTCACAAAAAAATGTTCGCAAGTGCCCTATATTTGGTTCATTTTTCGTGCAACACAATGACAAGTACGTAATCCAGTTATTTGTGCACAAAAAATAGAAAAATAAATATTATAAAGAGTCACCATTTGTTGTGAGTTATGACGCACTGTTTTTCTTCAAAAATATAAGGTTGTATAAAATCACCATTGTTCACAAATGCTCTTTAAAGAATGTTTTTTGCACATAACTTGATGAGACATATGTAATCTAGCGATTTGTGAATAAAAAAGAAAATTAATATTTTCGTTGAGTTACTCACTATTTAAAAAAAAATAGAAATAAGAAGAACTTGCTTGCAAGTACTCTTTTGGGATCATTTTTCCCACATGACTTGATGAGAAATATGAAATTTGGTGATTTATGCACACAAAAAAAAAAGAAATTTAAAATTTTTTAAGACACAATTTTTTGATAACATACTATTTTTGACAAAAAAAATAAAAATAAATACTATAAAAAGTCACCATTTGTTGTGAGAAATGATGCACAATTTTTTTTTTCAAAAATAGAAAATTGTATAAAATCACCATTGTTCACAAATGCTATTTGAAGATTGTTTTTTGATGAGACATATTTAATCTAGCGTTTTGAGTAAAAAAAAGAAAATTAATATTTTCGTTGAGTTACTCAGTATTTTAAACAAATATAGAAATCAGAAGAATTTGTTTGCAAATGCACTTTTTGGATCATTTTTTAAAACAAAACTTGATGAGAAATATGAAATTTAGCAATTTATGCACACAAAAAAAAGAAATTTTAAATTTTTTAAAAAACACAATTTTTGAATAACATACTATTCTTGAAAAAAATTTGAAAATCACAATAAATTATTTGCAAGTGCTCTATTTTGTCCATTGTTTTGCCCCACTCAATGACAATTACATCATCAAGTGATTTGTATACAAAAAATTAAAAATTAAAAATTTTGAAAATCACAAATTTCAGTGGGTAACTCATAGTATTTAGCAACAAATGTAAAATTGTAAAAAATTGACAAAGAGATTTATTTATATCCACTTTTTGCATCCAACATAACTCGGAACATGTGACCTAATCATTGTAATAAAAATATTTTAAAAAATCACCATTTTCCTCTAGTGACATATACTACTCGCAATTATTAAATAAAAGAAAAAATTGCATAATATTTCCCACATATTTTATTTCTTCCCTACTCTTTCTATCCAACCGAATAAAAACAAATATAATCTAATGATTTGAATAAAAATAAGAAAAATAATTGAAAATCTATATATTTGATGAATTAAAACTCGCGATTTTTTCCCAGAAAAATTTAAAATCACAGAAAAATAGTCTGCAATTGCTTTTTTTAAGCAAATAACTTGATGAGAAATATGTAATGTAGTAGTTTGTGCACAAAAAAAATAAAAATAAAATTTTTCAAAAATCACCATTTTCGGTGAAATATAACTTGCTATTTTTGACAAAAAAAAAGTCACAAAAAAATGTTCGCAAGTGCTCTATTTTTGGTTCATTTTTCGTGCAACTCAATGAGAAGTATGTAATCTAGTGATTTGTGTACAAAAAAATAGAAAAATAAATATTACAAAAAGTCACCATTTGTTGTGAGTTATGATGCACAGTTTGTTTTTTCAAAAATATAAAATTGTATAAAATCTCCATTGCCCACAAATGCTCTTTGAATATTGTTTTTGGCACATAACTTGATGAGACATATGTAATCTAGCAATTTGTGTAAAAAAAAGAAAATTAATATTTTCGTTGAGTTACTATTTTGAACAAAAATAGAAATCAGAAGAATTTGTTTGCAAATGCTCTTTTTGGATCACTTTTTCGACATAACTTGTTGAGAAATATGAAATTTAGCGATTTTTGCACACAAAAAAAAAGAAATTTAAAATATTTTAAAAAACACAATTTTTGGATAACATATTATTTTTGAGAAAAATAGAAAATCACAACAAATTGTTCGCAAGTGCTCTATTTTTTCCATTTGTTTGCCCAACTAAATGACAATTACATCATCTAGTGATTTGTATACAAAAAATTTAAAATTTAAAATTTTCAAAAATCACAATTTTTAGTGGGTTCTAACTCATAGTATTTGGGAAAAATTATAAAATTGTAAAAAACTTGACAAAGCGATTTATTTATATGCACTTTTTAAATCCTACATAACCCGGCATGTGACCTCATCATTGTATCAAAAAAATAAATAAATAAGAATTTTTAAAGAATCAACCTTTTTCTCAAGTGACATATACAACTAGAAATCATTGAAAAAAGGAAAAGAAAATTGCATAATATTGCCCACAGATTTTATTTCTTCCCAACTCTTCGTATCCAACCGAATAAGAACACATATAATATAAAGAATTATAACTCGTGATATTTTCCCAAAACAAATTTAAAATCACATAAAAGATATTCCGCAAGCACTTTTTTTAAGCAAATAACTTGATTAGAAATATGTAGTGTAGTAGTTTGGGTACAAAAAAAAAATTAATATTTTTAGAAAATCACCATTTTCGGTGAAATATAACTCGCTATTTTTTATTAAAATTGAAAGTCACAAAAAAATGTTCGCAAGTGCCCTATATTTGGTTCATTTTTCGTGCAACACAATGACAAG
Organism: Ophiorrhiza pumila; assembly: GCA_016586305.1. Lineage (NCBI taxonomy): Eukaryota > Viridiplantae > Streptophyta > Magnoliopsida > Gentianales > Rubiaceae > Ophiorrhiza > Ophiorrhiza pumila. The sequence continues at coordinate 20,131,528 of BLIW01000011.1, forward strand.
TACGTAATCTAGTTATTTGTGCACAAAAAATAGAAAAATAAATATTATAAAGAGTCACCATTTGTTGTGAGTTATGACGCACTGTTTTTCTTCAAAAATATAAGGTTGTATAAAATCACCATTGTTCACAAATGCTCTTTAAAGAATGTTTTTTGCACATAACTTGATGAGACATATGTAATCTAGCTATTTGTGTAAAAAAAAAGAAAATTAATATTTTCGTTGAGTTACTCACTATTTTAAAGAAAAATAGAAATAAGAAGAACTTGCTTGCAAATACTCTTTTTGGATCATTTTTTCCACATAACTTGATGAGAAATATGAAATTTAGCGATTTATGCACACACAAAAAAAGAAATTTAAAATTTTTTAAACGACACAATTTTTTGATAACATACTATTTTTGACAAAAAAAATGAATATTATAAAAAGTCACCAGTTGTTGTGCGTATTGACGCATAGTTTTTTTTTCTAAAATAGAAAATTGTATAAAATCACCATTGTTCACAAATGCTCTTTGAAGATTGTTTTTTGCACATAAATTGATGAGACTGATAAGGTGATGATTTTCACCTTATTGTATTCATTTTACTTACCTATTGAGCGTCGTTGTAACATGTTTTTATGTCATTTTTACGTGTTTTTAATGTATTTGTGGGACATTATGACGTAGGAGGAGCAACGGAGCAAACGAACGACGAAAAGCATTTTCGGAGGTTGGACAAAGTTCTCCGGGGCGATGCAAAACACTTCTCCGGCGCGCCGAAAAATGCGCTACAAATGCGCCAACAATTCACTTTTCCAAAGAGTTTCGGCGCGCTTGAGAAAACGTCTCCGTTGTGCCTCAGCCTGAACGTCGCGACGTTCAGTATCAAATGGAGGAACGTCGCAACGTTCACAATCGAATGTAGCGCCGTTAAGCAGCGCGGCAGATTTTCTAGGTCAATTTTGCCCTCCATTTTGAGAAGACTTCAAGGGTATTTTGGGGACATCTGAGACGCACATTTTCCAACCCTAATCTCTCCCATATAATGAAGAAATCTGCAGCCAAGAGAGAAGGAGAGGGAGGAGAACAAAAGAGGGAAGAAGAAGAAAAGAAGAAGAAAAGAAGAAACCTAGCTAGCTTATTTTTTCTACCTCGGCACCATCTTGTAGTAGTAGATTAGAGTAGGTCTTGGTGCCCCCCATTTGTGGAAGAACTTCTTGTAATCCTCATGTGCTCAAGAGCGTGGAGTCAATTAAAGCTTGGATATTTTCTTGGAATCAACATTTGGAAGGCTTCTCTTTGGTTTATTCAAATGGGTAGTTTTTTTTCCTTGAACTTCTTTGCTTATTTCCTTGCTTGTTTATATATATTTGTGAAGCTTTTGTGTGCCATGAGAGGCTAAATTGTTATTACCCTTGGATTGTGGTTATGTGTTGTTGACATATTGTGTTATTGTGTGGTTTTGTGTTGTGGATAGCTAGGAATTAGGAACTACAAACAAGTTATTATCCCATATTAGGAATGCTAATGGTAGACTAATATGTGATGATAGATTGGTGGAGATATCTTAGTCCGTTCTTGCCTCCGCCATAAAAGGGGAATTGATTGGGATATTGAGTGTCCAATGTAGGGTTGACGAACTTGGTAGACATGAACTAGTTTATTCCTTGCCTCCGCCACAAAGGGGGGAGTGAATTAGGGAATGATTTCCAAGGGAGTGACTAGGTTCGACCCTTGCCTCCGCCATAAAGGAGGGGTTGGATTAGAGAGTGAACAATTGGAGAGACATTGGAATTTCGGTTGACATTAGTTAGCTAGTCCTTGCCTCCGCCATAAATGGGGGATTGGTTAATTGGTCAATTTCCGGTAGGAGACAATGCATTTAGATCCTTGCCTCCGCCGTAAAAGGGGGGACTTAGTTGAATTGGCTCACTATTAGTCGTAGTAATTCCATAGGATAAACCACACATAACACAAACATTTGAGATAACCAAATCCAAGTGTATACTTTAATTACTTTATTTCTCTTCCACACAATTTCATGTTTATTTGGTAGTATTAGCATAGTTTAGGTTATTTTCCTTCCTTGTTTATACTTTCACTACTTCACACATGTTTATACTAATTCCATAGACTCATCCCCTCCCGGTGGGTACGATCCTTACTTTCTCTAGCTACAAAACGTCGGTGTTTTGATGCACCTTAAATGTCGTGAGGATTAGGGTTATAAATTATTTGATTCGATTAAAATTTAACTTTTCACCCTAGCTCCCAAACCGCTATCAAATTGGCACTGCGGCCAGGGATGTCAATTAGTTTTAGGATTGGTGTTTTTGTGTGTTTAGTAGTTGTAAATATTTAGTTTCAATGTTGTGCATATTTGTTTCTTGTGTTTTCTTTCAATTTTAGTTTTTTTTAGTTGTGTTGAGTTTTTACCAAATATGCCTAGGTTGTTTGGGGACTTTCTTGAACTAGATCATGATGACCTACCAATTGTGGTGGATGATAAAAGACCACAACCTAGGATGTTTGGAGACTTCTCTCCATTGGAGTATTGGGACACCAATGAATGGGGACAAAATGAACCACTAGGATATTCCCCTTTTCCTTGCTTTGTGAATGATGAACTTGAGGATAGACATGCTAGGCTTGAGGCCCAAATGGCCGAAATAACCAAAACTTTGAATGATATACAAGTTCAATTTATTAGGGATGCATATAATTGTAATTGTTGCCAATGAGGCAATCACACCTTCCAATGTTACTCACATGACATGAGAGGAAGTGATGACCAATGGGACAAAAATTTTTTAACTTTCCCTTACTCAAATCTTGTAGGTCAATCGGGCTATAGTGAACAATGGTTTAGCCATAGACAAAGCTTTGAGTACACCTTCCCTCTTAAGCTTAATCACCTTAGGAATGAGGAGACACCAAATATTGATGCATATGATGGCTTGGATGAAAATGATTTGTTAATTTGTCAAGAGCTAGCTAACATAGTGCATTCATGTGTGATGTTGACAGCTTACATGGAATTTAATGATTTGCCTGAAATGGTAGATGTTATTAAGTGTATGTACAATGAGAAACCCTTAAATGATTGTGATGCTCAATGTCATATAAATGAGGGCGAATCTCAAATTGAACTCCATGTTAGCTTTGATGAAGGAAATATGAATATTTTTTTGTGAAATAGCTAACTTGGTTGAGAATAGCTTTGTCGATGCATCCATATTTGAAATGTCTTGTGATGGTGTAGAGACCTTGGATGTAGTTCCTTTATTCAAGCCATGTAGAGAGTCATTACTTAGAATGGTAAAAGTTGAGGTAGTCTTAGGGAATGTTAGGTCATTGGTGATCCCAATAGACAAGGTGGAAGAGAAGAATGAGGTACCTACAATAGAGGAGCAACAATGGTACAAGATAGAATTTATTGACGATGTTCCTCATGTACTTGAGCTCAAGTACCTCCTTAAAAGCTTTAAGGGTGCCTTATAGAAGGCATAGGAGTGCTTATTAAATGGCATTCTTTTGGTACCAAGATGGTTATTCCGAATCTTTAGGGAGTAACCACAAGAATAAAGTCTAGCTAGGGACTAAATAAACCTAGAACTACGATTTCTTCTCATTTTTTAAAAATTTTTATTTAAATGTTAGTTGTTTTGTTAGTTGTTGTATGTTTAGTGTATTTAGGTTTGTTTTTCTTGTAAGAGTTCAAAGAGAACAATAAATTTGAAAGAATAAATATGAGAGAATGAAAAATGTGCATAAGTGATAAAAAGAGCTAAGTGTGGAGGGGGATTCATACCCCTCTCAAACTTGCTTAATGCTTTCCTCTTTTTCACTCTCATGTCAATGGCACACAAACACACTTTTTCACTCTCAAAAATTTCTCATGCATGCCATAGAGTGATTGTGAACATTTTGTTTTGAGTGATTATGTTTGAGTGTTATGTATAGATCTTATTTGTTTAAATATTTTCTTCTTCAACTCATACATGGAATTAGTTTGTTTATTTTCTTTCTTTTTTATTTTTTTTCAGGTTTTTCATCCATGAGAAAACAAAAATGAGAGGCATCTTCACAATGGCCAAGTTCAATAAATAGATGGCCATAATGCATACACATCGGGTGTTTTCTTATCCCTCTCTTATCTTTGGAAAATAATGCATATTTTAAGTGTATAGGGCATAATATTTGTTGAAGATGATTGACATTGTGCTCGAGTGAACACTTTATGACTTGTGGATGTTTAAACTTGAATTTCTAGTTGTTTTTCTTATTTAGGTTTTATTTTTTTGTTTCATTCTTGCATACACTTGATTGCACATTGAGAATTCCTTGTGTGTTTTCAAATTTTGGAAGTCCCTTGTGTTAAGGCTTGAAACACTTGGATAAAAAATCTATTGTTGCTATTTTTGGCACTCCATAATATCCATAATTGTTGTGTTAAGTGTTAGTTTTCATCTTGTTGTGGTTTTTGTGAATTTTTCAGTTTTGTGTCTTTGTGAATTTTTTGTGGATTTTAGTGATTATATATATTGTATGTTTGTGTTTATTGTTTGAATGTTGGCATTGGCAACCAAAATGAGAAAATGTGTCTACTCTAACTTTTATGAGATGAGTGTTGTGTAGCCAAAGATGTGAATTGTTTTATCTTAGAAACTCGACTTGCGATAAGGAAAACAACATGTTACATAAGTGAAGTCGGGTCCTTGTTGGAAAGTTTGAGATTTTAAGTTTATTGTTAATATGCACAAGTGGGGAACACATGGAGATTGACAAGTTTGGTTAATAAGATAGGTCGGAGTACCTTGGCACTTGGTTTGTTTAGCTCTTGGACTAATTTTCCCTAAGAGACATGTGTAGATACTTTCAAGTTTCAAGAAATGAATTGGGCATTATGTGTTGTTTTTAATATTTTGTTGTTTGCAATGAATAAATTCCTCTCCAATGTAAGACTGCTCTTTCACGACCCTAAAAGTTTGAAGGAGAATTCATATGAGATGAAATGGGAAAAAACAGCCACAAAACCCTTGGCATTATTCAGGTTATGTGTTTAATGTATTTTGTTAAGAATAAGTTCCCCTCCAATGTGAGACTACTCTTTGCAAACCAAAAAGGTTGGCAGAGAACTCATATGAGGTTGAATATGGGTATAAAAAGTCGAAAACCCTTGGCATATATTGCAAGAATAAAAGTCCCAATGATTTTGTAAACCTTTTAGTATCTACATAATGGTCAAAGAGGTGATTATAGAAAAAATAGTAGAACAAAGCTTAGTCGTCAGATCTTTTACCTGTGGCATAAACATGAATAAGTCAAGACCCAAGTGGTACCCATTGCACACACACACACACACAATATACTCAACGTGTTGAATGTGTACAAAAATGCACTCTGATGACTCTTGTGGATATATGGAGTGATTACTTGTCATTTTAGTCGAGTAAGCTATGAGGCATGTACACAAACACTTAGCAAGTGCTTAAAATGATTAGACACGAGCAAGGTTTAAGGGTGGAGGGTTGAAAAGGATATGGTTTTCATCTTATTGTATTCGTTTTACTTACCTCTTGAGCGTCCTTGTAACGTGTTTTTATGTCATTTTTACATGTTTTTAACGTATTTGTAGGACATTATGGTGTGGGAGGAGCAACGGAGCAAACGAACGATGAAAAGCATTTTCGGAGGTTGGACAAAGCTCTTCGGCGCGTCGCACAACACTTCTCCGGCGCGCTGAAAAATGCACAACAAATGCGCCAACAATTCACTTTTCCAGAGAGTTTCGGCGAGCCGGAGAAAACTTCTCTATCGCGCCTCAGGCTGAACGTAACGACGTTCACAACTAACATCGTGACGTTCAGGATCAAATAGAGGAACGTCGCAATGTTAAGCAGCGCAGCAGATTCTCCAGGTCAATTTTGCCCGCAATTTTGAGAAAACTTCAAGGGTATTTTGGGGACATCTGAGACACATATTTTCCAACACTAATCTCTCCCATATAATGAAGAAGAGGGAGGAGAACAAAAGTGGGAAGAAGAAGAAGAGAAGAAGGAAAGAAGAAACCTAGCTAGCTTCTTTTTTCTACCTCTTGGGGGGCACCATCTTGTAGTAGTAGATTAGAGTAGGCCTTGGTGCCCCTCATTTGTGGAAGAACTTCTTGTAATCCTCATGTGCTCAAGAGCTTGGAATCAATGTAAAGCTTGGATATTTGCTTGGAATCAACATTTGGAAGGCTTATCTTTGGGTTAATCAAATGGGTAGTTTCTTTTTCTTGCACTTCTTTGCTTATTTCCTTGCTTGTTTATATATATTTGTGAAACTTTTGTGTGCCATGAGAGGCTAAATTGTTATTAACCTTGGATTGTGGTTATGTGTTGTTGACATATTGTGTTATTATGAGGTTTTGTGTTGTGGATAGCTAGGAATTAGGAACTATAACCTAGTTATTATCCCATATTAGGAATGCTAATGGTAGACTAATATGTGGTGATGGGTTGGTGGAGATATCTTAGTCCGTTCTTGCCTCCTTCATAAAGGGGGAATTGATTGGGATTTTGAGAGTCCAGTGTAGGGTTGACGAACTTGGTAGACATGAACAAGTTTATTCCTTGCCTCTGCCATAAAGCGGGGAGTGAATTAGGGAATGATTTTCAAAAGAGTGACTAGGTTTGACCCTTGCCTCCGCCATAAAGGAGGGGTTGGATTAGAGAGTGAACAATTGGAAAGACATTGGAATTTTGGTTGACATTAGTTAGCTAGTCCTTGCCTCCGCCATAAACGGGGGGATTGGTTAATTGGTCGATTTCCGGTAGAAGACAATGCATTTAGGTTCTTGCCTCTTCCATAAAAGGGGCACTTAGTTGAATTGGCTCACTCTCATTCGTAGTAATTCCATAGGATAAACCATACATAACACTAACATTTGAGATAACCAAATCCAAGTGTATACTTTAATTGCTTGATTTCTCTTCCACCCAATTTCATGTTTATTTGATAGTATTAACATAGTTTAGGTTATTTTCCTTCCTTGTTTATACTTTCACTACTTCACACACGTTTACACTAATTTCATAGACTCATCCCCTCCCTGTGGGTACGATCCCGAATTCCTCTAGCTACAAAACGTCGGTATCTTGATGCACCTTAAATGTCGTGAGGATTAGGGTTATAAATTTATTTGATTCGGTTAAACCTTAGCTTTTGACCCTATCTCCAAAACCGCTATCAGAGACATATGTAATCTAGCGTTTTGTGTAAAAAAAGAAAATTAATATTTTTGTTGAGTTATTCACTATTTTGAACAAAAATAGAAATCAATAGAACCTGTTTGCAAGTGCACTTTTTGGATCATTTTTTGCCACATAACTTGATGAGAAATGTGAAATTTAGCGATTTATGCACACAAAATAAAGAAATTTAAAATTTTTTAAAAACACAATTTTTGGATAACATACTATTTTTGACAAAATTAGAAAATCACAACAAATTCTTTGCAATTGCTCTATTTTGTCCATTGTTTTGTCCAAATCAATGACAATTACATCATCTAGTGATTTGTATACGAAAAATTAAAACTCATAGTTTTTTTAAACAAACGTAGATATATATATAGCTTAGAAAACAAAATATAGTGCCGGCTATATCCATTCAGACTGTTGCAAAGCAAATGCAATATAATTGGAGTACTACTCCGTTATATGAAAGATAGGTAAAGAAAATATTGTTAATCTACTTGAAGTAATTCCAGTAGATGGGCTGTATTTACCTCTAGATTTTAAGCCCTAATTAAGTAGATGATCATAAGCAAGTGTGGGGAGCCCAGAGGTATCTAACACTTTTAGCACAGCTCCAATATAACGATGAAGGCTATCGGAGGTCGGATGCCAATGCCCGACCTCGTTAATTACATGCAATTTAAATGGGAACACTTCTCAAATAATCACCTATTACACCAGATATTTCACATTCTTACCAAGCACATGATCATGAATTAAATGACTGAAGAAAATTGGGCCAGATTCTACTCAGCAATCAGAACGGCAGACCAACAATATAAAATTATAAAAAATTGACAAAGAGATTTATTTATATCCATTTTTTGCATCCAACATAACTCGGAACATGTGAGCTCATCATTGTATCAGAAAAGTTTTAAAAATTCACCATTTTCCTCTAGTGACATATACTACTCGCAATTATTGAATAAAAGAAAAACAAATTGCATAATATTGCCCACATATTTTATTTCTCCCCTACTCTTTGTATCCAACCGAATAAGAACATATATAATCCAATGATTTCAATAAAAATAAGAAAAATTTTTGAAAATCTATATATTTGGTGAATTAAAACTCGCAATTTTTTTCCAAAAAAAATTATAATCAGATAAAAAATAGTCTGCAATTGCTTTTTTAAGCATATAACTTGATGAGATATATGTAATGTAGTAGTTTGTGCACAAAAAAAATAAGAAAATTAAAATTTTTCAAAAATCACCATTTTCGGTGAAATATAACTTGCTATTTTTGACAAAAATAGAAAGTCACAAAAAAATGTTCGCAAGTGCTCTTTTTTTGGTTCATTTTTTGTGCAACTCAATGAGAAGTACGTAATCTAGTGATTTGTGTACAAAAAATAAAAAAATAAAAATTATAAAAAGTCACCATTTGTTGTGAGTTATGACGCACAGTTGGTTTTTTCAAAAATATAAAATTGTATAAAATCTCCATTGTTCACAAATGCTCTTTGAAGATTGTGTTTGGCACATAAGTTGATGAGACATATGTAATCTAGCGATTTGTGTATAAAAAAAAATTAATATTTTCGTTGAATTACTCACTATTTAGAACAAAAATAGAAATCAGAAGAACTTGTTGCTAGTGCTCTTTTTGATCACTTTTTCAACATAACTTGATGAGAAATATGAAATTTAGCAATTTATGCAAACGAAAAAAGAAATTTAAAATCTTTTAAAAAACACAATTTTTGGATAACATACTATTTTTGACAAAAAAATAAAAAATGACAACAAATTGTTCGCAACTGCTCTATTTTTTTCATTTTTTTGCCCAACTCAATGACGATTACACCATCTACTAATTTGTATACAAAAAACTAAAAATTAAAAATTTTCAAAAATCACAATTTTCAATGGGTTATAACTCAGATTATTTGGCAAAAATTATAAATTTGTAAAAAACTTGACAAAGAGATTTATTTATATCCATAATTTGCATCCAACATAACCCTGAACATGTGGCCTCATCATTGTATCCAAAAAATTAAAAATAAAAAAATTTTAAAAAATCAGCATATTCCTCTAGTGATATATACAACTCGCCATCATTGAAAAAATGAAAAGAAAATTGCGTAATGTTGCCCAAAGAATTTATTTTTTCCCAACTCTTTGTATCCAACCCAGCACGAATACAAATAATATAATGAATTATAACTCGCGATATTTTCCCAAAAAAAAATTAAAATCACATAAAAATAGTCCACAAGTGCTTTTTTTAAGCATATAACTTGATTAGAAATTTGTAATGTAGTAGTTTGTGTAGAAAAAAAATAAGAAAATTAAAATTTTAAACAAATCACCATTTTCGGTGAAATATAACTCGTTATTTTTGACAAAAATTGAAAGTCACAAAAAAATGTTCGCAAGTGCTCTATTTTTTATTCATTTTTCGTGGAACTCAATGACAAGTACGTAATCTAGTGATTTGTGCACAAAAAATAGAAAAATAAACGTTATAAAAAGTCACCGTTTATTGTGAGTTATGATGCACTGTTTTTTTTCAAAAATATTAAATTGTATAAAATCACCATTGTTTACAAATGCTCTTCAAAGAATGTTTTTTGCATGTAACTTGATGCGCCATATGTAATCTAGTGGTTATGTAAAAAAAGAAAATTAATATTTTCGTTGAGTTACTCACTATTTTGAACAAAAATATAAATCAGAAGAACTTGTTTGCAAGTACTCTTTTTGGATCATTTTTTCCAGATAACTTGATGAGAAATATGAAATTTAGCGATTTATGCACACAAAAAAAGAAATTTAAAATTTTTTAAAAACACAATTTTTTGATAACATACTATTTTTGACAAAATAAAAAATAAATATTATAAAATGTCACCATTTGTTGTGAGTTATGACGCACAGTTTTTTTTTTTCAAAAATAGAAAATTGTATAAAATCAACATTTTCACAAATGCTCTTTAAAGATTGTTTTTTCACATAACTTGAAGACACGTATGTAATCTAGCATTTTGTGTAAAAAAAAAAAGAAAATTATTATTTTCGTTGAGTTACTCACTATTATGAACAAAAATAAATATAAGAAGAACTTGTTTGCAAGTGCACTTTTTGGATCATTTTTTTCACAAAACTTGATGAGAAATATGAAATTTAGCGATTTATGCACACAAAAGAAGAAATTTAAATTTTTTTAAAAAACACAATTTTTGGATCGCACACTACTTTTGACAAAATTAAAAAATCACAACAAACTGTTTGCAAGTGATCTATTTTATCCAATGTTTTGCCCAACTCAATGACAATTACATCATCTAGTGATTTGCGTACAAAAAAATTAAAAATTAAAAATTTTCAAAACTCACAATTTTCAGTGGTTAACTCATACTATTTAGCAAAAAATATAAAATTGTAAAAAATTGACAAAGAGATTTATTTATATCCATTTTTTGCATCCAACATAACTCGGAACATGTGAGCTCATCATTCTATCAGAAAAGTTTTAAAAATTCACCATTTTCCTCTAGTGACATATACTACTTGCAATTATTGAATAAAAGAAAAGCAAGTTGTTAATATCGCCCACATATTTTATTTCTCCCCTACTCTTTGTATCCAACCGAATAAGTACACATATAATCTAATGATTTAAATAAAAATAAGAAAAATAATTAAAATCTATATATTTGGTGAATTATATCTCACAATGTTTTCCCAAAAATAAATTTAAAATCACATTAAAAATAGTCTTTAATTTCTTTTTGAAGCAAATAACTTGATGAGAAATATGTAATGTAGTAGTTTGTGAACAAAAAAAATAAGAAAATTAAAATTTTTCAAAAATCAACATTTTCGGTGAAATATAACTCGCTATTTTTGACAAAAATAGAAAGTCTCAAAAAATGTTTCCAAGTGCTCTATTTTTTGTTCCTTTTTTGTGCAACTCAATGACAAGTATGTAATCTAGTTATTTGTGTCCAAAAAATAGAAAAATAAATATTATAAAAAGTCACCAGTTCTTGTGAGTTATGACGCATAGTTTGTTTTTTCAAAAGGAGAAAATTGTATAAAATCACCATTGTTCACAAATGCTCTTTGAAGATTGTTTTTTGCACATAACTTGATGAGACATATGTAATATAGCGATTTGTGTAAAAAAAAGAAAATTAATATTTTCGTTGAGTTACTCACTCTTTTAAACAAAAATAGAAATCAGAAGAACTTGTTTGCAAGTGCTCTTTTTGGATCAATTTTTCGACATAACGTGATGAGAAATATGAAATTTAGCGATTTATGCACATAAAAAAAAGAAATTTAAAATCTATTAAATAACACAATTTTTGGATAACATGCTATTTTTTTACAACAATAGAAAATCACAACAAATTGTTTGCAAGTGCTCTATTTTTTCCATTTTTTTTCCCAACTCAATGACAATTACATCATCTAGTGATTTGTATAAAAAAATTAGAAATTAAAAATTTTAAAAAATCAAAATTTTCAGTGGGTTATAACTCATAGTATTTGGCAAAAAAATATAAAATTATAAAAAATTGAAAAAAAGATTTATTTATAGCCAGTTTTTTCATCCAACATAATCCGGAACATGTTACCTCATTATTGTATCAAAAACAATAAAAATAAAAAAAATTGAAAAAATCAACTTTTTCCGCTAGTGACATATACAACTCGCAATCATAGAAAAATAGAAAAGAAAATTGCGTAATATTTCTCACGGATTTTATTTCTTCCTAACTCTTTGTATCCAACCGAATAAGAACACATATAATATAATGAAATTATAACTCACGATATTTTCTCCAAAAAAAATTTAAATCACATTAAAAATAGTCTGCAAGTTCTTTTTTTAAGCATATAACTTGATGAGAAATATGTAATGTAGTAGTTTGTACACAAAAAAAATTAAGAAATTTTAAAGTTTTAAATAATCACCATTTTCTGTGAAATATAACTCGCTATTTTTGACAAAAATTGAAAGTCACAAAAAAATGTTCGCAAGTGCTCTATTTTTGGTTCATTTTTCATGGAACTCAATGACAAGTACGTAGTCTAGTGATTTGTGCACAAAAAATAGAAAAATAAATATTATAAAAAGTCACCATTTGTTGTGAGTTATGACGCACAGTTTTTTAAAAAATATAAAATTGTATAAAATCACCATTGTTTACAAATGCTTATTTTTTGCACATAACTTGATGCGATATATGTAATCTAGCGGTTGTGTAAAAAAAAGAAAATTAATATTTTTGTTGAGTGATAAGTTGATTTTATACCAACTTATATGTGTTATTTCAGTGAGCTTTTGCCTTGTGTTTCATGTAATTGTGGAATGATGTGTCATTTTGTGCATTTATGTGGTTTACAACTTGGAGTGCTTAAATGAATAAAAAGGCCAAAAAAATGTTGATTAAATGAGACAAATGTGTGTTTAAAGTTTAAGAACAATGAAAGAATTCAAAAAGAGTTTAAGATAATGCTTGTGGAGTTGAGGAAGACCTAAACATGCCTAGTATGTTTATTTGGTATTTGGGCAGAACTGGATATGTTACTTCATTTAAGTGTAACTTTCTCAATACTAATTCCAATGTTAAGATCTTGGATGTTCTGGAACGCTCTTTGAGTGTACTTCAATTCTTATGTTTTAACGTTCTTCTAATTCTGTGTGAAATTATGAGAAACAAGGGCAACTTTGCAATCACTACTTTAGGGTTTTGATTGTAGACTTCACTGCCATAGTTTGGTAGATTGTTAATATCTTGAGCAAAAGACTTCGAATGATGCTGATTCTTAAACCTATGTAAAAGCCAAGAGAATGATCTACAACTCTTATATTGACCCCAAGCTCTAATTCGGAAGAGAAAATTCGTGACACATCGTCACGATGCGTCGCCATGTAAACATATTTCACAGCGACGCATCATCACGATTTGTCGCCATGAAATTCTCTTCTTGCCACACTTCGGTATTTTGGCCATAACTCTCTCGTCCGAGCTCTGAGATGGGTGATTAAAAAGGCTATGGAAAGCTAAGACTTGGGGATACAACCTTTGTGTTTTAGGGTTTTCCAAATTCACAACGCAGCAGGGCCAGATGTTGGTTCGAAGTTGCTGCATATTTGCACATTTACGCACAACACATGCTGCCCACCATTTCACATCGCCGCACAAATTGCTTGAGGTCGCCCCACAAGCTGATGAGGTCACCGCACAAGAGCTGCACCGGAGCGTGAGATCACAGCATCAATTGTGCTACACTTCAGCACACTACATGCACTTCACAGCATGTATTCTTTCATTACATATGCACAACTACACTAACTCCATTCATGTTCACTACACTCACGATCATTTGCTCACATTTTACATTTCACTTGCATTTGGTCTTCACAACATTAACACTTTTAGTTTTAGCAATACCCAAGCATTCACTTGCACTTCATAGCTGAAATTTTATTTGCACTACATTTTCTGTTCATGCATTACACATTGGCTTTCATATATTTCATTCAAGATATCACACTCATCATTCTCCACTTGAACTTCATCTTACACTTCATTTTCAATCATTCTTTCGTACTCTTTATTTTCATTCTTCAACATACACTTCATTTTCACTTTTCTTGGTCACAACATTCACAACTTCACAAACTAATTCACAACACTCATTTTCATCATTTCACTTTCACCAGTTTTCACTCATGCTCATTTTCATCATTTTTTCCCTTATACTTATTTTCTTCACTCTTCATTCTTCACTTTTCACAGATTTCACAACACACATTCGCAACACTCTTCATTCACATTTCACAATACCCGCAACATTCTTCATTTTTATCTCACAACACTCATAACACTCTTCACACACTTTTCACTTTTATTACACAACATTTTTTCACTCACTTCATAGCATTTTTCACACACACACTAACACATTACACGGCGCGACGCATCATGGAGATGCGTCGCCATGGAACTTTCTACACTGTAATGCATCATGACGATGTATCGCTCCTTTGAAGTGTTGCACCATGACGCATCGTCAAGATGCATCATAGTGGAAAAGAGTTGTGCCCACAATGCGTCGCAGTTGAATTGTGGAATTCGTTTGGGTTGGTTTTTCTTCTAATTGTTGGAAATGGCTTGTTGTTTATGTAGGATGTTGGAGACGTGATCCTTTGAGGCTTGGAAGTGTGGAAGACACTGAGAGGGCGTGAAGGTTGGTGGATTGACAAGCGTGTTGTTAACCTTGCAATTTTACCCCTAAACTAATGTAGAAGAAGTGAGTAGGGTATCGTATCCATAGGGAAGGGGATTGGTTTCAAAAATTCGAAATTTTTCTGTTGAATGTCACAAGAATGCTGAATTAAGAAATGTTAGCTTAAAGTCGTATCAGCTCAATTTTACCCGAAACTACTAATGTAGTAGTAGTGAGAGGGATCGTATCCACAGGGAAGGGGATGGTTCAAGAATTCAGAATTTGCTCACAGAATGTCACGGAAGAAATAAAAACAGACACTAACTAGTAAAGAATCAAATGCAACAAATAAAGTGTGAAAACAGGAAGAGAGTGGATGCTCTAGAGTATTTCTACCAGTTGAATGCACATTAGGCCATGATTGCAATGCTCTTGACACACAAGTAAAACTATGAGGAGATCTCTATTGCCCAGGAGGCTAGCTAACACTTAGCATGGCGACCACAGTGTTTTCTATACTCCTTAACATTCCACTTTTCGCATGCCGAGGCCTAAGTAGAATGGATTCAACTCGCAATGCCTCAACTCTTCCAAAGTTAGCAAATCTAACATGCAATTCCTAGGAACTCCCATGGCGAGGCCCGACCTAGGTATGAATGCCTTCGTTGCTATCTCAGAGAATTTCTTCAACACTTTGTCCTAAAGTTTTCTTCCTAAAGTTTCATTCCTGCGAAGTTTCCAATGGCGAGGCCTAAATCTCAGTAATGAATTGATCGGCTAAGACATGTGTAAAGACTCAGGAAATCACTTTCAAGTTCTCATCTCACGCAATTCTCACAGATATTGGTAAAATCTCACTTCAACTCAGCATGGCGACCACAATCAAAGTTCAATTCATTCAATAAAAGTGTGAATTCATGAAACTCAACAAGATTTAATCAATAAAATCACATATGATTTCATCCTTAAGAAATTATGTCAATTGCATCGCATTGTATAGTCTAATTATACATTTAACCGGTTGAAACTCTAGAACATGAGAGATCTATCCATAGAACTTCATTACCAATTCACGATCAACAATTTGGAACTTGAAACAATTCATTTTCAATAAATGGAAAGAGTTTACCAATGAATTCTTCCAAGAGCTTCCTTAATTGATTTGAGAATTACAATGTTCGGAGCAAATCTTTGATCAGAATAGAAAATGGAGCTCAAAAGCTAGAGAGAGAAACTAGAGAGAGAAAGTAGATCTTCAAAATGAATTCCCCTCTCCAGCTCTAGAAAATTTGTTACAAAATGTAAAATCTAACTAATGGATGAAAAATAATAGTCTCCGGGGATCCCTTACACATTAGCTACATCTCCTATATATAGAGCTATGAAAATGTAACTAATACGCTACCGTAAATTATCTAAAGTATTACAAGAATGCCCTTGAGTGGAGAAAACCAAAAATCAGCCCAAAGAAATAGAAATTCCAAGTTTGAAGAAATATTCAGAACTCCAGCGCCTTTGGGTTTGCCGAATTGCGCCTTCTCATCAGCTCCACGCCTCTACGCCCCTGTGAACCACGTCTCTAACCCGTTGCTGCCAATCCTTGTACGATCAGCCCACTTCACGCCTTCATAAGTACAGAAGAGCACGCCTTCAAGCATCCAATTCAGCCTCCCTTTGTAGACTCACTTTCTGTGCGCCTTCAAGCCTTTCACGACCACGCCTCTTCGCACCTGCACAAGAGAGAGAACAAATTCCCAGCAGTTAGCCATTTTCAGTTGCTGAAAGCAACATCCAAGCCTATATGCTGGCGAGGTCTCGCGGCGAGACCTCGCCATTAAAAACTTTTGCTGGCGAGGTCTCGCCACGAGATCTCGCCGTCTAAAGTGGTTGCTGGCGAGACCTCGCGGCGAGGTCTCGCCGGCAAATGTGCGAGTGTGTGAGAGTGAAGTGAATTGTGAGATATGAGAAGTGTCGTGGGTGTAAATGAAGTCAGAAATGTAGTTTAAATGGGGTGTTTGTGAATATTGTGAAATGAGCTGAATTATGAATTTTCTTTGTGAGTTGTGAGTGAATGTGATGTATATGTGTTATGCAAATGAAGATGAAATGCTACGGTTGATGCAAGATCTGTGAGAACATAGAGTGAACAAATAATATTTTGTGTATTTGGGAATGCAATGAACACGTTGTGAAGTTAATGAATTGTGAATTATGAGTGAATGTGAAAATGGTGAACTTTGAGTGCGATAATGTGCAATACAAAATTCCTGCTCAAGAATTGAAATAAAATGAAAAAAGAATGTTGTGTGCAAATGTGTGAGAAGTGAAGGGAGTGATGTGCATATGTGTGTGTATGCGGCGAGGTCACCTAGCCGCATGTGAAAGTGCATAGTGGTGTGCTGAGGTGTTCGTGTGCGCATGAGTGTAGTGAGGTGTGTGCGACAGTCTTGTGCATGTAGTGTGCAGTGAGTGCGAGAGAGAGATGTGCGGCGAGGTGACCTCGCCGCATGTGAGTGTGCGAGTTATGGTGTGTGTTGCTAGTGCTTGTGTGCGAGTGATGTGCGAGGTGGTGTGCGTGTGTGCTTGCTGCGAAGTGACTTCGCCGCAAGTGTTTGCGAGTGAGCTTGTACGGCGAGGTGACCTTGCCGCATGAGGGTGTGCGAGTGTGTGCGAGGAAAAGTGTGCAAGTTGCTGTACGAGTGTGCAGGTGAATCTGTGCAAGAGTGTAGAGAGAGGTGAGTGCCTGTGAGGTGTTTGTGAAAATGCTCGTGAAATCTTTGTGAGTGCTTAGCGTGTGATGACACCATTTCAGAACAACAAGAAAATTCCAAGCAACATTCGTGTGTCTTAACATCTGAATTGGGCTCGAGGGTAAACATAAGAGTTCTAGGGCTATCTCATGGCTTTACAATGGATCACGAATCACCTTAATTGGAT
Source organism: Ophiorrhiza pumila (assembly GCA_016586305.1). Classification (NCBI taxonomy): domain Eukaryota; kingdom Viridiplantae; phylum Streptophyta; class Magnoliopsida; order Gentianales; family Rubiaceae; genus Ophiorrhiza; species Ophiorrhiza pumila. The sequence goes on from BLIW01000011.1 coordinate 20,148,933, forward strand.
GTCTGTAGCTCACGTTATTAACAATCTACCAAACTGTGGCAATATGAACTTCATAACTAAATTCTGAAGTAGCATTCATAAAGATGCCCCCGTTTCTCATATGTACACATAGAATTAGAAGACAGTTAAAACATAAGAAATAAAGCACACTCAAATAGCATTCCAGAACATCCAAGAACGCATCATTGGGATTAGTATTGAAGAAGTTATGCTCAAATGAATTTGCATAACCAAACTGCCCAAACCCTAAAATGGCCAATTATACACTTTCGGTTCCTCCATTTGCCTTAACTCTTTTAACTCCATTTACCATCATTGTTTAAACACTTTTTTGCACCTTTTACACCATTTGATCATTTCCACATTGCAAACATATAAATGCATAAAACCTCTCAAAACCTCACATATGTACATAAAACACACAACAAAAGCCAAGCATATTTACACATATTAGTTGGTATAAAACCAACTTATCAAGAAATGACAATACTAATCTAAACAGAGAACTAAGAAATAAAGCAAAGACATAAACAAGAAGTGTTGTAAGATAGCAAGTAAGAAATCGATGTATTAGGATTTAGGTGCCGGATGATTGTTCATTAAACTAATCATGCTATGCATTTGACGCACATTCAAACTCAGAGGAGACCAAAGCTGCCTAGGATTGTAGCTAAAAGTCAGCATGGCAACCGCACCCCTTTCTACTCTCCTTAACGCCGCACTTTCCCATGGCGAGCCCCAAGTGTGACGAATGAAATCCGCAACGTCTCAACTCCCCGAGACTGACTACTCTAGCATGCAAATCCTAGGATCGTCCTATGAGAAGGCCTGACCTAGGTTCGTTTGTCTTCGTAAGCTAAGGGAAGCCTCTTCTCATCTATTCTAAGGTCTCAATGAACTTCCACTGGCATGGTGACCGCATTTCAGATCATGATCAAATAATGCAAGAGAGAAGAATCAATTATCATACTCAATGTTCTCATTTTATGCATTCCTTGCTCCTATATGTGAATCTAATATCGACTTAGCATGTCGACCACAATCAAGGTTCAATTCAATCAATAAAAGTGCAAAAATTATGAAACTTGACATTTTTCATTCGTTAAGAAGAAGTATGAATTCATTCTTTAGTTACTTAGTCAATTGCATAGCATTTCCTTCGTTTAATTACTCAAGCATCCGGTCCAAACCCTAAGACATCATCAATTTAGCCACAAACTCCATTCTCAACTCCAGATCATTAAATCGCAATGAAGAACAGTTCATTTTCATTAAATTGAAAAGATTTTACCAAATGAATTGCCTCGATTGCTTCCAATCCACCAAAGTCTTGTGAATTTACTCCTTAATTGAGTAGAAGCTTACAATGACGGTCCAAATTCTCGATCGGAATTGAAAACGGAGAGAAAATTCTAGAGAGAGAAAGCTAGAGAGAGAAAATTCCCGCTTTCAAAATCAAAAGTCTGTTTACTACTCTAGAATGATCTATCCTTCTCCTCGAAAGTCTAACTAAATCCTCTATTTATAGAGGTTACAAAATGTAAATAATACGCTAACGTAAAATGCCTAAGATATTACAAAAAATGCCACAACACATATCGACAAAGCTCAACAACAGCTTATGCACAAGACAATCCACTCATTTACACCATCGAAACTTCATGCCTCCATCAACTGCACTCCGTCTTCAAGTCAGCAGCTCCCACGCCTTTCACAACCCCTGCACGCCTTTGAGCCATCAGCTATCACGCCTTCACTGCTTCCTGCACACACAACCAAAAGTCTCAACACTTAGAAAATTTTCCATCGGCCAACACAGAAGTTTTCATGGCGAGTTCGTGCGGCGAGACCTCGCCGTGCAATCATGTTTGTGAAGCGAGACGTCGTGGCGAGACCTCGCCAGTGCTAGTGTTTGTGTGGCAAGACCTCGTGGCGAGGTCTCGCCATGTAATATGTGTGTGAGGTGAATTTAGGTGAAATGGTAGTGCTGTGAAGTGCAAATGCAAAGTCAAGTACAATGTGAGTTGTTGTGAAGGAATGAAGAATGGCGTGGACACACACAAGAACAACCAAGAGTACTCTCATGCCAGAAAGTGTAATATCTCATCCTGAACTGTAATGAAATGGAAACGTGCTTTAATGAAATGTATGACCATGCAAAGTATAAATGAAGAATTGCATTGTATAAAAATGATCAAAGAAGAATTGTTAAACATCTTGAAGTGTATGCAATTGAGGTTCAAAGAAGAGTGAAATTTGCTTCCAAGAATATCTCATCATTCTTCAAGACATAAAACTCAATGCACTCTCATTCATGAAATGGAAAATGAAATGGATGTGAATTCAAATTGAAAACTTCCATGAAATAACAAATATATAAAGAAAGAAATGAAACTTACAAACATTGTATGAGTGGAAAGTGTAGTGCCAAGGTATAAAAGTGTATGTTGTGAAATCAATGAAGTATTGTGAAGTGTAGGCTCGTGGACAGTGTATGTTGTTGCAAATGTTGTGAAGAAAACCAATGAAACTTGAGCTCACAACCTTCTTAGTGGCGAGGTCTGACAAAACAAAAAATGGCGAGACCTCGCCGCGAGGTTTCGCGGCTTTCTGTGCAAGATCAACGTCTAACCAAATTCTGACCCTGATACGTTGTGAATGTCGGAAAACATAAAACATGAAAGTTGTAGGCGTAAGTAGTAGCTTTCCATAGCCGTTTTCATCACTCAATTTGGAGCTAGGATGAGAGAGTTATGGCCGGAATACCAAAATGTGGCAAAATTGTGTGTGCTGTGCAGGAGCTCGCCTTATATGCGCGCTTGACCAATGCGAGGTCGCCGCACGCTTGTGCAGCAATCAGGTGAGCTTGTTGCACATTCATGCGACGAGGTGTGTGAGCTCATCGCTTGGCTATGCGACGAGGTGTGCGTGTGTGTGTGGTGAGGTGAGTGCATGTGTGTGGCGAGGTGAGTGCATGTGTGTGTGATGCAACCATTTCAGCACAACAATCTACTTCTATGCACATTATGTGTATCTTAGCCTCTGAATTGAACTTTGTCGTGAACATAAGAGTTTTAGATCTTTCGCTTAGCTTTCCATTGGTTCAAGAATCAGCATTATTGGAGATCTATAGCTCACGATATACACATTCAACCAAAATCTGGCAATATGAAGTCAAAGAAGAAAACCAAAAGGAACAATTGCAAAGATGCCCCCGTTTCTCCTACTTGCACAATATTTGGAAGAAAATTAAAACATACAAAATGCAGTACACTAAAAGATCTTACCAGAACATCCAAGATCTCCTTATTTCGATTAGTATTGAGAGAGTTACACTCAAATGAAGAACGACCTACATTCTGCCAAAGCACAAAATAAGCGTATGAAGAAATTTCCAGCTTCACAATCATCATTTCAAGTTTTCTTTTGACTTATTTCCTTGTTCTTTACACTTACACAAGCATTTGTTTCATTTGTTCATCATTTTTGGCCTTTTTCACCATTTTAGCATTTCCAAGTTGCAAACCACATAAATGCACACAATGGCACAAAACACTACACAATTGCATGAAACAGAAGGCAAAAGCTAAGTGATATAACACTTATAAGTTGGTATAAAACCAACTTATCAATTTCCCCAACACTTAAACTCTTGCTTGCCCTCAAGCAAGGACACAACTTCACACTTACACAACTCATGTTAACCACTCACATTCAAACCGTTACTTCCTTGTTTACTAAGTCCATCTCTAAGTTTATCAAAACATTTTTCACACAAAAACTTTTAAAGGTTTTCCCCGTTCCAAATTTTAAGATTTCAACACACATTGTCAACCAAGGCACAATGAATAAAGACCAAAATGTCATATGTTCAAGTGTGTGCTGAGGAATACTGGCTCAGTGCTCTTCATGTATGCATAACCCTTTTATTCTATCTTACGATTCACTGAATATCAATCTCCTTATCCACACATAGGAACAAACAGCACACAAGATCAATGGCGCACATTGGTGCTTCTGGTAGATCATTTACCTTCAAATTGCACTTTGGTGCTGTCTTTTGTCACACACATTGGTGTATGATTTCCTGGGTCTTCTGGCTCTTTTTTCCCACTTTTCGCCTGGGTTTTCTGGCTGTTTTTTCCCATAATCACTTGCCTAGGGTATTTCGGCTTTTCATTCCCAATTGCCAAATGTTTTTTCTCCATATCCTTTCTTGTGTAACCACTAGTTCGTATATGTCTTTAAGGGACTATATATGCAAGAACACTAAAATTTCAAGGGGATGCATCACAAAGAAAAACTCAACCGAATTACCTCCTATGTCATTGAATATTTTGCATGGCATATCTATCTTACTTTAACATCCTGTCTTGGCCAACAAAACGTGCCAATTTCTTTCAAATTTAGAACCAGAAATGAATTTTTTTTTTCGCATGCATTAAAATAGAAATTTGATGAACCAGAGGTTGAACATAGCTAATAGAAAGAACACGAGTTGAAACACAAAGTGATACTTCATTTAATTCATTTCGTTGCCCACACTATCACTACACCTCTTCTCATTCCATTTCACATATACATTACATATTATTAAGACACAATTACACTCCTATAAAACTTAAAAGAACTAACCAACCAAAACAGCACCACTCCACACCCAAACTTTCCATGGATAGGCACATTTTGCCACAGAAATGTCAACTACACAAAACTTGTGCTCTTAATATCACTTATTCAGAAAAATTTCAAAATTTCCACAAAAAATTTAAAACGAACATTGAAAAACACAACATATACGGGAAATAATATGCAAAAGCTCAAAATACTACAAAAAAACTAAAAGTAGCATGCCTTGCATCACATAGCATAAAAAATTTCATTCATGCAAGAAAGGTAAGCATATAAAGTTCAAAAGACACAAACAATAGCAAACATTCCTTCCCCCATACTTAAAACTTACATTGTCCTCAATGTAAAGTAAAGATAGGTTTAGGAGCTCCCTGGTTATGATATGTTATGAAGTCCAATGTTTTCTTGGTGGAGTGTCTCCGTCCATAGTGTCCCCTTTTCATGAGAAATTTCCTACACATAGTGAAATCAAGCTTATTAGAAATCACTCACTCAAATACACTACATGTTGGTGCAAAGAAAACATGACATGGAGGTAGCATACAAGAAAAGTGTCACACTATGATTACGGATCATAGTGGTGTAAGAGTATGCAACTATAACACTAAACGGCACATGCACAATCTACACTTGAAATGTAAAATAAAGTGATTGTGTGCAGTATGGGAGCCGGTTCATGGCACCACTCCCCCACACTTAGCCTCTGGCAAGGCCGTCGTCGTACCTTTCAATTTTACCCAATAACACTAAAACAAGTAGAAGTGGTAAGTGGGATCGTATCCCACAGGGAGAGGATTGAATCAAGAATTGCACGAGTGATAGTATAGAATATTGGTAATAGACGAAGAACAGAAGCAAGAAAAATACTTAAATCAATCAAGAAGTGAAATGGAGTTGCCTTGAGGGAGGCCAGTGATAATGACTTTCCCCAATTATCCTTTACTTGTGTAAAAGCATGTATGAGGGGATTGACCTATAGTGAACTTAGGACTGATCTTCTTGGTAGATCTCACAACCCTAATTCTCAATACTCCCGTATCTTCCCTTGGTAGGGCAAGATTTAGGCCCAGCTTCCTAATTCCAGATCCCTATTTGGTATTAAAACCTTAGCTAAAGGTTCAAGTGTTAATACTCAAATAATCCTAACTCTCTTTCACTGGATTGACTACGATTGTCAGTGGGTACCGCACGATAGAAGTCACAACAAGGCACAGATATTAGGACTCGTAGAAGTTTGTTCCATATTCGAGTGACGTTGTTTCAATTTCCTTTATTAGCAGAAAATTATTTTCAGTGGGTACCGCAAATCACATATAGGGCATAATCGTGTGTGAGTAAACATTGAAATGAAACATCAAACGATATGAACCAAAATCAAACACATAATGAGCAATACGAATGTCTCACATCAGTTTTAAAGTCATCACACTTAATCCCTCAAAGCAACTACCTAATGTTTAGCCAATCATGTTGATCGGCTTTGAAAACAAGTTTGACAAAGCCTGATCAAACATAGCTATTGCAGAAAGATAAAATGGAAAGATCTCCACGCTGATCTCCTTTTCCGTTTGAAACCCTAATTCCTCTTCTGATCGATCTCTCTCGGAAGTCTCACCCGATGCCCCTCTTTGCCCATTTCCACCAGCTTTTATAGTTTCTCCTAGATGACTTGGCCAAGTGAGCTTCCTGGAAGATTCCTTTTTCATGACTGGATGTTGACGCGTGTCCCTGTGGATATAAGCCAAGAATTTAGTGAAGACAAATGTACTCAACGAATAAGAGTGAGAGGCAAAATATCAAACATATTGGAGGCTGTGTTTGCTAAGTGCGCTTGGACCAAATGTGAAGTGTAGTGTATACGAAATGCATGAGAAAATTCCTAACTAAAAATATAACAAAGCAAAAATGCATGGAAGAACAAAATGTGCAAAGTGTGTGATGTGAGTGTGGCGGGCGCGTAGTGCGCCCGCCGTGTGAGTGGTGGTCACACAGTGTGTGTGGCGGGCGCATTGTGCGCCCGCCGTGTTGTGTGTGTGCGTGTGTGAGGCGGGCGCATAGTGCGCCCACCGTGTGTGTGGCGGTCGCACCATTCGACCGCCATGTGTTGTGCGCGTGTGTGAGGTGTTAGTGCTAAGTGTGTTGTGTGAGTGCTGTGTTGTGTGCTGTGTGCTTGTGTTGGAGGAATAGTTATGGACCTTCATGAAAACTTGGAGGTCAGTGATGTGCATGACTGCATTCGAAGATCACATCACTATCACATTGTTTTACACACTTAGCCATTTCCCGACAAGTTCCAAAGCATGCACATTATTGCATACCATCTATACACCAAGCACCATTTTCGCATAGATTCCATAGCAAAAGATTAAGAAAGTCAAGCGAATAAGTCGGTGAAATACCGACTTATCAGCCTCATATGTGCGTGGCCTATTTCCCTTGCAACTTGTGGCATGTGCATGTCCTAACAAACATGAGTGGCTTAGTGAACATACACATTACAAGAAAACGTAAGACTATGTTAACCAATACACATTATTAAAGCTAAGGGAAAAAGAAGTATGGATTTTGTAAGTCTCCAGCTAGACTATCCTCCTCAAGCTTTCTTCTTCACAATTCAGAATATCCATCCTTCCAAAATTTTGAATAACCATCTCTATACCATAAGGAAGAAATCTCATAAGCATTTTTCCTCCTCTTGTAGGACGCTTGAGGAGTGTCATCAAGGAGATGCTTAAGCTCATGGACATGGGGAGTAAACTCTACAAATTCCATTTCGAACCACTGAGACTCCCCCATTGGAGACACTTTCTTCAATTCTTCTATCATTGGTAGCACATCATTTACCTCTTCCACCACACTAACCATTTTAATCCTGCAAGGCTCAACCAAGGGTTGTTCATCCAGGTCTCAACAAACCCACAGTCAGTTCAAAAATAGATTTATCGATAAAGCAATTTTCCACCATGTTAGCAACGTCATTCAAAATTCGCACATCTTCCTTATCTAGATTAACAAGAGAAATCTCTTCAGTCTCTTCTTTCTTAACAACACAAAAATCATTATCATTAGTTATCAAGGAAATTTCATTTAGCACTTCTTGTGAGTCATCTTTAAGATACTTAGATTCAAGCATAGTTTCAATAATTGGGACTTCCACAAGAGCGTCCATCAATGGGTTATCTTTTCATTAGCAAGTGCAACATTATTTTCATTCATGATATCACCATGTTCATCAAGATGTGACTCTATGCAATTTATCAGGACATCAAGAAACGACATATCCAGAGTATGACTATCAACATGATCAAATATAACATGGCACTCACTAACATTTGGGACATTCTTAACACATGTTTCCTGTGAGGTCTGTTCTACCAACACTTCATCTTGCATTTCAAAGATTGATTCATCTATAAAACAGCATTCTACTATGTTTGCAATCTCAGATAAAATCATGCACTCTTCCTTATCCAGCTCTACACTGTCAGTTTCTTCATTGCACGCATTCAATTCTTCAAGAGGTATGCAATCACGTTTCACATTTTCATTAAACACATGCATGTTCCATGCTATGGCTCTAGTTGCAAAACAATGTTCTACATGTCTGGGATGCTCGATAGCATAATTGACATCAAAGACAACTTGTTCATTATTAATTCTAAATGTTACTGTTTTGTTCCTCACGCTAATTAATGCATCCCCAGTAGCAAGGAATAGCCTTCCAAAAATGATAGGCACTTCGGGATCCTCTTCCATGTCCAGCACAATAAAGTCCACATGAAGTGTGAACTTATCAATCCTTACAAGGACATCCTCCACCATGCCTTTGGACTTCACCAATGATCTATCAGCAAGTTGCAAAGTGACCGCCACTGGATGAATTCTTCCACTCAACCCATCATTTACGGCAATAGAAAGAGGCATGAGGTTGATTCCTACTCCTAAGTCGCACAATACTTTGTCAAAATACCTCTGGTCTATGGTACAAGGGATGGTGCAACTTCCCGGGTCCTTCAACTTTGGTGGCAACTTGTGGCCATCCCAAGCTTAACTACACTCCACGGGCATAGTTGAAGCTTCACATTGAAGAATCTGTTCCTTGTTTGAAATCAGATCCTTAAGGAATTTTGCATACTTAGGAACTGCACTCACCAAATATAGCAATGGTAGGCTCACGTTAACTTGTCTCACCACGTTCAAGAATCGATCATATTGCAGACCTTTCTTCGGTAGTGGCTTCACTCTCTCTGGGAAGGGAGGCTTTGGAGCGTAGTCGGGGTAGTTGTAAGGACTTTGTGGTCCTCTAACTTTCCTTGTCATCTCTGTACCTTCTTTTCCGTCATTATCATGCCCTTCCTCCTTTTCGGATGTAAGAGCATCCTCTGCAAAATCTCTTTCAAGCTCCGCAACGTTTTCCTTCTCATCCTTACTGGTATCATCTCCATGAGTTTTTGCTTTGTGCACTTCCTTTCCACTTCTCAATGTTATTGCATTACACACTTCTTTACCTTTAGGATTGAGCACAGTATCACTAGGGAGTGCTCCTCGTGGCCTCTGGTGCATAGCATTTGCGAGTTGTCCAAGTTGCATTTCAATGTTCTTGAGCGTGGCATCGTGATGTCTCACAGTTGTCTCCAAAGCAACAAATCTCTCCTCATTTTTATCAATCTTTTCCATAAGACGATATAACATATCTTCTATTGATAGTTTCCCTTGCTCTGAGGAACTCGGTTGATTGTCAAAGCCTGGAGGTGGCTGTGTGGATCTTCTTTGTTCATTTCCATAGTACTGGCCTCCTTATTGAGTCTGATTTTGCTGCCCCCAATTACCTTCGCCTCCACCGTAGGCTTTGCTGCCACCAGAATAGTTCCTAGAAAATTGAGGTTTGTTATAGTTGTTAACATACTGTAAAGATTCAGTAGTAATGGCACACTCGTCTGTATGGTGCTCGCCTTTATATAAACCACATGATAACACAGGAGCTTTGGCATGTGTAGCTTTCAGAGTTTGCACTTGCTTCGCTAATGCTTCAAACTTGGCACTCAAAGAAGTTTCCTCATCAATCCAATACTCCTCTCTGTTTCCTATCTTGGGGTTTCCGTGTCTCAGGAAAAAGATATTCATCTTCAGCAATTTGGTTAAACAACTCTCTAACCTCCGGCACACTCTTATCTTTCAATGCACCGTTAGCACAAGCTTTTATCGTCATAGAAGACTCAGCTGTGAGGCCTTTGAAAAATGTGTTCAACTCCCTGATTTTCCCAAGGTCATGGTTAGGACATTGACGGATTAGATCATTGAAATGCTCCCATGCTTCTCTGAATGACTCGCGCCCTCCTGTTGTTGAAAGTTCATTATTTCCATTCTCCTTTTTTCCAATTTCGCAGGTGGGAAGTACTTGGCCAGAATTTTCTTTTGCAATTCATCAAAGGACATTGCTGCATTTGCTCCCCCAATACTCTTGAACCAATGCTTAACTTTACCTCGTAAAGATAGAGGAAATAAAATTCGATGGACTTCACTTCGATCAAGTCTCGGGAGTTTAAAAGTACTACAGAGGCCTAAGAACCAATCAAGGTGATCATTCGGGTCTTCATTATGAAGCCCTTGAAAGAACTGCCCTTGAGTAACCATTCAGACAATTTTTGTCGGTATATGATAACTTTCAACATCTATATCTTGCTGGTCGAATCCACTCTCAAAATTGATCGCGTAATGATCACCAAACTGTGGTGCTCGTATTCCTTGGGCGGCCATTTCTCTTTGCTGTCTTTGTTGCTCCCTCAAAGTTTTTTGCCAATTCAAGATCTAATGGAAATTGCGGTTCTCCTGCAGACCTGAGAGATCTTGGCATACACAACACACTATCGTGAAGTATAGTAAAAAAGAATCAAGAAACTCAAATGTGCACCAAAGAAGTAGACCAAAACTCACAACGCGAATTTGAAAATGCAAAGAAAAGAACACAACAAAAGAGCGAAAACTAAAGTAAACGACACGAACAGAACAACACAAAACAGAACAAGTAAAATTCAAGAAACAATTTAGCAAATTCCAAAAAACCGTGCCTTCCCCGGCAACAGTGCAGAAAATTGACAAGCGTATTGTTAACCTTGTAATTTTACCCGTAAACTAATGTAGAAAAAGTGATTAGGGTATCGTATCCACAGGGAAAGGGATTGGTTTCGAAAATTCTAAATTTTTCTGTTGAATGTCACAAGAATGATGAGTTAAGAAATGACAATACTAATCTAAACAGAGAAATAAGGACTAAAGTAAAGACACAAACAAGAAGTGTTGTAAGATAGCAAGTAAGAAATTGATGTCTTAGGATTTAGGTGCCGGATGATTGTTCATTAAACTACTCATGCTATGCATTTCACGCACATTCAAACTAAGAGGAGACCAAAGCTGCCTAGGATTGTAGCTAAAAGTCAGCAAGACGACCGCACCTCATTCTACTCTCCTTAACGCCGCACTTTCCCATAGCGAGGCCTAAGTTTGACGAATGAAATCTGCAACATCTCAACTCCCCGAGACTGACTACTCTACCATGCAAATCCTAGGATCGTCCCATGACGAGGCCTGACCTAGGTTCATTTGTCTTCATAAGCCAAGGGAAGCCTCTTCTCACTCTATTCTAAGGTCTCAATGAACTTCCATCGGCATGGCGACCGCATTTCAGATCATGATCAAACAAAGCTAGAGAGAAGACTCAATTATCATACTCAATGTTCTCATTTTATGCATTCCTTACTCCTATATGTGAATCTAATCTCGAATTAGTATGGCGACCACAATAAAGGTTCAATTCAATCAATGAAAGTGCAAAAATTGTGAAACTTGACATTTTTCATTCGTTAAGAACAAGTATGAATTCATCTTTAGTTACTTAGTCAATTGCATAGCATTTCCTTCGTTTAATTATTCAAGTATCCGGTGCAAACCCTAAGACATCATCAATTTAGCCACAAAACTCCATTCTCAACTCCAGATCATCAAATCGCAATAAAGAATAGTTCATTTTCATTAAATTGAAAAGATTTTACCAAATGAATTGCCTCAATTGCTTCCAATCCACCAAAGTCTTGTGAATTTACTCCTAAATTGAGTAGAAGCTTTCAATTATCGGTCCTAATTCTCGATCGGAATTGAAAACGGAGAGAAAATTCTAGAGAGAGAAAGCTAGAGAGAGAAAATTCCCGCTCTCAAAATCAAAAGTCTGTTTACTACTCTAGAATGATCTATCATTCTCCTCGAAAGTCTAACTAAATCCTCTATTTATAGAGGTTACAAAACATAAATAATACGCTAACATAAAAAGCCTAAGATATTACAAAAAATGCCACAACACATATCGACAAAGCTCAACAGCAGCTTACGCACAAGACCAATCAACGCCTTTACACCCTCGAAACTTGATGCCTCCATCAACCGCACTGCGCCTTCAAGTCAGCAGTTCCCACGCCTTTCACAACCCCTGCACGCCTTTGAACCATCGGCTATCACGCCTTCACTGCTTCCTGCACACACAACCAAAAGTCTCAACACTTAGAAAATTTTCCATCGGCCAAAACAGAAGTTTTCATGGCGCGAGGTCTCGCAGTGAGACCTCGCCGTTCAATCATGTTTGTGAGACGAGACCTCTTGGCGAGACCTCGCCGGTGCTAGTGTTTGTGTAGTGAGACCTCGTGGCGAGGTCTCGCCATGTAATGTTTGTGTGAGGCGAATTTAGGTGAAATGGTAGCAATGTGAAGTGCAAATGCAAAGTCAAGTATAATGTGAGTTGTTGTGAAGGAATGAAGAATGGCGTGGACACACACAAGAACAACCAAGAGTACTCTTATGCGAAAAAGTGTCATATCTCATCTTGAACTGTAATGAAATGGAAAAGTCCTTTAATGAAATGTATGACCATGGAAAGTATAAATGAAGAATTGCATTGTATAAAAATGATCAAAGAAGAATTGTTAAACATCTTGAAGTGTATGCAATTGAGGTTCAAAGAAGAGTGAAATTTGCTTCCAAGAATATCTCATCATTCTTCAAGACATAAAACTCAATGCACTCTCATTCATGAAATTGAAAATGAAATGGATGTGAATTCAAAGTGAAAACTTACATGAAATAACAAATGTTGTAAAGAAAGTAATCAAACTTACAAAGATGGTATGAGTGGAAAGTGTAGTGCCAAGGTATGAAAGTGTATGTTGTGCAATCAATGAAGTATTGTGAAGTGTAGGCTCGTGGAGAGTGTATGTTGTTGCAAATGTTGTGAAGAAAACCAATGAAACTTGATCTCACAACCTTCTTAGTGGCGAGGTCTCGCCACGAGACCTCGCCCTCACAAAACAAAAAATGGCGAGACCTCGCCACAAGGTCTCAACCTCACAAAAATCAAAAGTGGCGAGACCTCGCCGCGAGGTCTCACGGCTTTCTGTGCAAGATCAACATCCAACCAAAATCGGACCGTGATACGTTGTGAATTTGGGAAAACATAAAACATGAATGTTGTAGCCCTGAGTTCTAGCTTTATATAGCCTTTTGCATCACTCAATGTGGAGCTAGGATGAGAGAGTTATGGCCGGAATACAGAAGTGTGGCAAAACTGTGTGTGATGTGCGGGAGCTCACCGCACATACGCGCAAGACCAATGCTAGGTCGCCGCACGCTTGTGCAACAATCAGGTGAGCTCATCGCACATTCATGAGACGAGGTGTGCATGTGTGTGCGGTGAGGTGAGTGAATGTTTGTGGCGAGGTGAGTGCATGTGTGTGTGACGCAACCATTTCAGCACAACAATCTACTTCTATGCAAATTATGTGTGTATTTGCCTCTACATTGGACTTTGTGGTGAACATATGAGTTTTAGAGCTTTCGCTTTCCATTGGTTCATGAATCAGCATCATTGGAGATCTAAAGCTCAAGATATACACATTCTACCAAACTGTGGCAATATGAAGTCAAAGATGAAAACCTGAAGGAACAATTGCAAATATGCCCCCGTTTATCCTACTTGCACACATATTTGGAAGAAAGTTAAAATATAAAAAATGAATTACACTCAAAGTTCTTTCTAGAACATCCATGATCTCCTCATTTGGATTAGTATTGAGAGAATTACACTCAAATGAATAACGACCTACATTCTGCCAAAGCACAAAATAAGCGTATGAAGAGATTTCCAACTTCACAATCATCATTTCAAGTTTTCTTTTGACTCATTTCATTGTTCATTACACTTACACAGGCATTTGTTTCATTTGTTCATCATTTTTTGCCTTTTTCACCATTTTAGCATTTCCAAGTTGCAAACCACATAAATGCACACAATGGCACAAAACACTACACAATTGCATGAAACACAAGGCAAAAGCTAAGTGATATAACGCATATAAGTTGGTATAAAACCAACTTATCATGGAGCGATAACGTGCTGGAGTCGATGAAGGTGTGGGGTTCCAGGCTTGAAGACGTGGGAGGATATCTTGATAAAGCAGACTTCTGGATTGTTTGTTAAGTGTCGTGGCATTTCTGTAATATTATGTTCATTTTACGTTTTCGTAATATTTACGTTTTGTAACCTCTACATATCGAGGATTTAGTCATTAACTTAGAGGATCGATCATTCTAGAATTGTACTAGATTTTTAGAACTCTTGAGAAGGAACTCTTTCTCTCTTTAACTTTCTCTCACTAGAATTTCTCTCACTAGAAATTGTAGTTCGATTTCTGTTCGCGGCTTTGGACTGGAAACTACTTCTTTATTCTCAATAAACGAAGAAATTGACAATTCTCTGTTCTTTAACTAGTAAAATCCTCCAATTGAATGGAAGTGAGTTTGTTAATGTTCCGAATTGATGAAATTGAGACGAGGAAAGAGTTTTCTGTCTAATCGAGTGATGACCTAGGGTTTCAATAGATGAATATACATTTTAGATGCTTTGATTCGGTGCAATAAACGTAATCTTTGAAGAAATGATTCATATTTTGCTTGATTGTGAATATTAGTTAAGTTTCATGTGTTCGCTCTAGAGTAGTTGGATTGAACTTGAACTGCGGCCATCATACTGAGTCTGAGCTTAATACATCTATTCTTGTTGTGAATTCTTTGGAATGAGAACAAGAATCAAGTCTTTTCACTTGTTTTGCATGCTTATCTTCTAGGATGCAGTCGCCAATGCTGATTGTAGATTATGAGATCATAAGGTTGGAGTGAAAAAGAAGTCCTCCGTTGTTAACAAGCACATTAGACTTTAGCCTCAGGCCTTGCCATGGGAAGTTTCTAAGAGTCGAGTGGTAAACTTGTTAAGAATTGTGGATTGGGATGTAGCGGGATAAAATCACCGTCCTTAGGCCTCGCCATGGGATAGGATGGTGTCAAGAGGATTAAGACATAGTGTGATGCCAAGTATTATTTTTGGGAGGACAATGCATTGTATAAAATCTGTAGTGATCAAATCATACGCAAGTGCATCAAAGAGGAAGAAAAGGAAGACATTTTGAGGGCATGTCATGAAGGACCATATGGTGGACACTTTGGCTCAACAAGAACAGGCTTCAAAGTTTTACAATGTGGTTTCTATTGGGCTCATATTTTATTGGATGCAAGAATTTGGGTTGGTAATTGTGATCGATGTCAGAGAACGGGGAACATTTCTTCCAGAAATGAAATGCCTTTGAATAGTATCCTTGAAGTGGAAATATTTGATGTGTGGGGAATTGATTTCATGGGTTCATTTTTGAAATCCAGGGGCATGGAATACATTTTGGTAGCAGTTGATTATGTATCCAAATGGGTTGAAGCTGTGGCTCTGGCGCATAATGATGCAAAGAGTGTGATTGCTTTCGTGAAGAAACACATTTTTAATCGGTTCGGAGCCCCCAGAGCAATCATAAGTGATGGTGGATCTCATTTTTGCAACAAGATTTTTGAAGCTTTATTGGCCAGGTATGGAGTGAAACCTAACGTTTCCACTGCTTATCATCCTCAAACTTCTGGCCAAGCTGAGATTTCAAATCGTGAAATTAAGAGGGTGCTTGAAAAGGCTGTTAATCCAGGAAGAAAAGATTGGTCCATGAAACTGGATGATGCATTGTGGGCATATAGGACAGCCTATAAAACTCCTATAGGTGCTTCTCCATTTCGGCTAGTGTTTGGTAAGGAGTGTCATTTACCCGTGGAATTGGAACATATGGCTTATTGGGCAATTCAGAAGTTGAACATGGATTTGTCTGAAACTCAATCAAAGAGGATGCTTGAGTTGAATGAATTGGACGAATTTAGATTTAATGCTTATATGAGTTCTAAGCTTTATAAGGAGAAAACAAAGAGGCTTCATGATGCAAGAATCCAATCAAAGAGTTTTGCTCCAGGACAGCTGGTGTTGTTATACAACTCTCGGCTTAGACTTTTCCCTGGGAAATTAAGGTTAAGATGGAGTGGCCCATTCCGTGTTGTTTATGTTAAGCCGTATGGTGTCGTAGAGATTCAAAATGACAAGAATGGTAACATATGGCAAGTGAATAGTCACAGGGTTAAACCATACTTGACTCATCAGGATACGGGCATCTCCAATTTGGCACAAGCTCCGCATGAGTTATTCTTGGATAATCCTCTACCTCCCTAATGAACCACGAAGTATGGTCGGGCTGTAGACTGTAAACCAAGTGCTTAAGGGAGGCA
The DNA here is from genome assembly GCA_016586305.1 of Ophiorrhiza pumila. NCBI lineage: Eukaryota > Viridiplantae > Streptophyta > Magnoliopsida > Gentianales > Rubiaceae > Ophiorrhiza > Ophiorrhiza pumila. The sequence goes on from BLIW01000011.1 coordinate 20,165,250, forward strand.
ACTCAGATTTTAATTTTTAGCTTTTGTTTGTTTAAATTGTCTACTTTTGTTTTGTTTCTAGTTGCTTAAGGTGTTTTGGCAATATGACACAATCTTATACCTTGTTGATGGGTGTTGCAGCTTATCACAGCTTTTTTGGCGATGTATATAAATGGCAATGGTAGGTTTCGGAGATTCACTCACACGGGGGTCAGAGGTATTTTACATTTTCCACAGCCACGGTAATTGCATATAAGGTAAACCTCGATGTTAGACCCGTGAACTTGGATGCAAGATTGGTTTGTATGAGTTCAATAATTGCGTAATGAAAATAACAAGCTATCCAACAGGTAGCATGACGCATATGATTTTGCTTTCCAATCATTCACATATCTTTGTTTGATAGTTAGAATGGAACTCTTATGTGTTGAACTTCTTCTCTATTCATACTTCATACTTTGTTCATTACTCTGCATATCTCGTTAGGAACTTTGCATTCTCAAATCTTGGCTTACTTTCCTCATCAGAATCTATATGAATATGCCATTTTTAGTGAGGATCCGGGGACTACTTCCTCTTCATCCTCTTCTTCTTCAGCTGATGAAGATATGGTGATTGATTACGATCCAGCTGAGTCCCCACAGTTTGTTAATGCTAGTGCAGAGAGTTTGTATCATCGATCACTCAATAGAGAAGTCATCATCGAACGATCCTTTGCAGCCCCTTCTCGCAGATTTGAGGAGGTAATTAGAAGGCACAATTGGGACAATTTTGCAAGAGCATCGATTGTTGTGAACAAGTAGGTCGTTCGGGAATTCTATACTAACTCCAATGTAGACAGTGTTCATTCGGTGTTTATGAGAGGACAATATCTGAGGGTGACTCGCCATAGCATAAACTTGCAATTTCTCTTGCAGATTACCCCGGGGCAACTTACCATCGGTTTCTGCGGGTGGAGAATACTGATCATTTATTGGAAGCAATGGCTTTAACTAGTGCTACATGGGTACGGGATGCAAGAAATGCAGCACTATATGCTCCTACGAGTGATCTCACGGCCGAGGTGAAAATGTGGTTGCTTTTTATCAACTCTCGGCTCTTCCCTACTCACCGGGTCGACATCACATCCCGAGAAAGAGTTCTCCTGATTTAAGCTATTCTGCATGATTTCTCTATTGACATCTGATGCTTGATACTTGGTTTCATTAGGCGCGCTCAACGATCTGAATTTGCGCCGATGCTATTTCCGGCTCTGATAACAACAATGGCTCGAGATAAATGTATTGACACTTCTTCCACCGATAATCCTCAAAACTCTCTCGGCCTTATGGGGACACCTCAATGGTCTGCGTATTTGGAGGAAGAAAGGTTGGCCCGCATCTCCAGAGGATTGTAAATAGCATGTTCTTTTATCACGGGGACCGTGCCTTTGTGTAAGTGTGAGGGAGGGATTAAGATGTTGCTAATTCCAGGTTTGAACTTGTTAATTCCATGTGTGAATTTAGTGTGTTAGGTGAAATTTTCTTGCCATGATGAGTTTAGTGTAGTAATGGTATAAATTCTGCACCTTCTGATTGAGTTAAGTCGTCTGAAAAGTTGATGCAATAATGATGTAGATGTTGAATTGAAATGAAATGAAAGGAAAAGCGGAAGTGTTTTCTTGGATTTTTATGAGTATGTGAATTCGTTATTTTCGGTTTCCAGAGGGATGGACAAGAGTTCACATGCGTTGCAGTAATTAACAGTGAATAGCTCCAATTATGTCTTGTTGCTTAGAAAAATCTCTCATGTATGGTGAAAACAAGCATGACTGAAATAAGTGAAGATTCTTTGTGTTGGTTGTTTTGTGACATGTGAATGTTAGTGTTGTTGGGCAGAGAAAGTAATCAGAACTCACATGTTTTGAATATAACTGGGCCCCACATTGGAATGACTTAATGGTTTGCTAGTGTTTGGTGGGAATAATAAAGCTTGTGTTGACCGATTGTTGTATTCATGCATGTTTTTGTGCTATAAATGCCATCTACCATTGCTAACACTTAAGACCATAGCAAAACCACTTTGTTGAGCTAAAAGTTCGGTCAAGAGTTTTGTGCAAGCAATCATCAACTTTCAATTTCCATTTCCTCCAAGCTTGGTCTAGGGTCTTCACTCAAGGTATGTTCTCTTTGGTTACATTTTCTTAAGTTGTTGGTTTTACACTTCTCGGAACATGGTGCTGGTAAAAAGCATTAAATTGATGATGTGTTGCTAGACTAATGGGAATGATGAGCGTATCAGATTCATTTGCATGGCCAAAGAGTAAATGCATGCTTGGTGTGGGGGGAAGTTTAGTAGATTCCAGCAAGAATTCAGTTTTGACAGGTTTCTGTGTTTTGGGCATAACTTGCAAATGGAACATGCAAATGCGGTGATTCCAGTTGGGAAATATTGTTAATAGATAAAGATACAGTTGTCATGCTGGGCATTTTTGCTAAATCTAACTGGAACGTAGTCTAAATGCGAAGACAAAGCAATGTACATGTTGATGTTGTAGTCTGAAAATTCTGATTCTGCCCAGTTTGGTATGTTTCGGTATTTCGGTCATAAGTTGGTCATTCTTGATCCAAATGGGGTGATTCCAGTCCCAAAATTTAGATAAAATCTCATTCTTAAACTTTGATTATTTATGCCTTGACCAATTTCCCTTCCTTTGCATGTTATTTTCTTAGTATTTGCGAGGTGTAAAGCTGAAAATCTTTTTGGGAAATGAATTCTATTAGATGAGGAAATCCGATTAATGATACTTTGTTGCTTAAAGTTTGTGGTTGAAATGCTGTAATGTATATGCTTGGCTTGTGATAAATGGATTTTGGGATATCATAATGAATACAATTTTTTTGATATTTCGATTGGTTGATCTTGACAGAAATGGCACCAAAAAAGGATTCAACTACACAAAAGGCCACGACTTCTAAGAAAGGCAAAGGAAAAACCCAAAAACCACCTGTTGATTTTGAATCAGACCCGGAGTATTTTCCAGATGATATGCGGATGTTTGAGGAGCCTCCCCAGTATGCAATGAAAGCCCCGACACCCAAAAAATGAAAGGGAACTTCCGAATTGTCTTTGTTCATTAATGAAGAAGCTAGGCGGCGTTGGGAGCAGGGCATTAATGTGAAATATATACACCTTGAACGTGCATTCAATGCGGAAAAAGGGCCGTTTAGAAAGTAGATGAAGTTTTACAAATTTCATGGGAAGCTTACTGTTGCACCAGTATTTTGCAATGTGAGTATTGCGAGGGAATTTTATGCAAATGCAAAGTATCCTGAGGATGGAGCTTTTTATGTGCGAGGAAAATGGATTCAACTCACGAGCGAGATTATTAACTCATATTTGGGTACAACCAGTTATCCCAGTGATCCTATCTAGTTTCCTACCGATGAGGAGTTAGATCTATCTTTGACAGAGGAGTTGGCACATCCTGGAGCAACTTGGGTGCTCAATTCACAAGGAGAGCATAATCATATTCGGAATGAATTTTTGAAAAGTGATGTTAAAATATGGCTGTTGTTCGTGCTGTCTCGCCTCATGCCAAGTTCACAAACGACCGAGGTGATACGTAATCGGTTATATTTGATCTCTGCGATTCGAATGAAGCGGCGAATTGATGTGGGTCGTATAATCCTTTCAAGCATCCAGGATGAAATTGACGAGGGCTGTGTAGCACTTTATTTTCCATTACTGATTGCGGAAATATGCGCAGCACAGGGTGTAGATGATGAGCTTGGTGACTGGCAGAAGATTAAGTCTCCGATTAATGACCAACTTTATTCGAAGTATTTGAAGCTGGACGAGGAAATGGAGCAGACAAGGATTTTAGGTACAGGGGAGTCTCGTGAGGAAAATGAACATCCAACGAATGTTGAGAGTCAGGGGCAGCACTCTTTTGATTTTGCTTCTCTTCACGGAGTGATTCAGGATTTCCAACGATCAGTTGAGCATCGTTTTTTAAACATGGATGAGAGGTTGGAACGAATACACGAGGATATGGATAATATGCAGCAAGAGTGGGCAACACATGAATTGAGTGTAGACCATAACTGAATGATATGGCTGCAGTAGCCCAACAACAATTCGAAGTGTTGTATCACAGACAAATATGCATGCAATTAGAGCTTGATTAGTGTAACAAGATGGCTGTGTATAATCATTCTGAGTCTGGACCTACAAAACCAATGCGTCATCTACGCAACTGGCTTGGTATCGTATTCCAAATCTGTTAATGGACGTTGTTAGTGGCGCGATTCATGAGTTGCCGGCGGGGTGCCCGCAATGCCTTCTCTTCAACCATTTCCTACATTTGGACGTATTCCTTCAATGCCTCCAACTCCTGAGATTGTCCCGAATCCTGATTTCATGCCAGCAACGACGATGCCATTACTTGGTTCAGGGCAGCCTATTCAAGGACCGGTGCATGGTCCTTTTAACTATCTGGTGCAGCCATTTACTGGTTCTTCGTTCTCAACAACAGCTTCGTTCTCGTCTCCGTCCTCTTCCGCACCATCTTCTTCTCAGGGATCCCCGCTTCCTTGATTCTTTTACATTGAGGACAATGTGTGCTTTAAGTGTGGGGGGGTTGTAATATGTTGGGCGATGTCGAGATTGTGGTTGTTTTGATTCTGTTTGATGATTGTTGTTGTTTTGCTTTGAAGGAGTGGTGGTGTTGTGTGCTATGTTGTCTTGTTTCTGGATATCTGGCGGCTATGCTTTGTGCGTTACTACAAAAATGCTTTATGTGCTTTAAGTGGTGTTTGATGGGTAGGGGGATATCATTGTTTCTATTGCTAGAATGGCTACAAATGTTTTTTAGAAGATGTATTGACATGTGGGGAAGTGGTTCCAGGGTTGATATTGAAGTATTGGCAAGTTTCTAGAGGTGTGTTATGCATAGTTGAAGTCCTGAATACTTGAAGGAATGCTAAGAAGAATAAAAGTCGAGGTTGAATGGCTAGTGCGTTTAATATGTTTAAGGATGTTAGTGTGTTAGCTTAAAGTCTTGTCTGTAAGGGTTGCTTAAATGTTCCATTTGTAAGGAAATGTGATGTGAGAAATAAGTAGAAGTAGAAGTGTGGGACACTTTGTACTATGCCTATGATCGTTTGTTAAGCTATGTTCAGAATTTGAAGTTCATCAATTTTCTACTATTGCTTTGTATGCAAAAATTGTTTTGTCTTCCTTGATTCCAATCTTGATGAAATATGTATATTTTGTTAATCAAGGCATCATGTTAAAGTAAGATAGATATGCCATGCAAAAACTTGTTCTTGGACATAGGAGGAAACTGGTTTAATGTGCTCTTATTGTTATGCATTACTTCGGTTGTTTTGGATGCTCTAGCATACACAGTTCTTTAGAGGCGTCTAGGAACTTTTAGTCACACAAGAAAGGATGTGGAGGAAAAGCCTTTGGCAATTGGGAATGAAAAGCCGAAATACCCTTGGCAGGCTTAATTGGGAAGAAATAGCCACAAAACCCATGCAGCTAAAGGGAAAACGAAACCGAAAGACCCAGGAAAGCACACCAATTTGTGTAATAATGCAAAAGCACCAAAGTGAAAAAGCAAATGAAATCTGAAATCAATTAAGAGAAGCACCAATGTGCGACCATTGATCTTGTCTGATTTTGAGTTCTTGTGTGTGGACATTGTGATTGTTTATGAAAAGGGATGTTTTGGAACAAAAGAGGTAATGCATACGTAAGAATAGATGGGCCAGTATTCCTCAGCACACACTTGCACGCATGACATGTTGGTCTTTATTCATCGTGCCTTGATTGATAATTGGTGCTGAAATTTGTTGTTTTGGAGTAAAGGATTTGTTATGAGTTTTATGCATGAAAAAAATTTGTTTTGATGAAACTCAAAGGAGAAAAAAGTGAACAGAGGAGTGAGGTCTAGTGCTAAGTGGGTGTGAAGTGTAAGTTTGCTTGAGGACAAGCAAAAGCTCAAGTGTGGGGGAATTTGATGAGTTTGTTTTACACCAACTGTTTTGTGATATATCTCTTAGTTTTTGTCTTGTGTTCTATGCATATGTGTGGTGATTTATGCTGTTTTATGCTTATCTGTGGTTTGCGAGTTGGTGATGTTTAAATTGTGCAAAAAGGGTAAAAAATGATGATGAATGAAGTGATGTGTGTTTAAGAAGTGAAAATGAAGAAACTTAGAGGGCTTTTTTCGGCTAAATTAGGGTTTGGCAGCTTGGATATGCAACTTGTTTTGAGTGTGACTCTTTCAATTGTAATCCGAATGAGAAGATCTTGAATGTTCTAGGAACCTCATTGAGTGCACTTCATTTCTTATGTTCTAACTCGTTCCAAATTCTGTGAGCAAGTGTAAGAAATAGAGGTTTCCTTATCATTGTTATTTCTAGGGTTTTCATCTTGAGCTCTTTGCCACAGTTTGGAAAAATGTGAATATTTTGAGTTTCATGTATCCAATGATGTTGATTATTGAACCATTGGAAACTTAAAAGGGAGATCTAGAACTCTCACGTTCACCACTAAGTCTAATTCACAAGCTAAGTTACAAATATTTGGCATGAAAGTAGTTGGCCGTGCTGAAATGGTTGCCTTGCATTCACGACACATTTCGCACATTTTGGTTCACTCTGTCATGCACCGTGCACACTTTTGATTACATTCTTCACTCATCGTGCTACATTCACTCACCACAAGCACTCACAATCGCACACAAGCACTTACACTCACATACCTCGCTGCACAAACTGTGCGGCGAGCTCACTACCACACGCACCCTCGCGCACAACTCGCTGCAACACATGCGGCGAGCACCTGCACTGCGCGCAGCACTCGCACAACCCGCCGCAGCACATGCGGCGAGCATTCGCACAGCCGCGCGCGCATGCGCGCGGCACCTCCGCACAGGCTGCGCCCACTTGCGCGCAGCACTCGCACATCTCATCATACATAATCCGGCCAAATCATGCATAATTATGAAGAACACAGCAAAACCTATTCCATACAGACCATAAGATAGAACTTAGCATGTAAATTAAGCACAAAACCCTTATTCATAATTCCGGGAGCACAATAAGTTTAGCCAAGCATAGCTAAATCAAACATCATCATAATATTAAATAAGCACAATATTGAAAACATTAATTAAAAATAAAGAAAACACCTTGAATTGTAAATCCTTGGAAGAAATCTTTGTCTCTAAATAAATGAATTCAATAATGAATGATGTATGCTCCCAATCCGTACAGCTGCAATTCTCCGTAAATAGCTAAAAGAATGAAACCCTAGCTATTACAAAGAAGAAAAACCCTTGCTTAAGCTCTCTCAAAGTTGACAAACCTTTAAAAGTTGTAAATCTAGCCCTATTTATAGTTATTCTATGAAAATATTAGCAAATAAGTCCTTCACGAAAACCATGTCGGATAAAAAGTCTCAAAGTGGGCCAAAATCGCAAACTTCCAAAATTAAGTCGTAAATCTGCACTTTTTCTCGACGTCGCGACGTCCCTGATCGCAAGTCAAAACGCCCACGCACGTCGCGACGTCCAGGGTCTGACATCGCGACGTCGTGGCACGTCGCGATGTGGGAGAAGTCCCGACGTCGCACGATGTAACTCTCTGGAAGTTTCTCAAAATTTGTCCAAAAATTCAACCAAAAATCGACTTTAATTCACATTTTTGACGTCGCGACGTGGGGGGTCTATATCGCGACGTGCACCCACGTCGCGACGTGAACTTACAGACGTCGCGACGTGGAGGTTGCTCTTCAATAATTTCGCGATCTTTCTTCCATTTTTCCTCCACTTTGCATCCGATTTGACTCCCGTATGATTTCCCTCTTCCAAGAATACACCATGGTCAACAAACCTTCAATTAAAACACTGAAACAAATAAAAACGAACGAGAACGTCCAAAGAATTAAGTATAAACACTACATAAAAGGTGAATAAATTCAACTTATCAATTTCTCCCACACTTAACCTTTGTTCGTCCCCGAACAAACTAAACCAAAAAATAAATAAAACCTAAATAAAAGTTTAAAACAAAATTCTAACACATAACACAAAACGCATCCAATTTCTTCAATTCGATCTAAGAACAAATGTCATTTAATGCCTCATACTCTCAAATATTCAAATGTCAAGTACACATAATATACGTCCCCAAAAGTTATCAAAACACATTAATGTACTCATTTAGACACGTTGAGCCAACCATGTGTGTGTGTGCGATAGGTTCCACCTCAGTTCATAACTCATCTACAATCACGCCATAAATTAGGGTTCCAACAACTAAGTCTTCGTCTCAACTGTTCCTCACTAACATATTAACAATTCATTATTAAGCTAATATAAATAAGGATTCGCTCGGCAAACCTTTAGGTTCATAAATAAAACACTCGTTCCCCCAGACTGTCACACATAATTAGGGTATTTCATTAGAAATCCCATGACATCCACCTGGGGTACTGTCTCACCTTCGGGTTTTAGACCCATTCCCACACATGCAAGTTCTCCATTAACTTTTAGTTTAAGAGCAGTCTCGCAGAGAAGCGGCAATATGAAGCAAGAGTCTTATGGCTTCTAATCTCCGTTACCATTCATATGAGTTCTCTTAGGGTTATTATTAAAAGCAACCTCATAGTGGGATGATAGTATGAGCATAACAAGCTTAAAAATGTAAAAGCATTAAGTGCAAACATTGATGCAAGCACGTTTATTAAAGAACACAAGTTTAAGTGAGTTATATAAGTTTCAACTAAACAAAGCGTTAAAAACACACCAACCTACTTAATGATTACAAACTCGTCAATCCCCTCAGTAGTTCCCCTATGTGCATAAAAATGGTCGACTCAAAATGCTAAACTTTCCATCAAAGACCCGGCTCCCTCTAGATAGTATATTATTTTACTATCCCACATCGAATCTTTCGATGAAATCCAATCATTGGCAAAATAACATTTATCACAACAACATCAAAATTTTAAAAATTGGAGACTACACAAAAAATATTCCGAAAACCAAGGTGTAACTACGGAAAGAGTTATCATTACCGACTTACTTATTTACAAGCTAAGCTTAACTCAAGGAAATAACTAATACGAATGGGACATAATTTAAAATTTAAAATAAATCCTAATTCCATTAACTTAATTATCTTCATTTGGTGCAAAATAACAAGAAAAGAAACAAAATGAAAACAGCAAAATGACAAGAAAAGAAAAGAAAAATAACATCCAAAAACAAATAAAGGAAACAGAACAAATAGAAAAACAAATGAACATAAAAAAATAGGACCAATCAGAAAAAAAAAAGAAAATAAAAAAACAGGACCACTCTCATAACTCCCCCCCACATTTAACATCCACATTGTCCTCAATGTGGGCAAGGAGAAACACCACCTAATCTTGCTGCATGTCGTCACGTAGAGGAGGCTACGAACTAGTTCCCTCGCCTCGAGAAATCTGCCACTTTCTGCTCATCTGGCGGAACATATCAGAAATCTGTGACATCTAATGGGATAAGTTGACATACGCCATCTCCATCTAGTCATACCGCTCATCAAAATGAGTCGCCTACTACGACATCATAGCCTCCATGTCATCCATGTGTGTATGGATGCCCGCAATATTCATTACACATCGAGGTGGGAGTGGGGGTTGAGGAATTGGCTCATCGTCCTGCTGTTGCTCCTGTTGCAGCTCCTTGCCCTGCTCCTGCTGTTGTTCCTGTGGTTGCTCCTGCGGCTGTGGCGGTGCCACTGGAGGTTGTCCTGGCCTCTCATAAGAACTACCCTTATATCCATTAAACTGTGAAGTGGTGATGACATCACGCACTCCACAAATCTCATCCGTGCCTAATGTTGGCACTCCAGCTGCGTGGCACATGGCCGTGATCACAGAAGGGTAGTACAATCCTGTCTGTACAAAAGGAGGCACCTTCCTGATCTCAATATCCATAATCTCCCCAACATCTATGGAGAGCCCAGTCTGAATAGCGTATTTCCGAACAGCCTTGTCGTCATCGCAGGAGGCTTGATGGACGCTAGGGATAAGCTTGCCAATGATGAAGTAGCGCCATGCCTTTGTGATCTTAGTCATATGAGCAAACTTCAGCTGATATCCGGTATGTCACTGTTACTTGCGCCAAAGGTTGAGCAGTGATAGTGGAATAGATTTGCTTATGTGGAATTTCATGGTCATACATGGTGCGGTATGCGCTGGCCTTGATGTCGCGCAGTCTGTAATATTCGTTGAACTTTGTGCGGCTAACGGACACATTCACTTCACGCATGCGCAAAATACCCTGCTGTTCATAGGGGTAGTTTGCGTAGAACTGCCCCACCAATGTAGCGTTGCCGCCGATCATTTTTTTTTTTGTCAAAAAACCTACTTTATTAAACCATAAACAAAATATTCGAGGCCGGATATTCCCGACACCCCGATACATAAGAAGTCATAAGCGAGGAGTACTACTCCTTTACAGTCTAAAAGCCAAATGTCTAAATAAGAAAATGTGTGGAGATTGAGAGTCCGAACAATTTGAAAGCCCGCTAGGCAATTCAAATTCTAAGGACTCTTGAATCTTGATAAAACAAAAAGGCTCAAATATCCTGATTCAATGGGCTGATCAGAGTTCAGCCCAAGCCTGTCGAAAATTAGAAACCAAGACTGACGGCCCAATTCAGCCCAAAAGTTCCAAGGCCATAAACTGGTCCAGCCCATCGGTGTCATCAGCTTGGCATCTAGCCCAAAAGCAATCCAATGAAATAAGCAGTCCATTGATCCTGTTCAGCCCAATCCTAACTAATACCTAATTCAAAACCTCTTTTGGCAATATCTCCAAATTACTTATCATCACGTAAGCTTCCTTAGTCAGGCATTAGCCAACAGAAACCCCAGTGAAAAACATGGGATCAGCATTCATGAAGTTGGACAAAAGAATCTGCTATATTGTGCCAGATTTAGCTCCAGTAGGGGAACAATAAATGGCATTTCCATGATAGGTGAACCAATCCAGTTTCATGTATGTTCCAGGGACGTAGCAAAGGTCCAAGCCAAACCAGTCCCATACTACTACTATAACAAATCCAAACCAGTTCCAGCATTTCAGGTAGACTATTAAGCAATCTCAGATCCAAACTATCATCTCATGACCACTTAAATTACTAGCTTAGGATTCACCAGGACAAAACATTTAGCAGAAAGTCACTATGCATCCAATCTAAGCAGCAGACTTAGCGCAACACAATAACCGAGCACAGCAGAAAAGATCCCATGCAGCCAACCACAATATCCACTAAGACAAAACAGTAATCTAATCAGCAGATGAACTACACATTCATCCAAAATTTGAGGCAAACAGCCCTAACGTCAGCAGGCTGAGGCCAATCCAACATACTCATGCATTCCATTTTAATACAACAAAAATAGTATAGCTTCTTCCAGATGGACATTTAAACTAGTACAGGCTAGATATAGCTATTTACCTTCTTTTCCATCTTTTACCTTCGGAATAGCATAAAAAGGGGTTGCGTTCCCTTAATTTCCTTCCCGAATACATACTGGCCTTATGACTGATTAAGGCATCCACTTGCTTGGATTGCTTAGGAGACTTGTGAAATCTGTCAATTTTTTCAAGGAAGGTGTCCAGGGTGTCTTGCGGATCCTCCTCGAAACTTTGCTACGTCCATCTGTCCTCCTCTCGGTCCCATCTATCCTCCTCTCTATCCCAACTGTCTCTCTCTTGATCTTCAAATTCAGAGTCAGTTGGGATGGATTGCAAGCAAGTCATGTCTAGTGTAGGACAGCCTCTGAGCATTCTTGAAACTTCCTTTTCGTCTATCAAATAGGTTGGCATGGCTGCCTGTATTTCTCGGTCCGACATCACAGCACCTTTATGCTTATTTGAGGATTCCCCTTCCTCCCAATTAATCGTGACATTGATTCCCCCCTGCTTCACACCCTGATCGGGTTCTAGTTCTGATGCAAGTACTGCAGTTTTGGGGAGTTCCAAAGCTAGAGAGGCATTGTTGTGGTTATTGGTTTCCCTGTCTTGATTGTTGATGAATTCCAGGAATTGGCCAAGATTGGATAGAAATAGTTCAATATTGGCTTCTGCTTGCTTGAGTGGAGGTTCGGGCATAACCTTGGATTTCTGATTACACTCTTTCAGGCATTCTTGCTTGTCTTTCGAGCACAATTCCACCTGAGGAGTAGAGATGGGGGCAATGTCTTCTCGAACAGGTCCTTTGAAGTTCGATGTCTTCTGTCCCCCTTTGACGTCAACAACTGGGAGCCAGACTTTTTTCTTTCCTTTACGAGTTTCCCCCAGGCTTCCATCCTTCCGAGATTGCTGAGGTTGCTGAGGTTTGCAATCATTGGTCGAGTGTCCCATTCGCTGGCAATTGGTGCAATACTGAGGAGGATCTTCCACTACTATTGTCTGCCATTTACCTCGTTCCTGGCTCCCAATCCATACTCGGCTGGGACGGGGAAGGAGGACGTCCATTTCTACGAGGATTCGTGCTTCGCTGGGCCTCAGGAGTTTGGTGCCCGAGGCAGTGGCTCGATCAATTTTGAGAGGGTTGCCAACAACAGAGGCAATGGAAAAGAGGGAATCTCTGTCAAAAAAATGTAAAGGTAGCTGTGGAAGACTAATCCAAACAGGAGCCCTAGAAGACTCAATTTCAGGGCTAAATTCCGGCGACCAACGGAATAGTCGTGCCAGAAAACCTGAGAAGTTCCATGAGCGGAGGGACCACATACGGTGAAAGTCATCCTCCACCTCAAACTTGAAGAAGACATGGCGATAGTCTAGAAAACCTACAACCACTTCGCCAGCAAAGGAAGCTGCCTGAATTTCTTTCCTTATCGCTGTCATCGAGGGCTTCCCATGACTGAATTTACCCACAAGGGTTTGTTGGAAGGGGAGAGCTAGCTTCGTTTCCTCTTCTTTTGTCAGGATCAAAGCCGGTTCTCCTTGATGAGTAGAGAGGGGAATCCGCCTGGCAGATGAGAAGGAGACATCAGGCACCGGCGTTTCTCTGGATGCATTTCGATCCTAAGATGATGGACCAGCTGCCGCCTCCTTATACGTCTTCTGAGAAGGAGGCCTCTCCACCGGCGGCGTCTGCGTAGGGCTTTGGGGTGGAAGGACTGCAGTTTGATCTTCCTGAGGAGGAGCAATCAGTTGTGGATGGCAACGGAGCAGAAGTGGGAGATTAGGTTTAGAGGTAGGATATTCAGTTGCGCTCACTGCCTTCAACTTTTGATCAATAATGAGCCTCGGGTTACTCCTCAATGACGGCGTAATCCGCTGGAGAGGCGGGAATGAGGCTGAGCTTAGGAGGAAAGCTGGGCCATACCGTTGATGGTAAGTGGGTCTAGCTGCAAAAAAAGGTATCGGTGAGGCCATGGAATTAAGGACCTAGGGTGAGCATCGCGAGCCACCGTGAGTGCCAGAAAAGGCAGCCTACCGCCTGTTCGATGGCTGATGTAGAAGGTGGTTGGAGTAATGCTAAATATGGGTAATCAAATTGGGAGAAAGTAGAGCTATGAGGCTGTGGGTTCAGCCTAGTAAACGGGTGGCGTTTGGTGGAGTGAAGTGGGGGTAATAATTAGGATTAAAGGTTGGATCTTTTTTAGAGAGAAGGGAGAGCCTACCGCCTGTTCGTTGCAGCCTATCAGTTGACGGCATAATTATTGCCATCGACGATTCCTGCTTTGAGTCGTGATCGGTGCGGCTATGACGTTGATACCTCGCTCCTCTACCATGGCTTTAAGTTCCAGATGCTCATTATGGTACTGCTCCGCTTCTAAGCACATAAAGCGAAAATTATCAAACCCCGCCGAATTGGGCTGTGGCTGTGGTGGAGGAGGTGGTGGGGGTGGTGGTGCATCACCAGCTGTAGTGCTGCGTGTCCTCTTGGGTGCCATATCTGTAAATACAAGTATATTAAATACAAACCATAAACTAATGGACAAGATAATATGCAACACAATTCTCACCATTAAATAACACCATTTCGAACTAACATTCCACCCACACTTAAGGCAAAACACAACCTCAACACTAACAATGTAAGACATGCAACAACAATAATAAAAACCATATGAGTACCACACTCGTGCAACAACAATAACATACTACCATTGAAACAAAATGAACCTATGATTAAGACCCAGAAAAATTTAAGACAAATCAAAAAAGAAAACAAACTAACAAACAATGTCATCTCCACAAAGTACAAAAGTTCAAGGGGACCATCTTTACAACCATGACATTATTAAGTTGGTGTTAAGTGAAGAACCAAACATATAAGCATTATAACAAATGATGAACATGTATGTTACGTTCAGACATTCGAAAATGCGTCAAATGCAAAATACTTCATTGAAGCATTCTCACAAACACCTAGCATGCAGTAATAATTTAGTTCCTGTTAACACTCACAATCCAAAACAATTGGCCAACAGAACCACATCAATATAATCATGATAACAAAACGATCAAAATTACCCATTCTAACATGATTACATAACAAATATGAGCACAATCTATTCAAAGAAACAAAAATCGTATAAAACCGTGGGTAAACTATTCCAAAAATTCAACAAATCAATACTTGCATCAATTCATCATTACAATTCGTTCAGTATGGAAAATACAATATATATAACACAATTAAACACAAAATTAAAATAAAAGTTAGAGAAAATCTCGAAATTTACCTCTTGAAGCTCAAAATCAAAATGCCAAAATATTGTGTTATATGATGAAATAGCGGGCTCTACACCTTCCCAATGACTCCTAGAATGGATTAGAACCGCCTAACTCTCACTAATTTCACGAGAAATTCATATTTGTGAAGTTGTAGGTTTTGGAAAATTTTCGGAAATGTGATGAATTTTTGGTGTTTTAATCGATGTATGTATGTTGTTTTTATGTTAATTTGGTCCTTAATCAATCTATAACACTATTGTGAAGTGAAATTTCAAAAAAAACGGGAGAAAGAAAGATGGATTAGAGAGGATTTTTGAGTTTTTTAAGTGTTCGGTGAAGAACAGCGTCTGTTCTTCAGTTAAAAACCTAATTTTTGCCCGACGTCGTGACGTAGAGCTATGGACGTCGCGACGTGGGTGAACCCTAATTTTTTTTATAAACGAAATTGGACGTCGCGACGTGGGTTCGTGCACATCGCGACGTGGGAGATTTTCTCCACATCTCCCTTAATCCTTTCTCCAACTTACAAAACAAAACATTTGCACAAAAAGACTATTAGTTAATGGAATTTTTAGCCTAACTTCTAAATAAATTTAAATGAAACTTAAAAATTTAAAATATAACTTGGGTTGCCTCCCAAGAAGAGCTTTATTTATCGTCGAAAGCTCGACGCCTGCTACTTATGACGATAAAAGAGTTTCCCGTTCTTTCATTTAGAAGCTCCACTGTGCCATAAGGAAACACTGTCTTGACCCTGAATGGACCATTCCGTCTTGACTTAAGCTTGCCTAGGAAAAGTTTCAACTTAGAATTATACAGTAAAACCAGCTGCCCGGGTTCGAACTTTTTATGTAGAATGCGTTTATCATGCCACTTTTTAGTTCTCTCTTTATAGAGAGATGCACTTTGGTATGCATCAAATCTAAACTCATCCAAATCATTGAATTCCAACAACTGTTGCTCAGCTGCCTTTCCATAATCCTTTTCAGTTCCTTTAATGGCCAAAAAGTCTTGTACTCAAGCTCAATTGGTAAATGACAAGCCTTACCAAAAACCATGCGATATGGAGATGTACCAATAGGGGTTTTGAAAGCTGTGTGATATGCCCATAGAGAATCATCCAATTTTGTTGCCCAATCCTTATGAGAAGGTTTCACAACCTTTTCTAAAATTCTCTTGATCTCCCGATTTGAAATCTCCACTTGTCCAGCTGTTTGAGGATGGTAAGGGGTTGCCATTTAATGTCGGACTCCATATTTGGTCAATAAAGCTTGGAAAGCCTTGTTACAAAAATTTGTGCCTCCATCACTGATAATAGCCTTTTGGGTTCCATAACGAGTGAAAATGTACTTCTTGATGAACCCCACCACACTTTTTGCATCACAAGTTGGCAAAGCAATTGCTTCTATCCATTTAGAAACATAATCCACAGCCACAAGAATGTAAGATTGACCATTAGATTTTGGGAATGGTCCCATGAAGTCTATGCCCCAAACATCGAAAGTTTCCACCTCTATAATGTTGTTTAAAGGCATCTCATTCCTCCATGAAATATTTCTTGTCCTTTGGCAATAATCACGATGTTTGATCCACTCTTGAGTATCATGGAATAGTTTTGGCTAATAATACCACGGCTGCAACACTTTGTAAGCTGTTCTTCACCCCCCCCCCCAAAATGTCCTCCAGAATCAAATTCATGGCATGATCGAAGAATTTCTTTTTGATACTCCTCATGAACACATCTTCGAATATGTTGGTCACTGCATACCTTGAAAAGATAAGGCTCATCTCAATAGTAGTAGCTTGCATCGTTGATGAGTTTTTTCCGTTGTTGGACAGACAAATTGCGTGGAATTTGTTGTGAAACCACATAATTGGCAATATCGGCAAACCATGGAACCTTTTCAGCTTCTTCCACTAGAAATAATTGTTCATCTGGAATATCTCCTTAATTTGAACATTACTGTCCTCTTCTAAATGCTTATGCTTTTCCAATCGAGAAAGGTGGTCGGCAACATGATTTTCAGCTCCCTTCTTATCACGGATTTCCAAGTCAAACTCTTGTAGAAGTAGAACCCATCGAATCAACCTCGGTTTTGCATCCTTCTTGGCCATTAAGTAACAAATTGCTGCATGATCACTGTAAATAATCACTTTGGCTCCCAGCAAATAAGAACAGAATCTAACCACAGCAAATACAACTGCCAACATCTCCTTTTCGGTTGTAGTGTAATTACACTGAGCTGGATCGAGTAGACGGCTGGCATAATGAATAGTATGTAAAATTCTGTCTGCCCTTTGACCAAGAATTGCCCCCACAGCAAAATCACTAGCATCGCACATAATCTCGAAATGGGCCCCCACAATTTGGAGGTTTAATGACCGGAACTGCTACAAGTTGTCCTTTTAGAAAATCAAAAGTTGCCTTACAATCATCATCAAAGTTGAATACCGCATCTTTCTCCAAGAGATGACACAAGGGCTTGGTGATTTTAGAGAAATCCCGAATGAATCTACGGTTGAACCCGGCATGGCCCGAAAAGCTTCTTACTCCCTTGACATTTATTGGATATGGCAACTTTGCAATGAGATCCAATTTTGCTTTATCCACTTCCATGCCTTTAGATTATATCTTGTGGCCAAGAACAATTCCTTCTTGCACCATATATAGGCATTTCTCCCAATTCAAAACCAGATTAGTCTCTACCCATCTTTCAAGAACCTTCACCAAATTATCCAAGTACTGATCAAAAGAATGGCCAAAAACTGAGAAATCATCCATGAATACCTCAATAATATCTTCTACCATGTCATGGAAGATAGCCAGCATACATCGTTGAAATGTTGCGGGTGCATTGCATAACCCAAAAGGCATATCCTCTTAAATGCGAAAGTACAAAACGGGCAAGTGAATGTTGTCTTGTCCTGATCCTTTGGGTCAATAGTGATCTGATTATACCCGGAGTAATCATCCAAGAAGCAATAAAATAGATAACCAGCAATTCTGTCCAAAACTTGATCAAGGAATGGTAGAGGAAAATGATCTTTGGGGGTTTGCTTTGTTGAGCTTGCGATAATCCGTACAAACTC
The DNA here is from genome assembly GCA_016586305.1 of Ophiorrhiza pumila. NCBI lineage: Eukaryota > Viridiplantae > Streptophyta > Magnoliopsida > Gentianales > Rubiaceae > Ophiorrhiza > Ophiorrhiza pumila. The sequence goes on from BLIW01000011.1 coordinate 20,183,062, forward strand.
GCCATGCATTAATGATACGGGTTGCCAACAACTCGTTATTATCAGTCTTGACCACTGTCACCCCACTCTTCTTTGGCACACATTTTATTGGACTTACCCATTCACTATCAGATATAGCATAAATCATCCCAAAGTTCAAAAGTTTGATCACCTCCTTTTTGACCACATCCATCATTGCTGGATTTAAGCGACGTTGCCTATCTCGTACAGGAATTGCATCATCTTTCAAAAGAATTTATGCATGCAAATTGATGGACTAATTCCCTTATTGTCAGCAATAGTCCACCCAATTGCTCCTTGATACATTTTCAGCACCATAATAAGCTTCTCTTCTTGCCATGGTTCGAATGTAGCTGAAATCACTACTGGCAAAGTGTTATTCTCCCCCAAGAAGGCATATTTGAGATGTGAAGGGAGTGGCTTGAGCTCCAATTTTGGAGGTTCTTCAACTGAAGGTTTCAACCTATTTTCACTGCAATCAATGACTTCAATTGGCCTCACCTCAATGGGCTCCTCACAAACAGTATCAGTTAGCTCATAAATGGAAGTATCAAGATAAACATTTTCAACCATACTTTGTAACTCTAATGCTATATTTTCATCAATCTTAAGCAACTCAGAATTAGACATATGCATTAAAGAGTTATTATTATTAACACTACATGTTTTCATGGGATTGTATGCAATAACTGAAGTTTCAACCACATCCATGAAAAAACAAGTATTAATATCCCTAGGATGCTTCATAGCGTAATTCACATTGAATGTTACCTCTTCGCCATTGACATGAAAAGTGATTGTCTTCCTGCGTACGCCAATTAAAGCATCTCCATTTGTTAAAAATGGTCTTCCAAATATGATAGGAACCTCCTCATCCTCCTCCATGTCCAAGATAATAAAGTCCATCGGAATTGTGAACTTGTCAACTACTACCAAAACATCTTCGATGATACCCATAGGAGTGATGATGGATCTATCAGCTAACTGAAGAGTTATAGCCACTAGTTTGATTTGCTCACCCATTCCCACACTGACAGCAATGGAATAAGGCATCAAGTTAATACCAGCCCCGAAATCACACAATGCCTTAGCAAAATATCTTGAGCCAATTCTACATGGGATTGTACAGCTTCCTGGATCTTTAAGCTTAGGGGGAAGATTTTTCTTCATTAAGCATTGTATAACCTCATTCAATCGGATTACCTCCTCACATTGCAAAATCTGCACCTTATTTGAAATAAGATCTTTCAAGAATTTCGTATAAGTAGGCACTGTCTTCACCAAATTCAACAAAGGTATTTCCACATGGAGCTGCTTAATCATCTCAGCAAATTTACTGAACAAGATCTTCTTCTTTGATGGCTGTATCCTTTGAGCAAAAGGTACTGGTGGAGCACATTATGGAAAATTGAAGGCACTTGGAGGATTTTTCTTTCTCCCTTTACTTGCACTTTCTTCCTTATGTTCAGCTTGCTTGGGAATATTTTCCTTCTCAATTTGAACCTTGACAGCATCTTGATCATCCTTTGGAGAATTTTCTTCATTAAGAGTTGGAGATGACAATTCCTTACCACTTCGAAGTGTAACCGCATGGCATTACTTTTTTCCCTTTGGATTGGGGAAAGTATCACTTGGTAAAGTTCCTGAAGGTCTATTATGCACTTCATTGCCGAGTTGGCCTATTTGAGTCTCTATATTCTTAAGGAGAGCTTTATGCTCCCTGAACATTCCATCATATACCTCCATTCTTTTCTCCAAATTGGCTTGTTGCTGTTGACATTCTCCAAAAAGGTTTTCCATCTTGGCCCCCAACACAGTTATAACATCATCAATTGTTCCTTGTGAATTACCACCTTGTGTGTGTTGTTGATTTCCATAGCCAGGCGGATAAGTTGGTCTCGATGCATTATACCGTGGGAGATTTTGTCCTCATTGAGACCATTGATTCCCACCGGATGGTTTCCATTGATTTGAATTAGTATTCCGGTTGTAATTGACATACTGGACTAGCTCATTAGTGACTTGAGGGCATTCATCCATATGATGGGCTCCTTGGCATAATCCGCAAGATGGTGTGACTTTGTTTGTAAAGGATGCATGAATACTAGCAAGTTAGCTCAGCGTGGCTATCATTTGTGCTTCCAAGTTGGCTGTTTTATCCAACTCTAACATTCCAATTTGCCGTCTTCCATGGTTACTTCTTGCAGTGGGCAACATCAGCTCATTACTTACTATACGCTCAAAAATCTCTTCAACTTCTTCTGGTGATTTATGACGCAAATTTCCTCCAGCTAAAAGATTTACCAAATGCATAGTATCAAAATTGAGTCCATTGCAAAAAAAATTTATCTCTCTTCCCGGCTCCAACCCACTGTTTGGGAATTTATTAAAAAGCTCCCGAAATCTATCCCAAGCTTCAGTGAATGACTCATTTTCTCCTTGACGAAACTGCATGAAATCCAACCGGATCTTGTCCATTCGGGATGGAGGAAAGTATTTAGTCATGAACCTCTTCGCAACTTCATCGAAAGTTTCAATTTTCGCACCATTAATAGAGTCATACCATCTCTCAGCTGCTCCTTGAAGAGAAAAAGGAAATAACATTCTCTTTAAAACATCATGTGTGATATGTGGAAGATTGCTCGTGTTACACACTTTAAGGAATGTCCTTAAATGTGCATGTGGATCCTCAGTACTCAATCCATGGAAAACCTGGCCATTTTGAATAAAATTTATGAAAGTCGGCGGGATTTTAAAGTGCTCTCCAGTGTCAATAAAAGGCGAATCCAAGTTATCCATTCGAGGCTCATAATGATCACCATACCAACGCCGCGGTACCAATGGTTGTGCTTGTAGAATAACTAGAGTGTCCACCGCTGGAGGATCTACACCTACTGGAGGTACAACCACATTGGGCTAATTACCATGTGCAGCCATTGCTTCAAATTCTAACTTTTTCTTAACAACGCAAGGTCCGTGCAAGTTCTGCGTCGTATGGATATTCCGCTAAACCAAGAGATCTTGTCCTGGGCATGCAAAGAAAAGAATAGCACAGTACTAAAAGGATGTAAGAAAATTAAAACTAAAACTAACAAAATAAAATAAAATTTCAACAAGACTGCTTTCCCCGGCAGCGGCGCCAAAATTTGGTGGGGGCAAATATGTGTAATAAATTGTGATCGTGGTTGCTATTTACCCCTACCAAAAAATAATGCTAAACAACCCCGTGAAGGTGATAGTATAGCAAGTTTGTTCCCACGAGGAAATAACTGTGTTGAAACTTTAAGAAAATATTTTTGGTTTTTCTGTTTATCAAACTAAACAATAAGAAAGCGAATAACGAATAACTAAAACAAAGTCGGTGATTTGATTAAAACTCAATTTAAGCAAGTGTACTCCCGATATTATATTTTAGGGTTACATAAAAAACACATGCATACATCCTATCTATGGTCATGCAAAATAAGGTAAATAAAGGCAAGGAATGATTAAGCACTTACCTACTTAGATATTAACTAATTCAATAAACTCTCCTATAGGGCGAAAGGCAAAGTTTACTTCCTTAATTAATCCGGAATCTAATGCAACTAACCAACTCAACCAAACCCTCAAGTTCAACAGCTCATTTATGGCAGAGGCAATGCCCGAACCAGTCACGCTAATCTTGAACTACTCCTCTTAATTCATCCTATTAGGGTAAAGGTAACAATTAAGGCAAATCAATCTAACAAATTCACAACCAACCCACAATAGATCCCAAACAACCTACTCTAACCCTCCTATCAGGCTAAAGGTAAGATTAAAGCAAGCTATCTCTAAATAATTTAATGCACTTTAAACAAATATTCATCATACATAATCCGGCCAAATCATGCATATTTATGAATAACACAGCAAAACTTATTCCATAAAGACAATAAGATAGAACTTAGCATATAAATTAAGCACAAAACCCTTATTCATAATCCCGGGAGCACAATAAGTTTAGCCAAGCATGGCTAAATCAAACATCATCATAATATTAAATAAGCACAATATTGAAAACATTACTTAAAAAGAAAGAAAACACCTTGAATTGTAAATCCTTGGAAGAAATATTTTTCTCTAAATAAATGAATTCAATAATGAATGATGTATGTTCCCAATCTGTACAGCAGCAATTCTAATAGCTAAAAGAATGAAACCCTAGCTATTACAAAGAAGAAAAGTATGAAAAATGGCCCATGGGATTTTTTTTATATCAACAATTTTCACCCAACATAAATTGAAAACATGTGATCTCATTATTTGCAGAAAAAGATTAAAAAATTAAAAATTATAGAAAAATCATTACTTTCCTTGATGGAGGTATATAGCTCACAATCTTTGAAAAAAAAAGTAAAGAAAATCGCGTAATGTTGCCCCCAAATTTTATTTTTTGCCTGCGTTTTGTATCAAACTTAATAAGAACACAAGTAATCTAATGACGTGTATGAAAAAAGTAAAATATTTCAAAATGACAATTTTCGGCGAGATATAACCCAAGATTTTTTCTAAAAAAATTGAAAAAAAAAAATTAAATGTTCGAAAATGCTTTTTTGGATAAATGTTTTCACATAATTTGATGAGAAATATGTAATATAGTGATTTGTGTACAAAAAAATAAGAAATTTAATATTTTTTAAAACTCACCACTTTCGGTTAGTTATAACTCACTATTTTTTGATAAAAATAAAAATTCCAAAACAAAATTCGCAAATGCTCTTTTTTTGCCCAATTCAATAAAAATTATGTAATCTAGTTATTTGTGCATAGAAAATAGGCACCTAAAAATTTTTAAAAATCACCATTTACAATAGGTTATAACTCATAGTTTTTGGTCAAAAATAGAAAATTGTGAAAAATGGCCCATGGAATTTTTTTTATATCAACAATTTTCACCCAACATAACTAGAAAACATGTGATCTCATTATTTGCAGAAAAAGATTAAAAAACTAAAAATTATAGAAAAATCATTACTTTCCTTGATAGAGGTATATAACTCACAATCTTTGAAAAAAAAAGTAAAGAAAATCGCGTAATGTAGCCCACGGATTTTAATTTTTGTCTGCTCTTTGTATCGAACCTAATAAGAACACAAGTAATCTAATGACGTGTATGAAAAAAGTAAAACATTTCTAAATGACGATTTTCGGTGAGATATAACTAAAGATTTTTTCTAAAAAAATTGAAAATAAAAAAATATAAATGTTCTAAAATGCTTTTTTTGGATAAATTTTTTCACATCATTTGATGAGAAATATGTAATATAGTTATTTTTCTACAAAAAAAAAGAAAATTTAAAATTTTCAAACATCACCACTTTCGATTAGTTATAACACACTATTTTTTATAAAAATAGAAAATTCCAAAAAAAATCGCAAATGCTCTTTTTTTTGCCCAATTCAATAAAATGTTTGTAATCTAGTTATTTCTGCATAGAAAATAGGCACCTAAAAATTTTTAAAAATCACCATTTAAAATAGGTTATAACTCACAGTTTTTTATCAAAAATAGAAAAGTGTGAAAAATGGCCCATGGGATTTTTTTATATCAACAATTTGCACCCGTTATAACTAGAAAATATGTATTCTCATTATTTGCGGAAAAAGATTAAAAAATTTAAAAATTATAGAAAAATCATCATTTTCCTTGATGGATGTATACAAGTCACAATCTTTGAAAAAAAAGTAAAAAAAATCGCGTAATGTTTCCTACGAATTTTATTTTTTGTCTGCTTTTTGTATCAAACTTAATAAGAACAAAAGCAATCTAATGACGAGTATGAAAAAAGTAAAATATTTCAAAATGTTAATTTTTCGTGAGATATGACTCAAGATTTTTTCAAAAAAAATTGAAAATAAAAAAAATAGAAATGTTCTAAAATACTTTTTTTGTATAAATGTTTTTACATAATTTGATGAGAAATATGTACTATAGTTATTTGTGTACCAAATGAAAAGAAAATTTAATTTTTTTAAATAATCACCACTTTCAGTTAGTTATAACTCACCATTTTTTGACAAAAATAGAAAATTCCAAAAAAAAATTGCAAATGCTCTATTTGGTTCATTTTTTTGCCCAACTCAATAAAAAGTATGTAAACTAGTTATTTGTGCACAGAAAATAGGCATCTTAAAATTTTTGAAAATCACCATTTACAATAGGTTATAACTCACCGTGTTTGGTCAAAAATTGAAAAGTGTGAAAAATGGACCATGGGATTTTTTTATATCAACAATTTTCACCCAACATAACTAGAAAACATGTGATCTCATTATTTGCAGAAAAAGATTAAAAAATTAAAAATTATAGAAAAATCATTACTTTCCTTGATGGAGGTTTATAACTCACAATCTTTGAAAAAAAAAAGTAAAACAAATCGCGTAATGTAGCCCACGGATTTTATTTTTTGTATGCTCTTTGTATCAAACTTAATAAGAACACAAGTAATCTAATGACGTGTATGAAAAAAGTAAAACATTTCAAAATGACAATTTTCGGTGAGATATAACTCAAGATTTTTTCTAACAAATTGAAAAAAAAATATAAATGTTCTAAAATGCTTTTTTTGGATAAATGTTTTTACATCATTTGATGAAAAATATTTAATATAGTTATTTGTGTACAAAAAAAAAAGAAAATTTAAAATTTTCAAACATCACCACTTTCGAGTAGTTATAACTCACTATTTTTTTATAAAAGTAGAAACTTCCAAAAAAAATCACAAATGCTCTTTTTTTTGCTCACTTCAATAAAATGTATGTAATCTAGTTATTTGCGCATAGAAAATAGGCACCTAAAATTTTTAAAAAATCACCATTTACAATAGGTTATAACTCACAGTTTTTGGTCAAAAATAGAAAAGTGTGAAAAATGGCCCGTGGGATTTTTTTTATATCAACAATTTTCACCCAACATAACTTCAAAACATGTGATCTCTTTATTTGCAAAAAAAGATTAAAACATTAAAAATTATAGAAAAATCATTACTTTCCTTGATGGAGGTATATAACTCACAATCTTTAAAAAAAAAAGTAAAGAAAATCGCGTAATGTTGCCCACGGATTTTATTTTCGGCTTGCTTTTTGTATCAAACTTAATAAGAACACAAGTAATCTAATGACGTGTATGAAAAAAGTAAAATATTTGAAAATGACAGTTTTCGGTGAGATATAACTCAAGATTTTTTCTAAAAAAATTGAAAATAAAAAAAATTAAATGTTCGAAAATGCTTTTTTGGATAATTGTTTTCACATAATTTGATGAGAAATATGTAATATAGTGATTTGTGTACAAAAAAAATAAGAAATTTTATATTTTTCAAAACTCACCACTTTCAGTTAGTTATAATTCACTATTTTTTGATAAAAATAAAAATTCAAAAACAAAATTCACAAATGCTCTTTTTTTGCCCAATTCAATAAAAAGTATGTAATCTAGTTATTTGTGCCTAGAAAATAAGCACCTAAAAATTTTTCAAAATCACCATTTACAATAGGTTATAACTCACAGTTGTTGGCCAAAAATAGAAAAGTGTGAAAAATGGCCCATGGGATTTTTTTTATATCAACAATTTTCACCCAACATAACTAGAAAACAAGTGATCTCATTATTTGCAGAAAAAGATTAAAAAATTAAAAATTATAGAAAAATCATTACGTTCCATGATGGAGGTTTATAACTCACAATCTTTGAAAAAAAAGTAAAGAAAATCGCGTAATGTAGCCAACGGATTTTATTTTTTGTGTGCTCTTCGTATCAAACTTAATAAGAACAGAAGTAATCTAATGACGTGTATGAAAAAAGTAAAACATTTCAAAATGACAATTTTCGTTGAGATATCAAAAAATTGACAAGCTTGTCGCGTACTTGCAATTTTAATCCCTAAACTAGTGTAGTAGCAATGAGTAGGGTATCGTATCCACAGGGAAGGGGATGGATTCTTGAATTCAGAAATTGTTCTAAGTATTGTCTCGGTAGCAAATCACAACAAATAGAATGTGGTATCAACTCAAAAGTAAACAAGAACAGAGAACTATGAAGTAATAACAATCAAGAGTAACAAGATATCCTAGGGTTCGTGTGCCGGATGAACTCAAACCTAGCTGATCAATACTATACAATTGACGAACTAGCAATTCTCAAGGAGACCTAAGTTGCCTAGAAGCTCAAGTTGTGGTTAGTGATAAGGTGATATTTTTCACCTTATTGGATTCATTTTACTTAACTGTTGAGCATCCTTGTAACGTGCTTTATGTCATTTTTACGTGTTTTTAATGTATTTGGAGGACATTATGGCGTGGGAGGAGCAACGGAGCAAAAGAACGATGAAAAGAGCGCATTTCGGAGAGCTGAGGCGGATGTGAACAAATGCTGAAGAAATCTGTCAGGGTTTGGTATTTTGATCATATCTCGCTCAATTGACTTCCAAATGGAATGATTCAGGTACCATTGGAAAGCTAAGAGACAGAGCTACAATTTTTATGTTTGAGTTTTTCCAAATTCGTTTTGGATCATGTCGAAAAACGTCTCACAAACGAACGGCGCGCCGGACACAACTTCTCCGGCGCACCGGAGAGAAACTTACCGGCGTACCGGAGAGCTAAATGTCAGGACGTTCACGTTCGAACGTCGCGACGTTCAGCAGCGCAGCAGACCAACTCGTCACCGTTTTGCCCTCTATTTTGAGAAGACTTCAAGGGTATTTTGGGAACGTTGAGACACACATTTTTTAGCCCTAATCCATCCCATATATGATGAAATGCTGCAGCCAAGAAGAAGAGGGAGGAGAAGAGAAGAGAGGAATCCATCTTTTGTTTGTTTTGTAGTTAGTCATTAGTTAGGGTTAGTTTTAGTTTTCAGAATAGACAGTTCTTCTCTTGTTTGTTTTTAGAGTAGTGTTAGTTAGGGTTCCATTTGGAAGCTCAATCTTTTGTACAAGGAAGGGAAATCCATCAACTATGTGGACAAAGCTTGTAATGAATGCCAACATTTATTGAAGAGAATACCTTTCCATCCAAGATTGGTAGTATCCTTTCTCTAATGCCATTATTGCTTTGTATGTGCTATTTATTGTTTTCATGATGGATGCTTTAGTTATGTTAAGCTATAGCCTATTGTGCTCCTTGGGTTATTGTTGGCTAGGTTGATGCATTAATTGTTTCTTGATAGGGTTAAACCTAGAGGATATCTAGGTTGGTAGGTTCTATGGACATTGATTGGAAGAGTAACTAGTTGGCTTAATTGTTGACTAGTAAGTGTTTGATAAAAGGCTTGAATGAACCTTTAAGCCTTGGGTTGGAAGTAGAATAGAGGAAATGCTTAAGTTGACCTTGCATCCACCATACATGAGGGAAAATAAATGGCATTCGTGCATTACGTTGGTTTGTGCACCCGCAGTCAAGAACTAAGCTAATTCTTGCCTCCGTCTTAAAAGGGAGAGTGAGCTTAGGAAGAGACTTTAGAGGGGAGTGACTAGGACCGGTTCTTGCCTCCGACATAAAGGGGGAACGGGCCTAGAGAGTGGTAAGAATTGGGGGAACGTAGGTGCCGCTTTAGCTAGGATCAAGTAGTTTTGCCTCCGTCATAAAGGAAGACACCTTGACCTAACTAAATCCTCTAGATGAACGCCCTTTTAGCTCTAGCTTCCGCCATTAAAGTGGAGCCAAAAGGGGCGATTATCCCTATTCCCTAGAAGCACTTTAGGACGAACCCTAGATAGAGAATCCTTAGTAACCATAGCCGACAACACCCGGGAGCACATCGTACCCTTCTTGACTTAAGATTGACGCTTTAGCATATTTTACTTGTTAATTAACATTCCTTTTTAGCTACTTGTTTTCACTTCCACTACAACACACACTGTCACACCCAAAATCCGGCATGGCACGGCCACACGATTGGAAACCGAATCCAAAAGTGCGAAGCCTCCTGTCCATACAGTTTTCTATCCCAACAGTACATATACAAAGGCCACACTTTCACAATATATTCAATATGTACAATCTCTAAACCACATTTCCTAATGAACAATATGTACCATCTCAAATCCACATCTCCAACATATAACATTCAAACCTATATCTTTAATACATGTCACATCTCTCTCCAATCAAAACATTATACATACAACTACACATTTCAACAACAAAAACCATCTTTAACTATATACATCATCGTCAAAATCAAATGTTCATATACTCCAATATCATTCATTAAAACAAAACATCTATCTTTGATATATGACAAATATTCATCCACAAAGCATTATATATACGGCTTATAACCCAATGACGTCATTCAAACTCAAACGATACATTTCCTTATAAATCATTCACAATCTATATACATCAACATCCAAAATATCTACGACAATATCCTATTATATATACATAACCATAATGTACACAAAATAGCTCCCTCCACTTCTAGTCATCCACGTAACATGTACAGGAAACCTTAGAATCTGCAAAAACATAACAATAATGGTGGTATGAGCATACACTATGCCCAGTAAGTAGTTAAAATATTCCTCAATGGGATTGAGTACATTATATACATCATGTACTTTCTCAAAACCATCATTTACACATGAAAACCAATATTAAAAAGTGTTTCCAATCAAACACACACATATACATAAATATAGCAAGTGGCATCATCATTTGACAAACAATCACAAATACATGAAGTACTTGTCAACAATTAGCTCATGAATAGTTCAAATCTCTCTCGGTACAATAACTGGATCCAGTTCCTGACTGTTTATCCCGTCAGGTAGGCCAAATTCAAAGGGTTCCTAGCTGTTTATCCCGCTAGGTAGGCCAAATTCAAATAGTTGGAACATGTTCCTACCAATTGATCATTAAACATTCAAGAGCTCAAAACAGTTCAAACTCATTTAAATCATTTCACAAAATGATTTACATTCACAAAAGCCACTTACATATATTTCATATCCATCAAAACCACAATCTTATTCATACTCAATCCATTTTGATATAATAACATAACCAAACGTTTACAAATAGGTTTCAATCAAATTCATATAAAACATAAAGGAATATCAAAACCACATACCTTAAACCAATATCCACTATCGCACTTGGTATACGATTTCCACCACTTAGTCACTTCACATTCCCTATAAAACATTCACATATACAAAAGAACAATAAAATAAAGCCTAATAACCATTTAGACATCATTCCTAGTTTAAGAACACTTCCTTTTCTTATCGTTCTAAAACCCATTTACACACTTTTCTACACTTGAAACCCATTTGATAACTTCTTAGAATTCTTTCTTAATGTAAGAATGTTTTCATTCTCTTTCTTTTCTAAAATCCATTTACATATGATTCTCAATAACTTTATTCAACAACCTATCCCCATAATTTAACTTAAATTCATCAATTCATGTTCTATACCCACTCAATGGAATGCTTAAATCCTTAGATTAATGCGATTGAACCTCTAGGATCAAAACCCATATCCTATTATCACCAAAGTTTCAAACCCTTACTAATTTAAGATATTAAAGAAAGAGATTAACATGGATAATAGGCTCAAGAGTTTCCTTACCTTGTATTGGACAAAATAAGGATGAGAATGGACTCCTTTCTTCCTTCAATCCAACCTTTCCTCTTGTCCTAGTGGAGATGGAAGATAGGGAAAAGTATGAATAAGAAAGGAAGAGGAAATGGAGAAGAAAGAAATGAAGACCCAATAGGAAACAAAGGGTTTTCAAGATCCCTTTTCACAATTTACAAATTAACCCTTCTATTTTTTACTTATTTATGAAAAGGGCCTTATATTTGGTCATGGGTATTATATTCTACCCTCCTTATAGAAAGTTTCGGCCTCGAAACTTAACATACCTTGTTCCTCAACAAATGTGGATATTTTCTTTTACTTCCTCTTCCAATTCCCAAGTTGTCTCACGAGGGGTGTGAATACAGTCGAACAAATCATACTATTTTCAAATTCTCAACTCTGCCCTAAATTTCATCAATACTCATGTGTGGTCAAGCCATCAAAACTCAGTTCATATTCATTCCCATGAATTCAACATACAAAATTTGGGAGCAAACTAATTGTCCACATAACCATGAATGGAGATCCATTCCATGAATTCCATTTTAAAACATAAGTAAGACAAACCGCACCATAAACTATTACATATTCATGCCTAAGAATCTTGTCAATCCTTAATCTAATAAAGCCTTTACAATTCATCCTGATTCCCAATGAAACTCCTTCTTCCCCTTCACACGTGATGGAAACGAATCGGATAAATTTAGGTTTGGTACCTCACAAAACTAAACTTAAATCCCACAATGTGTTGTGTTTTATAAATCCTCAAAAGTTGTCATGAAAGCATTTACATTAGTCTCCGATCATGGTCACAAAACTTGTAACTAAGTTCCAAATTTGCCATCATGGCTAAATCGTTACAGCTAAGGATTCAAATAACATAAAATCCAAACTATATAGAATTAGATTTTCAATGGTAAAATATTCATGTTTCTTTGAATACCAAATTCTATACGGAACATGTTCAAAAATTAGTTCGAAGAATAATATGAAATTCTTGCATCAAAATTCAGAAAAGTCATGTTTAGTTCAAGTCAATGTAACTTGGCAACGACATATCAAAAAGATATGAAACCGAAACTATTTGAAACTAGGTTCATGATATTCAAATTCTTGTGTTGTAGGACTTTCTAAATTCTATTTGCAAAGTGTCGGAAATACCATCAAACAGGACTTCAATGGTTTAAAATCCAATAACAGAAATTCAGTTTGGCCATAGTGATTTCAAAAGGTCATAACTTTGTAACCGAAAATCCAAATAATGTGAAAACAAAACCGTATAAAACGAGGCTTATTAACCAGAATTTCTTCTTTTGTACAATGTTCAGAATTTTGCCTAAAAAATAGAAAACAAAACAAACCCAATCGTTGAAGGCATTAGGTTCCTGTCACAAAATTCCGTTTCGGCATAACCACTTCAAATGGCCATAACTTTGCATCCACAACTTAAAATGTGTAAAAATCAAACCCATATAAAACTATACCCAGATTACTACAATTGTTATGCACTACAAAGTTTCCAATTCTGTAATCCCATGGGTAAAAAATCAGTATGAACTTCCCACCATCAAAAGAGATATACACTTATAAGTGGACTGTTTTGTCAAATACATTGGTTCTTTGTTGCACCTAAGTAAACATTATATAAGCCCAAGGCTACCAACCGTCAAAGAAATCAAAGAATCAGGTTCAAGATTAAGGGAAGAGTCCCACACAACAACTCCAAAACTCTAATTATTTCTCCAGTCAAGTATGTAAAAATAATTGTGTAAACCTCAGTTCGTGTTTAGACATCCTACTTAATTAGTAGTCCTTAGAGGAGTGAGCACATATAACTACCACGTTAATTGTATAGCCATTATGGCTTTCATAGTGAACTCAAATCTTTTACACTGTAAAAAGATTCCTAAGAGTCCACTTGTAAATTAAGTTCTAGAAACTCAATTCCCACACAAAACAATTCCACCCATTTTCATTCAACATCAACTTTTTAACTTAAAGAAAATATAGATACCTCGAGCCATATTTGATCACATCTCTAAGCCACCATATCCTTCCTCCAAATTCTATAATCCTTTTTGACATATCCTTTAATGTGCAAAAGTCGTCGATTAGACTTAACGTTACATAACATTCATTTCAATAATGATCAAATCTCCTATATGAATAAACTTTACATTTGGACCGAGAAAACAATATTTAAAACCTTAGAAAACAATTAAATTCTGAAATCTCCATAATGCTGAAAAAGTTCCCCACGTCTCGACGTGGAGGTCTCCACGTCGCGACATGGGTGCACGTCGCGACGTGGGTGAAATTGGTCACTGCCATTTTTTTTCATCTGGACGTCGCGACATGGGTAACCGACGTCGCGACGTCGGGGCATTTGTTAGCTGAAACTTCAAATTCTCTTTCTTATTCCTTCCAACTCATCACTTTTTCAAAACTACACCATTTCTATACATCAAAGCAGTATATACATCATTCCAATCTCCCAAACATTCATTATAATTCATGATACACATTCACACATCAACAACATTATTAAACTACGAATCTTCACTATTATCAAAAGATTGGACAACATGCTCTAACATCAACAATTCCAACACAATTCCATCATACATATTGACATCCAATCACTTATAAATATGCATATTGACATCAAATCTAATGTTCGCACATTATTCTTTCTTTTTCTTCTTTCAATCTTACATACTCTTCTCAAACCATCATAAAATCCATGCGCCCAACCAAATGAAACGTAGTTCCAATAACACAAACATTCATTAATCTTCGCTTTACATATTCACAAACTTACAACATCGTTATGATACGAATATTCACTATAATCAAAAGGAGAAATACAAATGCTCCAATGTTCATCATTCTAACAAGATTTAACATTACCTATACATAACTACCAAATTCACAACTTCATTCCTATTAACTACAAACTACACAAAACAACCCTTCTCCTCTTTCAAGCAATCACTCCAAAAGGCATCCAAAACATTTACATCTGCATACATTTCTCTTTCAAAACCAATCTGAAATCAAAACACCAAAAACCAAAACAAACATCATTCTTTTAACATTAAACTTTCATTATCATTCTCTTTACATATTCTCAAAACTAAAAACATCAACACTCTAAGGATCTTTCATTAAATCCAGAAGAAAGAACACATATGTTCCAATGTTCATATTTCTAGCACAATTCAATGCTAAAATTCTAACACATCATATTCAAGCCTACACCTTACTCCAACAAGGATAATAAATACAAATTATAACGAAATTACGTCACTTAAGATTACAACTAACAACCTTGCATTTCATCTCTTATATGTACCTATTGTCATCGACTTCTCTCTGATACCACTAAATGTCACGCCCCAAATCCGTCATGGCACGGCCACACGATTGGAAACCGAATCCAAAAGTGCGAAGCCTCCTGTCCATACAGTTTTCTATCCCAACAGTACATATACAAAGGCCACACTTTCACAATATATTCAATATGTACAATCTCTAAATCACATTTCCTAATGAACAATATGTACCATCTCAAATCCACATCTCCAACATATAACATTCAAACCTATATCTTTAATACATGTCACATCTCTCTCCAATCAAAACATTATATATACAACTATACATTTCATCAACAAAAACCATCTTTAACTATATACATCATCGTCAAAATCAAATGTTCCAATACTCCAATATCATTCATTAAAACAAAACATCTATCTTTGATATATGACACATATTCATCCACAAAGCATTATATATACGGCTTATAGCCCAATGACGTCATTCAAACTCAAACGATATATTTCCTTATAAATCATTCACAATCTATATACATCAACATCCAAAATATCTACGACAATATCCTATTATCTATACATAACCATAATGTACACAAAATAGCTCCCTCCACTTCTAGTCATCCACGTAACCTGTACAGGAAACCTTAGAATCTGCAAAAACATAACAATAATGGTGGTATGAGCATACACTATGCCCAGTAAGTAGTTAAAATATTCCTCAATTGGATTGAGTACATTATATACATCATATACTTTCTCAAAACCATCATTTACACATGAAAACCAACATTAAAAAGTGTTTCCAATCAAACACACTCATATACATAAATATAGCAAGTGGCATAATCATTTGACAAACAATCACAAATACATGAAGTACTTGTCAACGATTAGCTCATGAATAGTTCAAATCTCTCTGGTACAGTAACTGGATCCAGTTCCTGACTGTTTATCCCATCAAGTAGGCCAAATTCAAAGGGTTCCTAGCTGTTTATCCCGCTAGGTAGGCCAAATTCAAATAGTTGGAACATGTTCCTAGCAATTGATCATTAAACATTCAAGAGCTCAAAACAGTTCAAACTCATTTAAATCATTTCACAAAATGATTTACATTCACAAAAGCCACTTACATATATTTCATATCTATCAAAACCACAATCTTATTCATACTCAATCCATTTTGATATAATAACATAACCAAACATTTACAAATAGGTTTCAATCAAATTCATATAAAATATAAAGGAATATCAAAACCACTTACCTTAAATCAATATCCACTATCACACTTGGTATACGATTTCCACCACATAGTCACTTCACTTTTCCTATAAAACATTCACATATACAAAAGAACAATCAAATAAAGCCTAATAACCATTTAGACATCATTCTAAGTTTAAGAACACTTCCTTTTCTTATCATTCTAAATTTACACACTTTTCTACACTTGAAACCCATTTGATAACTTCTTAGAATTCTTTCTTAATGTAAGAATGTTTTCATTCTATTTCTTTTCTAAAATCCATTTACATATCATTCTCAGTAACTTTATTCAACAACCTATCCCTATAATTTAACTTAAATTCATCAATTCATGTTCTATACCCACTCAATGGAATGCTTAAATCCTTAGATTAATGCTATTGAACCTCTAGGATCAAAACCCATATCCTATTATCACCAAAGTTTCAAACCCTTACTAATTTAAGATATTAAAGAAAAAGATTAACATGGATAATAGGTTCAAGAGTTTCCTTACCTTGTATTGGGCAAAATAAGGATGAGAATGGACTCCTTTCTTCCTTCAATCCAACCTTTCCTCTTGTCCTAGTGGAGATGGAAGATAGGGAAAAGTATGAATAAGAAAGGAAGAGGAAATGAAGAAGAAAGAAATGAAGACCCAATAGGAAACAAAGGGTTTTCAAGATCCATTTTCACAATTTGCAAATTAACCCTTCAATTTTTTACTTATTTATGAAAAGGCCATTATATTTGGTCATGGGTATTATATACACATTTTCACTAATTCCATAAACTCATCCCCTCCCAGTGGGTTCGACCCCTACTTCCTCTTTGCTACACAAACGTCGGTGTCTTGATACACCTTAAATGTCGTGAGGATTAGAGTTATAAATTTATTTAATTCGGTTAAGCCTTAGCTTTTAACCCTACCTCCAAAACTGCTATCAAATTGGTGCCGGGAATTAAAGTTTAATCTTCACGCCTATCAAATTGGCGCCGTTGCCGGAGAGGCAATTGGTTTTAGGATTTGTGTTTTTGTGTGTTTGGTAGTTGTAAATAACTTCTTTTCATGTTTTTTATTGTTTGTGTTGTTTTTGTTATTTTTCATTTTGAAGTTTAGTTTGTACAAATATGCATAGGTTGTTTGGAGACTTTCTTGATTCTTATCATATTGACCCACCAAATGGGGTGGATGACATTAGACCAACACCTACCATATTTGGGAATCCTTTTTCCCTAGAATTTTGGGACACTAATGAATGTGTGCAAAGAGAACCTTCAAGATGTTTCACCACTTCATGCTTGTATGATAATGAGCTTAATGATAGATATTCTATGCTTGAGGCTCAAGTGGCCAATGTGACCAACTTGGTAAATGATTTACAAGCTTCTATGAGCTATGATGATGTATTATCTTGTAGGTTGTGCCAAGGCGATCACCATACTCACCATTGTATGTTAAATGTGGAGTCCAACCAATATGGAAGCTTTCAAGTTCATCAAGAGGCTTTCAACCAAAATTGGTGTGGGCAAGAGGATAGATATTGGGGGAGTGAAGAACAAAATGGTACATACTACGAGTAAAACCTTCCAACGGAGTTTGAATATCGACTAAGCTACAAAGAGAATTGGTCAAACCAAGAACAAAGCAATGAGTTGCATCCCATGCAAGAAAGAACACAATCATTGGAGTATATACTCTATGAACTAATGGAGAAGGCCGACAAAGAAATTCAAGGGAAAGAGAGATTTTGTGCTCAATTGGAAACAACCCTTGAGAAGCAAGCGGACACTTTGGAGGATCAAGAAGATACTTTGAGAGAGCATGAAGCTTCAATGAATAAGTTGGAGATGCAATTGAGACAATTAACTCAAGCTATTCACCATAGTCCCCAAGTGTATACATTTAATGCATTTATGGGCCAAAGTGAGGTACAACTTGACCAATCCCCTCAAACTCTCTCTTATTTTCCACAATGTGATTCATTTAATGATAATTTCACAACTCTTATGGATAATCATTTTGAAATCAATGATGATTGTTGTGCTAGTAAAAAGGATCCTAAGAGTGTTGAAATTCCTTGTATTGTGGATAAGTTTGAGTCATGCATTAATAGTGAACCCTTGTCAAATGAATTCAAAGTTAATTGTCTTATAAATGAAGAAATATTGCACATAGATTCATATGTTGGCTTATGTGAAGATGATTTGTTAATTTGTCAAGAAATAGCTAACATAGTGCAATCTTGTGTTATTTTGATATCATACATAGATTTTCATGATTTAAATAATATAGTTGATGTCATTAGATCGACGTGCAATAAGGCATCCTCACTAGATGATAATGATGTTCAATACGTTGAAAATGAGGAAGTGCCTAGAAATGATCCCTATGTTAGCTTAGATAAACAAGATGTGCATATTTTTCATGAAATAGCTAATATAGTGGAGAATTGCTTTGTTGATGCATCCATACATGAACTTTCTAATGAGTGTATTGAGACTAGGGATGCAAAGCCATTGATTGTGTCTTGTAGGTCAAGCATGGTGGAAGTGGAGACTATCTTGAAGGATATTGAGAATCCATTGGAGTTCTCAACCATCTTGGTGGAAGAAGGAGAGGAGGAGCCTGCAATGGGGGCGCAAGAGTGGTACAAAGTAGAATTTGTTGATGTTGTTCCCCACGAACATGAGCTCAAGCGCCTCCTCAAAGGGTGCCAAAGAACGTCCTACAAAAGGCATAGGAGTGCCTATGAAAGGGCATTCTTTTGGTACCGAGATGGTTATTCCGATCTTGAGGGAGTAGCCACAATAATAAAGTCTAGCTAGGGACTAAATTAACCTAGAACTACAATTTCTTGCCATTTTTTTATTTAAATGTTAATTGTTATGTTTTGTTTTATGTGTTTAGTGTAATTAAGGTAGTTTTTCTTGTAGGAGTTCAAAGATAACAATAAATGTGAAAGAATGATGATAAGAGAATGAAAAATGTGCATAAATGATAAAAAAAGCTAAGTGTGGAGGGGGATGCATACATGATGAGTTGGTTTTAAACCAACTATTTTGTGCTAAAATTCTTGGCTTTTGTCATGTGTTTGTGCAAATGTGTGGTGTTTTAGGTGTTTCTATGCATATATGCGATGTGCTAATTGGTTTAATCAAATGATGTAAAGAGAGTGAAAATGATGGTAAATGAAGTAAAAAATGCTAAAAGGAAAATCAAGGAACCAAAAGTGCATTTTCGGCTAAATTAGGGTTTTGTGGCTTAATAAGTGCTGAATTTTTTCTGTGAATAACTCTTTCAATTCTAATCCAAATGTTGTGATCTTGGATGATTTGGAAAGTTCTTTGTTTGTACTTTAATTTCCATGTTTTAACTGTCTCTAAATTCTGAGTGTAAATATGAGAAACGAAGGTATCTTTGTTGAGTGTGGATTAGGATTTGATAGAGTTGTATCTTTCTGCCATAGTTTGGTAAATCGTGTATATCTTGAGCTACAGGCATCCAATGAGGCTGATGCTTGAACCTATAGAAATTCAAAAGAAAGCTCTACAACTTTCATGTTTACTAAAAAGTCTAATTCAGGGGCTAGCTACTTGAATCTGGCATGGAAGTTGGTTGTTTTTCTGGCCTAGCATCCTTAGCAATCACCACACTTCACTCTCGCACGTTCACTCGCACACAACTCGCACATCACTCTCGCACACTTATGCACCCACTGCACTCCACTCGCACAAGCTCATCGCACACACTCATGACCTTGCCGCATATCATCACTCGCACACACGCAACAACACTCGCACTCATCGCACACTACTAGCACAGCACCCTTACACATTAACACTAGCACTCACACACACAACTCACCACACTCGCACACCAGCACTCGCACATTATATGCGGCGAGCTCACCTTGCCGCATGAACTACACACACACATTGTGCGGCGAGATCACCTCGCCGCACATGCTCACCCGCAACACACACACTTCACATAAACACTCACTCACTGAACACACTATGCACATTCACATGCATAATTTTTCTCTTTATTTGCACACTACAATTATACTTTCATGCATTTTGTATAAGCTTTACATAGCAGGGAATGGCCATGAAATTTGCTCAATTCAGTTCATTTCATTTCACACAACACTTCATTCTCATGTTTGCAAAACAAAGAAATTCACTCAACACACATTCAACTCAACATCTATTTCCATTAAAAATTCACAACATTCACAACATTCATAATAAACTTCCTTTCATTTCACTAACACACTACATCACATAAGCTTGAGTAGAAGCATACATTCATATCAGACATTTTCATTTCATCCGTTTTCATTTCATTATGAACATCATATTCACTTAGCATTCCATGAGTTTTCAACATATTCTTATTCTTATTCCATTTTCCATTCTTTAGATCATTCTTGATTTAACATTTCTTACACACTTCTTCACCATTTTCACATTCACTCACAATTCACAAACTGCACAATACATTTCATTCACACATTCAAGTTATCAGTCTCATTTCACATCCTTATTTCGCACACTACTCACAACACTTAACACACACTTTTGTTCACTCAAAACTCACACACTCGCACAACACGGCGAGACCTCGCCACGAGTTCTCGCCAGCAAATACTACACACGGCGAGGTCTTGCTGCGAGACCTCGCCGGCAAAGCACTACACGGCGAGACCTCGCCGCGAGGTCTCGCCACACACACACACTTAACGGCGAGACCTCACCACGAGGTCTTGCCAATTTGATTTCTATGTTTGCTGATTTTGGCAAACAAAATGGAAATAACGTCTAAGTGTTGGTATTGTTCTTATGCAGAGGGTGTTGAAGGCGTGGAAGTAGATGGCACGAAGGCGCTCAAAAGCTGGGTTCAGAAGGAGATGTGGAGGCTGGAAGCATGAAGGCGTGAGCTGCCTGGGAAGTAAAGGCGTGAAGAAGCTGAACATTCAAGGTTTAGCAAGATAGTTTGGAGGCGTGATCTCCAGAGGCTTGAAGACGCAGAGAGAAAGCTAAAGGCGTGTTATTGCTAGGTCAGAGGCGTTGGAGATATGCCGAAGGCGCAAATAGTCTGGCTTGAAGGCGCTGGGACAGATTTGAAGGCTACAACTTGGAATTTCATTTGTGCTAATTTTGTCTTTACTTACTGCGGTATTTTTTGTAAATACTTACTCATTTTACGTTTGCGTATTTTTTACGTTTCTTTTGTAACCTCTATATATAGAGGTTTAGTTATCTTTTGACAAGGAGGGAATATTCTAGATTAGATAATTGATCTTTTGAATTAAGAGCGGGAATTCTCTCTTACCTTTCTCTCTCTAGATTCATTTTCTCTCTCTATGAATTTGATCTCTATTTTCATTCACGATCAAGGATTTGAACCGATAATTGTAATCCTATTCTCAATCAAGGAAGCTTTTACAGATTCTTTTTGAATTGGAAGCAATTGAAGCAGAGTATTTGGTAAATTCTTCCTAATTGATGAATATGAATTGCTATTTGTTGAATTGTGAAGATCGTGGATTGGAAATGGAACTTTGTGGCTAAATTTGCTATGTTCTAGGGTTTTGATCCGGATGTAGTGTAATAAGACTACGTATAGCATTGCAATTGAATTAATTCATTTAGAATAAACTCATACTGGTAAATATTGTTTGAATCGTGTTAAAATTCACTCGTTTGAGCTCTTGTTGTTTGAATCAACTCTTGATTGTGGTCGCCATGCTAGGCCGGAGTTTAATTCTACTATAGGAGTTAAAATGCGTGAATTGAGAACATACAGTATGGTAAATGAGTCTTCTCACTTAATTTGCTTGATCATGAACCAAAATACCGTCGACATGCCGGTGGAGGTTTGTTGAGAGTTTAGAAATAAGTGAGGAGAGATTTTCTGAGATTTATGAAGACAATCGGAATTAGGTTAGGCCTCGCCATGGGAAAACCTAAATTTTACATGTAATAGTAGTGAAACTCCGAAAGGTTGGGATTCTGCTGGATTAATTCTTCATTCTAGGCCTCGCAAAGGGAAATTGTTGAGTTAGAGAACGTAGAGAATGAAGCGGTCGCCATGCCAGTCATAATCTAAGTTCTTAGGCAGTTTGATCCCCTCTCGTTTGTTATTTGAGTAAATTGCATTACACTTACATAGTTAATTTACATTATCATTCGGAAAGAAATCCTAGGACATCTTTCTTATAGTTGATATCTCATTTCCTCGTTTACTTTTAGCTTTATCTTTCGTTCTTCAACTGTTCATGAGTGCTACTATTGTCTTTAAACTTGTGGAACACTACTTGTGAGTTTTCTGGAACATTTCATTAATATTTTGGTTACCAACTCCTTCCCTGAGGATACGATCCCTACTTCCACTTCTACAGTGGTTTTAGGGTTAAATTGAAGAGTACACGACATACTGCTATCAATTTTTGGCGCCGCTGGTGGGGAAAAGGCTTGGTTTTCTTTATTTTGGATTTGCTCTATTTTGTTTTCTTGTCCTTTGTGTAGTTTAGTAGTCTTGTTATGTTTTATTTTGATAAATTTTGTTGCATTTTGTAGTTTTCGTGTTTTGTTGTCTGCTTTGGTGTGTTTGTGTCAAGTGCAGGACATTGCAGTTCACTGTAATTGAGTATTGCACAAGTACCCAAGCATGTCTAGATGGTACGAGGACTTCTCTCCACCACCATATGAAGGGCAATGGCAAAATCAAGCACAAAGCAACAACTCACATCACATTGGGACACAAGAGCTTCCAGTGGAGGACATGTTTTCTCAACTTATGGAAAAACATGACAGAGGCTTACAAAAGGAAGAGAAGTGGCATAACCAACAACAAAGCAATGAGTGTTATCTGAGAGAAGAGGCAAAATTGGAAAACATGTTGTTTCAAGTTTTGGAGAGAATTGATAGAAATGAAACAAGGTTCGCTCAACTGGAAGAAGAGCTTCAAGGGCGACAAGAAAGGTTTGATCGAATCAACACTTTAATAAGCAACCTATGGGAACAAATTGAGACACCAACTCTAGATGCACAATACCACTCACAAGATACACCTCTCATTTCTAGCATACCACCTCCTGAGGACAATCATTTTGAAATGCATGCTAATGTTGATTGTGGCTTAAAGTGTCTAAGGGAGGAGGATTCTACATGTTTTGGGGATAGTGTACATGAGTGCTTTGTTGCTGATTCTTTTGAGCATGAATATGTGCACTTTGATGTTGAGGATGATGGCTTCTTTAGTGATCTTGATAGTGATGACTCTCGTGTTCTAAGTTGCCATGTTACTAAGCTGGAAAATGTGTCTAAAGTGGAGTCTTGCATTAATTTCATGGAATTCAATGAGTCAAATGATGTTGATTGCCTTGCTTTAGATGCTTTTCCTCTTGATAGCTTTGTGAATTGCATAGAGTCACTTCTTGAAGATCAATGTGATTTCCTAAATGAAGATAATGTTGCATTTGTTAATGAGAGTTTTAATACATTGTTTGAAACTCTGGTTGAGGCACCAATTTTTGAAATGGTCAATGAAACTAAGTGTCTAAATGGTGACTCACAAGAAGTGCAAAGTGAGATACTCTTGTTAATTGATGATAATGCTTGTTGTGTTGTTGAGAAAGAAAAGCCTCAAGAATTTCCCAATGTTAGTTTTGATGATAAAGATGTTAACATTTTGAATGACAATGACAATGAGTGCCATGCTATACTTGATGACAATGATTGTTATTCTCTGAATGTAACTTTTCTTGATGACTTGATAAATTGCATAGAGTCACATCTTGATGAACATAGTGATATCATGAATCAAGATACTGTTGAACTTGCTAATGAAAATGTCGACATTAGTCTAGCTGCTAAAGATGTTATAATTTCGAATGACAGTGATAACATGGTGAACAACTGTGAGTTTGAGACATTTGTTTTTGAACTTACTAGTAGTTTTGAGTTTGCAGATTTGTTTGTTGAGACCATGGATGTACAAGCCTTGGTTGAGCCTTGCAGGGTTGGAGAGCTTAATGTGGTGGAAGAAGTAATTGAAATGGTTAGTGTGGTGGGAGAAGTAAATGATGTGTTTCCAATGGAAGAAGAAGTAAAAGAGGTGCCTACAATGGGGGAGCCTCAGTGGTTCAAAGTGGAGTTTGTAGAGGTTACTCCCCATGTGCATGACCTTAAGCACTTCATTGGACTTATTCTTCAAGTGTCCTACAGGAGGAAAATTAATTCTTATGAAATATCATTTTTCTGGTACAAAGAGGGTTATTCCGATTCTTGAAGAAGGAAGTTACATAAATAAAGTCTAGCTGGAGGCTACAAAACCCAGAACTACTTCTTTTCATTTTACCCTTAATTTAGTTTTTAGTTCAACTAATTATTATGTTATCTTGCATTTTTGCTTATACTCACCAAGGCCACTCATGATGTAGGTGTATGCATAGGGAGGAATTGCAAGGGAAATATGCCGTGCACACATGAAGCTAAGTGTGGGGGAGTGGTGCCATGGACCATTCCCACAATGCACACAATTATTTTAATTTATATTTCAAGCATAAATTATGCATGTGCCACTTAGTGTTGCTAGTTGCCTATTTTTATACCACCATGACTCATAGTCATGGTGCGACACTTCGTTGGCATATTACCTCCATGTCATTTCCACTTTGCATCAACATGTAGTGTTCTTGAGTGAGTGATTTCTAAGAAGATTTGTTTCCCTTTGTGTAGGAAATTTCTCATTTAAAGATGGAGCAATGGATAAAGATAATCCACCAAGCAAACATTGTACTTCATGACATACTAATACCAGGGAGCTCCTAAACCTATCTCTTTAATTACATTGAGGACAATTTAAGTTTTAAGTGTGGGGGAGGGAATGTTGCTTGCTGTGGTTTGTGTTTTCTTTTTGTGCTTTATATGCTGTTTTGAAATTTTTGAATTTCTGCTTTATATCCATGCTGTTTTGTGGTTTGTGGTTTGACTTGTTATGCTTACTTTCTCTCAAGAATTATTAGTGTAAATGTGTGTTGTTTTGAGATTTCTTAGTTTTGTTGTGTCATTTTGAGTTTAATACCTGTATGTGTGGTGTTTTTCATGTTTTGTGCAAAATTTAAATTTTTGGTGAAATTTTAAAAATTTTGGTGAGAATTTTGGTGTTAAGTGGTGCTGTTTTTGGTAGGTTGAAGTTTTTAAGTGTTAAGGAGTGTGAGTGTGACTGGAACAAAATCAGCCAACTTCTTCCCCAATGCCCAAGGAACATCTTCAGCACTGTGCCTTTCAACAGAGAAAGGGAGGACAAAATGATATGGACTCCCACGTTACATGGAGAATTTCAACTAAGATCGGCCTACCAGATATTAAAGGGCAGAAATCCCCCTCTATGCTCCCATACTTCCTTTTTATGGGATTCTACTCTGCCCACAAAAATGTCTTTTTTAATGCTGAGAATGCTCAGAAATAAAATCCCCCTAGGGTCAAATCTTCACAAGGTAGGCATTTTGGGCCCTTTTCCATGTCCTTGGAGCCTAGCTGATGGGGAAACAGTTAACCACCTCCTAGTATCCTGCCCTTTTGCTAAAAAAATATGGAGGATCTTTGCAGCAGAAGTAGGAATCCTGGAACACTCAAACTGCTTCGAAGCCACCTTGAACATCTGGTGGACAAACCTCAAGCTCTCATATGAAATCAGGAATTTCATCTGCACCGTATGCCCCTCCCTCATAGTCTGGTGGTTGTGGAAGCTGAGAAACACCATTATCTTTGACAAAGGTCCACCAAATGAGGCTCTTCTGGTGGGGAAAATCTTCTACTCTCTTAAGGATCTCATGAATATAAGATTCAAAGGTATGCAATTTCAGGAACTTGACTGGTCATCCTTTTGGAACACTTGCCAAAGAACAAGAAGGACAGTGTTCATTAAGTACATTAAATGGGAACCACCGGACCCTGCATCTTTGAAACTGAATTTTGCTGCTGCAAAGGTGGGAGAATCCTTGAGAGTTGGGGGCCTGATCAGAGACCATACATGCCAATTACTAGGACCTCTACCTATTTTGCTGTTCCCAGCCACCTTGCCTAAAGCACAAGTAGAGATGCTAGCCACTCATAGTTTTCTCTCAGCCACCATGGACATCTATAGGCATGGCATCATACTGGAATCAAATTCTACTTTGATTCTCCAAGGCAGCAGATCATGGAGAGACCACCCTTTGACAAGTTTCTCTGAGTTTATTACCCAAAAGGCTACACTGAGTATAGTGCATAAAGAAGCCAACCTCCCTGCTAGATCACTTGCAGGTCATCCAAGATCAGTCGCCTTTTCCTCCCTACCCTCCCTACTCAAAATGGATAGGGAGCAAATTCCATCTATCCTTGTACATGAAGCTAAGGAATACACAGCTCAACCTGCGAGGATCTTCTGAACTCAAACAGGAATAGTCAGGTAAGTTTGCTTTTGATAATATGGACCCCAGCCTGCTGGAGTTAGGACTGGTTTGTCCTTTGTCTCCCATCTTCCTTGTGCTTTGTTTATTCAGGGGCTTTTTTGTTTTTGAAAAGGTAGGTAAGTTTGCTTTTGATAATCTGGACCCCAGCCCGCTGGAGTTAGGGCTGGTTTGTCCTCTGAATTCCATATCCCTTTTGTATTGCTTTGTTTGGGGTTTTTCTGGTTTTGCAAGTGAAGGTATAATCAAGAAAGAAGCCCCAGATGGTGCTATTCTCAAAATTCAGTCACGATTGAGAAGACTCACTCAACAAGGTCCAACAGGCAGCCCCTTGGCAACCAAGCTCCTAACTGATGATTGTGCACCTCAAAATTATACAGCCATCAGCAGGGACCAAAGCAATGCAATGAGCATGGAATGGTATATTTTCAAGCCCTTTTCCGCTAAGGGTACCATACCTTGTATGACTTTTGGTTGTAATTGTATTTTGAAGTCTCTCTTAGCTATCTTATATTATCCCAACAAGAGGAGAGTTTTTGTCACTCCTTATGACGAAAGGAGCTTTTTGTATTATAGAACTATACTAGGTACCCATGTAAATGGAGGAAGTGCTCCATATTTATTCTTAAGTATACCCTTGAATTACCTTCCATTTGAGTTTGTAAATGGAAGACGATTCAAGAGGTCAAGCTATGTAAGGACGAATTTAGGGTATATACTCCGTCCACCAAGTTATGATATAAATTCGGAGTGGCGCCCACCCTCAAAAAGAGGTTATGCCAAAAAAAAAGGAGTGTGAATGTGCAATAAGGTGTCAAATGTGAAATCAAATGAAAAGAGGTGTGGTGACAGTGAGGGCAATGGAATGAAGTAACACTTTGTACTATGCTTCTGCTCCTTTGTTAAGCTATGTTCAAAAAAATTTGAAGTTCATCCATCTTTACTATTGTATTGCATGCGAAAAACGTTTTGTTTTCTTTGATTCCAATCTTGATGAAATAAGTACATCTTGTTAATCAAGGCATCATGTTAAAGTAAGATAGATATGCCATGCAAAATTGTTCTTGGACATAGGAGGAAAATGATTCAATACGTTCTTATTGTTGTGCATTATCTCGGTTGTTTTGGATGCTCTTGCATGCATAATCTTTTAGAGACATTCATGAACTTTTAGTCACACAAGAAAGGATATGGAGAAAAAGCCTTTGGCAATTGGGAATGAAAAGCCGAAATACCCTTGGCAAGCATAATTGAGAAAAAATAGCCATAAAACTCAGGCAGCTAAGGGAAAAAGAAGCCGAAAGACCCAAGGCAAGCACACCAATGTGTGTAAGAAAGAGAAAAGCACTAAAGTGCAAAAGCAAAATGGAATTTGAAGTTGAGTAAGGAAAGCACCAATGTGCGACCATTGATCTTGTGTGATTTTTAGTTCTCTTGTGTGGACATTGTGATTGTTATGCAAAGAGATGTTTTGGAACAAAAGATATAATGCATGCATAGAGAATGGATGAATCCGAGTACCTCAGCACACACTTGCACGCATGACATTTTGGTCTTTATTCATCGTGCCTTGGTTGATAACTTGTGTTGAAGTTTGATAGGTTGGAGTTAAGGATATATTTAAAGTTTTGATATCGCATGAAAAATTTGTTTTGATGAACTCAAATGAGAACAAGTTAACAGAGGAGTTAAGTTTAGTATTAAGTGGTTGAAGTGTGAAGTTTGCTTGAGGACAAGCAAAAGCTCAAGTGTGCGGGAATTTGATGAGTTGGTTTTATACCAACTATTTTGTGCTAAAATTCTTGGCATTTGTCTTGTGTTTGTGCAAATGTGTGGTGTTTTAGGTGTTTCTATGCATATATGCGATGTGCTAATTGGTGTTGAGCAAATGATGTAAAGAGAGTGAAAATGATGGTAAATGAAGTAAAAAATGCTAAAAGGAAAATGAAGGAACCAAAAGTGCATTTTCGGCTAAATTAGGGTTTTGTGGCTTAATAAGTGCTGAATTGGTTCTGTGAATAACTCTTTCAATTCTAATCCAAATGATGTGATCTTGGATGATTTGGAAAGCTCTTCGTTTGTACTTTAATTGCCAAGTTTTAACTTTCTCTAAATTCTGAGTTTAAATATGAGTACCGAAGGCATCTTTGTTGAGTGTGGATTATGATTTGATAGAGTTGTATCATTCTGCCACAGTTTGGTAAATCGTGTATATCTTGAGCTACACGCATCCAATTAGGCTGATTCTTGAACCTATAGAAATCCAAAAGAAAACTCTACAACGTTCATGTTTACTGCAAAGTCTAATTCAGGGGCTAGGCTACTTGAATCTAGCATGGAAGTTGGTTGTTTTTCTGGCCTAGCATCCTTAGCAATCACCACACTTCACTCTCGCACGATCACTCGCACACTACTCGCACATCACTCTCGCGCACACTTATGCACCAACCGCACTCCACTCGCACAAGCTCATCGCACACACTCATGCGGCGAGGTGACCTCGCCGCATATCATCACTCGCACACACGTAACAACACTCGCACTGATCGCACACTACTAGCACAGCACGCTCGCACATTAACACTAGCACTCACACACTCAACTCACCACACTCGCACACCAGAACTCGCACATTGTATGCGGCGAGATCACCTCGCCGCACATGCACACCCTCAACACACACACTTCACATAAACACTCACTCACTGAACACACTATGCACATTCACATGCATAATTTTTCTCACTTCATTTGCACACTACAATTATACTTTCATGCATTTTGTATAAGCTTTACATAGCAGGGAATGGCCATGAAATTTGCTCAATTCAGTTGATTTCATTTCACACAACACTTCATTCTCATGTTTGCAAAACAAAGAAATTCACTAAACACACATTCAACTCAACATCTATTTCCATTCAAAATTCACAACTTTCACAACATTCATAATAAACTTCCTTTCATTTCACTAACACACTACATCACATAATCTTGAATAGAAGCATACATTCATATCAGACATTTTCATTTCATCCGTTTTCATTTCATTATGAACATCACATTCACTTAGCATTCCATGAGTTTCAACATATTCATATTCTTATTCCATTTTCCATTCTTTAGATCATTCTTGATTTAACATTTCTTACACACTTCTTCACCATTTTCACATTCACTCACAACTCACAAACATTCCAATTCACGTTTTGCACTTTTATTCAATACAACTCACAACACTACACACACTTTTATTCACTCAAACACTCACACACTCGCACACAAAGTGGCGAGGCCTCGCCCCGAGGTCTCGCCCATATGCACCATGCACGGCGAGGTCTCGCCGCGAGACCTCGCCGGCAAAGACACACACGGCGAGACCTCGCGGCGAGGTCTCGCCACACATATGCACAAAGCGGTGAGACTTCGCCATGAGGTCTCGCCAGCTTGTTTCTGTCGAAGCTTCATCTTGGCAGAAAATCTATCTATGTGTTGGAGAATTTTTGTGATGTGTACAGGTGCAGTGGAGGCGTGATCGTGGATGGCTTGAAGGCGCACAAACGCTGAGTTCAGAAAGGGGAGCTAAAGTGGAGATCCCGAAGGCGTGATTTGCCTAGCCTATGAAGGCGATAAGAGATTTTTAACTGAAATTGAAGGCGCGATTCTTCTGTGCAAGAAGGCGTTGCAGCTGCTGTGAAGGCGCATTCCAGAATAGCCTGAAGGTGCGAGGGAGCAACTGAAGGCGCACGTTCGAAAGCTCAAAGGCGCTGGAATGCTGGGCATTGCTTCAATATCCGAATTTTCATATTTTGGGCTGATTTTTGGGTTTTCTATACGAGGACATTATTGTAATATTCTAGTCACTTTACGGTTGCGTACTAGTTGCATTTTCATAAACTCTATATATAGGAGATATAGCTAATATGTAGGGAGGGGGGAGATCCCGGAGAGATTATTTTTTCATCCATTAGTTAGGATTTTAGTTGTCAACCAACTTTTGATCTAGGGAGAGCGGGAATACATTTGCAAGATCTACTTTCTCTCTCTAGTTTCTCTCTCTACCATTTCAAATTCATTTTGGATTCCGATTGAGGATTTGTTCCGATTATTGTATATCTCCTTGCATTTGAGAAGGCATTCCACAATCCTTTTGAGAATTGGAAGCTTTGAGACATCTTAATTGGCAAACTCTTCCCAATTAATGAAATGAAATGTGTAATCTTCCAATTTGTTGATCGTGAATTGGAAATGGAGTTCCTTAGCTAGATCTTGTGATATCCTAGGGTTTGAACGGATGAATGTTTAATTTAGTTGATGTGATGCCTTGTAATTGACGAAATTCACTAAGAATGAAATCACACATGAACCTACATTTAGAACTTATTAAATTTCATATTTCTGAACTGGACTTGGATGATTTGAACTCCAATTGTGGTCGCCATGCTAAATTGGAGATAGATTCACCATCAATTAGTGAGGATACATGAAATGAGAATTTGAATGTGATTTCTTGAGTCTTTTCATTTGTTCAAACCGATCATTGCATTTCTAAGATTCTGGCCTCGCCATGGGATGTTTTGAAGGAATGAACCTTAGAGAAGAAGTGTAAAAGAGATTTCCTATGATTATAACGAAGGGATTCAAAACTAGGTTGGGCCTCGCCATGGGAGTTCCTAGGCTTTGCATGTTGGAGTAGTTGTCTTAGGAAGTTGAGATTCTGTAGTTTATAACACTAATCTAGGCCTCGCCATGGGAAAGGTAAGTGTTATGGGATCTAGCATGTAGTGCGGTTGTCATGCCGGCTATAGGTTAGGTTCTTGGGGAACTAAGATCTCCTCTGTTCATATTTGCTTGTCAATTGCATCGCGTCAAGTCACTGAGAACTCAAGAATCCTAGGATATCCTTTCACACTCATTTAGGTTTCATTTCTAGTGTTAATCTTGTATGATTTAGAGTTTGATACGTAGTTGTAATTGTCACTCTTATTTGTTAAGCCTGTTTTTTTTACTCTTTTCTTTGTGACATTTTGTGAACAAAATCCAATTTCTTGATACCTCCTTTTCCCTGTGGATACGATACCTTGCTCACTGCTACTATAGTTAGTGAAATAGGATAAATTGACGAGTCACGACAACTCGCTATCAATACACCTCACACCACTTGCTTATTTCTTTCTTATTTTTCATTCTCATGTCAATGGCACACAAAAACACGTTTCACTCTAAGTCACTTCATGAATTTCAATGTTAAATTGCATGAGTTAGCATATGTGGTGAAGCTTCAAAAGCTTAATGTGTGCAATTTTCATATATGTGGTTAATGGAACATTCATGGTTTATCTAGCATGAATTCATTAGGACTCAAGTGCACATGAGCTTAATGAATGAGATTAGAATTTGAACTTTATTGTGATGCACACCTAGCACAAGAGCACTCACTTGAGCACATTGTGAAAATTTCTCATGCATGCCATAGAGTGATTGTGAACATTTTTGTTTTGAGTGATTATGTTTTAGTGTCATTTGTAGGTGCTTAATTGTCTAAATGTTTTCTTCTTGAACTCATACATAGAATTAGTTTACTTGTTTTCTTTCTTTTATCATTTTTTCAGGTTTTCCATCTATGAGGAAACAAAAATGAGAGGCATCTTCACAATGGCCAAGTTCACATTTTACATGCACAAATGAAGAGATGGACACAATGCATACACCTCCGGTGTTTTCTCATCCCGCTCTTGTCTTTGGAAAATATTGCATATTTTAAGTGTGGAGGGAATGATATTGGTGAAGATGCTTGAAATTGTGTTTCAATGAATATTTTGTGATTTATGGATGTTGAACTTGGATTTTTAGTGTTTTTCTTGTTTAGGCTTTATTTTTGATTGATTCTTGTATCCTCTTGATTCCATATTGAGGATTCCTTGTGTGTCTTGACGTTTCTGGAAGTCCCTTGTTGTTGAGGCTTGAAGCTATTGGATAGAAAATCCGTTGTTGCTATTTTGGGATCCCATAATGTCCATAATTGTTGTGTTTGATTGTTAGTTTTCATGTTTTTGTGATTCGTGTGATTTTTTCATTTTTGGTGTCTTTTTGAACTTTTGTGGATTTTAGTGATTATATATATATTGTATGTTTGTGTTTAGTGTTTGAATGTTGGTATTGGCAACCAAAATGAGAAAATGTGTCTAATCTAAATTATATGAGATAAGTGTTGTGTAGCCAATGATGTGAAATGTTTTATCTTAGAAACTCGACTTGAGATAAGGAAAATAACATGTTACATGAGGGGAGTCGGGTCCTTGATGGAAAGTTTGACATTTTGAGTTTATTGTTAATATGCACAAGTGGGGAACTCATGGATATTGACAAATTTGGTTAATAAGATAGGTCGGGGTACCTTGGCACTTGGTTAGTTTAACTCTTGGACTAACTTTCCCTACGAGAATTGTGTAGATACTTTCAAGTTTCAAGAAATGAGATGGGCATTATGTGTTGTTTTTAATATTTTGTCGTTTATATTGAATAAATTCCTCTCCAATGTGAGACTGCTCTTTCACTAACCGAAAAGGCTGAAAGAGAATTCATATGAGACGGAATGGGAAAAAACAACCATAAAACCCTTGGCATTGTTGAACTTATTGAATTTATGTGTTTTACATCTTTTGTGATGAATAAAGTTCCCCTCCAATGCGAGACCGCTCCTTTACTAACCAAAAGGTTGGAGGAGAACTCATATGCGGTGGAATATGGGTATAAAAAGCCATAAAACCCTTGGCATTCATAATAAGAATAAAAGTCCCAATGATCTTGTAAACCTTTTAGTATCTACATAATTGTCAAAGAGGTGATTGTAGGAAAAAGAGTAGAACAAAGCTTAGTTGTCGGATATCTTACCTATGGCGCGAACATGAATAAGTCAAGATCCAAGTGGTACCCATCGCACACACACACCCAATATACTCAACGTGCTGAATGTGTACAAAAAGGAACTTTGATGACTCTTATGGACACATGGAATGATTACTTGTCATTTTAGTCGAGTAAGCTATAAGGTATGTACACAAACACTTATCATGTGCTTTAAATGATTAAACACACTATGGATTATAGTAAAGTTCCCAATCCTTCATTCTTTGTTGTATATTTATCTAGGTGTTTTTGGGTGATTTGTCTTGTTGCTCGAGGACGAGCATATATGTGTTTTGTTTTAATTTTGTTTTGCTGCTCGCGGACGAGCAAGGTTTAAGTATGGAGGGTTTGATAAGGTGATATTTTTCACCTTATTGGATTCGTTTTACGTATCTTTTGAGCTTTCTTGTAGCATGTTTCTATGTCATTTTATGTGTTTTTATATGTTTTGTAGGACATTATGGCATGGGATGAGCAACGGAGCAAAGAACGATGAAAATAAGCACGTTTTGAAGCGCGTCAAAAGCCGAAAAATCAACTTTTAAAAGGGTCAAGAAATGCAACTTCCAGTGCTCTCCGGTGCGCCGGAGAAAAACTTTTCCGGCGCGTCGGTGGCTGCTAGGGTTTAGTATTTTGCTTATATCATGCTCAATTTACGTTCGAATGGACTGATTCCGGTGCCATTGGAAAGCTAAGAGACAGAGTTACAACGTTTATGTTTTAGGTTTTTCCTAATTCGTTATGGATCATATAGAAAAACGGCTCACAAAATAACATTGTTGACAATGCTGGATCTCTGGCGCGCCGGAGAACTTTCCGGCGCGCCGCTGGTGATCGGGACAGCCTGAATTTCACTCTTTTGCCCTCCATTTTGAGAAGACTTCAAGGGCATTTTGGGTAACGTTTGAGACAAACATTGCAGCCCTAATTTCATCTATATATCATTGTGAAGGCTGCAAAAAGAGAAGAAAAAAAGAGGGAGAAGAAGAAGAGACCAAGAAGGAAGCCAATTCTTGTTAGCTTTTGTAGTTAGTTTTTAGGTTGGATTAGTTGTTTTGTAAGCTTCCCTCCCTAGGAACTCCACAAGAACACACAACTAGTGTGTGTTCTTGGTGCAAATATCATCAAGAGGAGAGGGATTTCATGTAAAATCATTGGCTCTAAGGACTTGTTTTGATTGAGGAAGCTTGGAGCTTTGGCTTGGAACATCAAAGGGAAGTACTACTCTTTGTATTTCTTTGTTTAATTCCATTGCTTGAATTCATTGTTGTGATATTCTTAGTAGCTTTGATGTGCTAAATTGCTAGTGCCATTGGAGATTGGTTATTGATTGTTGAATTGTTGTGTTTTTATGTGGATTTATGTTGTGGGTAATAAAGAACTAGGAACTACAAGTTAATCTAACATTCCATACTAGTAATGCTTAGGGTAGATTAGTATGTGGATAGTAGATTAATGGTGGTGTTCTAGCCTTTTCTTGCCTCCGCCATAAAGGGGGAATCGGTTAGGACATTGAGATTCCGATGTTAGGGTTGGTGAATTCGAGTAGCATGAACTAACTTAGACCTTGCCTCCGCCATAAAGGAAGGAATAGGTTAGGGAGTGATATTCGAAAGAGTGACTAGGTTTGGCTCTTGTCTCCGCCATAATGGAGGAGCCGAATTAGAGTGCGATAAGCTTAGAAGAACATAGGGCTCTTAGTTGACCTAAATTGGCAAATCCTTGCCTCCGCCCGAAAGGGGGGATTAGCTACGAAGTCAATTTCCCGTAGGTGTCAACGCTATTAGGTTCTAGCTTCCGGCATAAAACTGGAACTTGATTGATGTTGTCACATTCTTAGTTCGTTAACTCACTCTTGTAAACCACATAAAGCACTAATGTTTAGGAAAACCAATACTCCAAGGGTACACTTCATTGCATGATTCCTTGTTCTTGATGCATTTCCTCCTCATTTGTTCTTTTGTCTAGTTTGTAGTTTAGGTAATTTACTTGTTTGTTTATATTTTCACTACTTCACACACGTCCACACTAATTCCATTGACTCATTCCCTCCCTATGGGTTCGACCCCTACTTCCTCTAGCTACTTGATAAGTTGGTTTTATACCAACTAATATCCGTTAAATAACTTGGCTTTTGTTGTGTATTTTATGTACATATGTGAGGTTTTCAGAGGTTTTATGCATTTATATGTTTACAATGTGAAAATGATCAAATGGTGTAAAACAAGCAAAAATGATGGTAAATGAAGTGAAAAATGTTAAAAGGCAAATGAAGGAACCAATAATGCATATTTGGCCATTTTAGGGTTTTGGGCAGCTTGGTTGTGCAAATTCATTTGATAATAACTTCTTCAATACTGGTCCAAATGATGCGTTCTTGGATGTTTTGGAAATATCTTTGAGTTGTCTTCAATTCTGATGTTTTAACTGTCTTCCAATTCTATGAGTAACTATGAGAAACGGGTGCATCTTTATGATTGCCACATCAGGATTTAGCTATTGAATTCATAATGGGACAATTTGGTAGATTGTTAATAACTTGAGATGTAGACCTCTAATTTCAGTGATTCTTGATCCATTGGAAAGCCAAGAGATAGACCTAGAACTCTTATGTTTACCATCGAGTCCAATTCAGATGTTAAAACACACGAATCTTGCTTGGAAGTTGTTTGTTGTACTGAAATGGTGTTATCACACACTTTGCACTCACAAAACTCTAGCGAGCATTTTCACAAACACCTCACAAGCAATCCACACTCGCACAACCTCACAGCTGTACACTCGCACACACTCATGACCTCGCCGCACAAGCTCACCTGCACACTCGCGCGCACTTTAGGTGACGAGCTTAGCTCGTCGTAGGCCTCGTCGCACACATCACTTGCACACACCTCACCAACACTCGCACACATGCACACTACTCTCAAGCACTCAGCACACACCTCACATGCGGCGAGGTCACCTCGCCGCAATACACATTCACACCACTCTTCTCACTTCTCACACGTTTGCACACAGCTCTCCACTTGCTTTTCATCCTCAACACTTGAAATCACTCAAAGCTTTACATCCTTAATGCATGACACAAGTTTGCATTTCATGAATCAGTTTTACAAACACTCAAAACACCTCTCACTCCACTTCAAATTCATGTTCACAACATCATTCTCATGTCACTCCATAAGTTCACAATTCAATTCACTCACATCTACACTGCACATTATCACGTTATCACACTCAAACTCACCAACATATTCCACATTCATTTCACTCACACTTATGCACACTACACTTTACATTTTATTCTTGCGTTTTTCATTTAAAAATTCACAACTCTCACAACATATTTCCATTCTTGCTTCAGAAGGCCAATACCCATATCACACACTTCATTCTTGGTTCTTTGAATGCATTTCATTATTCATCCATTCACTTCACACATTCATGAACACTCACTCAAGTTGGTATTCAGTTTGCACATAACCCATTTTATTTCGTCATGTTACTTCCTCACCAGCACACTCACTTCACTCTATGATCACTCAAACACCCACTCTCCCACTCGCACATGCACGGCGAGGTCTCGCGGCGAGACCTCGCCATTAAACACATTGCATGGCGAGACCTCGCCCCGAGCTCTCGCCATCAAAACGCACACACGGCGAGACCTCGCCGCGAGGTCTCGCCACACACACACACTTCACGGCGAGACCTCGCCGAGAGGTCTCGCCACTATATTTGCTTTGGGTTTTATGTTTGGACAAAGTGGAAAAAATGGTAAAGTGAGGAAGGTTTGTTCCATGAAATCTCCAGCTTTGTGCACTGAAGTGATTGGGTCATAATTCTCTCATCTTAGCTCCAAAATGGGTGTTTCGAACGGCTATGGTAAGATAAGATATAGGGCTTTAACATTCATGCTTTAAGATTTCCCTAATTCACAGTGCATCATGAAGGCAGATGAAGGCGTGGTGCTCCGAGGCTGAAAGTGTGAATTTCTGAAGGCTGTTCTGCTTGGAAGCTCGCGAGAATGCTGAAGACGTGAAGAGGCCAAGCTTGAAGGCGTGATTCGACTCTGATCCTTCTACCTGGAGTGCTGAGCAGTGAAGGCGTGACACTCAGAACCCTGAAGGCGTGCTGGAGGATGAAGACACACAGAAGGCGTGTTCAGCAGAAGACTGAAGGCGCTGAAATGCTGGAGGTGTTCTACAATTTCGAATTTTTCACATTTTAGGCTGATTTTTAGTTCTTTCACTTAATGCCACTTGTGTAACACTTTATACATTTTATGTTGCGTATTAGTTATGTTTTCCCAACTCTATATATAGGGATGGTAGCTAGCATGTAAAGAGAGATTTTTAGAGAGGATTCTAGATTTTAGAACTATCGTTTGAATTTTAGCGGGAGCTTTTCTCCCTCTCATTTTCTCTCTCTAGATATATTTTCTCTCACTAAACATTTCTTCTCCGATCTCAACTCCGATTGTGAATTTAGACTGGATTCATCTTGCTTATTCTCAATTGACAAAGGAATCGACAATTCTCTCGAATTAAATCGGTAAACTCTTCCAATTAAGTGAGAATGAGCTTATCAACGTTGCAATTTGTTGATTTTGAAATGAGAAAGATGTTTTCTGGCTAAATCTATGATATCTTAGGATTCAAGATGGATGAATACATGAATTAGTAGATTATATGCTATGCAATCGATCTAATTGTTGAATCTTGAAATCACATTGGAATTATGCATAAACATATGTTGAATTTCATAATTCCTAGCTAATCTTGAATAGATCAAACTTCAATTGTGGTCGACATGCTAAATTGATGAGTGATTAATCAAAGAAGCGAAGATGCATGAATTGAGAACTAAATTGTGATTGTTTAAGTCTTTGCACTTGTTTTCTGTAATCAAATCAATTCTTAGACTCAGGCCTCGCCATAGGAAGTTTTAATGAATTGAAACAATATGAAAAGTGTTAAAGGAGCTTTCTGTGTTAACAACAATGATATGTGAACCCTAGGATGGGCCTCGCCATGGGAGTTCTTAGGACTTTGCATGTTAGAGTAGTTAGCTGGGAGAGTTGAGACTTTGCGGAGCTTGTTCCACCATTCTCGGGCCTCGCTATGGGAGAGGATGGTGATTTGGGGGGTACAAGAAGTGGTGTGGTCGCCATGCTAACCACAGCTTGAACTTTTAGGCAATTTAGGTCTCCAATGCATTTAATCGTTTACTGATTGCATAGCATAGATTTACTAAGCCTGTGTTCATCCAATTTAAGAATCTTGAGATATCTGTTTCATTCTTGCTTGTCATTTTCTTTTGTATGTCTGTCCTCGTTCTTTTGCATGAAATTACATTCTTTCTAGTACTTAGATTCAGTGACAAGACTTTTAGAACAGTTTGCTCAATTTTCTTGACCTACGCCTTCCCTGTGGATTACGATCCCTGCTTCCACTTCTACAGTAGTTGTTAGGGTAAAATTGACGAGGTGCGACACGCGATATCAATTTTTTGAGCCGTTGCCGGGGAAGGCAATCGATTCTGGAATTTGTTGAATTGTTCTAGATTTTTACTTGTTCTACTTGTGTTTTTGTTTGTGGCATTTACCTTAGTTTTCATTTTGTGTTGTTTATTGTTCGTGTTGAGAATTGTGATCTGTTTCTGTGTTGCATATTTGAAGTACTTGTTTCTTTGTTATTACACTTCACTACGGTGTGTTGTGTATGCCAAGGTCTAGCAGGTTTGCAGGAGAACCACAATTC
The DNA here is from genome assembly GCA_016586305.1 of Ophiorrhiza pumila. Lineage (NCBI taxonomy): Eukaryota > Viridiplantae > Streptophyta > Magnoliopsida > Gentianales > Rubiaceae > Ophiorrhiza > Ophiorrhiza pumila. Next base: position 20,222,401 of record BLIW01000011.1, read on the forward strand.
CTATTGGATCTTGAGTTGGAGAAAACTTTGAGAGCAAAGCTAAGGCAACAGAGAGAAATGGCTGCACAAGGAGCACAAGCACCTAGGTTTGGAGATCATTACGCAGTAAATTTCGATAACCGATTTGGGCATCAGGACATCGATGTGAAAAGTTACCACATTCCTCCACAAATTGTTTCCATGATTACCCAGGGCCAATTCTTCCAAGGTCTTGACAATGAGGATCCTAATGACCACCTTGATTGGTTTCTCGGGTTATGTAGCACTTTTAAGTTGCCAAGAGTTGACAGGGGTGAAGTTCACAGGATTTTGTTTCCTTTATCTTTGCGTGGAAAGGCTAAACATTGGTTCAAGAGCATTGGGGGAACAAATGTGGAATGTCATTTGATGATCTACAGAAGAGGTTCTTGTCCAAATACTTCTCTCCAGCTAAGCTTGAAAAGAGAAGGCTGGAAATTATGAACTTTCAGCAACAAGAAGGTGAGACATTTAGAGAAGCTTGGGAGAGATTTAACGACCTAATCAGACAATGCCCCAATCATGACTTGGGAGAGATAAGGGAACTAAACACTTTTTTCAAAGGCCTAACTCCTGAATCCTCTTTGATGGTTAAGGCATGTGCTAACGGGGCAATCAAAGACAATTCTGTGCCTGAAGTACGGGAGCTATTTTATCAAATTGCTGAGGACGAGTATATCTTCCCAGAGATCCAAAAGCCACATGCCAGAAGACAAAGAGGAGTACTTGATATAAATGAGGAAACATCACTCAGTGCAAAATTTGAAGCATTGGCTAAGCAAGTGCAAACTCTAAAGGCAACTCAAGCCAAGACACCTGTGTTGTCTTGTGGATTATGCAAGGGTGAACACTATACTGATGAGTGCTCTGTCACTACTGAATCCATTCAATATGTGAATAATTATGGCAACAGGCCACAGTACTCTGGAAATTACTCAGGATGGAACAACAGAGGATATGGAGGCAATCAAGGAACTTGGGGCAACAAAACCAAAGCCAGGGAAGCCAATATACTCAAGGGAATGAGCAAAGGAGAAATACCAATCCTCCACCAGGTTTTGATCACCAAGCTAGTACATCAGAGCAAGAACAAGGGAAGCCATCTGTGGAAGGTATGTTTCAAAAGTTGTTGGAGAGGTTGGACAAGAATGAGCAGAGGTCTGAGCAAAGGTTTGGAAGCTTGAATCAAGTGTTAAACATCATGAAGCCATTTGGAAGAATATTGAGATGCAGATTGGTCAATTGGCTAATGATGTGCATCAGAGGCAAAAAGGAGCACTACCAAGTGACACTGTTCTGAATCCAAAAGGAAGGGAAGCATGCAATGCCATCACTTTGATGAGTGGAAAACTTTTGCCAGGAAATAAACCGTCAGAAGTTAAGAGTGATTGTGCAGAAGAAGACCAGAAAGAGGAAGCTGAGGAAGTGTTGGAACTTAAGAAGGATAATGAGCAAGAGGATGGTAAGACTGTGAAGAATGACATACCAGCTAGGGTAGGAAATGAGATCACCAAGAACTCCAATCCTTACAACTATCCTGAGTATGCTCGTAAACCTCCTTTTCCAGAGAGGAAGAAACCACCTCCTCAAAAAGTCCCTCAGTTCAAGAGGTTTCCATGATGGTTTCTGAGTGCACTCAAGCAAGTGAATGTGAATCTTCCCCTAATGGATTTAGTGACTTCAATGCCAAAGTATGCTAAGTATCTCAAGGATCTCATCTCCAACAAAGAGCAAATCTTGAGATGTGAGGTTCCCATGATGGTTTTTGAGTGCACTCAAGCTTGGATGGTTCATGATCTTCCTCCGAAGCTTAAGGATCCTGGGAGCTGTACTATTCCATGCAAAATAGGCACAAGGCATTTTGCAAAGGCTTTATGTGATTTGGGTGCTGGGATCAATTTAATGCCATTGTCCATAGCTATCAGTGTTGGATTGGAAAGCCGGATTCGCCCAGTTGCGGTAACTTTACAATTAGCAGACAGGTCATTGGTGTCTCCTACAGGTTTGGTTGAAGATGTTCTGGTAAGAGTTGATAAATTCACTTTGCCTGTTGATTTCATTGTTCTTGATATGGAGGAGGACCCTGAGGTACCTTTAATTTTCGGTAGGCCATTTTTAGCTACGGGCGATGCTTTGATTGGTGTTCGAAACAAAACTGTCACCTTTAGAATTAATAAAGAGGAAGTAGTTTTTGACGTGAATTGCAATGAAGCAACCTAGGCATTTAGAATCTTGTTGTTCCATTCAGGTTGTTGAATGTTCTCCTACTTTCGTTGATGATGGTGTTAAGCATGACTATATTTCAGTTGATGAAATTGTGGATGATGAAGAAATTGATTGTGATGAGCTTGATGTAGAAGATTGCATGTTTTCATTAGAGAGTGCACGCATAGAAGAATGTGGTTACATAGATATATCAAACTTTGAAATGCCAAGTCAATCTTTGGTAGATCATACCTCACAGGAAGCATGTGTTAAGAATTGCTCGATTGATAGTGATGAACATGTTTTACTTGATGATGATGATGACTGTTCTTTTCTTGATACTTTGATAAATTGCATAGAGTCACATCTGGAAGGACATTGTGATACCATAAATCAAGATAATGTGGAAATTGGTACTTTTGAAACTGAGAAGGAATCTGAGTGTGCAATCGGTACTTCACATCCAGTGCATAATGAGAGATTTTTGTTACGAAATGACAATGTAGATTGTGATGATAATTTTGAGAAAATTTGTGGAGTCAATAATGTTAGTTTTGATGATAAAAATGTTAACATTTTGAATGACAATGATAATATGGTGAACAATTGTGAATTTGAGGCATTTGTTTTTGAACTTTCTGATGAGTTGATTGAGACCATGGATGTGCATTCCTTGGTTGAGCCTTGCAGGACTACTGTGGTTAGTGTGGTAGAAGAGGGCTATGATGTGGTTCGAATGAATGTGAAATTTGGAGAAAGTTTTTCTCATGATCCTATGCTTACACATCTCCTCAACACTCGAGTGTCTTCTGGGAAGAAGGAGCATGCCTATGAGAGTTCATCTTTTGTGTGGTGCAGAGATGGATTTACTGAGTTCTTTTCATGACCAAGACATACGTGTGGATGAATAAAGTCTAGCTGGAGACTATCTAAATCCAGAACTACTTCTTCTCCTTTAGCTTTAATAAGTAGTTTGTTTTCTTCTTTTTGTTTTGTCTTTGCGTTTCTTTCATTTTGGAATTCATTAATCAATACCACTCATGTTAAAGGTGTTTGCCCTGGAAGGACATTGCAAGAGATTAGCCATGCACTCAAAAGGTAAAGTGTGGGGGAGTGATGCCATGGAATTTTTCATATGAGGAAGTTGGACCAGGACATCTCCACAAAACAACATTGGAATTCATGACAAAATCAATACCAGGGAGCTCCTGAACCTATCTTTTCTTTACATTGAGGACAATGTATGTTTTAAGTGCGGGGGAGTGTATGTTTACCTGCATGACTTGTATGGGGGATGAAATTTTTTGTGATTAAATTTTTTGTGAACAAGTATGCTATTTTTCTAGTTTGTTGGGTAAAATTGTGTCGTTTGCATATTATTTCCCGTTACATGTTGTGTTTTTCATTGTTGTGCAAAATTTTAAAGTTTTTGATAAAAAAAAATTTTTGAACTTTTTGAATAAGTGATGGAGTTGATGTGTTTCAATGAAATATGGTGTTAGTATTGGTGAGTGTTGTTGTGGAAAAGGTGTCAAGAGCTTGAGTGTTGGACTGGAAAGTGAATAGCGCACACGTATTTGAAACTTTGTTCCTAGTTCATTATGGCTTGTTCCAAGTTCATCACAAATAAACTTTTTGATCTTGCAAGTGAAAATTTTTGTTCTTTGTACTAAGTTTGAAGAAATTGGCATATTTTGCTGGCTAAAGCACGATGTTAAGGTAAGATAGATATGCCATGCAAAAATCCAAAAGACATAGGAGGTAATGTGGATGGATTTTTTCGTTCTTTTTGTTATGCATTTATCTGGTGTTTCCAGAATTTGTGCATGTTTAGTCAATTTGGGATTCTTATGAACATGTGCTTGCACAAGAAATGATATAGAGAAAAAGCCATTTGGCAACTGGGAAGGAAAAAGTCATAAGAACCTGGCATTCAAATTTGGAGAAAAAAGCCATAAAACCCAGGCATTATTTCAGTCACCAATGTGTGAAACAAATATGCACCAATGTGCAGAATAAGGGCAATGTCCCATAGAGTACCAATGTACGTATAGGTACCATTGATCTTGTGATTGCATGTTCATAAGAGTGGACAAAGAGATTGGCATGTAGTGAATGGGTTGTGAAACCAGCTAGATGGTGTATAGCAAGAGAATAAATGAAGTTCATGTTCCTCAGCACACACTTGCACGTATGACATTTTGGTCTTTATTCATTGTGCTTTAGTTGATAATTTGTGCTGAAATCTAAAAGCTGGGTGCCGGGAACCTTGAAATAAATTTTTGTGTGGAAAATGTTTTGATGGACTTGGATGTGGTAATTGTGGATGAATGAACAAATGTGTTAAATACGGGTGATAAAAAATGAGTTTTGAGTATACCATTTGCTTGAGGCCAAACTATTGTGAATGGTGTTGAAATGGATAGGGAAGTGTTCTTTTCCCTATCACGAGTTCAGAGCATGGTGTGTGTGTGGCATGGTTTTGTGATTGAGTTGAATGGTTTCGTTTTGTGTGTTTGCTTGAGGACAAGCAAAAGTTCAAGTGTGGGGGAATTTGATAAGTTCGTTTTATACCAACTAATATGTGTTAAATAACTTGGCTTTTGTTGCATGTTTTATGTACATATGTGAGGTTTTGAGAGGTTTTATGCATTTATATGTTTACAATGTGAAAATGATCAAATGGTGTAAAATGAGCAAAAATGATGGTAGATGAAGTGAAAAATGTTAAAAGGCAAATGAAGGAACCAATAATGCATATTTGGCCATTTTAGGGTTTTGGGCAGCTTGGTTGTGCAAATTCATTTGATCATAACTTCTTCAATGCTAGTCCAAATGAAGCGTTCTTGGATGTTTTGGAAAGATCATTGAGTTGTCTTCAATTCTGATGTTTTAACTTTCTTCCAATTCTGTGAGTAACTATGAGAAACGGGTGCATCTTTATGATTGCCACTTCAGGATTTAGCTATTGAATTCATAATGCCACAGTTTGGTAGATTCTTAATAACTTGAGCTATAGATCTCTACTTTCAGTGATTCGTGATCCATTGGAAAGCCAAGCTATAGACCTAGAACTCTTATGTTTACCATCGAGTCCAATTCAGATGTTAAAACACACGAATCTTGCTTGGAAGTTATTTGTTGTACAGAAATGGTGTCATCACACACTATGCACTCACAAAACTCTAGCGAGCATTTTCACAAACACCTCACAAGCAATCCACTCTCGCACAACCTCACAGCTGTACACTCGCACACACTCATGCGGCGAGGTCACCTCGCCGCACAAGCTCACCTGCACACTCGCACGCACTTCAGGCGACGAGCTTAGCTCGTCGCAGACCTCGTCGCACACATCACTCGCACACACCTCACCAACACTCGCACCCATGCACAGTACTCTCAAGCACTCAGCACACACCTCACATGCGGCGAGGTCACCTCGCCGCAATACACATTCACACCACTCTTCTCACTTCTCACACGTTTGCACACAGCTCTCCACTTGCTTTTCATCCTCAACACTTGAAATCACTCAAAGCTTTACATCCTTAATGCATGACACAAGTTTGCATTTCATGAATCAGTTTTACAAACACTCAAAACACCTCTCACTCCACTTCAAATTCATGTTCACAACATCATTCTCATGTCACTCCATAAGTTCACAATTCAATTCACTCACATCTACTCTGCACATTATCACGTTATCACACTCAAGCTCACCAACATATTCCACATTCATTTCCCTCACACTTATGCACACTACACTTTACATTTTATTCTTGCGTTCTTCATTCAAAAATTCACAACTCTCACAACATATTTCCATTCTTGCTTCAGAAGGCCAATACCCATCTCACACACTTCATTCTTGGTTCTTTGAATGCATTTCATTATTCATCCATTCACTTCACACATTCATGAACACTCACTCAAGTTGGTATTCAGTTTGCACATAACCCATTTTATTTCGTCATGTTACTTCCTCACCAGCACACTTACTTCACTCTATGATCACTCAAACACCCACTCTCACACTCGCACATGCACGGCGAGGTCTAGCCGCGAGACCTCGCCATTAAACACATTGCATAGCGAGACCTCGCCGCGAGGTCTTGCCAGCAAAACGCACACACGGCGAGACCTCGCCGTGCGAGGTCTCGCCACACACACACACTTCACGGAGGCGAGGTCTCGCCACTATATTTGCTTTGGGTTTTATGTTTGGACAAAGTGGAAAAAATAGAAAAGTGAGGACGGTTTGTTCCATGAAATCTCCAACTTTGTGCACTAAAGTGATTGGGTCATAACTCTCTCATCTTAGCTCCAAAATGGGTGTTTTGAACGCTTATGGTAAGATAAGATATAGGGCTTTAACATTCATGCTTTAAGATTTCCCTAATTCACAGTGCATCATGGTCAAATCTTGGCTGGAAGTTGCAGCCATAAAGCATGTTGTTTTTGAGTTTCCAGAAAATGGCTAATTGTTTAACTTCTGATTTTCTGAATTTCCAGGCAGATGAAGGCGTGGTGCTCCGAAGGCTGAAAGCGTGAATTCCTGAAGGCTGTTCTGCTTGGAAGCTCGTGAGGATGCTGAAGACGTGAAAGAGGCCAAGCTTGAAGGCGTGATTCGACTCTGATCCTTCTACCTGGAGTGATGAGCAGTGAAGGTATGACACTCAGAAGCCTGAAGGCGTGCTGGAGGATGAAGACACACAGAAGGGGTGTTCAGCAGAAGACTGAAGGCGCTGAAATGCTGGAGGAGTTCTACAATTTCGGATTTTTCACATTTTAGGCTGATTTTTAGTTCTTTCACTTAAGGCCACTTGTGTAACACTTTATACATTTTATGTTGCGTATTAGTTACGTTTTCCCAACTCTATATATAGGGAAGGTACCTTGCATGTAAAGAGAGATTTTTAGAGAGGATTCTAGATTTTAGAACTATCGTTTGATTTTTAGCGGGAGCTTTTCTCCCTCTCATTTTCTCTGTCTAGACCTATTTTTTCTCACTAAACATTTCTTCTCCGATCTCAACTCTGATTGTGAATTTAGACTGGATTCATCTTGCTTATTCTCAATTGACAAAGGAATCGACAATTCTCTCGAATTAAATCGGTAAACTCTTCCAATTAAGTGAGAATGAGCTTATCAACGTTGCAATTTGTTGATTTTGAAATGAGAAAGATATTTTCTGGCTAAATCTATGATATCTTAGGATTCAAGATGGATGAATACATGAATTAGTAGATTATATGCTATGCAATCGATCTAATTGTTGAATCTTGAAATCACATTGGAATTATGCATAAACATATGTTGAATTTCATAATTCCTAGCTAATCTTGAATAGATCAAACTTCAATTGTGGTCGACATGCTAAATTGAGGAGTGATTAATCAAAGTTAGCGAAGATGCATGAATTCAGAACTAAATTGTGATTGTTTAAGTCTTTGCACTTGTTTTCTGTAATCAAATCAATTCTGAGACTCAGGCCTCGCCATAGGAAGTGTTAATGAATTGAAACATTAGGAAAAGTGTTAAAGGAGCTTTCTGTGTTAACAACAATGATATGTGAACCCTAGGATAGGCCTCGCCATGGGAGTTCTTAGGACTTTGCTTGTTAGAGTAGTTAGCTGGGAGAGTTGAGACTTTGCGGAGCTTGTTCCACCATTATCGGGCCTCGCCATGGGAGAGGATGGAGATTTGGGGGGTACAAGAAGTGGTGTGGTCGCCATGCTAACCACAGCTTGAACTTCTAGGAAATTTAGGTCTCCAATGCATTTAATCTCTACTAAAACGTCGATGTCTTGATGCACCTTAAATGTCGTGAGGATTAGGGTTATAAATTTATTTGATTCGGTTATGCCTTAGCTTTTAACCCTAGCTCCAAAACCGCTATCAAATTGGTGCCGGGAATTAAAGTTTAATCTTCACGCCTATCAGTTAGCATGGCAACCACAGCACTCCCCTTACTTCCTAACGCCATTCTCTCCTGTGGCGAGGCCCGAGAATGGTGGTTTTCACTTCGCAAGGTCCCAACTTTCCAAGCTAACTACTCTAACATGCAGATCCTAGGAAATCCCATGGCGAGGCCCGACCTAGGTTTGAATGTCTTCGTTTATTAATACAGAGAGCTTCTTTAACACTTTTTCCTAATGTTTCAATTCATCAAAGCTTCCCATAGCTAGGCCTGAATCTCAGAAATGAAATAATCATAGAAAGCAAGTGTAAAGACTCAGACAATCAAACTTTAGTTCTCATTTCATATATCTTCACTAACGTTGGTGAATCAATCCTCAACTTAGCATGGCGACCACAATCGAAGCTCGATCTATTTAAAATCAGTGCAGAGATATGAAATCAACATATTTCTAGTGATAAATTAAAATCAGATTTCAATCTTTATCAATTACGTCAATTACATAGCATGAAATCCTCTAAATCATGTATTCATCTGTTTAGAACCCTAAGATATCACACGATTAGCCAGAAAATTCCATATTCAACTCATATTCATCAAATTCCAACATTAAGCAATTAAATTCCATCAAATTGAAGGATTTCAACGATTAAAGTGTACAGGAATGTCAAATGCTCCTTCGATTGAGTTCAATATGTAATCTTCGGTACACAGTCACGATCGGAAATGAAATCGGAGAAGAAAATATAGAGAGAGAAAATCCTAGAGGGAGAAAGTTAGAGAGAGAAACTTTCTCTCTCTAATTCAAAAGTCTGTTAACTATCTAGAATCCTCAATCCCTCCCTTAAAAATTTTAACTAATCCTCTATATATAGAGGTTACAGAAAACGAAATAATACGCAAACGTAGAATAAACAAGAAATGACAAGAATGCCACTACGAAGAATGACTAAAATCAGCATAAATGAAAATCTCAAATAGTAAGCTAATGCCAGCGCCTTTTAGCCTAAGCCCCTGCGCCTCCACTTCAGTTCCCATGCCTTCTAGTCAACTCAACACACGCCTTTAGTAGCCTCCTCACGCCCTTGAGCCTTTGAAAATCACGCCTCCGAGATGTTGTTCCAATCCCTTGTGTGCTCAGCTCCAATCACGCCTTTACTACGTGTGCTCTTCACGCTTCCAAGCTCCCACCTTCAAAGGTCATCCTGTACTCAACACTTCGTCGCGCCTTTGAGCCTAAAATCCACACTCCTTCAACATCTTCTGCACAAGAACAAAAAACCAACACTTAGTCAATTTTTTTCCTCAGCCACAAAGAAGACAACTCCCAAGGCGAGGTCTCGCGGCGAGACCTCGCCGTGCAAAATGGTGTGGACGAGACCTCGCAGCGAGGTCTTGCCTTGTGTGGGTGTGTGGGCGAGGTCTCGCAGCGAGACCTCGCCGTGTGTTGTGTGTGTGGGCGAGACTTCGCGGTGAGGTCTCGCCGCGTAGTGCATGTATGGGCGTGTGCGCTTGTGTTCGTGAATGAGAAATGTAGTATGTTGTGTAGTTTATGTGAGAGATGTTGTGAAAGTTGTGAATGAAAAATGTTGTGAATGGTATGGTAACATGGAGAAATGGAAATGAGAAATGAAATGAAATGTGGAAGAAGACATGAAGAGTGCAAGGAAGTGATGAATCATAGAACAAAGGAATGGTGGATGCAAAATGAAATGTAAAGATTAATGAACATTTGATAAGATGGAAACGAAAATTCATGTAGTCATGATCAAACAACTTAAACAATGAAATCTTATATATGCCATATCAAGTACCCACTTTACTTTTCAAACTTGAAATGTACCACTTAACACATGAAACCATTTGGATTGCAAAATGTATGTTCTCATGAAGTCACAAATGTTGTAGAGAAAATAATGAATCTTAGCTTCCAACAAATACAAACACAACCACAATTCGGAAAGTAAATACAAAGAAGTGAAACATGTGTGTGTGGAGTGAGACTTCGTCGCATGAGCTCGTTGCTTGCTCATGCAGCGAAGTGTGCTAGTGTACGCGACGTGCATGCGGCGAGGTGAGCTCGCCGCATGGTGAGTGCGCGAGAGTGCATGCGAAGTAGGTGCTCGTGTGCGGCGAATTGGGTGCTTGTGTGCGATGCAACCATTTCAGAACAAACAAACTACTTTAACACAGAATATGTGTGTCTTAGCCTATGAATTGGACTTTGTTATGAATACAAGAGTTTTAGATCCTTCTCTTAACTTTCCATTGGTTTAAGAATCAACATCATTAGAGGTCTGTAGCTCAATATTTACTCATTCTACCAAATTGTGGCATTAAGGAGAATCAAGAAAAACCCTAATTAGGCAGTCACAAACATGCCCCCGATTCTTCTATTTGCACACAAAATTAGAGAAAAGTTAAACATAAGAATTAAAGTTTACTCAAGGAGCTTTACAGAACATCCAAAAACTCATCAATCGGATTAGAATTGAGAAAGATACACTCAAATGAAGTTCAGGTACCAAATCTGCACAAACACCTAAATCAAGCATATAAAGGAATTTTCGAATTTCGCAAGTACATTTCAGCTCAATTAATCCTTTCCTTGATTCCGCACTTAAAATCACACATTTGTACCAATAGTACCACCTTCTTGCCAATTTTCTTTATTTTAGCACTCTAACCTTCACACCACATAATTGTACAAGTTGGCACCAAACAAAGCAAAATTGTATGAAAACAAGTCAAAAAGCTAAGTGAGTTAATACATTTAAGTTGGTATAAAACCAACTTATCATATAACTCAAGATTGTTTCTAAAAAATTGAAAATAAAATATATAAATGATCTAAAATGCTTTTTTTGGATAAATTTTTTACATCATTTGATGAGAAATATGTAATATAGTCATTTGTGTACAAAAAAAAGAAAATTTAAAATTTTCAAACATCACCACATTCGATTAGTTATAACTCACTATTTTTTTAATAAAAATAGAAACTTCCAAAAAAAATCGCAAATGCTCTTTTTTTTGCCCACTTCAATAAAATGTATGTAATCTAGTTATTTGTGCATAGAAAATAGGGGCCTAAAAATTTTTAAAAATCACCATTTACAATAGGTTATAACTCACAGTTTTTGGTCAAAAATAGAAAAGTCAGAAAAATGGCCCATGGGAATTTTTTTATATCAACAATTTTCACCCAACATAACTTGAAAACATGTGATCTCATTATTTGCAGAAAAACATTAAAAAATTAAAAATTATAGAAAAATCATTACTTTCCTTGATGGAGGTATATAACTCACAATCTTTGAAAAAAAAAGTAAAGAAAATCGCGTAATGTTGCCCACGGATTTTATTTTGTGCCTGGTTTTTGTATCAAACTTAATAAGAACACAAGTAATCTAATAACGTGTATGAAAAAAGTAAAATATTTCAAAATGACAATTTTCGGTGAGATATAACTCAAGATTTTTTCAAAAAAAATTGAAAATAAAAAAAATTAAATTTTCTAAAATGCTTTTTTGGATAAATGTTTTCACATAATTTGATGAGAAATATGTAATATAGTGATTTGTGTACAAAAAAATAAGAAATTTAATATTTTTCAAAACTCACCACTTTTGGTTAGTTATAACTCACTATATTTTGACAAAAATAAAAATTCCAAACCAAAATTCGCAAATGCTCTTTTTTTGCCCAATTCAATAAAAAGTATGTAATCTAGTTATTTGTGCATAGAAAATAGGCACCTAAATTTTTTTTAAAATCATCATTTACAGTAGGTTATAACTCACCGTTTTTGGTCAAAAATAGAAAAGTGTGAAAAATGGCCTATGGGATTTTTTTTATATCAACAATTTTCACCCAACATAACTTTTTTTTTTTTAGCAAATTAGGGCCGCCACACCCTATTATTATTAATAGAAACCAGAATCACCCAACATAACTTGAAAACATGGGATCTCATTATTTGCAGAAAAAGATTAAAAAACTACAATTATAGAAAAATCATTACTTTCCTTGATGGAGGTATATAACTCACAATCTTTGAAAAAAAAAAGTAGAGAAAATCGCGTAATGTAGCACACGGATTTTATTTTTTGTCTGCTCTTTGTATCAAACTTAATAAGAACACAAGTAATCTAATGACGTGTATGAAAAAAGTAAAACATTTCAAAATGACAATTTTCGGTGAGATATAACTCAAGATTTTTTCTAAAAAAATTGAAAATAAAAAAATATAAATGTTCTAAAATGCTTTTTTTGGATAAATGTTTTCACATTATTTGATGAGAAATATGTAATATAGTTATTTGTGTACAAAAAAAAAGAAAATTTAAAATTTTCAAACATCACCGCTTTCGATTAGGTATAACTAATTTTTTTTTTTAAAAATAGAAACTTCCAAAAAAAAAATCGTAAATGCTCTTTTTTTTGCCCAATTCAAAAAAATGTTTGTAATCTAGTTATTTGTGCATAGAAAATAGGCACCTAAAAATTTTTAAAAATCTCCATTTACAATAGGTTATAACTCACAGTTTTTGGTCAAAAATAGAAAAGTGTGAAAAATGGCCCATGGGATTTTTTTTATATCAACAATTTTCACCCAACATAACTTGAAAACATGTGATCTCATTATTTGCAGAAAAAGATTAAAAAATTAAAAATTATAGAAAAATCATTACTTTCCTTGATGGAGGTTTATAACTCACAATCTTTGAAAAAAAAAAGTAAAGAAAATCGCGTAATGTAGCCCAAGGATTTTATTTTTTGTCTGCTCTTTGTATCAAACTTAATAAGAACACAAGTAATCTAATGACGTGTATGAAAAAAGTGAAACATTTCAAAATGACAATTTTCGGTGAGATATAACTCAAAATTTTTTCTAAAAAAATTGAAAATAAAATAATATAAATGTTCTAAAATGCTTTTTTTGGATAAATGTTTTCACATCATTTGATAAGAAATATGTAATATAGTTATTTGTGTACAAAAAAACAAGAAAATTTAAAAATTTCATACATCGCCACTTTCGATTAGGTATAACTAACTATTTTTTATAAAAATAGAAACTTCCAAAAAAAATCGTAAATGCTCTTTTTTTTGCCCAATTCAATAAAATGTTTGTAATCTAGTTATTTGTGCATAGAAAATAGGCACCTAAAAATTTTTAAAAATCACCATTTACAATTGGTTATAACTCACAGTTTTTGGTCAAAAATAGAAAAGTGTGAAAAATGGCCCATGGAATTTTTTTATATCAACAATTTGCACCCACTATAACTAGAAAATATGTATTCTCATTATTTGCGGAAAAAGATTAAAAAATTTAAAAATTATAGAAAAATCATCATTTTCCTTGATGGAGGTATACAAGTCACAATCTTTGAAAAAAAGTAAAGAAAATCGAGTAATGTTTCCTACGAATTTTATTTTTTGTCTGCTTTTTGTATCAAACTTAATAAGAACACAAGTAATCTAATGACGTGTATGAAAAAAGTAAAATATTTCAAAATGTTAATTTTTCGTGAGATATAACTCAAGATTTTTTCTAAAAAAATTGAAAAAAAAAATATAAATGTTCTAAAATGCTTTTTTTGTATAAATGTTTTTACATAATTTGATGAGAGATATGTACTATAGTTATTTGTGTTCAAAAAACAAAAGAAAATTTAATTTTTTTTAAAAATCACCACTTTCAGTTAGTTAGAACTCACTATTTTTTGACAAAAATAGAAATTTTCAAAAAAAAATTTTGCAAATGCTCTATTTGGTCCATTTTTTTGCCCAACTCAATAAAAAGTATGTAAACTAGTTATTTGTGCACAGAAAATAGGCATCTTAAAATTTTTAAAAATCACCATTTACAATAGTTTATAACTCACCGAATTTGATCAAGAATTGAAAAGTGTGAAAAATGGACCATGGAATTTTTTTTATATCAACAATTTTCACCCAACATAACTAGAAAACATGTGATCTCATTATTCGCTGAAAAAGATTAAAAAATTAAAAATTATAGAAAAATCATTACTTTCCTTCATGGAGGTTTATAACTCACAATCTTTGAAAAAAAAGTAAAGAAAAACACGTAATGTAGCCCACAGATTTTATTTTTTTTCTGCTCTTTGTATCAAACTTAATAAGAACACAAGTAATCTAATGACGTGTATGAAAAAAGTAAAACATTTCAAAATGACAATTTTCGGTATGATATAACTCAAGATTTTTTCTAAAAAATTTTAAATAAATATTATAAATGTTCTAAAATGTTTTTTCTGGATAAATTTTTTTACATCATTTGATGAGAAATATGTAATATAGTTATTTGTGTACAAAAAAAAAGAAAATTTAAAATTTTCAAACATCACCACTTTCGATTAGTTATAACTCACTATTTTTTATAAAAATATAAACTTCCAAAAAAAAATCGTAAATGCTCTTTTTTTTGCCCAATTCAATAAAATGTTTGTAATCTAGTTATTTGTGCATAGAAAATAGGCACCTAAAAATTTTAAAAAATCACCATTTACAATAGGTTATAACTCACAGTTTTTGGTCAACAATAGAAAAGTGTGAAAAATGGCCCATGGGATTTTTTTTATGAACAATTTGCACCCACTATAACTAGAAAATATGTATTCTCATTATTTGCGGAAAAAGATTAAAAAATTTAAAAATTATAGAAAAATCATCATTTTCCTTGATGGAGGTATATAAGTCAAAATCTTTAAAAAAAGTAAAGAAAATCGCGTAATGTTTCCTACGAATTTTTATTTTTTTGTCTGCTTTTTGTACAAACTTAATAAGAACAGCAGTAATCTAATTGACATGTATGAAAAAGTAAAATATTTCAAAATGTTAATTTTTCGTTGAGATATAACTCAAGATTTTTTTCTAAAAAATGAAAAAAAAATATATATAATGTCTACAATGTGCTTTTTTTGTATAAATGTTTTTACATAATTTGATGAGAAATATGTACTATAGTTATTTGTGTTCAAAAAAAATAAAATTTAATTATTTTTAAAAATCACCACTTTCTCTTAGTTATAACTCACTATTTTTTGACAAAATTAGAAAATTCCAAAAAAACAAAAATTGCAAATGCTCTATTTGGTCCATTTTTTTGCCCAACTCAATAAAAAGTATGTAAACTAGTTATTTGTGCAAAGAAAATAGGCATCTTAAAATTTTTAAAAATCACCATTTACAATAGGTTATAACTCACCGTGTTTGGTCAAGAATTGAAAAGTGTGAAAAATGGACCATGGGATTTTTTTTATTTCAACAATTTTCACCCAACATAACTAGAAAACATGTGATCTCGTTATTTGTAGAAAAAGATTAAAAAATAAAAAATTATAGAAAAATCATTACTTTCCTTGATGGAGGTTTATAAGTCACAATCTTTGAAAAAAAAAGTAAAGAAAATCGCGTAATGTAGCCCACGGATTTTATTTTTTGTCTGCTCTTTTTATCAAACTTAATAAGAACACAAGTAATCTAATGACGTGTATGAAAAAAGTAAAACATTTCAAAATGATAATTTTCAGTGAGATATAACACAAGATTTTTTCTAAAAAATTGAAAATAAAAAATAAAAATGTTCTAAAATGCTTTTTTTGGATAAATTTTTTTACATCATTTGATGAGAAATATGTAATATAGGTATTTGTGTACAAAAAAAGAAAATTTAAATTTTTCAAACATCACCACTTTCGATTAGTTGTAACTCACTATTTTTTTTATAAAAATAGAAATTTCCAAAAAAAATCGCAAATGCTCTTTTTTTTACCCACTTCAATAAAATGTATGTAATCTAGTTATTTGTGCATAGAAAATAGGTGACAGGTATGTCGCGTACTTGCAATTTTAATCCCTAAACTAGTGTAGATGTGATGAGTAGGATATCGAATCCACAGGGAAGGTAGTGGCTCAAGAATTTGAAGTATTACTCAAGGTATCACAACAGTGCAAGATTAAAAGAACAGGGGAAATTCACACAAATAAGTAATAACAAATCTTAAAAGTATGCCTTAGGGTTCTATACCGGACGATTGCCAGTTAAACTAACGGAATACTGTGCAATTGTCACTCAAATTAAACACAGAGGAGATCAATCTGCCTAGGAACATAGAAAATCATTGGCATGGTCACCACATGTCATCCTACACTCCCTGTCACCACTCTTTCCCTTGGCGAGGCCCAAGAGTGATGGTTTAAATCCGCAGAATCTCAACTTCCAGAGTTCCACGACTATAGCATGCAAAACCTAAGGTTTTTCTATGGCACGGCCTAACCTAGGTTCATCTGTCTTCGCGAAGCTCGGGAGGTCTCTTCTCACTTAGTTCTACAGGTTCAACAAACTTCCACCGGCATGGTGACCGCATCTCGGTTTGTGATCAAATTAAACAAGAGAGAAAACTGAATTCTCATACTTCAAGACCTCAATTCATGCATTTCTCACTCGAATCAGTATATTGAACCTTAACCTAGCATTACGACTACAAACAAGGATCGATTCAACGATTAGAAGTACAGAAGTTATGAAACTTGTCATATTCCAAGCATTAAATCAAGTATGAGTTCATTCTTCAACAATATAATCAATTACAAAGCATTTCCGACGTCTAATTATTCAATTATCCGGTTCAAACCCTAAGACATCGCCAATTTAGCCAAAAAATTCCATATTCAACTCGTAAACATCAAATTCCAACATTAAGCATTTGAATTTCATCAAATTGAGAAATTTGACCAATTAAAGTGTAGAGGAAGTGCAAATGCTCCTTCGATTGAGTTCAATATGCAATTTCTGGTACAAATTCACGATCAGAAATGAAATCAGAGAAAAAAATCTAGAAAGAGAAACTAGAGAGAGAAAGAGCAAAACAAGAGAAAAAATCCCGCTCTGGAAATCAAAAGTCAGTTATGAAATCTAGAATATTCGTCTCCATAAAAAGCTAACTAAATCCTCTATATATAGAGGTTACAAAACGTAAATAATACGCTAACGTAAAATGCCTAAGATATTACAAATATACCCCTGCCTAAAATCAAAGTCCAACACTCAACATAAGTGTAAGTCCGTAGTGGGAAGAACTCAAATTTAATTTCAGCGCCTTCGAGCCAGCATATTTGCGCCTTCAACACATCTCCGGCGCCTTTGAGTCTATCAACAACACGCCTTTAGCTCCCTTACTATGCCTTCAAGCCTCTGGGGATCACGCCTCCAATCTATCTTGCAAAACCCTTGAGTGTTCAGCTTCTTCACGCCTTTACTTCCTAGGCAACTCATGCCTTCATGCTTCCAGCTTCCACATCTCCTTCTGAACTTAGCTTTTGTGCGCCTCTAAGCCAATTACCGTCACGCCTTTACCGCTACCTAAACACACCACAAAAAATCTCAACACTTAGAAAAAAATTTTTGCCAAGATGAAACTCCAAAAAGCGAGGTCTCGCGGCGAGACCTCGCCGTGCATTTGAGTTTGTGGACAAGACCTGGTGGCGAGGTGTCGCAGTGCAAAGTGGTGGGAGCGAGGTCTCGCGGCGAGACCTCGCCTTGTAAATTATTTGTGGGCGAGACCTCGAGGCGAGGTCTCGCCGTGTATTTTGTGTGTGATGTGCAAGTGTATGTGGAGTGCAACCAGAATGTGAAGTATAGAGATGCAAAGCGGTGAGGTGCAAATGTAGAGTGAAGTGGAAGATGTGAGTGAGAATTGTGGAGTTTGTGAAGTGTAGTGTAGTGAACATAGTGAAGCTGTGATATGAGGATGAAAATCTTGAACTACAAATGAGAAGTGAAGTGAAGAATGAGCTATTATGAAGTATGTGTGATGCTAGTGAATTCCGTGTAGTGAAATGGACATAAGAAGTGAAATGTAGCACCTAACACATGACACCATTTGAATTGCAAAATATAAGCTTCCTAAAGTAGAAATGTTGCAAAGTAACAATTAATCATGGCTTCCAACATATACACACAATAAGCAAAGTCAAGAAGTGAAAATCAAGAAGTGAAAATCATGTGTGTGGAGTGAGACCTCGTCGCATGAGCTCGTCGCATGCTCACGCGACGAAATGTGCTAGAGTGTGTGCGATGTGCATTCGGTGAGGTGAGCTCGCCGCATGGTGAGTGCACGAGAGTACATGCGGCGAAGTGAGTTCGCCGCATGGTGAGTGTGCGTGCTAGTGTGCGAGTGGCATGCGTGATGCATGCGGCGAGGTGAGCTCGCTGCATGGTGTGTGCTGTACTAGAGTGTGCGAGTGTGTTGCGGCGAGGTGATCTCGCCGCAATGTGTGTGCAGGCGAGCGAGTGCTTGTGTGCGTATGAGTGAAGTGAGGTAAGTGCATGAGTGTATAACTAAGTGTCTAGTTCATCACAACGCTCTACTTCCATGCCAAATAAGTATGCCGTAGCCCCTGAATTAGACTTGATGGTAAACATAGAACTTCTAGATCTTCCTTTGAGCTTTCCACCGGTTCAAGAATGAGCATCATTCCGTACCTGTAGCTCAAGATATACACAGTTTACCAAACTGTGGCAGAAAGATAAAACCCTCAAACCAAAACCCTAATCCAAGCACCACAAAGAAGCCTCAGTTTCTCATGATTGCATACAGAATTTGGAGAAATTTAAAACATGACAATTAAAGTATGCACAAAGTGCTTTCCATAGCCACCAACATCTCCTCATTCGGATCAGAATTGGACAAGTTATACTCAAATCAAATTGCACATCCAAACTGCCCAAAACCCTAATTTAGCCTAAACAAGCCTTTAATTTTCTTCTTTTCAACCTAAACACACACACCACTTCATCCACCATCATTTTTACCCTTTTTTGCACCATTTACACATTACCATCTAGCAAACCACATATTAGCATAAAACAGTATAAATCACCACATATTTACATAGAACACAAGACAAAAGCTAAGAGATTTGGCACAAAATAGTTGGTGTAAAACCAACTCATCAAATTCCTCCACACTTGAGCTTTTGCTTGTTCTCAAGCAAACTTACACCCCGTACCACTTAGCACTAAACTTCTCTCCTTTGCCCAACTTGTTCTTCCATCGAGTTCATCCAAACAAATTTTTCATGCATAAAACTCATAACAAATCCTTAACTCCAAACCATCAAATTTTAGCACAAGTTATCAATCAAGGCACGATGAATAAAGACCAAAATGTCATGTGTGCCGTGTGTGCTGAGGAATACTGATCCATCTATTCTTATGCTTACATTACCTCTTTTGTTTCAACACATCCTTTTGCATAAACAATCACAATATCCACACACAAGAACTCAAAATTCACACAAGATCAATGGTAGCACATTGGTGGTTCTTTTAATTGATTTTATATCTCTTTTGCTTTTGCACTTTAGTGCTTGTTTGTTTTTTTTATCAACTTTATTACACACATTGGTGTGCTTGCCTGGGTCTTTTGGCTATTTTTTTCCACTTATGCTTGCCGAGGGTATTTCGGCTTTTCATTCCCAATTGCCAAAGGCTTTTTCTTCCATATCATCTCTTGTGTGACTAAAAGTTCCTGGATGTCTTTAAAGGACTATCTATGCTAGAGCAACCAAAACAACAGAGTAATGCATAACAACAAGAACAAATTGAATCGGTTTCCTCCTATGTCCAAGAACATGTTTGCATGGCATATCTATCTTACTTTAACATGATGCCTTGATTAACAAAATGTACTAATTTCATCAAGTTTGAAATCAAGAAGACAAAACAATTTTCACATGCAAAGCAATAGAAGAAATTTGATGAACTCAAATGTTAAACATAGCTTAACAAAAGGAGCAGAGGCATAGTACATAGTGTTCCACACTTCTACTTATTATTCACAACACATTTCCCTTCAAACAAAACAATTAAGAAACCGTTTCGCACAAAACTTTTAAGCTAGCACACTAACATACTTAAACATCATAAACACACTAACCATTCAACATCGACTTTTATTCTTCCTATCATTCATTCACAAGTCACACTTGCATGACTTCAAGACTTCAATGATGCATAGCATTCTTCAAGAAACTTGCCAATACTTCAATGTCAACTGAAACTTCACCATATATCAAGGCATTTTTGAAAAAAAAAATTAGCCATTCTAGCAATAAAGCCATGATATCTCCCTAAACACCATCCACCACTTTAAAACACATAGAGTATTTTGTAGTCAATAATACCACAACACAACTCCCCACAAAAAACACACCACCACAACTTATCAACAAGACATCTTCCACTTTGTAATCTTCCATACTTCACAACATCTAGCAAATCATCACAACTCATTCCAGCATATATTCCCACACTTCAACTCCTTAGAACACACAAAGACTCCAGATTCGCCAAACAATTCATAGCATCACACGATCATGCTTCGAAAACAAGAACGGACACAAAAACACCAGCTTCACAATATCATCACAACATAACTTCAAAGAAAGACTTCATTCCAACTTCAACATTCTTCACCGCATAACACCGCATAACAACATCATAGCATCATAATAAAACAGCACAAAATTAAGCACCACACTGATCATTAAACATCAACACACAAAAAACTCCCCCCCACACTTGCAATGCACATTGTCCCCAATGTAAAAGAATCAAGGAAAAGGGGCTCCCTGAGAAGAAGATGGTGCGGAAGAGGACGGAGGTGAGAACGAAGCTGTTGTTGAGAATGAAGGACCAGTGTATGGCTGCGCCACATAATGAAAAGGACCATGAACTGGTCCTGGAAGAGGCTGCCCTGAACCAATTAGTGGAATCCTCATCGCTGGCATGAATTCGGGATTTGGTAAAATTTCAGGAGTTGGAGGCATTGAAAGAATACGACCAAATGTAGGCAATGGTTGAGGAGCAGGTATGGCAGGCACCCCAACCGGCAGCACATGAATGGCAACACTAACAACGTCCTTTGACAGATTTGGTATACGGTACCCAGCCTATTGTGCAGATATTGGCGTTGGTTTAGGGGGTCCAGAATCCGAATGATAATACACAGCCATCTTATTGCACTTATCAAGCTCCAATTGCATGCTCATTTGTCTGTGATACAATACTTCAAACTGTTGTTGAGCCACTGATGACATATCATCCAATCTCTGATCCATTCTTGAAGCATGTACCGTCCAGTCTTGCTGTATATGCTCCACAGCCGCTTGCATCCTTTCCATCCGCTAATCCATATTCGAGAAACGGTGCTCAACTGATTGCCAAAAATCCTGTAAAGCTACGTGCAAAGAACTAAAATCATACATTTGTGATTCCCCATCTTCCTCAAAAGGTGGAGGGTCAGACTTGCTCCTCGATTTCTTAGCTCCAACTTTCTTGGCTCTCCTCATCTCCTTCTCCAAAGCCTGATATTTGATGTACAGTGGTGTTCCAATTGGCCCTGGATTCCTTTGCCACTCTCCAGCCTCAGTGTCCACTCCTTGAGCCATACATATCTCTTCAAGCAAAACAGGGAAGTAGAGAGCTGCACTATCTGTGTCAATCCCAGACTAAATACTCGACAGAATTATATGCCCAACATCGATTGGTCTCCGCCCTCGAATAGCCGATATCAAATACAACCGATCGCGGAGAACTTCAGTTGATTGGGAACTTGGCTTAATATGAGACAAAACAAACATCAACCAGATATTCGCATCACTGCGTAGCCATTCCACTCGGATATGTTTGCGATCACCCCTTGTATTTAATTCCCATTTAGAACCGGGCAAGGCCAATTTTTCTGTCAATATTTGATCGCAGTCATCATTATCTGAAAATGGTAAAGGATCATGAGAAAAATTTGGAGTGCCAAGATGATTGTTGATGAGCTCACTGGTAATCTGCACCCGTTTCCCTCGCACAAAGAATTCCCCAGCTTCATTCGGAAATTTTGCATTAGCATAGAATTCCCTCGCCAAACTAGCATTGCAAAAGCCTGGTGCACTTATGAGTTTCTTATCAAAACAGTGAAATGCCATCAACTCCGCAAATGGACCTCCTTCAACTGCAAATGCCCTCTCCAGATGAAGTTTTTTCATACCAATTCCATTCTCCCATCGTTTCTGAGCCCGTTTGTCTAAGAACACCGAAGGTTCACTATCTTGATTAGATTACC
Organism: Ophiorrhiza pumila; assembly: GCA_016586305.1. Taxonomy (NCBI): domain Eukaryota; kingdom Viridiplantae; phylum Streptophyta; class Magnoliopsida; order Gentianales; family Rubiaceae; genus Ophiorrhiza; species Ophiorrhiza pumila. The sequence goes on from BLIW01000011.1 coordinate 20,244,706, forward strand.
CTTCCTCTTCTTGGGGGTTTGAGCTTGCATGGTATACTGAGGGGGATCCTCGAATAAAGGCAAATCTTCATCTGGGAAGTACTCTGAATCAGAGTCAACGAGTGGTGGTTTCTGCGTTTTTCCTTTTCCTTTCTTTGAAGTCGTGGCCTTCTGTGAAGTGGAATCCTTTTTTGGTGCCATTCCTGCCAAGTACAACCAACAAAAATAAGCCTTTTGTGAAGTTGTATTTTTTTCCTTTACACATCAATATCAACGAAAAATTGGGGCATTAAAAACTTCAACTAGGAACTCCCACATTTATTCCCTCAAATAACGTTTACATCAAAACACCCAACCACAAGATATTAAGCCCAAAACATGACAACTTGGTTTTCCTCAGCTAATGGTTATATGAACAAATTCCAAATTTCTAACATAAACTCATGGCGACTTGGCATTAGTTTCCACAACCAAATTCAGCTTATCAAACATCCTTATTTCCAAGTCTTCAACATGATAACAAGATAAACCTTTCAAAATTTCAAAATCTCAAGTATACAAACCACAACTTGGCCAACTCCAAGAGCTGGATTCACTCAATTAAAGCAAGACATACTTAATGTTAGAAACTCATCACAACCGAAATGTTCTCTAGCAGAATATTGTCAACTTTCAGCTCTACACTTCAAGAAATAAGCCAAATTACCCCTTGAAACATTTCGATTTAGCCGAAACTTAAAACTGCAAATTTGTAAAGCACATTCTTAGCTAAATTTGGGGATAAGATTCACTCCATTTGGACTAAAAATGAGCAAGTTATGACCAAACAACCGAGGCATTCCAAACAGCAAAATTCCAGAATTTTTCAGATTAAAGAAACAACATGCATATAACCTTATCTCTGAAATAAGACTACATTTTATTCAAATCTTGCAAAAGTGCCCAATATAAACATTGTATCCCTATCGCTTAGCAACATCCTCCAATTGGAATCACCCAATTTGGACATATCTAGCTCAAGTTATCGTCAAATTACAGAACCCTATCAAAGCTGAATTTTTGCTGGAGTCTACTAAATTTCCCCCCACACTTAGCATGCATTTACTCTTTGGCCAAGCAACAAGAAACTTATACAACATCAACGTTCCTATTATTCTAGCAACACATCAACAATTTCATGCTTTTTACCCATCAACATGTTACGAGAAGTGTAAAAACCAACAACTTAAAAATGTAATCAAAGAGAACATACCTTGAGTGAAGACCCTAGACTAAGCTTGAAGGAAATAGAAATTGAAAAATGATGAAATGCTTTCACAACTCCCTTGACCGACACTTAGCTCAAGCAAAATGGTCTTCTCTTGCTATGGTATTAAGTGTTAGCAATTGTAGATGGCATTTATAGCACAAAAGCATGCATGAATACAACAATCGGTCAACACAAGCTTTAATATTCCCACCAAACACTAGCAAACATTTAAGCCATTCAAATGTGGGACCCATTCATATTCAAGGCATGTGAATTCTCAGCTCTCCCACTGCCCAACGCAACACCATGCAATAACTTTCCACTGCAAACCAAATTGGCACTTCATATGATTAAACATGCCCTCTCCAAATCGACATTCATGGCTATACCCACTTGGTTGTTCAACACTTCACTCCTAGTTCCATCTATCTTTAAGTGGTATTCAGCTTTTCCGACATTAAAGTATACACAGTATAGGAAGAAGTCAGTGCAATCTATACGATAAACAACATTCACTCTACAACACACAAATCAACTCTCACGCGCCACAGTAAAAACACTAAGCAAAGACACTCAAACAAAGACAATTGTACAAAAGCATAGTCTTTTGTCACACTCTTCAAATACCGCAGAACAACTCCCCCGCACACGTGTAGAAAAGCACGGTCCCCGTGAGAGAAGAAAAAAAAAACAAGCAACGAATAAAGGAACCTGGCCTTCTACAAGCTGCGGGAGGGTCTGGCAATGCATCTACCTTGTTTGTAGAAAACGTTGAACTCATCTTACCCATGTTGAGTGAATAGGGAAGATTCACTTCATGCCTTTATCCTCGATTACCATATTCCCTCTGGTAAATCTACAAAATGTAACAACCAGTTATGAGATGTCTGCCATGACTCTATGCTATATTCTACATAAACTAAAATTTACAAACAACAGTAATAAAAAACAACTCAACACAAGAAAAACAAAGAAAGAAAAATAAATCTGGGTTACCTCCCAAAAGTGCTTGGTTTACGGTCCACAGCCCGACCATGCTCCTTAGTTCACTGTGAAGGTAAAGGATCATCCAAGTAAAGCTCGTGGGGAGCTTGTGTCAAATTAGCAATGCCTTTGTCCTCAGAGGTCAGGTATGGTTTAAGCCTGTAACCATTCACTTGCCATGAATTGCCACTTTTCTCATTTTGGATTTCCACAACACCATAAGGCATGACCTTGATAACCCGAAATGGTCCACTCTATCTTGACTTTAATTTGCCAGGAAAAAGTTGCAATCTTGAGTTGTACAATTAAACCAACTGACCTACTGCAAAACTCTTGACTTGAATATGTGCATCATGCCATCTTTTGGTTCTTTCTTTGTACATCCTCGCATTAACATAAGAATTGAATCTGAATTCATCAAGTTCATTCAACTCCATCATCCTTTTGGATTGAGCTCCTGTAAGATCCATATTCAGCTTTTGAATTGCCCAATAAGCACGGTGTTCCAACTCTACGGGCAGATGGCATTCCTTTCCAAACACAAGCCAGATGGGTGATGCACCAATAGGGGTTTTGAATGCTGTTCTGTATGCCCACAGAGCATCATCCAATTTCATATCCCAATCATTCCTGCTTGGGTTAACAACTTTTTCCAGCACCCGTTTCATTTCCCTGTTAGAGATTTCAACTTTTTCCAACTTTTTCCATACTTGCTCAAAAGAGACGCAAAGATCTTGTTACAGAAGTGTGCGCCACCGTCACTAATAATAGCCCGGGGAACTCCAAACCTGTTGAATATATATTTCTTCAAAAATGCCACAACACTCTTTGCATCATTATGTGACAGAGCTACGGCTTCAATCCATTTTGAGACATAATCTACAGCGACCAAAATATATTCCATTCCTCTTGATTTTGGGAAAGGACCCATAAAATCAATACCCCAAACGTCAAATAACTCGACTTCAAGGATATTGTTCAGAGGCATTTCATTCCTGGAAGAGAAGTTCCCTGTTCGTTGGCATCGATCACAATCGCCTACCCAAATTCTCGAATCCAAGAAAATATGAGGCCAGTAAAAACCACATTGTAGGACTTTGAAACCAGTCCTCGCAGAACCAAAATGACCTCCACAAGGTCCTTCATGGCATGCTCTTAGAATATCATTTTTCTCTTCTTCTTTAACACATTTACGTATAACCTGGTCACTGCACACCTTATACAATGCACCATTTTCCCAGAAAAAGTATTTTGCATCACATCTCAATTTCTTCCTTTGCTCAGACGAGTAGTAAGAAGGCACTTGGCCAGCCACAACAAAATTAGCAATCTCTGCATACCATGGCAATCGCTCTTGCTCCACCTTGAAAATTTGTTCATCAGGGAAATGCTCCTTCACTAGTAAGCTAGAAGACTCTTGCTCCTGCGATTCTAATCTGGACAAGTGGTCAGCTACAACATTTTCGTAGCCCTTCGTATCCTTGATTTCAACATCAAATTCTTGAAGCAATAACACCCATCGAATCAGTCTTGGCTTTCCTTCCTTCATTGCTAACAAATATTTCAAAGCCGCATGGTCCATATGAACAATGACCTTTGACCCCAAAAGATAGGCACGAAATTTATCAAACGCGAATACCACAGCCAATATCTCTTTCTCAGTGGTCGTATAATTCATTTGTGCCTCATTTAATAGCTTGCTGGCATAATAATGTGTTAAACACCTTTTCTTTTCATTGGCCAAGGACAGCACCAAGTGCATAATCACTTGCATCACACATTATCTCGAAAGGTTCACTCCTTTGAGGAGTGACAATCACTGGAGCTTCCACCAATTTAGTTTTCAACGTTTCAAATGCTTCAACACATTCTATGCCAAATTCGAATTTCACATCCTTTTCCAAAAGGCTACATAATGGCCTAGCAATTTTAGAGAAATCTTTGATGAAACGTCTGTAGAAACCAGCATGGCCAAGGAAACATCTGATTCCCTTAACATTAGTTGGTGGAGGTAGCTTAGCAATAACATCAATCTTGGCTCTGTCAACCTCAATTCCCTTATGAGAAATCTTATGACCCAGTAGAATCCCCTCTTGGACCATGAATTGACATTTTTCCCAGTTCAACACAAGATTTGTTTCCTCATATCTCTCTAACACTTTGGCCAAGTTCTCCAAGCACCTATTGAATGTCATCCCAAAAATTGAGAAATCATCCATGAAAATTTCGATTATCGACTCAACCATGTCATGAAAGATTGCCATCATACATCTCTGGAAAGTAGCAGGAGCATTGCATAAACCAAATGGCATCCTTTTGTAAGCAAATGTGCCAAAGGAACAGGTGAAAGTCGTCTTATCTTGGTCCTTAGGATCAATTGCAATTCGATTATAGCTAGAATATCCATCCAAGAAACAGTAGAACAAGTAGCCAACAATTTGATCCAACAATTGCTCCAGAAAAGGAAGCGGAAAATGATCCATTCTTGTTGCCTTGTTAAGCTTTCTGTAATCCATACAAACTCTCCAAACACTAACAATTCTGGTTGCAAGAAGCTCATTTGCATCATTCATTATAACTGTGACCCCTCCTTTTTTTCGGAAAGCATTGAACAGGACTAACCCACTCACTGTCTGAGATGGGAAAAATCATTCCAAAATCAAGCAATTTTATCACTTCTTTCTTGACAACTTCCATCATTTGAGGATTCATTCGCCTTTGTCTATCTCTCATTGGCACCGAGTTTTCCTCCAAGAGTATCTTATGCATGCACAAGCCTGGACTTATGCCTTTGATATCAGCAATAGTCCAACCTATAGCCAATTTGTGTTGCCTCAATACTCCCAGCAATTTCTCTTCTTGCCATTCCTCAAGTTTGGAAGATATCACAACAGGTAATGTTTCATTATCTCCCAGGAAAGCATACTTGAGGTATGGAGGCAAAGGTTTAAGCTCAAGTTTTGGAGGTACCACAATAGATGGCATCAACTTCTCATTCCTGCAAAAACTTTCTTCCTTCCTCACCTCAGTGGGAGAACAAATTTCATTAGTAACAACAAACGTTTCTTGTTCATTTTCGCATTTCCTATCACACAATTCCTGTAAAGTGTTCTCTCCTACATTTTCATGCATTTTTACCTCAACAACATTGTCTTGCATCTCACAAATTGATTCATTCAAATAACAACATTCAACGAGGTTTTCAATTTCATTTACAATTTTGCTATCTTCCTCATCTAACTCAACATCATCCTTCTCATCATTACAAAAATTCAACTCATCAAGACACATAAATTCATGCTTACCATTTACATCATTCACATTCACAGCACATGCAATAGACTGAATAGCAAAACAAGTCTCCACATTCAATGGATGTTTCATTGCATAATTCACATCAAAGACTACTTGTTCATCATTAATTCGAAAACTGACAGTTTTGTTCCTTATCCCAATCAGAGCATCACCTGTTGCTAAGAAAGGTCGACCAAAAATTGAAAATAAAAAAATATAAATGTTCTAAAATGCTTTTTTTGGATAAATGTTTTCACATCATTTGATGAGAAATATGTAATATAGTTAATTGTGTACAAAAAAAAAGAAAATTTAAAATTTTCAAACATCACAACTTTCGATTAGTTATAACTCACTATTTTTTTATAAAAATAGAAACATCCAAAAAAAAATCGCAAATGCTCTTTTTTTGCCCAATTCAATAAAATGTATGTAATCTAGTTATTTGTGCATAGAAAATAGGCACCTAAAAATTTTTAAAAATCACCATTTACAATAGGTTATAACTCACAAATTTTGGTCAAAAATAGAAAAGTGTGAAAAATGGCCCATGGGATATTTTTTATATCAACAATTTTCACCCAACATAACTAGAAAACATGTGATCTCATTATTTTCAGAAAAAGATTAAAAAATTAAAAATTATAGAAAAATCATTACTTTCCTTGATGGAGGTATATAACTCACAATCTTCGGAAAAAATGTAAAGAAAATCGTGTAATGTTGCCCACGGATTTTATTTTTTGCCTGCTTTTTGTATCAAACTTAATAAGAACACAAGTAATCTAATGACGTGTATGAAAAAAGTAAAATATTTTAAAATGACAATTTTCGATGAGATATAACTCAAGATTTTTTCTAAAAAAATTGAAAATAAAAAAAATTAAATATTTGAAAATGCTTTTTTGGATAAATGTTTTCACATAATTTGAAGAGAAATTTGTGATATAGTGATTTGTGTACAAAAAAAAAGAAATTTAATATTTTTCAAAAATCACCACTTTCGGTTAGTTATAACTCACTATTTTTTGACAAAATAGAAAATTCCAAAACAAAATTCGTAAAAAATCTAGTTGGTCAATTTTTTTCCTAATTTAATCAAAAATATGTTTTTTTTAATAATCATTCTTCACTCAGTTCTTAAGACTCAATGACCTCGACTGGCATAGCGACCACATCTGGGATCATGAACGAAGCCAAGCAAGTGAAGAAACTCCGTATTCATACAACTAATCCTCATTTCATGCAATTTCCACTATTATTGGTGAATCGAGCCTCAACCTAGCATGCCGACCACAATCTAGGTTCAGTTCAGTCAATTCAAGTGTAATTGTTATGAAACTTCACAAATTCAAGCAGTTAAAAGCATGTACGATCTCATTCGTAAAGATTGGGTCAATTACATAGCATTTCACGGTTCAATTACACAGTTGTCCGGTCAAAACCCTAGGACATCATCGAATTAGTCACACGATTCCATTTCCAATTCTCGATCAACAGTTCGTAATGTGAAGCAATTCATTATCATTAAATCGGAAGAGTTTACCAAATAAAATGCCTCGAATGCTCACAATTCACAATTGAATTGTGAAAATTCTCCTCAATTGAGCAATGTCTTACAGTGATCGGAACAATTGCGCGATCGGAATCGAAATTGGAGTGAAAACAGAAGAGAGAGAAAGTCTAGAGAGAGAAAATATAGAGAGAGAAAGAATTCCCGCTCTGAAAATCAAAATTTTGGTAACAATCTAGAATGATCTATATCCTAATCTATGATTAAATCCTCTATTTAAAGAGGTGACAAACGTAATTAATACGCAAACGTAAAATGACCAAGATATTACAAAAATGCCACAGTAATCAATTAGTACGTAAGAACAACTCGGTGAATGTAGCATTCACGCCTTCAAGCCTTGAATGATCACGCCAGTATGCATATCTGCACCAAAAGAACAAAATCCATACTTAGAAAATTTCTCAAAACCAATACAAACACAAAAAACACACAACTCACACATGCACAAAACGGCGAGACCTCGTCACCGAGGTCTCGCTCTCACACTTGCACAAAATCACCGAGACCTCATGGCGAGGTCACGCTCTCACTGATTTGAAATCATCGGCGAGGTCTCGGTAATTTTGTGCAAGTGTGCAAGAATTGTTGTTTGAAAATGTGAAGTATAGTGTAATGTGCTAAACTTTCTTTTGTGAAGTGGGAATTTAAGTGAAGTGTGGTGTGCATGAAAGAATAAAGAAATGAAATGGAAGAAGAATGAATGAAACTCAAGTATACTAAAACATGAGTGTGAAAATGGAGTGAAACGTAATGAAGATTAGTAAGAGTGAAGAGTGATGGAAACCCATGTGTAATTCATGAACGGAAGATATAGTACATAACAAATTTGTGCTATGACATACAAATGAATGCTAGAGTGTGTATTGTGATATTTGTGAACTAAGAGTGAGGAGTGTTTTGAGTGTTGTGAAATAAAAATGAAGAATGTTGTGAGTATTGTGAAATGTGAACAAAGGGTGTTGTGAATGTTATGAAATGTCTTGAAAATGAATGTACATAAAGAAAGGAAGTTTGAAGAAAATGAGTGAGTGAATAAGGTGAGATGAAATATGTGTGAATTGTGAAGTGAAAACCCACATGAACGAGCAAATGTTGTAAAGAACATAATGAAATGTAAGCTCTTAAAATGAAGGAACCTCTAAGTTACAATTTAAGTGCAATGCTTGCAAAAATGGAGTGCAACTCAACTGACAAAACTCACATAAGCATAAAGTGGCGAGACCTCGCCATCGAGGTCTCGCTCTCACATAAAAAAATCAGCGAGACCTCGGTCTCACAGTTTTGAAATCATCGAGACCTTGCCACCGAGGAATACTGGCTTAGTGCTCTTCATGTATGAATAACCCTTTTATTCTATCTTACGATTCACTGCATATCAATCTCCTTATCCACACATAGGAACAAATAGCACACAAGATCAATGGCGCACATTGGTGCTTCTGTTATATCATTTACATTCAAATTGCACTTTGGTGCTTTCTTTTGTCACACACATTTGTGTATGATTGCCTGGGTCTTGTGGCTCTTTTTTCCAACTTTTCGCCTGGGTTTTATTGCTGTTTTTTCCCAAATATGCATGGCAGGGTCTTACGGCTTTTTATTCCCAGATGCCAAAGGCTTTTTCCACCAAATCCTTTCTTGTGTAACCACTAGTTCGTATGTGTCTTTAAGGGACTATATATGCAAGAACACTAAAATTCCAAGGAGATGCCTAACAAAGAACAACTTAAACCAAATTACCTCCTATGTCATTGAATAATTTGCATGGCATATCTATCTTACTTTAACATCATGCCTTGACCAATAAAATGTGCCAATTTCTTTCAAATTTAGAACCGGAAATGAAAATTTTTTTCGCATGCATTAACTTAGAAATTTGATGAACAAGAGGTCGAACATAGCCAACAGAAGAACAAAGGTCCAAATGCCAAGTGATACTTCATTTCATTCATTTCATTGCCCACACTATCACTACACCTCTTTTCATTCCATTTCACACATTACACTTTATTAGGACACAATCACACTTCTAAAAAAAACTTAAAAACACTAACCAACCAAAGCGGCAACATTCAACACTTCAAACATTCCATGGATACACAAGTTTTCCCACCGAAATGTCAACTACAGATAACCTGTCTTCAAGAACAACACTTATTCACACCAATTCACAAAAAATTTCAAAATTTTGCAAAAAAAATCTTAAAACGTGCACAACAAATTAAAAACATAACATATTATACAAAACTAAAAAACATAGCATCCTCTGCATCACATAGCACAAAAAAAAAATTCATTCATTCAATAAAAGTAAGAATATAATGTTCAAGAGACACAAACCAAAGCAAACATTCCCTCCCCCACACTTAAAACTTACATTGTCCTCAATGTAAATTAAAGATAGGTTTAGGAGCTCCCTGATATTGATCTGTCATGAATTCCAATGTTTGCTTGGTGGAGTGTCTTTGTCCATAGTTCTCTCATGCATGAAAACACAATACTTACACAAAGTGAAACAAAGTTTATTAGAATGTGTTCACTCACGTACACTACATGTTGGTGCAAGGTAAAATGACATGGAGGTAGCATGCAAGCAAAGTGTCGCACCATGACTAGGATTCATGGTGGTGTAAAACTATGCAACTAATAACACTAAGTGGCACATGCACAATTCATGCTTGAAATGTAAACCAAAATGATAGTTTGCAGCACGGGAATGGTCCATCGCACCACTCCCCCACACTTAGCCTCATGTGTGCGTAGCCTATTCCTCTTGCCACTTCTTCCATGTGCATGTCCTGACAACATGAGTGGCTTAGTGAACATATACAATGTAAGAAAACATAAGACTATGTTTACCAATACACTTTATTAAAGCTAAGGGAAAAAGAAGTAGTTCTTTTATAAGTCTCCAGCTAGACTATCCTCCTCAAGCTTTCTTCTTCACAATTCAGAATATCCATCCCTCCAAAATTCGGAATAACCATCTCTATACCATAAGGAAGAAATATCATAAGCACTTTTCCTCCTCTTGTAGGACACTTGAGGAGTATCATCCAGGAAGTGCTTAAGCTCAGGCACCTGGGGAGCAATCTCTACAAATTTCACTTTGGAACACTGAAACTCCCCCATTGCAGGCACCTCTCTTGATTCTTCTATCATAGGTAGCACATAATCTACCTCTTCCACCACCCTAACCATTTTAATCCTGCAAGGCTCAACCAAGGATTGTATATCCACGGTCTCAACAAACTCATCAGTAAGTTCAAACATAGACGTATCAATAAAGCAATTTTCCACTATGTTAGCAATATCATGTAAACTTTGCTCATCCTTCTCATCCAGACTTACATGGGAAATTCCTTCAGTCTCTTCTTTCTTCACAACATAAAAAACATTATCATTAGTTAACAAGGGAATTTCATTTCGCACTTCTTGTGAGTCACCTTTAAGATACTTAGATTCAAGCATAGTTTCAATAGTTGGGACCTCCACAAGAGTGTCAACCAATGGGTTAACCTCTTCATTAGTAAGTTCAACATTATCTTCATTCATAATATCACCATGTTCATCAAGATGTGACTCTATGCACTTTATCAAGACATCAAGAAACGACACATCAAAAGTATGACTATCAACATAATCAAATATGGCATAGCACTCACTACCATTTGGGACATTCTTAACACATGCTTCTTGTGAGGTCTGTTCTACCAACACTTCATCTTGCATTTCAAAGATTGATTCATCTAAAAAACAACATTCTACTATGTTTGCAATCTCAGATAAAATCATGCAATCTTCCTTATCCAGTTCTACCCTCTCAACTTCTTCATTGCACGCATTCAATTCTTTGAGAGATATGCAATCACAGTTCACATATTCATTAAACACATGAATGTTCCATGATATGGCTATAATTACAAAACAATGTTCTATAGGCCTGGGATGCTCAATAGCATAATTGACATCAAAGACAACTTGTTCATTATTAATTCTAAATGTTACCGTTTTGTTCCTCACGACAATTAATGCATCTCCAGTAGCATGGAATGGCCTTCCAAAAATAATAGGCACTTCGAGATCCTCTTCATTGTCCAACACAATGAAACCCACAGGAAGTGTGAAATTATCAATCCTTACCAGCACATCTTCAACCATACCCGTGGGCTTCACCAATGATCTATCAGCGAGTTGCAAAGTGACCGTCACTGGAGGGATTCTCCCACTCAACCCAACCTTTATGGCAATAGAAAGAGGCATGAGGTTGATCCCTGCTCCTAAGTCGCACAATGATTTGTCAAAGTACCTCTGGCCTATGGTACATGGGATGGTGCAACTTCCCGGATCCTTCAACTTTTGTGGCAACTTGTAGCCATCCCAAGCTTCACTACACTCCATAGGCATCGTTGAAGCTCCATATTGAAGAATCTGTTCCTTGTTTGAAATCAGATCCTTAAGGAATTTTGCATACTTAGGAACTTCAGTCAACAAATCTAGCAATGGTAGACTTACGTTAACTTCTCTCACCACGTTCAAGAATCGATCATATTGCGGCCCTTTCTTCTTCGATAATGGATTCACTCTTTCAGGAAATAGAGGTTTAGGAGAATACTCAGGATAGTTGTAAGGACTCGGTGGTCCTCTAATCTTTTTAGTCACCTCCTTCTTTTTATTGTTTTTCCCTTCTTCCTTTTCAGGTGCTAAGGCTTCCTGTGCAAACTCTTGCTCAACTTCACTTCTTGTTTCATCTTCAAACTGGACAACCTCACTTCTAGGCTCAGTGGTTTTATGCACTTCCTTTCCACTTCGTAATGTGATTGCATTACAATCTACTTTCCCTTTCGAATTTGGAATTATGTTACTTGGAAGTGAACCACTTGGCCTATGGTGCATAGCATTGGCAAGCTGTCCCAATTGCATCTCAATATTCTTCAAGGTAGCTTCATGGTGTCTCACAGTAGTCTCCAAAACAACAAACCTTTCCTTATTTTTATCCATTTTTTCTATAAGTCGATGGAGCATCTCTTCTGTAGATGGCGTTCTTTGTTCTAAGCAATTCGATTGATGATCAAAGCTTGGAGGTGGTTGCGTGGCTCTTCTTTGTTCATTTCCATAGTACTGGCCTCCACCTTGAGTTTGATTTTGGTTTCCCCAACTAATTTGGCCTCCACTACCATATTGTCTATTATTTCCTCTAGAGTAGTTGTTAGGATATTGTGGCTTGTTATAGTTATTCACGTACTATAGAGAGTCAGTTGTAATAGCACACTCATCCGTGTAATGCTCACCTTTACACAATCCACATGATAAGATAGGATCTTTAGCATGTGTAGCTTTCAAAGTTTTCACTTGCTTCGTTAAGGCTTCAAACTAGGCACTCAAAGAAGTTTTCTCATCAAGGTCCAATACTCCTCTCTGCCTCCTGCCATAAGTTTTTCGAGTCTCAGGGAACAAATACTCATATTCTGCAATTTTGTCAAAAAGTTCCCTTACTTCAGTGATAGGCTTATCACGTACCTCTCAATAATACCCTAACACTACTGTAGTAGTGGTGAGAGGGATCGTTCCCACAAAGAAGGGTTGGTTGTCCAGAGATCAATTGTTCACTTGACGCTACAAATGCATGAAATGGGAGGAAGAAAACAAAGACAAATGCGAGCTAAGTATCATAAATGCAAAATAAGATTAAATGCAAAAGGTTAGTTTGCAAAGAACTACACTGAAGAAAATTCATCAAGAACAGATCTCTCTCTATATCATCGACTGTGTATGAGTGAATGTGAGGGGACTAACTGCTAGTGTTATGCAATTGATTAACCTGGTGGCTCTTACAATTAGACTCCACTTGCTTCTCAAACTTCCTTTGGTGGGGCAAGTTCTCGGCACAAATCCAAATCCCAGATCCCTACCCGGTCTCACAACTATAGTTCCATCATCAAACATCTCCCTTGGTAGGGCAGCTACCTCAATCAAGCATTCAAATCGTTAGACTTGGATAAACTTAAGTCCTTTCTATTGGATTGAATCCATTCGTCAGTGGGTACCGCACGAATGAACTCACAATAACGTACAGATCTTAAGACTCACAGACAATTATCTCAAATTCACTTCCCGTTTTCATTCAATTTACTCCGCCTGATCCAACTCGAATTCAGTGGGTACAGCAATTCAAGTATGAAATTAAACATAACTAACCAACCCATTGATTGCAAACATGTAATGAATAGAGATAATAATGAACACAAATAGTTTCCTTTCAAGTGTCTCAACATATTGAAATCCGTACATTCGAATCCCCCAAGACAGTAAGATGTGAGAAAGGGAAAAGAGAGAGAAAAACCTAATCTAAACTATGAACCCTAATCTAAGGAATGCTATGATCTGTTCTCTTGTGTGCGGTCCCCCTCCATGTGTTAATCTCTTTGGTATTTATAGCTTTCCTTCCTCCGGTGTGTCTCTATCAGGTTGGCCAAGCGTTCCCTTCAGCTCTAAGATTTCTCCACGTGCCCTGTAAATGTTGATCATGAAGTATAGTGAGGTCACGTGTCGAGGTGTAGTCTTAAGCATTAAAAATTGAAATTGAAATCCCTCAAACACTTGGTGAACAAATGAGTAACTGTGTTTGTGCTTGTTTATGTGTGTGCCAAATCTTATGCCTTGAATGGTTATGTGTAGCTGTGCATGCTAAGTGTGCAATTGGGTGTGAGTGTAATGTGTATAACTAGTTCAAGTGTGCAAGTGTAGTAAATGAATGCATGAATTAGTGTAGAGGTGCAAGAGTGAAATGCATAAGAGTGCATATGTGTGTGTGTGTTGGTGTGTGTTGTGGCGGTGTGTTAGTGTTTGTTGGTGTGTGTTGAGTGTCTAATAAGTGGGATGTGAAATGTATGAATATAGTGCATGTGTGCATGGGTAGTGAGTGAGTGAGTTCTTGTGTGCATGTGTAGTGAGTGTGTGAGTAAATGAGTGTGATTGTGAGTGAGCAATTGCACATGCTTCATCTTTCTCCCCATTTAGCCCTTGATGCATGTCGAGTCTGATAATGTATAAAACAACAATATTGTAGACAAGAATCTTAGCTAAAAATAGCACTTTGAATCACTTGATTTGGAGTTAAGATGAGAACATTATGGTCGTTTTACTAAAAGTTGGCAATGTTGTGCGGGTGTGCGAGTGTGTGTTGTGAGTGTTTGCTGGTGTGTGTAGGTGCGGCCGACTGTGTGTGTGAGTGTGTGTAGGTGCGTCCGCACCTTGTGTGAAGTGTTTGTGTGTGTTTGTGTTATGTGTGGAGTGTTTGTGTTATGTGTGTGAAGTGAGTGTGTGCTAGTGTGTGTTGGTGCATTTGAGTGTGTGTGCAAGTGTGTGTTGGTGCATTTGAGTGTGTGTGCTACTGTGTGTTGGTGCATTTGAGTGTGTGTGTAAGTGTGTGTTGGTGCATTTGAGTGTGTGTGCTAATGTGTGTTGGTGCATTTGAGTGTGTGTGCTAGTGTGTGTTGGTGCATTTAAGTGGGGTTTTGAAGGCTTTCGGTTGCGAATTGGATTTTGTGGTAAACATAGGAAATGTAGATCTCTCAATTAGTTCTATAGGTTCAAGAATCATCAACTTTGGAGTTCTGTAGCTCAAGATATGAGTGTTCTCCCAAAATGTGTCAGTAATATCAAAACTGGATGAGCGCCTAGAAAGAATCCCCCGTTTCTCATATATGCCTACTGAATTGGTAGATGGTCAAAATAGAAGAAATGAAGTACACTCAAAGCGCTTTCCAAAACAGCCTAGTTCGCATCATTTGGGTAAGTATTGAGAGAGATACACTCATTTGAATTTCATTTTCCATTCTGCCGAATGAGAAATTAGCGCACCCCACGTGCCAAGTGTGTGTGCTAGTGTTGTAGTGTGCTTTTGATGTGCTTGTCGTGTCTGGGAATTTTCTTGTGTGCTTGTGAGTTGTTAGAATAGTTGTGTCAAAATGTGCATTCAATCAAATACAAGTATTCTTTACATAATTTATGCACAAATTCAACCCTTCTTCACAATCTCCACAAATATCATTTCAAAAACATTTAGCACATAACTCACACGAACAACTATGATTTTCACAATAAAACCATGCAAAAGCTCAAGGAATTATGACATATAAGTCGGTATAAACCCGACTTTTCTACCATTTTCAACACACAGAACTTGTAGCATCACTATCCTGTCCAATCCTGAAAGTTTTCGAATGCATAAAACCATTTTCATTTTTCTAGTTCCAGATTTCAACTTGAGTTCACACTAATTGTCAATCAAGGAACAATGAATAAAGACCAAGTTGTGAATGTGATGTGTGTGCCGAGAGTTTTCATGGTCATCTTGTCTATTTACGCAAAGTATTCAAGTAAACACTTTATTAAAAATTCTTGCACTACAGTCTGTTGTCCACACACATCAACACTCCGCACATACAGATCAATGTTATTTATTCACATAACTCTTTGAGGTTTTTCCTCTTTCTTTTTGTGTGCACATTGGTGCAAAAGATTTTTTTTTGAAACTTGTCACACTTTGGTGCTTAGATGCCAGGGTTTTATGGCTCCTTTTTCCCTTTATTTGCCACAGGCTTTTTCCATTTTGCCCACATCTTTTCTCCAACACCTCATGTCCATGTGTGTCTTCAATAGACTATACACTCAAATGCAAGAACAAATGTTTACGAGTAGAATGCACAAACAAGATCAAATAACACATAAATTCTCTCCTATGTCAACGGATTTGTTGGCATCTCTATCTTACCTTAACACTATGCCTTGACCAACAATATGTATTAATCGAATGAGTTCTGAAACCAACTAATACAAAATTTACCATGCAAAATGGATGAAAAATAAGGATAGATTGGACGATGGCATTGTAATTGCTTGTGTTGTAAATGGACCAGCTCAACTTTTACACAGCACACAACACAACACTTTCACATTTATTGCAACTAAAAGATAAAGCACATGACAAGGCTAGTGCTAGTCACTGCCTTTTATTCCACTATAGGCATAAAATCACACAACCTACATGAATACTACTGTAACCTAGACCACCACCAATTTCCCTTAACACATACACAAGCAACACATCAAATTAAGTTCAATGGCATACCATGCCTAGCACAGTTTCTTCTAATCAACACAACAACATCACACAAGCCAACTCCAGCGTAGCTAAGCACATAACATAAAAAAAAATTTCATGAAGGAAAATAAGCATATGAATTCTAACAGGCAATAACCATAGCAAACATTCCCTCCCCCACACTTAGAATTTACATTGTCCCCAATGCAACGTAAAAGAATAGGTTTAGGAACTCCCTTATGTTTGTAGACTCTAACCTCCAATGTTTGCTGGTTTGAGTGCCCTTGTCCTCAAATTTCCCTTTCATGACTGTAGTCCTTTAAACTATATGTGCACCATATTCAACAGCTTCGGCTCTTCTTTTGTCAACCTTGCACTTGAAGACCCCCACACTTGGACTCATGGCTCCATGCACCAAAAATCACACAACTCACTGTACGTATAAATCATACATTCATGTAGCACACTAACCATGTTTTCAATCCTAAAGTAGAACTCCATGCAATAAAGACGTCCCAATAATGTACTATGTTCATGGTAATTAAAATCTCATACATGGTACCACTTCACCTTTTCTACAATATGCATGAAAACCCAACCAACTAGACAGCATTCACCTCAAATAAGACCATGAAAGTTCAAGAGGTATTTCCCACAAATAATAGAATCCAATAAATCACAAGGGAATGAGCTCATACCTTTTATTATGCAAATATGAGTGAATATTGACTTGTTTGAAACTCGGTGTAACGAGGTGGTGCTACACAATCTACAGTCTGTATGCGAGTTTGTGACTTGTGATGTGCAAGAGAGATTAGAAAATGAGTGTGGTGTGCAAGTGAGTGCCACACCATGACCTTGGTCATGGTGGTGTATAATGTATCATGTTAACAGCACTTTGAAGATACCCCTCACACTTAGCGTTTGAGAGGCTTTTGATTGGGGTTCCTGCACACAAGAGACAACTAACTATATGAACAGAACAAAAGTAAAAGTGACTAAAAACTCAAACATCAATTTATTCAAGAGAAGTGGATTAAGTAGTTCTTTATTTATTCAGTCTCTAGCTAGACTTTATTCATGAAGCTCCTTCTTCAAGATTCAAAGTACCTATCTCTGTATCAAAAGAATGCTCTTTCATAAGCACTCGTTTTCCTCCAATAGGGCACTAGACAAATATCTTTCTGAAAGAGGTGTTGGAGCTCAGGCACATGGGGAACAATTTCAATAAACTCCATTTTATACCATGTTTGTTCCCCCATAGGAAACACCTTTTTCACTTCTCCCACCACCTTTGACTTTAAAATCCTGCAAGGCTCAACCATAGATTGTACATCCTTGGTCTCAACAAACTCATCAATGATTTCAAAAACAGATGCATCAGTAAAGTAATTCTCCACCATGTTAGTTATTTCTCTACAAAGCATTAAATCTTCATCACTCGTACTAACATGGTGTCCATTTTGGGCCTTTCTTTGTGATAAAAACATAGTTCATTATGCACATCTAATAAAGGCATCTCATTCCTCTCTATTTGTTCGGCACCATTTAAAGTTTCAAAATCATTCACAATTTCATGATTTGGTGTATCAACAAGATGCTCAATGGCCATGTTATCATTTTCATTAACAAGTGTAAAATTGGTTTCATTCATGCTCACACATGGTTCAATGAGAGTTGTCTCTGTACATCTCATAAGGCATTTAAAGGAAAAAGAAGTGTGTAAAGATAGTATAATAACATCATTGTTCTTATGGAGTTCCATGGATTCAATATAAGACCTAGCATTAGACAAACCACCCAATTTGAAAGTAAGAAACCAAAAGGCCCTAAATTCATCATATGTAAGCTCATCACAAGAGACATCATTCTCATCAGAAGGACTCAAACATTCATGCACGAGAGATTCATCAACAGAGCATTCAGGTATAACATCTCCCACATTTGTAGACTCCAACTTATTAGAACATTTTAGACCACAATCAACATTTTCATTCATATTAAAAAACGTTTCCTCAAGAGTTGGTGTTTCAGTAAGGAGAAATATACCTTCTAAGTGGCCTTGAGCAACTGGAACTGGTGTCTCAAGTTGTTCCATTTTGTCGCTCATTGAGGTGCTTATGTGATCATATGTCTATTGTTGTTTTTGAGTCTCCTCCTCTATTTCAGCCCACCTTGTTTCACTGCGCTCAAGTCTTTCTAAATTCAGAGACAACATGCCTTCTAGTGTTCGCTCTTCTTCTTGATAAGACCCATTAACTTGCTGTTGGTCATGCCCTGGTTCTTAATATCTCGGTGGAGAGAAGTTGTCAAATAATCCAGGTGTTGGTCGAGTGTCATCCATCCAATCTGGTGGGTAATCATAATAAGGCTCAACAGAGTCCCCAAACCACCTAGACATATTTGATCTCTTGTGGTGTGCACAGTTTAATCTCAATGAAATTCAAATGATCCTGCACTTACCACAACGTGAACACAGTAGACTAGAACACAGAACAACAAAAAACGAAATTGACTAACACAAAAACTAACACAAAAGAATAACAAATGGGACAAAGAAAATTACCACAAAACAGAATGACAAAAACACAAAAACAAATGAAGAGAACAAATAATATCCAACAATCGTGCCTTCCCCGGTAACGGTGCCAAAAATTGACAGGCTTATCGCGTATCTCTCAATAATACCCTAACACTACTGTAGTAGTAGTGAGAGGGATCGTTCCCACATAGAAGGATTGGTTGTCCAATGATCAATTGTTCACTTGACGCTACAAATGCATGAAATGGGAAGAAGAAAACAAAGACAAATGCAAGCTAAGTATAATAAATGCAAAATAAGATTAAATGCAAAAGGTTAGTATGCAAAGAACTACCTTGAGGGAAATTCATCAAGAATAGATCTCTCTCTATATCATCGACTGTGTATGAGTGAATGTGAGGGGACTAACTGCTAGTGTTATGCAATTGATTAACCTTGTGGCTCTCACAATTACGCTCCACTTGCTCCTCAAACATCCCTTGGTAGGGCAAGTTCTCGGCATGAATCCAAATCCCAGATCCCTACCCGGTCTCACAACTCTAGTTCCATCATCAAACATCTCTCTTGGTAGGGCAGCTGCCTCAATCAAGCATTCAAATCGTTAGACTGAAATAAACTTAAGTCCTTTCTATTAGGTTGAATCCATTCGTCAGTGGGTACTGCACGAATGAACTCACAATAACGTATAGATCTTAAGACTCCCAAACAATTATCTCAAATTCATTTCACGTTTTTATTCAATTTACTCCGCCAGATCCAACTCGAATTCAGTGGGTGCTGCAATTCAAGTATGAAATTAAACGTAACTAACAAACCCATTGATTGAAAACATGTAATAAACAGAGATAATGATGAACAAAAATCATTTCCTTTCAAGTGTCTCAACATATTAAAATCCGTACATTCGAATCCCTTAAGACAGTAAGATGTGAGAATGGGAAAAGAGAGAGAAAAACCTAATCTAAACTATGAACCATAATCTATGGAATGCTATGATCTGTTCTCTTGTGTGCGGCCCCCCTCCATGTGTTAATCTCTTTGGTATTTATAGCTTTTCTTCCTTCGGTGTGTCTGCATCAGGTTGGCCAAGCGTTCCTTTCAGCTCTAAGATTTCTCCACGTGCCCTATAAATGTTGATCATGAAGTATAGTGAGGTCACGTGTCGAGGTGTAGTCTTAAGCATTAAGAATTGAAATTGAAATCCCTCAAACACTTGGTGAACAAATGAGTAACTATGTTTGTGCTTGTTTATGTGTGTGCCAAATCTTGTGTCTTGAATGGTTATGTGTAGCTGTGCATGCTAAGTGTGAAATTGGGTGTGAGTGTAATGTGTATAACGAGTGCAAGTGTGTAAGTGTAGTAAATGAATGCATGATTTAGTGTAGAGGTGCAAGAGTGAAATGCATGAGAGTGCATATGTGTGTGTGTGTTGGTGTGTGTTGTGGTGGTGTGTTAGTGTGTGTTGGTGTGGTTGTGTGTGTTGGTGTGTGTTGAGTGTCTAATAAGTGGGATGTGAAATGTATGAATATAGTGCATGTGTGCATGGGTTGTGAGTGAGTGAGTGCTTGTGTGCATGGGTTGTGAGTGAGTGAGTGCTTGTGTGCATGTGTAGTGATTGTGTGAGTAAATGAGTGTGATTGTGAGTGAGCAATTACACATGCTTCATCTTTCTCCCCCATTTAGCCCTTGATGCATGTCGCGTCTGATAAAGTCTAAACCATCAATATTGTAGACAAGACTCTTAGCTAAAAATAGCACTTTGAATCACTTGACTTGGAGTTAAGATGAGAAAGTTATGGTCCTTTTACTAAAAGCTGGCAATGAAGTGCCGGTGTGCGAGTGTGTGTTGTGAGTGTGTGCTAGTGTGTGTAGGTGCGGCCGAGTGTGTGTGTGAGTTTGTGTAGGTGCGGTCGCACCTTGTGTGAAGTGTTTGTGCTTGTGTGTGTTTGTGTTCTGTGTTGAGTGTTTGTGTTATGTGTGTGAAGTGAGTGTGTGCTAGTGTGTGTTGGTGCATTTGAGTGTGTGTGCTATTGTGTGTTGGTGCATTTGAGTGTGTGTGCTAGTGTGTTGGTGCATTTGAGTGTGTGTGCAAGTGTGTGTTGGTGCATTTGAGTGTGTGTGCTATTGTGTGTTGGTGCATTTGAGTGTGTGTGCTAGTGTGTTGGTGCATTTGACTGTGTGTTCAAGTGTGTGTTGGTGCATTTGAGTGTGTGTACTAGTGTGTGTTGGTGCATTTGAGTGTGTGTGCTAGTGTGTGTTGGTGCGTTTGAGTGTGTCTAATAGTGTGGGGTTTTCAAGGCTTGCTGTTGAGAATTGGATTTTTTGGTAAACATAAGAAATGTAGATCTCTTCCTTAGCTTTCTATAGGTTTATGAATCATCAACTTTCGAGTTATGTAGCTCAAGCTATGAGAGTTCTCCCAAAATGTGTCAGTAATATCAAAACTGGATGAGCGCCTAGAAAGAATCCCCCGTTTCTCATATATGCCTACTGAACTGGGACATGGTCAAAACATAAGAAATGAAGTACACTCAAAGAGCTTTACAAAACATCCTAGTTCCGATCATTTTGGTAAGTATTAAGAGAGATACACGCATTTGAAATTCATTTTCCATTCTGCCGAATGAGAAATTAACACACCCCATGTGCCAAGTGTGTGTGCTAGTGTTGTAGTGTGATTTTGATGTGCTTGTCGTGTCTGGGACTTTTCTTGTGTGCTTGTGAGTTGTGTGAATAGTTGTGTCAAAATGTGCATTCAATCAAATACAAGTATGCTTTACATAATTTATGCACAAATTCAACCCTTCTTCACAATCTCCACAAATATCATTTCATAAACATTTAGCACATAACTCACACAAACAAGTATGATTTTCACAATAAAACCATGCAAAAGCTCAAGGAATTATGACATATAAGTCGGTATAAACCCGACTTATTATTCAGGCACACTCTTGTCTTTTAATGCACCATTCGTACATGCCTTTACCATCATGGAAGACTCAGCTGTGAGACCTTTGAAGAAAGTATTCAATTCTCTGATCTCTCCCAAATCGTGGTTAGGACATTGTCAGATCAAATCATTAAAATGTTCCCATGCTTCTCTGAATGATTCTCCATCATGTTGCTGAAAGTTCATTATCTCCATTCACCTTTTTTCCAATTTAGCTGGAGGGAAGTACTTGGCCAAGAATCGCTTTTGGATTTCATCAAAAGTTGTCATATTGGAACCTCCAATAGACTTGAACCAATGCTTTGCCTTTCCTCTAAGAGACAATAGAAATTAAATTCTTTGGACTTCACCTCGATTCACTCTCGGAAGCTTGAAAGTACTAGAAAGGCGTAGGAACCAATCAAGATGTTCATTCGGATCTTCATTGTCAAGACCTTGGAAGAACTGGCCTTGAGAGATCATTGATACTATTTGAGTCAGGATGTGGCAACTTTCCACTTCAATCTCCTGCTGATCGAATCCACTTTCAAAATTTATTGCATAATGGTCACCAAATCGTGCTTCTTGATTGGCCTTTCTCTTTGTTGTCTTTGTTGCAACCTCAAAGTCTTTGCCAATTCAAGATCTAATGGAAATTGCTGTTCTCCTGCAGACCTGTGGGATCTTGGCATACACAACACACCAACTTGAAGTATAACAAGAAAGACACAAAAACACAGAGACAAAAGTATCCAATGCAAACACAAGAAACAGAACAAAAACAAAACACACAAGAAAATTCAAGAAATCGAAGAAAGAGAATTCGCACAACACAAAACCGAACAAGATAGATACAAGAAACAATTAAGCAAATTCAAGAAACCGTGCCTTCCCAGGCAACGGCACCAAAACTTGACAAGCTTAAGTCGTGTGCCTCAATTTTAACCCTAAACTAATGTAGCAGAAGTGAGTAGGGTAATGTATCCACATGGAAGGAAGATTTGGCTCCAAGAATTCACTAAGTGTTCCTTAAAATTATGTTGTAAAATGTGCAATATCAAGACAAGTGAAAATATTAGCAAGACTAACAAAATACAAGAAACAGAACAAATGAAAGAAGAATATGAGCAGAAGGTAATGAAATTTTGAGACAGATGTCCTAGAGTTTATGATCCAGACAACTTTAAACTAAACACGTTTGTTATGCATTTGACCCCATGCAAATCAAGTTAGGAGGAGACAAATGTTGCCTAGGATGCTAGCGAACACTCAGCATGTCGACCGCAATGTTCTCTATACTCCCTAACATCCTGCTTTTCCCATGGCGAGGCCTAAGAAGAATGAGTGAACATCACAACGTCTCGACTACTAAATACTAGTTATTCAGCACACAAAACCTTAAGTCTCTCATAGCGAGGCCCGACGTAATTTTTTTATCTTAAGCTAGCATCAAATAATCATTCTTCACTCAGTTCTTAAGACTCAATGACCTCCGACTGGCATGGCGACCACATCTCGGATCATGAATAAAGCCAAGCAAGTCAAGAAACTCCGTATTCATACAACTAATCGTCATTTATTGCAAATTCCACTATTATTGGTGAATCGAGCCTCGACCTAGCATGGTGATAAGTTAAATGGCTTATTTTACTTGGCTTTTGGCTTGTTTTGCATGAAAAAGTGGCTTGTTATGTGATATTTGATGCGTTTATGTGATTGACCATATGGTAATCTAAAATGAAGAAAAAGGATCAAGAATGAGGTTAAAAGAACCAAGTTTGAATTCGAATCAACAATTGTGGAAGAAATGTAAAAGGTTTGAAAGAATGCTTTAGTGTGCTTTGTGTTTGGCAGATTGAGTACTGAATTTCATTTGAGTTCATCTTTTTCAGTTTTGATCCGAATGAGGAGATCTCGGATGCTATGGAAAGCTCTTTGTGTGAAATTTAATTTTCATGTTTTAACCTTCTCCAAATTCTGCGTTAAATCATGAGAAATGGGGGTTTTTTTGTTGTGCTTAAGTTCGGGTTTTTCATGGTTTAACTGTTTTGCCACAGTTTGGTATATTGACAACAGCTTGAGCTACAGACCTCCAATTTCGATGGTTTCTGATCCTATGGAAAGCCAAGAGAGACATCTACAACTTTGGTGTTCAAGGCAAAGTCCAATTCTGAAAGGGCAGCTGGCAAATCACTGTGGAATGAAAAGACCCCATTAGGGTTCGTCGTAGGCTTAATTTCAAATATCCTGCCACAGCTCAGTGTTTTTGTTTTAACTTTGTCATTTGAGCTCCGAATTGGGTGATTCAAAAGATGTGGAAAGCTAAGACATTGGGCTACAACTTCAATGTTTTAAGATTTCCCAAATTCACAACACATCAGGGCCAGAATTGGGGTGCAAGGTGACGGTTTGTAAGTTTCAGAATTTGAGAGGTAAAAAGTTCCAAAAATCTTTGCTTGTGTTTTTCTTTGCATCTTTTAGCTGAAGTTGATGCACACATTTTGTTGCTAATCATATATAAGTTGATGCCCAAATGCATGCACATATTTTCACATCATCGCACAAGCATTGCACTATACATTGCTATACACTTGTGCACATGCATGCACTACACATTGCTCCACACCATTGCACCAACTCACGCTCACATCTCAACTCGCCGCATAGCTTGTGCGGCGAGCTAACTACACTCACGCTGCACACACGCTCACCTCGCCGCACAGCTTGTGCGGCGAGCTCGAACACTACGCACACCTCGCCGCACAGCTCGTGCGGCGAGAGCGCACACCTCGCCGCACAACTTGTGCGGCGAGTTCACACTCTGCTGCACACAAGCACTCGTCCCATAGTGCACTTCACCGCACACTCACACGCACATCTCGCATCACTCACGCACCTCTCTCACGCAAACACACGGCACTAGCTAAGCGCACTTGCACGGAGCACTCTCGCCACTCTCGCACACACAGCGAGACCTCTTGGCGAGGTGTCGCCATTCATACACAACACATGGCTAGGTCTCACCGAGAGACCTCGCTGTGCACACACTTGCACGGCGATACCTCGCCGAGAGGTCTCGCTGCCATACAAATAAGTTTCACGGCGAGGTCTCACCGAGAGACCTCGCCATGAAGATGTTTTTGCTGCTATGAAGCATCATGTGCTTGAGGTTGAAAATATTTCCTAAGTGTTGTAATATTGTTCTTTTGTTACAGGTTGGTGAAGCCGTGGTGGACAAAGGCTCAAAGGTGTGAAGAGGCTACTGAAGACGTGTGAGCTAAAGGCTTGAAGGCGCGGAAAGGCAGATGAAGGCGTTGAATTTCACGGCCAAAGGCGTGATTCACATTTATGCACAAGTTATCGTGAACATTTAGTTTGATACGCGTAGTGGCACTTTTGTAATAATGTAGTCAATTCACGTTTTCGTATCATTTACGTTTTGTAACCTCTATAAATAGAGGATAAAGGAAGGGATTATAGAACA
This sequence comes from Ophiorrhiza pumila, assembly GCA_016586305.1. NCBI lineage: Eukaryota > Viridiplantae > Streptophyta > Magnoliopsida > Gentianales > Rubiaceae > Ophiorrhiza > Ophiorrhiza pumila. The sequence goes on from BLIW01000011.1 coordinate 20,269,852, forward strand.
TTCTAGAGTACAAAACCGACTTTTGATTTTGAGAGCGGGAATTTTCTCTTTCTAGTTTCTCTCTCTAGATTTTCTTCTGCGATTTCATTTCCGATCGCGACTTTGTACTGGAGATTACATATTGAACTCAATCGAAGGAGCATTTGACATTCCTCTACAATTTAATCGGTGAATCTTTCAATTTTATGGAATTGAACTGTTTCATGCTGGACTTTGATGAATATGAGTTGAATATGGAATTTTCTGGCTAATTGTGTGATATCTTAGGGTTCTAAACGGATGAATACATGATTTAGGAGATTTGATGCTATGTAATTGACATAATTGATAAAGATTAAAATCGCACTTGAATTTATTACTTGAAATCTGTTTAATTTCATATTTCTGCACTGATTGTGAATGGATCAAGCTTCGATTGTGGTCGCCATGCTAAGTTGATGATTGATTCACCAACGTCAGTGAAGATGCATGAGATGAGAACTAATGTGTGATTGTCTGAGTCTTTACACTAGCTTTCTCTGATTATTTCAGTTTTGAGATTCAGGCCTCGCCATGGGAAGCTTTGATGAATTGAAGCATTAGAAAAAGTGATAAAGAAGCTCTATGTGTTAATAAACGAAGACATTCAAGCTCAAGTCGGGCTTCGCCATGGGATTTCCTAGGGTTTGCATGTTAGAGTAGATAGCTTGGAGAGTTGAGACGTTACGAAGTAAATTTCACCATTCTCGGGCCTCGCCATAGGAGAGGATGGTGTTAGGAAGTACAGGGAGTTGTGTGGTAGTCATGCTAACCACAACTTGAGCTTCTAGGTAACTTAGGTCTCCTTGAGATTTGCTTGCTAGTTGATTGCATAGCATAGATTGGCTAGGTATGTGTTCATCCGATACAAGAATCCTAGGATATCTGTTTTATCTGATAGTTGCTTCCTTTTATTCCTCTATTCCTTTGTTCTTGTATCCTTTCGTGTACTCAATTCACTTCGTGACCTACTTTCGTGACAATTCTTATAACAAAACTTGAATTCTTGAAACCAATCCCTTCCCTGTGGATACGATCCCCACTCATCACTACTACGTTAGTTTATGGGTTAAATTGCAAGGTTAACGACACGCGTGCCAATTTTTGGCGCCGTTGCCGGGGAAGGCACGGTTTCTAGAATTTGATTAAGTGTTTCTTAAATTTCCTCATTTTATTTCGTGTTGTCTTGTTCTGTTTTGAGTGCTCTGTTCTTATCCTTGTACTCTGTTATTCTGTGTTGTTTCATTGTCAATTGTTGTAGATAGTGGTTTTTGTTCTATTGATTGTTTACATTTGGAGTTTTTGCTTTTGTGTTCTGAAATATTTCCGTTATACTTCACATTTGGTGTTGTTGTATGCCCATGCTACGATCTTCTGGAGATCCTGAGTTTATGCTAGACCTTGAACTACAAAAGACTTTGAGAATTCAAGCCAAACAAAGAGACATGGCTAATCCTTGAGTAAGAGCACCACGTTTTGGTGATTATTATGCTGTGAATTCTGACAACGGATTTGGACAGCAAGATATTGATGTTGAAAATTACCACATCCCCACTCAGATTGTATCGATGATTACTCAAGGTCAATTTTTCCAAGGATTAGACAATGAAGACCCTAATGATCATCTGGACTGGTTCTTAGGTTTGTGTAGCCGTTCAAACTTCCACGAGTGGAGAGAAGTGAAGTGCACATAATCTTTTTTCCTCTTTCCTTGAGAGGTAAAGCAAAACATTGGTTCAAAACCATTGGGGGCTCAGATGCAACAATATCTTTTGAGGAACTTCAGAAGAAGTTCTTGGCCAAATATTTTCCACCAGCTAAGCTTGAGAAACGGAGAATGGAAATAATGAACTTCCAGCAGCAAGATGGCGAATCATTCAGAGAAGCATGGGAGCGTTTCAATGATCTAATCCGTCAATGTCCTAATCATGACCTTGGTGAAATCAGAGAGTTGAATACGTTTTTCAAAGGCCTCACACCTGAGTCTTCTATGGTGGTAAAAGCTTGTGCCAATGGTGCATTAAAGGATAAGACTGTGCTGGAGGTTAGAGAATTGTTTAACCAAATTGCCGAAGATGAGTACCTTTTTCCTGAGACACGGAAACCTCATAGTAGAAGACAGAGGGGAGTGCTGGATCTTGATGTGGAAACTTCATTGAGTGCAAAATTTGAGGCCCTTGCCAAGTATGTGCAAACTTTGAAAGCTACGCAAACAAAAGCTCCTGTGCTTTCATGTGGTCTGTGCAAAGGTGAACACCACACTGATGAGTGTGCTATCACAACTGAGTCTTTACAATATGTGAGTAATTACAACAACAAACCTCAGTATGGTGGAAATTATTCGGGGGGGAATCGATCTTACAATGGTGGACAAGGCAATTAGGGACAACAACAAAGTCAAGGAGGGCAATATTATCAAGGAAATGGCCAAAAAAGAGCAACAAATGCACCTCCTGGTTTTGATCATCAAGCTGGTACTTCAGAGCACGGGAAACCATCCATAGAAGACATGTTATATCGTCTTATGGAAAGATGGATAAAAATAAGGAGAGATTTGTTTCTTTGGAGACAAATGCAAGACATCATGATGCTACACTCAAAAATATTGAAATGCAGTTAGGGCAACTAGCCAATGCAGTGCATCAAAGACCCAACAGATCTCTTTCCAGTGATACTGTTCCAAATCCCAAGAACAAGGTGGCTTGTAATGCCATTACGTTGAGAAGGGGAAAGCAACTTCAAAAAGCCACCATTACTGGAGATAATGCTTGTGAAGTAGAGGATGAAGTGGTTGTTGATCTTGAGAAGGATTATGCAAAGGATGCCATCACACCTGAAAAGGAAGCAGGAAGTGCTGTGGATAAAAATTGTGCACAAGAGACCATTACACTATGAAAGGAGGAGAAGGTGCAAAATAAAGAATGCAAAGAAGGTAAGGAGTTGACAAAGAAGATTAGAGGACCACTCAATCCTTACAACTATCCTAAGTATGCTCCTAAGCCTCCATTTCCAGAAAGGGTGAAACCGCTACCAAAGAAAGGACCACAATTTGATCGTTTTTTGAGTGTGGTGAAGCAAATTAATGTGAGTTTGCCTTTGTTTGATTTGGTGAGTGCTGTTCCGAAATATGCAAAATTTCTCAAGGATATCATCTCTAATAAGGAGCAAATTCTTAGGTGTGAGGTGCCCCCAATGCTTACAGAGTGTAGTGAGGCTACAATGGGGCACAACTTACCCCCTAAGCTGAAGGATCCTGGCAGTTGTACCATTCCATGCAAGATCAGCACAAGATATTTTGAAAATCCTCTGTGCGATCTCGGTGCAGGAATTAACTTGATGCCTCTGTCTATTGCGGTAAATGTGGGTCTTGGTGGAAGGATACGTCCGGTGGCGGTTACTTTGCAACTGGAGGATAGATCTTTGGTTAACCCCACGGGCATAGTCAATGACGTGTTGGTAAAGGTTGACAAATTCACATTACCAGTGGACTTCATTGTACTTGATATGCAGGAAGATCCTGAGGTACCTATTATTTTAGGGAGACCATTTCTTGCTACTGGGGATGCTCTGATTGAAGTAATAAGCAAAACGGTAACATTTCGCATTAACAATGAGCAAGTAGTCTTTGATGTTAACTATGCTATGAAGCACCCCATGCATGTTGAGTCTTGTTTTGCGATTCGAGCTATAGCATGTCCTATTATGCATGTAGTTGATGACAATGTTAAGCATGATCTGTCTCGTCTCAATGAATTGAATGCTTGCTGTGAAGAGGAAATTGAAAATGAAGAGTTAGATGTTTAAGATAGAGTGATTTTGTCTGAAATTGGAAACATAGTAGAGTGTTGTTTTATAGATGAATCAATCTTTGAAATGCAAGATGAAGTGTTGGTAGAACAGAACTTAGAAGCAGCATGTGTTAAGAATTTCTAAAATGGTAATGTGGGCCATGCTATACTTGATGATGCTGATAGTCGTTTCTTTGGATGTGTCTTTTCTTGATATCCTGATAGATTGCATAGAGTCTCATCTTGATGAACATTGTGATATCATGCATGAAGATAATATTGAACATGCTAAAGAAAATGTCAAAACATTGATTGAAACTCTTGTTGAGCCACCAACTCTTGAAACGGTAATTAAATCTAGGGATCTTACTGGTGACTCAGGAGAAGTGCTAAATGAAATCCCCTTGTTAACTAATGATAATGATTTTTGTGTTGTTAAGATAGTACAGACTCCAAAAGTTTCCCATGTTAGTATAGATGAGGAAGATGTGCGAATTTTGAATGACATTGCTAAAATGGTGGAAAATTGCTTTATTGATACATCAATTTTTGAACTTACTGATGGGGTTGTTGAGACCATGGATACAAAATTCTTGTTTGAGTCTTGCAGGACCAAAATGGTAAGTTTGGTGGAAGAGGTAGATGATGTGCTTCCAATGATAGAAGAATTCCAGGAGGTACCTGCAATAGGGGAGCCTCAATGGTTTAAAGTGAAATTCATAGAGGTTGTGCCCCATGTGTATGAGCTTGAACAACTCCTTGAAGATACTCCTCAAGTGCCCTACAAAAGAAAGAATACTGCTTATGAGATTTCTTCTTTATGGTATAGAGATGGTTATTCCGAATTTTGCAGGGTTGGATACTCCGAATTGTGAAGGAAAAGGCTTGAGGAGGATAGTCTAGTTGGAGACTTAAAAAACCCAGAACTACTTCTTTTCTCTCAGCTTTAATATAGCAATTTGGTAATCTTTACGTTTTCACGTTTTTGTGATACTCACTCGGCTACTCATGTTGTAGAGACAGGCACGTGAATGAAATTACAAGGGGTATAGGCCATCCACTCATGAGGCTAAGTGTGGGGGAGTGGTGCCATAGACCATTCCTATGCTAAACGCAATTACTTTACTTTGCATTTCAAGCATGAACTGTGCATGTGCCACTTAGTGTTATTAGTTGAAAATTTCTACACCACCATGACTCCTAGTCATTGTGCGACACTTTGCTTGCATGCTACCTCTATGTTGTGTCTTCCTTGCATCAACATGTAGTGTACTTGAGTGAGTGATTTCTAATAAGCTTTGCTTCACCATGTGCAGGAACTTTATCATGCAAGCAGGACATATGATCAAAGACACTCCACCAAGCAACCATTGGAACATTGGAATTCTGACATATCAATATCAGGGAGCTCATAATCCTATCTTTACTTCACATTGAGGACAATGTAAGTTTCAAGTGTGGGGGAAATAGGGAATGTTTTGCTTTGGTTCTATTTCTGTGCTATGTGATGCAAAGCATGCTACTTTTCAGTTTTGTTGTGTTATTTTGAGTTTTGTTTTTGATATATCCTGAGTTTTTGAGTTTTCAGTTTTTGGACAAATTTTTAACTTTTTTGCAACGTTTGGCAAAGTTTTGGGAATAAGAGTTGTGTGTCATCAATGGTTTGGGTGTGATGTGTTTCAATGAGATTTAGTGTTGGTGTGTGTTGTTGTGTAAAAGGTGTCAAATGTTTGAGTGAGTGGACTAGAAAGCTAATATCATCATGTATTTGAAGCTTTGTTCCTAGTTCACTATGGCATATTTCAAGTTTATCACTTTACTCTTTTTGATGTTGTATGCAAAATTTTTTTGTTTTTTTTGACACTGAGTTTGAAGAAATTGGTACATTTTGCTGGTTAAGGCACGATGTTAAGGTAAGATAGATATGCCACGCAAAAATTCAAATGACATGGGAAGTAATGTGTATGGAATTTGTTCTTTTTGCTATGCATTTGTCTGGAGTTTCCAGTGTTCGTGCATGTTCAGTCATTTTGAGACCCTTATGAACATGTGCATACACAAGAGAGGAAATGGAGAAAAAGCCTTTGGTAACTAGGAAAAAAGAGCCATAAGACCCTGGAAAGCAATGAAAGGGTAAAAACATCCCAGGCTAAGGCACCAATGGGTGCAACAAATAAGCACCAATGTGCAAATAAGGGCAATGTCCCATAGAGCACCAATGTGCGCATAGGTTGAGATTGATATGTACTGGATGGAAAGTGAGACAACTAGATGGTGTATAACAAGGGAATAGATGAAGTTTTACATTCCTCAGCAAACACTTGCACGGATGACAATTTGGTCTTTATTCATTGTGCCTTAGTTGGTAATGTGTACTGAAATCTGTAGAGCTAGGTGTCAGGAAACGTTGCATAAGTTTTGTGTGGAAAATATTTTGATGAACTTGGAGTTAGGCATGGTGGGAAAGGGGTGAGGTTTTCAATGCATTGTGGTGAGAGTCTAGAGCATGAGTTTTGCTTGAGGGCAAGCTAAAGTTCAAGTGTGGGGGAATTTGATAAGTTGGTTTTATACCAACTTAAATGGCTTATTTTACTTGGCTTTTGGCTTGTTTTGCATGAAAAGGTGGCTTGTTATGTGATATTTGATGCGTTTATGTGATTGACCATGTGGTAAGCTAAAATGAAGAAAAAGGATCAAGAACGAGGTTAAAAGAACCAAGTTTGAATTCGGGTCAACAATTGTGGAAGAAACGTAAAAGGTTTGAAAGAATGCTTTAGTGTGCTTTGTATTTGGCAGATTGAGTATTGAATTTCATTTGAGTGCATCTTTTTCAGTTTTGATCCAAATGAGGAGATCTTGGATGCTATGGAAAGCTCTTTGTGTGAACTTTAATTTTGATGTTTTAACCTTCTCCAAATTCTGTGTGAAATCATGAGAAGCGGGGGCTTCTTTGTTATGCTTAAGTTCGGGTTTGACAACGTCTTGAGCTACAGCTCCAATTTCGATGATTCATGATCCTATGGAAAGCCAATAGAGACATCTACAACTTTGGTGTTCAAGGCAAAGTCCAATTCTGAAAGGGAAGCTAGCAAATCACTATGGGAATGAAAAGACCTGATTAGGGTTTTTAAGCCTACGATTTAATTTCAAATATCCTGCCACAGCTCAGTTGTTTGGTTGTAACTTTGTTATTCGAGCTCCGAATTGAGTGATTCAAAAAACTATGGAAAGTATGACATGGATCTACAGTTTCCATGTTTTACGTTTTTCCAAATTCACAACGCATCAGGGCCGAAATTGGGGTGCAATGTGACGGTTTGAAAGTTTCAAAATTTGAGAGGTAAAAAGTTCCAAAAATCTTTGCTTGTGTTTTTCCTTGCATCTTTTAGCTGAAGTTGATGCACACATTTTGTTGCTAATCATATATAAGTTGATGCCCAAATGCATGCACATATTTTCACATCGTCGCAGAAGCATTGCCCAATACATTGCTACACACTTGTGCACATGCATGCACTACACATTGCTGCACACCATTGCACCAACTCCCGCACACATCTCACCTAGCCGCACAGCTTGTGCAGTGAGCTCACTACACTCACGCTGCACACACGCTCACCTCGTACACCTCGCCGCACAGTTTGTGCTGCGAGTTCACACTCTGCTGCACACAAGCACTCGTCCCATAATGCACTTCACCGCACACTCACAAGCACATCTCGCTGCACTCACGTACCTGTCTCACGCACACACACGGCACTAGCTGCGCGCGCTTGCGCGCGGCACTCTCGCCACACTCGCAGACACGGCGACACCTCTCGGCAAGGTCTCGCCATTCATACACAACACATGGCGACGTCTCGCCGAGAGACCTCGCCATGCACACACTTTAACGGCGAGACCTCGCCGAGAGGTCTCGCCACACAAATAAGTTTCACGGCGAGGTCTCGCCGAGAGACCTCGCCATGAAGACGTTTTTGCTGCTATGAAGCATCATGTGCTTGAGGTTGAAAATATTTCCTAAGTGTTGTAATATTGTTCTTTTGTTACAGGTTGATGAAGGCGTGGTGGACAAAGGCTCAAAGGCATGAAGAGGCTACTGAAGACGTGTGAGCTAAAGGCTTGAAGGCGCGGAAAGGCGGATGAAAGCGTGGAATTTCAGGGCCAAAGGCGTGATTCACATTTATGCACAAGTTATCGTGAACATTTAGTTTGATACGCGTAGTGGCACTTTTGTAATAATGTAGTCAATTCACCTTTACGTATCATTTACGTTTTGTAAACTCTATAAATAGAGGATAAAGGAAGGGATTATAGAACATTCTAGAGTACAAAACTGACTTTTAATTTTGAGAGCGAGAATTTTCTCTCTCTAGTTTCTCTCTCTAGATTTTCTTCTCCGATTTCATTTCCGATCGCGACTTTGTACTGGAGATTACATATTGAACTCAATCGAAGGAGCATTTGACATTCCTCTACACTTTAATCCGTGAATATTTCAATTTGATGGAATTGAACTGTTTAATGCTGGACTTTGATGAATATAAGTTGAATATGGAATTTTCTGGCTAATTGTGTGATATCTTAGGGTTCTAAACGGATGAATACATGATTTAGGAGATTTGATGCTATGTAATTGACGTAATTGATAAACATTAAAATCGCACTTGAATTTATTACTTGAAATCTGTTTAATTTAATATTTCTGCACTGATTTTGAATGGATCAAGCTTTGATTGTGGTCGCCATGCTAAGTTGAGGATTGATTCACCAACGTCAGTGAAGATGCATGAGATGAGAACTAAAGTGTGATTGTCTGAGTCTTTACACTAGCTTTCTATGATTATTTCAGTTCTGAGATTCAGGCCTCGCCATGGGAAGCTTTGATGAATTGAAACATTAGGAAAACTGTTAAAGAAGCTCTCTGTGTTAATAAACGAAAACATTCAAGCTCAGGTCGGGCCTCGCCATGGGATTTCCTAGGGTTTGCATGTTAGAGTAGTTAGCTTGGAGAGTTGAGACGTTCCGGAGTGAATTCCACCATTCTCGGGCCTCACCATGGGAGAGGATGGTGTTAGGAAGTACAGTGAGTGGTGTGGTCGTCATGCTAACCACAACTTGAGCTTCTAGGCAACTTAGGTCTCCTTGAAATTTGCTTGCTAGTTGATTGCATAGCATTGATTGGCTAGGTCTGTGTTCATACGATACAAGAATCCTAGGATATCTGTTTTATCTGATAGTTGCTTCCTTTTGTTCCTCTATTCCTTTGTTCTTGTTTCCTTTCGTGTACTCAATTCACTTCGTGACCAACTTTCGTGACAATTCTTATAACAAAACTTGAATTCTTGAAACCAATCCCTTCCCTGTGGATACGATCCCCACTCATCACTACTACGTTAGTTTAGGGGTAAAATTGCAAGGTTAACCACACGCTTGCCACATGGCGACCACAGTCTAGGTTCAATTCAGTCAATTCAAGTGTAATTGTTACGAAATTTCACAAATTCAAGAAGTTAAAAGCATGTATGATCTCATTCGTAAAGATTAGGTCAATTGCATAGCATTACACGGTTCAATTACACAGTTGTCCAGTCAAAACCCTAGGACATCATCGAATTAGCCACACGACTCTATTTCCAATTCTCGATCAACAGTTCGCAATGTAAAGCAATTCATTATCATTAAATCGGAAGAGTTTACCAAATAAAATGCCTCAAATGCTCACAATTCACAATTGAATTGTGAAAATTCTCCTCAATTGAGTAATGTCTTACAATGATCGGAACAAATGCGCGCGATCGGAATCGAAATTGGAGTGAAAACAGAAGAGAGAGAAAGTCTAGAGAGAGAAAGAATCCCCGCTCTGAAAATCAAAAGTTCGGTAACAATCTAGAATGATCTATACCCTAATCTATGACTAAATCCTCTATTTAAAGAGATTACAAAACGTAATTAATACCCAAACGTAAAATGACCAAGATATTACAAAAATACCATTGTAATCAATTTGTACATAAGAATAACTCGGTCAATGTAGCATCCACGCCTTCAAGCCTTAAATGATCATGCCAATTTGCATATATGCACCAAAAGAACAAAATCCATACTTAGAAAATTTCTCAAAACCAATACAAACACAAAAAACACACAACTCACACATGCACAAAACGGCGAGACCTCACCACCGTGGTCTCGCGTTCACACTTGCACAAAATCACCGAAACCTCGTGGCGATGTCTCGCTCTCACAGATTTGAAATCGTCGAGACCTCGCCAATGAGGTCTCGATAATTTTGTGCAAGTGTGCAAGAATTGTTGTTTGAAAATGTGAAGTATAGTGTAATGTGCTAAACTTGTTGTTGTGGTGTGCATGAAAGAATGAAGAAATTAAATGGAAGAAGAATGAATGAAACTCAATTCTACTAAAACATGAGTGTGAAAATGGAGTGAAACATAATGAAGATAAGTAAGAGTGAAGAGTGATGGAAACCCATGTGTAATTCATGAACGGAAGATATAGTACATAACAAATTTGTGCTATGACATACAAATGAATGCTTGAGTGTGTATTGTGATATTTGTGAACTAAGAGTGAGGAGTGTTTTGAGTGTTGTGAAATAAAAATGAAGAATGTTGTGAGTATTGTGAAATGTGAATGAAGGGTGTTGTAAATGTTATGAAATGTCTTGAAAATGAATGTACATAAAGAAAGAAAGTTTGATGAAAATGAGTGAGTGAAGAAGGTGAGATGAAAGATGTGTGAATTGTAAAGTGAAAACCCACATGAACTAGCAAATGTTGTAAAGAACACAATGAAATGTAAGCTCTTAAAATGAAGGAACCTCTAAGTTACAATGTAAGTGCAATGCATGCAAAAATGGAGTGCAACGCAACTCACACAACTCACATATGCACAAAGTGGCGCGAGACCTTGCCACCGAGGTCTCGCTCTCACATAAAAAAAATCAGCGAGACCTTGCCACCGAGGTCTCGCTCTCAAAGTTTTGAAATCATCGAGACCTCGCCACCGAGGTCTCGGTGATTTTGTGCAAGTTTGCAAGAGTGCTATGCTAGTGTTTGTGATGCAACCATTTCAGCACAACAGTCTAATTCTATGAAATGTATGTGTGTCCTAGCTTCTGAATTGAGCTTTGTGGTGAACATAAGAGTTTGACATCTTTCTCTTAGCTTTCCATTGGTTCAAGAATCAGCATCATAGGAGATCTGTAGCTCAAGACATACACATTCCACCAAACTGTGGCAATGAGACGTCAAAGATGAAAACCTGAATGAACAATCTCAACAATCCTCCCGTTTCTCATACTTTCACACAAAATTAGAAGAAAGTTAAAACATAAGAAATGTAGTTCACCCAAAGGGCTTTCCAGAACATCCAAGATCTTATCATTTGGACTAGTACTGAAAGAGATACACCCAATTGAATTTAAGCTATCTATTCTGCCAAAGCATGAAATAAGCATATTCAGGCATTCATCAAATTCCACAAACACCATTCCAACGAATTTGGCTTCTTTACTTGATTTTCAACCTAAACACACATTTGCTTCATTTGATCATCATTTTTGGTCTTTTTCACCATTTTAGCATTTCCAAGTTGCAAACCACATAAATGCACATAATGGCACAAAACACTACACAATTGCTGAAACACAAGGCAAAAGCTAAGTGATATAACACATATAAGTAGGTATAAAACTAACTTATCAGATATTATTAATAGGAACCAAAGTACGAAAAAAAAAGTATGTAATCTAGTTATTTTTGAACAAAAAAAATAGACACCTAAAAATTTTTAAAATCACTATTTACAATAGGTTATAACTCAAAGTTTTTGGTCAAAAATAGAAAGGTGTGAAAATTTGCCCATGGAATTTATTAATATCCAGATTTTGCACCAAACATAACTAGAAAACATGCGATCTCATTATTTGCAGAAAAATATTAAAAAAATAAAAATTATAGAAAAATCATCATTTTCTTTGATGGACATATACAACTCAAAATCTTTGAAAAAAAGTAAAGAAAATCGAGTAATGTAGCCCACGGATTTTAGTTTTTGTTAGCTATTTGTATCAAACTTAATTAGAACATAAGTGATCTAATGACGTGTATGAAAAAAGTGAAATATTTCAAAATGACAATTTTCAGTGAGATATTACTCAAGATTTTTTCTAAAAAAATTAAAAATTAAAAAATTAAAGGTTCGAAAATGCTTTTTAGGATAAATGTTTTCACATAATTTGATGAGAAATATGTAATATAGTGATTTAATTTAAAAAAAAAAGAAAATTTAAATTTTTTTTAAGATCACCACTTTCGATTAGTTATAACTCACTATTTTTTGATAAAAATAAAAATTCCAAAACAAATTTGCAAATGCTCTTTTTTTTCCCAATTCTATAAAAAGTATGTAATCTAGTTATTTGTGCTTAGAAAATAAGCACCTAAACATGTTTAAAAATCACCATTTACAATAGGTTATAACTCACAGTTTTTGGTCAAAAATAGAAAACTGTGAAAAATGGCCCATGGGTTTTTTTTTATATCAACAATTTTCACCCAACAAAACTAGAAAACATGTGATCTCATTATTTGCAGAAAAAGATTAAAAAATTAAATAATTATAGAAAAATCATTACTTTCCTTGATGGAGGTATATAACTCACAATCTTTGAAAAAAAAAGTAAAGAAAATCGCGTAATGTAGCCCACGGATTTTATTTTTTGTCTGCTCTTTCTATCAAACTTAATAAGAACACAAGTAATCAAATGACGTGTATGAAAAAAGTAAAACATTTCAAAATGACAATTTTCGGTAAGATATAACTCAAGATTTTTTCTAAAAAAATTGAAAATAAAAAAATTAAATGTTCAAAAATTCTTTTTTGGATAAATGTTTTCACATAATTTGATGAGAAATATGTAATATAGTTATTTGTGTACAAAACAAATAAGAAATTTAAACTTTTCAAACATCACCACTTTCGGTTTGTTATAACTCACTATTTTTTGACAAAAATAGAAAATTCCAAAACAAAATTTGCTAATGCTCTATTTGGTCTATTTTTTGCCAAACTCAATAAAAGGTATGTAATCTAGTTATTTGTGCACAGAAAATAGGAACCTAAGAATTTTTAAAAATCACATTTTCAATAAGTTATAACTTAATGTTTTTGGTGAAAAAAAAAAGAAAAGTGTGAAAAATGGCCCAAGGGATTTTTTTTATATCAACATTTTGCACCCAACGTAACTAGAAAACATGTGATCTCATTATTTTCATAAAAAGATTAAAAAATTAAAAATTATAGAAAAAACCTCATTTTCGTTGATAGAGATATACATCTCACAATTTTTGAAAAAAATGAAAGAAAATCGCGTAATGTAGCCCACGGATTTTTTTCTGTTAGCTATTTGTATCAAACTTAATTATAACATAAGTAATCTAATGACGTGTATGAAAAAAGTAAAATATTTCAAAATGACAATTTTTGGTGAGATATAACTCAAGATTTTTTCAAAAAAAATTGAAAATAAAAAAAAATGTTCAAAAATTCTTTTTTTAAATAAATGTTTTCACATAATTTAATGAGAAATATGTAATATAGTTATTTAATTTCAAAAAAAAAAAGAAAATTTAAAATTTTCAAACATCACCACTTTGGGTTAGTTATAACTCACTATTTTTTTATAAAAATAGAGAATTCCAAAAAAAAATCGCAAATGCTCTTTTTTGCCCAATTCAATAAAATGTATGTAATCTAGTTATTTGTGCATAGAAAATAGGCACCTAAAAAAATTTAAAAATGACCATTTACAATAGGTTATAACTCACAGTTTTTGGTCAAAAATAGAAAAATGTGAAAAATGGCCCATGGATTTTTTTATATCATCAATTTCCACCCAACATAACTACAAAACCTGAGATCTCATTATTTGCATTAAAAGATTAAAAAATTAAAAATTATAGAAAAATAATCATTTTCCTTGATGGGGATATACAAATCACAATCTTTGAAAAAAAAGTAAAGAAAATCGCGTAATGTTGCCCGCGGATTTTTATTTTCGTCTGTTTTTTGTATCAAACTTAATTAGAACACAAGTAATCTAATGACGTGTATGAAAAAAGTAAATTATTTCAAAATGACATTTTTTGGGGAGATATAACTCAAGATTTTTACAAAAACAAAATTGACAAAAACATGTTCAAAAATGCTGATATGCGTGAAAGATTAAACTTTAATTCCCGACACCAATTTGATAGCGGTTTTGGAGCTAGGGTTAAAAGCTAAGGCTTAACCGAATCAAATAAATTTATAACCCTAATCCTCACGACATTTAAGGTGCATCAAGACACCGACGTTTGTGTAGCAAGAGGAAGTAGGGGTCGAACCCACAAGGAGGGCATAAGTTTATGGAATTAGTGTGAACGTGTGTGTAGTAGTGAAAGTATAAACAAGGAACTAAAAAGGAATGTTAATTAATAAGTAAAATATGCTAAAGCGTCAATCTTAAGTCAAGAAGGGTACGATGTGCTCCCGGGTGTTTTCGGCTATGGTTACTAAGGATTCTCTAACTAGGGTTCGTCCTAAAGTGTCACTAGGGAATAGGGATAATCGCTCCTTTTGGTCTCCATTTTTATGGCGGAAGCTAGAGCTAAAGGGGCGTCTATCTAGAGGACTTAACTAGGTGAAGTTGTCTTCCTTTATGGCAAAGGCAAAACTACTCAATCCTAGCTAACCGTATAATCTACGTTCTCCTAATCTTACCACTCTCAAGACCCGTTCCCCCTTTATGGCGAAGGCAAGAACCGGTCCTAGTCACTCCCCTCTAAAGTCACTTCCTAAGCTCACTCTCCCTTTATGGCGGAGGCAAGGGTTAGCTTAGTTCTCAACTCCGGGTGCACAACCTAACGCAATGTACGAATGCTATTCGTCTTCCCTCATTAATGGTGGATGCAAGGTTAACTCAAGCATTTCCACTATTCTACTTCCAACCCTAGGGCTTAAAGATTCACTCAAGCCTTTTATCAAACACTTACTAGTCAACAAATAAGCCAACTATAGCTACCTTTTCATTCAATGTCCATAGAACCCATTCACTAGATATTCTTAAGGTTCAACCCTATCAAGCAACATTTAATGCATCAACCAAGCCAACAACAACCCAAGGAGCACAATAAACTCTAGCCTAACATAGCTAGAGCATTCATCATGGAAACAATAAATAGCACATACAAAGCAATAAATGACATTAAAGAAGGAAAACTACCAATCTCTGATGGAGAGAAGTCTTCTTCAATAAATGTGAGCATTCATTACAAGCTTTGTCCACATAGTTGATGAATTTCCCTTCCTTGTACAAAAGATTGAGCTTCCAAAATGAAACCCTAACTAGCACTACTCTAAGAACAAACAAGAAAACAACTCTCTATTCTAAAAAGCTAAAACTAACCCTAACTAATGACTAACTACAAAACTAACAAAAGATGGCTTCCACTCTTCTCCCCCCTCACTTCTTTATTTGGCTGCAGATTTATTCATATATTGGAAGAATTAGGGCTGCTCTTGTGTGTTGAGTCGTTCCCCAAAATTCCCTTGAAGTCCTCTCAAAATGGAGGGTAAAATTGGCTTGAAAAACCTGATGCGCAGCTGAACGTCGTGACGTTCGAACCTGAACGTCGCGACGTTAAGCCCGTGGCGCGCCGGATAAGTTCATTTCCGGCGCGCCGGAGCTCTCTGGAAATTTCATTTGTGAGCCGTATGTCTATATGATCCATACCGAATTAGGAAAAACGTAAAACATGCACGTTGTATCTCTTTCTCTTAGCTTTCCAATGGCACCGGAATCACTGCATTTGGACGTAAATTGAGAGAGATATGATCGAAATACTAAACCCTGGCAGATTTTTCAGCATTTGTTCTTCATCGCCTTTTTGACTTAAATCACATCTTTCTTCATCTTTCTCAACCTTTTTTCTTCTCATTTTGATCTCCATGATTAATATCCTTTAAAATTTGCTCTTTTCATCAATAGTTTGATCCGTTGCTCCTCCCATACCATAACGTCCTACAAATACGTTAAAAACATGTAAAAACGACATAAAAACACGTTACAAGGACGCACAAGAGGTAAGTGAAATGAATACAATAAGGTGAAAATCATCACCTTATCAAACCCTCCACACTTAAACCTTGCTCGTCCTCGAGCAACAAAACAAAATAAAGTAAAACACATATATGCTCATCCTCGAGCAACAAGACAAAATCACATAAAAACATATATATATATATATATATACATAAAAGAATGAAGGATTGTCAATTTTACTTTACTCCACAATGTGTCTAATCATTTTAAGCACTTGATAAGTGTCTGTGTACATGCCTCATAGCTTACTCGACTAAAATGACAAGTAATCACTCCACGTGTTCACAAGAGTCATCAAAGTTCCTTTTTGTACACGTTCAACACATTGAGTATATTGTGTGTGTGTGTGCAATGGGTACCACTTGGTTCTTGACTTATTCATGTCTATGCCATAGGTAAGAAATCCGACAACCAAGTTTTGTTCCACTCTTTTCCCTACAATCACCTCTTTGACCATTATGTAGATAATAAAAGGTTTACATGATCCTTGGGACTTTTATTTTTATTACAACATATGCCAAGGGTTTTTCGGCTTTTTATACCCATATTCCACCTGATATGAGTTCTCCTCCAACTTTTGGTTAATAAAGGAGCGGTCTCTCATTGGAGGGGAACTTATTCATAACCAAATACATAAAACATATAACTTAAGCCTTTTGACTTTTATTCTTATTACAACAAATGCCAAGGGTTTTGTGGCTGTTTTTCCTATTCCATCTCATATGAATTCTCCTTCTACCTTTTTGGTTAGTGAAGAAGCGGTCTCACATTGGAGAGGAATTTATTTATTGCAAACAACAAAATATTAAAAGCAACACATAATGCCCAATTCATTTCTTGAAACTTCAAAGTATCTACACATGTCTCTTAGGGAAAGTTAGTCCAAGAGTTAAACTAACAAAGTGTCAAGGTACGCCGACCTATCTTATTAACCAAACTTGTCAATCTCCATGAGTTCGCCACTTGTGCGTATTAACAATAAACTCAAAACGTCAAACTTTCCACAAAGGAACCGACTTCACTTATTTAACATGTTATTTTCCTTATCACAAGTCGAGTTTCTAAGATACAACAATTCACATCATTGGCTACAAAACACTAATCTCATATTATTTAGACTAGACACATTTTCTCCTTTTGGTTGCCAACACCAACACTCAAACACTAAACACAAAGACAAACAAACACTAAAATGAACAAAAGTTCACAAAGACACAAAACTAAAAAATTCACAAAAATCACAACAACAATAACAACTATGGACATTATGATATCCCAAAATAGCAACGGATTTCCTATCCAAGCGGCTTCAAGCCTCAACAACAAGGGACTTCCAAAATCTCAAAACACACAAGAATACTCAATGTGGAATCAAGAGGATACAAGAATCAATAAAAAATAAAGCCTAAACAAAAAAAAACATTAAAAATCCAAGTTTAACATCCATAAATCACAAAATATTCATTGAAGCACAATTTCAAGAATCTTCACCAATATCATCCCCTCCACACTTAAAATATGCAATATTTTCCAAAGACAAGAGAGGGATGAGAAAACACCCGAGGTGTATGCATTGTGGGCATCTCTTCATTTGTGCATGTAACATGTGAACTTGGCTATTGTGAAGATGCCTCTCATTTTTGTTTCCTCATAGATGGAAAACCTGAAAAAATGATAAAAGAAAGAAAACAAGTAAACTAATTCTATGTATGAGTTCAAGAAGAAAACATTTAAACAATTAAGCACCTACAAATGACACTAAAACATAATCACTCAAAACAAAAATGTTCACAATCACTCTATGGCATGCATGAGAAATTTTCACAATGTGCACAAGTGAGTGCTCTTGTGCTAGGTGTGCATCACAATCAAGTTCAAATCCTAATCTCATTCATTAAGCTCATGTGCACTTGAGTCCTAATGAATTCATACTAGGTAAACCATGAATGTGCCATTAACCACATATATGAAAATTGCACACATCAAGCTTTTGAAGCTTCACCACATATGCTAAATCATGCAATTTAACATTGAAATTCATGAAGTGATTTAGAGTGAAAAGTGTTTTTGTGTGCCATTGACATGAGAATGAAAAATAAGAAAGAAATAAGCAAGTGGTGTGAGGGGTATGCGTCCCCCTCTACACCTAGCTCTTTTTATCATTTATGCACATTTTTCATTCTCTCATAGTCATTCTTTCACATTTATTGTTCTCTTTGAACTCCTACAAGAAAAACTACCCTAATTACACTAAACACATAAAACAAAACATAACAATTAACATTTAAATAAAAAAATGACAAGAAATTGTAGTTCTAGGTTTATTTAGTCCTAGCTAGACTTTATTATTGTGGTTACTCCCTCAAGATCGGAATAACCATCTCGGTACCAAAAGAATGCCCTTTCATAGGCACTCATATGCCTTTTGTAGGGCGTTCTTTGGCACCCTTCGAGGAGGCGCTTAAGCTCATGTTTGTTGGGAACAACATCAACAAATTCTACTTTGTACCACTCTTGCTCCCCCATTGTAGGCTCCTCCTCTCCTTCTTCAACCAAGATGGTTGAGAACTCCAATGGATTCTCAATATCTTTCAAGATAGTCCCCACTTCCACCATGCTTGACCTATAAGACTCAATCAATGGCTTTGCATCCATAGTCTCAATACACTCATTAGAAAGTTCATGTATAGATGCATCAACAAAGCAATTCTCCACTATATTAGCTATTTCATGAAAAATATGCACATCTTCTTTATCTAAGCTAACATAGGGATCATTTCTAGGCACTTCCTCATTTTCAACATATTGAACATCATTATCATGTAGTGAGGATGCCTTATTGCATGTCGATCTAATGACATCAACCATATTATTTAAATCATGAAAATCCATGTATGATGTCAAAATAACACAAGATTGCACTATGTTAGCTATTTCTTGACAAATTAACAAATCATCTTCACATAAGCCAACATATGAATCTATGTGCAATATTTCTTCATTTATAATACAATTAACTTTGAACTCATTTGACAAGGGTTCACTATTAATGCATGACTCAAACTTATCCACAATACAAGGAATTTCAACACTCTTAGGATCCTTTGTACTAGCACAACAATTATCTTTGATTTCAAAATGATTATCCATAAGAGTTGTGAAATTATTGTTAAATGAATCACATTGTGGAAAATAAGAGAGAGTTTGAGGGGATTGGTCAAGTTGTACCTCACTTTGGCCCATAAATGCATTAAATGTATACCCTTGGGGACTATGGTGAATAGCTTGAGTTAATTGTCTCAATTGCATCTCCAACTTATTCATTGAAGCTTCATGCTCTCTCAAAGTATCTTCTTGAGCCTCCAAAGTGTCCGCTTGCTTCTCAAGGGTTGTTTCCAATTGAGCACAAAATCTCTCGTTCCCTTGAATTTCTTTGTCGGCCTTCTCCATTAGTTCATAGAGCATATCCTCCAATGATTGTGTTCTTTCTTGCATGGGATGCAACTCATTGCTTTGTTCTTGGTTTGACCAATTCTCTTCGTAGCTTAGTCGATATTCAAACTCCGTTGGAAGGTTTGACTCGTAGTATGTACCATTTTGTTCACCACTCCCCCAATATCTATCCTCTTGCCCACACCAATTTTTGTTGAAAGCCTCTTGATGAACTTGAAAGCTTCCATATTGGTTGGACTCCACATTTAACATGCAATGGTGAGTGTGGGTGATTGCCTTGGCACAACCTACAAGATAATACATCATCATAGCTCATAGAAGCTTGTATATCATTTACCAAGTTGGTCACATTGGCCACTTGAGCCTCAAGCATAGAATATCTATCATTAAGCTCATTATCATACATGCATGAAGTGGTGAAACATCTTGAAGGTTCTCTTTGCACACATTCATTAGTGTCCCAAAAATCTATGGAAAAAGGATTCCCAAATATGCTAGGTGTTGGTCTAATGTCATCCACCCCATTTGGTGGGTCAATATGATAAGAATCAAGAAAGTCTCCAAACAACCTAGGCATATTTGTACAAACTAAACTTCAAAATGAAAAATAACAAAAACAACACAAACAATAAAAAACATAAAAAGAAGTTATTTACAACTACCAAACACACAAAAACACCAATCCTAATTCCAATTGCCTCCCCGGCAACGGCGCCAATTTGATATGCGTGAAAGATTAAACTTTAATTCCCGGCACCAATTTGCTAGCGGTTTTGGAGCTAGGGTTAAAAGCTAAGGCTTAACCGAATAAAATAAATTTATAACCCTAATCCTCACGACATTTAAGGTGCATCAAGACACCGACGTTTGTGTAGCAAGAGGAAGTAGGGGTCGAACCCACAAGGAGGGGATAAGTTTATGGAATTAGTGTGAACGTGTGTGTAGTAGTGAAAGTATAAACAAGGAACCAAAAAGGAAAGTTAATTAACAAATAAAATATGCTAAAGCATCAATCTTAAGTCAAGAAGGGTACGATGTGCTCCCGGGTGTTTTCTCCTATGGTTACTAAGGATTCTCTATCTAGGGTTCGTCCTAAAGTGTCACTAGGGAATAGGGATAATCGCTCCTTTTGGTCTCCACTTTTATGGCGGAAGCTAGAGCTAAAGGGGCGTCTATCTAGAGGACTTAACTAGGTGAAGTTGTCTTCCTTTATGGCGAAGGCAAAACTACTCAATCCTAGCTAACCGTATCATCTACGTTCTCCCAATCTTACCACTCTCAAGACCCGTTCCCCCTTTATGGCGAAGGCAAGAACCGGTCCTAGTCACTCCCCTCTAAAGTCTCTTCCTAAGCTCACTCTCCCTTTATGGAGGAGGCATGGGTTAGCTTAGTTCTCAACTCCGGGTGCACAACCTAACGCAATGTACGAATGCTATTCGTCTTCCCTCATTAATGGTGCATGCAAGGTTAACTCAAGCATTTTCTCTATTCTACTTCCAACCCTAGGGCTTAAGATTCACTCAAGCCTTTTATCAAACACTTACTAGTCAACAAATAAGCCAACCAGCTACCTTTTCATTCAATGTCCATAGAACCCATTCACTAGATATTCTTAAGGTTCAACCCTATCAAGCAACATTTAATGCATCAACCAAGCCAACAACAACCCAAGGAGCACAATAAACTCTAGCCTAACATAGCTAGAGCATTCATCATGGAAACAATAAATAGCACATACAAAGCAATAAATGACATTAAAGAAGGAAAACTACCAATCTTG
This sequence comes from Ophiorrhiza pumila, assembly GCA_016586305.1. Lineage (NCBI taxonomy): Eukaryota > Viridiplantae > Streptophyta > Magnoliopsida > Gentianales > Rubiaceae > Ophiorrhiza > Ophiorrhiza pumila. Next base: position 20,291,057 of record BLIW01000011.1, read on the forward strand.
GATGGAGAGAAGTCTTCTTCAATAAATGTGAGCATTCATTACAAGCTTTGTCCACATAGTTGATGAATTTCCCTTCCATGTACAAAAGATTGAGCTTCCAAAATGAAACCCTAACTAGCACTACTCTAAGAACAAACAAGAGAAAAACTCTCTGTTCTAAAAAACTCAAACTAACCCTAACTAATGACTAACTACAAAAATAACAAAAGATGGCTTCCTCTCTTCTCCCCCCTCTCTTCTTTATTTGGCTGCAGATTTCTTCATATATTGGAAGAATTAGGGCTGCTCTTGTGTGTTGAGTCGTTCCCCAAAATGCCCTTCAAGTCCTCTCAAAATGGAGTTCAAAATTGGCTTGAAAAACCTGATGCGCAGCTTAATGTCGCGATGTTCGAACCTGAACGTCACGACGTGCTTCCTGCGGCGCGCCGGAGCTCTCTGGAAATTTCATTTGTGACCCGTTTTTCTATATGATCCAGACCGAATTAGGAAAAGCGTAAAACATGAAAGTTGTAGCTCTTTCTCTTATCGTTCCAATGGCACTGGAATAACTTCACTTGGACGTAAATTAAGAGAGATAGAACCGAAATACTAAACCCTGGCAGATTTTTCAGCATTTGTTCTTCATCGCCTTTTTGACTTAAATCACATCTTTCTTCATCTTTCTCAATCTTTTTTGTTCTCATTTTGGGCTCCATGATTAATATCCTTTAAATTGTTCTCTTTTCAACAATAGTTTGATCCGTTGCTCCTCCCATACAATAACGTCCTACAAATACGTTAAAAACATGTAAAAACGACATAAAAACACGTTTCAAGGACGCACAAGAGGTAAGTAAAACGAATACAATAAGGTGAAAATCATCACCTTATCAAATGCTTTTCTAGATAAATGTTTTCACATAATTTGATGAGAAATATGTAATATAGTGATTTGTGTACAAAATTAAATAAAAAAATTAAAATTTTTCAAAAATCACCACTTTATGTTAGTTATAACTCACTATTTTTAGACAAAAATAGAAAATTCCAAAACAAAATTCGCAAAAATTCTAGTTGGTCCATTCTTTTCACAATTTAATCAAAAGTATGTAATCTAGTTATTTGTGAAAAAAAATAGACAACTAAAAATTTTTAAAAATCACTATGTACAATATGTTATAACTCACAGTTTTTGATCAAAAATAGAAAAGTGTGAAAATTTTCCCATGGAATTTATTAATATCCAGATTTTTCACCCAACATAACTAGAAAACATGCGATCTCATTATTTGTAGAAAAATATTAAAAAAATAAAAATTATAGAAAAATATCATTTTCCTTGATAGAGATATACAACTCACCATCTTTGAAAAAAAAGGAAAGAAAATCTAATAATGTAGCCCACGGATTTTATTTTTTGTTAGCTATTTGTATCAAACTTAATTAGAACACAAGTAATCTAATGACATGTATGAAAAAAGTAAAATATTTCAAAATGAAAATTTTCGGTGAGATATTACCCAAGATTTTTTCTAAAAAAATTCAAAATAAAACAATTAAATGTTCGAAAATGCTTTTTTGGATAAATGTTTTCACATAATTTGATGAGAAATATGTAATATAGTGATTTAATTTATTAAAAAAAGAAAATTTAAATTGTTTAAAAATCACCACTTTCGGTTAGTTATAACTTACCATTTTTTGATAAAAAGAAAAATTCCAAAACAAAATTCGCAAATACTCTTTTTTTTCCCAATTCAATAAAAAGTATGTAATCTAGTTATTTCTGCATAGAAAATAGGCACCTAAAATTTTTTAAAAATCACCATTTACAATAGGTTATAACTCACAGTTTTTTGTCAAAAATAAAAAAGTGTGAAAAATGGCCCATGAGATTTTTTTTATCAACATTTTGCACGCATAATAACTAGAAACTATGTGATCTAATTTTTTGCAGAAAAATATTAAAAAATTAAACATTATAGAAAAATCATCATTTTCCTTGATGGAGATATACAACTCACAATCTTTGAAAACAAAAGGAAAGAAAATCGCGTAATGTAGCCCACAAATTTCATTTTTTGTCTGCTTTTTGTATCAAACTTAATACGAACATAAGTAATCTAATGACGTGTATGAAAAAAGTAAAATATTTCAAAATGACAATTTTCTGTGAGGATATAACTCAAGATTTTTTCTAAAAAAATTGAAAATAAAAAAATTAAATGTTCGAAAATGCTTTTTTTGGATAAATATTTTCACATAATTTGCTGAGAAATATGTAATATAGTGATTTAATTTTTTAAAAAAAAGAAAATTTAAATTTTTTAAAAATCACCACTTTCGGTTAGTTATAACTCACAATTTTTTGATAAAAAGAAAAATTCCAAAACAAAATTCGCAAATACTCTTTTTTTGCCCAATTCAATAAAAAGTATGTAATCTAGTTATTTGTGCATAGAAAATAGGCACCTAAAAATTTTTAAAAATCACCATTTACAATAGGTTATAACTCACAGTTTTTGGTCAAAAATATAAAATTGTGAAAAATGGCCCATGGATTCTTTTATATCAACAATTTCCACCCAACATAACTAGAAAACCTAAGATCTCATTATTTGCATTAAAAGATTAAAAAATTAAAAATTATAGAAAAATCATCATTTTCCTTGATGGGGATATACAAATCACAATCTTTGAAAAAAAAGTAAAGAAAATCGCGTAATGTTGCCCTCGGATTTTATTTTTGGACTGCTTTTTGTATCAAACTTAATTATAACACAAGTAATCTAATGACGTGTATGAAAAAAGTAAATTATTTCAAAATGACATTTTTTGGTGAGATATAACTCAAGATTTTTACAAAAACAAAATTGACAAAAACATGTTCAAAAATGCTTTTTTGGATAAATGTTTTCACATAATTTGATGAGAAATATGTAATATAGTGATTTGTGAACAAAAATAAATAAAAAAATTAAAATTTTTCAAAAATCACCACTTTATGTTAGTTATAACTCACTATTTTTAGACAAAAATAGAAAATTCCAAAACAAAATTCGCAAAAATTCTAGTTGGTCAATTTTTTTCACAATTTAATCAAAAGTATGTAATCTAGTTATTTGTGAAAAAAAAATAGACACCTAAAAATTTTTAAAAATCACTATGTACAATATGTTATAACTCACAGTTTTTGACCAAAAATAGAAAAGTGTGAAAATTTTCCCATGGAATTTATTAATATCCAGATTTTGCACCCAACATAACTAGAAAACATGCGATCTCATTATTTGTAGAAAATATTAAAAAAATAAAATTATAGAAAAATATCATTTTCCTTGATGGAGATATACAACTCACCATCTTTGAAAAAAAAGTAAAGAAAATCGAGTAATTTAGCCCACGGATTTAATTTTTTTGTCAGCTATTTGTATCAAACTTAATTAGAACACAAGTAATCTAATGACATGTTTGAAAAAAGTAAAATATTTCAAAATGAAAATTTTCGGTGAGATACTACTCAAGATTTTTTCTAAAAAAATTGAAAATAAAAATATTAAATGTTCGAAAATGTTTTTTTTGGAAAAATGTTTTCACATAATTTGATGAGAAATATGTAATATAGTGATTTAATTTTTTTAAAAAAAGAAAATTTAAATTTTTTAAAAATCACCACTTTCGGCTATTTATAACTCACCATTTTTTGATAAAAAGAAAAATTCCAAAACAAAATTCGCAAATACTCTTTTTTTGCCCAATTCAATAAAAAGTATGTAATCTAGTTATTTGTGCATAGAAAATAGGCACCTAAAAATTTTTAAAAATCACCATTTACAATAGGTTATAACTCACAGTTTTTGGTCAAAAATAGAAAAGTTTGAAAAATGGCCCATGAGATTTTTTTTATCAACATTTTGCACGCAAAATAACTAGAAAATATGGATCTCATTTTTTACAGAAAAAGATTAAAAAATTAAACATTATAGAAAAATCATCATTTTCCTTGATGGAGATATACAACTCACAATCTTTGAAAACAAAAGGAAAGAAAATCGCGTAATGTAGCCCACAAATTTCATTTTTTGTCTGCTTTTTGTATCAAACTTAATACGAACATAAGTAATCTAATGACGTGTATGAAAAAAGTAAAATATTTCAAAATGACAATTTTCTGTGAGATATAACTCAAGATTTTTTCTAAAAAATTGAAAATAAAAAAATTAAATGTTCGAAAATGTTTTTTTTGGATAAATATTTTCACATAATTTGATGAGAAATATGTAATATTGTAATTTAATTTTTAAAAAATAGAAAATTTAAATTTTTTATAAATCACCACTTTCGGTTAGTTATAACTCATCATTTTTTGATAAAAAGAAAAATTCCAAAACAAAATTCGCAAATATTCTTTTTTTGCCCAATTCAATAAAAAGTATGTAATCTAGTTATTTGTGCGTAGAAAATAGGCACCTAAAATTTTTTAAAAATCACCATTTACAATAGGTTATAACTCACAGTTTTTGGTCAAAAATATAAAATTGTGAAAAATGGCCCATGGATTCTTTTATATCAACAATTTCCACCCAACATAACTAGAAAACCTGAGATCTCATTATTTGCATTAAAAAATTAAAAAATATAGAAAAATCATCATTTTCCTTGATGGGGATATACAAATCACAATCTTTGAAAAAAAAGTAAAGAAAATCGCGTAATGTTGCCCTCGGATTTTATTTTTGGACTTCTTTTTGTATCAAACTTAATTATAACACAAGTAATCTAATGACGTGTATGAAAAAAGTAAATTATTTCAAAATGACATTTTTTGGTGAGATATAACTCAAGATTTTTACAAAAACAAAATTGACAAAAACATGTTCAAAAATGCTTTTTTGGATAAATGTTTTCACATAATTTGATGAGAAATATGTAATATAGTGATTTGTGAACAAAAATAAATAAAAAAATTAAAATTTTTCAAAAATCACCACTTTATGTTAGTTATAACTCACTATTTTTAGACAAAAATAGAAAATTCCAAAACAAAATTCGCAAAAATTCTAGTTGGTCAATTTTTTTCACAATTTAATCAAAAGTATGTAATCTAGTTATTTGTGAAAAAAAAATAGACACCTAAAAATTTTTAAAAATCACTATGTACAATATGTTATAACTCACAGTTTTGACCAAAAATAGAAAAGTGTGAAATTTTCCCATGGAATTTATTAATATCCAGATTTTGCACCCAACATAACTAGAAAAACATGCGATCTCATTATTTGTAGAAAATATTAAAAAAATAAAATTATAGAAAAATATCATTTTCCTTGATGGAGATATACAACTCACCATCTTTGAAAAAAAAGTAAAGAAAATCGAGTAATTTAGCCAACGGATTTTATTTTTTTCTTAGCTATTTGTATCAAACTTAATTAGAACACAAGTAATCTAATGACATGTATGAAAAAAGTAAAATATTTCAAAATGAAAATTTTCGGTGAGATACTACTCAACATTTTTTCTAAAAATATTGAAAATAAAAATATTAAATGTTCGAAAATGTTTTTTTTTGGAAAATGTTTCACATAATTTGATGAGAAATATGTAATATAGTGATTTAATTTTTTTAAAAAAAGAAAATTAAATTTTTAAAAATCACCACTTTCGGTTATTTATAACTCACCATTTTTTGATAAAAAGAAAAATTCCAAAACAAAATTCGCAAATACTCTTTTTTTGCCCAATTCAATAAAAAGTATGTAATCTAGTTATTTGTGCATAGAAAATAGGCACCTAAAAATTTTTAAAAATCACCATTTACAATAGGTTATAACTCACAGTTTTTGGTCAAAAATAGAAAAGTGTGAAAAATGGCCCATGCGATTTTTTTTATCAACATTTTGCACGCAAAATAACTAGAAAATATGGATCTCATTTTTTACAGAAAAAGATTAAAAAATTAAACATTATAGAAAAATCATCATTTTCCTTGATGGAGATATACAACTCACAATCTTTGAAAACAAAAGGAAAGAAAATCGCGTAATGTAGCCCACAAATTTTATTTTTTGTCTGCTTTTTGTATCAAACTTAATACGAACATAAGTAATCTAATGATGTGTATGAAAAAAGTAAAATATTTCAAAATGACAATTTTCTGTGAGATATAACTCAAGATTTTTTCTAAAAAATTGAAAATAAAAAAATTAAATGTTCGAAAATGCTTTTTTTGGATAAATATTTTCACATAATTTGATGAGAAATATGTAGTATTGTAATTTAATTTTTTAAAAAAAGAAAATTTAAATTTTTTAAAAATCACCACTTTCGGTTAGTTATAACTCACCATTTTTTGATAAAAAGAAAAATTCCAAAACAAAATTCGCAAATATTCTTTTTTTGCCCAATTCAATAAAAAGTATGTAATCTAGTTATTTGTGCATAGAAAATAGGCACCTAAAAATTTTTATAAATCACCATTTACAATAGGTTATAACTCACAGTTTTTGGTCAAAAATAAAAAATTATGAAAAATGGCCCATGGATTTTTTTTATATCAACAATTTCCACCCAACATAACTAGAAAACCTGAGATCTCATTATTTGCATTAAAAGATTAAAAAATTAAAAATTATAGAGAAATCATCATTTTCCTTGATGGGGATATACAAATCACAATCTTTGAAAAAAAAGTAAAGAAAATCGCGTAATGTTGCCCTCGGATTTTATTTTTGGTCTGCTTTTTGTATCAAACTTAATTATAACACAAGTAATATAATGACGTGTATGAAAAAAGTAAATTATTTCAAAATGACATTTTTTAGTGAGATATAACTCAAGATTTTTACAAAAACAAAATTGACAAAAACATGTTCAAAAAAGCTTTTTTGGATAAATGTTTTCACAGAATTTGATGAGAAATATGTAATATAGTGATTTGTGTACAAAAATAAATTAAAAAATTAAAATTTTTAAAAAATCACCACTTTATGTTAGTTATAACTCACTATTTTTAGACAAAAATAGAAAATTCCAAAACAAAATTCGCAAAAATTCTAGTTGGTCCATTTTTTTCACAATTTAATCAAAAGTATGTAATCTAGTTATTTGTGAAAAAACAAATAGACACCTAAAAATTTTTAAATATCACTATGTACAATATGTTATAACTCACAGTTTTTGACCAAAAATAGAAAAGTGTGAAAATTTTCCCATGGAATTTATTAATATCCAGATTTTGCACCCAACATAACTAGAAAACATGAGATCTCAATATTTGTAGAAAAATATTAAAAAAATAAAAATTATAGAAAAATATCATTTTCCTTGATGGAGATATACAACTCACCATCTGATATCGAGTGTCGCACCTCGTCAATTTTACCCTAAACTACTGATGTAGTAGTAGTGAGAGGGATCGTATCCACAGGGAAGGGGATGGTTCCAGAACTGAAAATTTGCTCTAAAGACTTGTCACCAAACAAAACAACAAAAACAGAAAATAAGAATGTAAATGCAACCAACACAGATTGTAGTGTAAACAAAGGAAAATGAAATACAAACGAGGAGAAAGAAAGAAATGAATCCTAAATGCAACAAACAAGTGTGAATGGATATCCTAGGATTCTTGAGTTCTCAATGACTTGATGAGATGCAATTGACAAGCAAATATGAACAGAGGAGATCTTAGTTCCCCGAGAACCTAACCTATAGCCGGCATGACGACCGCACTACATGCTAGGTTCCATAACACTTACCTTTCCCATGGCGAGGCCTAGATTAGTGTCATAAACTACAGAATCTCAACTTCCTAAGACAACTACTCCAACATGCAAAGCCTAGGAACTCCCATGGCGAGGCCCAACCTAGTTTTGAATGCCTTCGTTATTATCATAGAAAATCTCTTTACACTTCTTCTCTAAGGTGCATACCTTCAAAACTTCCCATGGCGAGGCCTGTTTCTCAGAAATGCAATGATCGGTTTGAACAAGTGAAAAGACTCAAGAAATCGCATTCAAGTTCTCATTTCATGTATCTTCACTAAATGATGGTGAATCTACCTCCAATTTGGCATGGCGACCTCAATTGGAGTTCAAATCATCCAAGTCCAGTTCATAAATATGAAATTTAACAAGTTCTACGTGTAGGTTCATGTGTGATTTCATACTTAGTGAATTAAGTCAATTGCAATACACCACATCAACTAAATTAAATCATTCATCCGCTCAAACCCTAGGATATCACAAGATCTAGCCAGAAAATTCCATTTCCAATTCACGATCAACAAATTAGAAGATTACACAGTTCATTTCATCAATTGGAAAGAGTTTACCAATTAAGATGTCTCAAAGCTTCCAATTCTCAAAAGGATTGTGAAATGCCTTCTCAAATGCAAGGAGATTTATAATAATCGGAACAAATCCTCAATCGGAATCCAAAATGAAGTTCAAAAGATAGAGAGAGAAACTAGAGAGAGAAAGTAGATTTTGCAAATTTATTCCCGCTCTCTCTAGATCAAAAGTTGGTTACACAATAAAACCCTAACTAATGGATGAAAAATAGTCTCCGCCCCCTTCTACACATTAGCTACATCTCCTATATATAGAGCTATGAAAAATGTAACTAATACGCTACCGTAAAATATCTAAAGTGTTACAAAAGTGCCCTTGAATGGAGATACCAAAAATCAACTCAAAATGTGAAAATTCGAAGTTGAGAACATTTTTCCAGCACTTCCGCGCCTTTGGGCTAACAACCGCGTGCCTTCAGTCCATTTCCCACGCCTTCAGGCTTCTGGACTTCACGCCTTCGCTGCTCAGACACCAGGTGAGAAAAATCAGAGCACTTCCACGCCTTCAAGCCTAAGGAAATCACGCCTTCAGCAACCTCGCGAGCTTCCAAGCAGAACAACCTTCAGGAAATCACGCCTTCCTGCCATCGAGATTCACGCCTTTAACTGCCTGGAAATTCAGAAAACCAAATCTTCATACTTAGCCATTTTTCTGGAAACCCATTAACATCACAAAACTGGCAGCAACTTCCAGCCAGATTTCAACCACGATGCATCGTGAATTTGGAAAAGCTTAAAAGACCAAAGTTATAGCCCTATGTGTTAGCTTTCCACAGCCTTTTGAATCATCCAATTCGGACTTCGGACAAGAGAGTTATGGTAGAAATACAAAAGTGTGGCAGAGAGACGTTTCAGCTCCACGAAGCTTCGGCAGCTTCTACGAAGCCTCGCCAACTTTTGACGAAGTCTCGCCACTTTTGACGAAGTCTCGCCAACTTTGATCATGTGTGAAGTGCTATGGAAGAGATTTTGTACAAAGTGAGAATGCAAAAGTGATTTCAAACACAAACATCAAACTTATTGGAATGCTCAAGTTGTTCAAGTATTCAGCAATCTCCCAACCAAAATTCGAATATATTGCTGTAGGAATTTGAGAAAACTTGAAACATGAAAGTTATAGCCCCAAAGCTTAACTTTCTACAGCTTTTTGACTCACTAAAATCGGAGCTAAGACGAAAACGTTATGCCCAAAATGGTGAAGTGTGGTCAAGCTGTGCAAGTGTGTGCGAGTGAGCGCGAGACGAAGTGCTCTTTGTCGCATGCATGTGTGCGGCGAGGTGGACTTCGTCGCATGCATGTGTGCAGCGAAGTGTGCTTCGTCGCATGCATGTGTGCACGAGAGTGTGTGCTTGTGCGCGATGCCACCATTTCAGAACCAACAAACAACTTCCAAGCGAAAATCGTGTGTCTTAACATCTGCATTGGACTTTGTGGTAAACATAAAGGTTTTAGCTCTTTCTCTTGGATTTCCATTGGTTCAAGAATCAGCATCATTGGAGGTCAGTAGCGCAAGATATACTAATTCTACCAAAATGTGGCAATATGAAATCAAAGATGAAAACCTGGAGTAGCAATTGGAAAGATGCCCCCGTTTCTCATACCTGCGCACAGAATTAGAAGAAAGTTAAAACATAAGAAATGCAAGACACTCAAAGAGCTTTCCAGAACATCCAAGATTGCATCCTTTGGACAAGTAATGAAAGAGTTATACCCAAAACAAGTTCAGCATCATTCTGCCCAAACCCTAATTTTGCCAATCAAGCTCATTTTCGGTTTTCCTCAATTTCCCACTTACCATTCTCATTGTTTCAAACTCTAAACCTTGTCACTTGACACCAAGCATATATTTTCCTCATTTCAACAACATTTTGGTCTTTTTTCACCATTTAAACACTATGAGTTGCAAATCACATAAACACACAATATAGCACATTGCACCACACATTTGCATGAAAATCAAGGTAAAAGCCAAGTGAAATAATACATTTAAGTTGGTATAAAACCATCTTATCACCATCTTTGAAAAAAAAGTAAAGAAAATCGAGTAATGTAGCCCACGGATTTTATTTTTTGTTAGCTATTTGTATCAAACTTAATTAGAACACAAGTAATCTAATGACATGTATGAAAAAAGTAAAATATTTCAAAATGAAAATTTTCGGTGAGATACTACTCAAGATTTTTTCTAAAAAAATTGAAAATAAAAAAATTAAATGTTCGAAAATGCTTTTTTTGGATAAATGTTTTCACATAATTTGATGAGAAATATGTAATATAGTGATTTAATTTTTTAAAAAAAGAAAATTTTAATTTTTTAAAAATCACCACTTTCGCTATGTTATAACTCACCATTTTTTGATAAAAAGAAAAATTCCAAAACAAAATTCGCAAAAATTATTTTTTTGCCCAATTCAATAAAAAGTATGTAATCTAGTTATTTGTGCATAGAAAATAGGCACCTAAAAATTCTTAAAAATCACCATTTACAATAGGTTATAACTCACAGTTTTTGGTCAAAAAAAGAAAAGTGTGAAAAATGGCCCATGAGATTTTTTTTATCAACATTTTGCACGCAACATAACTAGAAAATATGTGATCTCATTTTTTGCAGAAAAAGATTAAAAAATTAAACATTATAGAAAAATCATCATTTTCCTTGATGGAGATATACAACTCACAATCTTTGAAAACAAAAGGAAAGAAAATCGCGTAATGTTGCCCTCGGATTTTATTTTTCGTCTGTTTTTTGTATCAAACTTAATTAGAACACAAGTAATCTAATGACGTGTATGAAAAAAGTAAATTATTTCAAATTGACATTTTTTGGGGAGATATAACTGAAGATTTTTACAAAAACAAAATTGACAAAAACATGTTCAAAAATGCTTTTTTGGATAAATGTTTTCACATAATTTGATGAGAATTATGTAATATAGTGATTTGTGTACAAAAATAAATAAAAAATTAAATTTTTTCAAAAATCACCATTTTATGTTAGTTATAACTCACTATTTTTAGACAAAAATAGAAAATTCCAAAACAAAATTCGCAAAAATTCTAGTTGGTCCATTGTTTTCACAATTTAATCAAAAGTATTTGTGAAACAAAATAGACATCTAAAAATTTTTAAAAATCACTACGTACAATATGTTATAACTCACAATTTTTTATTTTTTTTTTGGTCGGCTAATCATCCCGTGTGCGGGGGGTGCCACTCCTAGTTTTATTGATATAAAATAAGTTACAGTGTTAATGGCGGAAGTATCCACACCATTAGTACATGTGCAAAGCTGTAAATAAGGAGGACTCCTCCCTTACAATAAAGTTCCTATCTTTGCGTATATGAAAATGACATATGAGTGTTTCTTACTTATTAAATAAGGAGGACTCCTCCTTTACATTGTTTGGATACAGAAGAAAACACCTATGCCAACATAACAAATTCACAATTGCTAATTAATTGTGCTTTGGCTTTTGGTCAAATCAAGCTTTTGAACTTAAATTATCCATCCATCAGCAGCAACAATATGTGGCTTGCCATATGAATAAGTGCAAGACAATACACACATATGTGAAACTAAAAGATTACAGCTTGGATGAAATGGTGTAAGGAAGACCAAGTCTTTCTGCTCTTACAATGTTTAGGATTTTCTGGTGAAGTAGGTTCTCCGTGTTGACTGCCATTTGGGGTTGAATTTCTGCACATTTTGCCAAAAGTATTGCTGCAGAGTTCAATTGTTTAGGAACTAGAGACTATCGAGGTTGAGGGAGTATCTCTGTTAAGCTTTGAAGATGTTCTCTTATCCTCCAAGGGATCTTTGATTTGTTTTGTAGCCATGAAAACAGATTTTTGGAGCTTAACTCCACACATAGGTTTGAGGAGATTCCTTTCTTATGACATTCTTGAATTCTATACAAAGCTGCCTCAATTATAACCTGTTCACTAGAAAAAATATCAGTAACATCTGATTTGAAGTGAAAAGCAAGAATCATTTTGCATTGGTCATCTCTCACTATGCCACCTCCAAGCCCTTCTCTTCTTATATTGACTAAACCATGGATGTTTAGTTTGAAATTTTTATCGTTGGGGTGGTGCCATTTAATATACAAGATGTGAATCATATCTCTAGCATGAAGTATATAGTTCCAAAATTCATTCCATGACATATTTGTCCATTTGAGATCGTGATAGTAATTCGTTATCATGCTCTTTAATTCTTTAAAGGAAGAATTTAACATGTGCTCTGAATTCCATTCTTCTTCTTCATAGAACCATTTATTCCTAGCTTTCCATATTTGCCGACAAATGATGAATGGGATTATACGTATAATAAGGTTACTTAATCTGCTTTTTCTTGAATTTTTCCACCAATGATATAAAAAGTGATTTGATCTATGAGCATTTGGTGAAAAGTGGATTCCTAGCTCACTTCCATATGTTTTCCATAGCTTTGCTGCATTGTCACAGGTTAGAAAGATATGATCAATTGTGTCTAAACCTGATTGGCAACAAATACATTTGAAGGGGCCATGTATGTTAAATCTGAACAAAATTTCTCCAATGGGGAGTTGAGCTTTGAGCAACAGGAGCATAAAGAATGATTGTTTGATTGGGATGCATGAATGCCATAAAAATGTTCCAAAACACCATTGGCTTTGAGGGACATGTGTTGCTAACTGAAAGGCTGACTTAAACGAGAAGGAACCTGAATTAGTTAGAGTCCAAATGTAGGAATCATTATCAGTAGAACCTTGATGTATGATGAAAGGGTCAATAATTGGAGCTACTGCTTTCATTCTATTCCAGGTTCTGGATGAATTCTTTGGTGGAGGTTGGGAGCGATGAGAGTATTTATTCTTTAAAAAATTTGCCCTAAGTGATTTCTGTTCCCTATATCTCTACCAAAGTTTGTATGAGCAAGCCATTTGAATGTCTGAAAGTGCTCTAGTGTTGATTCCTCCCTCTTGATATGGTAGTCACAGTTTACTCCAGGAAATCCAATGATGTTTTGGTTTTAGATTTGATGTACCCCATAGAAAATTCGCAAAAACCGATTATGGATTTTGTAGGGTTTTCTTTGGGGGATTAGCACCGAGAATAGAGTGAATAGGTATAGTAGAAATGACTGCTTTTATGAGGGAAATTCTGCCCCGTTTGGATAGAAGTTTGGAGCTCCATGAGTTTGTTTTCAAAAGAGTTTTTTGAATTAAAGGCTCATAGTGCTTGAATTTGTTCTTACCATAGTACAAAGGGAGGCGTAAGTATTTGACAGGAATTTTTTCAGAATGAAATTTGGTGATTCTTGAAATGACGTGTTTCTTGGATCTGTTACATAAGTGATGAACTACGAAGGAGCTCTTTTGTACATTGATCTTCTGCCCAGAGACCTCTTCATAATTCTTAAGTGTTTTCATGAGGTTGTTTAGTGTGTTCTGATGAGAGGATGTGAAAATCATTAGATCATCAGCATATGCAAGATGTGATATTTTTGGGCAGTTTCTTGGAAAATTGAAGCTAGTGTTTTTGGCAGATTGTATGTTTAAAGCTCTCGAAATGTATTCTGCCCCTATAATGAATAAGTAAGGAGATAGTGGGTCACCTTGTCTTAAGCCTCGAGACGATTTGAAAAAACCTTCTGGAGAACCATTGATGAGGATAGAAAAGTGGACATTAGAGATTAGTCTCCAAATGGTATCAATAAAGATCTCACTAAATCCAAACTTACGAAGGACTTGAAGGAGAAACATCCAGTCAACCCGATCATATGCCTTTTCCATATCTATTTTCAGAATTACATTGCTGTTTTTATTTTTATTAGGCAGGCATTGAACAAGTTCTGAAGCTAAAAGAAAATTATCCATAAGTTGTCTACCTTTAACATAACCACTTTGATTGGCACTAATCAATGTGGGAAGCAAGTGAGATAGTCTAGAGGCTAAGATCTTAGAAATGACTTTGTTGATGAATTTACATAAGCTAATTGGGCGGAATTGACTAAAATATTTAGGACTTTGGATTTTAGGGATAAGGAGAATATGGGTGGCAGTAATTGCTTGAGGGATAGCCCCTCCATTGAAGAAGTGTTGAATGGCTGCTAGTATGTCATTTTTAACTATTTCCCAGGGAAAAGTGAAAAAATTGGCATTGAAGCCATCTGGACCTGGTGCGCTGTTGGCGTCCATAGAAAAAATAATGTCTTCAATTTCATCTAGTGTGGGTATGGCTTCTAAAAACTGGTTATCCTGATCTAGCACTATCTTGGGAATTGTACCATTCTGAGGAAATGGACTAGTTGGGCATTTGGTGAAAGCCTTTTGGAAGTATTTTGAAGCTTCTTCACCAATTCGTTGGGGATTTTCTAAGATTTCATCAGAATAAATAGAATGAATGTGCACTCTCCTTCTTTATTTGATTTACATAAGAATGAAAAAGTTTTGAATTTCTATCTCCATCTTTTAACCATTTCAGGTTAGCTTTCTGGGCCCAAAAGGCTTCTATATTAGCTGTGATTTTTCTTAGATTAGCCTTAGCTAAGTTGATCTCCTCTCTTGTGACTACATCACTGGTTTCTTCATCTTTTATTTCTAATTGTTGAAGTGTGAATTCTGCTTTCTTAAGAGAGGAGAATAAATTGCCAAAGTGAAGTTTATTCCATTCAATTAGCACCTGTTTAGTATACTGAAGTTTGAGTGTGAGAATTCTAATGGGATTTCCTTCAACATTTAAGTTCCAAGCTTTTTTGACAGTTTCTAGAAAGCTGTGGTGTTTAGTCCAAAAATTTTGGAATTTAAATCCAGTTTTATCTTGGTGTTCTATCCTATTAATGTTGATTAAAATAGGGGATTGGTCTGAAGGATCTTTTGGAAGGTGATTTACCACATATCGAAAGCCTAGGTTTAGTGCTGAATTGTTAACTAGCATACGATCTAAACGCTTCCAAATCCTATGTTTACCTTTTCTATTGTTACACCAAGTGAATTGTGATCCTACAAAGTCTACATCTTCTAAATCATTTAGGTTAGTGAATTGTAGGAGTTCTCTAGTATCTTCTAATCTAATAGATCTACCACCTCTCTTTTCATTTTCTCTCAAAGTGCAATTGAAGTCTCCTAGTATCCACCAGGGAATATTTTGAGAGCTGATTGAAGAGAGTTCATTCCACATACTAGTTCTAGAGTGTTCCTTGCAGGCAGCATGTACCGAGGATAAGAGTATCGAGCTAGGGGAAGAAGGATGATCTAAGATTACAGATAATTATTGTTTATTTTCACTTATAATATGACAAGATATTGGATCATTGAAAAACATCCAAATTGAGCCCTCCTTGTTAGCAAGACAGTGATCAAATTTTAGTTTTAACATAAAATGATTTAATTTGGTTACGGGGGCTAAAGGTTCACATATGACTAATAGTTGAACCTTGTTGCTTCTAATCATGTTTTTTAGTCTTTTAAAGTTTGGAGATTTGGCTATGCTTCTAATATTCCAGAAAAGGCAGTTATTCATCATTACCATCAATATTATCAACATAATTAATTGATTTGTTATTTCTTGGTCTAAGAGTACGAAATGATGGAAACTTAGCTCTTATGCCCTTTTCTTTCAGTGTAGAATCTGGTTCTACTTCAGCATCTTCTTGAGAGACATCAACAGTTCCCAAGAGTGATGTTTGCTGCACTCTGATGATTTCTTCATATATGACATTTGTGTCTTGATCATGTTCCTCCTCATCTTCCAACTGATCTTCCACAATTTGGTTCATATTTGGCTCAGAATTCACCCTGGTAATACAAAGACAGAATTGGGAATGTGAGGTTTCGTTACAAGTGTTATTAACAAAAATTGAATTAGACACTTCCTGATGTGCAGGGATTGGAGTGGGGTAAGCTGAAGAATCCTCCATGTTGGAAACTGCGGAATTGTGTCTTGATGTAGCTATTTCATCTCTGTTTTCCTGACTACTTGCATTTGCTGGATGCTCTGTAGAAGTGAGCCGATTGTCCTCTGAATTTGAACTGTTGTTGGTAGAATGGATTGAGATTTTTTTTGTATTTGACAGGCCTTTTGCAGGTATCACAGTGATTTGTTGAGTAGATGTTGTTGCAGGAGTTTCAGTGAACAACTAGGCAGGAGAGTTGATGTGAATGGAGTCCTGAATTTTTCCTTTTTCTTTCGCTTTGACTGACTGCAAATCTTTGTTGACTATCGGATTTTGGACTGATGCTTTCCCTTTTGGAATCCATGTATACTTTTGTGTTTTCTTTGGTTCTGTGGGGATCGGCTGCACTTCTGGATCTTGAGGGATGCACTGTGTTGATTGATGACCCATTTTTTTACAATTTGTGCAATATAGAGGCTTTTCTTCCACCAGAACTTGCTTCCATCTACCAGTATCGCCTTGACTGATCCAAATGCGTTCAGGGATTTTTTTTAGCACATCTACTTCAATGCACACCCTGGCTAAACTGGGTCTAATCACTCTCAATGCTGCCGCAGTGGCAGTGTCGGTTCTAAGAGGATTGCCTATTATACTAGCTAACGAAAATAGAGATATTTTGTTAAACATGTTCAATGGTAACATGGGGAAACTGATACAAATAGGTGCAATCGAGGGTTCTATATCAGGATTAAATGTGGATGACCACTTAAAGATTATAGTCGTGTAACCTTTGAAGGACCATGATTGTTTAAGCCACATTCTGTGGGAATCTTCTTCAACTTCAAATCGGAAAATGACGTGTCTAGAGTCTAGTAATCCAAGGAAGCAGTTACCTCGAAATCCCATGTTTAGAATCTCCTGCTTGATGATGGCCATAGCAGGTCTGCCCCATGAAAATTTTCCGATGAGTGTGTATCTGAATGGTTCGGAGAGTTCTGCATCTTCTTCTCTTGATAGAACTAGAGCGGGTTCTCCTTTGTAGGTGCTTACGCGATTTTGAAAAGCATGATTTTTTATTGTATCTGAAAATAGAGTGGAAACATTCTCTAAGGGAATGTTATTCTGCGACTTAGATTTAGGGATTGTTTGAGATAGAGCTTGTTTGAAGGTTGGGGATTGTGAATTTGGGGGTGGGCCTTCCGCTATCGGCGGTGGAGCTGGTATCATTTCTCAGGCAGTGACCTGAATATCATACGGTTTTTTTTATATTGAACAAGATGATGAATAGTGTTCTAGAGAGAAGGTGAAGCGTTTGCTTTAGAGAGAGAAAGAGCTGTTCAAAAGGTCGTCACTCACTCACACAAAAATAGAAAAGTTTGAAAATTTTCCCATGGAATTTATTAATATCCAGATTTTGCACCCAACATAACTAGAAAACATGCGATCTCATTATTTGTAGAAAAATATTAAAAAATTAAAAATTATAGAAAAATATCATTTTCCTTGATGGAGATATACAACTCACCATCTTCGAAAAAAAGGTAAAGAAAATCGAGTAATGTAGCCCACGAATTTTATTTTTTGTTAGCTAATTGTTCAAACTAATTAGACACAAAGTAATCTAATGCATGTATGAAAAAGTAAATATTTCAAAATGAAAATTTTCGGTGAGATATTTGGCGAGAGCGTCGTCTCCCTCGCAATTTTACCCAAAACAACTAACTAGAAGCAAGCGGTAAGTGGGATCGAATCCTCAGGGAAAGGGTAGAATTAAGAGTTGTACAGTGATAGAATAAGCAATTAAGCGATGTGTAGACTAAATAGAAAACAAACGAGAAATCAACCAAAAGGAGAAAGGTGTGCTGCCTTGAGGGGCCCAGTGGTAATGACTTCAATCGTTATCCTTGACCTAGTGTTGACACATGTATGAGGGGGTCCGGTTTTCTAATGAATTTAAGATTGATCTCCTTGATAGGTCTCACAATCCTACCCCCACCATGCTCCTCTATCTTCCCTTGCTAGGGCAAGATTTAGGCTCGCTTCCTAATTTCAGATCCCTATCTGACACTCCACTTAAGACAAGCACTAGTGTGCAAATGATCCTAAGTCTTTCATTCCTTGATTCCGCTGTCAGTGGATACCCGCACAGTAGAAAATCGCTTCCTCACCCAGATCTTAGGACTCATACATAGGTTGTTCTATGTTCTGTGGTTTCATTCCAATTTCCTTTTATTGCACTGAATTGATTTTCAGTGGATACCGGCAATCATATAAAGGCATAATCGTGAGTGAATAAATATTGAAATGGAACACTAACTGACATGGAACTTTAACCAACACAAAATAATGCAATTCAAGATGTCTCAAAACGATATTAAGTCATTACACTTAATCCCTCAAAGCAGCACTGAAAATTCTAGCCGATCATGTTGATCGGCTTTTGAAAATGAGTTTAACAAAGCCAGAACAAACATTGCTATTACAAAAGGATAGAGTTGAATGATCTCTACTCTAATCTCTAGAACCCTATGATTCTCAGAACTCCTCTCTCTTCTCTGCACTTGATTCCCCTTGTCTCGCCCCTCCTTTCCTTCTTCTGATCAATCTCTCCCAGCTTTTATAGTTTTTCATTGCCGACATTAGGCTTGGTGAGCTTCTGGAAATTTCCTTTGTGTAGCCAGATGTTGACACGTGCTCCTGCATTACACAGATCATTTGGTGAAGACACGTGTACTTAAGAAATGACAATAATCAGTACACAATATTGGAAACCTTAACTACTAAGTTTGCTAAATAAGTTACACAGAATACGGAGTTGGTGTCTACGAATATGCATGAGGAAATGACTAAACTAAAATGAATGGAAATAACAATGCATGAAAGACTTCCTAACTTAAAACATTACAATCAGTAAATAGGCTAAAAACAGCGAAGGAAAAATGCAATTGGAAGTGCAAGTGATGCAAGTGGGGTGGCGGCCCGCATCATGTGTGTGTGTGTGAAGGGCCGGCCGCACGATGCGGCCGCCGTGAGGGGTGGCGGCCCGCACGATGCGGCCGCCGTGCTTGTGTGTGTGTTGTGGGCGGTCGCATCGAGTACGACCGCCGTGTGGCGTGTGGCGGTCGCATCGTGCGACTGCGTGTGTGTGTGGCGGGCCGCATCGTGCGACCGCCGTGTGTGTGTGTCTTTTATGTGTGCTGATGAGTTGTGCGTTTGTGTGCTTGTGTTGAGAGTTTGTGTAGTGTGAACGTTGTGGACTTCCAAAAAGAGTTGGAGGTCAGTGGCATACATGACTAAGTATTTTTGCACAAACTCACAAAATATTCACCATTATCACACGATACTTAGCCATTTATCAATATTTCCAAATACTGCACATTTTGCATACCATTGACACACCAAGCATCATTTTCACTCATAACTCACAAAAAGAATAGGAAAGCGGAGCAAATAAGTCGACCTAAACATCGCTTATCATCCCCCCACAACTTAAGTCTTTGCTAGTCCCAAGCAAAGGTAAGTCCAACTACCAACTTCACAAACAACTCTCTCAACCTCAATCAACCATCCATTGTAAAACTTTCGCATGCATAACATCGCTTTTAATACGCAAAATCCACAGTTTATTCGATTTACACAAAGTTGCCAAAGCAAGGTATTACGAATAAAAACCAAGGCCGCCCGCGTGAAGTGTGTGCTGAGAATTCACTTATGCCTACAACGTTGTCTATGCAAAGTACTCAAGCAGACACTTACCAAAATTCTTGCACTACAGTCCCTTTGTCCACACACACGAACACTTTGCGAATTTAACAAACATAAAACTTAATATGCATATTGGTGCTTATTCGTGCCGCACTTTTGTGCTTGGCTGCCAGGGTTTTGTGGCTATTTTTTCCCTTTATTTGCCTATTTGGCTTTTCTCAGCATAAACATCATAACTCAATCATTCGTGTTTGTGCGTGTCTTCAATGGACTATATATTAAAAATGCAAGAACAAGTGTGTACAAGTAGAGTGCACATACAAGTTATGAAGCATAATCATTCTCCTATGTCAAAGATGTTGCTGGCACTTCTATCTTACTTTAACGTTATACTTTACTTAGCACTCTATATGCATCGATTGAATACCGCGAACTTGTGAAAGAAAATTTTTCGCATGCATCAAACATCGAACACTTGGTAGATTGTTGATGAAATTGGAAGTGCGTTTGTTAAATGAATAGTGGTGGACCTCTTGCACAATCATAACATCAACTTTCACATTCATACATTTAAAGCCACACAATACATCACATTTGGAATGGAAAAATCACAACACCACATTTCAAGGTCAGTGCTAATCACTGCCTTGTTTTGATTCCAACACCACACCACGTGAAAGGAAGTAAGATAAAAGAAAAATAATAATTCACACCACCTATTACTAATATAGTACACACCACCTCCGATCCCCTGCACACTTAGCAATCACAGCATAAAGATTGAAATTTTTCAAAGGCCCCTAGGCCTCACACACATCAGCATCACAAGAAGCAAGCATCATTCATACAAGCACACAAGCATAAACCATCAAGCTCACACAAACATAATTCACAGCCACGACCATAAACCAAAACTCTTCCCCTCACACTTAAAATGAAGCAATGGTCCCCATTGTGAGAAAGGAAAGAGTCTACCCAATATCAAGCGTCGGGAAGTGGTGGTTGGCCAGAGAAACAGGAGAATCCTGGGAATTGGGTTTGCGCTGCCCTGAAGTTTGGTGAGGCCGAAATAGCATTGGAGTTCATGCCTTGTTGCATCACCACTCGTGTAGTACTCGAGGTATCCACAATCATACGGGAGTGACTTTCCATTTCTTCCAGAGGAGGGAAGTACGAATCTGGACCTCGGGTTTGGTGATGGTGGACCATCATCAAGTTCAAGTTATGGACGTCTGTTTGACACTGGGTTATTTTGTTGTCCAGTGTTGTCCATTGAGTGGTGTGCTCTTGCCTCATTGAATCTATCCTTGTACCAATGACCCCCATACAAGTTTCCACTACCGCCCACCGCCCCTCTATGTTTTCCATATGCTGTGTCAAGGCGTTCTATTGATTTTGAATTGCTGTTCGCATTCACTCCAAAACATGTGCATATGGTTGAAATTCCCTAGCGGCTGAGGTGGCTGTCGGTTAGGCTGGGGTTGAGCTGGTGCGGCTTGATCCTCATCAATGTTATCCATTTGTTCTTGCGCTTCCCTGTCCCTTTCACTTGCTTCTCTTTCCAACCTTTCTCTATCTGCTCTCTCTACGGTTTGATATTGCTTGATTTGGCCATCTTTTATGGGCAATGCCGGGTTGTGACTTTCCTCTCCTGCATTCAATTTGACCCCTACTTTCACAGCTTGTTCGCACAGGAAGAGAGGGAAATATAGGCTCTGGTGATCATCAGCTAATGCGTGACCAATATATGTGATGATAAGCTGGCCCACATCCACCGTGAGTCTGTTTTTAATCGCGTAAACCAAGCAGAGCCTATTGGTGGAAATCCTCGTGGTGTGGGATGTAGGCATCAGACGGGAGTTGATGAAGAGTAGCCAGGTTTTGGCTTCTGCTGTCAGATGTTTTAGCTCTACATATCTCGGGTGGCCATGTCGACTTCTAACCCAATCGACTCCTGGTAGGCTCAGTGTTCCCAAGATTATGTCCATGTCCCCCGCGTTCTTCATATCATCAAATTCGTCTGGAGCATAGTCCTTGAGCCCGTAATGTTTGTTCACTAACTGGGGCGTGAGCTTAAGGTACTTCCCCCGTATGAATACGCCCTTTGAAAGCACTTTCTTCTCACCGGTTCCTGCAGCGTTGGCATAGAATTCTTTGGCGATGGCTACATTACAACTATCAGGTGCCTCAGTCAGTTTTTGCCAATTGTAGTGCTTGATGATATCAATGTATGACTTTTCTGTAATGGCCATTGCCCTTTCTATGTGGATAGGTCTAATGGCGAACTCGCAGAATTTTGTTTGAGCCTCGGGGTTATAAAACCGCTGAAGGGTGTTCTGCTGAGCAACCTTTCTCTTCTTCTGAGTGAAGTCTTGCATGTCCTCTCCCTCTGGGGTGTATTCTTCGTCTGAACTATAGTCGTCAGATGATTCGTATTCCCTCACTTTGGCTTTTCCTCTGGAGGTTTGTCCTTTTTGTGCGGTCGCGGTGGTCTGTGAGGCTTTCTTGGGTGCCATGGTACCTGGAGATCACAACGTTGCATGAGTGGAATTCTATTCAAGCCCATTATAGTGAGGTCCACACATGCATCAAGATTCACATCCACAAAACATTTTCATTTAGCATTTCATTACAATTATGTACAGGACGAAGATTGCATGTTGACTCATAAAGCCAGATTTCATGAGGCAAGTAATTTGCTCATGAATATTTTTGGTGGGCTTTGTTCTCACCCCTTTCCCCACCTCAGGTTCATGCATTTAACATTTCCAAGCGCAACCGTGTCACACCAAGGTTTCAAAATTGTGAAAGAATCAAGAACACGATGTTATACATATACATAGTATTTATATGCAAGCTAGACCAACAAAATTTCGTTTAAGCATCATGACATAATCATCAAGAAATTTTCATGCAAAATATACACGAAGTTCACAAAATAATCATCATGAAAAATCGAGCACAAGTATTTCACACTAAACATCAATATTTAGCTCTTTAAGCAAAGTGAACTTCGGCGTGTTATGCCCATTAGAATTGGAATGCAAATCGATGCTTAAGGTGGTGAGAAACTTACGTGATGTGGATGTTAAACCCCTAAAACGCAACACGCGAAACGAAAATTTTTTTTTTGTGGCCTCTGGACGCTCTCAGCAAATTTCTATTCTTGCTCCTTGCCCTCAGCCGAATTCATCACAATGATGAGTGCAAGTGATGGTGATTTTTGTGCATGCATGTTGATGGTATTTATAGCTAACTTTGCATGTAGGAATCGGCTAGAGTAACGCTTAGAAAACACATGCATGTGAGTTCACAAGAAAACAAAGTGGATGATGACAAAATGCTAGAAAGCAAAGTGGATGATGACAAAATGCTAGAAAGCAAAAGTTGTTCAAATCTTGTCATGCCTTTTCTTGGCATAATTCGGCCAATTGCACACTATCACTAGTCAAATAACCTTGTGAGCCATAATGTCATGCATTTGTCACAATCTCATTCAATCATGCAATGCCTTAGCCGATTCACCACCATAGCATGCATATTTCTTTTCACTTATGCATAAATCATGTCAAGCTCCATTCGGCCCTATCATGCATAGCATTTCATATCAAGACAAATCATTTAACAGATCCTAACGCCATGCATATTTTCTTTCACAATTATGTCTGGTCATGCACCCAAGAAATGTTATCTACTATGCAATCCTTTCAACTGCCAACTCGATCTTCTCCTGCAATACTCAAGCGAAAATGTCAGCCTATCTTGGATTTGTAATTACAGAGCAAGATTCGATTTGGAAGCTTTTCTTGGAATCAAATATTTCACATTGCTCTGGGGCTACGGATTTTATTCTCACCTTTTTCAGCTCAGAGAAAATTCTACACTATTACCTGACATGTCCCGTGACATCCGGATATGCAAATCCCATCTGTTGGCTTTAAATTTCCCATTGACCTCCCATGCACATTTTCGACCCTTTTTTTTTATATATTTTTTTTAACCATAGCCCATGAGCTTTCTTTGCACCTGAACAGGGTCGAGAGTAGAGTTTCAATCATTTATTTGGAGTTATTGTGCTGCCAAAAACGAAACAAAAATAAGGACAAAAAATTAGAAAGGTTGGGTTGCATCCCAACATAGCGCTTAGTTTATTGTCTTCAGCCAGACACAGCAGCGTTGTTATCCAAGTTGTGGAGAGTCGAGGTACTGGGTGTGCCCAGTGTCGCTCCAAAGTGGTTGGTTGACTTTCATTTCATGACCTTTTTTTCCTTTCTTCCCTCTTGAGGTCCCGACTCCCACCCTTTTGTGCGGTGGGTCTGAAGTCTTCTTTTTCTCTCGCCAGAACACACGCTTGAGATATTTAAGCAGTGGCGGCTGACTTTTCTTGGTTCGGTCTCCTTGTGGAGGCTTCAATGTCTTGTCCCTGTCATTAACATTTCCAAGCCTCACCTCAGTGGGCACAACTTTCGTCTTTTTCTCAGTCTCATCAATGGCATCAGATAATTTGTCACATAATGCAAATTTTTCTTCTCGTTTATCATTTTCAACACTTAACTTCAATTTTTCTCCGAAATTTTGCATTTCTTGAATTTCATGCACATTTGCCATTTTATTCAAACTTTCACCATTTTCATGACTTTCATCAAAATCACCAGACGAATCACTTTCAACATTTTCACCCCAAGGGTTCAATTCATGCAATGTATCAGACTCATCAATGACCAAAACAGTTTCAAAATTTTCACATGGGTCATCATCCCAAAAATCATTTTCAGCAAGAGAAGATTTTCGTTTATGCTCAAACTTCAGGGGTTGAGGATTACCTTCTACCAAGCTCGCTAGGCAATATTGTTCTATGGAATGAGGGTGTTTCATGGCATAGTCGACATTGAAGATGACCTCCTCACCATTGACCCTAAAGGTTATGGTCTTTCCCTTTACTCCAATGAGAGCATCACCTGTAGCTAAAAATGGCCTTCCGAAGATGAGTGGCACTTCAGGGTCTTCTTCCATGTCCAATACTATGAAGCCCACGGGGAGTACAAATTTATCCACAGATACCAGAACATCCTCCACCATCCCAGTTGGTTGAACCAATGATCTATCCGCTAATTGGAGCATGATTGCTACCGGTTTAATTCGTGATCCCAATCATATGCTCTCTGCTATGGATAAAGGCATGAGGTTGATGCCTGCTCCAAGGTCACACAAGGCCTTGCTGAAAAATCTCTCACCAATGGAGCATGGAACTGTACAGCTTCTAGGGTCCTTGAGTTTGGGTGGCAGCTCATTGTTGATCCATGCTTGGCTCTCCTTAGTGAGTGGAATTGGTAATTCACAGCGCAAAATCTTCTCCTTGTTGGCGATTAGGTCCTTTAAGAATTTCGCATATCTTGGCACGGCTGTGACCAAATCCATCAATGGGACATTCACATTTACATTTTTCACCATGTCCAAAAATCTTGTAAATTGGACCCCCTTCTTTGGTGGAGGTCGAAGTCTCTCGGGGAAAGGAGGTGGTGGTGCATATGGCGACTCATCGCATGGATGTTGATCTCCCCTCTTCATTTTACCTTCTGGGACCTTCACACACTCCCTTTTGTTCCCTTCCAGGATCTTCTCTTCTATAATAATTTCTTCGTCCAAGACTTCATTTTCAAGCTCATCTTTTTGTTCCTCAGGTGAAACTTTCTCTTCCTCTTGTCTCTTGGTTCCACTAAGCTCCTTTCCACACCTCAACGTTATGGCATTGCACATCTCCCTTTCCTTTCCTTTGGGATTTGGCTCCGTATCACTTGGAAGGGCACCTTGAGGTCTTTGGTGGTTGGCTTTAGCCAGCTGGCCCACTTGCATCTCAAGGTTTTTTATGGCGGCCTCCGTGCTTTTCGCTTGAGCTTCCACAGTGGAGGTTCTTTTCTCAAACATGTCCATTCTACCCAGAATTTCATAGAGTAAATCATCCGTGGACTTTTTCTATTCCCTATTGCTTGACTCCCCACTTTGGTAGTATTGCCTTTGCTGATTTCCCTGATTATTCTGTCCCCAGTTGCCTTGGCCCGACTGATTTCGGGCCACATACTGCACTGACTCTTGGGTGAGCTCACACTCATCTGTGTGGTGCTCCCCTTTACATAATCCGCACATCAATACAGGTTCCACCTTAGCAGTCTTTAGGTTTTGAACTTGCTTTGTGAGAGCCTCAAGTTTTGCTTCCAAGGATGTCTCTTCATCCAGCTCTAGCACTCCTCGCTGCTTCCGCACCGGCATCTTCCTAGTTTCTGGAAAAAGGTATTCGTCGTCTTCTATCGAATCAAAGAGTTCTCTGACCTCAGGGATACTTTTATCCTTCAAGGCCCCATTTGCGCTGGCCTTGACCATCAGTGATGATTCAGGTGATAGCCCTTTGAAGAAAATGTTGAGTTCCCCGACCTCTCCAAGGTCATTGTTTGGGCATTGGCGGAGCAAATCGTTGAATCGATCCCATGTTTCCTTGAAGGTCTCGCCATCTTGCTGTTGGAAGTTTCGGATCTCCAACCTCATTCGCTCCAACTTTGCCGGAGGAAAATACTTGGCTAAAAACTTCAGCTCAAGTTCCTCGAATGTAGATATAGCTGGACCACCAATTGAGTTAAACCAGTGCTTGGCCTTCCCTTTCAAGGACAGTGGGAAAAGCACCCTTCTCACATCATCAGGGGTCACTCTCTGCGGCTTGAAGGTATTACAGAGTCCTAGAAACCAATCCAAATGCTCATTAGGGTCTTCGTTGCTTAAGCCTTGAAAGATCTGCCCTTGGGTGATCATGGACACAATTTGTGTCGGAATTTGATAACTCTCAACGTCAATTCCCTAATGATTATTTCTTCTCTCAAAATTTACCGCAAAATGGTCCCCAAACCGAGCCGGTTAGGGCTGAGGTCTCTCTTCATTTTGTTCTGCCATTTCAATTTCCCTTCTTCTCTGCCTTAAAGTTCTGTGCAATTCTAAGTCAAGTGCAAACTCTGGAGCTTCACCACGTAGCCTTGCCCTAGGTAGCATAAACTGTGAATTATCACAAGAAGGAAAACACCACTGGAACAAAAGATTAGTAGAACAAAATCAACAGAAACTAATAATGAACTAGAATTTTAACAAAAAGACAAACAACAATTTAAAAAAAAAATTCGTACAGTAACACTAAGTAAAACTATCACAAAATCAACTCTCAACGCTATGTCTTTCCCCGGCAACGGCGCCAAAAATTGGCGAGAGTGTCGTCTCCCTCGCAATTTTACCCAAAACAACTAACTAGAAGCAAGCGGTAAGTGGGATCGAATCCTCAGGGAAAGGGTAGAATTAAGAGTTGTACAGTGATAAAATAAGCAATTAAGCGATGTATAGACTAAAATAGAAAACAAACGAGAAATCAACCAAAAGGAGAAAGGTGTGCTGCCTTGAGGGGTGCCAGTGGTAATGACTTCAATCGTTTATCCTTGACCTAGTGTTGACACATGTATGAGGGGGTCGATTTTCTAGTGAATTTAAGATCGATCTCCTTGATAGGTCTCACAATCCTACCCCACCATGCTCCTCTATCTTCCCTTGCTAGGGCAAGATTTAGGCTCGCTTCCTAATTCCAGATCCCTATCTGACACTACACTAAGACAAGCACTAGTGTGCAAATGATCTTAAGTTTTTTCATTCCTTGACTTCCGCTGTCAGTGGATACCGCACAGTAGAAAATCGCTTCCTCACCCAGTTCTTAGGACTCATACATAGGTTGTTCTATGTTCTGTGGTTTCATTCCAATTTCCTTTTATTGCACTGAATTGATTTCAGTGGATACCGCAAATCATATAAAGGCATAATCGTGAGTGAATAAATATTGAAATGGAACACTAACTGACATGGAACTTTAACCAAACACAAAATATGCAATTCAAATGTCTCAAAACGATATTAAGTCATTACACTTAATCCCTCAAAGCAGCACTGAAAGTCTAGCCGATCATGTTGATCGGCTTTGAAAATGAGTTTAACAAAGCCAGAACAAACATTGCTATTACAAAAGGATAGAGTTGAATGATCTCTACTCTAATCTCTAGAACCCTAGATTCTCAGAACTCCTCTCTCTTCTCTCACTTGATTCCCCTTGTCTCGCCCCCTCCTTTCTTCTTCTGATCAATCTCTCCAGCTTTTATAGTTTTTCATTGCCGACTTAGCTTGGTGAGCTTCCTGGAAATTTCCTTTGTGTAGCCAGATGTTGACACGTGCTCCTGCATTTACAACAGATCATTTGGTGAAGACACGTGTACTTAAGAAATGACAATAATCAGTACACAATATTGGAAACCTTAACTACTAAGTTTGCTAAATAAGTTACACAGAATGCGGAGTTGGTGTCTACGAAATGCATGAGGAAATGACTAACTAAAATGATGAAATAACAATGCATGAAGGACTTCCTAACTTAAAACATTACAATCAGTAAAATAGGCTAAAAACAGCGAAGGAAAAATGCAATTGGAGTGCAGTGATGCAAGTGGGGTGGCGGCCGCATCATGTGTGTGTGTGTGAGAGGGCGGCCGCACGATGCGGCCGCCGTGAGGGGTGGCGGCCGCACGATGCGGCCGCCGTGCTTGTGTGTGTGTGTGGGCGGTCGCATCGTGCGACCGCCGTGTGTGTGTGGCGGTCGCATCGTGCGACCGCCGTGTGTGTGTGTCTTTTGTGTGTGCTGAATGAGTTGTGCGTTTGTGTGCTTGTGTTGAGAGTTTGTGTAGTGTGAACAGTTGTGGACTTCCAAAAAGAGTTGGAGGTCAGTGGCATACATGACTACATATTTTTGCACAAACTCACAAAATATTCACATTATCACACGATACTTAGCCATTTATCAATATTTCCAAATACTGCACATTTTGCATACCATTGACACACCAAGCATCATTTTCACTCATAACTCACAACAAAGAATAAGGAAAGCGGAGCAAATAAGTCGACTAAACATCGACTTATCAATATTACTAAA
Organism: Ophiorrhiza pumila; assembly: GCA_016586305.1. Taxonomy (NCBI): domain Eukaryota; kingdom Viridiplantae; phylum Streptophyta; class Magnoliopsida; order Gentianales; family Rubiaceae; genus Ophiorrhiza; species Ophiorrhiza pumila. Next base: position 20,319,975 of record BLIW01000011.1, read on the forward strand.
GATTATTTCTAAAAAAATTGAAAAAAAAATAATTAAATGTTCGAAAATGCTTTTTTTGGATAAATGTTTTCACATAATTTGATGAGAAATATGTAATATAGTGATTTAATTTTTTAAAAAAAAGAAAATTTTAATTTTTTAAAAATCACCATTTTCGGTTAGTTATAACTCACCATTTTTTGATAAAAAGAAAAATTCCAAAACAAAATTCGCAAATACTCTTTTTTTGCCCAATTCAATAAAAAGTATGTAATCTAGTTATTTGTGCATCGAAAATAGGCACCTAAATTTTTTTAAAAATCACCATTTACAATAGGTTATAACTCAAAGTTTTTGGTCAAAAATAGAAAAGTGAGAAAAATGGCCCATGAGATTTTTTTTATCAACATTTTGCACGCAACATAACTAGAAAATATGTGATCTCATTTTTTGCAGAAAAAGATTAGAAAATTAAACATTATAGAAAAATCATCATTTTCCTTGACAGATCTACCGGGGAGTCCCCTCCTAACATCAAGATTGCAACACATTTGGGGGAACCAGCTGTGTTCATTGAGAAGGATGAAGAAGCCCGATTGGAAGCTCAGTGTCGACTATCCTTGATTGGAAAATTCTCAAAAGGTCGTCCTTCAATTGAGGAAATCAGATCCACATTCACAAAAAGGAGGCTAAAAGGTTCGGTACAGATCGAACTTCTGAATAAGCGGTAGGTTCTGATTCGATTCTTTGATCAAGAAGACTTCAACCGGTGCTGGATCAAAAGGATCTGGACCATCAATGGACACATAATGCGGATCTTTAGATGGGAAAAAAATTTCCAAACTGATGCAGAGTCGCCTCTTTGCCCGATATGGATGGAGCTCCCAAATCTCCCAGTTCACATGTTCGACAAAGGACTGTTGTTTGCAGGGGCAAGAACAATTGGAGAACCGATCATGCTTGATTCAGCAACTATAGCAGGAACGAGGCCTCATATGGCAAGAATTTGTATTGAAGAGGACGTGAGGAAACAGGTTCCCACACGAATTTGGATTGGCAATAATGACGAAGGATTCTGGCAAGCTACTCTTTTTATAAAAATTCCTTCATATTGCGACTACTGCTCTAAGGTGGGACATGAGGAGGCAGAATGCAAACAAGTTGGTAAGAAGCTTCACTCTGAAAATGCACAGAAATGGAAGCCCAAACCAACAACTGAAATGGATTCAGTGATACACAAGCCCTCTACTGAAACTGGAGATAATGTTGTTTGTGATGAAAATTGGGAAAGACTCGCCGACTAAGGATCAATCAACTGCTACAGAAAGCACGGATGGTGAAGGCACGAAAGGACCAAACGCTAACATCAATCCAGAGACTACCCCCATTATGGAGGATAATCCAATGGTGATGTTTGATCATCCGGAACTGGGGGGTCGCAGTCCCACTTGCAACAATCTACCCAAAATTCCCTTCTCCTGCAGTTACTTCAAATGGTCCTCCAGTGGACAATTTATGGATTCCTGAAGATATCTCCCAATCGATACAGAAACTAGGCTCTCCGATGGTCTCTAGCGATTTGCATCGATCACGGTCTTGCCCAAACTTCAGGAGAGATGGGAAGGGAAGGGTCATAACTCATTTTCCAGTTCCTGTTATTGCTCAAACAGAATATCAATCTGATCGTTCAGGTGCCAACAACTAGCTGACTCCAGTTCCTCCTCCTGCGGCATCCGAGTCTACAACTGTGGCGGTACAAACTGAATGCAATGACTCACCGAACATCAACAATGGTAAGATAAAAGGTAGGATAATATATCAGACTAGAGGGGAAACTCGGAAAAAGAGAGAAAATTTAGCAGCCAAGAAAAAAAAGACTAAATTTGATAGAAAAGATCGGCTATTTTTTTGGGATTTTGATTCCCCTCACGTCGCTTACTAACTTTGAATGGTAGCTATTTAATTCGACTCAACTCCGTATGTGCCTGGATTGTGCTTTTTCTGATTGTCGAGTTTGGATGTATTTATGTAAACTGGTAGGATTAGGTTTCGTTTATTTAATGGGATTACCTTTATGAGGTACAAGGAATCAGATTATAACTGGAAGTCTATATGAATGGACCTGTGTAGTGATTGATTCTCTTGTTTACATTAACTGTATTGAAACACTTGGTTTGTTTGCGTGTAGCAATAGTTTCAGCATGTTTAGCCTGGATATGCTGACTTATTGTGATAATCTATGGTCACAAGAAAAGATTGTTTCCTTGTTTGTGGTTGTGGTGTGTTGCAGAATGGATTTGGAGTGTATGGATTGAAATTAGGTCGATAATGTTTGGACATTGTGGGTACTGAATGGTTTTGGCTAGGCTGTTGATTGAAGTGTCAATGCTGGGTGAATTGGGTACGAGTAGAGATTTGGTTGTTGGGCAGGTTTATTATGGATGATACTGATTTTGGCATTTGATGGAAACACATGGCGGGTTGCCTGTTGGACAGGTAGGATTTCAGGGTAATTGGAGGAGATCAGTTTGCTTTTATTTTTTGAGGTTGTTTGGTTGCTCTTGTGGCATAGTGCAGCTGTGTGCCATCCATTGGCAACACTACTAACATTTTGGCAAAAGGTTAATATTTCCAATGAATTGGAATTCTTAGAATCGGCGGAAGAGTTGTCCGCCTAAGGGGTGACTTCATTTATTCTCCTTTTGGAACATCATATTTATACTTAAATTTAATCCCCTCTTTTGTTCATTGACTAGTGTATCATTTATTTGGAGATATAGAATATCATACTTTGGTCCTGTTCGGTCCAAAGTAGACAGATTCTTCATCTACTTAGGAATTACATGTAATGGAATAGTACTCTAATTTTATTGCTTTCACTCTGTACAGGAGCGTTCGGGTATATCCGGTACCTGCTTTTGTTTACTATGAATATATTTTCGGTTTAAAAAAAAAAGAGATATACAACTCACAATCTTTGAAAACAAAAGGAAAGAAAATCGCGTAATGTAGCCCACAAATTTCATTTTTTGTCTGCTTTTTGTATCAAACTTAATACAAACATAAGTAATCTAATGATGTGTATGAAAAAAGTAAAATATTTCAAAATGACAATTTTCTGTGAGATATAACTCAAGATTTTTTCTAAAGAAAATTGAAAATAAAAAAATATAAATGTTCTAAAATGCTTTTTTTGAATAAATGTTTTCACTTAATTTGATGACAAATATGTAATATAGTTATTTGTGTACAAAAAAAAAAGAAAATTTAAACTTTTCAAACATCACCACTTTCGGTTAGTAATAACTCACTATTTTTTGATAAAAATAGAAAATTCCAAAAAAAAAAAAAATCGCAAATGCCCTTTTTTTGCTCAATTCAATAAAAAGGTATGTAATCTAGTTATTTTTTTTAAATTGGCAAAATTAGGGGCGCCACTCCCATATTTATTGAAAGAAACCAGAGTTACACAAGATGATGACCCACCAGAACAGTTACAAAGACCTATGATGCTCCCGAAAATTCGGAACATTTAACCTATCCATATTTAAACAACCTCGAACTTGCAAAGGAAGCATACCAAAAGATGTAAATTCCAAATCCAGCTGTCGACGACATCTCTCCAAAGCAAGGCCATCAGCAGGCTGATTGGCTTCCCTATAAACATGTCTCAGGGACACCATACACAAGAACTGTTTCAACCTATCAATAATTGCCCTCAACTTCCACGGAACATGTCCCTCCCCCAACATTAGCGACACCAACACCTTTGAGTCTGACTCCACCAGCACATTGCTATAATTCCAACGCTCACAAAGTTCCAGCCCCATTAATAATGCCAAAGCCTCAGCTTCCAAACTCGCGACCACCAACCGACCAGCCGAATCTCTAATCAACGCCCCACCCCCCCAAGACCAGGGTTACCAAGGGAACAACCATCGACATTCAACTTCACTGCACCTAGCGGAGGACGCAACCAACACACGCTAATGATCGAAACCGGAATAGAAAGACCCAAAACCCCATCCACCACATGATGCCACTCACCGGAAAGGTTATGTGAAGGAAACCGCAAATTCCACATCATAAGTAAATCTTTCAGAACCAGATCACATACGCGTTCCCAGGACTCACTCTTACACTCAAAGAAATCTAAATTCCGCCTTTTCCATAGCTACCACGTAATAACAGCCGAGATCCAATGGAACAAGATTCTGCAGTAGACACTCCCTCGTAAGTTCCACCATACCATACAATGCTCCCTTCACGCTCTCGGCCATTGACGAGCTCCAACAGCATCACCAAAAAAACCCCAAACCTTAGACGCCAAACTTCCCCAACCAAACACATGATCCAAAGTCTCCTCCATAGGGATATCACAACACAGACATGGAAAAGGGCCATGTACACCAAACTTTCCCAACCAATGGGCCAAAGGTAACCGTCCATAAAACAAACGCAAAAGGAAAAAAGATACCTTGGGCGGAATTCCAGGTTCCCAGATACGCTTAAAAAGTTCCGACTGAGGCGACTTAGGTCGAAAGAGATTATAAGCCGAAGACACCGAAAAGAACCCATTCGCATCACACATCCACACTGGATGTGCCGTTCTATGTGACAGAGCTAATTCAGATACCTCATGACATATGTCAGCAGGAAGAGAGATTACTCAACCGCCAGACACCATTGATATTAAAATCCTTAAGGCATGTGTAACCATTCCCAGGAGCCAACGCAGACAACGCCTCGATTTTCCGCCAGTAATCATGAAAGACATCCAGTGTACCATCACCCACAACCCAACCAACAACTTCCTCACAATCCGAGCGAATACGTAAAATTCGTCTCTACACATGTAATTCCGTCCTCCGCGAACCAACAACTGCCGGGTGCTTTAAACGACAATATCTAGCAACCATATACTGGGCCCATAAAGATTTTTGGGCTTATGTAATCTAGTTATTTGTGCATAAAAAATAGGCACCTAAAAATTATTAAAAATCACTATTTACAATAGGTTATAACTCAAAGTTTTTGGTGAAAATAGAAAAGTTTGAAATATGGCCCAAGGGATTTTTTTTATATCAACATTTTGCACCCAACATAACTAGAAAACATGTGATCTCATTATTTGAATAAAAAGATTAAAAAATTAAAAATTATAGAAAAATCCTCATTTTCCTTGATGGAGATATACAACTCACAATCTTTGAAAAAAAAGAAAAGAAAATCGCATAATGTAGCCCACGGATTTTATTTTTTGTTAGCTATTTGTATCAAACTTAATTAAAACACAAGCAATCTAATGACGTGTATGAAAAAAGTAAAATATTTCAAATCGACAATTATCGGTGAGATATAACTCAAGATTTTTTCTAAAAAAATTAAAAATAAAAAAATTAAATTTTCGAAAATGCTTTTTCTGCATAAACGTTTTCACATAATTTGATGAGAAATATGTAAAATAGTGATTTAATTTCAAGAAAAGGAAAATTTAAATTTTTTAAAAATCACCACTTTCGGTTAGTTATAACTCGCTATGTTTTTTATAAAAATAAATATTCCAAAACAAAATTCGCAAATGCTCTTTTTTTTCCCAATTCAATAAAAAGTATGTAATCTAGTTATTTGTGCATAGAAAATAGGAACCTAAAAATTTTTAAACATCACCATTTACAATAGGTTATAACTCACAGCTTTTGATCAAAAATAGAAAAGTGTGAAAAATGGCCCATGGAATTTTTTATATCAACATTTTGCACCCAACATAACTAGAAAATATGAGATCTCATTTTTTGCAGAAAAAGATTAAAAAATTAAAAAATATAGAAAATTTATCATTTTCCTTGATGGAGATATACAACTCACAATCTTTGAAAAAAAAAGGAAAGCAAATCGCGTAATGTAGCCCACGGATTTTATTTTTTGTCTGATCTTTGTATCAAACTTAATAAGAACACAAGTAATAGAGGGAAAAAAAATCTAATGACGTGTATGAAAAAATTAAAACATTTCAAAATGAAAGTTTTCGGTGAGATATAACTCAAGATTTTACCTAAAAAAATTGAAAATAAAAAAAAAAGTTAAATGTTCGAAAATGCTTTTTTGGATAAATATTTTCACATAATTTAATGAGAAATATGTACTATAGTGATTTAATTTCAAAAAAAAAAGAAAATTTAAATTTTTTAAAAATCACCGCTGTCAGTAAGTTATAACTCACTATTTTTTGATAAAAATAAAAATTTCAAAATAAAATTCGCAAATGCTCTCTTTTTTCCCAATTAAATAAAAAGTATGTAATCTAGTTATTTGTGCAAAGAAAATAGGCACCTAAACATTTTTAAAAATCGCCATTTACAATAGGTTATAACTCACAGTTTTTTGTGAAAAATAGAAAAGTGTGAAAAATGACCCATGGGATTTTTTTTATATAAATAATATAAAGCCAACATAACTAGAAAACATGTGATCTCATTATTTGACAAAAAAGATTAAAAAATTAAAAATTAAAAAAAAATCATTATTTTCCTTGATGGATGTATACAACTCACAATCTTTGGAAAAAAAGTAAAGAAAATTGGGTAATGTAGCCCACGAATTTTATTTTTTGTCTGCTTTTTGTATCAAACTTAATAAGAACACAAGTAATCTAATGACGTGTATGAAAAAAGTAAAATATTTCAAAATGACATTTTTCGGTGAGATATAACTCAAGATTTTTTCTAAAAAAATTGGAAATAAAAAAAATTAAATGTTCAAAAATGCTTTTTTGGATAAATGTTTTCACATAATTTGATGAAAAATATGTAATATAGTGAATTGGGCAAAAAAAAGAAATTTAACATTTTTTAAAAATCACCACTTACTGTTAGTTATAACTCACTATTTTTTGACAAAAATAGAAAATTGCAAAACAAAATTCGCAAAAATTCTAGTTGGTCCATTTTTTTTCCAATTTAATCAAAAGTATGCAATCTAGTTATTTGTGAAAAAAAAATAGACACCTAAAAATTTTTAAAAATCATCATGTACAATAGGTTATAACTCACAGTTTTTGGTCAAAAATAGAAAAGTGTGAAAAATGGACCATGGGATTTTTTTATATCAACAATTTGCACCCAACATGACTATAAAACATGTGATCTCATTATCTGCAGAAATAGATTAAAAATTTTAAAATTATAGAAAAATCATCATTTTCCTTGATGGAGATATACAACTCACAATCTTTCAAAAAAAGTAAAGAAAATCGCGAAATGTTGCCCACATATTTTATTTTTTGTCTGCTTTTTGTATCAAACTTAATTAGAACTCAAGTAATCTAATGACGTGTATGAAAAAAGTAAAATATTTCAAAATGACAATTTTTGGTGACATATAACTCAAGATTTTTTATAAAAAAATTGAAAAAAAATAAATCTTAGAAAATGCTTTTTTTTGGATAAATGTTTTCACATAATTTGACGAGAAATATGTAATATAGTGATTTGTGTACAAAAAAAATAAGAGAATTAAAATTTTTCAAAAATCACCACTTTCGGTTAGTTATAACTCACTATTTTTTGACAAAAATTGAAAATTCCAAAAAAAAATTCTTAAAAATTATAGTTGGTCCATTTTTTCCCCAATTTAATCAAAATAATGTAATCTAGTTATTTGTGAAAAAAAAAATAGACACCTAAAATTTTTTAAAAATCACTATGTGCAATACGTTATAACTCACAATTTTTGGTAAAAAATAGAAAAGTGTGAAACATTGCCCATGGAATTTATTAATATCCAGATTTTGCTCCCAACATAACTAGAAAACAATTGATCTCATTATTTATAATGTGGTGTGGCAGCCCTAATTGATTAGCCAAAAAAAAAAATTTGATCTCATTATTTGTAGAAAAGTATTAAAAATTAAAAATTATAGAAAAATCATCATTTTCCTTTATTGAGATATACAACTCACAATCTTTGAATAAAAGTAAAGAAAATCGAGTAATGTAGCCCACGGATTTTATTTTTGGTTAGCTATTTGAATCAAACTTAATAAGAACACAAGTAATCTAATGATGTGTATGAAAAAAGGTAAAATATTTCAAAATGACAATTTTCCGTGAGATATAACTCAAAATATTTTCTAAAAAATTGAAAATAAAAAAAATATAAATGTTCTGAAATGCTTTTTTGGATAAATGTTTTCACATAATTTGATGAGAAATATGTAATATAGTTATTTGTGTAAAAAAAAAAGAAAATTTAAATTTTTTAAAAATCACCACTTTCGGTTAGTTATAACTCACTATTTTTTGATAAAAATAAAAATTCCAAAACAAACTTCGCAAATGCTCTTTTTTTCCCCAATTCAATAAAAGTATGTAATCTAGTTATTTGTGCATAGAAAATAGGCACCTAAAATTTTTAAAAATCACAATTTATAATAGGTTATAACTCAGTTTTTGGTCAAAAATAGAAAAGTGTGAAAAATGGCCCATGGGATTTTTTTATATCTAGATTTTGCACCCAACATAACTAGAAAACATGTGATCTCATTATTTGTAGAAAAATATAAAAAAATTAAAAATTTTAGAAAAGTCATCATTTTCCTTTATAGAGATATACAACTCACAATCTTTGAAAAAAAGTAAAGAAAATCGCGTAATGTAGCCCAAGGACTTTATTTTTTGCTTGCTTTTTGTATAAAACTTAATAAGAACGCAAGTAATCTAATGACGTGTATGAAAAAAAGTAAATATTTCAAAATGACAATTTTCGGTGAGATATAACTCAAGATTTTTTTCTGGAAAAATTGAAAAAAAAAAAATTAAATGGTTGAAAATGCTTTTTTTGGATAAATGTTTTCACATAATTTGATGAGAAATATGAAATATAGTGATTTGTGTATAAAAAAAATTAATAATTTTCAAAAATCACCACTTTCGGTTAGTTATAACTCACTATTTTTTTCATAAAAATAGTGATAGCGGTTTTGGAGCTAGGGTCAAAAGCTAAGGATTAACTGAATCAAATAAATTTATAACCCTAATCCTCACAACATTTAAGGTGCATCAAGACACCGACGTTTTGTAGCTAGAGGAAGTAAGGGTCGAACCCACAGGGAGGGGATAAGTTTACGGATATAGTGTAAACGTGTGTGAAGTAGTGGAAGTATAAACAAGCAAGTAAATCAACTAATCTATACTAATACTATAACATAAATATGAAAATGTGTTGAAGAGAAATCAAGTAATTAAAGTATACCCTTGGATGTGGTTATCTCAAATGTTAGTGTTATGTGTGGTTTATCCTATGGAATTACTACGACTAAGATTGAGCCAATTCAACTAAGTCCCACCTTCATGGCGGAGGCAAGGACCTAAATGCATTGTCTCCTACCGGAAATCAACCAATTAACCAATCCCCCCTTTATGGCGGAGGCAAGGACTAGCTAACTAAATCAACCGAAATTCCAATGTCTCTCCAATTTTCCAACTCTCTAATCCAACCCCTTCTTTATGGCGGAGGCAAGGGTCGAACCTAGTCACTCCCTAATTCACTCCCCCCTTTATGGCGGAGGCAAGGACTAAACTAGTTCATGTCTTCCAAGTTCATTAAACCTACATTGGTCTCTCAACATCCCAATCAATTCCCCCTCTATGGCGGAGGCAAGAATGGACTAAGATATCTCCACTAAATCATCACCAACATTCTAGTCTACCATTGCATTACTAATATGAGGTAATAACTAGTTTGTAGTTCCAAATTCATAGCTATCCACAGCACAAAACCACACAATAACACAATATATCAACAACACATAACCACAATCCAAGGGTAATAACAATTTAGCCTCTCATGGCACACAATAGCTTCACAAATATATATGGACAAGCAAGGAAATAATCAAAGAAGTGCAAAGAAAAGAGACTACACATTTGATTAAACAAAAGGGGAAGCTTTCCACATGTTTTTTTTTATACCAAAAACTGTCAATCTTATTTACAAAGTGGGCAAAAGATGATACTGGGTATAACCAAATGCACCGTTACAAAAGAGAAAGCGATAAACTTGGAGTACTACTCCATTACATGAATTCCTAAACAGATAATCGATGGAGTAAAGAAAATTTCTACTCTCGCGACTTCTAGAGTATTGGTTTCTATTTCCAAACGACTTGTAGAGTATTAAAATCAGCTACATATAAACGTCCCTGACATATGCATATATCAGTAATTTGAGTCCTCCAAACAGCTAAACACTAGCTATTCTTGAACAGGTGGGACCCACTAATCCAAGCAACAAATTGCCAATCTTAGACTAAGACTATGCAACCAGCAAAATAATAGACTAGAGAAATCAAATAGGGCAGTCCCAAATTCAACAACAATGCAACCAAGTATGAGCCAGTTTTCACAGTTCTCACAACTTCCATCTCCACTTAGCATGCCTTTTATTCAATTTACCTTGAGTCTTCAAAAATTTAAGGCTTTCGTGATCAGAATGTATTATGAATTCCTTTGGCCATAAAAAATGTTGCTAAACTTGTAAAGACCTTACCAAAGCATACAACTCCTTGTCATAAGTTGCATACTTCAAAGCTGCCCATTGAGCTTTTTACTAAAATAAGCCACGGGCCTTGATTCCTGCATCAAAACAGCACCAATACCAATCCCGGAAGCATCCCAGTGTATCTCAAAAGCTTTATTAAAATTAGGCAAAGCAAGTAAAGGGGCGTGAGTCAACATGTATTTCAACTTGTTAAAGGCATTTTTATGCTCATCATTCCATGCAAATGTAACATTTTTCTTTACAAGTTCATTTAAAGGTGTAGCTATAGAACTAAAGTCCTTAACAAATCTCCTATAAAAACTTGCAAGTCCATGAAAACTCCTAACTTGACTAGCACATGTAGGTCTTGGCCAATCCATGATTGCCTTGACTTTAGACTCATCAACAGCAATGCCTTGAGAACTTACAACATATCCCAAAAAGAAAATTGATTCCATACAAAAAGAACACTTTTTGAGATTAGCATATAATTTGTTCTCACGCAAAACAACAAACACTTGTCTTAAATGTTCAACATGCTCATCAAGTGTTTTGATATACACAAGGATGTCATCAAAATAAACCACAACAAATTTGCCAATAAAGTGACGAAAAACATGATTCATAAGCCTCATAAAAGTACTAGGTGCATTAGATAAACCAAAAGGCATCACTAACCATTCATACAACCCATACTTCGTTTTAAAGGCAGTTTTCCATTCATCACCTTCTTTCATACGAATTTGATAGTATCCACTTTTCAAATCAATCTTGGTAAATATGCACGAACCATATAACTCATCAAGCATGTCATCTAATCTAGGAATTGGATGTTTATACTTAATAGTTATTTTATTGATGGCACGATAGTCAACACACATACGCCAAGACTCATCCTTTTTAGGAACTAAAATCACAGGAACGGAACAAGGACTAAGAGACTCACGTACAATACCTTTGTCAAGGAGTTCATCCATTTGACGTTGAATCTCTTTTTTTTCCTCGGGGTTAGCTCTATAAGCTGGTCGATTTGGAATTTGTGCTCCAGGTATGAAATCAATTTGATGTTCAATACCTCTTATAGGCGGCAATCCATTTGGTAACTCCTCGGGAAACACATCTTGATATTCCTACAAAAGAGAGTAAACAAGACTAGGCAAAGAAGCAAGGTTATCACTATCAGCAATAAGTACAAAATCCTTGCGAAACATTAAGTACAAAGACTGCCTATCTATTAATGCTCTCTTAATCTCACCAGAAGAAGCAAAATAACAAGACTTCTTAACACCTAACTCTTGGCCTACACTATTACAAGATTTCGAACCATGCTTTTGGCCTAAGCTAGCTATTACATTGTCTTTCCCTTGATCTTTCCTCTCCTTGGCGGAATTCATATCTCTAGTAGCTTGAATGATTCGAGTTTGATCTTCAAAAACTTGTGCCGGGGTTAAGGCTCGAAGATTAAACTTTTTACCTTCATGAACAAAGCAATAGAAATTCTTCTTGGCATGATAAATTACATCACAATCAAACTGCCAAGGGCGGCCAAACAAGATATGACTTGCTTCCATTGGAACCACATCACATGTAACATTATCAACATATTTTCCAATGGTGAAAGTAAACTTAACTTGCTTTGTAACTCTAGTATCAACTGAATTATTTAACCATTGAAGTCGGTATGGTTTAGGGTGCTTCATGCAAGTCAAATTCAATTTGTTTACCAACAAAGTGCTCGCCACATTTGTGCAACTACCACTATCAATAATCACACTACAAATTCTGTTTTGCACTAAACAACGTGTGTGAAATATGTTTTCCCGTTGCATCAAATCATCATTATCAACTAAAGGTTGAGCACTAAGAACACGGCGAGAAACTAAAGAATAGTTACCAACATCATATTCGTAGTTTTCCACTTCTTCATCTTCACTTGATTCATGTTGGTACTTCTCCTCAATAGGTGGCATGTCGGCGCAATCATCATCACTTACCACTTCCCCACTATCAAGAGTTATCATCAATTTTCGAGTTGGGCACTCAGCTTGCATATGTCCATACCCTTGACATTTATAGCAACGAACATCCCTCAATCTTGGACTAGGAGTTGACACTGACTTTGATGTGTTCTCCATAGCTTTAGGAACAGATTTTGGGACTTGAAATGATGCACTTGACGGTTGGTTGGGGATGAATTGGCGCGGCTTAGATGATGGTGTGAAAGGGGTAACATTCGGCCTTTGTTCCCTTCGCCAAGGTGGTAGCGGTTGTGAGAAATTACTCTTCCCTTTCATGTGCTTTTCAATCTTAATTGCTTTATGGACAAGTTCATTAATATCAACATAACTTTGCAAATCCACAAGATAAGCCAATTCAGCATGCTTACCTCTCAAAAACCTTTCTATTGTAGAGTCGGGATCCTCTTGGATGTTAGCCTTGATCATCAAAGCTTCCATCTCATGGTAATACTCCTGAACCGATTTATTACCTTGCACAAGAGAGTACAATTTTCTATTCAATTCACGGTTGTAATGAGAAAGAACATATTTCTTCCTCATAAGTGTTTTCAATTGACTCCATGTCTTGACTGGCTTTGTACCATCTTTACGCCTTGTTCGAACATCTTCATCCCACCATAGACTAGCATAATCCTTAAGGTGCATAAAGGCAAGTTTATACTTCTCCTTTTCGGGGTAATCATGGCCTTCAAAGAAGTATTCAAGCTCAAGAACCCAATCAAAATATGCCTCGGGATCTGCCTTTCCATGAAAAGTAGGAATTGTTAGCTTAACAGAAGCAATTGAAATTTTTTATTTGTCACCTTTCTTTGGAGAATTCGACAACTCTTCTTCATCATCCTCATCCTCGGATGTTTCCTTTTCATACTTAAGTTTCCTTGAGGTGGATCCTTTAGAGTTACTCCAAGTTATCAAGACGGATGTTGATCTTTTGCAACATATTAAAAAGAACGTCATTAGCAAACTTTTGCTCAGCTTCAGATATAGATTTAGAACCTTTGGGTGTTCTATCTCCTTCCTCCATTGTACCTTCAAGGTTAGTAAAGAGATCGCAAGAATATATAGAAATCCTCACGGGTCCCTCACTATTTGGTTGAGTAGATACTCTCCTCTCTATTATGAATGCTTTTCTCGTGTATACCCTATACTAATACTCTCAAACTATAGAACTTACTGTTCAATGATTATAAGAACTTGTCTCAACCAAAGTATTCAACACCAAGATTAACACAAGTTAAATCAGAGAAGTTTTAGGCAATTCACGTCACAAGAGTATTTAAGAACACGTGTGGATTTAACTTGATTAGCCTTAGAAACTATGAATTCAAAGAGTAGACAAAGAAAACAAAAAGAAGGGCCTTGAATCACTCTAGTCCGAATCAATGATGAGCAGGATATGTCACTCCCAATATTGGTGATTTCCAGGCACAATTTAAGAACACTTAGTTCTTTCAAATGAAAAACAAATAAAATAAAGTCCGAAGATATTTTTATATATATTTTTTTCTTTTTTTTTGAATTGATCGTACTTTTTTTAATCGGTCTCTTTTTTTTTTTACTTTCGGACGCCTGTTTCGGACGCTCTACCCCGTCCGAACCTAAACTTCTGGGAGCAGAATTTTTTTCCCAAGTTTCGAACGCCTGTTTCAGACGACCACCACCGTCCGAACCTAAACTACTGGAAGGACGATTTTGAACTCAAGTTTCGGATGCCTGTTTCGGACGACCCCCACCGTCCGAACCTAAACTACTGGGAGCTCAACTTTTTTCCCAGGTTTCAGACGCTAGTTTCGGACGGCCGAAACTGTCGGCGACATGTTTAAAAACCCTAAAATTTTTGACGAAACTTCAAGAAATTTTGACGAAACCCTACAACTCTTTTTGACGTGTGACACAACAATGAAAACACAAGGAATTCAACACTATGAAGACAATTAAAAGGGTGCAGAATTTAGACACCAAAGAACAACAACAAGGATCAAAAGAAAACAACAAGCATGCAATACAACAAAAACGCAAAATCTGAGAACAAGATTACCAATGATTTTGGACAGATTTTAGCAACTAAATTGCATGCGATTTTGACGAAGTTTAAAGGCTGAACTATGACGACTTGAGACAGCAATAAAGACATGAAATCAGCAACAAAAAGACTCCACAAAAGCTGCAGAAATTGACGCAACAAACAGCATCAAGAACGATGCAAAAGAAGGACAATCATGAGAAGAACAAAACCTGATTTTGGGGACGAAACAACAACCTTGGGCTCTGATACCAATTGATACGAATGACCTTCGATGGAGATCCTCAACCACATAAAACCCTCACCTTTGGATCAGTTTTTTTCCAAGAATCACGACCAAGATAACAATGACAATACGGAATAACAAAAAACAAGAAAACACAAAGGATATTGAATGCGCAGAATTGATTGAAGGCAATCAAACCCACACGTTATTACAAAAAGAACCCAATCCAACCTATGTAAATCAAGAGTTGAAAAGTTTTCTGTTTGGCTTGTTCTTTAAATCAAGAACGGGTAAGTTCTCTCTAAGGTCTTAGCTTAAAGATCACGGTTCTTATGAATCTTCAACTTAAATCAATTGAATATTCACGTTTTTTCTTAACAACTTTCACGGCTGCAAGAAGGTTTTAAGCAATGCTTAATTTTATCAAAATTCATCTTATTATTTCATGTGAAAAACTCACCTATAAATAGGCTACAAAAACATGAAACCCTAACTAAATTCTTTATGGAAAAAGACTCTAAAGACACGGCTAAAAAGGGAAGCAAAACACGTTTTTGCTTTCTAAATTTACTTTCCTAAAAATTCCTAAAAAGTAGGAGATTACTTTCCTAAACTCTTAAGAAGCAAAAACCAATTTGACTTCTTAAGTTTCTAAACTTTTACTTGCCATTATCATGCAAGTTAATTGGGCCAAGTAATTAACTTAAATACTTAAATAAAAACGCCACATTAAGCCCATTATAATGTTAAGCGGACTTAATCAAAAACAACACAATAAATCCTAAACACAAAGATTAGGCGTGATCCATTATCAAGCCCAAAACACGCCTCTTCTTGAACTTTATATTTTCGGCCATGCAAGCTTCTTCAAGATGAAATTTCCTTAAGTTCCAATGTAGAACTTTGAGGAACATCTTCATGAATTGTTATTGAAGAAACATGCCAAAGAACTTCATGTTGAGATGGTTCGGCCTCCAAGTGATAAGAATCTCCAAGAACTTCACAATGTGTTGATAACAAGCTTTGCAAGACTTGTTTCATCCTTTTGCTCCTTAGTCTTGTCATTGGTCCATCAAGATTCTCCAATGGATCATGCAAGCTTCGCTTTGGCACCATGGACATGGATGGATTGCTATCTTTCCCTCCCTCCTCGAAAGGATTCATCCTCGAATCACCTACATCATACAAAGATAAATCATAAACATTGAATGTAGATGAAACATTGCCATACTCACTTGGTAGCTCAATTTTGTAAGCATTGTCGCCTATCCTTTCCAAGACTCGAAAAGGACCATCTCCTCGGGGATGAAGTTTAGATTTCCTTTTGTCGGGAAACCTCTCTTTTCTCAAGTGAATCCAAACCCAATCACCTGGTTCGAAAATCACTTATTTTCTACCCTTATTGGCTTGCTTAGCATATTGCTTATTTCGCCTTTCAATGTTAGCTCGAACCCTATCATGTAACTCCCTTACAAAATCAGCTTTCTTTTTACCTTCAGCATTAACAAACTCATGAACAGGTAAAGGCAAAATATCCAATGGAGTTATAGGATTAAAACCGTATTGATAAGTTGGTTTTATACCAACTTAAATGTATTAACTCACTTAGCTTTTTGACTTTTTTTCATACAATTTTGCTATGTTGGTGCCAACTTGTACAATTATGTGGTGTGATGGTTAGAGTGCTAAAATGAAGAAAATTGGCAAGAAGGTGGTACTATTGGTACAAATGTGTGATTTTAAGTGCGGAATCAAGGAAAGGATTAATTGAGCTGAAATGTACTTGCGAAATTCGAAAATTCCTTTATATGCTTGATTTAGATGTTTGGGCAGATTTGGTACCTGAACTTCATTTGTGTGTATCTTTCTCAATTCTAATCCAATTGATGAGTTCTTGGATGTTCTGAAAATCTCTTTGAGTAAACTTTAATTCTTATGTTTTAACTTTTCTCTAATGTTTTGTGTAAATAGGAGAATCGGGGGCTTGTTTGTGACAGCTTAATTAGGGCTTTTCTTGATTCTCCTTAATGCCACAGTTTGGTAGAATGAGCAAATCTTCATCTACATACCTCCACTGATGTTGATTTTTGAACCACTAGAAAGCTAAGAGAAGGATCTAAAACTCTTGTGTTCATCACAAAGTTCAATTCATAGGTTAAGACACACATATTCTGTGTTAAAGTTGTTTGCTTGTTTTGAAATGGTTGCATCGCACACAAGCACCCACTTCACCGCACACGAGCACCTACTTCGCATGCACTCTCGCGCACTCACCATGCGGCGAGGTGAGCTCGCCGCATGAACTCTCGCGCACTCACCATGCTACGAGCTCACCTCGCCGTATGCACGTCGCAAACACTAGCACACTTCGCCGCATGAGCAAGCAACGAGCTCATGCGACGAAGTCTCACTCCACACACACATGTTTCACTTCTTTGTATTTACTTTCCAAATTGTGGTTGTGTTTGTATGTGTTGGAAGCTAAGATTCATTATTTTCTCTACAACATTTGTGACTTCATGAGAGCATACATTTTGCAATCCAAATGGTTTCATGTGTTAAGTGGTACATTTCAAGTTTGAAAAGTAAAGTGGGTACTTGATATGGCATGTATAAGATTTCATTGTTCAATTTGTTTGATCATGACTACATGAATTTTCGTTTCCATCTTATCAAATGTTCATTAATCTTTACATTTCATTTGCATCCGCCATTCCTTTGTTCTATGATTCATCACTTCCTTGCACTCTTCATGTCTTCTTCCACATTTCATTTCATTTCTCAATTCCATTTCTCCATGTTACCATACCATTCACAACATTTTTCATTCACAACTTTCACAACATCTCTCACATAAACTACACAACATACTACATTTCTCATTCACGAACACAAGCACACACGCCCATACATGCACTACACGGCGAGACCTCGCCCACACACACAACACACGGCGAGGTCTTGCCGCTATACCTCACCCACACACCCACACAAGGCGAGAGCTCACCGCGAGGTCTCGTCAACACCATTTTGCACGGCTTGGGAGTTGTCTTCTTTGTGGCTGAGGAAAAAAATCGAATAAGTGTTGGTTTTTTGTTCTTGTGCAGAAGGTGTTGAAGGCGTGTGGATTTTAGGCTCAAAGGCGCGACGCATTGTTGAGTACAGGATGACCTTTGAAAGTGGAAGCTTGGAAGCGTGAAGAGCACATGTAGTAAAGGCGTGATTGGAGCTGAGCACACAAGGGATTGGAACAACATCTCGGAGGCGTGATTTTCAAAGGCTCAAGGGCGTTAGGAGGCTACTAAAGGCGTGTGTTGAGTTGACTAGAAGGCGTGGGAACTGAAGTGGAGGCGCAGGGGCTTAGGCTAAAAGGCACTGGCATTAGCTTACTATTTGAGAATTTCATTTGTGCTGATTTTAGTCATTCTTCGTAGTGGCATTCTTGTCATTTCTTGTTTATTCTACGTTTGCGTATTATTTACGTTTTCTGTAACCTCTATATATAGAGGATTAATTAACATTTTTAAGAGAGGGATTGGAGATTCTAGATAAAAAAAACGATCTTTTGATATGGAGGGGCGAAACTTTCTCTCGTGATTTACTTTTTCTCTCTAGGATTTTCTCTCTCTAGAAATTGTTCTCCGTTTTCATTTTCGATCGTGACTGTGTATCGGAGATTACATATTAAACTCAATCGAAGGAGCATTTGACATTCCTCTACACTTTAATCGGTGAAATCTTTCAATTTGATGGAATTTAATTGCTTCATACTGGAATTTGATGAATATGAGTTGAATATGTAATTTTCTGGCTAATTGTGTGATATCTTAGGGTTCTATACGGATGAATATATAATTTAGAAGATTTGATGCTATGTAATTGACGTAATTGATAAAGATTGAAATCGCATTTGAATTGATCATTAGAAATCTGTTGAATTTCATATCTCTGCACTGATTTTGAATGGATCGAGCTTCGATTGTGGTCGCCATGCTAAGTTGAGGATTGATTCACCAATGTTAGTGAAGATACATGAAATGAGAACTAAAGTGTGATTGTCTGAGTCTTTACACTTGCTTTCTATGATTATTTCATTTCTGAGATTCAGGCCGGGCCATTGGAAGCTTTGATGAATTGAAACATTAGGAAAAAGTGTTAAAGAAGCTCTCTGTGTTAAGAAACGAAGACATTCAAACCTAGGTCGAGCCTCGCCATGGGATTTCCTAGGATTTGCATGTTAGAGTAGTTAGCTTGGAGAGTTGGGACGTTGCGGAGTGAAAACCACCATTCTCGGGCCTCGCCACGGGAGAGAATGGCATTAGGAAGTACAGGGAGTGGTGTGGTCGCCATGCTAACCACAACTTGAGCTTCTAGGCAATTTAGGTCTCCTTGAGAATTGCTAGTTCGTCAATTGCATATTATTGATCAGCTAGGTTTGAGTTCATCCGGCACACGAACCCTAGGATATCTTGTTATTCTTGATTGTTATTACTTCATAGTTTACTGTCTTGTTTACTTTTGAGTTGCTACCCCATTCTATTTGTTGTGATTTGCTACCGAGACAATACTTAGAACAATTTATGAATTCGAGAATCCATCCCCTTCCCTGTGGATACGATACCCTACGCATTGCTACTACACTAGTTTAGGAATTAAAATTGCAAGTACGCGACACGCTTGTCACGTATACAATCTCAAAAGGTGAAAGATTAGTAGCACTATGAACAGTACGGTTATAAGCAAACTCAATCTGTGGTAAGCACCCCTCCCAGTTCTTTAAGTTTTTCTATATAAGAGCACGAAATAAAGTAGACAAAGTCCTATTAACTACTTCAGTTTGCCCATCAGTTTGTGGATGTGCAACAGTAGAAAACAATAACTTAGTGCCTAACTTGTTCCAAAGAGTACGCCAAAAGTGTGACAAAAACTTAACATCTCTATCACTAATAATACTCTTAGGGAAACCATGCAATCTTACAATCTCCTTAAAGAACAAATCAGCAATGTGTTAAGCATCATTAGATTTAGAACATGCAATAAAGTGAGACATTTTACTAAATCTATCAACTACAAAAAAAATGCTGTCATGACCATTGCATGATCTAGGCAATCCAAGTACAAAATCCATAGAAATATCAATCTAATGATGACTAGGAACAGGCAAAGATTGATACAAACCATGAGGCTTTACTTTAGATTTCGATTGTTTACAGAGAATGCATTTATCACAAACACTTTTAACATCTTTAATCATGTTAGGCCAATAAAAGTGCTCATTCAAAATAGCAAGTGTTTTAACAATACCAAAGTGCCCCATTAACCCCCCATGGGTTTCTTTAACAAGTAAATCACGAATGGAACATTGGGGAATGCATAACTTATCTTTGTTAAACAAGAAACAGTCATACATATAGAAATCACCATTCGGTTTATTCAAGCAAAGATCAAAGTTGGCGTGAAAATCATGATCATCTTTATACAAATCCTTAATCAATTCAAAACTAAGTAACTTAGCATGCAAAAAGGTAAACAAAGTGTATTTCCTAGATAATGCATCGGCTACCACATTTTCATTACCAGATTTGTATTTAACAACATATGGAAATGTTTCAATAAACTCTACCCACTTAGCATGCCTTTTATTCAATTTACCTTGAGTCTTCAAAAATTTAAGGCTTTCGTGATCAGAATGTATTATGAATTCCTTTGGCCATAAATAGTGTTGCCAAACTTGTAAAGACCTTACCAAAGCATACAACTCCTTGTCATAAGTTGCATACTTCAAAGCTGCCCCATTGAGCCTTTTACTAAAATAAGCTACGGGCCTTGATTCCTGCACCAAAATAGCACCAATACTAATCCCGGAAGCATTAAAGTGTATCTCAAAAGCTTTATTAAAATTAGGCAAAGCAAGTAAAAGGGCGCAGGTCAACATGTATTTCAACTTGTTAAACGAGTTTTCATGCTCATCATTCCATGCAAATGTAACATTTTTCTTTACAAGTTCATTTAATGGTGCAGCTATAGAACTAAAGTCCTTAACAAATCTCCTATAAAAACTTGCAAGTCCATGAAAACTCCTAAATTGACTAGCACATGTAGGTCTTGACCAATCTATGATTGCCTTGACTTTAGACTCATCAACAGCAATGCCTTGAGAACTTACAACATATCCCAAAAAGATAATTGATTCCATGCAAAAAGAACACTTTTTGAGATTAGCATATAATTTGTTCTCACGCAAAACAACAAACAATTGTCTTAAATGTTCAACATGCTCATCAAGTGTTTTGCTATACACAAGGATGTCATCAAAATATACCACAACAAATTTGCCAATAAAGTGACAAAAAACATGATTCATAAGCCTAATAAAAGTTCTAGGTGCATTAGATAAACCAAAAGGCATCACTAACCATTCATACAACCCATACTTTGTTTTAAAGGCAGTTTTCCGGTCATCACCTTCTTTCATGCGAATCTGATAGTATCCACTTTTCAAATCAATCTTGGTAAATATGCATGATCCATATAACTCATCAAGCATGTCATCTAATCTAGGAATTGGATGTCTATACTTAATAGTTATTTTATTGATGGCACGACAGTCAACACACATACGCCAAGACTCATCCTTTTTAGGAACTAAAATCACATGAACGGAACAAGGACTAAGAGACTCACGTACAATACCTTTGTCAAGGAGTTCATCCACTTGACGTTGAATCTCTTTTGTTTTCTCGGGGTTAGCTCTATAAGCTGGTCGATTTGGAATTTGTGCTCCAGGTATGAAATCAATTTGATGTTCAATACCTCTTATAGGCGGCAATCCATTTGGTAACTCCTCGGGAAACACATATTGATATTCCTGCAAAAGAGAGTAAACAAGACTAGGCAAAGAAGCAAGGTTATCACTATCAGCAATAAGTACAAAATCCTTGCGAAACATTAAGTACAAAGACTGCCTATCTATTAATGCTTTTTTAATCTCACCAGAAGAAGCAAAATAACAAGACTTCTTAACACCTAACTCTTGGCCTACACTATTACAAGATTTCGAACCATGCTTTTGGCCTAAGCTAGCTATTACATTGTCTTTCCCTTGATCTTTCCTCTCCTTGGCGGAATTCATATCTCTAGTAGCTTGAATGATTCGAGTTTGATCTTCAAAGACTTGTGTCGGGGTTAAGGCTCGATGATTAAACTTTTTACCTTCATGAACAAAGCTATAGAAATTCTTCTTGGCATGATAAATTACATCACAATCAAACTGCCAAGGGCGGCCAAGCAAGATATTACTTGCTTCCATTGGAACCACATCACATGTAACATTATCAACATATTTTCCAATGGTAAAAGTAAACTTAACTTGCTTTGTAACCCTAGTATCAACTGAATTATTTAACCATTGAAGTCGGTATGGTTTAGGGTGCTTCATGCAAGTCAAATTCAATTTGTTTACCAACAAAGTGCTTGCCACATTTGTGCAACTACCAGTATCAATAATCACACTACAAATTCTGTTTTGCACTAAACAACGTGTGTGAAATATGTTTTTCCGTTGCATCAAATCATCATTATCAACTTAAGCTTGAGCACTAAGAACACGGCGAGAAACTAAAGAATAGTTACCAATATCATATTCGTAGTTTTCCACTTCTTCATCTTCACTTGATTCATGTTGGTACTTCTCCTCAAGAGGTGGCATGTCGGTGCAATCTTCATCACTTACCACTTCCCCACTATCAAGAGTTATCATCAATTTTCGAGTTGGGCACTCAGCTTGCATATGTCCATACCCTTGACATTTATAGCAACGAAAATCCCTCAATCTTGGACTAGGAGTTGACACCGACTTTGATATGTTCTCCACAGCTTTAGGAACTGATTTTAGGACGATGCACTTGACGGATGGTTGGGGATGAATTGGCGTGGCTTAGATGATGGTGTGAAAGGGGTAACATTCGGCCTTTGTTCCCATCGCCAAGGTGGTGGCGGTTGTGAGAACTTACTCTTCCCTTTCAAGTGACTTTCAATCTTAATTGCTTTGTGGACAAGTTCATTAATATCAACATAACTTAGCAAATCCATATGATAAGCCAATTCAGAATGCATACCTCTCAAAAACATTTCTATTATAGAGTCGGGATCCTCTTACAAGAGAGTGCAATTTTCTATTAAATTCACGGTTGTAATGAGAAGGAACATATTTCTTCCTCATAAGTGTTTTCAATTGACTCCATGTTTTGACTGGCTTTGTACCATCTTGACGCCTTGTTCGAACAACTTCATCCCATCATAGACTAGCATAATCCTTCAGGTGCATAAAGGCAAGTCTATACTTCTCCTTTTCGGGGTAATCATGGCTTCAAAGAAGTGTTCAAGCTCACGAACTCAATCAAAATATGCCTCGGGATCTGCCTTTCCATGAAAAGTATGAATTGTTAGCTTAACAGAAGCAATTGAAAATTTTGATTTGTCACCTTTATTTGTAGAATCCGACAACTCTTCTTCATCATCCTCATCCTCGGATGTTTCCTTTTCATACTTAAGTTTCCTTGAGGTGGATCCTTTAGAGTTAGACTCCAAGTTATCAAGACGGATGTTGATGTTTTGCAACATATTAAAAAGAACCTCATTGGCAAACTTTTGCTCTGCTTCGGATATAGATTTAGAACATTTGGGTGTTCTATCTCCTTCCTCCATTGTACCTGCAAGGTTAGTAAAGAGATCGCAAGAATATATAGAAATCCTCACGGGTCCCTCACTATTTGGGTGAGTAGATACTCTCCTCTCTATTATGAAGGTTTTTCTCGTGTATACCCTATACTAATACTCTCAAACTATAGAAGTTACTGTTCAATGATTATAAGAGTTTGTCTCAACCAAAGTATTCAACACCAAGATTAATACAAGTTAAATCAGAGAAGTTTTAAGCAATTCAAGTCACAAGAGTATTTAAGAACACATGCGGATTCAACTTGATTAGCCTTAGAAACTAAAGAATTCAAAGAGTAGACAAAGAAAACAAAAAGAAGGGCCTTGAATCACTCTAGTCCGAATCAATGATGAGCAGGATATGTCACTCCCAATATTAGTGATTTTCAAGAACAACTTAAGAACATTTAGTTCTTTCAAATGAAAAACAAATAAAATAAAGTAAAGTCCGAAGATATTTTTATATTTTTTTGTCTTTTTTTTTGAATTGATCGTACTTTTTTTTAATCGGTCTCTCTTTTTTTTTTTTTACTTTCAGACGCCTGTTTCGGATGCTCTACCCTGTCCGATCGTAAACTTCTGGGAGCAGAATTTTTTTTCCCAAGTTTCGGACGCCTGTTTCGGACGACCACCACCGTCCGAACCTAAACTACTGGAAGGACGATTTTGAAGTCAAGTTTCGGACGCCTGTTTCGGACGACCACCACCGTCCGAACCTTAACTACTGGGAGCTCAACTTTTTCCCCAGGTTTCGGACGCTAGTTTCGGACGTCTTTCTTAGTTTCGGACGGCCGAAACTGTCTTTTTGGCAGGTTTAAAAACCCAAAAATTTTTGACGAAACTTCAAGAAATTTTGACGAAACCCTACAACTCTTTTTGACGAGTGACACAACAATGAAAACACAAGGAATTCAACATTATAAAGACAATTCAAAGAGTGCAGAATTTAGACACCAAAGAACAACAGCAAGGATCGAAAGAAAACAACAAGCATGCAACACAACAAAAACGCAAAATCTGAGAGCAAGATTACCAATGATTTTGGACAGATTTTAGCAACTAAATTGCATGCGATTTTGACGTAGTTTAAAGGCTGAACTATGATGACTTGAGACAGCAATAAAGACACGAAATTAGCAACAAAAAGACTCCACAAAAGCTACAGAAATTGGCGCAACAAACAACAGCAAGAATGACGATAAAGAAGGACAATCACGAGAAGAAGAAAACCTGATTTTGGGGACAAAACAACAACCTTGGGCTCTGATTCCAATTGATACGAATGGCCTTGGATGGAGATCCTCAACCACACGAAACCCTCACATTTGGATCAGTTTTTTTCCAAGAATCACGAAAAAGATAACAATGACAATGCGGAATAACACAAAACAAGAAAACACAAAGGATATTGAAAGGGCAGAATTGATTGAAGGCAATCAAACCCACACGTTATTACAAAAAGAACCCAATCCAACCTATGTAAATCAAGAGTTGAAAAGTTTTCAGTTTGGCTTGTTCTTTAAATCAAGAACGGGTAAGTTCTCTCTAAGGTCTTAGCTTAAAGATCACGGTTCTTATGAATCTTCAACTTAAATCAATTGAATATTCACGTTTTTTCTTAAAAACTTTCACGGCAGCAAGAAGGTTTTAAGCAATGCTTAATTTTATCAAAATTCAACTTATTATTTCATGTGAAAAACTCACATATAAATAGGCTACAAAAACGTGAAACCCTAACTAAATCCTTTATGGAAAAGGACTCTAAAGACACGGCTAAAATGGAAAGCAAAACACGTTTTTGCTTTCTAAATTTACTTTCCTAAAAATTCCTAAAAAGTAGGAGATTACTTTCCTAAACTCTTAAGAAGCAAAAACAAATTTGACTTCTTAAGTTTCCTAAACTTTTACTTGCCATTATCATGCAAGATAATTTGCCCAAGTAATTAACTTAAATACTTAAATAAAAACGCCACATTAAGCCCATTATAATGTTAAGTGGACTTAATCAAAAACAACACAATAAATCCTAAACACAAAGATTAGGCGTGATCCATTGTCAAGCCAAAAACACGCCTCTTCTTGGACTTTATATTTTTGGCCATGCAAGCTTCTTCAAGGTGGAATTTCCTTAAGTTCCAATGTAGAACTTTTAGGAACATCTTCATTAATTGTTATTGAAGAAACATGCCAAACAACTTCATGTTGAGATGGTTCGGCCTCCAAGTGATAAGAATCTCCAAGAACTTCACAATGTGTTGATAACAAGCTTTGCAAGGCTTGTTTCATCCTTTTGCTCTTTAGTCTTGTCATTGGTCCATCAAGATTCTCCAATGGATCATGCAAGCTTGGCTTTGGCACCATGGACATGGATGGATTGCTATCATAAACTCCATCCAATCTCCCACACGAAAGAAAAAACATCTAGGAAGTCTACTAATCTATAAATAGCACATAACAGTATATAGGATCAAGCATCCGCTACCCAATATCAATATGGGTATCGGAGTCGGAGTAGCACAAATCCAGGGCATTCCTCCTAGCCTCTATTTTTTTCTTTTTTCTTGAGCTCTATTTTTCATATAGCTCCTCTTTGGAAAGGGAACGAAGGTTGTACCTGCAAGATTTAACTGGAGTTTGGGTTTGAAGGTCTTGACAAGGTAGTTGCTTGTCAAAGTGGACTTGCACATCTATATTGTCCCTTTGTCCATCATCAACATTGAGCCGATTATCATGAGAAACCGTATCAGGGAGTCCAGATTTTGGTCTTTCCTTGTCAAGCCAGTAGAGGCAAAAGAGAGGGGCTGACTCAGTCTTTGGTAGGGAGGAAGGAACAGTAGGATGATTTTGCAACTCTTGAATCAACATTTGGTCCTCTCTTGAATCATCTCTTGTGTCAGCAGCTGAAGTCGAGCCTAGTAGGGAGGAAGGAACAGTAGGATGTTTTTGCGACTCTTGAATAAACATTTGGTCCTCTCTTGAATCATCTCTTGTGTCAGCAGCTGAAGTCGAGCCTAGGCTTGGGGGAGCCTCCATCGTTCTTGCCAGATTATAGATAATTAACTACAGTTCAGGTGTTCTAGCTTGCACTATGGTGGAGGTATCATGAGCTACTCCTGTTTCCTTCCGAACTTCCAATGATTGAAGCTCTTCCAAACGGTGCTTCTCAGTCAAAAACTGAGAAGCTGTAGTGTCGGTACAGCCTTTCTCCCTCACCTCTTTACCTATTTCCTGAATTGATTCCAAGCAAATATCCAAGCTTTACAATGATTCCAAGCTCTTGAAGAACATGTATATTACATGAAGTTCTTCCACAAATGGGGCTATTTACACCAAGAACACACACTAATTGTGTGTTCTTGTGGAGTAGCTAAAGAGAAAACCTATCAAAACTAACTAATCTAACCTAACTAGAAAATGGTTTTCTTCTTCTCTTGATCTCCTCCTTCTCCTTCCCCTCTCCCTCTTGTTTTTCTTAGCTGCAGATTCACCGTGATATATGGAAGAATTAGGGCTGCAAATTGTGTGCTCAGACATCTCCAAAATACCCCTGAAGTCTTCTCAAAATAGAGGGCAAAATTGACTTGGAAGTACTGTTGCGCTCATGAACGTCGCGCGACGTTCGAACCTGAACGCCGCGCGACGTTCCTCCTTTTTGCCTGAATGTCGCAACATTCAACGTGCGGCACGTCGGAGCTCTCTGTGAATGTGATTTTTTGGCGCATTTTAAATGTCGATTTTTCGGCGTGCCAGAAGAGAGCCTGGTTCAACCTCCGAAAATGCGTTTCATCGCTCCTTTGCTCCGTTGCTCCTCCCACGTCATAATGTCCTAAAACCACGTTAAGAACACGTAAAAATGACATAAAAACACGTTAAAAAGACGCACAAGAAGTAAGTAAAACGATTACAATAAGGTGAAAATCATCACCTTATCAAACCCTCCACACTTAAACCTTGTTCGTCCTCGAGAAACAAAACAAAATAAAGCAAAACACATATATGTTCGTTCTCGAACGACAAAACAAAATCACACAAAAACATATATATATACAACAAAGAATGAAGGATTGGCAATTTTACTTTACTCAAAAATGTGTCTAATCATTTTAAGCACGTGAAAAGTGTTTGTGTACATGCCTCATAGCTTACTCGACTAAAATGACAAGTAATCATTCCATGTGTTCGCAAGAGTCATTAAAGTGCTTTTTTGTATACATTCAACACGTTGTGTGTGTGTGTGTACAATGAGTACCACTTGGTCTTGACTTATTCATGCTCACGCCACAGGTAAGAGATCCGACGACTTAAGCTTTGTTCTACTCTTTTTCCTACAATCACCTATTTGACCATTATGTAGATACTAAAAAGTTTACAAGATTATTGGGAGTTTTATTCTTGCAATATAAATGCCAAGGGTTTTATGGATATTTATACCCGTATTCCACTTCATATGAGTTCTCCTCCAACCTTTTGGTTAGTAAAGGAGCAGTCTCGTATTGGAGGGGAACTTATTCATAAGAAAATACATAAAACACATAACTTTAACAATGCCAAGGGTTTTGTGGCTGTTTTTTCCCATTCCATCTCATATGAATTCTCCTTCAACCTTTTTGGTTAGTGAAGGAGCAGTCTCACATTGGAGAGGAATTTATTCAATATAAACAACGAAATATTAAAAACAACACATAATGCCCAACTCATTTCTTGAAACTTCAAAGTATCTACACATATCTCTTAGGGAAAGTTAGTCCAAGAGTTAAAATAACCAAGTGCCAAGGTACCCCGACCTATCTTATTAACCAAACTTGTCAATCCCCATGTGTTCCCCACTTGTGCTTATTAACAATAAACTCAAAACGTCAAACTTTCCACGAAGGACCCGACTTCCCTTATGTAACATGTTATTTTCCTTATCACAAGTCAAGTCTAAGATACAACAATTCACATCATTGGCTACACAGCACTAATCTCATATAATGTAGACTAGACACATTTTCTCATTTTGGTTGCCAACACCAACATTCAAACACTAAACACAAACATAAAATACATATAATCACTGAAATGAACAAAAGTTCATAAAGACACAAAAAGGAAAAATTCACAAGAATCACAACAATATGAAAACTAATACTTAACACAACAATCATGGACATTATGGGATCCCAAAATAGCAACAACGGATTTTCTATCCAAGAGCTTCATGCCTCAACTACAAGGGATTTCCAAAATTTCAAAACGCACAAGGAATTCTAAGTGCGCGCTCAAGAGTATGCAAGAATCAACCAAAACTAAAACCTAAACAAGAAAAACAACTAAAAGTTCAAGTTTAACTATCCATAAGTAACAAAGATTTCACTTGAGCGCAATTTCAAACATCTTCACCAATATCTTCCCCCTTCCACACTTAAAATATGCATTGTTTTCAAAATATAAGGGGGGATAAGAAAACACCTGTTCAGGGGTTGTCGCTACCCTGCAATTTTACCCAAACTTAACAATAAATGCAGCAGTGATGAGTGGGATCGTCTCCACAGGGAGAGGGTTGTAATCAAGTATTGAATAATGATAGCCAGTGTTCACAATTAAAAAGGCACGAAATGATATGCAAATAGATTAAAATGCAGGAATGTTGGAATCGAGAGATAACTCAATAAAATGGGAGGTGTTGCCTTGAGGGTGGAACAACTAGTATGGATTTTTCTCTTGTTATCCTTGACTTGTGTGAACGAGTGTGAGGGGACTTCTCTGCTAGTGAGCTGGGATTCGATCAACTTGTCAGTTCTCTCAAACCCATTTCACAATACTCCTCTAACTTCCCTTGTCAGGGAAAGTTCTAGGTACGAGTGAGACTCCTCCAGATCCCTATTCTCCTACTGTGAGCCTCGATTACTTGGATATACACCTTGTCATGGCAGTCATCCCAGATGTAATCTCAATCCACAATATGAGAATACTCTTAATCCTTTCCTATAGTGACAGTAGTGAGCCTCGATTACTTGGATATACTCCTTGTCAGGGTAGTCATCCCAGATGTAATCTAAACTCATCGTACAGAAACGCTCATTGCCCTTTTCTAAATCATGAAATGTACAGGACTAAGACTCACACAAGCATGTTCATAATCAATACAAGTTGGGATTGATTTCCTTAGGCAAGTTCACAACAATCTGAGTGGTCACCGCAGATTTAATATGAAGTTAATCTAATGCAAAACACCAAACACAACAAGTACAGAATAATGGACATAAATAACACAAACAAAATTCTAAATCAAATGTCTCAAACAAGATTAAATACATAAATGTAACCCCTCAAGGCAACACTCTATGTCTAGCCGATCATTTTGATCGGCCCAGAAACTACGATTACAAAGAGGTGAATCAGGATCATGTCACTCTGTTTCCATTCCCCCTCTCTCAATCGTATTCTCTGGTTTCTCTCAAACCCTAGACTTTGCTCCCCCAAAGTCTCTCTGATAAGTTGGTTTTGTGCAAATTTTCATTTTGAATGTTTTCGGTGAAATTTTTGAACTTTGTGAATAAGTGATGGCTTTGGTGAGCACGAGTTGTGTTGTGTGTCAATGGAATATGGTGTTAGTGTTGGTGTGTGTTGAGGAGGGTGACAAAAGTTTGAGTGTGTCCATAAAGTAATATCACACAGGTATTTGAAACTTTGTTCTTAGTTCACTATGGCTTAATTCAAGTTCATCACTTAAATCTTTTTGAGTTTGAATGTGAAAATTTTTTGTTTCTGGTCCTAAGTTTGATGAAATTGGTACATTTTGCTGGCTAAAGCCCGATGTTAAGGTAAGATAGATATGTCATGCAAACCTAAATGACACAGGAGGTATGTGTATGGAAGCTTACTCTTCTTGCTATGCATTTGACTGGATGTTTCCAGAGTTCGAGCATGTTAATCAACTTGAAACTCTTATGAACATGTGCATGCAAAAGAGAAGACATGGAAGAAAAAGCCTTTTGGCATCTGGGAAGAAAAATGCCACAAGAACCTGGCAAATGATTAAAGGGAAAATACAGCCAAAATACCCAGGCAAATGGTACCAATGAATATCACAAATGCACTAATGTGCTTAATAAGGGCAATGTCCCATAGAGCTATGTGCGCATAGGTTACATGGATCTTGTGACTGCATGTTTATGAGAGTGGCTAAGGAGATGCGCTTGTATTGAATGAGTGAGACAACTAGATGGTGTATAGCAAGGGAATAGATGAAGTGCATGTTCCTCAGCACACACTTGCATGCGTGGCATGTTGGTCTTTATTCATTGTGCCTTAGTTGATAATTTGTGCTGAAATCTAAAGGCTTGGTGCCAGAAACCTTGGAATGAATTCTTGTGTGGAAAAATATTTTGATGAACTAGGATGTGGCCATTGTGGATGGATGAACAATGTGTTAGATAAGGGTGATGAAAATGAGTTTGGAGTGTATAATTTGCTTAGAAGCAAGTTAGTGTGAATTAAGTTGAAATGGAAAGGAAAGTTGTTTCTATCAAGAGTTCAAAGCATGGTGTTTGTGTGGCATGTTGTTGTGATTGAGTTTAAATGATATTTTGTGTCTTTGCTTGAGGACAAGCAAAAGTTCAAGTGTGGGGGAATTTGATAAGTTGGTTTTATACCAACTAATATGTGTGAAATCTCTTGGCTTTTGTCTTGCGTTTGGTGCAATTGTGTGGTGGTTTATGTCGCTTTATGCATATTTGTGGTTGCTAGTTGAAAATCAGTAAATGGTGCAAAAAGGGTGAAAATTATGGTAAATGAAGAGATATATGTAGAGGATGAGAATTAAGAAACTTAAAGTGCAAATTTGGCCAATTTAGGGTTTTGGCAGGATGTTGGTGCAAATTATTATGAGCATAACTCTTTAAATTCTTGTCCGAATGATGAGTTCTTGCATGTTCTGGAAAGCCCTTTGAGTGTATTACATTTCTTGCGTTAACTATTCCTAATTCTGTATGCAAATATGATAAACGGGGACTTCTTTAAGATTGCTACGTTCAGGTTTTTGTATTTGAGTTCATATTGCCACAGTTTGGTAGATTGTGTCTAACTTGAGCTACAGGTACCCGATGTTGCTGTTTCTTGAACCATTGGAAAGATAAGAGGATTAGCTAGATCTTTTATGCTCACTACTGGGGATAATTCAGAGGCTAAGTCACATGTATTTGGCAGGGAAGTAGAGCTGCGTCTTGGAATGAATATTTGTGCTCGAGCTCACTTGGCACGTCAACGTTGGCATACCATTTCGGCCACAGCCTTGCCAACACAACCATGCCAAGCCTTGCCAACACGCCATGCCAAGCCTTGCCAACACAACCATGCCAAGCCTTTCCAACACACCATGCCAAGCCTTGCCAACACAACCATGCCAAGCCTTGCCAACATACCTTGCCACACCTTGCCAAGTCTTGCCAACAAACTCTGCCACACCTTGCCGATGCACCATGCCAAGCATTTGCTACACTTTGCCACAATCATGTACTCATTTCTGGCACACCATTACAACACACAACCTTGGCACACCATTAGCACCCTTTGGCACGACATTTGCACATTCTTGGCACGCCATTCATACACCTTGGCACATCACTCGTTCACCTTGCCACACCACTTGAGCACAACATATCACCTCTCGTCAGTGAGCATCGGAAAGAAGAAATTGGCCTACGACATGTCGTAGGCCAAACTTGGAAGGAAAAAAAATGGCTTACGACATGTCGTAAGCCATTCTTGAAGGAAAAACGTTTTGCCCACGACATGTAGTGGGCAATTCTTGGAAGGAGGATTTTTGGCCTACGACATGTCGTAGGCTAATTTTGGAGCAAGAACATTTTGCCTACGACATGTCGTAGGCTACTTGCTATAACTTGTTTTTTTATGATGTTTTTAATGACTAAGTGTTTGAAGGTTGTTCCATGAAGTTTTTCAGCTTTATTGCACTGCATTGATTTGGTCGTAACTTCCTCGTCTTAGCTCCGAATTGGGTGTTTTAAGTATCTATGGAGAGCTAAGACAAAGTGTTACGACTTTCATGTTTTAAGCTTTCCCTAATTCACAGTGCATCATGATCAAATCTTGGTGGGAAGTTGCTGCCACGAAGTGTTTTGTGCTTGAGTTTCCAGAAAAATGGCTAAGTGTTTAACTTCTGAAGTTTTGATTTTCAAGGCGGATGAAGGCGTGAAGCTACGGGGCAGGAAGGCGTGATCTCATGAAGGCTAGACTGAGTGAATGTTCGCAGAGTTGCTGGAGGCGTGATTTTGAATGGCTTGAAGGCGTGAAGTGACTCTGATTTCTTCACCTGGAGCTCTGAGCAGTGAAGGCGCGCGAAGCTAAGCCTGAAGGCGCGAGAAAGAACGGCAAGGATGATAAAGGTGCTGGAACTTCATGCTGAAGGAGCTGGATTGCTGGGAAAAGTTTTCCAACTTCGAATCTTCACCTTTTGGGCTGATATTAGACATTTCTTTTACGGACACTTTTGTAATATTGTATATATTTTTAGTTGCGTATTAGCTACGTTTTTATGATTCTCTATATATAGAGAGATGTAGCTAATGTGTAGGAGATCCCGGAGATTATTATTCATTCCATTAGTTAGGTTTTGATTTTGGTAACCAACTTTTGATCTAGAGAGAGCGGGAATAAATTTGAAGATCTACTTTCTCTCTCTAGTTTCTCTCTCTAGCTTTCGAGCTCCATTTTCTATTCCGATCAAAGATTTGCTTCGATCATTGTAATTCTCATATCAATTAAGGAAGCTTTTGGAAGAATTCAATTGGTAAACTCTTTCCATTTATTGAAAATGAATTGTTTCAATTTCCAAATTTTTGATCGTGAATTGGTAATGGAGTTCTATGGTTAGATCTCTCATGTTCTAGAGTTTCAACTGGTTAAATGTATAATTAGACTATGCAATGATATGCAATTGACATAATTTCTTAAGGATGAAATCATATGTGATTTTAATGATTAAATCTTGTTGAGTTTCCTGAATTCATACTTTTATTGAATGAATTGAACTTTGATTGTGTTTGCCATGCTGAGTTGAAGTGAGATTTTACCAATATCTGTGAGAATTGCGTGAGATGAAAACTTGAAAGTGATTTCCTGAGTCTTTACACTTGTCTTAGCCGATCAATTCATTACTGAGATTTAGGCCTCGCCATGGGAAACTTCGATGGAATGAAACTTTAGGAAAAAGTGTTAAAGAAACTCTCTGAGATAGCAACGAAGGCATTCATACCTAGGTCGGGCCTCGCCATGGGAGTTCCTGGGAATTGCATGTTAGACTTGCTAACTTAGGAGAGTTGAGGCATTGCGGGTTGAATCCATTCTACTTAGGCCTCGCCATGGGAAAACTGGAATGTTAAGGAGTATAGAAAACACTGTGGTCGCCATGCTAAGTGTTAGCTAGCCTCCTGGGCAATAGAGATCTCCTCATTGTTTTACTTGTGTGTCAAGAGCATTGCAATCATGGCCTAATGTGCATTCAACGGTGGAAATGCACTATCTTCCAGTTTTTACACTTTATTTGTTGCATTTGATTCTTTACTAGTTAGTGTCTAGTTTTGTTTCTTTCGTGACATTCTGAGAGCAAATTTTGAGTTCTTGAACCATCCCCTTCCCTGTGGATACGATCCCTCTCACTACTACTACATTAGTAGTTTAGGGTAAAATTGAGCTGATACGACTTTAGGCTATCAATTTTTGGCACCGTTGCCGGGGAAGGCACGGTTTCTTGAATTTTGATTTGCTCTGTTTTCTTTTCTTGTGAAGTTTAGTAGTCTTGGTACTTTTCATTTTGGTAACTTTTGTTGCATTTTGTAGTTTTCGTGTTTTGTTGTCTGCTTTGGTGTATTTGTGTCAAGTGCAGGGCATTGAAGTTCACTGTAATTGAGTATTGCACACCACAAGTACCCAAGCATGTCTAGATGGTACGAGGACTTCTCTCCACCACCATATCAAGGGCAATGGTAAAATCAAGCACAAAGTAACAACTCACACCACATTGGGACCTAAGAGCTTCCTGTGGAGGATATGTTTTCTCAACTTATGGAAAAACTTGACAGAGGCTTACAAAAGGGAGAGCAATGGTATTACCAACAACAAAGCAATGAGTGTGATCTCAGAGAAGAGGCAAAAATGGAAGACATGTTGTCTCAAGTTTTGGAGAGAATTGATAGAAATGAAACAAGGTTTGCTCAACTGGAAGAAGAGCTTCAAGGGCCACAAGAAAGGTTTGATCGAATCAACGCTTTAATAAGCAACCTATGGGAACAAATTGAGACACCAACTTTAGATGCACAATACCACTCACAAGGTACACCTCTCATTCCTGAGGACAATCATTTTGATATGCATGCTAATGTTGATTGTGGCTTAAAGTGCCAAGGGAGGAGGAGTTTACATGTTTTGGGGATAGTGTACATGAGTGCTTTGTTGCTGATTCTTTTGAGCATGAATATGTGCATTTTGATGTTGAGGATGATGGCTTCTTTAGTGATCTTGATAGTGATGACTCTCGTGTTCTAAGTAGCCATGTTACTAAGCTGGAAAATGTGTCTAAAGTTGAATCTTGCGTGAATTTCATGGAATTCAATGAGTCAAATGATGTTGATTGCCTTGCTTTAGATGTTTTTCCTCTTGATAGCTTTGTGAATTGCATAGAGTTACTTCTTGAAGATCAATGTGATTTCATAAAGGAGGATAATGTTGCATTAGTTAATGAGAGTGTTAACACATTGTTTGAAACTCTGGTTGAGGCACCAATTTTTGAAATGGTCAATAAATCTAAGTGTCTAAGTGGTGAATCACAAGAACTAGAAAGTGAGATACTTTTGTTAGTTGATGATAATGTTTGTGGTGTTGTTGAGAAAGAAAAGCCTCAGGAATTTCCCAATGTTAGTTGTGATGATAAAGATGTTAACATTTTGAATGACAATGAGAATGAGTGCCATGCTATACTTGATGATGCTGATTGTTATCCTCTGAATGTAACTTTTCTTGATGACTTGATAAATTTCATAGAGTCATATATTGATGAACATTGTGATATCATGAATCGAGATAATGTTGAACTTGCTAATGAAAATGTTGACATTAGTCTAGCTGCTAAAGATGTTAACATTTTGAATGACTGTGAGTTTGAAACATTCATTTTTTAACTTACTGGTGGTTTTGAATTTACTGATGGTTTTGTTGACCATGGATATAGAACCCTTGGTTGAGCCTTGCAGGATTGAAATGGTTAGTATGGTGGGAGAAGTAAATGATTTGTTTCCAATGGAAGAAGAAGTAAAAGATGTGCCTACAATGGGGGAGCATCAGTGGTTCGAAATTAAATTTGTAGAGATTGCTCCCCATATGCATGAGCTCAAGCACCTCTTTGCCACTATTTTACAAGTGCCATACTGGAGGATAATGAGTATTGTTGAAATATCATTTTTCTGGTACAGAGAGGGTTATTCTGATTCTTGAAGAAGAAAGTTACATGAATAAAGTCTAGCTGGAGACTTCAAAACCCAGAACTTCTTCTTGATCTTTTACCTTTTATTTAGTTTTTAGTTTTCTACGTGTTTTGTTAGTTTGCATCTTTGCTTATACTCACCAAGGCCACTCATGATGTAGGCATCCCTGAAGGAAGTTGCGAGGGAAATTGGCCATGCTCACAAGAGGCTAAGTGTGGGGGAGTGGAGTCATGAACCACTCCCACAATGCACATAATCCTTTTGTCTTACTTTTCACGCATGATTGTGCATGTGCCATTTAGTGTTCTTAGTTGTAAAATTTTACACCACTGTGGTTCTTAATCATGGTTTGACACTTTGCTTGCATGCTTCCATATCATGTCTACTTTGCCACCAACATGTAGTGTACTTGGGTGAGCAATTTGTAATAAGCTTTGTTTCACCATGTGCAGGGATTTTTCATGCAATAAAGAACTTCAAACAAGGACACTATACCAAGCAAGCATTGGATTTCATGATATATCAATACCAGGGGGTTCCTAAACCTATCTTTACTTTACATTGAGGACAATGTAAGTTTTAAGTTTGGGGGAGGGAATGTTTGCTATGATTTGTGTCTGTTGGACCTGATATGCTTACTTTTTGTTATGGAAATTTCTTTTGTGCTATGTGATGCAAAGTATGTTATTTTTAAGTTTTGCTGTGCTATTTTGAGTTTTTGCATATTATACTTGGTATATGTTGTGTTTTTCATTTTTTGCGCGTGTTTTGTGCAAATTTTCATTTTGAATGTTTTTGGTGAAATTTTTGAACTTTGTGAATAAGTGATGGCTTTGGTGAGCACGAGTTGTGTTGTGTGTCAATGGAATATGGTGTTAGTGTTGGTGTGTGTTGAGGAGGGTGACAAAAGTTTGAGTGTGTGGACTATAAAGTAATATCACACATGTATTTGAAACTTTGTTCTTAGTTCACTATGGCTTAATTCAAGTTCATCACTTAAATCTTTTTGAGTTTGCATGTGAAAATTTTTTGTTTCTGGTCCTAAGTTTGAGGAAATTGGTACATTTTGCTGGCTAAAGGCCGATGTTAAGGTAAGATAGATATGTCATGCAAACCTAAATGACACAGGAGGTATGTGTATGGAAGCTTACTCTTCTTGCTATGCATTTGTCTGGATGTTTCCAGAGTTCGTGCATGTTAATCAACTTGAAACTCTTATGAACATGTGCATGCAAAAGAGAAGACATAGAAGAAAAAGCCTTTTGGCATCTTGGAAGGAAAAAGCCACAAGAACCTGGCAAATGATTAAAGGGAAAAAATAGCCAAAATACCAAGGCAAATGGTACCAATGAATATCACAAATGCACTAATGTGCTTAATAAGGGCAATGTCCCATAGAGCTGTGTGCGCATAGGTTACATGGATCTTGTGACTGCATGTTCATGAGAGTGGCTAAGGAGATGGGCTTGTATTGAATGAGTGAGACAACTAGATGGTGTATAGCAAGGGAATAGATGAAGTGCATGTTCCTCACTACACACTTGCACGCGTGGCATGTTGGTCTTTATTCATTGTTCCTTAGTTGATAATTTGTGCTGAAATCTAAAGGCTTGGTGCCAGAAACCTTGGAATGAATTCTTGTGTGGAAAAATATTTTGATGAACTAGGATGTGGCCATTGTGGATGGATGAACAATGTGTTAGATAAGGGTGATGAAAATGAGTTTGGAGTGTATAATTTGCTTAGAAGCAAGTTAGTGTGAATTACGTTGAAATGGAAAGGAAAGTTGTTTATATCAAGAGTTCAAAGCATGGTGTTTGTGTGGCATGTTGTTGTGATTGAGTTTAAATGATATTTTGTGTCTTTGCTTGAGGACAAGCAAAAGCTCAAGTGTGGGGGAATTTGATAAGTTGGTTTTATACCAACTAATATGTGTGAAATCTCTTGGCTTTTGTCTTACGTTTGGTGCAATTGTGTGGTGGTTTATGTCGCTTTATGCATATTTGTGGTTGCTAGTTGAAAATGCGTAAATGGTGCAAAAAGGGTGAAAATTATGGTAAATTAAGAGATATATGTAGAGGATGAGAATTAAGAAACTTAAAGTGCAAATATGGCCAATTTAGGGTTTTGGCAGGATGTTGGTGCAACTTATTTTGAGCATAACGCTTTCAATTCTTGTCCGAATGATGAGTTCTTGCATGTTCTGGAAAGCCCTTTGAGTGTATTACATTTCTTGAGTTTTAACTATTTCCTAATTCTGTCTGCAAATATGATAAACGGGGACTTCTTTCAGATTGCTACGTTCAGGTTTTTGTATTTGAGTTCATATTGCCACAGTTTGGTAGATTGTGTCTAACGTGAGCTACAGGTACCCGATGATGCTATTTCTTGAACCATTGGAAAGATAAGAGAATTAGCTAGAACTTTTATGTTCACTACTGGGGCTAATTCAGAGGCTAAGTCATATGTATTTGGCAGGGAAGTAGAGCTGCTTGTTGGAATGAATATTTGTGCACGAGCTCACTTGGCACGTCAACGTTGGCATACCATTTCAGCCACAGCCTTGCCAACACAACCATGCCAAGCCTTGCCAACACACCATGCCAAGCCTTGCCAACCCAACCATGCCAAGCCTTGCCAACACACCATGCCAAGCCTTGCCAACACAACCATGCCAAGCCTTGCCAACATACCTTGCCAACATACCTTGCCACACCTTGCCAAGTCTTGCCAACAAACTCTGCCACACCTTGCCGAGCCTTGCCGATGCACCATGCCAAGCATTTGCTACACTTTGCCACAATCATGTACTCATTTCTGGCACACCATTACAACACACAACCTTGGCACACCATTAGCACCCTTTGGCACGACATTTGCACATTCTTGGTGGGAAGTTGCAGCCATGAAGTGTTTTGTGCTTGAGTTTCCAGAAAAATGGCTAAGTGTTTAACTTCTGAAGTTTTGATTTTCAGGGCGGATGAAGGCGTGAAGCTACGGGGCAGGAAGGCGTGATCTCTTGAATGCTAGACTGAGTGAATGTTCGCGGATTTGCTGGAGGCGTGATTTTGAATGGCTTGAAGGCGTGAAGTGACTCTGATTTCTTTACCTGGAGCTCTGAGCAGTGAAGGCTCGCGAAGCTAAGCCTGAAGGCGCGAGGAAGAAAGGCAAGGATGATAAAAGCGCTGGAACTTGATGCTGAAGGCGCTGGATTGCTGGGAAAAGTTTTCCAACTTCGAATCTTCACCTTTTGGGCTGATTTTAGACATTTCTTTTACGGACACTTTTGTAATATTGTATATATTTTTAGTTGCGTATTAGCTACGTTTTTATGATCCTCTATATATAGAGAGATGTAGCTAATGTGTAGGAGATCCCGAAGACTATTATTCATTCCATTAGTTAGGTTTTGATTTTGGTAACCAACTTTTGATCTAGAGAGAGCGGGAATAAATTTGAAGATCAACTTTCTCTCTCTAGTTTCTCTCTCTAGATTTTGAGCTCCATTTTCTATTCCGATCAAAGATTTGCTTCGATCATTGTAATTCTCATATCAATTAAGGAAGCTTTTGGAAGAATTCAATTGGTAAACTCTTTCCATTTATTGAAAATGAATTGTTTCAAGTTCCAAATTGTTGATCGTGAATTGGTAATGGAGTTCTATGGTTAGATCTCTCATGTTCTAGAGTTTCAACTGGTTAAATGTATAATTAGACTATGCAATGCTATGCAATTGACATAATTTCTTAAGGATGAAATCATATGTGATTTTAATGATTAAATCTTGTTGAGTTTCATGAATTCATACTTTTATTGAATGAATTGAACTTTGATTGTGGTTGCCATGCTGAGTTGAAGTGAGATTTTACCAATATCTGTGAGAATTGCGTGAGATGAGAACTTGAAAGTGATTTCCTGAGTCTTTACACTTGTCTTAGCCGATCAATTCATTACTGAGATTTAGGCCTCGCCATGGGAAACTTCGATGGAATGAAACTTTAGGAAAAAGTGTTAAAGAAACTCTCTAAGATAACAACGAAGGCATTCATACCTAGGTCGGGCCTCGCCATGGGAGTTGAGGCATTGCGGGTTGAATCCATTCTACTTAGGCCTCGCCATGGGAAAACTGGAATGTTAAGGAGTATAGAAAACACTGTGGTCGCCATGCTAAGTGTTAGCTAGCCTACTGGGCAATAGAGATCTCCTCATTGTTTTACTTGTGTGTCAACAGCATTGCAATCATGGCCTAATGTGCATTCAATCGGTGGAAATACTCTAGAGCATCCACTATCTTCCAGTTTTCACACTTTATTTGGTGCATTTGATCTTTTCTAGTTAGTGTCTAGTTTTGTTTCTTTTGTGACATTTTGAAAGCAAATTTTGAGTTCTTGAACCATCCCCTTCCCTGTGGATACGATCCCTCTCACGACTACTACATTAGTAGTTTAGGGTAAAATTGAGCTGATACGACTTTAGGCTATCACTC
Source organism: Ophiorrhiza pumila (assembly GCA_016586305.1). Classification (NCBI taxonomy): domain Eukaryota; kingdom Viridiplantae; phylum Streptophyta; class Magnoliopsida; order Gentianales; family Rubiaceae; genus Ophiorrhiza; species Ophiorrhiza pumila. The sequence goes on from BLIW01000011.1 coordinate 20,360,446, forward strand.
TCTCTCCTCTGATCCCCAATAGAATGAGATCTCTAAAGTCACGGATCCCCTCCTCAGCGGCTTCTCTTCACTTTTATACTTTCCCCTTGCTGGGCTGGCATAGTGACCTTCCTGGAAATTTCCTTTCTTTGCAGGGAGAATGCCACGTGTCTGCAAAGGTCATTTTAGCACGTGAGTAGAGTCATCTGATAAAATGTTTTCTTAAGTGTTAAGATTACAAACCATCAAACATGTGGTGTGCTGAGAAATAGCTATGCTTGTGCATTGTGTGGGTGCCGACGTTGTGCGTTGTGCTAGATTAAGTTCTGTTGCCATGTGCACTGCATTGTGAGTGAATGGTAGGTGATATGTATGAGAAGAGTGAAAGTGTGCTTGTGTATGCATGAATGTGGTGCAAGTGTGCAAGTGTATACATGAGAAAGTGCATGAGAATGTGAGCAATTGCATAGGCTTCATTTTTATACAACATTTAGCCCCTGATTCATGCCGATTCTGAACAAATGTAAAACATCAAAGTTGTAGCCAAGACTCTTAGCTAAACATGACCTTTTGAATCACTCAATTCGGAGCTAAAATGAGAACGTTATGATCGTTTTAATAAATCCTGGCAATTCTGAGAACGTGTGTGCATGGCGCGCCCGCACCGTGTCTGCGTGTGTGGGGTTTTGAAGGCTTTCGGTTGGGAATTGGATTTTGTGGTAAACATAAGAAATGTAGATTTCTCTCTTGTCTTTCTATAGGTTCAAGAATCATCAACGTTAGAGGTCTGTAGCTCAAGATACAACTAATCTCCCAAAATGTGCCAGTGACATAACAACTGGGTGAGTGCTTAGAAAGAAGGCCCCGTTTGTCATCTATGCCTAATGAATTGGGAGAAGGTCAAAACATACGAAATGAAGTACACTCAAAGAGCTTTCCAAAACATCCAAGGTCTCATCATTTGGGTGAGTGTTGAGAGAGATATACTGATTTGAAAATTATTTTCCATTCCGCCGATTGAGAAATCAGTGCAACCCAGTGTCAAGTGTGTGTTGGATGTGTTCGTTGTGTCTGGGACTTCTCATGTGTGCTTGTGACTTTGTGTTGTCACGATGGCTATGTGTGTGTGTCCAACTCATGCAACAATCATATCAATTTCATGGAATTTACACAACACTTAGGCATTTCTCACAGTCTTCCAAATCATGAACATCTTTGCACACAAGTCATTCATCAAGCATGATTTACCCAAGTAATTCATACAAAAGCTCAAGTATTTATAACATATAAGTCAGTATGGAACTGACTTATCAACACCCGAGGTGTATGCATTGTGGCCATCTCTTCATTTGTGCATGTAAAATGTGAACTTGGCCGTAGTGAAGATGCCTTCTTCTTTTTGTTTCCTGGTGGATGGAAAACCTAAAAAAAATCAAAGAAAGAAAATGAGTAAACTAATTCCATGTACGAGTTCAAGAAGAAAACATTTAAACAAATAAGCTCTATACATGACACTCAAACATAATCACTCAAAACAAAAATGTTCAAAATCACTCTATGGCATGCATGAGAAAATTTTTACAATGTGCTCATGTGAGTGCTCTTGTGCTAGGTGTGCATCACAATCATGTTCAAATCCTAATCTCATTCATTAAGCTCATGTGCACTTGAGTCCTAATGAATTCATGCTAGGTAAACCATGAATGTGCCATTAACCACATATATGAAAATTGCACACATCAAGCTTTTGAAGCCTCACCACATATGCTAACTCACAAAATCAAGAAGTTTGTGAGTATGAATCCCCCTCCACACTTAGCTCTTCTTATCACTTATGCACATTTTTCATTCTCTCATATTCATTCTTTCAAATTCATTGTTCTCTTTGAATGCCTACAAGAAAAGCATACTTAATTACTCTAAACACACAAAACAAAAACAACAACTAACATTTAGATACAAATTTTACAAAAAGAGAAGAAATCGTAGTTCTAGGTTTATTTAGTCCCTAGCTAGACTTTATTATCGTGGTTACTCCCTCAAGATTTGGAGTGGCCATCTCGATACCAAAAGAATGCCCTTTCATATGCACTCCTATGCCTTTTGTAGGGCATCCTTTGGCACCATTTGAGCAGGCACTTGAGCTCATGTTCGTGGGGAGCAAACTCAACAAATTCAACTTTGTGCCACTCTTGCTCCCACATTGTAGACACCTCCTCCTTCTCTACCATTTTCTCTATTGGGATCACCAATGACTTAACTTTCCCTAAGACTACCTCATTTACCATGTTAAGCAATGACTCTCTACATGGCTTGTCTAAAGGCTCTACATCCAAGTTCTCTTTACCATCATAAGACATTTCAAGTATGGATGCATCAGAAAAGCTGTTTTCAACCATGTTAGTTATTTCACCAAAAATATTCATGTGTTCCTCATCAAAGCTAACATGTACTTCATTTTTAGACTCACCCTCATTCACATTACATTGAGCATCAAAATCATTTAAGGGTGTCCTATTGCACATACACCTAATGATATCTTCCATTTCATGCAAATCATTAAATTCCATATAAGATGTCAAAATCACACATAAATGCACTATGTTAGCTATTTCTTGACAAATTAAGAAATCATCTTCACACAAGCTATCATGTGCATCAATGTGTGGTGTATCCTTATTCCTAAGGTGATCAAACTTAGGAGATATGATGTGCTCATAGCTTTGGTTTAACCATTGTTCATCATAGCCCGATTGACCTACAAGATTCGAGTGAGGGAAAGGTAAAAAATTTTGGTCCCATTGGTTATCACTTCCCTTCATGTTATGTGAATAACATTGAAAGGTGTGATTGCCTCCTTGGCACTAATTACATGAATGTGCATCCCTACTCAATTGAACTTGTATATCATTCAAAGTTTTGGTCATTTCGGCCATTTGAGACTCAAGCCTAGAATGTCTATCCTCAAGTTCATCATTCACAAAGCATGGAAGGGGGGAATATCCTAGAGGTTCATTTTGTCCCCATTCATTGGTGTCCCAATATTCTAATGGAGAGACGTCTCCAAACATCCTAGGTTGTGGTCTAATGTCATCCACCAGAAATGGTAGGTTATCATGATCTAGTTCAAAAAAGTCCCCAAACAACCTAGGCATGTTTGGACAAACCTTAACACAAAACAAAAAATAAAACTAGAAAAGAAAGAAAACACAAGAAACAAACCTACACAACATTAAAGCTAAATGTATTGTCTCCTACCGGAAATTGACCAATTAACAAATCCCCCCTTTATGGCGGAGGCAAGGACTAGCTAACTAAATCAACCGAAATTCCAATGTCTCTCCAATTTTCCAACTTTCTAATCCAACCCCTCTTTTATGGCGGAGGCAAGGGTCGAACCCAGTCACTCTGATAAGTTGGTTTTGTACCAACTTAAATATGCTATTTCACTTAAGCTTTTGACTTGTTTTTCATATATTGTGTAGTGTTTTGTGTCAATATGTGCAATTGTGTGGCTTGAAGTTTGAAATACTAAAATGAAGATAAAAAACCAAGAATGTGGCTAAATGAAACAAATGTGAGTTTCAAATTATGGAATAAGAAATGATGCAAAGAGATTTGAAAGTTGGCCTTAATGTGTTTATTTTGAGTTTGGCAGAATGGTTGTCGTAATTCATTTGAGTGTATCTCTCTCGATTTGGATTCAAATGATGAGATCTTGGATGTTCTGGAAAGCTCATTGAGTGTGCTTTAATTCTTACGTTTTAACTTTCTTCTAAATCTATGTGCAGGTATGAGAAACGGGGGCATGTTTATGAGTGCCTTATTCAGATTTCCAGGGTTTTTATTGCTTGATTCTATTGCCACAATTTGGTAGATTGATGATTTCTTGAGCTACGGATATCCAATTTTGATGATTCTTGAACTTATGGAAAGCCAAGAGGGAGTTCTACAACTTTTATGTTTACTGCAGGACCTGATTCAAATTGGTCGACGATGTATCGTAACGATGCATCGTCATTATAAGGGATTTGTACCAACGATGCATCGTGGTGTAAAATTCCATGCTGCCACATTTTAGTATTTCGGCCATAACGCTCTCATCTTATTTCAGACTTGGATGATTCAAAAGGATGTGGAAAGCTAAGACATAGGGCTATAACTGTGATGTTTTAAATATTTCCAAAGTCACAACGCATCAAGGTCATATTGTGGTTGGAAGTTGCCTCATATTACGTGCACTTCTTTAGGGCTTAATGGAATTTATATTGCCATAGTTGGGAAAGTTGTTGATATCTTGATCTCTAGGCATCCTATGGTGTTATTTCTTGAACTATTGGAAATATAAGATGAAGACCTAAAACGTTCATGTTCATTCCAAGTTCTAATTAGAATCGGAGACAGATGATTTGTTACCATCAAAGAGAGTAAGCTAGAATTCATAAGGGTCTTGAAAATAACACTACGATCTCATCGTAGTGTTATTTTCACTTTCTGCCAGGTCTCAGTATTTTGGTCATAACTCTTTGGTCTGAGCTCCGATTTGGGTGATTCAAAATGCTATGGAAAGCTGAGATCCGGGGCTACAACTTTCGTGTTTTAAGTTTTCCGAAAGTCTCATTGAATCACATTCGAATATTGGTTGGAAGTAGCTGAGCAGATGGACATTTTGAGCTAAAAATTGCACCACGATCTCATCGTGGTGCATTTGTGCATGCAGCTATTTTTACACTACGATGAGTTTATTCTCATTTCACAACCAATTCGCACACACACAGAATTTACACTACGATGAGTGTACAAACATGGCACAACAAATTCTCACAAACACAATCACTCTTGCTATTTTGCACAATTCACAAACACAATTCACATCACTCATTCCTTGCTATTTCACAACAAAAATCTTTGCTTCTTCTCATAACATTCTGGAGTCTTCATTCTTTGTTTTCTCCATGCTGAAACATATCATGACATTCACACATTTCATCAACCATTCACTATAACACTCTTGCATAATTCACATTTCAGTTTACAAGTTTCATTAATCTTTAGCTATTGTATTTTCATCTTGTCATTTGGGCAGTTGGTTTTAGTTGTTCTCATTCTACTTAGTCACACTATGTTCACTCTTCACTCAAGCTCACATATTTCACCTCATAGAATACACTCAACACTCTGCACACAAAGCACTACACTGCGATGCATCGTAGTGAAAACAGATTTGAAGCACGATGCATCGCTACGATGCATCGTGGCTGTGAAGTGTGTGTGCTGCGATGCATCGTGGCGATGCATCGCAGGCATAGGTGATATTTTCAAGGCTTTAAGTCTTGAATGTGAAGATGCCTTCTTCGTTTGGTTTTTCTTCAGACTTTGCACAACACTTTTCAATTCGTTTAGCTGCATAACATTGTGGGTTTGTGAATTTTGGTTCGTTTTCCAGAACTTTTGTTGTGGATTAGTTTGTGAATTGTCGCAGGCGTCTTTGCGGCCTTCCATTGTTGTTCGTCATTTTTTTTTCAAGGAAATATTCTAAGTGTTTGGTATCTGATTTTCAAGCTGAGACAGGCGAGTAAAGGCGCGAAGTACCAAGGCAGGAAGGCGTGATGTCTCGCAAGCAAGAACGCGTAGAGGCTCGCAAGGACGTCAAAGGAGCGTTCGTTGCTGGCTCAAAGGCGCAGGGTAGGTCTGATTCCTCACTCGGATTTTCAAGAAGAGAAGGCGTGAAGCCTATTGGCCTGACGGCGTGATGCAGATTGGCGAAGACAATGAAGGCGCGAGAAATTCAACCTGAAGGTGCTGGATTGCTGGGAAAGTTCTTCAACTTCGAATTTTCTATATTTGAGCTGATTTTAGTCATTTCTTTTGAGGGTGTTTGTGTAATATCTTTAGATATTTTTAGTTAGCGTATTAGTTACATTTCTACTTCTCTATATATAGGAGATGTAGTTAGAATATGGAGGAGACTTTTGATCCCTGGACCATTATTCATCATTCACTTTCACAATTTCGTAACCAACTTTTGAGAGCTAGAGAGCGAGAATTAATTGTGAGATCTACTTTCTCTCTCTAGTTCTCTCTCTAGACTTTGGACTCCGATTCCATTTCCGATCAAGGAATTGCTCTGTTCATTGGATTTCTTATTCAATTAAGGAAGCAATTTCCACACCTTGTGAATTGGAAGCAATTGAAGCATATAGTTGGGTAATTCTTTCCATTTGATGAATATGAATTGCTTGCTATTGCTTGTTGAAGATTGTGAAATGGAAATGGAGTTCCGTAGCTAGATCTTGTGATATCCTAGGATTTGAACGGATGAATGTTTAATTTAGTTGATGTGGTTCTTTGCAATTGACGAAATTCTCTAAGCATGAAATCACACATGAACCTACACTTAGAACTTGTTAAATTTCATATTTCTTAACTGGACTTGGATGATTTAAACTCCAATTGTGGTCGCCATGCCAAATTGGAGGTAGATTCACCATCATTTAGTGAGGATGCATGAATTGAGAACTTGAATGTGATTTCTTGAGTCTTTTCACTTGTTCAACCGATCATTGCATTTCTGAGATTCTGGCCTCGCCATGGGATGTTTTGAAGGAATGAAACCTTTAGAAGAAGTGAGAAGAGATTTCCTATAATAATAACAAAGGCATTCAAAACTAGGTTGGGCCTCGCCATGGGAGTTTATAGGCTTTGTATGTTAGAGTAGTTGTCTTAGGAAGTTGAGATTCTGTAGTTTATAACACTAATCTAGGCCTCGCCATGGGAAAGGTAAGTGTTATGGGATCTAGCATGTAGTGCGGTCGTCATGCCGGCTATAGGTTAGATTCTCGGGGAACTAAGATCTCCTCTGTACATATTTGCTTGTCAATTGCATCACATCAAGTCACTGAGAACTCAAGAATCCTAGGATATCCATTCACACTTGCTCGTTGCATTTAGGTTATATTTCTTGTGTTAATCTTGTATGATTTAGAGTCCTAGTTCAATAAAGTCTTACTTCCTGTTTGATACATAGTTGGTTATTGTCACTCTTATTTGTTAAGCCTGTTCTTTACTCTTTTCTTTGTGACATTTTGTGAAAAAAATCCAATTTCTTGATACCTCCTTTTCCCTGTGGATACGATACCTTGCTCACTGCTACTATAGTTAGTGAAATAGGATAAATTGACGAGTCGCGACAACTCGCTATCACACTCCCTTGGAAATCACTCCCTAATTCACTTCCTCCTTTATGGCGGAGGCAAGGACTAAACTAGTTCATGTCTTCCAAGTTCATCAAACCTACATTGGTCTCTCAATATCCCAATCAATTTCCCCTTTATGGCAGAGGCAAGAATGGACTAAGATATCTCCACTAAATCATCACCAACATTCTAGTCTACCATTGGCATTACTAATATGAGGTAATAACTAGTCTGTAGTTCCTAATTCATAGCTATTCACAACAGAAAAACCACACAATAACACAATATATCAACAACACATAACCACAATCCAAGGGTAATAACAATTTAGCCTCTCATGGCACACAATAGCTTCACAAATGTATATGGACAAGAAAGGAAATAGTCAAAGAAGTGCAAAGAAAAGAGACTACCCATTTGATTAAACAAAAGAGGAAGCTTTCTACATGTTGATTCCAAGCAAATATCCAAGCTTTATAATGATTTCAAGCTCTTGAAGCACATGAGTATTACATGAAGTTCTTCCACAAATGGGGCTATTTACACCAAGAACACACACTAATTGTGTGTTCTTGTGGAGTAGCTAGATACAAAACCTATCAAAACTAACTAATCTAACCTAACTAGAAAATGGTTTTCTTATTCTCTTGATCTCCTCCTTCTCCTTCCCCTCTCCTTCTTGTTCTTCTTAGCTGCAGATTCACCATGATATATGGAAGAATTAGGGCTGCAAATTGTGTGCTCAGACGTCCCCAAAATACCCCTTAAGTCTTCTCAAAATGGAGGGCAAAATTGACTCGGAAGAACTGCTGCGCTCACGAACGTCGCGACGTTCCTCCTTTTTACCAGAACGTCGATTCGTTCAGAGATGAGCGTCGCGACGTTCCGCGTGCGGCGCGCTGGAGCTCTCTGTCAATGTGATTTTTTGGCGCATTTTAAATGTCGATTTTTCGGCACACCGGAGAAGTTTTTGGCGCGCCGGAGAGCTCCAGATGCTCCTCCCACGCAATAATGTCCTACAAACACGTTAAAAACACATAAAAATGACATAAAAACACGTTAAAAATACGCACAAGAAGTAAGTAAATCGATTACAAGAAAGTGAAAATCATCACCTTATCAAATAGAAAATTTAAAAAAAAAATTGGCAAATGCTCTTTTTTCTAGATTCAATAAAAAGTATGTAATCTAGTTATTTGTACACAGAAAATAGGCACCTAAAAATTTTTTAAAATCACCATTTACAATAGGTTATAAGTCATAGTTTTTTTGTCAAAAATAGAAAAGTGCGAAAAATGGCCCATGGGATTTTTTTATATCAACAATTTGCACCCAACATAACTAGAAAACATGTGATCTCATTATTTGCAGAAAAAGATTAAAAAATTAAAAATTATGGAAAAATCATCATTTTCCTTGATGGCGATATACAACTCACAATCTTTGAAAAAAAAGTAAAGAAAATCGCGTAACGTTGCCCACAGATTTTATTTTTTGTCTGCTTTTTGTATTAAACTTAATAAGAACACAAGTAATCTGATGACGTGTATGAAAAATGTGAAATATTTCAAAATGACAATTTTCGGTGAGATATAACACAAGATTTGTTCTAAAACAATTGAAAATAAAAAAATATAAATGTTCGAAAATGCCTTTTTTGGATAAATGTTTTAACATAATTTGATGAGAAATATGTAATATAGTTATTTGTGTACAAAAAATTAGAAAATTGAAATTTTTTAAAAATCACCACTTTCGGTAAGTTATAACTCACTACTTTTTGACAAAAATAGAAAATTCAAAAACAAAATTCGCAAATGCTCTATTTGGTCCATTTTTTTGCCCAACTCAATAAAAAAGTATGTAATCTAGTTATTTGTGCACAGAAAATAGGCACCTTAAAATTTTTCAAAATCACCATTTACAATAGGTTATAACTCACAGTGTTTGGTCAAAAATAGAAAAGTGTGAAAAATGGCCCATTGGATTTTTTTATATCAACAATTTGGACCCAACATAACTAGAAAACATGTGATCTCATTATTTGCAGAAAAAGATAAAAAAATAAAAATTATAGAAAAATCATTATTTTCCTTGAAGGATATATACAACTCACAATCTTTGAAAAAAAGTAAATAAAATCACGTAATGTAGCCTAAGGACTTTATTTTTTGTCTGCTTTTTGTATCAAACTTAATAAGAACACAAGTAATCTAATGAACTGTTTGAAAACAGTAAAATATTTCAAAATGACAATTTTCGATGAGATATAACTCAAGCTTTTTTCTAAAAACATTGAAAGTAAGAAAAAATAAATGTTCGAAAATGCTCTTTTTGGACCAATTTTTTCACATAATTTGATGAGAAATGTGTAATATAGTTATTTGTCTACAACAGAAATAAGAAAATTAAAAGTTTTCAAAAATCACCACTTTCGTTTTATTATAACTCACTATGTTTTGAAAAAAATAGAAAATTCCATAATGAAATTTCCAAATGCTCTATTTGACCAATTTTTTTCCCAACTCAATAAAAAGTATGTAATCTAGTTGTTTGTGCACAAACATAAGCCACCTAAAAGTTTTTAAAAATCACCATTTACAATAGGTTATAACTCACAAATTTTGTCAAAAATAGAAAAGTGTGAAAAATGGCCAATGCGATTTTTTATATCTACAATTCGTACCCAACATTACTAGAAAACATGTGATCTCATTATTTGCAGAAAAAGATTAAAAAATTAAAAATTATAGAAAAATCATCATTTTCCTTTATGGAGGTATACAACTCACAATCTTTGAAAAAAAAGTAAAGAAAATCGCGTAATGTTGCCCATGGATTTTATTTTTTTTCTGCTTTTTGTATCAAACTTAAAAAGAACACAAGTAATCTAATGATGCGTATGAAAAAAGAAACATATTTCAAAATGACACTTTTCGGTGAGATATAACTTAAGATTTTATCTAAAAAAATTTAAAATAAAAAAAATTAAATGTTCGAAAATGCTTTTTTGGATAAATGTTTTCACATAATTTGATGAGAAATATGTAATATATTGATTTGTGTACAAAAAAAAAAGAAATTTAATATTTTTCAAAAATCACCCCTTTCGGTTCATTATAACTCACCATTTTTTGTCAAAAATAGAAATCTCCAAAACAAAATTCGTAAAAACTCTAGTTGGTCCATTTTTTTCCTAATTTAATCAAAAGTATGTAATCTAGTTATTTATGAACAAAAAAGTAGACACCTAAAAATTTTTAAAAATCACCATGTACAATAGGTTATAACTCACATTTTTTGGTCAAAAATCAATAAGAGTGAAAAATGGCCCCTGGGTTTTTTTATATCAATAATTTGCACCCAATATAACTAAAAAACTTGGGATCTCATTATTTGCAGAAAAAGATTAAAAAATTAAAAATTATAGAAAAATCTTCATTTTCCTTGATGGAGGTATACAACTCACAATCTTTGAAAAAAAAGTGAAGAAAATCGCGTCATGTTGCCCACGGATTTTTTTTGTCAGCTTTTTGTATCAAAATTAATAAGAACACAAGTAATCTAATGAAATGTATGAAAACAATAAAATATTTCAAAATGACAATTGTCGGTGAGATATAACTCAATATTTTTTCTAAAAAAATTGAAAAATATATATATATATATATATAAAAGTTCTAAAATGCTTTTTTGGGATAAATGTTTTGACATAATTTGATGAGAAATATGTAATATAGTGATTTGTGTTTAAAAAAAAAGAAAATTTAAATTTTTTAAAAATCACCACTTTTGTCTGCTTTTTGTATCAAACTTAATAAGAACGCAAGTAATCTAATGACGTTTATGAAAAAAGTAAAAAATTTCAAAATGACAAATTTCAGTGAGATATAACTTAAGATTTTTTCTAAAAACAATTAAAAATAAAAAAAAATTAAATGTTCGAAAATGCTTTTTTGGATAAATGTTTTCACATAATTTGATGAGAAATATGTAGTATAGTAATTTGTGTACAAAAAAAAGAAATTTAATATTTTTTAAAAATCACCACTTTCGGTTAGTTATAACTCACTATTTTTTGACAAAAATGGAAAGTTCCAAAACAAAATTCGCAAAAATTCAAGTTGGTCCATTTTTTTCCCCATTTAATCAAATGTATGTAATCTAGTTATTTGTGAAAAAGAAAATAGACCTCTAAAAAATTTAAAAAATCACCATGTACAATAGGTTATAACTCACAGTGTTTAGTTAAAAATAGAAAAGTATGAAAAATGGCCAATGGGATTTTTTTATATCAACAATTTGCACCCAACATAACTAGAAACATGTGATCTCATTATTTGCAGAAAAAGATAAAAAAATTAAAAATTATAGAAAAATCATAATTTTCCTTGATTCAGGTATACAACTCACAATCTTTGAAAAAAAGTAAAAAAAATCGCGTAATATTGCCCACGGATTTTATTTTTCATCTACTTTTTGTATCAAACTTAATTAGAACACAAGTAATGTAGTGACGTGTATGAAAAAAGTAAAATATTTTAAAATAACGATTTTTGGTAGATGTAACTCAAGATTTTTTCTAAAAAAATTGAAAACGAATGTTAGAAAATGATTTTTTTGATAAATGTTTTCACATAATTTGATGTGAAATATGTAATATAGTGATTTGTGTACAAAAAATAAGATAATTAAAATATTTCAAAAATCACCACTTTTGGTTATTTATAACTCACTATTTTTTGACAAAAATAGAAAATTCCAAAACAAATGAGAGGATTGTTGGTGTTGCGATGAAAAAATGGCAAAGTACTTAGGAGTTTTTGTTTTTTGGTGTGTAAAGGTGGTGAAGGCGTGAGGATGATGGCTCAGAGACGTGATGAAGTGCTGGGTGGCGTGATCAAGCAAAGCTTGAAGACGTGCTGTGAAGCTTGAAGGCGTGACAAGCTTGAGAAGTAAAGGCGTGATTCAGCTATTGACACAAGTTTTTGGTGGACATTTGTTCTTTTAAAGGCAGTGGCATTTCTGTAAATACTTAGTCATTTTACTTTTGCGTATTGTTCCCGACTTTTGTAACCTCTATATATAGAGGGGGGTAATGAGGTTTTGAGGGGGAGAACTTTGGAGAGTACAAACCGACTTTTGATTTTTAGAGCGGAAAAATTCCCTCTCGATATTTACTTTCTCTCTCTACTTTCTCTCTCTAGCATTTTAGTTCCGTTCTCAATTTCGATCGAGAATTGTTCCGAACATTGTAATTTTCTACTCAATTAAGGAGGAATTCACGGTTTTGTTTTGGATTGGAAGCAATTGAAGCTTATCATTTGGTAAATTCTTCCCAATTAATGAATATGATTTGCTCATTGTTATCTATTGACGATCGTGAACTGAAAATGGAATTTTGTGGCTAAATTTGTTATGTTCTAGGGTTTTGATTTGGATGCAGTGTAATAAGACTACGTCATGCCTTTCATTTGACATAAATTATTAAGATTGAACTTATACTGTGAAATATTGCTTAAAACTTTTGTGTAATAAGTCTCACTCATTTGAGCTTTTGTTGATTGAATTATGCTTCGATTGTGGTCGTCATGCTAGGTTGGGGTTGAATTCATTAATAGAAGTAGAAATGCTTGAAACGAGAACACACAATAGAAAATGAGTCTTCTCACTCGTATTGCTTGATCATGAACCGAGATGCGGTCGTCATGCCGGTGGAAGTTCATTGAAACCTAAGAATTGAGTGAGAAGAGATTTCTCGAGATTTAGGAAGACAGACGAACCTAGGTTAGGGCTCACCAAGGGAAAACCTTAGATTTTACATGCTATAGTAGTAAATCCCGAGAAGTTGAGACTCCGCAGGTTACAACCTTCACTCTAGGCCTCGCTATGGGAAAGAGTGAAGTCAGAGAGCGTAGAATATGATGTGGTTGCCATGCTGATCGTAGTCTAGGGTCTCAGGCAGTTAATTCTCCTCTTTGTTTTCCAGTGTATGTCATTTGTCTCGCATTTAAGTAGTCTATTTGCATATTCATCCGGTGTAAACCCTAGGACATCTTACTAAGACTTGATACCACATTTTTGTGTATTTTTCTTAATTGTTCTTTGTTCTAGTGTGTGTTTGTGCTCGTTGTTTGATTCTTGTTTCGGTTCTTGTTGGTTACTTCATTTCTCGTTCTCTGTTTGTTTAGTTAGCATTCATTTTTTATATTAGAACAATTATCTGAATTCTTGAAACCAAATTCCTTCCCTGTGGATACGATCCCTACCGCCACTACTACAGTAGTTTCTAGGGTTAAATTGAAGAGTACGCGACATACCTCTCATGGATAGCTAGGAATTAGGAACTACAAACTAGTTACTATCCCATATTAGGAATGCTAATGGTAAACTAATATGTGTTGCTAGATTGGTGGAGATATCTTAGTCAGTTCTTGCCTCCGCCATAAAGGGAGAATTGATTGGGATATTGAGAGTCCAATGTAGGGTTGATGAACTTGGTAGACATGAACTAGTTTAGTCCTTGCCTCCGCCATAAAGGGGGGAGTGATTTAGGGAATGATTACCAAAGGAGTGTTTAGGTTCGACCCTTGCCTCCGCCATAAAAGAGGGGTTGGATTAGAGAGTTAGAAGATTAGAGAGACATTGGAATTTCGGTTGATATTAGTTAACTAGTCCTTGTGATAAGGTGACAATTTTCACCTTATTGTATTCGTTTTAATTACATCTTGAGCATCCTTGTAACGCGTTTTCATGTCATTTTTATGTGTTTTTAACGTATTTGTAGAACATTATGGCGTGGGAGGAGCAACGGAGCAAAAGAACGATGAAAAGCGTTTTCGGAAGTTGGAAAGAGCCCTCCGGCGCGCCGCACAACACCTCTCCGGCGCGCCGAAAATGCACAATTAAATGCACAAAAAAATCACATTCCCAGAGAGCTCTGGCGCGCCGGAGAAAGCTTCTATGTCGTGCTGCAGGCTTAAACGTAGCAACGTTCACAATCGAACGTCGCGACCTTCAGGCACAAATAGAGGAACGTTAAGCAGCGCATCAGGTTCTCAAAGTCAATTTTGCCCTCCATTTTGAGAAGTCTTCAAGGGCATTTTGGGCACGTCTAAAACACACATTGCAGCCCTAATTCTTCCCCTATATATGAAGAATTCTGCAGCCAAGAAAGAGGAGGAAGCCATTTTTAGTTAGGTTTGTTGTTAGTTTTTAGGGCTTTTCTCTCTAGAGAAAACCATTAGTTAGGTTAGATTAGTTTGTTTTGTAAGCTTTCCTCCCTAGGAGCTCCACAAGAACACACAATTAGTGTGTGTTCTTGGTGTAAATAGCATCCATTGGAGAGGATTTCATGTAAGGTCTTAGCTCTAAGGACTTGATTTGCAAAGAGAGCTTGGAGCTTTGGGCTTGGAACATCAAAGGGGAGTACTACTCTTTGTATTTATTTGTGTAATTCCTTGCTTTAATTCATTATTGGGATGTTCTTATTAGTCTTGATGTGCTAAATTGTTAGTGCCCTTGGAGATTGGTTCCTGAGTGATGAATTCTTGTGCTTTATTGTGGGTTTATGTTGTGGGTAATCACCAATTAGGAACTACAAGCTAATCTAACGTTCCATTCTAGTAATACTGAAGGTAGATTAGTATGTGGGTAGTAGATTAGTGGAGATGTGCTAAACTTTTCTTGCCTCCGCCATAAAGGGGGAATTGGTTAGGACATTAAGATACCGGTGTTATGGTTGGTGAATTCGGGTAGCTTGAACTAATTTAGACCTTGCCTCTGCCATAAAGGAATGAATAGATTAGGGAGTGACATTCAAAAGATTGACTAGGTTTGGCTCTTGCCTCCTCCATAAAGGAGGAGCCAAATTAGAGAGAGGTGAGCTTGGGGGGAACATAGGGATCTTGGTTGACCTATAATGGCAAATCCTTGCCTTCGCCATAAAGGGGAGATTTCTATGAAGTCAATTTCCCGTAGGTGTCAACGCAATTAGGTTCTAGCTTCCGCCATAAAAGTGGAACTTGATTGATGTTGCCACACTCTTAGTTCGTTAACTCATTCTTGTAAACCACATAAAACACTATCGTTAAGAAAAACCAATACTAAGGGTACACTTCATTGCATGATTCCTTGTCCTTGATGCATTTATTCCTTATTTGTTCTTTATTCTAGTTGGTAGATTAAGTTTCTTTGCTTGTTGTAACCCTCACTACTTCACACACGTTTACACTAATTCCATAAACTCATCCCCTCCCCGTGGGTTCAACCCCTACTTCCTCTAGCTATAAAACGCACCTTAAATGTCGTGAGGATTAGGGTTATAAATTTATTTGATTCGGTTAAACCTTAGCTTTTGACCCTAGCTCCAAAACCACTATCACCTTGCCTCCGCCATGAAGGGGGGATTGGTTAATTGTTAAATTTCCAATAGGAGACAATGCATTTAGGTCATTGCCTCCGCCATAAAGGAGGGACTTAGTTGAATTGGATCATTCTTAGTCGTAGTGATTCCATAGGATAAACCACACATAACACTAACATTTGAGATAACCAAATCCAAGGGTATACTTTAATTACTTGAATCTTATTCCACACATTTTCATGTTTATTTGGTAGTAATAGTTTAGTTTAGGTAATTTTACTTGCTTGTTAATACTTCCACTACTACACACACGTTTACACTAATTGCATAAACTCACCCCCTCCCTGTGGGAACGATCCCTACTTCCTCTAGTTACAAAAACGTCGGTGTCTTGATGCACCTTAAATGTCGTGAGGATTTTGGTTATAAATTTATTTGATTCGGTTAAACCTTAGCTTTTGACCCTAACTCCAAAACCACTATCAACAATTTTCGGTGAGATATAACTCAAGATTTTTTCTAAAAAAATTGAAAATAAAAAAAAATAAATGTTCGAAAATGCTTTTTTGGATAAATGTTTTCACATAATTTGATGAGAAATATGTAATATAGTGATTTGTGTACAAAAAAAATAAGAAATTAAATATTTTTTAAAATTCACCACTTTCGGCTAGTTATAACTCATTATTTTTTGTCAAAAATAAAAAATTTCAAAACAAAATTTGAAAAAATTATAGTTGGTCCATTTTTTTTCCCAATTTAATAAAAAGTATTGTAATCTAGTTATTTGTGAACAAAAAAATAGACACCTAAAAATTTTTAAAAATCACCATGTATAACAGGTTATAACTCATACTTTTTGGTCAAAAATAGAAAAGGGTGGAAAATAGCCCATGGGATTTTTTTATATCAACAATTTGCACCCAACATAACTAGAAAACATGCAATCTCATATTTGAAGAAAATATTAAAAAATTAAAAATTATAGAAAAATCATTACATTCCTTGATGGAGGTATACAACTGACAATCTTTGAAGAAAATGCAAAGAAAATCGCGTAATGTTGCCCACGGATTTTAATTTTTGTCTGCTTTTTGTATCAAACTTAATTAGAACACAAGTAATCTAATGACGTGTATGAAAAAAGTTAAATATTTAGAAAAATGACAATTTTTGCTGAGATATAACTCAAGATTGTTTTTGAAAAAATTGAAAAAAAAATGTTAGAAAATGGATTTTTTTGGATAAATGTTTTCACATAATTTGATGAGAAATATGTAATATAGTGATTTGTGTACAAAAAAAAAAGAAAATTAAATTTTTTAAAAAATCACCACTTTCAGTTTGTAATAACTCACTATGTTTTGACAAAAATAGAAATTCCAAAATAAAATTCGCAAATGCTCTATTTGGCCAATTTTTTTGCCCAACTCAATAAAAAGTATGTAATCTAGTTGTTTGTGTACAAAAATAAGCAAGCGAAAAATTTTTAAAAATCAACATTTACAATAGGTTATAACTCACAGTTTTTGGTCAAAAATAGAAAAGTGTGAAAATTGGCCAATGGGATATTTTTATATCAACAATTTTCACCCAACATAACTACAAAACATGTGATTTCATTATATGCAGAAAAAGATTAAAAAATTAAATATTACAGAAAAATCATCATTTTCCTTGAGGGAGGTATACAACTCACAATCTTTGAAAAAAATGGAAAGAAAATTGCTTAATGTTGCCCACGGATTTTATTTTTTGTCTGCTTTATTTATCAAACTTAATAAGAACACACGTAATCTAATAACGTGTATGAAAAACGTAAAATATTTCAAAATGATACTTTTCGGTGAAATATAATTTAAAATAAAAAAAATTAAATTTTCGAAAATGCTTTTTTGGATAAATGTTTTCACATAATTTGACGAGAAATATGTAATGTAGTGATTTGTGTACAAAAAAAAAATTTTAATATTTTTCAAAAATCACCACTATCGGTTAGTTATAACTCACTATTTTTTGACAAAAATAGAAAATTCCAAAACCAAATTTGCAAAAATTCTAGTTGGTCCATTTTTTTCCAATTTAATCAAAAGTAGGTAACCTAAAAATTTTTAAAAATCACCTTGTACAACAGGTATAACTCACAGTTTTTGGTCAAAAATAGAAAAGTGTGAAAAATGGCCCATGGGATTTTTTTATATCAACAATTTGCACCCAACATAACTAGAAAACATGGGATCTCATTATTTGTAGAAAAAGATTAAAAAATTAAAAATTATAGAAAAATCTTCATTTTCCTTGATGGAGGTATACAACTCACAATCTTTGAAGAAAATGTAAAGAAGATCGCGTAATGTTGCCCACGGATTTTATTTTTTCAGCTTTTTGTATCAAACTTAATTAGAACACAAATAATCTAATGACGTGTATAAAAAATTAAAATATTTCAAAATGACAATTTTTGGTGAGATATAACTCAAGATTTTTTCTAAAAAAATTGAAAAAAAAAATTAATGTTCGAAAATGCTCTTTTTGGATCAATTTTTTGACATAATTTGATGAGAAATATGTAATATAGTGATTTGTGTACAAAAAAAGGAAAATTAAAAGTTTTCAAAAATCACCACTTTCGGTTAGTTATAACTCACTATGTTATGACAAAAATAGAAAATTCCAGAATAAAATTTGCAAATGCTCTTTTTTTGCCCAATTCAATAAAAAGTAGAAAAGTGTGAAACATTTACAATATGTTATAACTCACAGTTTTTGGTTAAAAATAGAAAAGTGTGAAAAATGGCCTATGGGATTTTTTTAAATCAACAATTTACACCCACCATAAATAGAAACATGTTAACACATTATTTGCATAAAACGATTAAAAAGTTAAAACTTATAGAAAAATCATCATTTTCCTTGATGCAGGTATACAACTCACAATCTTTGAAAAAAAAGTAAAGAAAATGGCGTGTAATGTTGCCCACAGATTTTATTTTTTGTCTGCTTTTAGTATCAAACTTAATAAGAACACAAGTAATCTAATGACGTTTATGAAAAAAGTAAACTATTTCAAAATGACAATTTTCGGTGAGATATAACTCAAGATTGTTTTTAAAAAAATTGAAAAAAAAAATTAAATGTTCGAAAATGCTTTTTTGGATAAATGTTTTCACATAATTTGATGAGAAATATGTAATATAGTGATTTGTGTACAAAAAAAATATGAAATTTAATATTTTTCAAAAATCACCACTTTTGGTTAGTTATAACTCACTATTTTTTGACAAAAATAGAAAATTCCAAAACAAAATTCGCAAAAATTCAAGTTGGTCCATTTTTTTCACAATTTAATCAAAAGTATGTAATCTAGTTATTTGTGAAAAAAAAATAGACACCTAAAAATTTTTAAAAATCACCATGTACAATAGGTTACAACTCACAGTTTTTAGTCAAAAATAGAAAAGTGTGAAAAATGGCCCATGGGATTTTTTTTATATCAACAATTTGCACCCGACATAACTAGAAAACATGCGATCTCATTATTTGCAGAAAAATATTAAAAAATCAAAAATTATAGAAAACTCATCATTTTCCTAGATGGAGATATACAACTCACAATCTTTGAAAAAAAGTAAAGAAAATCGTGTAATGTTGACCACGGATTTTATTTTTTGTCTGCTTTTTGTATCAAACTTAATTAGAACACAAGTAATGTAATGACGTGTATGAAAAAAGTAAAATATTTTAAAATGACAATTTTTGGTGAGATATAACTCAAGATTTTTTCTAAAAAAATTGAAAACAAAATGTTAGAAAATGCTTTTTTTTATAAATGTTTTCAGATAAATTGATGAGAAATATGTAATATAGTGATTTGTGTACAAACAAAATAAGAAAATTAAAATTTTTCAAAAATCACCAATTTCGGTTATTTATAACTCACTATTTTTTGACAAAAATAGAAAATTCCAAAACAAAATTCGCAAAAATTCTAGTTGGACCATTTTTTCCCAATTTAATCAAAAGAATGTACTCTAGTTATTTGCGAACAAATAAAATAGACACCTAAAAATTTTTATAAATCACTATGTACAATAGGTTATAACTCATAGTTTTTGGTCAAAAATAGAAAATTGTGAAAAATTTCCCATGGAATTTATTAATATCCAGATTTTGCACCCAACATAACTACAAAACATGTGATCTCATTATTTGTAGAAAAATATTAAAAAATTAAAAATTATAGAAAATCATCATTTTCTTTTATAGAGATATACAACTCACAATCTTTGAAAAAAAGTAAAGAAAATCGAGTAATGTAGCCCACAGATTTTATTTCTAGTTAGCTATTTGTATCAAACTTAATAAGAACACAAGTAATCTAATGACGTGTATGAAAAAAAGTAAAATATTTGAAAATGACAATTTTCGGTGAGATATAACTCAAGATGTTTTCTAAAAAAATTGAAAATAAAAAAATATAAATGTTCTGAAATGCTTTTTTTTGTATAAATGTTTTCACATAATTTGATGAGAAATATGTAATATAGTTATTTGTGTAAAAAAAAAAGAAATTTAAATTTTTTAAAAATCACCACTTTCGGTTAGTTATAACTCACTATTTTTTTATAAAAATAAAAATTCCAAAACAAAATTCGCAAATGCTCTTTTTTTGCCCAATTCAATATAATGTATGTAATCTAGTCATTTGTGCATAGAAAATAGGCACCTAAAAATTTTTAAAATCACCATTTACAATAGATATAACTAACAGTTTTTGGTCAAGAATAGAAAAGTGTGAAAAATGGTCCATGGGATTTTTTATATCTAGACTTTGCACCCAACATTACTAGAAAACTTATAAGTCCGGTGTATACCGACTTATATGCTATTATTACTTGAGCTTTTGTATGATATTCCAATGAAAATGGTGCTTCATGAATGGTTCTTGAGTGGAAATGTGCATATGTGCAAATATTTAAGTATTGTGAAACAATATGCAAATTGATATGATTTTTGGCATGAACACACTTGATCATCGCACAATCACCAAGTTTCAAGCATCACTAAATGAAAGTCCCAGCACACAACTCACCCGCACAAGCACACACACACACACACACAGACGCGCGCGCCCGCACAGCCTACACACTCGCGCAGCATTGCCACAGTTTACAGAAACGTTCACAACTTTCTCATTTTAGCTCCAAATTGAGTGATTCAAAGTGCTATGTTTAGCTAAGAGTCTTTCCAACAATGTTGAAGTTTTATGTTTTCTCAGACTCGACGTGAATCAGGGGCTAAATGAGGGAGAAAGATGAAGCATGTGCAATCGCTCACGCCACACTCACTCGCACACTACCTCACATTCATTTGCACACTAATGCACTTTCATTTGCACACACTTGCACATATTCATGCATACACTCGCACACTTACACTACATTCATGCATGACATTCCCCCACTTATTTGACACTTAGTGTACGCAGCAACACAATCTATTCTTAGCACAAGGCACAAGAATTGGCACACACAAGTGAACAAGCACAAACACAACTATTCCATATCACCATGTGTTTGACAATATTCATTCTTAATGCTTAAGCGACGCACCAAACACGTGACCTCACCACACCTTGTGATTGGCATTTGTAGGACACATTGAGAAATCACAAACAAAAGAGGAACTCTTTCAGACACGTGGAAAAATCTCATAAATAGGGGAAACTTCCAGGAACCAAGACAACAACACATCACTAATGGGAAGGTATAGAGGAAGCTGAAAGAGGGGGGAAGAACAGAGCGGGCGCACAACAGACAAGAGAGCATAGCATCGTTAGATTAGGGTTCTTAGTTAGAGTAGGATTTTCTCTCTCTTTTTCCTTCCTTAGATCATACTGTCTTGACGGTTTCATATGTGTGGATCTCAACCTGTTTGAGACATCTGAATAGAATTTATCTGTTTTATTGTTGTAATATCTCGAGAATTTGTAAGGAAATTAGAAATAAAAATGTACAATAATAAGGATTTAGGAAACTGGTATAAAGGAAATATAATTATAAAGAAACTAAAAATAAAAAAAGGTACAAGAATAATGATTTAGGAAATTGATATAAAAGAAATATATGTATAAAGGAAATATAGTTATAAGGAAACTAGTACATGTAAGCCCTAAGCAAACACTATAAATAGGACCTCTCTATACATAAGAAATTTCACGTAAGAACTTTTGGAGCAAGAGAAAAGGCTGACTTTTGGAGCAAGAGAAAAGGCTGATAGGAATTTCAATAACCAGTAAGTAAATTCTAGATCCCTTCTTTAGTTATTAAGTTTAAACCTATTTTCAAGAAAATTACGTTAATGAAGATGCATATTCTTTTACAAATAACATGTATTACTCTCTTGAAATTACGGTGATGATGTTATATGCAAACGGCTGAAACAATCCATGTGTGATTTCGTTGAATTACAGAATATATATATATGCGTATATGCATGTCTATGTTCTCCAGATTATATGTGTATAATATTGATTAAGTGTAGATTATATATATACATATGTAGGAATTCGTTGATTAAGTGCAGATTATATATGCATGCCTATGTTCTCTAGATTATATGTATATAATATTGATTAAGTGAAGATTGAATATACATATGTATGATTTCGTGGACTAAGTGCAGATTGTATAATTATGATTAAGTCCAGATTTTATATATATATGTACTATGTATGATTTCGTTTAACTTCAGTATCTCTATATATATGTGCATATATTCAGGATTATGTCGGTTTCCAGATTATGTTCATATTATATATATATATATATAACGATAGTAATCATTACATAATCATGATAGGCCTTTTAAATACCCATATATATATAAAAGTAATCATCAGGTAATGATCATTGAATCATTTCTATATATATGTACATATCTAATGATTGTTAATCATTGTATAACAATGACAAGATTTGTTTTAAATACTTAAATATATATATGTGATCATCAAATTATTATGATTGAAATATATGTTTACAGATACATGTATGAAATCAGAAAGTGATATTTAACATATAATTACGAAAACATAAATCATTTAGTATAACAAGAATAAATAGTTCTTTTAAATTAACTTGTTGTGTGTATGCTTATAACTAAGAAATGTATTACATGTTATACGTGATCTCAACTTAGTGAATGATTCTATGGATTTCATGTCCTAACGGTAGGAACACGTGTTCCGAATATGTTATGTCACGACATAATTAATCCTCGACCCAAGGGGGATTAGATTATGCAATATGTTATGTCACGGCATAATTAATCCTCGATCCAAGAGGGATTAGATTATGCAATATGTTATGGCCGACCTAGCGGGAATACAGCTAGGCTGAGTACTCAGTAAGCCGTGAATACATGTTATGTCATGGTCAATCATTCATTAAGATGTCTCACGTAAATAATATATATATAGTTATGTGTATGCGTATGTGTATGAAGTTATAAAGTATGTGAAAGTCTAAGTAAAGAATAAGTTAATGTTATTACGAAAGACGATTATGGATGGTTGTTTGTTTGATTATATGTTATATTAAAATATATTATTTTGCAAAGTATGACTATTTTAAATGATTTAGAGTTTACTTGCTGGGCGATTCGCTCACTCTTTATATATATAATAATTTACAGATAAAGTTGATGGCGTAGATAAAGACGAGACCGGGTCTGGGAATGGTAAAGGATGAGTAGTTGAAGTACTTAGTATAAGAACTTTGGAATAAGTTTATGGGTTTTAGACCCATGATTATGTTTTGAATATTTGTGATGGATTTTGTTTTATTAACTATGGTTTTGTAAGGATGATTAAATAAGTATTAGTTTTATATTATTATTGAGTAATAATGAGGAAGAGGAGCCTTGTGACCTCAAGATTATGGAAACTAAATCTTGAGGTTACGGCGTGTTTTTGTCCTCAGAAATCGGGGCGTTACATTTAGTGGTATCAGAGAGTTAAGATGTTCTGTTAGGAGCCAAGTAGACAGGGTTAGAATTTTAGTGAATATGAGAACTAATAAATATGTGTATATATATATATTTTATTCTATATATGTATGTGCATATGAATACATGATCAATTTATTTCTATTAGAGCTTAGAACGATTATGTGAAACCCTAACGTAGTTCATTGCGAATTCATGTAGCAAGAATGGATAGGTACCCATACATAAGTCACAGAGGGAACGAACCTTGCAATTGTCAAAGGAGTTACCCAGCTTGCCATGTTCGTGGTCTAATGCGCAAGTTAGAGTAACAGAAACATTTATTCCACATTAAGGAAAATGAGGTTGAGGTGTTAGAAATGAACTTACTTGACCGTAACTATCGCGTAAACGATTGTCGTAATCAGATAGTCAAACTACAGAATCTTTTGCACCAAAAGAATGTGGAGTGTCAAGAACTAACCGATAGGCTGGAGCGTAAAAGAGGAAAGAAACGCGATTACAAACGTCTCGTGGAGGAGTATGAAAGGGAGGAAGATGTGGATGATCCCATAGAAGAATTAGAACATGATCATATGGAGGTAGAAGATGACCCTTCTATGGTAAAATATGAAGAGCACGAAGAACCTAAGGATGATTTTGAAGAAGTAGAACAAAACCTAGAGCCTGAAGAGAATGTTAATGAAGAGGTCATTCCCATTGAAGATTCAGAGAAAGAGCTTAGTGAAGAGAACGAAGGAGCAACAACTCAAGAGTATACCTTGGGGTACTCCTTCAACGTTCTCAAGGGTTCTAAAGTTATTAGTTAGGAATAGTGGGTTGTAGTATTATGCAATACCGATGAGGTCATTAGCAATAATAAATAAGAAGTTAGCAGGTTATTTCACAATAGGATAATAATTACCTATTGACTATTCAAAGTTGTTAGGAAGTTACTATAAATTTAATGTTATGAGTGTAACACTCAAATAATATTTCATGTCATTAAATTTCGAATAAATACTAGTCTTCTTTGTTATGCTTCACGAAACTTACATTACAAAATTACATCAATGTTATACTCTTCCAAACAATGCGGTGTAACTCTTAGAAGTAAATCATAAACATATTGCAACTTGTAGGGAGTAATGGCACACCAAGAACAATATGACGAGCAAGCTAGTGGTGGAAACCATGAGAACCCACCTCCAATAAACCTTAATAATTTGATGAACTTGCTCACCCAGACCATTCAGGCCCAAACCCAGATTCAACAACACTTGTTGAATATGGCGCAGCAGAACCCAATACCCAATCAAGGAGGAGTTCGTTTCAATTATGAAAACATGAGAAAGAATAGCGTATCAAAGTTTGATGGGAATTCTTATCCGGAGATTGCGGAGAATTGGATAGAAGAGGTGGAGGTCAATTTCAAAATGTTGCAAGTCCTAGAGGAGCTGAAAGTAGATATCATTGAACCTTTTCTGATAAATGGAGCCAAACGATGGTGGGATAATACCAAACCTTCTGTCACTACCCCGATAACATGGGTCAATTTTAAAAACCTATTCTTAAAGAATTATTATCCGGATTCGGTTCGGCTGAGGAAGATGAGCGAGTTTGACAATCTCAAACAGACCACAGACATGTCTGTGATGGATTACGCTTCCAAATTCAACAGTTTGGGGAGGTTTTCACCTGCTGTTATGAGAGACGAAAGTTTAAAAATGTTCAAATTTAAGAATGGTCTTCAAAGTCGTATCCAAACTGGATTGGTGAGAGCTAGAGCCCAAAGATTTTCAGAATTATTGGATGCTGCAATAGAAGTTGAGGCTGACATTAAGAGACGAGAGGGAGATTTCACCAAAGGGAGGGCAAAGACAATTACCTACCCCAACGATGGGAAAAGGAAGAGAGAAGTTTCAGATGAAATAAACATTTCAAAGAATACTAGGATCAAACCTGAATGCCCCATATGTCAAAGGAATCATTTTGGAGAATGCTTATTAAAGGCAGGAAGGTGTTTTTACTGCGGGAAACCTGGACACCTCGCGAAGGATTGTCCAACTGGAAGCAATACTAATGTCAACTCTATCCCTATCAAAGGAGAACAGGGAAAAACCAATGCTAGAATTTTTACTATGACTCAGGAAGAGACAAACAATACCAGTGACGTAGTGACAGGTACAATATACGTAAACTCCATACCTGCTTATGTATTGTTTGATTGTGGTGCATCACATTCTTTCGTGTTGAAGACGTTCGCTAAAAATGCTAAATTGCCTTCACAAGCTTTAACTAACCCTTACCGAGTAGCTACACCGGGAGGAAAGGTACTCACTGCTTCATTTGTGTGTAACGAGTGTTAATTAGAGATCAATAAAGAAATTTTGAGTGAGACCCTTATCCAACTTCAGATACATGGTTTCGACGTTATTTTAGGAATGGATTGGTTATCTAAAAATTTTGCCAAAATCGATTGCCGAACATAAAGGGTAGAGTTTAATTTGCCAGGTCAAGAAAGTTTTGAATTTTTAGGAGATAAGAGGAAACCTTATGGAAGGAACTTACGCTTCATATCTGCAATTAAAGCTTGGAAAGCTCTTCAAAGAGGATGTGAAGGATATATAGCCTATATTGGGGAGGAGAAAATTGATGGGGTAAATATCACAGATATTCCAGTGGTAAGTGAATTTGAGGATGTTTTTCCTAAAGAATTACATGGATTACCGCCAGAAAGAGAAGTGAATTTTGAGATATCCCTTAAACCTGGCACAGAGCCTATCTCGAAGACACCATATAGAATGGCCCCTTTGGAATTAAAAGAATTGATGAAACAAATACAAGAATTATTAGACTTGAAGTTCATTAGACCAAGTGTTTCACCCTGGGGTGCACCTGTATTATTTGTAAAGAAAAAAGATGGTAGTTTTAGATTGTGTATCGACTATCGAGAGTTGAATAAGATTACCAGCAAGAATAAATATCCTCTCCCGAGAATATATGATCTATTCGATCAACTGAAAGGAGCCAAAATATTCTCGAAGTTTGACTTGAAATCAGGATATCACCAGTTAAGGATAAAATCTGAAGACATACCGAAAGTGCGTTTCCGACCAGATATGGACATTATGAATTCCTGGTAATGCCGTTTGGGATGACTAATGCACCTGCAGCTTTTATGGATTTAATGCATCGGACTATGAAGGAATTTTTAGATAAGTTTGTAGTGGTTTTTATTGATGACATTCTGATATACTCTCCGAATGAAGAAACACACAGAGAACATTTAAGGTTAGTGTTGGAAGTATTAAGAAAGGAGAAGTTATATGCAAAATTTAGCAAGTGCGAGTTCTGGCTAAGAAGTGTAGCATTTCTGGGACACGTAGTTTCTGATAATGGTGTGGGAGTAGATCCAAAGAAGATTGAAGCTGTTACCGATTGGCCAACCCCAACCAATATTACTGAAATGAGGAGCTTCTTAGGTTTAGCTGGGTACTATCGGAAGTATGTAGAGGGTTTCTCGAAAATAGCCGTACCTTTAACGAGATTAACACAAAAACGAGCTAAGTTTGAGTGGACCCCAATGTGCGAGAAGAGTTTTCAAGAATTAAAGAGGAGGTTAGTTTCAGCTCTAATATTGTCATTGCCACAAGGAGAGGAGGGTTTTGTGGTTTATAGTGATGCTTCAAAAAATGGTCTAGGATGCGTACTGATGCAGCATGGAAAAGTTATTGCTTATGCTTCTCGACAGTTGAAACCAAATGAACAAAACTATCCTACTCACGATTTGGAACTAGCTGCAGTAGTCTTTGCGCTAAAAATATGGAGGCATTATCTCTACGGAGTAACATGTGAGATTTTTACTGATCATAAGAGTTTGAAATATATATTCATGCAAAAAGAACTCAATATGCGGCAAAGGAGATGGCTTGAGTTGATTAAGGATTATGATTTAAAGATCAGTTATCATCCTGGAAGAGCAAATAAGGTGGCTGATGCACTGAGTAGGAGGAGCAAAACTCCGAAGATAGATGTCTTAACTCGGCAAATGGAGGATTTGAATCTAGAACAAGTGGACTCCATAAGCGAAGTGTTAGCTGCTCTAACCTTGCAACCAAGCTTAGTGGAGAGAAATAAGGAGAGGCAAGGGACAGATGAAGAAACTCTAATTATAAAAAGGAAAACTGAGGACGGAGTGACACAAGATTTTAGAACCACATAAGATGGGAGTATGTGGAGAGGCGAAAGATTAGTTGTACCTAAAGATGAACAATTGAAGGAAGACCTGTTGAAAGAAGCACACAACACTAAATTTTCTATCCATCCAGGTAGTACGAAGATGTATAGGGATTTGAAGACACACTATTGGTGGTATGGGATGAAAAGAGACATAGCCGAATTTGTGGCTAAATGCATGGTATGCCAGAAAGTCAAGATTGAACATCAGAAGCCGGGTGGACTATTACAACCACTAGAGATACCAGTTTGGAAATGGGAAAGCATTTCCATGGACTTTGTTGTGGGCTTACCACGCACGAAAAAGGGAAATGATGCAATTTGGGTAATAGTGGATCGTTTGACGAAATCCGCACACTTTTTGCCTATAAAATTTGACATGAGTAAGGATAAACTGGTAGAACTCTATATTGAACAGGTTGTACGATTACATGGTGTTCCAATGAGTATAATTTCGGATAGAGACCCACGATTCACTTCAAAGTTTTGGAAAGAATTTCAAAGACAAATGCACACTGACGTGAATTTGAGTACTGCTTATCATCCACAAACTGATGGACAAACTGAGAGGACTATTCAAACCCTGGAAGACATGTTAAGAGCGTGTGCTATAGAATTTGAAGGGAATTTGGACAATTATGTGTCATTGATAGAATTCTCGTACAATAATAGTTACCATAGTAGCATACAAATGGCACCTTATGAAGCTCTATATGGAAGGAAGTGTCGGTCGCCATTATACTGGGATGATGTAGGAGAGAAATATGTTACAGGTCCCGAATTACTTCAACTAGCAAAAGATAAAGTGAAAACCATTAGAGCAAATTTAAAAGCTGCACAGGATAGACAAAAGAGTTGGGCCGATTTAAGAAGAAGGACAGTGGAATTCAGCATAGGTGATAAAGTGTACCTTAAGGTTTCGCCAACAAAAGGAATCATGCGATTTGGAGGATCAGGGAAGTTGAACCCAAGATATATAGGACCTTATGACATTCTTGAGCACATTGGGAATTTAGCCTATCGACTAGCATTACCACCAAACTTGTCTCGGGTCCATAATGTATTCCATGTATCGCAACTTAGGAGATACATACATGATTCAAATCATGTGCTAGAGAAAGATGATAATGTTCAATTGGAGGAGAACCTAAGTTATGAGGAATACCCTCTGAGAATTGTGGATCACAAAATACAAGAGTTACGACATAAAAGCATCCCATTTGTGAAATTTCAATGGACAAATCACACACTAAGGGAAGCCACATGGGAATTGGAAGGAAAGATGCGAGAGAAGTATCCGCAACTGTTCGAAGAATAGGACAAGCAAGTTTCGGGGACGAAACTTATTTTAAGGGGTTAAGTATAGAATATCTCGGGAAATTTGGATTAAGAATACAAAAGAGTAATGATTTAAGATTAAAGAACACGTGAAATGATAATTATTCTAAATTCTTCGAGGAATAGAACAAGAAAGTTTCGAGGACGAAACTAAATTTGGATTAAAAATGCAAAGAGTAATGATTTAAGATTAAAGAACGCGTGAAATGATAATTATTCTGAATTGTTCGAGGAATAGAACAAGCAAGTTTCGAGGACGAAACTTATTTTAAGGGGGTAAGTATGTAATATCTCGAGAATTTGTAAGGAAATTACAAATAAAAATTTACAATAATAAGGATTTAGGAAACTAGTATAAAGGAAATATAATTATAAAGAAACTAAAAATAAAAAAATGTACAAGAATAATGATTTAGGAAATTGATATAAAGTAAATATATGTATAAAGGAAATATAGTTATAAGGAAACTGGTACATGTAAGCCCAAAGCAAACACTATAAATAGGACCTCTCTATACATCAGAAATTTCACGTAAGAACTTTTGGAGCAAGAGAAAAGGCTGATAGGAATTTCAATAACCAGTAAGTAAATTCTAGATCCCTTCTTTAGTTATTAAGTTTAAACCATTTTTCAAGAAAATTACGTTAATGAAGATGCATATTCTTTTACAAATAACATGTATTACTCTCTTGAAATTACGGTGATGATGTTATATGCAAACGGCGGAAACAATCCATGTGTGATTTCGTTGAATTACAGAATATATATATATATATATATATATGCGTATATGCATGTCTATGTTCTCCAGATTATATGTGTATAATATTGATTAACTTTAGATTATATATATACATATGTTGGAATTCGTTGATTAAGTGCAGATTATATATGCATGCCTATGTTCTCCAGATTATATGTATATAATATTGATTAAATGAAGATTAAATATACATATGTATGATTTCGTGGACTAAGTGCAGATTGTATAATTATGATTAAGTCCAGATTTTATATATATATGTAATATGTATCATTTTGTTTAACTCCAGTATCTCTATATATATGTGCATATATGCAGGCTTATGTCGGTTTCCAGATTATGTTCATATATTATATATATATATAACGATAGTAATCATTACATAATCATGATAGGCCTTTTAAATACCCATATATATATATAAAAGTAATCATCAGGTAATGATCATTGAATCATATCTATATATATATACATATCTAATGATTGTTAATCATTGTATAATAATGACAAGATTTGTTTTAAATACTTAAATATATATATGTGATCATCAAATCATTATGATTGAAATATATGTTTACACATACATGTATGAAATCAGAAAGTGATATTTACCATATAATTACGAAAACATAAATCATTTAGTATAACAAGAATAAATAGTTCTTTTAAATTAACTTGTTGTGTGTATGCTTATAACTAAGAAACGTAATACATGTTATACAAGATCTGAACTTAGTGAATGATTCTATGGATTTCATGTCCTAACGGTAGGAACACGTGTTCCGAATATGTTATGTCACGGCATAATTAATCCTCGACTCAAGGGGGATTAGATTATGCAATATGTTATGTCACGGCATAATTAATCCTCGACCCAAGGGGGATTAGATTATGCAATATGTTATGTCACGGCATAATTAATCCTCGATCCAAGGGGGATTAGATTATCAAATATGTTATGGCCGACCTAGCGGGAATACAGCTAGGCTGAGTACTCAGTAAGCTGTGAATACATGTTATGTCATGGTCAATCATTCATTAAGATGTCTCACGTAAATAATATATATATAGTTATGTGTATGCGTATGTGTATGAAGTTATAAAGTATGTGAAAGTCTAAGTAAAGAATAAGTTAATGTTATTACGAAAGACGATTATGGATGGTTGTTTGTTTGATTATATGTTATATTAAAATATATTATTTTGCAAAGTATGACTATTTTAAATGATCTAGGGTTTACTTGCTGGGCGATTCGTTCACTCTTTATATATATAATATTTTACAGATAAAGTTGATGGCGTAGATAAAGACGAGACCGGGGTCTGGGAATGGTAAGGGATGAGTGGTTGAAGTACTTAGTATAAGAACTTTGGAATAAGTTTATGGGTTTTAGACCCATGATTATGTTTTGAATATTTGTGATGGATTTTGTTTTATTAACTATGGTTTTGTAAGGATGATTAAATAAGTATTAGTTTTATATTATTATTGAGTAATAATGAGTAAGAGGAGCCTTGTGACCTCAAGATTATGGAAACTAAATCTTGAGGTTACGGCGTGTTTCGGTCCTCGGAAATCAGGGCGTTACAATTGTTGTTCATCATTTTTTATATGTTGAATTCAATATTTGCACGATTTGCTGAAATCCATATCACATCTTCGGTGCCCACTGAGATTGGTGTGGATCTATCGAAGGCAATTGATATTAACATGAATCGAATTGTGAACATACTTGTGTGAGTCATAAGATCTATATGCATTGTGATTCTAATTGTGCGGTGCCCACTGATAGTTGAAATCAAATCCTTAGGAAAGACTTAAGATTATGCTTATAGAACAAATCGAAGGCATGAACGGGCTAGCTACCCTGCAAAGGGAGATAGTCTAGTATTGAGTTAGAGTTGATCTGTGAGGATAGGGATCTGGGGTCTAAACTTGTGCCAAGGACTTGCCCTGCCAAGGGAAGTTTGAGGAGTTTTGTGAAATGGAATTGTGAGAACTGCCAAGTTAATCAGTTCTAGGACACTAGCAGCATAGTCCCCTAACACATGCACACAAGTCTGTGATAATAGGAAGAGATCCATACCGATTGATTCACCCTCAAGGCAGTGCTTGCATACTAACCCTTTGCATTTAGTCTTCCTCTGCATTCATTATACTTAGCATGCATTTGTTCTAGTTTCTTTCCTTTCGTTTTATACATCTGAACAATTGGTTTCTGGACAACCAACCCTTCTCTGTGGGAACGATCCCATTCACCACTACTATAGTAGTATTAGGGTATTATTAAGAGGTACTCGATAAGCCTGTCAAAAACATGTGATCTCAATATTTGTAGAAAAATATTAAAAAATTAAAAATTATAGAAAAGTCATCATCTTCCTTTATGGAGATATAAAAAATTAAAAATTATAGAAAAGTCATCATTTTGCTTTATGGAGATATACAACTCACAATCTTTGAAAAAAAGTAAAGAAAATCGCGTAATGTAGCCCAATGACTTTATTATTTGTTTGCTTTTTGTATCAAACTTAATAAGAACACAAGTAATCTATTGACGTGTATGAAAAAGTAAAATCTTTCAAAATGACAATTTTCGGTGAGATATAACTCAAGATTTTTTTCTAAAAAAATTGAAAAAAAAAAAATTATACGTTCGAAAATGCTTTTTTTGGATAAATGTTTTCACATAATTTGATAAGAAATATGTAATATAGTGATTTGTGTACAAAAAAAAAAATTAAAATTTTTCAAAAATCACCACTTTCGGTTAGTTATAACTCACTATTTTTGACAAAAATAGAAAATTCCAAAACAAAATTCGCAAAAATTCAAGTTGGTCCATTTTTTTTCCAAATTTAATCAAAAGTATGTAATCTAGTAATTTGTGAAAAAAAAATAGACACCTAAAAATTTTTAAAAATCACCATGTACAATAGGTTATAAACTCATAGTTTTTAGTCAAAAATAGAAAAGTGTGAAAAATGGCCCATGGGATTTTTTTATATCAATAATTTGCACCCAACATAACTAGAAAACATGCGATCTCATTATTTGCAGAAAAAGATTAAAAAATTAAAAATTATAGAAAAATCATCATTTTCGTTGATTGAGATATACAACTCACAATCTTTGAAAAAAAAGTAAAGAAAATCGCATAATGTTTCCCACAGATTTTATTTTTTGTCTTCTTTTTGTATCAAACTTAATTAGAACACAAGTAATGTAATGACGTGTATGAAAAAAGTAAAATATTTTAAAATGACAATTTTTGGTGAGATATAACTCAAGATTTTTTCTAAAAAAATTGAAAAAAACATGTTAGAAAATGCTATTTTTTATAAATGTTTTCACATAATTTGATGAGAAATATGTAATATAGTGATTTGTGTACAAAAAAAATAAGAAAATTAAAATTTTTCAAAAATCACCACTTTCGATTATTTATAACTCACTGTTTTTTTGACAAAAATAGAAAATTCCAAAACAAAATTCGCAAAAATTCTAGTTGGCCCATTTTTTCCCAATTTAATCAAAAGAATGTAATCTAGTTATTTGTGAAAAAACTAGACACCTAAATTTTTTTAAAGTCACTATGTACAATAGATTATAACTCACAATTTTTTGTCAAAATTAGAAAAATGTAAAAATTTACCTATGGAATTTGTTAATATCCAGATTTTGCACCCAACATAACAACAAAACATGTGATCTCATTATTTTTAGAAAAATATTAAAAAATTAAAAATTATAGAAAAATCATCATTTTCCTTTACGGAGATATACAACTCACAATCTTTGAAAAAAAGTAATGAAAATCGAGTAATGTAGCCCATGGATTTTATTTTTGGTTAGCTATTTGTATCAAACTTAATAAGAACACAAGTAATCTAATGACGTGTATGAAAAAAATAAATGTTGGAAAATGCTCTTTTTGGACCAATTTTTTCACATAATTTGATGAGAAATGTGTAATATAGTTATTTGTGTACAAACTATGTTTTCACAAAAATAGAAAATTCCAAAATAAAATTTGCAAATGCTCTATTTGGTCAATTCTTTTGCCCAACTCAATAAAAAGTATGTAATTTAGTTATTTGTAGGCATGAGCCTTGAATTTGTGAAGAGAAGCCACATGCGGGCTTCTGCAGTTAGGTCACTCGTCTGCACATAAATGGCTTCAGATCGTGCATTGCGCACCCACGAGGCTCCGGGCAGTCCTACTGACTCAATTAAGTGATCAACATTTTCCGCCCTCGCCAAATGTCTGAATTTCTCCTCTGGGTATTCAGGTAGGTCGTAGTGACTGTTGATTATGTGGCCCTCAGGAACACTCCACAATGGTTGATTGCATTGGAATCGCTCTTATTGGCGTTGGCATAATACTCTCTTGCTATCTCCACGTTGGATATGGCTGGAGCAAAGGTGAGAGGTTCCCATTTATAGAAGTGAATGATTTCTTCAAATGTGTGTGAAGGAGCCTCAAACTTTCATTCCACAAAGATGTGCCCAAAGATGGATCTGTCAAATTGCTTCTCAGCCTTGTTATCCACAAACCGTGGGGGGGCTTCCGGAGTGTTGTCTGCAGAGTCTGATTCAGAAGAATCTGAGATGTCTAAGGACTCCTGGAAAAACATAGCATAGTCATCGTTGCCACACGCCATGCACCTGCAGAGTTCAAAAGCTCATATCATTGTCGGCTTAATGAGATTCATCTTCCACTGGGTATACTTGAATGCATGGATGAACCCCCACACTTAGTGCAGAGTTTACACGTTTACATGACTTGAACAGAACTAATATTTGGGTGTAATATCTTGCACTTACTTTATGAATGCAACTCACTTAAGCAGATTGAAATGAAAAACATAGCCCAAACCATTCGAGTGCCAACGCATTTCAAGCACAGTAAGCAACACAAGCAACAATATATTGCCTTCAATTCATGCTCAAAGAGAATATATGTAATTAACATATGATAAGGCGAAATATGTTCACCTTATATATGCTATTTTTCACTTATACGTTGTGCCGTCTTTGTGCTATTTAATGTGTTTTTAGTGTGTATTGTAGGTTATTAAATGTTGGAGGCCAAAATGAGAGGAGAAAGATCAAGAAAGATGTGATTTAGGTTGAAAAGGTGCATTTCGTCGCAAAGAAGATGGTTTCGTATTTCACAAGATGTTCAAGGTGTTATTTCTAATTGTTGAAGATCAATACTATTTATTAAGACCCTTGGATAGAGTGGAAAATAAGTCCGAAGTTGATTCTATGGAGGCTCGAGAGTCCAAGAAGAGTTAATATCACGAAACATATGGAAAGGCGATGAAGAACAAATGCTGATGAAATCTGCCATGGTTTTGTATTTCAGTCATATCACTCTCATTTTATGTCCGAATGGAATGATTCAAGTGCCATTGGAAAGATACGAGAACGCTCTACAACGTTCATGTTTTGGGTTTTTCCTAATTCGATCAGGATCATGGAGGAAAACAGCCCAGAAGCCGGATGTTGCGACGTGGGATAAGCTCCACATCGTGACGTGGGACACCATTTTTGTTTTTTATAATTCATGGACGTCGTGATGTGGGGAGCTGGACCTCGCGATATCCAGAATCGAAACAGGGCAAATTTTCATTTATTCAGTTTTTGACGTTTTTTAGATGTCTTTTTGTTTTTTGTTGTTTCCTAACTTGTTCCTTACATGTTAGGGCCCAGAAACGTGCCATCTTATTAGTGTTTCATAAGGTTTCAAGTTGTTTCCTATATAAGGCCATCTATTATTTAATTTTCAAGGGGGATATCATATAAGAATAGGAAGTTTATAGTTTAGAGTAGATTAGGGTTTCTTTCTATCTTTCTTAGGGTTTCATATAGCTTTAAAGGGTGACAACTTTGAGAGAGCTTAAGCAAGGGTTTATCTTCTTTGTAAAAGCTAGGGTTTCATTATTTTGGCTATCTAAGGAGAATTGCAGTTGTACGAATTGGGAACGTCATTAATTATTGAATTCATTTATTTAGAGACAAAGATTTCATCTACGGATTCGCAATTCAAGGTGTTATCTTTCCTTTTAATTTATGATTTCAATATTGTGCTTATTTATTAATATTATGATGATGTTCAATTTAGCCATGCTCGGCTAAACTTATTGTGCTCCTGGGATTATGAAAAAAGGTTTTTATGCTTAATTTACATGCTATGTTCTATCTTATGGTATTTGTGGAATGAATTTTGATGTGTCCTTCATAATTATGCATGATTTAGCGCTAGATTATGTATGATGAATATTTGCTTAAAGTACAGTAAATTATTTAGAGATAACTTGCTTTAATCTTGCCTCTTACCACATAGAAGGATTAGAATGGGTTGTTTGGAATCTTTTGTAGGTTGGTTGTGAATTTGTTAGATTTATTTCACCTTAACTCTTGCCTCTTACCACATAGGAGGAGTTGTAGGGTTAGTTTAACATTAGCGTGACAGGTTCGGGCATTGCCTCCACCATAAAGGAGCGGTTGAACTTGAGTGTTTGGTTGAGTTGGTAGTTGCACTAGATTCCGGGTTAAGTAAGGAAGTAAACCTTGCCTCTTACCACATAGGAGGGTTTAATGAATTAATTAATATCTAAATAGGTAAATTCCTAGGTCATTCCTTGCCTCTTACCATATGGGAGGGCGTGAGTTATGTTATTTATCCTTATTTTGCATGACCATAGATAGAATGTATGTATGTGCTTTTTATGTAACCCTAAAATATAATCTCGGGAGTGCACTTGCTTAATTGGTAATTTAAATCAAATCACCATCTTTGTTTTAGTTATTTGTTATTTGCTTTCTTATTTTTAGTTTAATAAACAGGAAAAAAAAACAAAAAGATTTTCATAGAATTTCAACATAGTCCTTTCCCTGTAGGAACGAACTTGCTATACTTACACCATTAAGGGGTTGTTTAGCATTATTTTTGAGTAGGGATAAATAGCAACCACGATCGCAATTTTATTACACATACTTGCCCCCATCAACATATCATTTCATGGGTTGGTCTTTTCTCATGTTGACACTCATGCTCTCATATTAAGCTTTCGTAATCTTCCATTTACTACTAGCCCAACAATAAGTTACATGGCATCATTACCTCTATTCATTTCACCAACCCAGAAATCATATGAATCATAAGGGAGGAATGCAAATTGAAAATTTGGGCATTAAAAACTTCACCAGCTGATACTTTTAATCGTAGCCCAACGTTCAAGAATAAAACTTCTACAAATCACATCTTGCTCACTATAGATACGAGATGGCTAAGTATTCTGCTTAACAACTTGGACATGGAAATGCTGCATGGAATTCAATTTATTCAATTACTCATTTCATACCCATACTTTATCAGCTAACATGGTGCTACCAAAAAGTGTTGCACTTCATTCATCTTCAACGTTAATTTCAAAAGGGAATGTTGAGAGAGCTTACTTGAATGAAGAATTATGCTAATAAAACGCAAAATCAGAAAGCAAGCTTGACACGGCCGAGGCTCCTCCAAATGCATGCAAGTGCTGATGAAACTTCATGCGAAATGCAAGGTATTTATAGGGAAATTGCCATGCATGTTTCCACTATATGCAGCTAAAGGACAACACATGTGATTGCATTAGAGGACAAAATGCTATCTAACCAAATCGCATGCAACAAAAGTAATGTATAGTCTAGTCAATCTCTGTGCAGCTTTCGGCCATTTCCAATAAATTGCACCATCAAACAAGAATTGGTGGGCCCTCACTCTTACATCTTTGCATTCATATGGCTTGTCACAAAAATCTTATCATGTATTTGCATTTCCTTTCTTTGTTTTCTCGGCTAAAGCATACATGAATGATTGTAATGTAATGTTGCAGCTGTACCTCATTTTATTGAACGATTTGAATCTTCACTACAAAGCTCAGAAAAGATATTCATTTCAAAAAAATTTTTTCATTCGACAAACATATTTAAATTCAAATCATGGAAGTTCAGAAGAATAAAATATTTTCGAACTGGACTGCATGTCAAATGTCGGATTTTGTTCTTACCTTTTGTCAATGCAGACAATATTCTCAGCACGATTTACCTATTATGGCCCGTGACATCCGGATAAAATTTTCCAGCTTATTTGTTGTTCTCATTCCATGCTGGCTCTGCAAGTGATGCACACGAGAGGAAGTAAGATTCAATCATTTTATTGGGATCAAGTAACTACTAAAAGAAACTAAACAAAAACATGAAATAAAATGGTTGGGTTGCCTCCCAACACAGCGCTTGGTTTATTGTCCTCAGCCAGACACAAAGGATTGTGATCAAGGGGGTGGTCCATCAAGAAACTGAGCCTGTCTCTTGTCTTTCATAGCAGCTCGAAAAATTTTCACTCTGTGTCTATTGACATTCCAACATGCTCTTGTAGGCTCATTTTGCACCTCAATGGCTCCATAAGGAAAAATCTTGGTGATGGTGAAGGGTCCAATCCATCTGGATTTCAATTTACCATGGAACAACCTCTACCTGGAATCATATACTAGCACTTGTTGTCCCACTTCAAATTCTTTTACCATGATTTTGGCATCATGCCACCTTTTTGTACGTTCCTTACAGAGGCTTGCGCTGATATGAGAATTCCACCTAAATTCATCCAATTCATTAAGCATCATCATCCTTGCTTCTTGGGCCAAACCTAAATCCATGTTCAGCTTTTGCACTATCCAGTAAGCTTTGTGTTCTAACTCAATTGGAAGATGACATTCCTTTCTAAACACAGGCTAAATGGGAAAGCTCTAATTAGAGTTTTATAGGAAGTCTTGTAAGCCCACAGTGCATCATCTAATTTCAGAGACCAATCCTTCCTTCAAGGATTTACCACTTTTTCCAATATCCTCTTGATTTCTCGGTTGGTCACCTCTTCCTATCCATTGGTCTGGGAGCGGTAAGCTTTGGAGATTTTATGATGCACTCCATACCTTGCCAAAAGAGCTTTGAAAACCTTGTTGCAAAAGTGACTTCCTCCATCACTAATAATGGCTCTAGGAGTTCCAAACCTGTTCAAGATGTTCCGCTTGACAAACTTTAGTACACCCCTACTGTCGCAATGAGGCATGGCTGCTGCTTTGACCCATTTGGACACATAGTTCACTGCCATCAATATGTATTCATTCCCACAAGAGCGTGGGAATGGTCCAATAAAGTCTAATCCCCACATATCAAACAAATCTACCTCAAGTATATTGTTGCGAGGCATCTCATCCCTACCAGAGATGTTTCAAGTCCACTGGCATTTTTCGCATTAACTCACCCAGATTTTTGCATCTTTGAATACGTGTGGCCAATAAAAACCTGTTTACAAAATCTTATATCCAGTCCTTGCTCCTCCAAAATATCCCCCAAAAGGTGATTCAAGACAGGCTCCAAGGATCCCTTCTTTCTCATCTTCTGGTACACATCATCTAATGATCTAGTTACTGCACCTTTTATACAGACTACCACATTCCTAGAAATAGTACCTTGCATCATGCCTAAGCCTTTTATTTTGATAATAGGAAAAGTGTTGTGGCACCTGGCTAGCTACTACATAATTGGCTATCTCAGAAAACTAAGATAACTCTCGAGGTTGGAGTCTGAAGATCTGTTCATCCGGGAAACTCTCTTTGATCAACATCTGTAATTGGTCCTCACTCAATGTCCCCAATTCAAGCCTAGATAAGTGGTCTGCTACCACGTTTTGACAACCTTTCCTATTTTTGATTTCCACATCAAATTCTTGTAGCAACAGAACCAAACGGATAAGTCTAGATTTAGCTTCCTTCTTCGCCATAAGATATTTGAGTGCCGCGTGATCTCTATGAACTACCACTTTTGATCCCAATAGATAGGCCCTGAATTTATCGAAGGCAAATACCTCAGCCAGCATCTCTTTCTCTGTAGTGGTATAGTTCAACTGTGCCCCATTCAATAGCTTGCTGGCATAATAAATGGCATGAAAAATATTTCCTCTCTTCTGTCCCAACACAGCTTCTACAGAATAGTCACTGGCATCGCACATTACTTGAAAGGGTTCCCCCCACACTAGTGTCACGATGACTGCTGCTTCCAGTAATTTTGTTTTCAGTAGCTCAGAAGCTTTCTTGCATTCCTCATCAAAGATGAATGGTGCGTCCTTCTTCAGCAGTACACACAAAGGCTTGGCTATTTTTGAGAAATCTTTGATAAACCTTCTGTAAAAGCCAGCATGCCCCATGAAGCTCCTCACTCCTCTTACATTGGTTGGATCTGAGAGTTTGGATTTCACTTCCACTTTGGCTCTGTCAACTTCCAACCCAGCCTACGAGATTTTATGCCCCAATACCACACCTTCATTCACCATGAATTGGCAATTTTTCCAATTCAGCACCAGGTTGGTGTCCACACACCTCTTCAGTACTAGCGATAAATTTTCCAAGCACTCTTCAAAAGTCATTCAAAAAATTGAGAAATTATCCATGAAGATTTCTATGATGTTTTCCACCATATCTTGAAAAATTGCCATCATGCAATGTTGGAAGGTGGCAGGTGTATTACAGAGGCCAAAAGGCATTCTCTTAAAGGCATAAGTCCCAAATGGACAGGTGAATGTGGTTTTCTCCTAGTCTTTGGTATCAATGGCAATTTGATTGTACCCGGAGTATCCATCAAGAAAGCAATAAAACAAAAACCCAGCTATCCTATCCAGCAGTTGTTCAAGAAAAGGTAGAGGAAAGAGATATTTTCTAGTGGCTTTATTCACCTTCCTATAATCCATGCATACTCTCCAAGCATTGATGATCCTAGTGGCCAGCAATTCATTAGCTTCGTTGGTTACCACAATCACTCCTCCCTTCTTGTGTAAACATTGTACCGGGCTTACACACTCACTATGAGACCTAGGGTCTTAACCTTACTTATTATGATGTTTAACAAATAATTATGTTTATGCTAATGGTTCAAAAAGTGTTTCAATGTGATAGATATAAAAAGAAGCAAAACATCGAGCTCTATTATATGGAGAAAGAATTGAAAGTGCAAAAGATATGAAAGTATGGTAAATTAGGTCATTTCCCCAACCCTAAACCTTATCTTGTGTAAATAGCTCAAGAAATTGATTTACTCTTTTAAGGCTCAAGTAAAAATGTTTTCAAAATGTTTTTAGTCCTCAAATGAACTTTAAAAGAAGTAGTAAAAGTGAGGAACACACTTGCACAAAGTCACACTTAGTTGCACAAATGATTTGGAAAACGAAAATTGAAAACAAGTTGAAAACAAATAGGATCAGACGCCCTAAGCATAGTTTCGACAGTCCGAAAGATAGGTTAGGACGCCTCCTTATTTTAAGTGATCGTCCGAAATTTTGGTGAAAAATGAAGCAACTCTGAAGTTTAGGTTCGGACTGTGAATAGTAAGTTTTGGCCGTCCGAAAATTAGGTTCGGACTGTGAACAGTAAGTTTCGGCCGTCCGAAACTATCGTGACAGGTTTTGACATACTTGCTGAAAAATAGGTTCGGACGACCTGAGGGTCCGAAACTAGAGTCCGAAACTGTCTCTCTCATCATAACGGCTAGTTTTTAAATGTCAAACATATACGTTTTTTTGTCATCTTTTTTGATAGTTTAAATACAAGTGAAAACATTAACATTACATAGGACAACAGACATGATTCCCTAAGTTTTCATCTTGAAAAACACTCTCTACAACTCTTGCACCTCACTTTGATTCATCAAGAAACAAAAGATCAAAATTCTTGAGCCTTTTTTGAGTTCTTCATTTCATTTTTGAGCCATATAACTTGAGTTGTAATTTTCATCATAGGAATCATACTGTGAGCTTCAATTTATCGTTATCACCCAAACTGTGGGTTGTTGTTTCATTATCCAAACAACGTTGTGAGTGATTGTAAAAGGTTTCTCAAGTGAGAGTAAAAACCTTGAACTCATAGTTAGGATTACCTAGTTGAGACAGGTTGAAGCCTTGGTTGGTTGTAAAAGTGGTTTCTTTGATCTTCACCACTGAAAGGAGATAGTTCATAGTGAAGAGGTTGAAATTCTAAGTTGGGAAACTTGGGTAGTGGATGTAGAGTGCTCCAAGGGGGAGGCTTGAACCACTATAAATCTATTGTGTCATTGATCTTTATTGCTTTCAGTTTTTGCTATTATTTCATCTTGTTCATGCTTTAATATACTGCAATTGGAATGAAGTATTTATTGATTGTGTTGTTGGAATATCAAGTTTAACATTCTTTAGTATTACACTTGTTGCAAGTCACACTACTCACTCATTGTTATTGGATTTGAGTTGATTGGTATAGATAATTTTTAGAAACCTAATTCACCCCCCCCCCCTCTTAGGTTGCCCTTAGAGCTAACAATTGGTATCAGGGCTTGGTCTCTAATTGCCTAGGCTTAACAACATTAGAGTAAAGATTATGGCAACAAACAATGCTATGTTTATGGAGGGACAATCTATTTCTAGGCCCCCAATGTTTAATGGAACCAACTATAGCAGTTGGAGAGATAGAATGGAAATTTATCATTATTATAAGACTTCACACTTTTTTAAGTACCATGTAATATGTGATTATTGTTGTAAAAATGGTCATACCTCAAGAAAGTGCTTTGCAAAAATGGAAGTGGAAAATGGATCAAAAACATGGATAAGAAAAGATATCAATGCGATGAAAACTTAATTGCTTAAAGTCATGATGAGTTGGTTTTAGACCAAATAATATGTGTTATATCTCTTGGCTTTTGCCTTGAATTTCATGCAAATTGTGTAGTGATTTGTGCCATTTTATGCATGCATGTGGTTTGCAATTTGATAATGTTCAAGTGTGAAGAAAAGGGTAAAAATGATGATGAAATGGAGTAATATACATCTAGATGGAAAATTAAGGAAACCCTAAAAAATTGCTTAAGTTCTTATTCGGTTGAATTAGGGTTTTGGACAGAATTGTTGTGCAACTTCTTTTGAGTGTAACTCATTCATTTCTAATCCCAATGAGG
This sequence comes from Ophiorrhiza pumila, assembly GCA_016586305.1. Classification (NCBI taxonomy): domain Eukaryota; kingdom Viridiplantae; phylum Streptophyta; class Magnoliopsida; order Gentianales; family Rubiaceae; genus Ophiorrhiza; species Ophiorrhiza pumila. The sequence continues at coordinate 20,403,343 of BLIW01000011.1, forward strand.
AGATCTTTGATGTTCTGGAAATATATTTGAGTGTACTTCATTTCTCATGTTTTGACTTGTTTCTAATTCTATGTGTAACTATGAGAAACGAGGGCTTCCTTATGATTGTTGTTTCTAGGGTTTTCGTTGTTGGAATATTGCCACAGTTTGGTAGATTGCCCATGTATTGAGCTACGGACCTCCAATGATGATGTTTCTTAAACCAATGGAAAGCCAAGAGATAGATCTAAAACTTTTATGTTTGCTACAAAGTCCAATTCAGAGGCTAAGACATACATATCTTGCATAGAAAAATTTTGTTGTGCTGAAATGGTTGCATCACACATACATGCACTCACCTCACACATACTTACACTCACCGCACGCACATATCCATGCACACTCATCGCACACACTCACACTTCGCCACACAGCTTGTGCGGCGAGCTCGCACACCTTACCGCAACATCATGCGGCGAGGTCACTGCATAGCCGCGTGCACATGCGCGCGGCACTCACCTCACACACTCTGCGCGCGCACCGTTTGCAGCCTCGCACACCCCCACATTACCCACAAGGCGCGCGAGCCTGCGCGCAGCAGTCTCGCACGCACAAATGCACGCTGCGCGCGCACGCATGTGCGGCAAGATCCCTCACCTCGCCGCATGTCCAATGCGGCGAGTTATCACACTATACACACATGTTCTTCACTCATTTGTTTTGCATATACTTCACACTACTTCACTTCACATTTGCACCTCAAACTCACTTTCACTTCATTTCACACACACACTCAACATTTGTACATAAATGCATGGCGAGACCATACACACATATCATGAGGCGAGACCTCGCGCACACAACACACGGCGAGGTCTCGCCGCGAGACCTCGCCCACACACACACACAAGGCGTGACCTCGCCAAGAGGTCTCGCCCATCAAATGCACAAGCGGCGAGGTCTCGCCGCGAGACCTTGCCTTGGGAGATTTTTTAGCATGAAAAAATTGGCTAAGTGTTGGGTTGCTTGTTCTTGTGCAGGGAATGGAGAAGGCTTGTTGGCCATAGGCTCGGTGGCGTGATGGAGGCTGATGGAAGCGTGATCTGACAAGGCACAAAGGCGTGGACTTCGAGCTGGCTTCTAGCAAGAACTCATGCATACGTGGATTTTGTACAATCTTTGTGATGTCATTTTTGTAATATTGTATGCATTTTACGTTTGCATTTTTTTTATGTTTTGTAACCTCTATATATAGAGGATTAGTTAGCTTTTACGGAGAGACGAATATTCAAGAATTGATAAATATCTTTTGAGTTTTGGAGCGGGAAACTGTCTCTCTCTACTTTCTCTCACTAGAATTTGTATCTTCTCCGATTGATCTTTGATTTCAATTCCGATTGAGAATTTGATACGAACGTTGTAATTCACTTGAGAATTGAAGCCTACGAAGTAAGTTATTCGGTATAATCTTTTCAATTTTCAATTATTGATGATGAATTGCTTAATTTTGAGAAATATTGATCGTGAATGTGAAATGAAGATTCTCGGCTAGATCTTTGATGTCCTAGGGTTTTGATCGGATAACTGTGAATTTGAACCGTGAAAAGCAATGCAATTGACCAAATCTCTACGGAAGAGTTCATACATGTATTTAATTGTTGAAATCTGAGAAGTTTTATAATAAATTCACTTGTGTTTGGTTGAATTACACTTCAATTGAGGTCGCCATGCCAGTTCAAGGTTTGATTCACCATTAACAGTGTAATTTGCATAAACAATGGACATGTTGTATGACTATGGAGTTCCTTCACCTGTTTTACTTTGTACACGATCCGAGATGTGGTCGTCATGCTAATCGGAGGTTGTTGAGTCTTAAGAATTAGGTGAAGGAAGACTTTGTGAAGCTAGCTTAACATTAGACACTCAAGTTAGGCCTCGCCATGGGAGACTTGGGAAATCGGACGATCAATAGCTAGAAACATAAAGTTGAGATGTTGCGATTTGTATCCATTTTGCTTAGGCCTCAACATGGGAAAAGTGAAATGTTAAGGAGTATAGGGGACACTGTGGTCGTCATGCTAAGTGTTTCCTAGCCTTCGAGGCAACAATCGTCTCCCCCTAATTAGATTTAATTGAGGTCAAGTTCATAGCAATCGTATTGAGTTCACAGTAGTATGATTTATAAACTCTAGGACATCTGTTTGAATTCTTGTTATTTCTATCAGTTGTTCTCGCAAGTGTTCTACTATTTTGCGTTTTGAGTACTTCTCTTATTTTACTGAGACTTGATACGGTGCAATCTGCAACGCATTTTGAGAAACACTTCGAATTCTTGAACCAAATCTCCCTTCCCTGTGGATACGATCCCCACTCATCACTACTACGTTAGTTTAGGGGTAAAATTGCAAGGTTAACGATACTCTTGTCAATTTTTGGCACCGTTGCCGGGGAAGGCACGGTTTCTGGAATTTTATTAAGTGTTTCTTCAATTTCATCGGTTAATTTCGTGTTGTTCTGTTTTGTTTGTTTACTCTGTTCTTATTTTTGTATTTGTTCCGCTTCCTTGTTATTGTTGTCGCTTGTGGTTTTTGTTTTCTTGTCTGTTGTTTACATCTGAGGTTCTTGTTTTCGAGTTCTGTTTATTTCGGTTATACTTCACATTTGGTGTTGTTATATGCCCAGGCTACGATCTTCTGGAGATCATGAGTTTACACTAGACCTTGAACTACAAAAGACTTTGAGAAATCAAGCCAAACAAAAAGACATGGCTAATCTTGGAGTGAGAGCACCACGTTTTGGTGATCATTATGCTGTGAATTTTGACAACGGATTTGGACAGCAAGATATTGATGTTGAAAGTTACCACATCCCCACTCATATTGTATCGATGATTACGCCCTGCTTTGTAGTTTTCGTTATTTTGGCTTTAACTTGCTCATTTCTAGTCCAAATGGGGTGATTTTTGTCCCCACATTTAGATAAGAGATTGTTCTACAAATTACCAGTTTTAAGTTTTGGCAAATTCGAATTGGTTGATTATGGAGTTTGCACATTTTCATAAGGATCCAAGCTGAAATTAATGAGCAATCTGCCTAGCTTACATTTCGGTAGTAACAAGACTATAACTTGGTCATTTCTAGTCCAAATGGAGTGATTCCAGTTCTGAAAGTTAGCCAAGTTTAAGTTCTTCAAATTTATTGTGTGGAAATTTTGCTAAATCAAACTTGTTAGCATGTGTTTGTGTCAGTTAAGTGGAACATGAAATCTGAAATTCTGCTTTGAGTAATTGGTTCATTTTGACATGAGGTTTGTTGCTACGATGTTTTATCTTAAAAATTCTACCTTGTAATCATAGTTTGAATGTTTTATTGCGATAGTTCTTGTGGTAGGAGAGTTTTCATTTATATGCCTATTTGTGGAAATGGATGTTGGGTCATCATGTTACATTTCAACATTCAAATTTTTGTGGATATTGTTTTCATGAAGTTGGATATGGCTGAATGGATTTTGGTGGTTGACAGGTATGGCACCTAAGAAAGATTCAACTTCACAGAAGGCTTCTACTTCAAAGAAAGGAAAAAGAAAAGCTCAAAAACCACTTGTTGACTCTGATTCTGATTAGTGTCTAGACGAGGATGTGCCATTGTTTGAGGACCCTCCACAATACATAATGCAAGCTACAACTCCGAAGAAGAGGAAGGGTTTGTCCGATCAAGCTGGTGAACCATCAGTGTTTGTAGACAAATGAGCTCAAAAACGATGGGAACAAGGGATCGGTATGAAGATGCTACAACTGGAGAGAGCATTCACAGTGGAGGGAGGCCCGTTTCCGGAGTTGATGCAGTTTCACTGTTTTGATCAAAAGCTCATGAGTGCTCCGGGGTACTGTAATGCAAGTCTGGCAAGGGAGTTCTATGCTAATGCTAAGTATCCAAATACGGTTAGGTAATTTTACGTGAGGGGGAAATGGGTGCAGCTCACAAGTGAAATCATTAATAATCATCTTGGTACTCCTACCTTTTCTCATTATCCTTTGCCATTCCCAGAAGGTGACGAGTGCGACCAAGCTTTGACTGAGGAGCTTGCTTTGCCTGGTGCGACTTGGGAATTAAACACAAAGGGTGATCACAAGCATCTTCGTGGGGGGTGGTTGCTCAGTGATGTCAAGGTCTGGCTTCTGTTTGTTCTGTCACGTCTTATGCCGAGTTCGCAATCAACCGAAGTGTTACGCAATCGGTTGTTCTTGATATCAGCTATCTGTGGGCGAAGATCGATTGATGTTGGGCGTATAATTCTTTCTAGCTTACAATCTGGTATAGACACTGATAATGCAGCTCTTTACTTCCCATTTCTGATTGAGGAAATTTGTCTGGCTCAAAGGGTGGACACAGAAGCTGGAGAGTGGCGACGGAATCCAGGCCCAATTGTTACTCCACTCTATATCAATTATCTGCAATAGGAAAATGAAATGAAGAAAGCAAGGAATGCAGGGGCTAAGAACTCTCAAAACAAGTCTAACCCTTTACCTTCTGAAGAAAATGAAGAACCTCAGCCGTATGATTTCAGTTCTTTTCAAGGAGCATTGAAAGATTTCCAACATTCTGTGGACACTCACTTTCAACAATTGGATGAGAGGCTACAAGGGATGCATGAGCAAATAAATGACATGCATCAAGATTGGTCTTTACACTCTTCTAATATGATGTAAAAGTTGGATGACATGTCTTCTGTAGCTCAACAACAATTCGAGGTATTATATCACAAGCAAATTGACAAGCGTGTGGCGTACTTTCAATTTTAACCCTAAACTAACGTAGTAGCAATGAGTAGGGTATCGTATCCACAGAGAAGGGAGTGGATTCTTGAATTTAATATTTGCTCACGGAATGTCACAAAGAACTAGATTATAGTAATGTCACAAGAGAACTAGCAAAGAAACAAGCTCACAATTAAAGTGTAAAAATAGGAAGAGAGTGGATGCTCTAGAGTTTTTCCACCAGTTAAATGCACATTAGACCACGATTGCAATGCTCTTGACACACAAGTAACACAATGAGGAGATCACAATTGTCTAGGAGATTAGCCTGCAATCAGCATGGCGACCGCATTGCCTTCTACTCTCCCTAATGTCACTATTTCCCATGGCGAGGCCTAGGAGTGGCAGATGCATACCGCAATGTCTCAACTCTCGAAGTTTAGCGAATCTGGCATGCAATTCCTAAGGTATCAAATGGCGAGGCCTGACCTAGGTCCTAGAGTGTTCGCTTCCTCCAGAGAGTTTCTTCTCACTTATTCCTAACAACTCAAATGATCCTCCACAGGCATGGCAACCGCATATCGGATCATGATCAGGCAAAGCAAGTGGAAAACTCAACAATCATACATTTAGTCTTCATCTCATGCAATTCTCACATATATTGGTAAATCTCACCTCAATTTAGCATGGCGACCACAATCAAAGTTCAATTCATTCAATAAAAGTGCGAATTCATGAAACTTAACAAAATTAATGCTTTAAAACCACATATGATTTCATTCTTAAGAAATTGTGTCAATTGCATAGCATTGCATAGTCTAATTATACATTTAACCTATTAGAACCCTAGAACATCGCCAATCATGCTACAGAACTCCATTTGCAACTCACGATCGTCAATACACAACATCAAGCAATTCATTTCATTAAAATGGAAAGAATTTACCAATTAAGATGGATCAAAGAGCTCCAATTCGTGAGAGAATTGCTCAAAGCCTCCTTAATTGTGAAATGATTTACAATGATCGGTCCAGAAGTTCGATCGGAATTTCAATTGGAGTTCAATTTCTAGATAGAGAAAATCTACAGAGAAAAAGTTAGAGAGAGAAACTTTCTTTCTCTAGTTCAAAAGTTTGTTATGTATCTAGAAATCCTCCCCCCGAAATTGTTAATTTAATCCTCTATATATAGTGGTTACAAGAAATGTAAATAACACGCAAACGTAAAATGACTAAGATATTACAAAAATGCCACTATGAAATAATGGCCAAAATCAGCTAACGCATAAGCTTCCAAATCAGCCCAAAAGTCCTCAGCTTCATGCCTTCAAGCTTCAACTCTTCACGCATCACTTCATCACTCACGCACCCGAGCCTTGGCCTTCCACGCATTTGCAACCTGCACAAAGAAAGGAAAATTCTATACTTAGTGAAATTTCAGCAGCAAAACCCTTTTCTTTCATGGCCGTGAATTACATTCCTATGGCGACACATCGTAGCGATGTGTCGCCTTGTAAACAAAACCATGGCGATGCGTCGCTGCAATGTATAGCCGTGCATTTTGTGTGGTGTGTATTGTTGTGTATGAAATGTGAAAGAAAATGTGTGAAATGTTTCTTTAGGTGAATGGAAATGAGGGAGAAATGTTCAGTAGAAAATGCAAGTGAGAAATGTGTGAAGTTTGTCTTTTATCAAATGGAAGACGCGAGTGAGTGATAAACATCAAACAAGAAATGGTGAAAAGAAAATGCCATGAAAATGAATGAACCAAGAGAAAATGATTGTGTGAAAGAAAAGTTGTTCTAAAAGTGAAGGAAGAATGTTGTAAGCAAATGTTGTGAAGAATGTGAGAAAATAAGTACAAATGGAATGTGTTAAAGCATGGGAGTGAAATGTGATACACGAGTTAAAATGAGGGATGCTGAGTGTTGAGTGAAGAGTGTTTTGAAATTTGTGAGATAAGTGTGTAAAATTGTGTTATGGAATGTATGTGTTGTGTAGTGAACATATGTGTGTGCAGCAAGTGTGTGGCGACTTGATGAAGTGGTGTGCAACAAGTGTGGCGAACTGTGCACAGTAATGTGCAAGATGTGCGGCGACCTGAGCGCAGTAAAGTGCAAGATGTGCGACGACCTCTTGAAATGGTGGCCAGCAAGTGTTGTGCGCGCATGTGCAAATGTGCACGACTTCCAACCAAAATCTGGCCCTTTTGTGTTGTGAATTTGGAAAAACTTAAAACATGAAAGTTGTATCCCTAAGTGTTATCTTTCCATATCCTTTTCAATCACCCAAATCGGAGCTGGGATGAGAGAGTTATGACCAAAATACTGAACTGATGAAATTTCATGGCGATGCATCGTAGCGATGCATCGCCGTGTAAAACACTTCATGGCGACACATCGCTGCGATGTGTCCCCGTTTCTTACCTCCGAATTAGGCTTTGCAGTAAACATAAAAGTTCTAGACATTCCTCTTGGATTTCCATACGTTCAAGAATCATCAATATTGGAGGTCTGTAGCTCAAGATATTGTCATTCTACCAAACTGTGGCAATATGAGTTCAATAGCGAAAACCTGAAGTAGCAATCATAAAGATGCCCCCGTTTCTCATATTTACAAACAGAATTAGAAGAAACTTAAAGCATAAGAACTGAAGTACACTCAAAGAGCTTTCCCGAACATCTAAGATATCTTCATTTGGATTAGTATTGAAAGGGTTACACTCAAATGGCGTTACACAACAAATCTGCCCAAAACCCTAATTCAAGCCTATTAACATGCTTAGGTTTTCTCAAGGCATCATTTCCATCATTTTCCAATTCTTTCCTTGTTCTTGGACTTCACATACACACTTGACTCATTTGATCGACATTTTAGAACTTTTTCACCATTTAAACACATCAAGTTATAAACCACATAAATGCACAACATGGCACAAAACACTACACATTTGAATGTAAAACAAAGCAAAAGCTAAGTGAAATAATCATATATAAGTTGGTATAAATCCAACTTATCAAATTCCCCCACACTTAAACCTTTGCTTGCCCTCAAGCATAGACACAACATCATACTTACACCACATTACACTTACACAACTTCAACCACGGTCACAACGCTACACCAACACACAACACACAATTCTACATAGTGAACTCTCTTGTAGAAAAGCCTACCCATCCATTTGAAGAACATTTCACACTTTTATTGGATGTGCACATTTCTTAGTTAAACCAATTAAACTCTAATGGTGAGGATATGCTCAATTCTTCATGGCAATCATCAAAACCAAGCTGTACTCATTTGAAGCTCTAACATAGATGTGTGAGTGGTGTGCAAAGGTTTACATACAAATCAAGTCTCACTTATGATCAAAGAAATAGTAGAGAATGCAAAGATTTTATTATTACTCCTTTACAAGTCCTCAACTTGTAAACATTGTATAGACATAAATGCACCATTTTAAGGATCATTGGTTACCCTCGTTTCTTACCACTCTTTCCCCCAGGTTGTCATCCTTTAGTGCTTTACCTTCGTTTAGCACATGACATTATTACACCGGAGTACTCCTTGGCCTTTCCAAATATTGCCTCGGGTTTTATGGCTTTTGAATTCCATCCCCACTCATGCGGATTATTCTCTTAAAATGCACACTTAGTGTGATAGAGCAGTCCCGCAGAGGAGTGGTTCATAATTGTGTGCTTTTGGAACATTGTCCATGCACTTAACATTCAATACATTTCACATTGGCATAACCTGCCTTTTTTTCCAAATCATTTCCCTTGGTGACTAAATGTCACAACAAGTTTCCAAGGATTACTCAGCTTATCCACAAAAATTTTCAAAAAAATTCTCTATTTCTTGCCTTTTCACATAAGTTCAACAATCCTTGTATGTAATCCATTTTAGTGCTTGAAAACAACTATGTTAAAGTTCAAACTTTCCCACTATGTTTTAACTCCTACCATTTAGCATTGAACTATCCTCACCACTAAGCATTTTTTTTCAAGTTTAAAACACACATCCAACTCTAGTGCTAATGAACTTTCCATGGATAGACACGTTCTTCCACAAAAATGTCAACTACACACCACTTATGTTCAACATCATCACTTATTCACAAAAAAATTTAAAAAATTTCCACAAAAAATTTAAAACGTGCACAACAATGAAAAACACAACATATAACAGTAAATAATAAGCAAACACTCAGATTTAACACAACAAAACTAGAAAATACCATGATTTGCATCATATAGCACAAAATCATTCATGCAAGAAAAATAGCATATAAAGTTCAAAAGACACAAACCAAAGCAAATATTCCCTCCCCCACACTTAAGACTTACATTGTCTTCAAAGTAATGTAAAGATAGGTTTAGGAACTCCCTGATATTGCATGAATTCCAATGTTTTCTTGGTGGAGTGTCTTTGTTTGTAATTCCCTCTTGCATGAAAAATTTCCTGCATATGATGAAACAAAACTTATTAGAAATAACTCACTCAAGTACACTACATGTTGGTGCAAGGTACATGATATAGAATTGGCATGCAAGCAAAGTGTCGCACCATGACTAAGAGTCATGGTGGTATAAGAATATGCAACTAATCAACACTAAGTGGCACATGCACAATTCATGCTCAAAATTTAAGTAAAATGCTTGTTTACAGCATGGGAGTGGTCCAGGGCACCACTCCCCCACACTTAGCCTCATGTGCATAGTCCATTCCTCTTGCAACTTCTTTCATGTACATGCCTCTACAACATAAGTGACCAAGGTGAATTTAAGCAAAATAAGCAAAATGCACGAAACTACCAAAATGCTTCATTTAAGGTAATATGAAAAAGAAGTAGTTCTGGGTTTTGTAGTCTCCAGCTGGACTTTATTCATCAAACATTCTCCCTCAAGATTCGGAATATCCTTCTCTATACCAGAAAAGTGCCCTCTCATAAACGCTCTTCCTTCTCCTGTAAGGCACTTGAGAAATATTTTTAAGGAGATGCTTAATCCCATGCATATGGGGAACCACCTCTACAAATTTAACTTTGTACCACTGAGGTTCCCCCAGTGAAGGCATCTCCTTAAACTCTTCCAACACTGGAAGCACATCATTCACCTCTTTTACTATACTAGGCCCATCGTCAACTTCTTCCACCACACTAGGCACTTTAATCCTGCAAGGCTCATCCAATGGTTGCACATCCATGGTCTCAACAAAACCATCAGTAATTTCAAAACCACCGGTAAGTTAAAAAATTGATTCATCTACAAAGCAATTTTTCACAATGTTAGCTATTTCGTTAAAAATTCTCACATCTTTTTCATCCGGACTAACATCAGTAAGCTCAAAAATAGATGTATCAATAAAGCAATTTTCCACCATGTTAGAAATGTCATTCAAAATTGGCACATCTTCATCATCTAAACTAAGATAGGGAAATTCTTGAGTCTTCTCTTTGTCAACAACACAAAAAACATTATCATCAATTAACAAGAGTATCTCACTTTGCACTTCTTGCGAGTTGCCATTTAAACATTTAGATTCATGCACCATTTCAAGCATTGGTGCCTCAACAAGAGTTTCAAACAATGAGTTGACATTCTCATTAGTCATTAAAACATTAACCTCATTCATGAAATCACAATCATAATGAAGAAGTGTCTCTATACAATTCACAAAGCTATCAAGAGGAGAAGCATCTAATGAATGACTATCAAAATCATTTGATTCATGGAACTCCATAACATTAATGCAAGACTCAACTTTAGACACACTTTCCAGCTTAGTAACATGGCAACTTAGAACACTAGAGTCATCACTATCAAGCTCACCACATAAGTCATCATTCTCATCATAGAAGACATCTTTTTCCATTGAACAACTAAAATTTGACTCATGTAACAAAGGTTCATCAATAATACATTTTTGCAAGACACCCTTAGTATTTTTGAACTCCACCTCTCTAGGATTCGTTTCACCCCATTCACCATTAGCTTGTATTTCAAAATGATATTCCTCAGGAGTTGGTATTCTAGCAATTAGAGGTCTGTGTTGATAGTGTTGTGCATATTGAATTGGTAGTTCACTTTGTTCACCCACAAAAGAATCATCCTCATCATAAAAGTTCAAATATTCATGCACAAAAGAATCAGCAACATAGCACTCATGTACACTATCCCCAAAACGTGTAGAGTCCTCCTCCCTTGAACACTTTAAGCCACAATCAACATTAGCATGCATATCAAAATGATTGTCCTCAGGAGTTGGTGTTTTAGTGAAAAGAGAGGTACCTTTTGAGTTGTATTGGGCATCCAGAACTGGTGTCTCAATTTGTTCCCATATGTTGCTGATTAACACATTGATTCGATCGACTCTTTGTTGTCGCCCTTGAAGCTCCTCTTCCAGTTGAGCCAACCTGTTTCACTTCTATCAAATCTCTCCAAAACTTGAGACAACATGTTTTCCATTTTTGCCTCTTCTCTGAGATAAGACTCATTGCTTTGTTGTTGGTTGTGCCATTGCTCTCCCTTTTATAAGCCTCTGTCAAGTTTTTCCAGCATTTGAGAAAACATGTATTCCACATATGGTTCTTGTCTTCCAATGTGATATGAGTTATTGCTTTGTGTTTGATTTTGCCATTGCTCTTCATATAGTGGTGGAGAGAAGTCCTCAAATCTTCTAGGTGTTGGCTGTGTGTAATGATACGAGCCAAAAGAGACCCCATACCATCTAGACATGCTTGGGTACTTGTGGTGTGCAATTTTCTCTTTCAAATCGAGTTCCATTGTCCTGCACTTGCCATAAGTAAACCAAAGTAGCAAGAACAAAACACAAAAACAAAGAAAACAACAAAAGCTACCACAATGAAATAGAACAGAACTACTACTTTACACAAAAACAAAATAGAGAAAATCAAAATTCAAGAAACCGTGCCTTCTCCGGCAACGGCGCCAAAAATGGTCAAGCGTGTCGCGTACTTGCAATTTTAATGCTAAACTAATGTAGTAGCAATGAGTACGGTATCGTATCCACAGGGAAGAGAGTGGATTCTTGAATTCAATGTTTGCTCACGGAATGTCACAAAGAACTAGATTATAGTAATGTCACAAGAGAACTAGCAAAGAAACAAGCTCACAATTAAAGTGCAAAAATAGGAAGAGAGTTGATGCTCTAGAGTTTTTCCACCAGTTAAATGTACATTAGACCACGATTGCAATGCTCTTGACACACAAGTAACACAATGAGGAGATCACAATTGCCTAGGAGATTAGCCTGCAGTCAGCATGGCGACCGCATTGCCTTCTACTCTCCCTAACGTCACTCTTTCCCAAGGCGAGGCCTAGGAGTGGCAGATGCATACCGCAATGTCTCAACTCTCGAAGGTTAGCAAATCTGGCATGCAATTCCTAAGGTCTACCATGGCGAGGCCTGACCTAGGTCCTAGAGTGTTCACTTACTCCAGAGAGTTTCTTCTCACTTATTCCTATCAACTCAAATGATCCTCCACTGACATGGAAACCGCATCTCGGATCATGATCAGGCAAAGCAAGTGGAAAACTCAACAATCATACATTTAGTCCTCATCTCATGCAATTCTCACATATATTGGTAAATCTCACCTCAACTTAGCATGGCGACCACAATCAAAGTTCAATTCATTCAATAAAAGTGCGAATTCATGAAACTTAACAAAATTCAAGCTTTAAAACCACATATGATTTCATTCTTAAGAAATTGTGTCAATTGCATAGCACTGCATAGTCTAATTATACATTTAACCAGTTAGAACCCTAGAACATCGCCAATCTAGCTACAGAACTCCATTTGCAACTCACGATCGTCAATACACAACATCAAGCAATTCATTTCATTAAAATGGAAAGAATTTACCAATTAAGATGGATCAAAGAGCTCCAATTCGTGAGGGAATTGCTGAAAGCCTCCTTAACTGTGAAATGATTTACAATGATCGGTCCAGAAGTTCGATCGGAATTTCAATTGGAGTTCAATTTCTAGAGAGAGAAAATCTAGAGAGAAAAAGTTAGAGAGAGAAACTTTCTCTCTCTAGTTCAAAAGTTTGTTATGAATCTAGAAATCCTCCCCCCCCCCCGCGAAATTGTTAATTTAATCCTCTATATATAGAGGTTACAAGAAATGTAAATAACACACAAACGTAAAATGACTAAGATATTACAAAAATGCCACTATGAAATAATGGCGAAAACCTGCTAATGCATAAGCTTCCAAATCAGCCCAAAAGTCCTCAGCTTCACACCTTCAAGCTTCAACTCTTCACGCCATCACTTCATCACTCACGCCCCCGAGCCTTGGCCTTCCACGCATTTGCAACCTGCACAAAGAAAGGAGAATTCTATACTTAGTGAAATTTCAACTGCAAAACCCTTTTCTTTCATGGCCGTGAATTATATTCCTATGGCGACACATCGCAGCGATGTGTCGCCTTCTAAACAAAACCATGGCGATGAATCGTTGCGATGCATCGCTGCGATACATCGCCGTGCATTTTGTGTGGTGTGTAGTGTCGTGTATGAAATGTGAAAGAAAATGTGTGAAATGATTCTTTAGGTGAATGGAAATGAGGGAGAAATGTTCAGTAGAAAATGCAAGTGAGAAATGTGTGAAGTGTGTCTTTTATGAAATGGAAGTAGTATCCAGTAGAAGACGCGAGTGAGTGATAAACATCAAACAAGAAATGGTGAAAAGAAAATGCCATGAAAATGAATGAACCAAGAGAAAATGATTGAGTGAAAGAAAAGTTGTTCTAAAAGTGAAGGAAGAATGTTGTAAGCAAATGTTGTGAATAATGTGAGAAAATAAGTAAAAATGGAATTTGTTAAAGCATTGGAGTGAAATGTGATACACGAGTTAAAATGAGGGATATTGAGTGTTGAGTGAAGAGTGTTATGAAATTTGTGAGCTAAGTGTGTAGAATTGTGTTATGGAATGTATGTGTTGTGTAGTGAACATATGTGTGTGCAGCAAGTGTGTGGCGACTTGATGAAGTGGTGTGCAACAAGTGTGGCGACCTGTGCACAGTAGTGTGCAAGATGTTCTGCGACCTGAGCACAGTCAAGTGCAAGATGTGCGACGACCTCTTGAAATGGTGGCTAGCAAGTGTTGTGCGCTCATGTGAAAATGTGCAGCGACTTCCAACCAAAATCTGGCCCTTTTGTGTTGTGAATTTGGAAAAACTTAAAACATGAAAGTTGTAGCCCTAATTGTTAGCTTTCCATAGACTTTTGAATTACCCAAATCGGAGCTGGGATGAGAGTTATAACCAAAATACTGAACTGATGAAATTTCATGGCGATGCATCTTAAAAGACTTCATGGCGACCGTTTGTTACCTCCGAATTAGGCTTTGCAGTAAACATAAACTTTCTAGACATTCCTCTTGGATTTCCATACGTTCAAGAATCATCAATATTGGAGGTCAGTAGCTCAAGCTATTGTCATTCTACCAAACTGTGGCAATATGAGTTCAATACCGAAAACCTGAAGCAGCAATCATAATGATGCCCCCGTTTCTCATATTTACATACAGAATTAAAAGAAACTTAAAACATAAGAACTGAATTATACTCAAAGAGCTTTCCAGAACATCCAAGATATATTCATTTGGATTAGTATTGAAAGAGTTACACTCAAATGAAGTTACATAACAAATCTGCCCAAAACCCTAATTCAAGCCTATTAACATGCTTAGGTTTTCACAAGGCATCATTTCCATCCTTTTCCAATTCTTTCCTTGTTCTTGGACTTCAAATACACACTTGACTCATTTGATCGACATTTTAGCACTTTTTCACCATTTAAACACATCAAGTTATAAACCACATAAAAGCACAACATGGCACAAAACACTACACATTTGAATGTAAAACAAAGCAAAAGCTAAGTGAAATAATCACAAATGAAAATGCTGCTGGAGCTAGATAAGTGCAACAAGATGGCTGTCTACTACCATTCTGATTCGGGTCCTCCAAAACCAACTCCGACTTCCGCACAGCTAGCTGGGTATCGGATTTCTAATTTGTCATGTGAAGTCATTAGTGGAATCGTACATGAACTTCCACCTGGAGTTCCGGCCATGCCTGCACTTAATCTGTTGCCAACATTTGGCCAAATACCTCCAATGCCTCGAACTCCCACTTTCATACCGAATCCTGATTTTTTGCCTGCAACAAGGATCCATTGATCGGTTCTGGATAGCCTTTGGGAGGACCAATTCATGTCCATTTTCATTATGTGGCACGACTTTTAGGTGCTTCTTCGTTTTCAACGACAGCTTCTTTTTCATCTCCATCTTCATCAGCACCATCATATTTCCAGGGAGCCCCTCCTTCTTAGACTTTTACATTGTGGACAATCTTTATTTCAAGTGTGGGGGGGTGGACGATGTGTTATTGCCTGGTATGTTTTGTGCTTCATGATTGGTTGCTGTGATTGTTATTTCTATGGTTGTTGAGATTTGTTGCAAGGCAGGTTGGTTAATTTTTTTTTATGTGGGTGCTTTGTTTTTATGATGGGGACATGCTTTGTATTGATGATGAGGGGGGTCAGATTCTGGAAGTTATTTCGTTGTGTTGTGCAGTGGTTATGAGTTTGGTGTGAAGTTGTTGGCAAGTTCTTTGAAGTTGTGATGTGAATTGTTGAAGTTCTTGAAGCTCTATGAAGTAAGTGTGGTGTTTTGGGTGGAGAAGCATGTTATATGAGTCCTAGAGTGTATTTTGTTTTAGTGAATTTTTAGTGTGCTAGTATGAATAAATGTATTTGAGGCTTGAATAAAATGTTTAGAGTGTTTAGAAATGTGTTGTGAGTAGCAAGTAGAAGAAGAATGGACACTGGGTACTATGCTTCTGCTCCTCTGTTAAGCTATGTTCAAAGTTTGTATTTCATAAAAAATGTTCTATTTTTGTTTTGCATGCGAAAAATTGTTTTTCCATGATTCAAAACTTGATAGGATCAGTAAATTTTGTTAATCAAGGCATCATGTTAAAGTAAGATAGATATGCCATCCAAAATCAATCTTGGACATAGGAGGAATTTGGTTCAATTTGTTCTTTTGATATGCATGACCTCGGTGTTTTGGGTGCTCGTGCATACATAGTCCCTTAAAGACATGCAATAACTTTTAGTCACACAGGAAGGGATATGGAGGAAAAGCCTTTGGCAATTGGGAATGAAAAGCCGAAATACCCTTGGAAAGCTTAATGGGAAAAAATAGCCATAAAACCCAGGCGAACACACCAATGTGTGTGATAAGCGAAATGCACCAAAGTGCAAAAGAAAAAAAAGAGAGAAAAGAAAAAAAAAGAAAAAAATGAATCAATTGATAAAAGCACCAATGTGCGACCATTGATCTTGTGTGATTCTGAAGTTCTTGTGTGTGGATATGGTGATTGTTTATGTATTGAGATGTTCTGGAACAAAGAGGGAATGCATGCATAAGAGTAGGTGGACAGGAATTCCTCAGTACACACTTGCACGCATGACATTTTGGTATTTATACATCGTGCCTTTGTTGATAATTTGTGCTGCGATTTGATGGTATGGAGTCGAGAATATGTCGTGTGTTTTGTGCATGAAAAATTATTTTGATGAACTCGGAGGTGAGCAAGTTGGAAAGGGGAGCAAGGTATAGTACAGAAGTGGTTCATGTACATGAAATGAAAGTTTTACTTGAGGGCAAGAAAAAGTGCAAGTGTGGGGGAATTTGATGAGTTGGTTTTAGACCAACTAATATGTGTTATATCTCTTGGCTTTTGCCTTGAATTTCATGCAAATTGTGTAGTGATTTGTTCCATTTTATGCATGCATGTGGTTTGCAATTTGGTAATGTTGAAGTGTGAAGAAAAGGGCAAAAATGATGATGAAATGGAGTAATATACGTCTAGATGGAAAATTAAGAAAACCCTAAAAAATTGCTTAAATGCTTATTCGGTTGAATTCGGGTTTTGGGCAGAATTGTTGTGCAACTTGTTTTGAGTGTAACTCATTCGCTTCTCATCCAAATGAGGAGATCTTTCTTGTTCTGGAAAGATATTTGAGTGTACTTCATTTCTCATGTTTTGACTAGTTTCTAATTGTATGTGTAACTATGAGAAACGAGGGCTTCTTTATGATTGTTGTTTCTAGGGTTTTCGTTGTTGGAATATTGCCACAGTTTGGTAGATTGCCCGTATATTGAGCTACAGACCTCCAATGATGTTGTTTCTTAAACCAATGGAAAGCCAATAGATAGATCTAAAACTTTTATGTTTACTACAAAGTCCAATTCAGAGGCTAAGACATACATATTTTGCATAGAAGAAGTTTGTTGTGCTGAAATGGTTGCATCACACATACATGCACTCACCTCACACATACTTACACTCACCGCACGCACACATCCATTCACACTCATCGCACACTCTCACACTTCGCCGCACAGCTTGTGCGGCGAGCTCGCACACCTCGCCGCAACATCATGCGGCGAGGTCACTGCATAGACGTGGCACTCACCTCACGCGCGGGCAGCACTCAAGAACACGCTGCGGGCGCACCGTGCGAAGCCTCGCACAACCTCGCCGGCACGTGCTTGGCACTCACCTCACGCGCAGTGTCGCACGCACACACGCACGCGGCGATCGCACCGCGCACAGCCCTCGCACATGCTGTGCGCGCACGGGCGTACAACACTCGCACACCTCGCCACATGTCCAATGCGGCGAGTTATCACTCTATACACACATGTTCTTCACTCATTTGTTTTGCATACACTTCACACTACTTCACTTCACATTTGCACCTCAAACTCACTTTCACTTCATTTCACACACACACTCAACATTTGTACATAGATGCACGGCGAGACCCCTAGGCGAGGTCTCGCCATACACACATAACATGCGGCGAGACCTCGCCGCGAGGTCTCGCCCACGTACACAACACAAGTGTTGGGTTGCTTGTTCTTGTGCATGGAATGGAGAAGGCGTGTTGGCCTTACGCTCAGATGCGTGATGGAGGCTGATGGAAGCGTGATATGACAAGGCGCAAAGGCTTGGACTTCGAGCTGGCTTCTAGCAAGATCTCCTGCATACCTGGATGTTGTACAATCTTTGTGATGGCATTTTTGTAATATTTTATGCATTTTACGTTTGCATTTTTTTTACGTTTCGTAACCTCTATATATAGATGATTAGTTAGCTTTTACGGAGAGACGAATATTCGAGAATTGATAACTATCTTTTGATTTTTGGAGCGGGAAACTGTCTCTCTCTACTTTCTCTCACTAGAATTTCTATCTTCTCTGATTGATCTTTGATGTCAATTCCGATCGACAATTTCATCCGAACGTTGTAATTCACTTGATAATTGAAGCCTACGAAGCAAGTTATTCGGTATAATCTTTTCAATTTTGAATTATTGATGATGAATTGCTTAATTTTGAGAAATATTGATCGTGAATGTGAATTTAAGATTCTAGGCTAGATCTTTGATGTCCTAGGGTTTTGATCGGATAATTGTGAATTTGAACTGTGAAAAGCTATATAATTGACGTAATCTCTATGGAAGAGTTCATACATGTTTTTAATTATTGAAATCTGAGAATTTTTATAATAATTTCACTTGTGTATGGTTGAATTGCACTTCGATTGAGGTCGCCATGCTAGCTCAAGGTTAGATTCACCATTAATAGTGTAATTTGCATAAACAATTGACATGTAACATGACTATGGAGTTCCTTCACTTGTTTTACTTTGTACACGATCCGAGATGTGGTCGTCATGCTAATAGGAGGTCGTTGAGTCTTAAGAATTAGGTGAAGGAAGACTTTGTGAAGCTAGCTTAACATTAGACACTCAAGTTAGGCCTCGCCATGGGAGACTTGGGAAATCGCACGATCAATAGCTAGAAACATGAAGTTGAGATGTTGCGATTTGTATCCATTTTGCTTAGGCCTCAACATGGGAAAAGTGAAATGTTAAGGAGTACAGGGGACACTGTGGTCGTCATGCTAATTGTTTCCTAGCCTTCCAGGCAACAATCGTCTCCTCCTAATTAGATTTAATTGAGGTCAAGTGCATAGCAATCGTATTGAGTTCACAGTAGTCTGATTCATAAACTCTAGGACATCTGTATGAATTCTTGTTATTTTTATCTGTTGTTCTCGCAAGTGTTCTACTATTTTGAGTTTTGATTACTTTTCTTATTTTACTGAGTCTTGATACGGTGCAATCTGCAACACATTTTGAGAAACACTTCGAATTCTTGAACCAAATCTCCCTTCCCTGTGGATACGATTCCCACTCATCACTAATACGTTAGTTTAGGGGTAAAATTGCAAGGTTAACGACACTCTTGTCAATTTTTGGCGCCGTTGCCGGGGAAGGCACGGTTTATGGAATTGGATTTTGTGTTTCTTGAATTTCATCAGTTAATTTCGTGTTGTTCTGTTTTGTTTGTTTACTCTGTTCTTATTTTTGTATTTGTTCTGCTTCCTTGTTATTGTTGTCGCTTGTGGTTTTTGTTTTGATGTCTGTTGTTTACATCTGAGGTTCTTGTTTTCGTGTTTTTTTTTTTCGATTATACTTCACATTTGGTGTTGTTATATGCCCAGGCTACGATCTTCTGGAGATCCTGAGTTTACACTAGACCTTGAACTACAAAAGACTTTGAGAAATCAAGCCAAACAAAGAGGCATGGCTAATCCTGGAGTGAGAGCACCACGTTTTGGTGATCATTATGCCGTGAATTTTGACAACGGATTTGGACAGCAAGATATTGATTTTGAAAGTTACCACATCCCGACTCATATTGTATCGATGATTACTCAAGGTCAATTTTTCCAAGGATTAGACAATGAAGACCCTAATGATCATCTGGACTGGTTCTTAGGTTTGTGTAACACGTTCAAACTTCCACGAGTGGAAAGAAGTGAAATGCACAGAATCCTTTTTCCTCTTTCCTTGAGAGGCAAAGTAAAACATTGGTTCAAAACCATTGGAGGCTCAGATGCAACAATATCTTTTGAGGAGCTTTAGAAAAAGTTCTTGGCGAAATATTTTTCACCAGCTAAGCTTGAGAAGAGGAGAATGGAGATCATGAATTTTCAACAGCAAGATGGTGAATCATTCAAAGAAGCATGGGAGCGTTTCAATGACCTAATCCGTCATGTAATGCAATTACGCTGAGAAGTGGTAAGGAAGTGCATAAGACATCTAAGTCTGAGGATGAGGAGTGTGTTATTGAGGAGGAAAGTGTTCAATTTGAGAAAGAATGAGCCAATGAGGACTTGGCACCAAAGAAGGAGGGGGTGCAAGATAACGGAAATGGTGAAGCAACCAAGAAAGTTAGAGGACCTCCTAGTCCTTACAATTTTCCTGAATATGCACCAAAACCTCCATTTCCTGAGAGAGTGAAGCCAAAGCAAAAGAAAGGACCTCAATTTGATATATTTATAGACTTGGTGAGACACGTCAATGTGAGCTTACCATTATTAGATTTGGTGACTGCAATCCCCAAATATGCGAAGTTCCTCAAAGACTTGATATCCAACAAGGTATAAATTTTGAGATGTGAAGTACCATCACAGAGTATAGTAGAGCATGGATTGGGCATAAGTTGCCACCAAAGTTAAAAGACCCTAGCAGTTGCATTATACCGTGTAAAATTGGAACAAGACTTTTGAGAAAGCTTTGTGTGATTTGGGTGCTGGCATAAATCTCATGCCTCTTTCTATTGCCACTGATGTGTGACTTAAAGGGAGAATTCATCTAGTAGCGGTGACTCTTCAACTGGCTGATAGATCCTTAGTCAAGCCTACTAGAATGGTTGAGGATGTCCTAGTGGGGATTGATAAGTTTACACTCCCAGTTGATTTTATTGTTCTTGATATGGAAGAGGATCCAAAAGTACCTTTGATCTTTGGTCGACCCTTTTTGGCAACAGGTGATGCTGTGATTGGGGTAAGAAACAAAACAATTACTTTTAGAATCAATAATGAAGAAGTTGTTTTTGATGTGAATTATGCCATGAAACATCCATTACATGTTGAATCTTGTTTTGCCATTAAGGCTATAGCATATTCTTCTATGCATGGAATGATTGAGAGTGTTAAGAATGAATTTTCTGTTGTTGATGAATTGCACGTCCGTGAAGATGAAATTGATGAATTTGAGCTAGATAATAAGGATAGGAACATCTTGGCTGAATTTGAAAATGATGTTGAATGTTGTGTGATTGATGAATCCATTTTTGAAATACAAAGTGAGATTGTTGAAGTTGCAAATGAATGTGAAATGAAAGATATTTTGGAAGAAGCATGTACTAATGAATTGAAGGAAAATGTTGAGTGTAAACTTCCAACTAACAATATGAATACATCCGCTGAGGTGAGAAGCACTGAAAGTTTTTGCAGGAATGAGAAACTTATGCCTTCTATCATGGCGGCTCCAAAACTTGAGCTTAAACCTTTGCCTCTATATCTCAAGTATGCTTTTCTAGGAGAGAGTGAAACATTACCAGTAGTGATCTCTTCTAAACTTGAAGATTGGCAAGAGGAGAAAAATTGCTGGGAGTACTGAGGCAATACAAATTGGCTATAGGATGGACCATTGCAGATATAAAGGGCATAATTCCTAGCCTATGCATGCATAAGATTCTTTTGGAGGATAACTCTGTGCCAGTGAGAGATAGACAACGAAGGCTCAATCCACAAATGATGGAAGTTGTCAAGAAGGAAGTGATAAAGTTGCTGGACTTTGGAATGATTTTTCCCATCTCGGATAGTGAATGGGCAAGTCCAGTGAAGTGTGTTCCAAAGAATGGAGGAGTTACAGTTATAAACAATGATGCAAATAAGCTTCTTGCAACAAGAGTTGTTAGTGCTTGGAGGGTTTGTATGGACTACAGAAAGCTTAACAAGGCTACAAGGAATGATCATTTTCCACTTCCCTTTTTGGAGCAGTTGTTGGGCCGAATAGCTGGCTCCTTGTTCTACTACTTTTTGGATGGCTATTCTGGCTATAATCAAATTGCAATTGATCTTAAGAACCAAGAGAAAACAACTTTCACTTGTCCCTTTGGCACGTTTGCTTACAAACGGATGCCATTTGGCTTGTGCAACGCGCCCGCGACTTTTCAGATATGCATGATGGCAATATTCCATGACATGGTTAAGTCGATTATAGAGATTTACATGGATGTTTTTTCCGTCTTTGGAATGACGTTTGATGGTTGCTTGGAGAATCTAGCCAAAGTGCTGAAGAGATGTGAGGAAACTAATCTTGTGTTAAATTGGGAGAAATGTCAGTTTATGGTTTAGGAAGGCATAGTGTTGGGACACAAGATTTCTCATGCTGGAATTGAGGTTGACAGAGCTAAAATTGATGTCATTGCTAAGCTTCCTCTTCCTTCCAACGTTATAGGCATAAGGAGTTTGCTTGGGCATGCTGGCTTCTATAGGCGTTTCATCAAAGATTTCTCAAAAATTGCTAGGCCATTGTGTAGCCTATTGGAGAAGGATGTAAAGTTTGAATTCGGTACTGAATGCGTTGAAGCTTTTGAGACTTTGAAAGCTAAGCTTGTGGAAGCACCGATTATATTCACTCCTCATTGGGGTGAGCCATTTGAGATAATGTGTGATGCAAGTGATTATGCACTTGGAGCTATTCTTGGCCAAAGAAGAGATAAAATTTTTCACACAATCTATTATTCCAGTAAGTTACTAAATGAAGCTCAATTGAATTACACAACCACGGAGAAATAATTGTTGGCTGTTGTTTTTGTATTTGATAAGTTCAGAGCATACTTGTTGGGATCGAAGGTTATTGTTCATACAGATCATGCTGCTTTGAAATATTTATTAGCAAAGAAAGAGGCCAAGCCAAGATTGATTCTATGGGTCTTATTGCTTCAAGAATTTGATGTTGAAATTAAGGATAGTAAAGGCTCAGAGAATGTGGTGGCTAACCATTTGTCAAGGTTGGATTCAGAAGCTCAAGAGGGTTCAAATATTTTGGTGAAAGAGCACTTCCCAGGCGAGCAGGTGTTTGGAGTGAATGAGAAGTCATTGCCTTGGTATGCAGAGATAGCCAATTATGTTGTGGCTGGCCAAGTTCCTTCTTATTTCTCGAGTTACCAAAAGAGGAAGCTGAGAAGTGATGCCAAGTATTATTTATGGGAGGACAATGCTTTGTACAAAATCTGTAGTGATCAAATCATACGCAAGTGTATCAAAGAGGAAGAGAAGGAAGATATTCTGAGAGCATGTCATGAAGGACCGTGTGGTGGACATTTTGGCTCTACAAGAACAGGATTCAAAGTGTTACAATCTGGTTTCTATTGGCCTCATATTTTCTTGGATGCAAGAATTTGGGTTGTCAATTGTTATCGATGTCAAAGGAAGGGGAACATTTCTTCAAGGAATGAAATGCCTTTGAATGACATTCTTGAAGTGGAAATATTTGATGTTTTGGGGATCGACTTTATGGGTCCATTTCCGAAATCCCGAGGAATGGAATACATTTTGGTCGCAATTAATTATGTTTCAAAATGGGTCGAATTCGTAGCTTTAGCTCACAATGATGCTGAGTGTGATTGCTTTCTTGAAGAAACATATTTTCAATAGGTTTGGGGCTCCGATAGCAATCATAAGTGTTGGAGGAACTCATTTTTGTAATAAGATTTTTGAAGCTCTTTTGCCCAAGTATGGTGTGACACATAAAGTATCCACAACTTATCATCCTCAAACGAGTGGCCAAGTTGAAATCTCAAATCGTTAGATTAAGAGGGTGTTGGAAAAAGTTGTTAATCCAGGACGAAAGGATTGGTCCATGAAATTGGATGACGCATTGTGGGCATACAAAACTACTTACAAAACTCCTATCTGTGCTTCTCCATTTCGGCTTGTGTTTGGCAAGGAGTGTCATCTCCCGATAGAGTTGGAACATAAGGCATACTGGGCAATTCAGAAGTTGAATATGGATTTGTCTGGAGCTCAATCAAAAAGGATGCTAGAATTGAATGAATTGGACAAGTTTAGATTCAATGCTTATATGAGTTCTAAGCTTTACAAGGATAAAACAAAGAGACTACATGATGCGAAAATCCAATCAAAAAGTTTTGCTCCTAACAGTTGGTGCTATTGTACAATTCTTGTATAAGGCTTTTCCCTGGGAAATTGAGGTCACAATGGAGTGGGCCATTTCGAGTTGTCAATGTGAAGCCATACGGTGTTGTGGAGATCCAAAATGATAAAAATGGTAACACATGGAAAGTGAATGGTCACAGGCTTAAACCATACTTGACTTCTCGGGACAAAGGCACCGCTAATCTAGTACAGGCTCCCCAGGAACTTTTCTTGGATGATTCTTTACCTTCACAATGAGCCAATGAGCATGGTCGGGCTGTGGACCGTAAACCAAGCGCTCCTGGGAGGCAACTCAGATTTTGTTTTCTTTGTTTTCCATTATTTTGTTATGATTACCTTTACTTGTTAATCTTAGTTTGTGTAGAACGAATCGACAATTCATGACACAATCTCATAACTGGTTGTTAAATTGTGCAGATTATCAGAGGGATTATGGTAATCGATGATAAAGGCATGTAGTGAATCTTAGCTACTCACTAAACAAGGGTAAGATGAATTCCACATTTTCTACAACCAAGGTAAATGCAATTATGGAGATATTATACAAGGGTAAGATGATAAAGGCTGGTTGTTAAATCTTGATGCTAGACCCGTGAACTTAAGTGCATGATTGGTTTGTAAGATTCCAATAATTGAGTGAAGGAGGTAAAAAGGCATGACATAAAGAGAATGGTCATTTATTGCCTATATTGTCCGTATGTCTGTTTTGTTTTCAAGTTTTATTCACATGTGCTTGTTTGATAGCTAGCATGGAGATATTATGTGTTGCACATCCTCTATATATTGCCTGACCTCTTGTTTACTAATGCTAAATCTTTGATAGTGATTTTTCTTCCTAAGGTGATGGCTTACACTTACCATAATCCTTATGAGTATGCAATATTCAGTGAAGATCTGGGCACTACTTCATCTTCATCTTCTTCTTCTTCAGCCGATGAGGATACGATGATTGATTATGAACCAGCTCACTCACCCCAATTTGTTAATATTCGTGCTGAGAGCTTATACAATAGATCACTCAATAGAGACTGTATCATCGAAACACCATTTGAAGATCATGAGTTAATTAGAATGCACAATTGGGAACATTTCGCAAGAGCATCTGTGGTTGTGGATATGGAGATTGTCCGAGAATTCTACGCCAATTCCAATGTAGATAGTATCCACTCCGTATTTTTAAGAGGGAGGTATTTACAGGTGAATAGCCATAGAATCAATATGCATTTTCTCATGCCAGACTACCCCTGTGATATGTACAGTCGTTTGGTGTGAGCGGAGAACACAGATCATTTATTGGCTACTGTGGCACTGCCTGGTGCTAACTGGGTGAGAAATGTAAGGAATGCAGCACTATATGTATCCACGAGTGAATTGACAGCTGAGGCGAAGATGTGGTTACTCTTTATCAATTCTAAGCTTTTACCCACTTGTCGGACTTCTATAGCATCTAAGGAGAGAGTTTTGTTGATATATGCCATTCTGCATAATTTTTCTATTGACAATGGAAAATTTATGCTTGGATACATACGGCGTGCCCAGCGCTCTGAATTTGCACCAATGTTCTTCCTTGCTCTGTTAACAGCAATGGCTCGAGATAAGGGCATTAACATTTCTTCCACCGACAATCCTCAAAATCCTCTTGGCCTTATGGGGACACCTCAATGGCCTAGTTATCTGGAGGAGGAAAGGGTAGCAAGACTCTCCCGAGGATAGTCAAAGGCCAGGTTCATTTACTTTTTATTTTTTCCGCCCAGGGATCGTGACTTATGCAAGTGTGGGGGGGTGTTGAATTGATTGAAGATTGTGATGTGGGATTTGAAGAAGATGGTGTTATGTTGTTATTGTCATTTTTTAATGCATTTAGAGTAGTAGTAGCAGTCTTTGAGTTGTGTGTTGTCATGATAATTTTTATAAAAAGTTTTCGTAAAATTAGTGTATTAGTTTATTGTTTATGTGTTCAGGTTGTTTTGGTGATGTGTGAGTTTATTAGCTAATAATGTAATAGGTATGTTTGAGTTTAACGTGCATGACTACATTTGGCTAAAAGGAGGATGTTGTCGAAATTGTATAAAATGAGTTGCTTTGTTTCGTGTTGGCTATTATGCCTCTGTCATTGTCTTAATTTGCCGTTTCATGGATGTGAGCACTTAAGTTGGGAGGATGTTGTCGAAATTGTATAAAATGAGTTGCTTTGTTTCGTGTTGGCCATTATGCCTCTGTGATTGTCTTAATTTGCCGTTTCATGGATGTGAGCACTTAATTTGGAATTTATAGCTTTCTCATCGTCGATGTTTATGTTTGGTAAGGGTTCTAAAATGTGATTTGATGATCTTGAAAAAAACATGCTAGAGCTTGGTATTCTGATGTTTTGGAGAAAGGTGCAACCGAAGTGAAAACTGGCTTGCCTTTCACGTGAATTGGAATGACATAAAGCTGAATTCAACTTTGGTTTGTAGTGGCATGTGAAGGCATGATTTTGCATGTGGCAGAGAATGGGTAGGATAGGTTCACATGAATTAGATAATCATAGCCCACATTTGTTTGTTTGTTGTAGATATAGTCTTGTGAGTTGTTGGAGTGCATTCATTTTCATGCTTAGATGTTTTGACCGATTGCATGTGCTTAACACTCTTGTTCTATAAATGCCAACTACCATTGATAACATTTTAAGGCAAAATCAAGACTATTTTGATGAGCTAAGAGTCGATCAAGAATTTTGTGCAAGCAATTATCACTCTCCAAATCCCAAGTCCTCCAAGAAGTTTTAAGTGTCTTCATTTGAGGTATGTTCTTCTTGTTTACATTTTCAACTTGTTGCTTCTAAACCTTTTGTAAAGTGGAGCTAGTAAGAGCATGGAAAAGATTATGTTGTTGCTAGGTTAATGGAAATGATGAGTTTAGAAGAATTCATGTTGCTTGGCCAAAGAGTACATGCATGCTAAGTGGGGGTTGGTTTTATTGTGTATTTTTAATCTGCCCAGCTTTACCACGTTTCTGTAAATTGGCTATAACGTGAGCATGGTATGTCCAAATGAGTTGATTCTAGTTGGGAAATTTCGTTAAGAGGTTGGGCTACACTTTTCATGTTGAGCACTTTTGCCAATTTTGAATGGAATGTAGTTTAATTCCGAAGACAAGGCAGTATTCACATTGATGTTGTGGTCTGAAGATTTCTGATTACGCCATGTTTGGTATGTTTCGGTATTTTGGCCTTAACTTGCTCATTTCTAGTCCAAATGGGGTGATTGTTGTCCCCACATTTAGATAAGCAATTATTCTACAAATTTTCAGTTTTACGTTTTCCCAAATTCGAATTGTATGATTATGGATGTTGCACATTTTCATAAGGATCCAAGCTGAAATTAATGAGCAATCTGCCTAGATTACATTTCGGTAGTAATAAGACTATAACTTGGTCATTTCTTGTCCAAATGGAGTGATTCCAGTTCTGAGAGTTAGCCAAGTTTATGTTCTTCAACTTTAATTTTTGAAAATTTTGCTAAATCATCCTTGTTGGCATGTTTTTCTTTCTGGAAAGTGGAACATGAAATCTGAAATTCTGCTTTGAGTAATTGGTTCATTTTGCCATTAGGTTTGTTGCTACGATGTTTTATCTTAAAAATTCTACCTTGTAATCATAGTTTCAATATTTTATTGCGATATTTCTTGTGGTAGGAGAGTTTTCATGTATATGCCTATTTGTGGAAATGGATGTCGGGTCATCATGTTACATTTCAAGGTTCAAATTTTTGTGGATATTGTTTTCATGAAGTTGGATATGGCTGAATGGATTTTGGTTGTTGACAGGTATGGCACCTAAGAAAGATTCAACTTCACAGAAGGCTTCTACTTCGAAGAAAGGAAAAAGCAAAGCTCAAAAACCACTTGTTGACTCTGATTCTGATTACTGTCCAGACGAGGATGTGCCATTGTTTGAGGACCCTCCACAATACACAATGCAAGCTACAACTCCGAAGAAGAGGAAGGGTCCGTCCGATCAAGCTGGTGAACCATCAGTGTTTGTAGACAAAAGAGCTAAAAAACGATAGGAACAAGTGATCGGTACGAAGAAGCTACACCTGGAGGGAGCATTCACGGTGGAGGGAGGCATGTTTCAGGAGTTGAAGCAGTTTCACTATTTTGATCAAAAGCTCACGAGTGCTCCGGGGTACTGTAATGCTAGTCTGGCAAGGAGTTCTTTGCTAATGCTAAGTATCCAAATACGGCTGGGGAATTTTACGTGAGGGGGAAATGGGTGCAGCTCACAAGTGAAATCATTAATAATCATCTTGGTACTCCTACCTTTTCTCATGATCCTTTGCCATTCCCAGAAGGTGACGAGTACGACCAAGCTTTGACTGAGGAGCTTGCTTTGCCTAGAGCGACTTGGGAATTAAACACAAAGGGTGATCACAAGCATCTTCGTGGGGGGTGGTTGCGCAGTGATGTCAAGGTCTGGCTTCTGTTTGTTCTGTCACGTCTTATGCCGAGTTTGCAATCAACCGAAGTGTTACGCAATCGGTTGTTCATGATATTAGCTATCCGTGGGCGAAGATCGATTGATGTTGGGCGTATAATTCTTTCTAGGTTACAATCTGGTATAGACACTGATAAAGCAGCTCTTTACTTCCCAGTTCTGATTGAGGAGATTTGTCTGGCTCAAGGGGTGGACACAGAAGCTGGAGAGTGGCGACAGAATCCAGGCCCAATTGGTACTCCACTCTATATCAAGTATCTGCAAATGGAAAAGGAAAAAAAGAAAGCAAGGAAAGCAGGGGCTAAGAAGTCTCAGAGCAAGTCTAATCCTTTACCTTCTGAAGCAACTGAAGAACCTCGACCGTATGATTTCACTTCTTTTCAAGGAGCATTGCAAGATTTTCAACATTCTGTGGACACTCGCTTTCAACAATTGGATGAGAGGCTAGAAGGGATGCATGAGCAAATAAATGACATGTATCAAGATTGATCTTCACACTCTTCTAATATGATGGAAAAGTTGGATGACATGTCTTCTGTAGCTCAACAACAATTCGAGGTATTATATCACAGGCAAATGAAAATGCAGCTGGAGCTAGATAAGTGCAACAAGATGGCTGCCTACTACCATTCTGATTCGGGTCCTCCAAAACCAACTCCGACTTCCGCACAACTAGCTGGGTATCAGATTCCTAATTTGTCATGTGAAGTCGTTAGTGGAATCGTACATGAACTTCCACCTGGAGTTCCGGCCATGCCTGCACTTAATCCGTTGCCAACATTTGGCCAAATACCTCCAATGCCTCGAACTCCCACTTTCATACTGAATCTTGATTTTATGCCTGCAACAAGGATCGCATTGATCGGTTCTGGACAGCCTTTGGGAGGACCAATTCATGGTCCTTTTCACTATGTGGCACGGCCTTTAGGTGCTGTTTCGTTTACAACGACAGCTTCTTTTTCATCTCCTTCTTCATCAGCACCATCATCTTTCCAGGGAGCCCCTCCTTCGTGGACTTTTACATTGTGGACAATGTTTATTTCAAGTGTGGGGGGGTGGACGATGTGTTATTGGCTGGTATGTTTGGTGCTTCATGATTGGTTGCTGTGATTTTTATTTCTATGGTTGTTGAGATTTGCTGCAAGGCGGGTTGGTTAATTTTTTTTATGTGGGTGCTTTGTTTTGATGATGGGGGCATGTTTTGTATTGATGATGAGGGGGGTCAGATTCTAGAAGTTATTTCGTTGCGTTGTGTAGTGGTTATGAGTTTGGTGTGAAATTGTTGGCAAGTTCTTTGAAGTTGTGATGTGAATTGTTGAAGTTCTTGAAGCTCTATGAAGTAAGTGTGCTGTTTAGGGTGGAGAAGAATGTTATATGAGTCATAGGGTGTATTTTGTTTTAGTGAATTTTTAGTGTGCTAATATGAATAAATGTATTTGAGGCTTGAATAAAATGTTTAGAGTGTTTAGGAATGTGTTGTGAGTAGCAAGTAGAAGAAGAATGGACACTAGGTACTATGCTTCTGCTCCTCTGTTAAGCTATGTTCAAAGTTTGTAGTTCATCAAAAATGTTTTATTTTTTTTGCATGCGAAAAATTGTTTTTCCTTGATTCCAAACTTGATAGGATCAGTAAATTTTGTTAATCAAGGCATCATGTTAAAGTAAGATAGATATGCCATGCAAAATCAATCTTGGACTTAGGAGGAATCTGGTTCAATTTGTTCTTTTGATATGCATGACCTCGGTGTTTTGGGTGCTCGTGCATACATAGTCCCTTAAAGACATCCAAGAACTTTTAGTCACACAGGAAGGGATATGGAGGAAAAGCCTTTGGCAATTGCGAATGAAAAGCCGAAATACCCTTGGCAAGCTAAATGGGAAAAAATAGCCATAAAACCAAGGCGAACACACCAATGTGTGTGATAAGCAAAATGCACCAAAGAGCAAAAGAAAAAAAAGAGAGAAAAGAAAAAAATAGAAAAAAAATGAATCACTTGATAAAAGCACCAATGTCCGACCATTGATCTTGTGCGATTCTAAAGTTCTTGTGTGTGGATATGGTGATTGTTTATGTATTGAGATGTTCTGAAACAAATAGGGAATGCATGCATTAGAGTAGGTGGACAGGAATTCCTCAGCACACACTTGCACGCATGACATTTTGGTCTTTATTCGTCGTGCCTTGGTTGATAATTTGTGCTGAGATTTGATGGTATGGAGTCGAGGATATGTCGTGAGTTTTGTGCATGAAAATTTATTTTGATGAACTCGGAGGAGAGCAAGTTGGATAGGGGAGCAAGGTATAGTGTAGAAGTGGTTCACGTACATGAAATGAAATATTTTCTTAAGGGCAAGCAAAGGTGCAAGTGTGGGGGAATTTGATGAGTTGGTTTTCGACCGACTAATATGTGTAATATCTCTTGGCTTTTGCCTTGAATTTCATGCAAATTGTGTAGTTATTTGTGCCATTTTATGCATGCATGTGGTTTGCAATTTGGTAATGTTCAAGTGTGAGGAAAAGGGCAAAAATGATGATGAAATGTAGTAATATACGTCTAGATGGAAAATTAAGGAAACCCTAAAAAATTGCTTAAATGCTTATTCGGTTGAATTAGGGTTTTCGGCAGAATTGTTGTGCGAATTGTTTTGAGTGTAACGCATTCACTTCTAATCCAAATGAGGAGATCTTTGATATTCTGGAAAGCTATTAGAGTGTACTTCATTGCTCATGTTTTGACTTGTTTCTAATTCTATGTGTAACTATGAGAACCGAGGGCTTTTTTGTGATTGTTGTTTCTAGGGTTTTCGTTCTTGGAATATTGCCAAAATTAGGTAGATTGCCTATATATTGAGCTACGGACCTCCAATGATGTTGTTTTTTAAACCATTGGAAAGCCAACAGATAGATCTAAAACTTTTATGTTTACTACAAAGTCCAATTCATAGGCTAAAACATACATATTTTGCATAGAAGAAGTTTGTTGTGCTAAAATGGTTGCATCACACATACATGCACTCACCTCACACATACTTACACTCACCGCACGCACACATCCATGCGCACTCATCGCACACACTCACACTTCGTCGCACAACTTGTGCGGCGATCTCGTACACCTTGCCGCAACATCATGCGGCGAGGTCACTGCATAGCCGTGCGCACATGCGCGCGTCACTCATTCCACACACGCTGTGCGCGCACGGCGCGCAGCCTCGCACTCCCTCACTGAGCACGCGGCAGTTACGCACAAGCCGCGCGTGCCTACGGGCTGCAGTCTCGCACGTACACACGCACGCTGCGCGCGCACCGCCCTTAGCCATCGCACATGCTGTGCGCGTACGGGCGCGCAGCACTCGCACACCTCGCCGCACGCATGTGCGGCGAGATCACTCACCTCGCCGCATGTCCAATGCGGCGAGTTATCACTCTATACACACATGTTTTTCACTCATTTGTTTTGCATACACTTCACACTACATCACTTCACATTTGCACCTCAAACTCACTCTCACTTCATTTCACACACACACTCAACATTTGTACATAAATGCACGGCGAGACCTCTCAGCGAGGTCTCGCCATACACAAATAACATGCGGCGAGACATCGCTGCGAGGTCTCGCCCACGCACACAACACACGGCGAGGTCTCGCCGCGAGACCTCGCCTACACACACACACAAGGCGAGACCTCGCCACGAGGTCTCGCCTATCAAATGCACAAGCGGTGAGACCTCGTCTTGGGAGTTTTTTTAGCATGAAAAAATTGGCTAAGTGTTGGGTTGCTTGTTCTTTTGCAGGGAATGGAGAAGGCGTGTTGGCCTTAGACTCGGTGGTATGATGGAGGCTGATGGAAGCGTGATATGACAAGGCACGAAGGCATGGACTTCGAGCTGGCTTCTAGCAAGAACTCATTCATACGTGGACGTTGTACAATCTTTGTGATGGCATTTTTGTAATATTGTATGCATTTTACGTTTGCATTTTTTTTCGTTTCGTAACCTCTATATATAGAGGATTAGTTAACTTTTACGGAGAGACGAATATTCGAGAATTGATAACTATCTTTTGATTTTTGGAGCGGGAAACTGTCTCTCTCTACTTTCTGTCACTAGAATTTCTATCTTCTCCGATTGATCTTCGATTTCTATTCCGATTGAGAATTTGATCCGAACGTTGTAATTCACTTGAGAATTGAAGCCTACGAAGAAAGTTATTCGGTATAATCTTTTCAATTTTCAATTATTGATGATGAATTGCTTAATTTTGAGAAATATTGATCGTGAATGTGAAATGAAGATTCTCGGCTAGATCTTTGATGTTCTAGGGTTTTGATCGGATAACTGTGAATTTGAACCGTGAAAAGCTATGCAATTGACCTAATCTCTACTGAAGAGTTCATACATGTTTTTAATTGTTGAAATCTGAGAAGTTTTATAATAATTTCACTTTTGTTTTGTTGAATTGCACTTCGATTGAGGTCGCCACGCCAGTTCAACGTTTGATTCACCATTAACAGTGTAATTTGTATAAACAATTGACATGTTGTATGACTATGAAGTTCCTTCACCTGTTTTACTTTGTACACCATCCGAGATGTGGTCTTCATGCTAATCGGAGGTCGTCGAGTCTTAAGAATTAGGTGAAGGAAGACTTTGTGAAGCTAGCTTAACATTAGACACTCAAGTTAGGCCTCGCTATGGGAGACTTGGGAAATCGCACGATCAATAGCTAGAAACATGAAGTTGAGATGTTGCGATTTGTATCCATTTTACTTAGGCCTCAACATAGGAAAAGTCAAATGTTAAGGAGTATAGGGGACACTGTGGTTGTCATGCTAAGTGTTTCCAACCCTTCGAGGCAACAATCGTCTCCTCCTAATTAGATTTAATTGAGGTCAAGAGCATAGCAATCGTATTGAGTTCATAGTAGTCTGATTCATAAACTCTATGACATCTGTTTGAATTCTTGTTATTTCTATCTGTTGTTCTCGCAAGTGTTCTACTATTTTTAGTTTTGAGTACTTCTCTTATTTTACTGAGTCTTGATACGGTGTAATCTACAACACATTTTGACAAACACTTCAAATTCTTGAACCAAATCTCCCTTCCCTGTGGATACGATCCCCACTCATCACTACTACGTTAGTTTAGGGGTAAAATTGCAAGGTTAACGACACTCTTGTCAAGTCACATATTGATTCTTGAATGTACATATGTTTAAAAACTCAAGACACATGATCGGCAATTCCTTATTGTTTAATAATTTGGAAATAATAAATAAAGGACATGTTACTTTTGGAAATGATAAAAAGGGAAAAATAATGGGTGTTGGCAATGTAGCCAATAATAATAGCAATGTGATTAAGAATGAGCTTTTGATTGATGACTTGAAATTCAACTTGATTAGCATACGTCAAATATGTGATAAAGATTTTGATGTATTGTTTAAATGTGAAAAATGTGTAATTATTGATCCAATAGATAGTAAAATCATTCTTACCGGCTCTAGGCACAACAATGTGCATACTTCTCATTTATGTGATATTATGGAGGAAGACATGAAATGTTTTAGTGTGGTACATGAAACAACTTTGTTGTGGCATAGGAGGTTAGCTCATGTGGGAATAGATTACATAAATAATCTAGTCGCTAAAGAACTAGTTAGAGGCTTACCTAAACAAAAATATGAAAAAGATAAAGTGTGTGATTCATGTCAATATGGAAAACAAACTAATCGTACATTCAAACCTAAAAACATGGTAACCGCTTCAAAACCCTTGGAGTTAATACATATGGACTTGTTTGGACCCTCACATACTACAAGTTTAGGTGGTAAAAGATATGCATTTGAAATAGTAGATGATTATTCTAGGTACACTTGGGTAATACTCTTGGCACGTAAAAGTGGTACATTTAAAGAACATGCAAGATTGTGTAAAAAGGTTCAAAATGAGTTAGGTGTAATACAACTTAAGTGATTTTTCTATTTTGAACTTGCATTAGTTTCTTGTGTTTCCTTGTTGACACTTTGATGTTCTTTATCCCGTTGTTCCTTTTAATTAACCATTCTTGAATCTTGCTATTTCCTTTGGTGAAGATTAAATTGTGCATTAATTCCTATGGTGCATAAGTATTCAGCAAAACGGTTGCTCATGTGTGCATAAATTGTGCCTTCACGTGTAGTGTTGTATAGTGCATGTGGTATGCCTAATATGCATGTTGTGTAGCAAGAATGCATGGGTAGTGCATGGGCTGTGCATATGGTGCATGCAAGTGAGTGCAAAGGTGTGCACAAGGTGCATGCAAGCTAGAGCATATGTGTGTACCTATGTAATGCAAGTAATGTGCAAGAGTGTGCAAAAGTTGTGTGCTACAAGTAGTGCACGTGGTGCGCTTTGTAATTCATGAGTGTGCGGCAATGCCTTTAGTGAAGTGCATATTCGTGCACGCTCGTGCACTACCTTATGCAGCGTGTGCGGCGACTCATGCATGGTGTGTGCGAGTGATTGTGCAGCGATGCGACGAAGCCCGCGTACGATGCGTGCGGTGAAATGCATACACTTGTGCCCAATGTGTGCAATGGTGTAACACACATGTACAAACGTTATCAGCATAGACACACACACTTACATACATTTCAGCCTTCTTTTCTAAATAACACAACACACATTTCTTCACTTAAGCTCACAACTCACCCACAATTTCACACGAAATCTCACGAACACCACAAATGCTAGATAGAGCATACACACGTCACTTGTTTACCACTTTCGGCCCCCTTTTTATCATGTAAGAATCCACACCCTTTGCACAAGCTCACTAATAGCTATCCCATTTATGCATATAAGTGCAATAAAACACGCAAAAGTCAAGAAAAAACAACATTATCAAGTCAGTATAAAAGTATAAAACTGACTTATCAATTTCCCCCATACTTGAACTTTTTCTTACCCTCAAGCAAAACCCACACTTCTCATTTTTATCACTCGCATTCAACACATTCTCCCCTGATTCACAGTGCCCATCACCAAGTTTATCAAAACATTTTTTTCACACTCTAAAACAAAACTTCTCGAGTAGTCCAAGCTCCAAACTATATAAATTCATCACACTTTATCAACCAAAGCATAACGAATAAAGACCAAAATGTCATGAGTGCATGTGTGTGCTGAGGAACACCGTCGCCCTTTGCTCTCCCTCTATGCACTCCCCCTTGGCTTTCCTCTACTTATTCAATACACAACAATCTCCATGTCCACACATATGACTATGTACCTTACATAAGATCAATGGCACCCTATTGCACATTGGTGCTTCTAGCAAATAATTCAACATTTTTCTTTCATCTTTGCACTTTGGTGCAACAATTTGCCACACCCATTGGTGTTTGGCTTCCTGGGTTTTGTAGCTTCTTTTTCCCACTTTACTGCCAGGGTCCTATGGCTGTTTATTGCCAACATTACCTTCCAGGGTCTTATGCCTTTTTATTCCCAGTTGCCAAAGTCTTTTTCTCCATATCCTTTCTCATGTAAGTGCATATTCATAGATGTCTTCAAGGGACTATTTATGCAACAATGCTGAAATGCAGGGGAAAAAACATAGAAAATGAAACAAGGTCAACGCAGTTTTTGATATGGATGTAGATCGAGGCTTGATGTCCTGGATCTTCGAAACCACACTTCTTTGGATCGTTGTTAGCAAAACTCGAACAAGACTCAAAACAACACAAGCGGAAATAACAAACAAGAACAATAAAGATATGGAAAACAAAAAGGAATGACTTGAAGCAATCAAACCCCTACGCCTTTTACAAAGAATTTGGCTCAACCCGTGTAAATCATGAGTTAAACTAAATTGATTTGGCTTGTTATTAAAATCAAGAACTTGATTAAGCTCACCTAAAGGTCTCGCTAAAGGTTTGCAAAATTACAATGAATATGAAATTTGAACTTCAAGGTTTTGATAGCACAAAGTGTTAATCGGAATTAGCAAAGCTAAAATTCTAAAAATTCTCTCCCTTAGTTTCACGAAAACTTACCTATAAATAGGCTAAAAAAATGTGAAACCCTAATGGTAATCAAGTACAACTTGACTTCTTAACTAGCTAACTAACAAACTAGTTTCCTAAACCAACTAACTAAGCAAGAGTCGGTTTTCCCCTTTAGAAGCAAAACACAATTTTGCTTTCTAAAAAACAATGATTTTCCTATCTAAATTACTATTCATTATCATGCAAGATAATTAGGCCAAGTAATTAACTTAATTAACAATTAAAAACGCAAAGGATTAAGCCCACAAAATATTATTGGACTTAATTAAAACAACATAATAATAAACCCTAATTATTAAACAATAGCGTGATCCAACAATGTAAACCCCAAGTTCACGCCTTCTTGGTCTTCCATTCGGCCATGTGGATTTCTTCAAGTGGAATTTCCTTAAGTTCCAATGTAGAACTCTTAGAAACATCTCCATGAATTGTTATTGAAGAAACATGCCATAAAACTCCATGTTGAGATGGTTCGGCCTCCATGTGATGAAAATCTCCAAAAGCTTCACAATATGTTGACAATAAGTTGTGCAAGGCTGCCTTTATTCTTTTACTCCTTGATCTTGTCATTGGTCCATCAAGATTCTCTAATGGATCATGCGAACTCGGCCTTGGCACCATGGACATAGGCGGATTGCTATCAGTTTTCCTCCTATGTCTATTAAGATTGTTTGCATGGCATCTCTATCTTACTTTGACATCATGTCTTGACCAGCAAAATGTGCTACATTTATCAAGCTTGGTGCTTTAGACAAAAACCATTTCGCATACTTAAAGAAATATAAGTTGATAAACTTGGATCATGGCATAATGAATTCGGAGACAAATGCCTAAACACAGAATGATTTGACACTATTTTCCAACACTCATGCAACACATTCAACTCATTTGATTCATTTTATTTCAGCACAAACACTACATTCCATTTAAGCCCAACACAATCCTATTATTGCACAACACACGTACAAAAACTTACATCTCCCAGCAACTCAACACTCTCCACTTACAAGTCATCATTCTATCATTGTCATAAACCCCGCATACTACATTATAGCTCCAACAAACATTCCCAATGCTCAACACTCAAACATTCCATGGATAGATAAGTGCTGTCACAAAAATTTCAACTACACATAGCTTGTGTTCACAACATTACTTATTCACAAAAATTTC
Organism: Ophiorrhiza pumila; assembly: GCA_016586305.1. Lineage (NCBI taxonomy): Eukaryota > Viridiplantae > Streptophyta > Magnoliopsida > Gentianales > Rubiaceae > Ophiorrhiza > Ophiorrhiza pumila. Next base: position 20,440,937 of record BLIW01000011.1, read on the forward strand.
AAAATTTTGCAAAAAAACATAAAACTTGCACAAAAAATGAAAAACATAACATATACGTGGTATAATATGCAAAAGCTCAAAATAACACAACAAAACTGAAAAGTAGCATGCTTTGCATCACATAGCACAAAACACCATAGCAACATTCACTCCCCCATACTTAAAATGTACATTGTCCTCAATGTAAAGTAAAGATAGTTTTAGGAGCTCCCTGGTGTTGATACATCATAAATTCTAATGTTTGCTTGGTGGAGTGTCTTTTTCCATAGGTCCCTTTTGAATGAAAAACTTGGTACACAAAGTGAAGCAAAACTTTTTAGAAATCACTCACTCAAGTACACTACATGTTGGTGCAAGGTAGACATGACATGGAGGTAATATGCACGCAAAGTGTCGCGCACTATGACTAGGAATAATGGTGGTGTAAAACTTAACCTCATGTGCATGGCCTATTCTTCTTTCACTTCTGTCATGCGCATGTCTTGACAAACATGAGTGGCCTAGTGAGTATCACAAAATGTAAGAAAACGTAAAGACTATTTTAACCAAAATACTTTATTAAAGCTAAGGGGGACAAGAAGTAGTTCTGGGTTTTGTAAGTCTCCAGCTAGACTATATTCATCAATCCTCCTTCTCCAAAAATTTGAAATATCCATCGCTGTAAAATTCAGAATATCCATCTCTGTACCATAAAGTCGATATTTCATAAGCGTTTCTCTTCCTCTTGTAAGCCACTTGAGAAGTATCTTCAAAGAGGTGATTAAACTCATGCACATCGGGAGCAACCACTTTAACATTCATTTTGAACCACTTAGGCTCCTCAAATGGTCGTTTTCTCCTTCCACCAAACTATGTTCTATAACCCTACAAGGCTCAACTGAGGATTGGACATCCAAGGTCTCAACAAACTCATCAGTAATCTCAAAAATGGATGCATCAAGAAAGCAATTTTCCACTATGTTAGCAATTTCATTAAGAATGCTCACATCTTCTTCATCTAGATTAATATCAGTAAGCTAAAAAATGGATGTATCAACAAAATAGTTTTCCACCATATTAGCAATGCCATTAAAAATTCGCACATCTTCATGATCTAAACAAACATGGGGACTTGTTTGAGCATTCTCTTTCTTAACAACACAAAAACATTCTCATCAATTAACCAGGGCATCTCATACTGCACTACTTGTGAGTCACCGTGCGCACTCTTAGATTCAATCATCGTGTCCAGAATGGATGCATCCACAAAATTTTCAATCAATGTGTTGACACTCTCATTAGCAATTGCAACAATATTTTTGTTCATGCTTTCACGATTATTGATAAGGTGATGATTTTCACCTTATTGTAATCGTTTTTACTTACCTTTTGAGTGTCCTTGTAACGTGTTTTTATGTTGTTTTTACGTGTTTTTAACGTATTTGTAGGACATAAGGGCGTGAGAGGAGCAAAGGAGCAAAAGAACGATGAAAAGCGTTTTCGGAGGTTATTAATCATAGAGGCCAAAATCAGAAGAAAAGATTGAGAAAGATAAAGAAAGATGTGATTTAGGTCAAAAAGGTGATGTAGAATAAATGATGAAGAAATCTGCCAGGGTTTAGTATTTTTATCATATCTCTCAGAATTTACGTCCGAATGGAATGATCAGGTGCCATTGGAAAGTTAAGAGAACGAGCTACAACTTTCCTGTTTTGCGTTTTTCCTAATTCGTTGTGGATAATATAGAAAAACGACTCATATAGAAAAACGGCTCACAACCTCTCCGGCGCTCCGCAAAACTTCTCCAGCGCGCCGAAAAATGCTGAATTAATGAATTTTCAAAAAGTGACAGAGAGCTCCAGCACGCCGGAGATAAACCTCTCCGGCGCGCCTTACGCTGAAAGTCACGATGCTCACAACGAACGTCACGACATTCGCAAACCGTCGCGACGTTCGCAATCGAAGAGAAAGGGGGAGGAGAAGAGGGGAAGAAGGGAGCCAAGAGAAGAAAACCATTTTCTAGTTAGGTTAGATTAGTTAGATTTTAGGGTTTTTCTCTCTAGCTTCTCCACAAGAACACACAATTAGTGTGTGTTCTTGGTGTAAATAGCCCCATTTGTGGAAGGAATTCATGTAATCCTCATGTGCTCAAAACCTTGGAATCATTGTAAAGATTGGATATTTGCTTGGAATCAACATTTGGAGGGCTTTCTCTTTGGTTAAATCAAATGGGTAGTTTCCTTTCTTTGCACTTCTTTGATTATTTCCTTGCTTGTCCATATATATATGTGAAATTATTGTGTGCCATGAGAAGCTAAATTGTTTATTACCCTTGGATTGTGGTTATGTGTTGTTGATATATTGTGTTAATGTGTGGTTTTGTGTTGTGGATAGCTAGGAATTAGGAACTACAATCTAGTTATTACCTCACATTTGTAATGCTTATAGTAGATTAGTGTGTGGGTGATGGATTAGTGGAGATATCTTAGTCCGTTCTTGCCTTCGCCATAATGGGGGAATTGATGGGATATTGAGAATCCGGTGTTAGGTTTTGATGAACTTGGTAAACATGAACTAGTTTAGTCCTTGCCTCCGTCATAAAGGGTGAGTGAATTAGGGAATGATTTTCAAGGGAGTGACTAGGTTCAACCCTTGCCTCCGCCATAAAGGAGGGGTTGGATTAGAGAGTGAATGTTGGATAGACATTAGAGTTTCGGTTGATTTAGTTAGCTAGTCTTTACCTCCGCCATAAAGGGGGGATTGATTAATTGGTCAATTTTCGGTAGGAGACAATGCATTTAGGTCTTTGCTTCTGCTATAAATGGTGGACTTAGTTGAATTGGCTCAATCTTAGTCGTAGTAATTCCATAGGATAAACCACTCATAACACTAACATTTGAGATAACCACATCCAAGGGTATACTTTAATTACTTGATTTTTCTTCCACACATTTTCATATTTATGTTATAGTATTAGTATAGTTTAGTTCATTTACTTGCTTGTTTATACTTCCACTACTTCACACACATTTACACTATATCCAAAAACTTATCCCCTCCCTGTGGTTTCGACCCCTACTTCCTCTAACTACAAAACATCGGTGTCTTGATGTACCTTATATGTCATGAGGATTAGGGTTATATATTTATTTGATTCGGTTAAACCTTAGCTTTTGACCCTAGCTCCAAAACCGCTATCAAATTGGCGCTGCTGCCGAGGAGGTAATTGGTTTTAGGATTGGTGTTTTTGTGTGTTGAGTAGTTGTAAATATTTAGCCTTAATGTTGTGTATGTTTGTTTCTTGTGTTTTCTTTCTTTTCTAGTTTTAATTTTTTTTTGTGTTAGGGTTTGTCCAAATATGCCTAGGTTGTTTGGGGACTTTCTTGAACTAGATCATGATAACCTACAATTTGTGGTGGATGACATTAGACCACAACCTAGGATGTTTGGAGATTTCTCTCCATTAGAATATTGGGACACCAATGAATAGGGACAAAATGAACCTCTAGGATATTCCCCCCTTCCATGCTTTGTGAATGATGAACTTGAGGATAGATATTCTAGGCTTGAGGCTCAAATGGTCGAAATGACCAAAACTTTGAATGATATACAAGTTCAATTGAGTAGGGATGCACATTCATGTAATTGGTGCCAAGGAGGCAATCACACCTTTCAATGTTATTCACATAACATGAAGGGAAGTGATAACCAATGGGACCAAAATTTTTTACCTTTCTCTCACTCGAATCTTGTAGGTCAATCGGGCTATGATGAACAATGGTCAAACCAAAGCTATGAGCACATCACATCTCCTAATTTTGATCACCTTAGGAATGAGGATACACCACACATTGATGCACATGATAGCTTGTGTGAAGATGATTTGTTAATTTGTCAAGAAATAGCTAACATAGTGCATTCATGTGTGATTTTGACATCTTATATGGAATTTAATGATTTGCATGAAATGGAAGATGTCATTAGGTGTATGTGCAATAGGACACCCTTAAATGATTTTGATGCTCAATGTAATGTGAATGAGGGTGAGTCTAAAAATGAAATCCATGTTAGCTTTGATGAGAAAGACATGAATATTTTTGATGAAATAGATAACGTGGTTGAAAATAGCTTTGTTGATGCATCCATACTTGAAATGTCTTATGATGGTGAAGAGACCTTGGATGTAGAGCCTTTAGACAAGCCATGTAGAGAGTCATTGCTTGACATGGTAAGTGAGGTAGCCTTAGGGAAGGTTAAGTCATTGGTGATCCCAATAGACAAAATGGAAGAGAAAGAGGAGGTGCCCACAATGGGGGAGCAAGAGTGGCACAAAGTTGAATTTTTTGAGTTTGCTCCCCACGAACATGAGTCAAGCGCCTCGTCAAAGGGTTCCCAAAGAAGCCCTTGATAGAAATCCATCCATGTCCATGCCAAAGCCGACTTCAAGTGATCATCCATTGACAAATCTTGATGGTCCAATGACAAGAACAAGGAGCAAGAGGATGAAGGAGGCGTTGCAAGCATTATTGATAACTCATTGTGAAGAATTGGACATCTTTGAAGAGAATCATGATCCGGTCCAAGCATCTTCAACCAATGGAGCTTTATGGAACATCTCTTCAATCACAATTCATGAAGAGATGGATCAATCACAATGAAGTCCAAGGAAAGGCGTGTTTGGGCTTTCACTTGGAGGATCACGCCCTTTTGTTTATTAATTAAGGTTTTATTTTTATGTTATTTTAATCCCACTTTGACGTTTTAATTTATTAATTTATGGGCTTGGAATTTTGGTCATTAATAAGTTTACTTGGCCCATTTATCTTGCATGATAAAGGCAAGTAAAGGTTTAGGAAAGTTAAGAAGTCAATTTGAGTTTTGCTTCTTCATGGTTTAGGAAACAAAGGAAGCCAAATTGTATTTGGCCACCTTGATAAAACCGTGTGCCCTAATCCTTATTAGAAAAGGATTAATTTGTTAGTTGTTAGTTTCCAATTCCATTATGGAAAGTTAGTTAGCTTAGAAGTCATGTTGTAATTGACTTAAGATAGGGTTTTTCATTGTAAGGGCCGAAATTACTCCCTATAAAAAGGAGGGCTCTTTAACGTTTTTAATAAGAAGAATTTTGATAAAAGTTTAGCTTTGCTAAAGTGTTTTTGCAGCCTTGAAAAGTTGTAAAGCAAAACGTGAATTAATTCAATTAAGTTTAATTGAGTTTTCATAAGAACCGTGAACCTAGAAGCTAAGACCTTTAGGTGAACTTACAAGTTCTTGATTCAAAGAACAAGCCAAACTGATTTGTTTAGCTTATGAATTTTCATAGGTGATCCGAATCTTTTTGATTCATACGTGGGGGTTTTATTTCTTCATATCAAATCTTTTCGTGTCAATATCTTTTACTTTCTTTGTTTGTTAATTCCGCACCTTGTTGGTTCTTGTTCTTGTTCGTGATAATTTGGTAAGCAACGGTCCAAAGGAGGTGGTTTCGAGTGGTCCAAGGTGCTGCATCTTGATCACTCATATCAGCCCTACAAAAGGCATAGGAGTGCCTATGAAAGGGCATTCTTTTGGTATCAAGATGGCTACTTCGAATCTTGAGGGGGTAACCATAAGAATAAGGTCTAGCTAGGGACTAAATAAACCTAGAACTACATTTTCTTTCCATTTTCTGTTATTTTGTTTAAATGTTAGTTTTTGTGTTAGTTTTGTGTGTTTAGTGTAATTAGGTTAGTTTTTCTTGTAGGAGTTCAAAGAGAATAGTGAATTTGAAAGAATAACTATGAGAGAATGAAAAATATGCATAAATGTTAAAAAGAGCTAAGTGGGAGGGGGATTCATACCCCTTCACAAACTTGCTTAATGCTTTCGTCTTTTTTCACTCTCATGTCCATGGCACACAAACACACGTTTCACTCGATATCACTTCATGATTTTCAATGTTAAATTGCATGAGTTAGCATATGTGGCGAGGCTTCAAAAGCTTGATGTGTGCAATTTTCATATATGTGGTTAATGACACATTCATAGTTTACCTAGCATGAACTCATTAGGACTCAAGTGCATATGAGCCTAATGAATGAGATTAGGATTTGAACATTATTGTGATGCACACCTAGCACAAGAGCACTCACATGAGCACATTGTAAAAATTTTCTCATGCATGCCAAAGAGCGATTTTGAACATTTTTGTTTTGAGTGATTATGTTTGAGTGTCATCTATAGAGCTTATTTGTTTAAATGTTTTCTTCTTGAACTCGTACATGGAATTAGTTTACTTATTTTCTTTCTTTGATTTTTTTAAGGTTTTCCATCCATGAGGAAACAAAAAGAAGAAGGCATCTTCACAACGGCCAAGTTCACATTTTACATGCACAAATGAAGAGATGGCCATAATGCATATTTTAAGTGTGAAAGGGGGGAAGATATTGGTGAAGATGCTTGAAATTGTGCTTCAATGAATACTTTATTATTTGTGGATGTTTAAACGTGAATTTTAGTGTTTTTCTTGTTTAGTTTTTATTTTTGGTTGATTCTTGCATACTCTTGATTACATATTGAGAATTCCTTGTGTGTTTTGAAGTTTTGGAAGTTCCTTGTTGTTGAGGCTTCAAGCTCTTGGATAGAAAATCCGTTGTTGCTATTTTGGGATCCCATAATATCCATAAGTGTTGTGTTAAATGTTAGTTTTCATGTTGTTGTGAGTCTTGTGAAAATTTTTCATTTTTTGTGACTTTGTGAACAATTGTGGATGTTAGTGATTATATATAGTGTATGTTTGTGTTTAGTGTTTGAGTGTTGGTGATGGCAACCAATATGACAAAATGTGTATATTCTAACTTATATGAGATGAGTGTTGTGTAGCCAATGATGTGAATTGTGTTATCTTAGAAACTTGGCTTGCGATAAGGAAAATAACATATTACATAAGGGAAGTCGGGTCCTTGGTGGAAAGTTTGACGTTTTGAGTCTATTGTTAATAAGAACAAGTGGGGAACAAATGAAAATTGACAAATTTGGTTAATAAGATAGGTCGGAGTAACTTGACACTTTGTTAGTTTAACTCTTGGACTAACTTTCCCTAAGAGACATGTGTAGATACTCTAAGGTTTGAAGAAATGAATTGGGTATTATGTGTTGTTTTTAATATTTCGTTGTTCACTTTGAATAAATTCCTCTCCAATGTGAGACTGCTCCTTCACTAACCAAAAAGGTTGAAGGAGAATTCATATGAGATGGAATGGGAAAAAACAGCCACAAAACCCTCGGCATTGCCAAAGTTATGTGTTTTAAGTATTTTGTTATGAATAAGTTCCACTCCAATGCGAGACCGCTCCTTTACTAACCAAAAGGTTGGAGGAGAACTCATATGAGGTGGAATGCAGGTATAAAAAGCCATAAAACCCTTGGCATTCATAATTCGAATAAAAGTGCCAATGATCTTGTAAACCTTTTAGTATCTACATAATGGTCAAAGAGGTGATTATAGGAAAAAGATTAGAACAAAGCTTAGTTGTCGGATCACTTACCTATGGCGTGAAAATGAATAAGTCAAGACCCAAGTGGTACCCATTGCACACACACACAAAATATACTCAACGTGTTGAATATGTACAAAAAGGCACATTGATGACTCTTGTGGACACATGGAATGATTACTTGTCATTTTAGTGAAGTAAGCTATGAGGCATGTACACAAACACTTTTCACGTGCTTAAAAGGATTAGACATATTGTTGAGTAAAGTAAAATTGCCAATCCTTCATTCTTTTTTGTATATATATATGTTGTCGCTCGAGGACGAGTATATATGTGTTTTTCATTATTTTGTTTGGTTGCTCGAGTACGAGCAAGGTTTAAGTGTGGAAGGTCTGATAAGGTGATGATTTTCAACTTATTGTAATCATTTTACTTACCTTTTGAGCTTCCTTCTAACGTGTTTTTATGTTGTTTTTACGTGATTTTAACGTATTTGTAGGACATGATGGCGTGAGAGGAGCAACGGAGCAAAAGAACGATAAAAAGCGTTTTCGGAGGTTACTAATCATGGAGGCCAATATGAGAAGAAAAGATTGAGAATGATCAAGAAAGATGTGATTTAGGTCAAAAAGGTGATGAAGAATAAATGCTGAAGAAATCTGCCAGGGTATAGTATTTTGCTCACATCTCTCTCAATTTACTTCCGAATGGAATGCTTCATGTTTTGGGGTTTTCCTAATTCGTTGTGGATCATATAGACAAACGGCTCACAACGTCTCTTAGGCGCCACACAACTTCTCCGGTGCGCCGAAAAATGCTCAATTAATGATTTTTCAAAAAGTGACAGAGAGCTCCGGCGCGCCGGAGATAAACCTCTCTGGCCCGCCTCACGCTGAACGTCACGACGTTCACAACAAACATCGCGACGTTCGCGGAACTTCGCGACGTTCACAATTGAACGTCGTGACGTTCAACAGCGCTGCAGGCTCTCTGGGACAATTTTGGCCTCTGTTTTGAGAAGACTTCAAGGGCATTTTGGTGACGTCTGGCACACACTTTTTCAGCCCTAATCCATCCCATATATAAAGTGAATATGCAACAAGAGAAGCGAAAGGTAGAGGAGAAGAGGGGAAGAAGGGAGCCAATAGTAGAAAACCATTTTCTAGTTAGGTTAGATTAGTTAGATTTTAGGGTTTTTCTCTCTAGCTTCTCGACAAGAACACACAATTAATGTGTGTTCATGGTGTAAATAGCCCCATTTGTGGAAGGAATTCATGTAATCCTCATGTGCTCAAGAGCTTGGAATCATTTTAAAGATTGGATATTTGCTTGGAATCAACATTTGGAGGGCTTCCTCTTTGGTTAAATCAAATGGGTAGTTTCCTTTCTTTGCACTTCTTTGATTGTTTCCTTGCTTGTCCATATATATATGTGAAATTATTCTGTGCCATGAGAGGCTAAATTATTTATTACCCTTGGTTTGTGGTTATGTGTTGTTGATATATTGTGTTAATGTGTGGTTTTGTGTTGTGGATAGCTAGGAATTAGGAACTACAATCTAGTTATTACCTCACATTAGTAATGCTTATAGTAGATTACTGTGTGGGTGATGAATTAGTGGAGATATCTTAGTCCGTTATTGCCTCCGCCATAAAGGGGAAATTGATTGGGATATTGAGAATCCAGTGTTAGGTTTGATGAACTTGGTAAACATGAACTAGTTTAGTCCTTGCCTCCTCCATAAAGGGTGGAGTGAATTAGGGAATGATTTTCAAGGGAGTGACTAGGTTCAACCGTTACCTCTGCTATAAAGGAGGGGTTGGATTACAGAGTGAATATCGGAGAGACATTAGAGTTTCGGTTGATTTATTTAGCTAGTCCTTGCCTCCGCCATAAGGGGGGATTGTTTAATTGGTCGATTTTCGGTAGGAGACAATGCATTTAGGTCCTTGCCTCCGCCATAAAGGGGGAACTTAGTTGAATTGGCTCAATCTTAGTCGTAGTAATTCCATAGGATAAACCATACATAACACTAACATTTGAGATAGCCACATCCAAGGGTATACTTTAATTGCTTGATTTCTCTTCCACACATTTTCATATTTATGTTATAGTATTAGTATAGTTTAGTTCATTTACTTGTTTGTTTATACTTCCACTACTTCACACACGTTTACACTATATCCATAAACTTATCCCCTCCCTCTGGGTTCGACCCTTACTTCCTCTAGCTACAAAATGTCGGTGTCTTGATGCACCTTAAATGTCGTGAGGATTAGGGTTATAAATTTATTTGATTCAGTTAAACCTTAGCTTTTGACCCTAGCTCCAAAACTGCTATCAAAGATCAACAAGAAGTGACTCCGTGCATTTCACAAGAAAATTGAGAGAAGAAGCATCCAATTAATGACTATCAACATAATCAGATATAGCATGTCATTCACTACTGTTAGAAAAATTTGTAGCACATGCCTCCTGTAAGGTATGTTCTACCAACACTTCTTCTTGCATTTCAATAACTTCATCTTGCATGTCAAAGATTGAATCATCTAGAACACAACATTCTACTATGTTTGAAATTTCAGAAATAATCATGCAATCTTTGTCATCCAACTTTACAGTAGCAACCTCCTTATTGCATGCATTCACTTCTTTAACAGACAAGCAACCATGTTTCACATCTTCATTTATCACATGCATGTTCCGTACTATGGCTCTAATTGAGAAATAGTGTTCTATATGCCTGGGATGATCACTAGCATAATTGACATAAAAAATAACTTGTTCATCATTAATTCTAAATGTTACCATTTTGTTCCTCACACCAATTAATGCATCTCCAGTAGCAAGGAATGGTCTTCCAAAAATGATATGCACTTCATGATCCTCTTCCATGTCAAGCACAATGAAGTCCACTGGCAATGCGAATTTATCTATCATCACAAGCACGTCTTCCACCATGCTTGTGGGATTCAACAATGATCTATCAGCAAGTTGCAAAGTGTACCACCACTGGACGAATTCTTCCACCCAAACCAACGTTGATAGCAATTGAGAGAAGCATGAGATTGATTCCAGCACCAAGATCACAAAGTTCTTTTTCAAAATGTCTTGTGCCTATTTTGCATGGTATGGTGCAACTTCCAAGATACTTCAACTTACGGGGTAAATTATGTGCCACCATAGCCTTGCTACACTCTGTAAGCATACTCGGAGCCTCACATTTAAGAACTTGTTCCTTATTAGATGTAAGATCCTTGAGAAATTTTGCATACTTAGGAACTGCACTCACCAAGTCAAGAAGAGCTAAGATAACATTAACTTGTTTCACCACATTCACGAAACGATCAAAATTATGGCCCCCTCTTTGGTGGTGGTTTCACTCTTTCTGGAAATGGAGGCTTAGGAGCATATTCTGGAATATTGTAGGGGCTTGGTGGGCCTCTAACCTTTTTGGTCACCTCTTTCTTTTCATTCTCCTTCACCTCTTCCTTTTCAGGTACCATGGCCTCCTATGCACAATTATCTTTAACTTCACTCTCAGCTTCATCTTCACACAGGGCGATGTCACCTCTTGTATTGGGAATTGTATAACTTGGGAGGGATCCACTAGGCCTATGATGCACTGCATTTTCTAACTGCCCCATCTGCATTTCAATGTTTTGAGTGTGGCCTCATTACGTTTTATAGTTGTCTCCAAATCAACAAATCTTTGTTCATTTTTGTCCATCTTTTTCATGAGACGATGGAACATATCTTCTATGGATGGCTTCCCTTGGTCTAAAGCATTAGGCTGATGATCAAAGCCAGGAGGTGGTTGCGAAGATCTCCTCTGATCACTACCCTAAAAATACTGGCCTCCTTGGTTTTGATTTTGATATCCCCAATTGTTTGGTCCAACACTATACTGTCTATTGCCCCCAGAATAATTTCCATAATATTGTGGTTTGTTGTAATTATTAACATACTGCAGAGACTCTGTAGTAATAGCACATTCATTCGTGTGGTGCTCTCCCTTGCACAGGCCACAAGATAACACTAGAGCTTTTGCTTGTGTGGCCTTCAATGTATGTACTTGTTTAGCAAGAGCCTCAAACTTAGTACTTAGGGAACTTTCTTCATCAAAGTTTAAGACACCTCTCTACCTTCTACAGTGTGGTTTTCTTGTTTCAGGGAAAAGGTACTCATTCTCAGCTATTTTGTCAAAGAGTTCTCTTACTTCTGGAACACTATTGTCTTTCAATGCTCCGTTGGCACACGCTTTAACCATCATGAAAGATTCAACTGTGAGTCCTTTAAAGAAAGTGTTTAGTTCTTTGATTTCCCCAAGATCAGGGTTAGGACATTGTCAGATTAAATCATTAAAACGCTCCCATGCTTCTTGAAACGTTTCACCCTCATGCTGCTGGAAATTCATTATGTCCATACGCATATTCTCCAATTTGACAGGAGGAAAGTATTTGGCCAGAAATTTCTTTTGGAGTTCATCAAAAGTTGTCACAGCATTTGTTCATCCAATGGACTTAAAGCAATGCTTTGCCTTGCCTCTCAAAGACAATGGAAAGAGAATTCTGTGAACTTAACTTCTTGGCACTTTTTGAAGCTAGAAAATACTGCAAAGGCCTAAGAACCAATCAAGATGTTCATTCGGATCCTCATTATCTAAACGTTGAAAGAATTGGCCCTGAGTGATCATGGACACGGTTTGAGTTGGAATGTAGTAGCTCTTTACATCAATGTCTTCTTGATCAAATGCATTCTTAAAGTTGAAAGCATAGTGATCACCAAATATTGGTGGTCTCACACCTTGATTAGCCATTCTTCTCTCTCTTTCTTGATGTCTCAGAGTTTTCTCCAATTAAAGATCAAGGGAATATTATAGCTCTCCTGAAGATCTCTGATAGCGGTTTTGGAGCTAGGGTCAAAAGCTAAGGTTTAACCGAATCAAATAAATTTATAACCCTAATCCTCACGACATTTAAGGTGCATCAAGATACCGACATTTTATAGCTAGAGGAAGTAGGGGTCGAACCCACAGGGAGGGGATGAGTCTACGGATATAGTATAAATATGTGTGAAGTAGTGAGAGTTAAAACAAGTAATGAAACCTAAACTACCAACAAGAGAAAATAGAAAACAAGGAATAAATGCATCAAGGATAAGGAATCATGCAATGAAGTGTACCCTTAGAGTATTGGTTTTCCTTAACAATAGTGTTTTATGTGGTTTACAAGAATGAGTTAACAAACTAAGAGTGTGACAACATCAATCAAGTTCCACTTTTATAGCAGAAGCTAGAACCTAATAACGTTGACAACTACGCGAAATTGACTTCATAACTAATGCCCCCTTTATGACCTACTTAGACATTAACTAATTCAATAAACTCTCCTATATGGCGAAAGGAAAAGTTTACTTCCTTAATTAATCCGGAATCTAGTGCAACTACCAACTCAACCAAACCCTCAAGTTCAACCGCTCCATTAGGCTAAGGCAACGCCCGAACCAGTCACGCTAATGCTAAACTAATCCCCCAAATTCCTCCTATTGGGCTAAAGGTAAGAATTAAGGAAGAATCAATCTAACAAATTCACAACCAACCCACAATAGATCCCAAACAACCCACTCTAATCCTCCTATCAGGCTAAAGGTAAGATTAAAGCAAGTAATCTCTAAGTAATTTACTGCACTTTAAGAAAATATTCATCATACATAATCTGGCCAAATCGTGCATAATTATGAAGAACACAGCAAAACTTACTTCACAAAGACCAAAAGATAGAACTTAGATATAAATTAAGCACACAAACCCATATTCATAATCTCGGGAGCACAATAGATTTAGCTAAGCATGGCTAAATCAAACATCATCATATTAATGTTAATTAAGCACAATATTGACAACATAAATAAAAAAGAAAGATAACACCTTGAATAGAGAATCCGTAGATGAAATCTTTGCCTCTAAATTAATGAAATCAATACTAAACGATGTTCCCAATCCGTACAGCTTCAACTCTCCGTAAATAGCTAAAAGAATGAAACCCTAGCTATTACAAAGAAGTAAAACCCTTGCTTAATCTCTCTTAAAGTTGTCACACTTTAAAAGCTGTAATCCTAACCCTATTTATATTTAATCTATGAAAATATTCGCACATAAGTCCTTCATGAATGCCTTGTCGGATAAGAAGTCTTAAAGTGGGCCAAAATCGTAAATTTCCAAAAATTAGGTCGTAAACCTGCGTATTTCCCGACGTCCCGACGTCCATGATCGCGCGTCAAAACGTCCACGTACGTCGCGACGTCTAGGGTCTGACATCACGACGTCGCGGCACGTCGCGACGTGAAGGGGTCCCGATGTGGCGACGTAACTCTCTGGAAATTTCTCAAAATTTGTCAAAAAATTCAACCAAAAATCGCATTTTTAACGTCGCGACGTGGGGGGTCTACACCACGACGTGCACCCACATCGCGACGTGAAGGGTACCGACGTCGCGACGTGGAGATTGCACTTCAATGATTTCGCGATCTTTCTTCCATTTTTCCTCCACTTTGCATCCAATTTGACTTCCGTATGATTCTCCTCTTCCAAGAGTACACCATGGTCAACAAACCTACAATTAAAACACTGAAACGAATAAAAACGAACAAGAATGTCCAAAGAAATAAGTATAAACCCTACATAATCGGTGAATAAATTCACCTCATCAATTTCCCCCACACTTAACCTTTGTTCGTCCCCGAACAAACTAAATCACAAAATAACAAACCTAAACAAAGGTCTAAAACAAAAACCCTAACAAAATTCTATCACATAACAACAAAACGCATCCAACTTCATCAATTCGATATAAGAACAAATGTCATATAAATGCCTCATACTCTCAAGTATTCAAATGTCAAGTACACATAATATACGTCTCCAAAAGTTATCAAAGTACATTAATGTACTCATTTTAGACACGTTGAGCCTACCATGTGTGTGTGTGCGATAGGTTCCACCTCAGTTTATAACTCATCTACAATCACGCCATAAATCAGGGTTCCAACACTAAGTCTTCGTCTCAACTTTTCCTCACTAACATATTAACAATTCATTATTCAACTCATATTAATGAGGATTCGCTCGGCAAACTTTAGGTTTATAAATAAAACACTCGTTCCTCCATACTGTCACACATAATTAGGGTATCCCGTGACATCCATCTGGAGTACTGTCTCAACTCCGGGTTTTAGACCCATTCCCACTCATGCAAGTTCTTAATTAACTATTCGTTTAAGAGCAATCTCGCAGTGGAGTGACAATATGTAGCCAAAGTCTTACGGCTTCTAATCTCCGTTACCATCTATATGAGTTCTCTTAGGGTTATTATTAAAAGCAATCTCATAGAGGGATGATAGAATGAGCAAAACAAGCTTAAAAATGCAAAAGCATTAAGTGCAAACAATTATGCAAGCACATTTATTAAAGAACACATTTTAAGCAAGTTATTTAAGTTTCCACTAAACAAATCATTAAAAACACTCCAACCTACTTAATGATTGCAAACTCGTCAATTCCCTCAGTAGTTCCCCTAAGTGCATAAAAATTGTCGACTCAAAATGCTAAACTTTCCATCAAAGACCCGACTCCCTCTAGATAGTATATTATTTTCCTATCCCACAACGAATCTTTTGATAAAATCCAATCATTGGCAACATACCATGTATTACACAAGATCAAAATTTCAAAAATTTGGATACTACACGAAAAATTCCTAAAACCATGGTGTAATTATGCAAAAAGTTATCATTATCGACTTACTTATTTACGAGCTAAAGTTAACTCAAGGAATAACTAATACGAATGGGACATAATTAAAAATTTAAAATAAATCCTAATTCTAATAACGTAATTATTGTCTTAATTTGATGCAAAATAACAAGAAAAACATCAAAATGAAAACAACAAAATAAAAGAAAAATAACATCCAAATAACAACTAAATAACATCAAAATAAAAGAAAAGAACAAATAGAAAAACAAAAGAGCATAACTCCCCCCACACTTAAAATCCACATTGTCCTCAATGTGGGCAAGGAGAAACACCACCTAATCCTGCTGCATGTCGTCACGTGGAGGAGGCTGCGAACTAGTTCCCTCGCCTCTGGAAATCTACCACTGCCTGCTCATCTGACGGGCCATATCAGAAATCTGCGACATCTGATGAGATAAGTTGGCATACACCATCTCTATCTGGTCAAACCGCTTATCAAATTGCGTCGTCTGCTGCGCCATCATAGCCTCCATGTTATCCATGCATATATGGAGGCCTGCAATGTTCATTACATGGCGAGATGGGGGTAGAGGAATGGGCTCCTCGTCCTGTTGCTGTTGCTCTTGCTCTTGCTGTGGCTGCTGCTGCGGTAGTGGCACTGGAGGTTGTCCTGCCCTCTCATAGGAGCTAATCCTATATGTATTATACTGGGCAGTGGTGATGACATCACGCTCTCCACACATTTCATCCGTGCCCAATGCTGACACCCCAGCCGCATGGCACATAGCCATGATCGCAGAAGTGTAATATAATCCTGTCCGTACAAACTGATGTGCCTTCCTGATCTCAAGGTCCATAATCTGTCCATCATCTACAGAGAGCCCTGTCTGAATAGCGTAATTCAAAATAGCCTTGTCGTCATCGCAGGAGGCTTGATGGATGCTGGGGATGAGCTTGCTGATGATAAAATAATGCCAAGATTTGGTGATCTTGGTCATTTGACCTAACTTGAGCTAAGATATCCGGTGCGTACGTGCGACTTGAGAAAGTGGTTGAGCTCAGATATCCAGTAGACAATATCTATTGACGAGGATTTTTGTGGTCATACAAGGTGCGATATGCACTGGCCTCGATGTCGCTCAATCTGTAGTACTCGTTGAATCTTGTGCGACTGACGGGCACATTTACTCCACGCATGCGCAAAATACCCTTCTGTGCATAAGGGTAGTTTGCGTAGAACTCCCGCACCAATGTAGCATTGCCGCCTACAGGTTGGCGGCAAAATTGTTGCCATCGACGATTCCTGATTTGAGTCGAAATTGGTGCGCCTGTGACCTAGATGCTGCGCTCCTCTACCATAACCATGATTGCCAGATACTCATTATGGAATTTCTCCGCCTCCAAGCACATAAAACGGAAATTATCAAACCCCGCCGGATTGGGCTGTGGCAGTGGTGGAGGAGGTGGCGGTGGCGGTGGTGCACCACCTGCGGTAGAGCTGCGTGTCCTCTTGGGTGCCATATCTATCAATACAAGTATATTAAATACAAACCATAAACTAATTGACAAGATAATATGCAACACAATTCGCACAATTAAATAACACCATTACTAAATAACATGTCTCCCCACACTTAAGTGAAAACACGATGTCAACACTAGGCATGAAATGCAAATATTATGACTACACACATGCAAGAACAACAAACTAATCACAAAACACAAAAAATATAACTAATTACTCATTAGAAACAACAATTTCAGCTCCACAATGTACATAAGTTGAAGATCACAATTTTCACAACCTTAAGACAATCAAGAGTTGGTGTGAAGTCAAAAGAATACTATAGAATCATTATAACAAACACATGACATTCATGTGATGTTCAAGCATAAAAAGGTGTGTAAAATTCAAAAGAAAAACTCATTGAAACATTTTAACAAACACCTATTATGCATTAATATTATGATCTTATGAAACCAACCATCAAAATTAATCACCCAACAAAACCACAACAACGATTAATAACATTGTAACAACACGACTAAAATGTACCTGTCTAACATGATTATCCAACACGAATGTGTGCAACCATATAACAGTGAGCAAAATGTGTGTAAAACCGTGTCTAAAAAATTGGCCCAAAACTTCAACAAACCAATTCTTGCTTCAATTCATCACCGAAATTACCACAATACACAATTACAGACTAATGTAACATGATTTCTATCATGAATAAATTATGATTTCATAAGCCGAATCACAGAAATCACAATTTTTCCAACAACCGTGTCTAAACAAAATTCCAAAAATTCAACAATTTAATCCCAGCATCCATTCATCATCACAATTCACTCAATAGTGTAAATAGAACATGTAGATCACAATTAAACACAAAATTGCAACAAAATTAAGAGAAACATTTCGAAATTTACCTCTTGAAGACCAAAAATCAAAATGCAAATTTTGTGTGTTTTGTGATGAAGTAGAGCCCTCTACACCTTCCCCACGTCTCCTGGAATGGATTGGAACCACCAAACTCTAAAGAATTTCACTAGAAATTCGAATTTTTGAATATGAAAGTTTTGAGAAAATTTTCAAAATTTTGAGAAAGTTGGTGTTTTCATCGGTTAAGTTGTGTGGTTTCGCTGTTAATGTGCTCCTAACTCAACCTATAACACTAATGTGGAGTGAATTTGTCGAAAAAACTAGAGAAGAAAAAATTGATTAGAGAGGATTTTAGGTTTTTTCGTTTTGAAGTGGTGAAGAGCGCTTCTGTTCTTCGTATAAAATCCAATTTTTGCCCGACGTCGCGACATGGATGCACTTGGATGTCGCGACGTGGGTGTTCCTAGGGTTTTTATTAAACGTACCTGGACATCGCGATGTGCGATCGTGCACGTCGCGACGTTGGAGATTTCTGCCAATTTTTTAACATTTATGGACGTCGCGACGTGCGATCGTGCACGTCGCGACGTTGGCGATTTTCTCCACGTTTTTGCACATTTAATCCTTTCTTCAACCTACAAAATAAAATATTTGTACAAAAAGACTATTAGTTAATGGAATTTTTAGCCTAACTTCTGGATAAACTTAACTGAAACTTAAAAATATAAAATCTAAACTTGGGTTGCCTCCCAAGAAGCGCTTTATTTATCGTCGAAAGCTCGATGCCTGTTGCTTATTCTTCCCTTGGTGACTCTTCAAGAGTCACCTTTTCAACAATGCGGATGATCTTTTCTCCTTGAGAAAAATAGATTTTCAATCTATGCCCATTGACTATAAAAGAATTTTCCATTGTTTCATTTAGAAGCTCCACTGTGCCATAAGGAAACACTGTCTTAACCCTGAATGGACCATTCCATCTTAACTTAAGCTTGCCTGGAAAAAATTTCAGCTTAGATTATACAGTAAAACTAGCTGCCCGGGTTCGAACTTTTTATGTAGGATGCGTTTATCATGCCATTTTTTAGTTCTCTCTTTATAGAGAGATGCACTTTGGTGTGCATCAAATCTAAACTCATCCAAATCAATGAATTCCATCAACCGTTGCTCAGCTGCCTTCCCATAATCCATTTTCAGCTCCTTTAATGCCCAAAATGTCTTGTACTCAAGCTCGATTGGTAAATGGAAAGCCTTACCAAAAACCATGCGATATGGAGATGTACCAATAGGGGTTTTGAAAGTCGTGCGATATGCCTATAGAGAATCATCCAATTTTGTTGCCCAATCCTTCCGAGAAGGTTTCACAACCTTTTCTAGAATTCTCTTGATCTCCCAGTTTGATATCTCCATTGTCCACTTGTTTGAGGATGGTAAGGGGTTGCCACTTTATGCCCAACTCCATATTTGGTCAATAAAGCTTGAAAAGCCTTGTTGCAAAAATGTGTGCCTCCATCACTGATAATAGCTTTTGTGGTTCCATAACGAGTGAAAATGTACTTCTTGATGAACCCCACCACACTTTTTGCATCACAATTCGGCAAAGTAATTGTTTCTATCCATTTAGAAACATAATCCACAGCTACAAGAATGTGAGATTGACCATTAGATTTTGGGAATGGTCCCATGAAGTCTATGCCCCAGACGTCGAAAAATTCCTCCACCATAATATTGTTTAAAGGCATCTCATTCCTCTATGAAATATTTCCTGTCCTTTGGCATTCATCACAATGTTTGATCCACTCTTGAGTGTCATGGAATAGTTTGGGCCAATAATACCCCGACTGTAACACTTTATAAGCTGTTCTTCGCCCCCCAAAATGTCCTCTATAATCAGATTCATGGCATGACCGGAGAATTTTGTTTTGATACTCCTCAGGAACACATCTTCGAATAGCTTCGTCACTCCATACCTTGAAAAGATAAGGATCATCCCAATAGTAGTAGCTTGCATCGTGGATTAGTTTTTTCCTTTGTTGGACAGACAAATTGGGTGGAATATGTTGTGCGACCACATAATTTGCAATGTCGGCATACCATGGAACCTTTTCAACTTCTTCCACTTGAAACAATTGCTCATCCGAGAATATCTCCTTGATTTGAACATTACTGTCTTCTTCCAAATGCTCATGCTTTTCCAAACGAGAAAGGTGGTCGGCAACATGATTTTCAGCTCCCTTCTTATCACGGATTTCCAAATCAAACTCTTGTAGAAGTAGAACCCATCAAATCAACCTTGGTTTTGCACCCTTCTTGGCCATTAAGTAACTAATTGCTGCATGATCAGTGTAAATAATCACTTTGGCTCCCAGCAAATAAGAATGGAATCTATCCACAGCAAATACAACTGTCAACATCTCATTTTCGGTTGTAGTGTAATTACACTGAGCTGGATCGAGTAGACGGCTGGCTTAATGATCAGTATGGAAAATTCTGTCTGTCCTTTGACCAAAAACTGCCCCCACATCAAATTCACTAGCATCGCACATAATCTCGAAGGGGGCTCCCCAATTGGGAGGTTTAATAACCGGAGCTGCTACAAGTTCGCCTTTAAGAAAATCAAATATTGCCTTACAATCATCATTAAAGTTGAATACCTCATCTTTCTCCAAGATATGACACAAGGGCTTGGTGATTTTAGAGAAATCCTAAATGAATCTGCGGTAGAACCCAGCATGGCCCAAAAAACTTCTTACTCCCTTGACATTTATAGGATATGGTAGCTTCGCAATGAGATCCAATTTTTCTTTATCCAATTCCATGCCTTTAGCTGAGATCTTGTGGCCAAGGACAATTCCTTTTTGCACCATAAATTGGCATTTCTCCCAATTCAAAACCATATTAGTCTCTACGCATCTTTCAAGAACCTTAGCCAAATTATCCAAGCACCGATCAAAAGAATGGCCAAATACTTAGAAATCATCCATGAATACCTCAATAATATCGTCTACCATTTCATGGAAGATAGCCATCATACCTTTGAAAAGTTGCGAGTGCATTGCATAACCCAAAAGGCATTCTCTTAAATGCGAAGGTACCAAAAGCGCAAGTGAATGTTGTCTTGTCCTGATCTTTTGGGTCAATAGTGATCTGATTATACCCGGAGTAGCCAGTCAAGAAGCAATAAAATAGATACCCAGCAATTCTGTCCAAAACTTGATCAATGAATGGTAGAGAAAAATGATCTTTGCGGGTTGCCTTGTTGAGCTTGCGATAATCCATACAAACTCTCCATGCATTAATGATACGGGTTGCCAACAACTCATCATTATCAGTTTTAACCACTGTCACCCCACTCTTCTTTGGCACAGATTGGACTGAAATTACCCATTCACTATCAGATATAGTGTAAATCATCTCGAAGTCCAAAAGTTTGATCACTTCCTTTTTCACCACATCCATCATTGATGGATTTAAGCGACGTTGCCTATCACGTACAGGAATTGCATCATCTTCCAAAAGAATTTTATGCATGCAAATTGATGGACTAATTCCCTTAATGTCAGGAATAGTTCACCCAATTGCTCCTTGATACATTTTCAGCACCATAATAAGCTTCTTTTCTTGCCATGGTTCCAATGTAGCTGAAATCACTAATGGCAAAGCGTTATTTTCTCCAAAGAAGGCATATTTGAGATGTGAAGGGAGTGGCTTGAGCTCCAATTTTGGAGGTTCTTCAACTGAAGGTTTCAACCTATTTTCACTGCAATCAATGACTTCAATTGGTCTTACCTCAATGGGCTCCTCACAAACAGTATCAGTTAGCTCACGATAAGTTGGTTTTATACCAACTTAAATGGCTTAATCCACTTGGCTTTTTACTTGTTTTTCATGAGTTAGTGCAATGATTTGTTTGTTGTGGTGCATTTATGTGGTTGGCAATTGGTTGTACTAAAATGGTTAAAAGAGACCGAAAATTGATGATGAACTTAGGCAATTATGTGCTTGATGTTAATTGGTAAGGTTGAGAGGTCAAACCAATTAGGAAATGGATGAAACCGAAATTGGTAACGCTAAATTTAGGGTTTTGGCAGATTTGGTTGGTGAAATTCATCTGGGCATAACTTTCTTGATATTAATCCAATTCGTGAGTTCTTTGTTGTTCTGAAAGGCTCTTTGAATGCACTACATTTCTTATGTTGTAACTATTTTCTAATTGTGTGTGCAAGGCTATGAAATATGAGGTTTTTTTCGGAATACCATTCATTAGGGTTTTAGGGTTTTTTAGGGTTTTATTTGCGTGCCACAGTTTGGTGTTTTGATGATAACTTGCGTTTTATGCATCCAATGGTGTTGTTTCTTGCACCATTGGAAAGCTAAGAGGAAGATCTAGAACTTTTAAGTTCACCACCAAGTCAGAATCAGAGGCTAAGACACACTTATTTGGCATGAAAGTAGGGTGTTGTGTTGGAATGGATACTTTACCAACATTGTTTGCCAATTCGGCCAACCATTGTGCCAAGACCTTGCAAAGACCTTGCGGAGCTTTGCAAAACCAATGTGCCAAAACCATTGTGTCCTAACCTTGCCAAGAACTTGCCAAGCCTTGCCAATCAATCTTGCCAAGCCATGCCAATTTGACAACACTTAAGCACAACACTTATGCATTAGTCTTGCCATAGCTTTGCCATGAAACTCATGCCACACATTTGCACCTTGGCACACCACTCATGTTGTACAATGAACTTCACAAACCAAGGCACACAACTTGGTATAGAAAGAACTAGCAGCTGAGAACAAGAAGAGTTTGGCCTACGACATGTCGTAGGCCAAACTTAAGAATGCAGAAAATGGCCTACGACATGTCGTAGGCCATTCTTGAAGAGTTGATTTTTTTGTCGTGGGCAAAAATGTGGAGATGGAAATTTGGCCTACGACATGTCGTAGGCCAATTCTAGAACATGAATATTTAGCCTACGACATGTCGTAGGCTAAATTGTTGGAGAGTGTGAAAAAATGGCAAAGTGTTGAGAGTTGCTTCATAGGTTTTAAGCTTCATCACACTCTAGTAGTTTCGTCATAACTTTCTCGTTTTAGCTCCAAATTGGGTGATTTTGATGACTATGGATACCTAAGACAAGGTGTTACAACTTTCATGTTTTAAGTTTTCCTTAATTCACAGTGCATCATGATCAAATATTGGTGGGAAGTTGCTGCCATGAAATACTTTGTGTTTGAGTTTCTAAAAAATTGGCTAAGTGTTTAACTTCTGATTTTCTGAAATTCCAGGCAGCTGAAGGCGCGGTTTGCTTTGGCGGAAAGGCGTGAATTTCAAAACGTTGGATTCTTGAAGGCTCGCTGAGTTGCTGAAGGCGTGATCAGTTGCGGCTTGAAGGCATGGTGAAATTCTGATTTCTTCACCTGGATCTGTGAGAAGCAAAGGCGCGCGAAGCTGAGCCTGAAGGCGCGACGTAGGATGCTGATGTTCATGAAGGCGCTGGAAATTAACACCAAAGGCGCTGAAGTGTTGAATACTTTTTCAAACTTGGATTTTTTGACATTTTTTGGCTGATTTTTAGTTTCTTCCTTTAAGGACACTTGTGTAATATTTGATACATTTTACGTTGTGTATTAGTTACGTTTTCCTAACTCTATATATAGGGAAGGTAGCTAACATGTAAAAAAAACTTTTTGACTACTCTCATTTTCCATATTGTAACCGACTTTTGAGTTTGAAGAGCGGGAAGTGTTCTTGAGATCCACTTTCTCTCTCTACTTTATCTCACTAAGATTGTTGCTTCATTTTGGATTCCGATCAAAGATTTGCTTCCATCAATATACATCTCCTTAAAATTGAGAAGAAAAGTAACAATCCTCTCGGCATTTGGAAGCTTTTAAGACTCTTAATTGGTAAACTCTTCTAATTAATGATTATTAACTGCTTAATCTTCCAATTTGTTGATTGTGAATCTGAAATGGAGATTCGTGGCTAGTTGTATGATAATCTAGGATACTGAGGGTGAATGCTAGGTTGAAATTGTAATTGTGCAGTAGAATTAACAATCTATTATAAGAAATGGAAATTCTCAGCTATGAATTGGAAAAACTTGTTGAGTAAATGCTTTTGATCTGAATTCGATGAAATGAGATTCGATTGCGGTCATTATGCTGAATTGAGTCATCTTTTGTAAGATTTGGATGAAAATCATGAATAAGAACCTAAGAATGCTTGAGTTCTTAAACCTGTTTGAATTTGCACAGATCTTAAGGCTAGACCTCGTCATAGGAAGCTTTGAGTCTGTTTCATCCTAAGAACAAGGTGATAAGAGATTCTCAAACTCAAATAATGAATTTACATGCTAGGATCAGGCCTCACCATGGGAGATTCTAGGTGTTCATGCCTGAGTAATTTGAGTAGGGAATTGAGACAACTTATTCACACTTCACCATCCTTAGGCCCGACCAAAGGATAGGATGGTGTCGGGAGACTAAAATTGTAGTGTAGTGACCATGCTAGCTATTATTTCTGTGTCCAATTGTGATTCTCCTCATCTGCTTTGCTTGTATGTTATTAATACTGCGTGTATGAGCAGGTGCATTCACCCGGAGGTAGCCTAGATTATCAGCTTTATTTTCTTGACAACTTTGTTCTTACTTCTTTGAGTCTTACTTGTGAGTTCATTTAAATTTGTAATTGTGTGGAGTCATACTTCTTGTTAATTTTTGTAATTAGTGTTCTTTTACTCTTGTATTATTTTGGTGACATAATTGAGCAAATCAAACTTCTTGAATCGACTATTTCCCTGCGGAACGAAACCTAGCTCACTGCTACTATATTCAGTGAAATTAGGATAAATTGACGAGGTGCGACACTCGACATCAATTTTTGGCGCCGTTGCCGGGGAACTAGCACGGTTCTTGAAATTTGTTGTTGTTCTGTTCTTAGTCTTGTGTTTTATTGCTTCGATTTAGTTACTTTGTTTCATTACTGTGTGTGATTTTGTTGCTTTTACCATCTTGTATTGGTTTGGTTTACAGATTAATCCGTTTGTTCTCTTGATATCATTTGCTGTCCCTGTTTGTGTATACCCAGGTCTGTAAGGTCTAGAGGAAAATCTGAATTTGAATTGGACCTTGAATTGGAAAGAAATCTAATGAATCAAGCAAAGCAAAGAGCTATGGCTGCACAAGGAGTACAAGCACCCAGATTTGGAGATCATTATGCGGTAAACTTTGACAATCGATTTGGTCATCAGGACATCGATGTGGAAAGTTACCACATTCCTCCACAGATAGTCTCAATGATTACCCAGGGCCAATTCTTCCAAGGTCTTGACAACGAGGATCCTAATGATCACCTTGATTGGTTTCTCGGCTTATGTAGCACTTTTAAGTTGCCAAGAGTTGACAGGGGTGAGGTTCACAGAATTTTGTTCCCTTTATCTCTGCGTGGAAAGGCTAAACATTGGTTCAAGAGTATTGGGGGAGCAAATGCTGGAATGTCATTTGATGATCTACATAAAAGGTTCTTGTCTAAGTACTTCCCTCCAGCTAAGCTTGAAAAGAGAAGGTTGGAAATTATGAACTTCCAACAACAAGACAGTGAGTCATTTCGAGAAGCTTGGGAGAGATTCAACGATTTGATTAGGCAATGCCCCAGTCATGACTTGGGCGAAATTAGAGAGCTAAATACTTTCTTCAAAGGCCTAACTCCTGAATCGTCTTTAATGGTTAAAGCTTGAGCTAATGGAGCACTTAAAGACAAATCTGTGACTGAAGTGCGCGAACTTTTTAACCAGATAGCTGAGGATGAATACCTTTTTCCAGAGACTAGAAAGCCACATGTCAGGAGACAGAGAGGAGTTCTTGATGTAGATGAGGAGACTTCACTTAGTGCTAAGTTTGAAGCATTGGCCAAACAGGTGCAGACTTTAATTGCGACTCAAACAAAAGCCCCAGTACTTTCATGTGGACTATGCAAGGGGGAACACCACACGGATGAATGTGCAATCATTAATGAATCCATTCAGTATGTGAACAATTACAGTAACAAACCCTAATATGGTGGGAACTATTCTAGGAGTAATTATAATGGAGGCAATAGACAATATGGTGGAAACCAAGGCAACTGGAATCAACAACAAAACGAAGGAGTAATTACTATCAAGGTAATGACTCAAGGAGAGCAATGAATCAACCACCTCCTGGTTTTGATAATCAGGCTAGCACATCAGAACAAAAAAAGCCAAATGTGGAGGATATGTTTCAAAAGCTGATGGAAAAGATGGATAAGAACGAACAGAGATTTGGAAGTTTGGAGTCCACTGTGAAGCATAACGAAGCTACTCTGAAGAATATCGAGATGCAACTTGGTCAGTTGGTGAATGGTGTACACCAGAGGCCAAAAGGAGCTCTTCCTAGTGACACAGTACCAAATCCCAAGGGGAGAGAAGCATGCAATGCTATTACTTTGAGGAGTGGAAAATTGTTGCCTGGAAGCAAACATGTAGAAGATAAGAGTGATGATGTAGAAGAGGACCAAAAAGATGAAGTTGAGATAGTTGTGGAACTTGAGAAGAATGGTGAGCAGGAAGAAAATAAGTCTGAGAAGAAGGAAATACCAGCAAGGGTGGGAAATGAAATCACCAAAAATTCTAATCCTTATAACTTCCCAGATTATGCTCCAAAAGCTCCATTTCCAGAAATGAAGAAACCTCCACCTAAGAAAGGGCCTCAATTCAATCGTTTCTTGGATATGATCAAGCAAGTGAATGTCAATGTTCATTTGTTGGATTTGGTTACAGCTATGCCTAAATATGCTAAGTATTTAAAAGATCTCATTTCAAACAAAGAGCAAATCTTGAGATGTGAAGTTCCAATGATGCTATCAGATTGCAGTCAAGCATGGATGGTTCATAAATTACCTCCAAGCTTAAGGATCCAGGTAGCTGTACCATACCTTGCAAGATTGAACCAGATATTTTGCAAAGGCCCTCTGTGACCGTGGAGCTGGAATCAACTTGATGCCATTATCCATTGCAATAAATGTGGGTTTGAGTGGAAGGATTCGACCAGTTACAGTGACACTACAATTGGCAGATAGATCATTGGTGACTCCTACAGGCTTGGTGGAGGATGTGTTGGTAAGTATTGATAAATTTACCTTGCCTGTGGATTTCATTATACTTGATATGGAAGAGGACCCTGAGGTTCCTCTCAATTTTGGTAGACCTTTTCTAGCCACTGGTGATGCTTTGATTGGTGTGAAAAACAAGACAGTCACGTTTAGGATTAACAATGAGGAAGTGGTTTTTGATGTAAACTATGCTATGAAGCAACCTTTTAATATGGAGTCTTGTTTTGCTATCAAAGCTATAACATGTTCTTCTCTGAATAATGTGAACAACATGCATGATTTTTCTATTGGTTGATGAGTTAAGTGTTTATGAGGATGTTTTTGGTGAACTTGATTTAGATGATGAGGATAAGAAAATTCTTTCTGAAATTGAAGATTTCATTGAATGTTGTTATTTGGAAGAGTCAATTTGTGAATTGCAAAATGATGTTGTGGAAGTTAAAATGCATGAAACTGTAGGGGAACATGATCATGAACCTACTGTTTTGGCTAATGAAAATTTTACACCCACTGAGGTGAGGACTAGTGAGAATTTGTGCAGGAATGAAAAGCTTTTACCTTCCATTGTGGCGGCACCAAAGCTTGAATTGAAACCACTTGCACCTTATCTCAAATATGCTTTCTTGGGAGAAAATGAGACATTGCCAGTTGTTATATCTTCATAGCTTGAAGGTTGGCAAGAGGAGAAGCTTTTGGAAGTTTTGAGGAAACATGAGTTGGCTATTGGATGGACAATTGCTGATATAAAAGGCATAAGTCCAGGTTTATGTATGCACAAGATTTTGCTTGAGGAAAATGCTGTGCCAGTACGGGATAGACAGAGAAGATTAAATCCTCAGATGATGGAAGTTGTGAAGAAAGAAGTTATCAAATTGCTTGACTTTAGGATGATTTTTCCAATCTCAGACAGCGAGTGGGTTAGTCCAGTCCAGTGCGTCCCTAAGAAGGGAGGGGTGATGGTTATAAGAAATGAGGCTAATGAACTTTTGGCAACAAGAGTGGTGAATGCTTGGCGAGTTTGCATGGATTACAGGAAGCTAAATAAGGCAACTAGAAATGACCATTTCCCTCTTCCATTCTTGGAACAATTGTTGGATAGAATTGCTGGCTACCTTTTCTATTGTTTTCTGGATGGATATTCTGGGTACAATCAGATTGTAATTGATCCCAAGGACTAGGATAAGACAACTTTCACTTGTCCTTTTGGAACATTTGCTTATAAAAGAATGCCATTTGGTCTTTGCCACGCCCCAACTACCTTTCAGAGATGCATGATGGCAATATTCCATGACATGGTGGAATCAATAATTGAAATATTCATGGATGATTTTTCTGTCTTTGGTATGACATTTGATGGTTGTTTGGAGAACTTGGCAAAGGTTTTGAAGAGGTGTGAAGAAACGAACCTTGTGTTGAACTGGGAAAAATGTCAATTCATGGTTCAAGAAGGAATTGTGTTAGGCCATAAAATTTCTCATGCTGGGATGGAGGTAGATCGAGCTAAGGTAGATGTCATTGCAAAACTGCCTCCACATACCAATGTTAAGGGTATCAGAACCTTTCTTGGACATGCTGGGTTTTATAGAAGATTTATTAAGGATTTTTCAAAGATAGCCAGACCCTTGTGCAGTCTCTTAGAAAAAGATGTGATGTTTGAGTTTGGAACAGCATGTATTGAGGCATTTGAAACTTTGAAAACGAAATTGGTGGAAGCCCCCGTGATATCTCATCCACAAGTTTAATTCAAGTTCATATTTTTTTCATTATATTAAAAATCACAACCACAGGTCTAGCTCACAATCGGCTTCCACTCCTCGTGGCCGGTGCCACCAAGCGTCAAAGATCTTCAAGACTCAAACCCCACCGGCAAGAAAGGGTAAAACCCATTGATGGCAGTAGTAGTTAAAACTATCTCCACGGCAGCAGCTCGAAGAACTATCCCAATGACTGACTTTTTCCAGCTTCAACGGTACCACATGTCAGCTCAACTCCAGCTTACAAATGCATTCACTCCCCTAATATCTCAGCTACCTATAGCTCAAAGAAGAAACCACAAGGTGCTAACTTCCTCTGCCCAGCATAAAAGCTTAGCTTTCTATGTGATAGCTGGCCCTAAGGCTGCTCTGACTCAGCCCACACATGGCACCTCACGGACACAACCTGTGGCAATAGATCCTTCCCTCTGCCCTCGGCAATCCGCCTTGGATGCTCAAGAGGAATTTCAACTCCCAAGAGGTACATTAAGGACACAATCCTTAATAGCAGACTCAGCTTTTCCCCCTCTCACTCGGAAGTCCGACATTACAGCAAAACAGGCAAAGACACTGCCAACTCCCCCTCCGGCTGCTCCAAGTAAGCTATTGTTATCCAAGTCCTTCCGAGAAGCAATCTCAGCACCTTTGTCGCAGACCATTGACGTGTCTCTCCCTTCATCATCATTCTCAACTCTTTCTACTTCTAAGGGTAAATTGGCTCTTATCATATCAGAAGAAGAGGAGCAACGCCTAGTTCAGAACTTCCAGTTTGCCCTAGTTGGAAATTTTACTCGAGAAAGGCTACTAATGGCGTCAATCCAAAAGGCTATCCTTGATGCCGGACTCACGGGAGAATGCCATATAGGTTTGATCGATTACCGCCACATTGTTTTCCAATTTCAACTTCAAAGTGATTGATAAGTTGGTTTTATACCAACTTATATGTGTTATTTCACTTATCTTTTGACTTGTTTTATAAGCATTTGTGTGTTGTTATGTGTGATTTTGTGCATTAAGGTGGATTACAACTTGGTGTGTTAAAATGAAGAAAATGACCATTAAATGGTGTGTAAATTTTATGAGATTATGTGTTGAGATGTATGTTCATGAATTGCATAATGGGACGTGTTAAAATGGTGTAAAAAGGCTTTGAAAAGTGTCGTTTGTGCACGTTGGGGTTGGCACACCACATGCACCGCGCACAGCACACGTATACGCATTGCACGCATACTGCACGCATAGAGCGCACAGAATGGCACAACCACACACATGGGCTGTGCGCACCTACACACACCGTACGCGCACGCTGCGGGCGCACCGCTCGCTGCAGCCATGCACGCCGCGCGCAGACAGCGTGCGTGGCAAGGCGCACACACTCACGCACGCTGCGCACGCTCGCGCGCGAAGCCCTCACAAACGTTGCGCGCGCCCATGCGCGCAGCTCTCGCCAACACCCGCCCGCGCCCGTGTTCGCGGCTGCTCCACAGCATGTGCATTTCACAGCACTTCACAACATCACTTGTGCACACACTTAGGCACTTCACAGCATCATTAGTGCACACACATGTGCACCTCACAGCACTACTTGTGCAATTGCTGCACACACTCCCGCCGATGCATGCATGCACTTCAGCCTATATCATGCACTTGCCTTGCACATTCCTCGGCCATGTTCACACAAACACCTAGACATAGTAGATGCAGTTTATAGCACATTCTTGCACACACAATTGCATTGTCTTTTCTCATGTCCGTTCTTTAGCAAAAAATGCATCATTTATGGAAGTCTTCTAGCATCTCACGCACAAGAACGTAAAAATTATCTTGCGACGCATCGCAAGCTTCGTGGGAAAATGGCTTGCGATGCCTCGCAAGCATGCATAAAAATGGCTTGGGATGCATCGCTGGCATGTAGGAAAAATGGCTTGCGATGCATCGCAAGCATGGGAAATGTTGGCTTGCGACGCATCGCAAGCTTCACATGAATTTGGCTTGCGATGCGTCGCTGTTGTAATCCAATGTTCCAAGTGCAAAATTTTGGCTGTGTTTAATGTACTCTTTCTTGTGTGCAGGTTCGTAGAGGCGTGGATGGTCTAGGCTCAAAGGCGTGTTGCTGGAGATGAAGGCTCCGCGAAGTAGTGAATTTCAATGCTTGGTAGGTGAAATATCTTTGTCTATAGTTCCATTCATTGCATGAAAGATTTCCCACACTTAGCCTCTTGTGCGCGCTTGGCCAATGTTTCTTGCAACTTCCTTCATGTACGTTGCCCCTTCAATAAGAGTGGACTTAGTGAATATAAGAAAAAATGCAAAATAACATGACAACTAATTGAACCAAAATACTTTATTTAAGGTAGTATGAGAAAGAAGTAGTTCTGAATTTTGAAGTCTCCAGCTAGACTTTATTTATGTAACTTCCTTCTTCAAGAATCGGAATAACCCTCTCTGTACCAGAAAAATGATATTTCATAACAACTCATTATCCTCCTGTAGGGCACTTGAAGAATAGGTCCAATGAAGTGCTTAAGCTCATGCATATGGGGAGCAATCTCTACAAACTCCACTTTGAACCACTGAGGCTCCCCCATTGGAGGCACCTCATTTAATTCTTCCACCATCCTGGGTTCATCGTTTACTTCTCCCACCATATTAGGCACTTCAATCCTGCAACGCTCAACAAAGGCTTGTACATCCATGGTCTCAACAACTGTATCAGTAAGCTCAAAACCACCAGTAAGTTCAAAAATGGATTCATCAACAAAGCAATTTTCCACAATGTTGGCAATCTCATTAAAAATTGGCAAATCTTCATCATCCAGACTAACATAGGGAATTTCTAGAGTCTCTTCTTTGTTGACAACACAGGAAGCATTATCATCAATTAACAAGAGTATCTCATTTTGTACTTCTTGTGAGTCCACATTTAGACATGTAGATTCAATCACCATTTCAAGAATTGGTGCCTCAACAAGAGTTTCAAACAATGTGTTGACATTTTCATTAGCCATTGCAACGTTATTTTCATTCAAGATATCACAATGATCATAAAAAATGTCTCTATACAATTCACAAGGCTATCAACAGGAGAAGACTCTAAAGAATGGCTACCGACATCATTGGACTCATGGAATTCAATAAAATTAATACAAGACTCCCCATTAGCCACACTTCTCATTGTGTCACTGAGAAACCTCAAAGCCCTGAAGTCATCAGTATCAAGTTCATCACAAGAAACATCATCCTCACTAAAATAGCTAAAATTTGACTCATGTAACAAAGGTTCATCAACAATGCACTCTTGTGACACAACCTCAATATTTTTAGATTCCACCTCCTAAGGACTCGTTTCACCCTATTCATCATTAGCTTGCATTTCAAAATGATATCCCTCAGGGGATGGTATTCTAGAAATTAAAGGTGTACCTTGTGGATAGCATGGTGCATATTGACTTGGTAGCTCACTTTGTTCTTCCGCATTGCTCCACAATGCATCTAGTTGAGTACTCCTTTGTTGGCTTCCTGAAAACTCTTCTTCTTGAGGAAATCCCATTTCTTCCTTTTGTGATCCTCTATCAAGTTTTTCCAGAAGTTGAGAAAACATGTCCTCCACAGAGAGTCTTTGGTTTCCAATCAGATATGTCTTGTTGCTTTGTGATTTATTGTGCCATTGCTCTTCATGTAGTGATGGAGAGAAGTCCCCAAATCTCCTAGGTGTTGGTTGTGTATAATGATAAGAACCAAAAGAGTCTTCATACCACCCAGACATGATTGGGTACTTGTGGTGTGCAATCTTTAATTTCAGTTAAGTTCAATAACCTGCACTTGCCACAGATAAACCAAAGTAGACAACAAAACACAAAAACAACAAAATTTCCAAAAATGAAACATAACAAAACTACTAACCTACACATACAACAAAAACAGAACAAAATCAAATTTCAAGAACCGTGCCTATTTCCCCGGCAACGGCGCCAAAAATTGATAGCAAGAAATCGCGATTCGTCAATTTATCCTAATTTCACTAACTATAGTAGCAGTGAGCTAGGTTCGTTCCTCAGGGAAATAGTCGATTCAAGAAGTTTGATATGCTCAATTATGTCACCAAAGTAAAAAAAGACTCAAAGGTAATGATCACAAAAAAACAGGAAGTAAATTGATTTAACTCACTACAAATAGAATTGAAATGAACACACAAGGAAGTCATAAAGAAGAAAAAGGAAAGTTCTCAAGAGGTTGAAGTAGATAATCTAGGTTACTTCCAGGTGAATGCAAACTCTCATATATACAGCGCTACTAACATACAATCATAGCAGTTGAGGAGATTAGCAAATGGAGACCTAAGTTGAAGTTAGCATGATGACCACACTTCACTTTTAGTCTCCCAACACCATCATATCCTATGGTCGGGCCTAAGGATGGTGAAGTAGAACCATGCCTTCTCAATTCCCCACTAAAATTACTCAAGCATAAACACCTAGAATCACCCATGGTGAGGCCCGATCCTAGCATGAAAGTTCATCATTCAAGTAGGAAAATCTCTTATCACCTTGTTCTAAGAAGTACACAGGCTAAGAGCTTCCCATGGTGAGGCCTAGCCCTAAGATCTGTACAATTTCAAACAAGTTTAAGAACTCATGCATTCTCAGGTTCTCATTAATGATTTCTCAACCGAATCTTACAAATTAAGACTCAACTCAGCATGCTGACCACAATCAAATCTTATTTCATCAAATCCAGATCAAAAGCATGAACTTAAAAAGTTTTACAAATTCAATCCAGAGAATGTAAATTTCTCTTCTTAGATTGTTAGTTTTTCTGCACATTAACATTTCAACCAAGCATTCACCCTCAGTACCCTAGATTATCACTCAATTAACCACAAATCTCCATTTCCAATTCACGGTCAACAAATTGGAAGGTTAAACAGTTCATAGTCATCGATTGGAAGAGTTTACTAATTGAGTTGTCTCAAGATCTTCCAAATGCCAACAGGATTGTGAATTTCCTTCTCAATAGCAAGGAGATTTACAATGATGAGAGCAAATCCTTGATCAGAATCCAAAATGAAGCACCAAACTTAGAGAGAGAAACTAGAGAGAGAAAGAGATCTCCTAAATAATTCCCGCTCTCTCTAGCTCTCCAAAGTCGGTTACAAAATGTGAGAAGTGAACAATGAAAAATAGATTATGGATCCCCCGGGCTCCTCTTACATATTAGCTACACTCCTTATATATAGAGTTATGAAGATGTAACTATTACGCAACTGTAAGACATGGACACTATTACAATAGTGTCCTCAAAAGAAATGACTAAAACTCTGCCCAAGAAATGCAAATTGGAAGTTGAAGAACATATTCAGCAATCCAGCGCCTTCAAGCTAGCGGTGTCGTACCTTCAGGACAGCTTCAGCGCCTCTGTGCTTGCAAGCTTCACGCCTTTGCCCATGCTTGCTGAAAAAAAAGAACCAAATCAGCTGCAGCGCCTTCAAGCCTCGCGGAACCACGCCTTTGTCTACCTCGAGAGTCTTGTGCTGTCAAGTCCTCAAGTAGCTGCGCCTTTGTGCCATGGAAATCCACGTCTTCAGCTACCTGGTGAAACCTGCACATCAGAAAGCCATACTTAGAGAAATTTCCAGCAACCAGCAAAAGCAACGCTCCGCTCGACGAGGCTTCGCCAACTGCCGACGAAACCTTGCCTTCAGCTCCACCAAGCTTCGCCAGCTTCTCCACGAAGCTTCGCCAGCTTCTCCACGAAGCTTCGCCAGCTGCTCCACGAACTGCAGCTGTGCAAGTGCGAAGTATGTACTCAAACGAAATGTGAGGAGTAGAGTGTGAAGTGAATGGAAATAGCATCCAGCTGCAAAACATGAAATGGGATGATTCATGAAATGGTAAAACAGCCTCCTTATCAAAATGAATCAAGATAGAAACTGGGTTGTGATTTCAAAGTGTTATGATATGAAGATGCAATGTTGTGAGAGGAAAAGGTTGTGAAATGAATACACACAACAAGTGAAATCGAAATGCAAGTCATGCTAAGTGAAATGTGTACTAAAAAGAAATGATAGAACAAGAAATGGTAGAAAACTTCAACATGCCAACATGTATGTCTTGTGAACAAATTTTTGAGAAGTATAAGAATGTGAGTGCAAATAGAATATGTTTAAGCATGAAAATAAGATATGATGAAGATGAAGTGTTGCTGCATGTCTCACTCATGAACTGGAAAATAAAGCAAATGAAACCATTCTCAAATCAAGGATTAGAACAAGAATGCATACATGAAGTTGCAAATGTTATAAAGAAGACAATGAAACCTAAACTCACACAATATGCATGAACATATGCAAGACTAGGAAGATATATGCAAAGAATGAGTGCAAAGTGTGTGTGGAGTGTGAGAGTTCGTCGCATGAGCTCGTTGCAAGCTCATGCGACGAAGTGAGCTCTTGTGTGGCAAAGTGAGTGTTCCTGTGCGACGAGGTGAGCTTGTGTCCAAATCTGGCCTTGATGCTTTCTGATTTTGGAAAAACATAAACATGAAAGTTGTAGCTCTATGTCTTAGCTTTCCATAACATTTTTAATCACTCAATATGGAGCTAGGACGAGAGAGTTATGGCCAAAATACTGAAATGTGGTAGAGAGAACTTTTCAGCTCGACGAAGCCTCGCCACCGCTCGACGAAACTTCGCCAACTGCTCGACGAAGCCTCGCCGATTTTGCACCTCCGAATTGGGCTTTGCAGTAAACATAAAAGTTTTGGAGCTTCCTCTTGGCTTTCCACAGCTTCAAGAATCATCAAAAAATGGAGGTCTGGAGTTCAAGATAGCGTCATTCTACCAAACTTTGGCACTAAGGATCAAGCAATAAAAACCTGAAGGAACAATTGTAAAGATGCCCCCGTTTCTCATAATTGCACACAGAATCAGAAGAAAGTTAAATCATAATAATTAAAGTACACTCCAAGAGCTTTCCATAACATCCAATATCTCATCATTTGTATCAGAATTGAAGGAGTTATGTCCGAATAAAGTTCACTAACAAAATCTGCCTAACCCTCATTCTAACCTAGAGAGCACATTCCAATTTTTCCCAAATTCCTACTCACCATCCTTGTCCTTTTAAACTCTAAACTTCAGCTTATGGCATCAACACATATTTTACCACATTTCTTACACTTTTGGTCTTTTTCCATCATTTAAGCACATCAAGATGCATATCACATTAATGCACATAAAAGCTCAAAATACCACATATATGCATGCAATACAAGTCAATAGCTAAGTGAAATAAGCATTTATAAGTTGGCATAAAACCCACTTATCATCAAACATGCTTTTTTTTATAAATGTTTTCACATAATTTGATGATAAATATGTAATATAGTGATTTGTGTACAAAAAAAAAGGAAAGTTAAAATTTTTCAAAAGTGACCACTTTCGGTTAGTTATAACTCACTTTTTTTTGACATAAATAGAAATTTCCAAAAAAAAATTCGCAAAAATTCTAGTTGGTCCATTTTTTTCCCAATTTAATTAAAAGTATGTAATCTAGTTATTTGTGAACAAAAAAAATAGACACCTAAAAATATTTATAAATCACCATGTACAATAGATTATAACTCACAGTTTTTGGTCAAAATAGATAAGTGTGAAAAATTGCCCATGGAATTTATTAGTATCCAAATTTTGCATCCAACATAACTAGAAAACATGTGATCTCATTATTTGTAAAAGAATATTAAAAAATTAAAAAATATAGAAGAATCATCACTTTCCTTTATGGAGATATACAACTCACAATCTTTGAAAAAAGTTTTAAAAAAATCGAGTAATGTAGCCCACGGATTTTATTTTTGGTTAGCTATTTGTATCAAACTTAATAAAAACACAAGTAATCTAAATGACGTGTAAGAAAAAAGTAAAATATTCAAAATGACAATTTTCGGTGAGATATAACTCAAGATTGTTTGTAAAAAAATTGAAAATAAAAAAAATTAAATGTTCGAAAATGCTTTTTTTAATAAATATTTTCACATAACTTGATGAGAAATATGTAATATAGTGATTTGTGCATAAAAAAAATAAGCAAATGAAAATGTTTCAAAAATCACCACTTTCGGCTAGTTATAACTCAATTTTTTTTTATAAAAATACAAAATTCCCAAAAAAAATCGCAAATGCTCTTTTTTTGCCCAATTCAATAAAAAGTATTTAATCTAGTTATTTTTGCACAGAAAATAGCACGCAAAAATTTTAATAAATCACCATTTACAATAGGTTATAACTCACAGTTTTTGGTCAAAAATAGCAAAGTGTGAAAAATGGCCCATGGGATTTTTTTTATATCAACAATTTGCACCCTACATAACTGGAAAATTTGTGATCTCATTAATTGCAGAAAAAGATAAAAAAATCTAAAAATTATAGAAAAATCATCATTTTCCTTGATGGAGATATACAACTCACAATCTTGGAAAAAAAGTAAAGAAAATCGCGCGCAATGTTGCCAACATATTTTAATTTTTGTCTGCTTTTTGTATCCAACTTAATTAGAACACAAGTAATCTAATGACGTGTATGAAAAAAGTAAAATATTGCAAAATGACAATTTTTGGTGAGATATAACTCAAGATTGTTTCTTAAAAAAATGTAAATCAAAAAAATAAATGTTCAAAAATGCTTTTTTTGGATAAGTGTTTTCACATAATTTGATGAGAAATATTTAATATAGTGATTTGTGAACAAAAAAAAATAAGAAAATTAAAAATTTTCAAAAATCACCACTTTCGATTAGTTATAACTCACTATTTTTTGATAAAAATAGAAAATTCCAAAACAAAATTCGCAAAAATTCTAGTTGGTCCATTTTTTTTCCCAATTTAATCAAAAGTATGTAGTCTAGTTATTTGTGTACAAAAAAATAGACACCTAAAAATTTTAAAAATCACCATTTACAATAGGTTATAAACTCACAATTTTTGGTCAAAAAAAGAAAATTGTGAAAAATTGCCCATGGGATTTATTAATATCCAGTACAATGCATGCTTTGTGCGATGGCCCCTGATTTCTGGAGTTTATGTCAGTTGGCCTGTTTTATTGATGTTGAATGTGCTTTGTATCACACTTTTTTGATTTCCTTTGGCTGTTGGAAGTTTACTCATGGAATTTGGAAATGGTGGTACTGTTTTTTTACCTCCATGTTGCATCTATTTGAACTGCTTGCTGCCTGGATAATGTGGGAGATATGTTGTGTGAGCGGGATTTCTGCCTTAGATGGTGTTTTGGGGAGCATTGTTATGCTCCCGGTTTGTGGAATGCAACTATATATAGGGGAAATGCTGCCCAAATTTTGGCAGCCTCTTCGCACAATCTTGGGATCAAAGATGATTGTCTACCTCTCTTTAATCATGTGTTTGCTATATGGGATGAATTTGCACCGTGGTGATCAGTACAGATGGATGGATGTTGCATTGCTGTGGATTAGGAAGCCGATCGGATGCAAATATTAGTGAAAATTGTAATTATTTTCTGGTTGTCCTGTTTTGGTTCACAGGGACGTTGCCTTTTCATAATGGGCAGTAAATATTTAGTGCACATTGTTTTAGGATGCTCATAGTATAGGGTTGAGAGTCTTCACAATTTGACACTTTTTCAAATTTGGTGGACTCTTAACCTTCACATAATCTCCTAGGTTTTATTTCAATATTTGGTATAGGAGTTTTTGGGCCCGTTTTGTAAGGGAGTAGTACTCCTTTTATTGCTTTCCTTTTGTACCGAGGTGGCGGGTATATCCGGCCTCTTTTTGCTTTGTTTATGTTTATAAAATTGGTTTGCTTTAAAAAAATATAAATAAATAAATAAAATATTTCCAGATTTTGCATCCAACATAACTATAAAACATGTGATCTCAATATTTGTAGAAAAATATTAAAAAATTAAAAATTATAGAAAAATCATCATTTTCCTTTGTGGAGATATACAACTCACAATCTTTAAAAAAAATAAAGAAAATCGAGTAATGTAGCCCACGGATTTTATTTTTGGTTAGCTTTTTGTATCAAACTTAATAAGAACACAAGTAATCTAATAACGTATATGAAAAAAGTAAAATATTTCAAAATGACAATTTTCGGTGAGATATAACTGAAGATTTTTTCTAAAAAAAATTGAAAATAAAAAAAATATAAATCTTCTAAAATGTTTTTTTTGGATAAATATTTTTACATAATTTGATGAGAAATATGTAATGTAGTTATTTGTTTACAAAAAAAAAGAACATTTTATTTTTTTAAAAATCACCATTTTCTGTTAGTTATAACTCACTATTTTTTGAGAAAAATAAAAATTCGAAAACAAAATTCACAAATGCTCTTTTTTGCACAATTCAATAAAAAGTATGTAATCTAGTTATTTGTGAACAGAAAATAGGCACCTAAAAATTTTTTAAAATCACCATTTACAATAGGTTATAACTCACAGTTTTTTTATCAAAAATAGAAAAGTGTGAAAAATTGCCCATGGGGTTTATTAATATCCACATTTTGCACCCAACATAACAAGAAAAAATGTGATCTCATTATTTGCAGAACAAGATTAAAAAATTAAAAATTATATCAAAATCATCATTTTCCTTGATGAAGGTATACAACTCACATTCTTTGAAAAAAAAGTAAAGAAAATCACGTAATGTTGCCGACAGATTTTATTTTTTGTTTGGTTTTTGTATCAAACTTAATAAGAACACAATTAATCTAATGACGTGTATGAAAAAATAAAATATTTCAAAATGACAATTTTCGGTGAGATATAACTCAAGTTTTTTTATAAAAAAATCGAAAATAAAAAATTGTTCTAAAATGCTTTTTTACGATAAATGTTTTCACATAATTTGATGAGGAATATGTAATATATTTATTTGTGTAAACAAAGAAATTTAAATTTTTTAAAAATCACAACTTTCGGTTAGTTATAACTCACTATTTTTTGATAAAAATAAAAATTCAAAAACAAAATTCACAAATTCTCTTTTTTTGCCCAATTCAATTAAAAGTATGTAATCTAGTTATTTGTGCATAGAAAATAGGGACCTACAAATTTTTAAAAATCACCATTTACAATAGGTTATAACTCATAGTTTTTGGTCAAGAATAGAAAAGTGTGAAAAATGGCCCTTGGGATTTTTTTATATCAACAATTTGCACCCAATGATAATTTAGTTTTATACTAACTTAATAATGTTGTTTTCACTTGGCTTTTGTTAATTGTTCTTTGTTCTAGTGTGTGTCTGTTCTTGTTGTTTGTTTCTAGTACTATTCTTGTTGGTTACATCATTTCTCGTTCTCTGTTTGAGAGTTAGCACTCATTTTCGATATTAGAACAATTATTTGAATTCTTGAAACCAAATTCCTTCCCTATGGATACGATCCCTACCGCTACTACTACAGTAGTTTCTAGGGTAAAATTGAAGAGTACGCGATAAATCTTTCAGGTTAATAGAAGATCCTTTTGTGGTTTGAACAATTGAAGCACATGGTTTGGTGAAAACATGGACAATTGGAAGTATTTCCGTCAAAGTCCATGTTGCTTAGACTAACGTGTGCACATGGTTTGCTGACTACATTTTGCTAACACATAGCCTCAAATGCATATCTGTAGTAAATGTGTCATAGGGCTTTATGTTGTGGAAAATAGAAAGCAATACTTTAGGTGTCCTAGAGTACATATTTCTTCTTTCCTGTTTTTTTGTTGACACATAAATCATGCAATGAAGTAGTACTCCACATTTATTGTTTTCTCTAATGTAACGATGTTGTTAGGTACGTCCGACATCGTATTTTGCATTTTATGTATATAAAATCTTCCTTTAAAAAAAAGATATACAACTCACAATCTTTGAAAAAAAAGTAAAGAAAATCTTTTAACGTTGCCCACAGATTTTATTTTTTGTCTGCTTTTTGTATCGAACTTAATTTGAAAACAAGTAATCTAATGACGTGTATGAAAAAAATAAAATATTTCAAAATGACAATTTTTGGTGAGATATAACTCAAGATTTTTTCTAAAAAAAATGAAAAAAATAAATGTTCAAACATGCTTTTTTTTATAAATGTTTTCACATAATTTGATGAGAAATATGTAATATAGTGATTTGTGTAATAAAAAAGGAAAGTTAAAATTTTTCAAAAGTGACCACTTTCGGTTCGTTATAACTCACTATTTTTTTGACATAAATAGAAAATTACAAAACAAAATTCGCAAAAATTCTAGTTGGTCCATTTTTTTCCAATTTAATAAAAAGTATGTAATCTAGTTATTTGTGAACAAAAAAAATAGACGCCTAAAATTTTTTAAAAATCACCATGTACAATAGGTTATAACTCACAGTGTTTGGTCAAAAATAGATAAGTGTGAAAAATTGCCCATGGAATTTATTAATATCCAAATTTTGCATCCAACATAACTAGAAATCAAGAGATCTCATTATTTGTAAAAGAATATTAAAAAATTAAAAACTATAGAAGAATCATCACTTTCCTTTATGGAGATATACAACTCACAATCTTTGAAAAAAAGAAAAAAAATCGAGTAATGTAGCCCACGGATTTTATTTTTGGTTAGCTATTTGTATCAAACTTAATAAGAACACAAGTAATCTAATGACGTGTATAAAAAAAGTAAAATATTCAAAATGACAATTTTCTGTGAGATATAACTCAAGATTTTTTCTAAAAAAATTGAAAATAAAAAAAAAATTAAACGTTCGAAAATGTTTTTTTATAAATGTTTTCACATAACTTGATGAGGAATATGTAATACAGTGATTTGTGTAAAAAAAAAGAAAATTAAAATTTTTCAAAAATCACCACTTTCGGCTAGTTATAACTATATTTTTTTTTTGTAAAAATAGAAAATTCCAAAAAAAAAAATTGCAAATGCTCTTTTTTTGCCCAATTCAATAAAAAGTATGTAATCTAGTTATTTGTGCACAGAAAATATGCACCTAAAAAGTTTTAAAAATCACCATTTAGAATAGGTTATAACTCACAGTTTTTGGTAAAATATAAAAAAGTGTGAAAAATTGCCCTTGAGATTTATTAATATCTACATTTTGCACCCGACATAACTAGAAAATATGTGATCTCATTATTTGTAGAAAGAGATTAAAAAACAAAAAATTATAAAAAATCATCATTTTCCTTTATGGAGATATACAACTCACAATCTTTGAAAAAAAGTAAAGAAAATCGAGTATTGTAGCCCACGGATTTTATTTTTGGTTTGCTTTTTGTATCAAACTGACAGGTATGTCGCGTACTTGCAATTTTAACCCTAAACTAATGTAGTAGCAATGAGTAGGGTATCGTATCCATAGGGAAGGGGATGGATTCTTGAATTCAGAAATTGTTCTAAGTATTGTGACAAAACAGACAAACAAGCACAGAAAAATAGAATGTAGTGCAACTAAAATAGAACGTAATGCAAACAAAAGAGAATGAAATGCAAATGAGGGAGAAGGATGATCTAGAGTTCCTTCCGGATGAATGCTAACCTAAGTGACTTGTGCAGTGCGATTAACAACAAATGCGAACAATGGAGGAGAAATAGCAGCCTAGAAACCTAGACTACAATCGGCTTGGCGACCGCATTGTAAACTAAGCCTCCTAACACCATCCTTTCCCGTGGTGAGGCCTAAGGATGATGGATTTTGCACCGCAACCTTCTCAATTCCCCAACCCTAACTCTCTAGCATTAATCTCCTAGAAACTTCATATGGCGAGGCCTGAATCTAGCTTCTTACGTCTCGTTAGAATTAGGAAATCTCTTCACCCCTTTATCTAAAGATTTCGCAACCTAAAAACTTCCCATGGCGAGGCCTGGATTCAAGAAACGAACATACAAAGCAAGTGTGAAAACTCATTCCATGCTCCAGTTCTTATTTCCCAGAATTCTTAGCAAATATTGGTGAATTAAGGTTCAATTCAGCATGGCGACCGCAACTAAATCTCAATTCAACAACATTGGTTCAAATTTATGAAATTAACAAATTTCACAGTGCAAGCAAGCATGATCTCAATTCTTTATAGGTTATGTAAATTACACCGCACAAAGTCATCAAAATCAAACTTTCATCCTTCACAACCCTAGAACATCGCACCTTTAGCCGGAACACGGCATTCTCAGCTCATAATCATTAAAGTGCAACAAAACACAATTCATTTCAACTCAATTGGAAGAATTTACCGATCAAAATACTCAGAAATGTGAAATGCTTTGTTAATTGAGACTCAGAATGTCGTGATCAGTCCAACGGTGCGATCGGAATCGA
This sequence comes from Ophiorrhiza pumila, assembly GCA_016586305.1. Lineage (NCBI taxonomy): Eukaryota > Viridiplantae > Streptophyta > Magnoliopsida > Gentianales > Rubiaceae > Ophiorrhiza > Ophiorrhiza pumila. The sequence goes on from BLIW01000011.1 coordinate 20,483,747, forward strand.
CAACAGACAAGAATTTCTAGAGAGAGAAAATCTTGGAGAGCGAAAGTTAGAGAGAGAAACTTTCTCTCTCTAGTTCAAAAGTCTGTTAACTATCTAGAATCCTCCTCATTAAAAGCTAACTAATCCTCTATATATAGAGGTTACAAAATGTAAAACAAAACGAAAACGTAAAGTGCCTAAAATATTACGAGAATGCCACTACACAAGTTGGCGGAACTTAACAAATTCAACAGCAACCGTGGCACAGGAGCAATCACGCCTTTACTTCCTCTGCTCTTTGTGCCTTTATCGATCCTACTGCGCCTTCAAGTCAGCAAGTCCCACGTCTTTCTCAACTCATGCGCGCCTTTGAGCCTTCCGTGATCGCGCCTCCACACTACCTGAACAAGAAAACCATAACCAACACATAGATGAAATTTCAATTTGCCAAAACAAGGCTCTCGAGAAATTATGCGGGCGAGACCTCGCGACGAGGTCTCGCCGTGTAATGCGTGTGTGTGGCGAGACCTCGCCGCGAGGTCTCGCCGTGTATGTGTTTGTGGGCGAGGTGGAAAGAAGCAATGTGATTGAAGATGATGTTGCGAAAAGTGAAGTGTGTAAAATGTTGTGAATTAATGTAGATGAAATGTGCTACGAAGTGGGATGTCTGTGAGGTGAGTGTTGAGTGATCAGACAAAGTGTAGTGTTTTGAATGTAAAGTATGGAATGTGTGAGTTTGTTATGAAGTAAGATTGTTGTGTGTTACGTGTAAAAACAATGAATGAATAAATATGTTAAAGAGTTGTGAGTGTTGTGAGGTGTGAATGAGTGGATGCAAATGAAATGAAATAGAGAGTGAAAATGTGTGAGTTGAATCACCATGAGGGTTGAATTTTACCAAGATTATAATACCTCAGAAATAGACTCCTAATACGACAAGTATTGTTCAGCTCACAGGAGTAACTCCTTTTCAGTAATTATTTCTATTACTCATGTATGCTAAGAGTTACAATTCTATTACAACTCTTACACTATAATAAACTCTTCTTCAAGGTACGTTATTAGAGTTTCAATACAACTCTAATTCAGGTATGTATTCTATAAATACAACCCTTCCCTCACCAAGGAAGGGGATTCGATTCAAGTATTCTCAATTACTTATCTATAATTTGCTTAAGGCTCGTTACTGACTTAGGCATCGGAGTTTACTCCCTGGGACAAATCTTGGGGATTTTGTGCAGGTCTTCGGGACGAACGGAGTGTTCATACGACCAGACGATGCCGAAGACGACGTGAGTTTTCTGAGACTCATCAATTGGCGCCCACCGTGCGGCAGAAAGCAATATGCCTGCTACTCGTTTGCAATCATCCAGATGTGACCAGCAACCTGGTGGAAATCCTCCTGATCCTGCTTATCAGGAGATGAACAACCCTCCTCTAGAGGAGGTACCTGTGAATTCATCTACCGGAACTCCTCTTCAAGACGGACAAGGTTCTGGTCGTCAGAATCAAGAAGGAAGTTCAATTCTTATTGTCAATTTGGATTCACCCGATGTTGATGCGAATGGTTGGCCGAGGCTCTATCTCCTGGACCAAATTCGATCTCCACGAGCAAAGGATCGTGCTGCACAAATAAGATAATCCACGGACACAAGACACAATTCGAGCGGAAAAAAACTCAAGGGAAAAACGCCAAGTTTTTGAGTAAATCGAAACCCCACCTTTTATTACAAATGAACTCAATTTAACTTATGAAAATTCAATTAGTTAAACAAGTTAATTTGGCCTGCTCTTTAAATAAAGAACAATGGTGAAGTCACCTATAGGTCACGCTAAAGGTAATCTTCTAGAATGGACAATTAAATAATTCTCCAAGGCTTTGGACAACTCAAAGAGTTAATCACAATTTCAGCAAAGCTAAAACTTTCATTCATCAACTTCATGTTAAAAACGTTACAATTGCTTCTCTTTATATAAAGAGCAGTTCGTGCATGCTTAATGAATAAAGGAAATAAAACCCTAGTAGTTGTAAAATACAACTTGACTTCTTAACTAACCAACTAACCAACTTTCCAAATTAGAATGGGAAACTAACAACTAACAAACTAATCTTTTTACAAAAAGGAATAAGGAAAACGGTTTCAAAGGTGGCCAAATCCAATTTAACTTCCTTTGTTTCATAAACGTTTACTTGCCATTATCATGCAAGATAATTGGGCCAAGTAATTTATTAAACAACCAATTAATTAAAGCCCACATTAAGTGTTTTGGACTTAATTAATTAACATAAAATTAAAACCCTAAAATTACTTGAGGGCATGATCCACATGAAAGCCCAAGGACACGCCTCTTCTTTGGACTTCAACTCTCGGCCTTTGCAAGCTTCTTCAAGGTGGAATTTCCTTAAGCTCCAATGTAGAACTTTGAGGAACATCTTCATGAATTGTGATTGAAGAAACATGCCAAAGAACTCCATGATGAGATGATGGAGAAGTCTCGGCGCCCAAGTCTTCAAAGTGTGATGACAACAAAGTGTGCAAAGCTTCTTTCATCCTTTTGCTCCATGATCTCGTCACTGGTCCATCAAGATTCTTCAAGGGATCATCGAAACTCGGTTTTGGCACCAAGGATGTGGATGGATTGCTATCAGATGTGCTTAAATTTCTGCTTTATAATGAACAGCGAATTCAAGCTATGATAGCAGGTCATGCTCAAGGTAATAATTTAACTGACCAACAAGCTCGCGATGCAATTCGTGATAGTTACTTAAATCGCAAACGAAAACTTCGAGAAGAGCTACAGAAAGAACATGAGCTCAGATTACGAGTTGGAGAGCGTGTTAACAGGAATAATCGAGATCATATTTCAGTCTCATCTCGCCGAAGAGACTCACGATCACCAAACGGAAACGAAAGACGTAGACATTATCGGCAGCGTACAAGAGCAGAAGATCATGTCGATCATAATATGTACGTGAGGAACAACCAACAAAGGAATCAAGATTTGCAGTTCGGAGATATAGGTCCGTCCGACCTACTGCGTAACAAGCAATAGCGAAACGATGATGATTTGGACATTAAATCTCGCTTTGTGGATGATATGGAGAATTACCATCTTCCACAGAAATTTAAGATGCCCACGCTGTTATATTATACTGGTGAAGGAGATCCTGCAGAACACGTTCATCATTATGTACAGAGCATGAGAATTTCCAATTATCCAGATCATATCCTTTGAAAATGTTTTGGCATCACTATGATGGGAACTGCCAGATTGTGGTATGACAGTCTCCAGCCCAAGAGGTTTCGTAATTTTAGTGAGATCAAAACGGTTTTTACAAACAGATTTGTGCAGAGACAAAAATTTGTGAAAACAAGTGCTGAATTACTCAACGTGAAACAAGGAGATTCTGAATCATTGACTCAGTATGTTGACAGATTCATAAACGAAAGTTTAGAAATTGGGCATAGGTCGGAAGAAGTAGTCATTGGAGCCTTCACCATTGGGTTACGACCTGGGAGATTGTACAAAGATTTTGTCATAGATCCTCCAGCTAATACTGAAGAAATGATGAAGCGAGCTCGTAAATTCGCAAAAGGTGAAGATGCGGATAAGAAAAAACGAGACAGTGATAGAGGACCTGAAAAGAAGAAAGAAGACAAGAACAAGACGTCTGGTAATGGAAATTGAAAACAAAAGTTTGATAAATTTGACAAAGTAAACAACAACTCGACCACAATTGGTGAGGATAGAAATTATACTTTGTTGAATAAACGGCAAACCGATGTGCTCGCAATCTTGGAAAATAGAGGAAGTGTTAGATATCTCTAAAATATGACAGCTCCCGACAACAAAAGAAGTAAGAAGTTCTTATCTAAGTTCCACAATCAGCATGGTCATGACACTGAGCATTGTAAAGATCTCAGGAAGTATATAGAAGAACTGATTCAGAACGGCCATCTAAAGGAGTTTTTTTTGAGAAATCCTTTAAACCGACAAGAAGACAAGAAAGATCCAGATCTTCCGGATGAAAAAAGAAGAAGAGATAATGGTGATGATAGAAATCCTGTAGTAAATAAGAATGTCACAAAAGTAATTCACGCCATTATTGGGAGACCATATGATGGTGATTCTATGACCTCCAAGAAATCGAAGAACAGGGGAATTCCAGAACAGGATCCAATTCATAAACGGTTCAAATCGACAGACACCATCACCTTTTCAGAAGAAGATGCTGTGCCGACCAAATTTCCACATGCCGACGGCAGTTCGACTGACATTCTCTATTACGAAACTTGCCAAAAAATGGGTATTGACATGAAACAGCTAAAACCTTGTCATTCACACCTCATCGGCTTTTCAGGAGAAACGTGGATGCCTATTGGCACGATAAACCTGGCAGTGACATTGGGAGAATATCCCAAGGAAAGACTCATATACATTGAGTTCACCGTCTTTAACGTCACGTCTCCATACAACGTCATTCTGGGACGACCTGCCATGGTGCAATTAAAGGCAATTTGGTCTCCATATCATCTGGTCATGAAATTCCCTACTGAAGCAGGAATTGCTACTATCCGAGGTGATCAAAAGTTGGCAAAAGAATGTCACATGATTGCTTTGAAGGGAATTAAAAAACAACAGGTTGCAAATCTGAACTATGTAGAAAAAAAAAACCGATCAGAAACGGTGATGTTAACAGAAGAGGTAGAAGCTATTTGCTTAGATGAATCTCAGGCAGAAAAAACAGTTATCATCGGATCATCATTACCGATAGAAACAAAAAAATCACTGGTAAATCTCTTGTTAGATTTCAAAAATATTTTCGCCTGGAGTACAAACGACATGAAAGCGATTTCACCCGACCTGATGGTTCATAAGTTGAATATTGATAAATCAGCTCAAGTGATCAAACAGAAGAAAAGAAAGTATGCACCAGATCGGAATAAGGCCATAACTGAAGAAGTTGACAAACTGTTGAAAGCAAAGATAATAAAAGAGGATTTTTATCCGACCTGGCTTGCCAATCCTGTTATGGTTCCAAAACCAGACGCTTCACTTCGAATGTTTATAGATTACACTGACTAGCATTCACCCATTAAGAGCCCAGATTATCACACACTAGCCAGATATTTCCATATTCAACCCAATTTTACACAATTCCATGTTCATACAAATTTCTCCCATCAATTGAAAAGTTTTACCGATTAGATGCTAGAGGAGTGTATGAATTCCCTTCGATTGAGTTGGATATGTAATCTCTAGCACAAGACACTGGAAAATGGAATCGAAAAAGTAAAACCCTAGAGAGAGAAAACTAGTGAGAGAAAGTGGATCTCCAGAACAAGAACAACTTTTTCTTCAAGAAAAGTTCTCTATCTCCCAAAAGTCAATTGTCCAAGTCCATCCCCCCTCTCCTTTCCTAATTCTCTTTCTAAGTAGGAGAGTGGAAAACTTAACTCTTACGCTTACTAAAAATATCTAGGAATATTACAAAGTAGTCCTAAAGAGAAGATGATTACAAAAATCGACCCAAAAGGTAGTAGAAATGAAAAGTCAAAAGTTGAAGAAATTCTGAAAATTGTTGGGAAATCAGAGCAAAATCACGCCTTCAGTGTATTCTGGATCCCGCCTTCAGCGTTTTCGCGAGCTTCCAAGAAATCCAGCAGCTTAAGAATCACGCCTTACGTTCATTCTGGATCACGCCTTCAGTTTCCTTGAAATTCAGAATTTGAGTTTCAACACACAGCCAAATTTCTGGACTTTTCAACTTTTGAAGCTGGTCAAGACTCCATCTTCATGTGCCTATAAAATCCAATTCAGAGATTGGAAGAGAATGAAACCAAATATAAGTTCTTCTCCATGAACATATAAAGCTACTGGATGTCTTGTTTCGCATAAAGAACATCTGGATAGCCACGAATCAGCTCTTGAAGTTGGCCTTGGAACCAGCTTTGCAAAATTTCTGGCAATTTGCAACTCGAAGCTGGTTGAGCTACGATCTTCACATGCTCCCCAAATCCAATCCAAGCCTCCAATAAGCATGAAATCTGGCCATAACTATGCTAGAGGAACATGTGATGATAAATCAAGTCTTTGATCGCATAAGAAACATAAGGATGAAGAGAAATCATCACACGAAGAAGGGCACCAAACCAGCTTCCAGTGGTCAAACTGTTTGCCAATTTTCTCATTTTTTCTCCAGCTTCCTTGACGAAGCTTCGTCAATCTCACGAAGCTTCGTGAGTCCAGCGAGGTCTCGTCAGCTCTCCAAGCCATCCTCACGACGTCTCGTCACTCCTCTTGCTCCAGCTCACGAGCTTTCGTCAATTTGAGGAGATTTCGCCACTTTGGCGAAGTCTTGTTCATTTCAGCCATGAACTCCTCCAATTCTTCAACCAAGTTTTGCTCCAATTGCTCTTCCCTTCGAATCATGGAATGAAGGTGAAGACAGCCCTGCTGATTCCTGAGATGAGAAGAAAACATGAGTGCAAAAGTCTTGAGAGAATGAAAATGAAATGTTGTTCATGAGAGGAAGAGTGAGAACTTGAATTATCCTCAATTCATAGTTCATATAATGGAGGTATCATGCAAGTGTAAATGTCATAAAGAAGGCAATGAAAACAACGTTCACACAACATGCAAGACATATCCAAGATGAGGAATTGAATTGCAAGAAGAAGAAGAAGAAGAAATTTCAAGTGCAAAGTGTGTGTGGGTGTGATGTGCAACGAATTGCACTTCGTGGGCAGCAAGTGTGCGAGGATGGTGCAGCGTGTGTGCGGCGAGGCTGCCTTCGTGTGCAGCAAATGTGCAGCCATCGTGCAAGCTGCATGCGACGAAGTTGATTTCGTAGGCAGCAAGATGTGTGCTTCGCGTGCAGCAACTTCGAGCCAGTGTTCGAGTGTGATGTGATGGGAATTTCGGGAAACTTAATTCACAAAAGTTATATCCATGTAGCTCCGCTTTCCACAGCCGTTTGAATCACCCAAATCGGAGTTCAGATGACAAAGTTATGACCAAAACAATAAGGCATGTTGAACAGCGTATTGTGAAATCCAAGTTTTCATTCATCATTTGTTCAATCCAAGTTCTTGGCTCTTCTTTAGCACAATTCATCCATTTCCAGCGTGAATCAAGTTTCGGGGATAACACAACAAATGTAGGTCTACCTCTTAGCTTTCAAATGGTTCAAGAATCAACACAATTGGACAACTAGAGCTCAAGATATGAACAATCCACCAAACTGTGGCAATCAAGAACACATGAAACTCTAATTGCACAACACACAAAGATGGTCCCGTTTCTTGACCTTCCACTCAGAAGCCGAAATTTTTTAAAACATAAGAACTAAAGAGGACTCAAAGACCTTTCTAAAACACTAAAGAACACCCAAATTGGATTAGAATTGAGAGAGTTATGACCAAATGAAGTTCAGCTACCATGCTGCCCAAAACCCTAATTTCACCCTTTAAAGCACTTCTTAGGTTTTTTTTTCCAAATTCTCTCACATCAACTTCATTGTTTGAACCTTAAACCTTGTTCATTGACCCTAAGCATATATTTAACATATTTTACCAATATTTTGGGCCTTTTTCATCAATTAATCACATTAACTTGTATTGCACGTTAAAGCACAATTTAGCATATAATCACATATAGATGCACAAAATGCAAGTCAAAAGCCAAGTGATTTAACACATATAAGTTGGTATAAAACCAACTTATCAGTGGGCAATCGAGTTAGGGGAATATGCCATCACATTTTCACCTCGGACAGCGGTGAAGGGTCAAGTGCTCGCAGATTTTGTAGCAGAGGTTCCAATTTTCTGAAGAAGACCTTGTGAATGAAGATGACCAGCGAAACCCTTGCAAGAATACGGACGGTTTCTGGATTATATACGTAGATGGTGCATCAAGTGAAGATGGATCAGGTGCTGGGCTAATATTAACTAATCCTAATGGACAAGAATTCACGTATGCTTTACATTTTGAGTTCAAAGCTACGAACAATGAGGCAGAGTATGAAGCATTAACAACTGGGATAAAGTTAGCTTCTCAAATGGGAGTTAAAAAGTTACAGGTTTATAGCGACTCACAGCTCATAGTAAACCAAGTAACTGGAGGGTATGAGGCCCGAGATCCGAATATGAAAAAATATTTGGATAAAACTAAAGACTTGAAGAAGAATTTTTAGGACTTCATGATTGAACGAGTGCCCCGAGCTCAGAACAAACGAGCAGATGCGCTCAGTAAGTTGGCATCTTCTGCACATGTTCACCTCACCAAAAAGGTTCTGGTGGAGGTCTTACTAAATAGAAGCATTGAAGAGCTGCAAGTCATCGCAATAGAAGAGTTGGGAGATACTTGGATGACTCCAATTATCAATTTCTTGACAAAGGGAGAGCTACCGCAAGACAAACTTTCAGCTCGGAGATTGACTATGCGATCGGCCAGGTACACTATCCAAAATGGAGTTTTGTTTAAAAAAAGGTTATCTAATGCCTTGGTTGCGTTGTTTAGGACCTGAGCAGGCATTGTATGTTCTGAAAGAAATCCATCTTGGATCGTGCGGGAGTCATGTCGGAGCACGTACATTGGCAAAAAAGGCAATGCGGTTGGGAAATTATTGGACTACGATGAGCTCGGATGCACATGATTTGATGCAGAAATGCCCCAAGTGCCAAATCCATGCCCTCGTCAGACACATCCCACAAGCTGAGATGGCCACAATTCAAAGTCCATGGCCATTTGCTCAATGAGGAATTGACATCGCTGGACCTTTTCCTGAAGCTCCTGGACGGCTTAAGCACTTGGTAGTGGCTATTGACTACTTCACAAAATGAGTAGAAGCCGAACCACTTGTGCAAATTTCTGGTAGAAATATGGTTAAGTTCGTCTGGAAACCGATTGTATGACTATTTGGAATACCAAACACCATTGTGTCAGATAATGGCACCCAATTCGCTCATGATCCATTCAAAAGCTGGTGCGAAGAGCTGAATATCAAACAGTGTTCTGATAAGTCGGTATTCCACCGACTTATTCACTTTACTTTCTTGATATTTTGTATGAAATATTGGTGGAAACTGTACTACGTGAATGACTTGTCCGACCGCCACACACACGGCGGGTGCACTCTGCGCCCGCCACACTCTCCTCACACACTTGCACGATTTTCTCTTTTTCATGCATTTTTCCTTTGTTATATTTTTAGTTAGGATTTTTCTCATGCAATTTGTAGGCACTACACTACATTCGGTTCCTCTTTACACTTAACACACACAAGTGAAAAACCAAGGCAAATGTCTCCCACGAGCACCAACTGTTTGATGATTTTCATTGATAATTCTTATTCATTAAGTCTCGTACCAAGAACGTGTCCTCACTATGGCTTTGATTAATATTTACAGAGACACGTGTCAACATCCCCGCAAAAGGAGGAAGCTTCCATGAACCATTCAAAGGGACTAATCGAGGGGAAGCTATAAATACTACAAGATGAACATCAGAGAAAGGAGCCCGAGGAGGGGAGGCGGCCGCACAATAGAATAGAGCATAGCATTCTTGAGATTAGGGTTCATAGTTTAGCTTAAGATTTTCTCTCTCTTTTTCCTTCTTTAGATCATACTGTCTTGAGGGTCAATTGATGGATCTAATCTTATTTGAGACATTCGTATTGCCCATTATGTGTTTGATTTTGGTTCATATCGTTTGATGTTTCATTTCAATGCTTACTCACACACGATTATGCCCTTTATGTGATTTGCGGTACCCACTGAAATCAATTTAATGCTGATAAAGGAAATTGAAACAACATCACTCGAATATGGAACAAACTTGTATGAGTCCTAATATTTGTGCCTTGTTGTGACTTCAATCGTGCGGTACCCACTGACAATTGAAGTCAATCCAGTGAAAGAGAGTTAGGATTATTTGAGTATTACCACTTGGACCTTTAGCTAGGGCCTTAAGACCAAATAGGGATCTGGAATTAGGAAGTTGAGCTTGAATCTTTCCCTACCAAGGGAAGATACGGGAGTATTGTGAATTAGGGTTGTGAGATTTACCGAGAAGATCAGTCCTAAGTTCACTAGAGGTCAATCCCCTCATACATGTGGTTACAAAAGTCGATGATAATAGGGAGAGATCCATACCAATTGGTTCATCCTCAAGGCAGTGCTTGCATACTAACCCATTCATTCTCATTTTTGCATTCATATTGTTTTGCATTTATCCCATAAACTTTGGTTTCTTGAACAAGTGATCTCATGACATCCAAACCTTCCCTGTGGATACGATCCCACTTGCCACCTCTATATTAGTTGAGTATGTTTGGGTATTTGACGAGGTCGAGCGACCGACCTCCATCAAATTGGCGCCGCTGCCGGGGAAGGAACGGTTGTTGGGGATTATTTGTTCTCTTGAATTGTTTGTTCTTGTGTTTTTGTCATTTAGTTTTTGGTGGTGATTTTCTTTTTTTTATTATTCTGTCTTTTAGTTAGTTAGTACATATTTCTTGTTTTGTGTTCAAGTCGCTTGTGTCGAGTTCTGGTAAGTGCAGGGGATTTGGAATTTATCTGAAATTGAACTGTGCACTCCATAAGAGGTCAATTATGTCTAGGTGGTTTGGGGACTCTGTTGAGCCTTACTATGATTACCCACCAGATTGGATGGATGACACACGACCAACACCTGGAATATTTGGCAACTTCTCTCTACCAGGATATTATGAGACATGGCACGACCAACAACAGAGCAATGAGTCCTATCTCAGAGAAGAGCAAGACCGAGAATACATGTTGTCTTAAATTTTGGACAAGGCTGATAGAGTTAAAACAAGGTTGGCTTAAAAGGAAGAGAAGGCTCCAAAGCCACAACAGAGACTTGATCACAAGAGGGCCTTAATGAGCAACTTGTGGGAACAACTTGAGACACCAGTTCAAGATGCTCAAGGCCACTCAAAAGGTATACCTCTCCTCACTGAAACACCCACTCCTAAGGAAAATCATTTTGATGTGAATGCAATTTTTGATTGTGGTTTAAAGAGTCCAAGGGAGTTGGAGTCTATAAATGTTGGAGATGTTATGCATGAGTGCTTTGTTGATGAGTTTCTTGTGCATGAACGTTTGAGTCCTTCTTGTGAGAATGATGTCCCTTGTGATGGGTTTAGTGATGAAGAACTTTGGGCTATTTGGTTTATTACTGCCAAAATGGAGGGTGTATCTAATGAAGAGTCTTATATCAACTTTATGAATTACCATGAGAATGATGACATTGTTAGACTTCCCTTAGATGCTCCTCCTGTCCTTGAATGACCGGTGAATTGTACAGAGGCACATCTCATCAATCCTTTTTTGAGCATGAATGAAACCAATGTTGCCCATGCTAATGAATATGACAACATGTTGATTGAGTATTTTGTTGAGACACCAAATCATGAAATTGTGAAAGAATTTGAAACTGTAACTGGTGACCAACAAATAGAGAAGGACGAGACACCTTTGTTTGATGTGCAAAGTGAACCAAATTTTTTTAGCAAAGGAGAGACTCAACAGAATGCCCATGTTAATCTATGTGATGATTATTTAATTCTTTGTAAGGAAATAGCTAACATGGTAGAGAATTGCTTTGTTGATGCATCCATTTTTAAAATTACTGATGAATTTTTTGAGACTGTGGATGCACAATCTGTGGTTTAGCCTTGCAGGGTTTTAGAGCAAAAGTTGGTGGGAGAAGTGAAAGAGGTGTTTCCTATGGGGGAACATACATGGTTTAAGATGGAGTTTACTGAGATTGTTCCCCATGTGCATGAGCTCCATCACCTCTTTCTGAAAAACATTTGTCCAGTTCCATACTGGAGAAAAAAGAGTGATCATGAAAAAGGATTCTTCTGGTACAGAGATGGATACTCTAAATCTTGAAGAAGGAAGCTCCATGAATAAAGTCGAGCTGGAGACTGAATAAATCCAGAACTACTTACTCTACTTTCTTTGAATAAGTTGTTGTCTGAATTCTTATTTGCTTTTGGTTTTGGTTTGTCTATTTAGCTAGTGTGTGTCTTACGTGCAGGAGAATCAAGAAAAGGCAAAGAAAATGTTAAGTGTGGGGCTCCGCAAGTGCAATGGTTGACCTGAAGAGGAGCCCAAATGCTGGAACAAGCGCCCCTAACTTTGGAAACGTGCAACCCACTCCTTCTGGATTCTCTTGATTTTTCAACCGACCTCCTCCTCCTGGATTCTCTTGATTTTCCAACCAACCTCCGCCTCTTGGAACACAAACTTGGTAGTCTCTTTCCTTTTCACAATGGGGACCATTGCGATATCTAAGTTGGGGGGGGGGAGACTTGCATGCTCTAGGGTCCATGTGTGGTTGTCTAGTCTCTGTGTGGCTTTGGTTGATGCTTGTGTTTATGAGACCTAGGGCCTTTGCTGATTTTCTGGATTGTTATGCTGTGTGTTCTTATATGTTGCAGGGGTCGGAGGTGGTGTATTTATTTTATTTTATTTATTATTTTTATTATTATTGTTTTTATTGTTTTTATTTATTTTTTTATTGTTTATTTCCCTTGTGTTGTTGTGTGGGAAGAAAAACAAGGCAGTGACTAGCACTGACCTTGTAGTGTGCTTTCTATTCCAGTGTTGTGTTATGAAGAACTTTGATTTCCAATTGCAATAAATGTAAAAGTTTGTTGTTGTGTGGAGCAAAGATTGCCACCATCCATGTAACACACTTGCACATCCAATACATTCGCATTCCCAATCTCATCGACAAATCCATAAATTGTTTGATGTAGGCGAAATATTTTGTAAGTTTCACAGTAATCATTTGATGCATACAATTTGCTGAGTAAAGTGCGATGTCAATGTAAGATAGAAACGCCAGCAACAAATTTGACATAGGAGAGAGCTTATGTTCCTTTACGTGTATGTGCTTTCCAATCGTAAACAGTTATTCTTGCATTTTAAGAATATAGTCTATTGAAGACACACACGAACACAAATTGTTTGGAAAAGATGCATATGTGAAGAAAAAGCCAGTGGGCAAATAAAGGGACAAAAATAGCCACAAAACCCTGGCAGCCAAGCACCAATGTGCGGCATGAATTACAAAAGAAAAATATCAAGCACCAATGTGCATGACAATACGTGTTAAGTTGTTTAATGTTTAAAGTGTTTGTGTGTGTGAACAAAAGGACTGTAGTGCAAGAATTTTTTATTAAGTGTCTGCTTGAATACTCTACATAGACAATGTGAAGGAACATGAGAAACTCTCAGCACACACTACACGCTGACGGTTTGGTCTTTATTCATGGTACATTGCTTGACAACTTGTATAAATTGGGTGGACTGTGAACTTGCCAAACTAAAGGTTGAGTGCAAGCGAAAAAGTTTGAAAATGAATAGTTGATGATGTTGAGAATGTTGAATGTGGAGTGCATAGTTAGCTTTTCTTTGCTCGGGACTAGCAAAGATTTAAGTGAGGGGGGATGATAAGTCAGTATTCCACCGACTTATTCACTTTACTTTCTTGATATTTTGTATGAAATATTTGTGGAAACTGTTCTACGTGAAAGACTTGTGAGGAAGAATGCTCTAAATTTGATAAATGATGGAATGTGTCAAAGTGATAAAAAATGTTGTGGAAACGGATATATTTGTATGTGGTCTGAATCTAGCACACTGGCTCACCAGACAAGTTGCCAAGGTCCACACTTGGAAGTCCACACTTTGGAAGTCCACACTTGGAGGTCCACACTTTAGAGGTCCACACTTGGAGGTCCACACTTTAGAGGTCCACACTTGGAAGTCCACACTTTAGAGGTCCACAATCACTATACACAAGCACACCAAGCACATGACCTTTACACAACACTCACACAACACACTTAGTGCTGCACACCATGGACCTCCAAGTTTTCATGAAGGTCCACACATCGCTGACCTCCAAGTTTTCATGATGGTCCACACATCACTGACCTCCAAGTTTTCATGCAAGTCCACAATTCACTATGCAAAAGTCCATGATTTGCAAGTCCATGATTCACTATTCACAAGTTCAGCACTCACACTTGCATTATTCTCACAACACATACAACATTCACAAGTCCACAAAAAACACAAGCACACCATGGACCTCCTAGTCTTCATGGAGGTCCACAACTATTCACACAACACACTTAGCATGCACAAACACTTCACACACGCGCAAATACTTGGCGGTCGCACAGTGCGACCCCCACACGCACGGTGGGCGCACCCTGCGCCCGCCACACTCACCTCACACACTTGCACGATTTACTCTTTTTCATGCATTTTTCCTTTGTTATATTTTTAGTTAGGATTTTTCTCATGCAATTTGTAGGCACTACACTATACTCGGTTCCTCTTTAAACTTAACACACACAAGTGAACAACCAAGGCAAATGTTTCCCACGAGCTCCAACTGTTTGATGATTTTCATTGATAATTCTTATTCATTAAGTCTCGTACCAAGCACGTGTCCTCACTATGGCTTTGATTAATATTTACAGAGACACGTGTCAACATCCCCGCGAAAGGATGAAGCTTCCAGGAATCATTCAAAGGGACTCACCGAGGGGAAGCTATAAATACTACAAGATGAACATCAGAGAAAGGAGCCCGAGGAGGGGAGGCGGCCGCACAATAGAATAGGGCATAGCATTCTTTAGATTAGGGTTCATAGTTTAGCTTAGGATTTTCTCTCTCTTTTTCCTTCTTTAGATCATACTTTCTTGAGGGTAAATTGATGGATCTAATCTTATTTGAGACATTCGTATTGCTCATTATGTGTTTGATTTTGGTTCATATCGTTTGATGTTTCATTTCAATGCTTATTCACACACGATTATGCCCTTCATGTGATTTGCGGTACCCACTAAAATCAATTTATTGCTGATAAAGGAAATTGAAACAATATTACTCGAATATGGAACAAACTTGTATGAGTCCTAATATATGTGCCTTGTTGTGACTTCAATCGTGCGGTACCCACTGACAATTGAAGTCAATCCAGTGAAAGAGAGTTAGGATTATTTGAGTATTAACACTTGGACCTTTAGCTAGGGCCTTAAGACTAAATAGAGATATGGAATTAGGAAGCTGAGCCTGAATCTTGCCCTACCAAGGGAAGACACGGGAGTATTGTGAATTAGGGTTGTGAGATCTACCAAGAAGATCAGTCCTAAGTTCACTAGAGGTCAATCCTCTCATACATGTTGTTACACAAGTCGATGATAATAGGGAGAGATCCATACCAATTGGTTCATCCTCAAGGCAGTGCTTGCATACTAACCCATTCATTCTTATTTTTTAATTCATATTGTTTTGCATTTGTCCCATTTGCTTTGGTTTCTTGAACAAGTGATCTCTTGACATCCAAACCTTCCCTGTGGATATGATCCCACTTGCCACCTCTACATTAGTTGAGTAAGTTTGGGTATTTGACGAGGTCGTGCGACCGACCTCCATGTTTCACCTTGGTAGCACATCCACAAGCAAATGGACAGACCGAGGTCACCAATCGCATAATTATCCAAGGTTTGAAGACAAGACTAGGAAAAGCTAAAGGGGATTGGGTAGAAGAACTGCCAAACGTTCTATGGGCGTACCGAACTACCCCAAAAACGGCTACCCGAGAAACTCCGTTTAGCTTGGTTTATGGTTCTATAGCTGTAATACCAGCAGATATTGTGCTCCCGAGTCCAAGGACAATTCACTTCATCTCAGAGGCTAACTCTGAAGAACTACGGTTAAGTTTAGATTTGTTGGAGGAAAAGCGTGAGATGGCACACCTTGCAGAAGCTAAGTACAAGGCCGAGATGGCCCGGTATTATGATCGGCGAGTCCGACAAACTCAGTTTCAACCCGGAGACTTGGTTCTGTGCAAGAATGAAGCAAGTCGAGTTGAAGGACTCAAAAAGCTTAATCCAAACTGGGAAGGACCTTACAAGGTTGCCCAGGTCGGCAACGCAGGAAGTTACAAATCGGAAACTTTAGACGGACGAACTGTCCCAAGGATGTGGAACAACACCAACTTGCGAAGATATTATCAATAGTTTTAAGTTGTTTCTCAGTATGTTTTGTCAAAATTAAGCACGTTAGTGCGTCAATAAATGTAATTCAGCCTAAAGGCTACACATATATAAAACAACTTTTTATGAGGTCATTCTTATAACTTGAGTTTGTCTTTAATTTATCGCATGCGATGGATGAGTTAAAATTCGATTTCAATCGAGTTATACAATTTGAGGAATTTTCTGCCAAAAAAAAGAAAATATCCAGATCAGATATAAATCTAAGTTTAAAACCATTTTGAACTAATCGATTTTAGATCATAGCGTTGGATTTCCGCCAAAAAAGGAAAATACCCAAGCTAAACGCGTATCGGAGATTTTAATTCAGTTCGAATTAACCATTTCCATTCCGCAAAAAAGAAAAGCAAACTCAAAGATCAAAAAATCAACTCTGATTTAGTTCGGATTAACTTATTTTTGCTTAGTTCGGAACATTAAGTAAATTGAGTCGCATAAGCAATAATTTGTTGCGAAAAATATAAAGTTAGAAACAAAAGAAATTTTTAACATAAATCAGAAAGTAGAAAATGAATAATATTCAAAATGACCAAAACTTGGTCAAACAGGTGTTCAGAACATTTACAAAAGTCTATTAGCACTATTACAAAACCATATGAGCATGCAAGCTCAGCTCTTCGCTTCTTCGTTAGCTTCCGGAGGACTTGGAGGAACATATGGGCGACCATCCACACGTACCAACTTCAACTCGGCAAAAGCTTGGTTCAGAGCTTCATTGGACTTGGCGTTATAGCCTTTTTCAGCAGTTACGTCCAGCTCAGGACATTTCTCCTTCAGTGCAACCAAAGCCTTGTGATAGCCGATATTGCGAGCTGGGGTGCATAGTCGAACTAACAGCTTCCTTCCTTCCTCTGAGGACAAAAAGTTAGAGATTAACTGATAATAGCCCTCCCCTTCCAGGAAAGCCACCAGAGTTGCGAGATCTTCTTTGGTAGCTAGAGCAGCGTGGAGGTCGTTTTGAAGAGAATCATTCTCTCGTTCAAATTTATTGCATTTTTGCTCGAGTTCAGAAGTATTCTTCTGCTCAGCGTCAAGAAGAGAACGAAGAGAAGATATCTCTGTTCGATCGATATCTTTTTGCACCGACAGCTCTAACAGTTTCTCGGATGTCTCTTCACTTCGGCCCATAGCCTCCGCGGCCAAAGACATCACCTGCGAGAAAGTTAAATGAGTACAGAAGTTGAAAAATGAAAATTGAAAGTCACAGACAATGATAGTTACCTGAGTTATGCCTAAAGCTAGGCGTTGATGGACAGAAGCGGTATCTATCTTTCTCATCGTCTTCCTATCCCGATGTGGGATAGCATTAAAAACAAAGTCAGGTGCCGTCTCTACGGTAAACCAGTCGTTGTTGTCCATTCCCACATCAGGACGGAAAGAGGACAAAGGATAAGAGCTCTCGCCCTCCAGAACTTTGGAAAAGGGGATGAAAACATCCCCAAGAAGTGAAGGGCCCGTCACCTCGGCCTTGTCCACCTCGAAATCTACTATACGGGGTTTCTTTTGAGCCCCGCCTTTGGCATAAACGGGCTTCCGCTTGCCCAGAACTTTCTTTGTCTTTTTTAAGCCTTTCCCCGTTCCGGGGGGAAAGTTTTTGGACTTCTCGATCAGCGAGGAAGTCGTTTTCTCTAACTTGAGGTCTAATTTAACCTCGTCAGCAGGTGTTTCATCGTCAGTGACTTTACCTTTATCTACAGGTAGGTTTGAACCATCTGGAGCAGCTGAAGGTTCTGGCAGTTCCTCTATGAGATCGTCGATATCAATCACTAAAAAAAATCGATCAGAATTAGAACCACAAGTTAGTTTTTATGAACAAATAATGTGAAGTAAAATTAGAAAGTATACCTTCTTTCTCATCCACAACGTACTCTGTGTGATCGGACGGAAGAACGGCTGGACTCATACCTGCTAACACTAACACCCTTTCAGGGAAAACGTTGGTGTTAAGGACTCGTTTTTCTTTCCCTAATTTCTCAACGAGATCCTTGGAAAGGGTTTTTATTGAAATAGGGTCAAACACACAACCAGCGTCCTTCCAGAACCACTCACATTTTAAGGAGCTCAAGCTAAGGAAAAAGAATTTATCTTTCCACTGGTGAATAGAACTGGGTTTTCCGCTCAAAAGTTGTTGCTTCGTAGAACGACGGGTGAAATAATAGCAACCCAGATCCTTACCAGATGATTTTAGACAAAAAAATGTCTAAAGTATGGTACAGAACATTTATGATCTATGAGTATGAAAAACAATTCAAACCCGACCAGAATCCTAATCGCATTTGGAGTGAGTTGAGTTAAGCTGATTGCATAATCAGCGAGGATATCTTTGAAAAATTGAGATAAAGGAAATCTCAATCCAGATCTCAGGTGTTCTAAGAAAACACTAACGAAACCTTCTGGAGGTCGGCTGGCTACTTCCATTTCCGAGGGGATCCTAGTCTCGATTTCAGGACTGATATAGAAATCAGTAAGAATGTTCACTAAGGCTGAAGGAGTTATGGTAGAGTTAAGGGTGTCTAATTTTGTTACAAGGGGCTTTTTGGTGGGATTTGATACTGAAAGATGTTGAGTATTTGGGTGGCTTGTCGAAGGTTTATCTTCAGGAAATTTAATTGTTAATGGAATAGCATGGAAAATGGTTGATCTAAATTGATTTTAACGCTGTCTTTAATTTGGTTGGCATTATTCAAGCTAGTAAGGTCTGGAGAATTCATTTCCTTTCTACTTAATCGAACTAAACTAAACTTACAATTTGTTTTTAAGTTTTTAGCCAAATTAGTCTGGTTATGCGAACTGGAAGATGAATAAGAAGAAAAATCTGAACTAGAATCTGAGGTGTTCTCGGATTCGTGTGCGGGTGAAATAGAATCATTCAGGTTAGATTCAGAACAAATTTCAGAAGAAGAATTAGAATGTTCTGAATCAGATACTTACTTGTGAAGATACGGAGAAAGAGGTCTTGGAAAGTTGAGCTCGTGATGGCACACTTGGCTATTGGAAGAAAGCTGCTGGAGTCTGAACTGAGAAACGAGAGCTCTGGAAGTTTAGATGGAGCAAATGAATTCTGAGACGCTCTATTTATAGTCAAGGGCATGAAAATTCAAAAAGACGTGACAGCTGGGATAGGAGAACGTGCCGCCTCGTGCTTCTGACAGGAAAATCGTGGTCCAGAAAGTGGTAGCGTGTTTCTCGGGCACGAAACTCAAAGAGTAGGGTCGTGGCTGTAGCATGTCGGTATCGAACTTTAATATTATTCAGATGGGATTTGTATATATACAATTCGACCTGAGGGGCTATTGATGAGGGTTGAATTTTACCAAGATTATAATACCTCAGAAATAGACTCCTAATACGACAAGTATTGTTCAGCTCACAGGAGTCTAACTCATTTTCAGTAATTATTTCTATTACTCATGTATGCTATGAGTTACAATTATATTACAACTCTTACACTATAATAAACTTTTCTTCAAGGTACGTTTTTTTTTTAATATAAACAGGACCGACTTTATTAAAATATAAGCAGAATAAACCGAGGCCGGATATACCCGACACCCCGTTACAAAAGGAAAGCCATAAAAGGAGTACTACTCCTTTACATTTCACAACCAAAAACTCCTTTACATATATATAGAACTAACAAACTAGGAGAACGAGTAGCAAATAAGAGTCCAATAAAATTTGAGTGCACCAAAGGCAATCAAATTCTAATAACTCTTAAAGTGGTTATAGATGCATCCAAGTGAAGGTACACAAAATATTTACTTCCCAATTAAGGACTGGTATCATCACCTATATATCTAATAAACCCAAAAGTAATTACAGAAATGTATCTGGTCTGCCTTCGACTCCACAACATTCCAGTGCCATCAACAGTAGCCAAGAAACAAGCCCTAACAATCAACTTCATCCGTATCCAACGCAGGATACAAAGCAGGTGGTAATTCAGTTTAGAAATCAAGATTATGCAATGAAAATTCTGCTAGAAATTGGGCAGCATCTCCTCTGTGTTCGTCCTCTTTCCAATCCCGGTAGCATACCAATGCCCCCTAAAATGGCCAGACAAAATGTTTCCTGCCCAACAAAACACATCAAAGTCCTCATCTTCCACACAATCCCGGAAGCAACACAGTTCACAGGAATAAACACGAAGATGGATAATAAAATCATCCTTTCCACAACTCCAGCAGTAAACATTCCAGTAGTTGACATACATTAAGAGGTAATATAGGAAAGATTTAAGTATGAGCAGGCAGGCCAACTGGTGTAAACTCCATGAACCAGAGGCCATCACAAGACTTATAATTTTTACCTGTCTCACTTGAAATTCCATTTTTTCCTTTCCGAGTAGCATATAAAGGGATTTCTGTCCCTTAGTTTTCTCCCTGATCCGAGATTAGCTTTGGGACTCAGTAAAGCCACCTTAAACTTTGTTTGCTTGACTGACTTCCGGCCTCTTTCCATTTTATCGATGTACTTGTTCAGCTCATCTTCTGGCTCCTCCTCAAAACTGTTTTCCGTCCAGCGGTCTTCTCCATCTTCCTCCGATTCAAAATCTGATGGAATGGCTTGCAACGCTGTTAAGTCTGAAGTAGATCCTACTTTATGAAACACCCCTTCGTCCCACCTAAAAGTTTGGATGGCTTTAAGGATTTCTGAATCTGTCTTGGGATTGCCCTTATATATGCTCGACGATTCCCCTTCTTCCCATCTTATCGTAACATTAATTGCCTCCTCATTCAACCTAGTGCTTCCCGTCATACCTGTATTTGGAGGATCTTCTGGAGCATCTTCAAGGTTCTCAAGGATATGGCCCCTTCCCAATGATAACAGGGAGGAAACAGCTTTCCCTTCTTCTCCGTTAATGATCTCCAATAGTTTCCCAAGATTAGCCATAAATAAATCCATGTTTTTTTCTCTATGACTTAGAGGAGTTCCTACTCTAACTACCAAGGTTTGATTAGTGCACTCTGCCTCTGCTGGCTTTCCACTTACCTGTTCCTCCACCGTACTTCCCTGATTCGTTTTCTCATCTTGAACACCATCCACTAATTGGGGAGACTGCAACAATTTTTGAGGATCTCCATGTGGAGCTCCAATTTTTACGCTCAAATCAGGATCCTTCTCCGCTGTAGAGTTCACTTGGGAAGACCTGAGCCCTTTATCAGCGTTTTCTTGCTGTTCAGAGACAGAATTCATAGCATCTTCCTGGACCTTCCCTGAAATCTTACCAAGCACTTCAGTAGTCTTCTTAGGAACCCAGACTTGTGAAGGCAGAGTAGTACCTTTGGCTTGAGATTTGCAGGATAAGGTTGCATGTCCCAAACTAAAGCATATGCTGCAATACTCTGAGAGGTTCTCATAATGGATGGACTGCCACACGCCTCTTTCCTTGGTGCCAATCCACATCCTTTGGGGAAGTTTCTTTCTAACATCGACCTCAATACACAGTCGTGCTTCACTTGAGCGAAGCACCTTGTCCATTGTTGCCGTGGCTAGGTCAAGTTTTAGAGGAATTCCCACAGCCGAGCCAAGGGTGAACAGAGTCTGTTTCGTACAAAGGTGAATCGGAAGATGTGGGAATCTAACCCAAACTGGTAGTATAGATGGTTCCTTTTCCGGGCTGAAATCGGGAGTCCAGCTAAAAATCTTAGCTGTAAAGCCTCCAAAATTCCAAGATTTTTTTAGCCAGAAACGGTGGAAATCTGCTTGTTGTTGAAACTGAAAAATGATATGGCGATAATCGATCAAGCCTATATGACATTCTCGAATAAATCCGGTAGTGAGGATATGCTTACGAATTGCCGCCATCAAGGGCCTACCCCGAGCGAATTTTCAGATGAGGGCATGTCGGAACCGATAGGCTAGGCGCTTCTCTTCCTCTTCTGTGATGAAAAGTTCCGGTTCACCATTGAGTGTCGAAAGTCCTGTGGCTGGAAGGGGAGGGAATGAGACATCAATAGATATAAACCATTCTACAGACACAGCTTCCCGGAAGCTTTTGGATTGTCTCCGTTCACTTTGCGGTTGAGGAAGTTGAGAATTCACCTTGACAGCTTTAGGATTACTTGTTCTCTGCCGAGGAAGAGGGGGAAACTCTGATTCACCTAATAAGAGCCCTGGTTTAAACAGATTCCCAGCCTCTGCAACTACTGTCGTGGGAGAAGTTGCAGCTCCGCGAGGTATGACCGCTGGCTGGGATTTCAGGGTTGGCTGACCGGAATCCTTCTCTTTCAGGTGGGGAGAAGACGGTGGTTGGGTGAGGCTATCTGATGGCCTTTGCCCGGAAGAGGAAGTGCAGGGATCTGCTGTCCTCACACTAGAGCTAATTAGTGTGGGATTGGACTGCCATGGCGTCAAACCTGTAGTCGGAGTCTTTCAGAAAATGAGTCCAGCCATGATGTGAAGATGGCTATCGTCGGGAAGAGTTGAAACCATCATCGGACGGGTTTGGTCGGCTCCGTCCAAGGAGGCCGGAGCCGATGAGAGAGGGGTTTGGATTCTTCCTGGTACGTGAGGTTCTGCGGTTAGGGTGTGTGATCAGAAAACCTGATTTTGGTTTGTGAGGATTAGGGTTCGTCACTGAATTAAGGATAAGGGGGCTGTTCTAAGCGGCTGAAATGAGAAAAAATTAGGGCTTTTGGTTATTTTCCTAGAGAGAAGGGAGAGCATCTAGAGAGAAAAACGAGATTTTTGAACATGCATTAACATCCTTCTTCAAGGTACGCTATTAGAGTTTCAATACAACTCTAATTCAGGTATGTATTCTATAAATACAACCCTTCCCTCACCACGGAAGGGGATTCGATTCAAGTATTCTCAATTACTTATCGATAATTTACTTAAGGCTCGTTATAGACTTAGGCATCGGAGTTTACTCTCTGGGACCAATCTCGGGGATTTTGAGCAGGTATTCGGGACGTACGGAGTGTTCATACGACTAGACCACGCCGAAGACGACGTGAGTTTTCTGAGACTCATCAAATGGTATGGTAGAAGATGAAGAAAATGAGGTATACGGGTGTGCTTGTGAATGCATTCATGTGTTAAGTATTGTGCAAATGAAATGAAGTGAATTGTGTGTGTGAGAGTGCTTGCTGCGTTTGAGTGTATGTGTGTGCATAAAGGCAGTGAGTGTGTGAGGTTCTCATGCGGCGAGGTGACCTCGCCGCATGGTGAATGTGCAAGAGTGTTGCGGCGAGGTGATCTCGCCGCAATGTGTGTGTGTGAGAGTGTTGAGAGTAGGAGTGAAATATAATGAAGAGTGGAATGAAATGTGATGAAGAGTGGAGAGGGAATGAAGTGAATGTTGAATGTTGAGTAAAATGGAATGATGTGATGAACGTAAGTGATAAAGGTTGAGTGAAGTGTGGGAAGAATGAATGCAAGAACAATGGAGAAATTGTTAATCATGCAAAACATAAACATGAAACATTGTGAAACACAAGGCATGTAAGGCACACTAAAGAAAATTGCAATGACATGTATTCTTCACTCATGAGATAGACAATATGATACTCAGCAAAGTTTCACCCACAAGACAAAACAAAAGGCGAGGTCTCGCCTTACAAAACCACAAAGGGCGAGGTGAGTTCGCAAGCAAAATTCCTGAAGTGATCAAATGTGCAAGTATGCAACAACGTCCAGCCAAATTCTAACCCTGATGCGTTGTGAATTTGGGAAAACTTAAAACATGAACGTTGTAGCCCTATATCTATCCTTTCCATAGCATTTTGAATCACCCAATTTGGAGTCCGGACGAGAACGTTATGGCTAAAATACCAAAGTGTGGCAAAGCTGGAAATTTCAAGGCAAGGTCTCGCGGCGAGACCTCGCCTTGTAAAAGTTTATATGGACCACGAGACCTCGCTCTCACAGCACCATAATGGCGAGACCTCGTGGCGAGGTCTCGCCATACAAAAACTACAAATGGCGAGACCTCGCAGCTTTAAAACTTAGTCCAGCACATCACTCTAATTCTATGCCTTATATGTGTGTCTTAGCTTCTGAATTGGATTTTGTGGTAAACATAAAAGTTTTAGATCTTTCTCTTGGCTTTCCATTGGTTCAAGAAATAGAATCATTGAAAGTCCGTAGCTCACCATATATACAATCTACCAAACTATGCCAATATGAAATCAAAGATGAAAACCTGAAGGAACAGTTGCAAAGATGCCCCCGTTTCTCCTACTTGCACATAGTTGTAGAAGAAAGGTAAAACATAAGAAATGAAGTACAATCCAAGTGCTTTCCATAACGTCCAAGATCTCTTCATTTGGATTAATATTGAAAGAGTTACACTCAAATGAAATTGCACCAACATTCTGCCCAAACCCTAACTAAGCATATGTTAAGAGTTCCAACTTCACCATCATCATTTCAAGTCGACTTTTGACTCATTTCCTTGTTTTTAATGAACACATACATTTGTTTAATTTGTTCATCATTTTAAGTCTTTTTCACCATTTTAGCACATCTAAGTTGCGAACTTCATTAATGCACAAAATTGCACAAAACATCACACATTTGCATGAAACACAAGACAAAAGCTAAGTGATTGAACACATATAAGTTGGTATAAAACCAACTTATCACAAACTTACTAAGAACACAAGTAATCTAATGACGTGTATGAAAAAAGTAAAATATTTCAAAATGACAATTTTCGGTGATATATAACTCAAGATTTTTTCTAAAAAAATCTGAAAATGAAAAAAAATTAAATGTTCAAAAATGCTCTTTTTGGATAAATGATTTCACATAATTTGATGATAAATATGTAATATAGTGATTTGTGTACAAAAAAGAGAAAATTAAAATTTTTCAAAAATCACCACTTTCGGTTAGTTATAATTCACTATTTTTTTTGACAAAAATAGAAAATTCCAAAACAAAATTCGCAAATGCTCAATTTGGTCCATTTTTTGCCCAACTCAATAAAAAGTATGTAATCTAGTTATTTGTGCACAGAAAATAGGCATTTAATAATTTTTCAAAATCACATTTGCAATAGGTTATAACTCAAAGTTTTTGTTGAAAAATAGAAAAGTGTGAAAAATGGCCCAAGGGATTTAGTTTATATCAACATGTTGCACCCAACATAACTAGAAAACATGTGATCTCAGTATCTGTAGAAAAATATTAAAAAATTAAAAATTATCGAAAAATCATCATTTTCCTTGATGGAGATATACAACTCACAATCTTTGAAAAAAAGGAAAGAAAATTGCGTAATGTAGCCCATAAATTTCATTTTTTGTTAGCTTTTTGCATCAAACTTAAAAAGAACATAGGTAATCTAATGACGCGTATGAAAAAAGTAAAATATTTCAAAATGACAATTTTCGGTGAGATATAACTCAAGTTTTTTTCTAAAAAAATTGAAAATAAAGAAAATATAAATGTTTTAAAATGCTTTTTTTAGATAAATGTTTACACATAATTTAATGAGAAATATGTAATATAGTTACTTGTGTACCAAAAAATAAGAAAATTTAAAATTTTCAAATATCACCACTTTCGGTTAGTTATAACTCACAATATTTTTATAAAAATACAAAATTCGAAAATAAAATCGCAAATGCTCTTATTTTGCCCAATTCAATAAAAGGTATGTAATCTAGTTATTTGTGCACAGAAATTAGGCACGTAAAATTTTTTCAAAATCACAATTTACAATAGGTTATAACTCACAGTTTTTGGTCAAAAAAAGAAAAGTGTGAAAAATGGCCCGTGGGATTTTTTTATATCAACAATTTGCACCCTGCATAACTGGAAAACATGTGATCTCATTATTTGCAGAAAAAGATAAAAAATCTAAAAATAGTAGAAAAATCATCATTTTCTTTGATGGAGATATACAACTCACAATCTTGGGAAAAAGGTAAAGAAAATCGCGTAATGTTGCCCACATATTTTATTTTTTGTCTGCTTTTTGTATCCAACTTAATTAGAACACAAGTAATCTAATGACGTGTATGAAAAAGTAAAATATTTCAAAATGACAATTTTTGGTGAGATAAAACTCAAGATTTTTTCTTAAAAAATTGAAAATCAAAAAAATCAATGTTCAAAAATGCTTTTTTTGGATAATGTTTTCACATAATTTGATGAGAAATATTTAATATAGTGATTTTTGAAAAATAAAAATAAAATTAAAATTTTTCAAAAATCACCACTTTCGATTAGTTATAACTCACTATTTTTTGATAAAAATAGAAAATTCCAAAACAAAATTCGCAAAAATTCTAGTTTGTTCATTTTTTTTTCACAATTTAATCAAAAGTATGTAGTCTAGTTATTTGTGAACAAAAAAATAGACACCTAAAAATTTTAAAAAATCACCATTTGCAATAGGTTATAACTTACAGTTTTGGTCAAAAAAATAAAAGTGTGAAAAATTGCCCATGGGATTTATTAATATCCAGATTTTGCACCCAACATAACTAGAAAACATGTGATCTCAATATTTGTAGAAAAATATTAAAATATTAAAAATTATAGAAAAATCATCATTTTCCTTTGTGGAGATATACAACTCACAATCTTTAAAAAAAGTAGAGAAAATCGAGTAATGTAGCCCACGAATTTTATTTTTGGTTAGGTTTTTGTATCAAACTTAATAAGAACACAAGTAATCTAATGACGTGTATGAAAAAAGTAAAATATTTCAAAATGACAATTTTCGGTAAGATATAACTCAAGATTTTTTTGAAAAAAAATTGAAAAAAAAAATAAATGTTCTAAAATTCTTTTTTTGGATAAATGTTTTCACATAATTTGATGAGAAATATGTAATGTAGTTATTTGTTTACAAAAAAAAAAGAACATTTTATTTTTTTAAAAATCACCACTTTCTGTTAGTTATAACTCACTATTTTTTGAGAAAAATAAAAATTCGAAAAAAAAATTCACAAATGCTCTTCTTTTGCCCAATTCAATAAAAAGTATGTAATCTAGTTATTTGTGCACAGAAAATAGGCACCTAAAATTTTTTAAAAATCACCATTTACAATAGGTTATAACTCACAGTTTTTGGTCAAAAATAGAAATGTGTGAAAAATTGCCCACGGGGTTTATTAATATCCACATTTTGCATCCAACATAACTAGAAAACATGTGATCTCATTATTTGCAGAACAAGATTAAAAAATTAAAAATTATAGAAAAATCATCATTTTCCTTGATGGAGGTATACAACTCACATTCTTTGAAAAAAAAGTAAAGAAAATCATGTAATGTTGCCAACAGATTTTATTTTTTGTCTGGTTTTTGTATCAAACTTAATAAGACCACAATTAATCTAATGACGTGTATGAAAAAGTAAAATATTTCAAATTGACAATTTCCGGTGAGATATAACTCAAGTTTTTTTTACAAAAAAAAATTGAAAATAAAAGAATTTTCTAAAATGCTTTTTTAGGATAAATGTTTTCACATAATTTGATGAGGAATATGTAATATAGTTATTTGTGTACAAAATAAGAAATTTAAATTTTTTAAAAATCACAACTTTCGGTTAGTTATAACTCACTATTTTTTTAAAAAAATAAAAATTCAAAATCAAAATTCGAAAATTCTCTTTTTTTGCCCAATTCAATAAAAAGTATGTAATCTAGTTATTTGTGCATTGAAAATAAGGACCTAAAAATTTTTATAAATCACCATTTACAATAGGTTATAACTCACAGTTTTTGGTCAAAAATAGAAAAGTGTGAAAAATGGCCCTTGGGATTTTTTTCTATCAACAATTCGCACCCAATGATAATTCAGTTTTATACTAACTTAAGAATGTTGTTTTCACTTGGCTCTTGTATATTTTGGTGCCTTTTATGCAAAGAAAATTGTATGGAATCGTAATCGTGTGTGAGGAATGGTGTGAAGCATTATTGGGTAAAAAGGGTTGAAATAGGGTAAACATGTTAAGTGTGCGCCTTACTGGATTTTTGTGTGTTTAAGGGCTTGCTGATTTTTGTGTGTTAAATGGCAATATGTGTGTGACAATGTGTGTGAGTTTTGGGTTATGTGAAGAAATGTGTGAAAGGGTTACAATGTATGAATGTGCGTATATGCTGGTAATTGTTGTGCATGGGCACTCTTTACTCCATTGCACACATTGGGCACAAGTGCATGTATTTCACTACACATCGTCGCACATAGCATGCACACCAATTACACACAAGTATGCGTGCATCGCTGCATGGGTGTGCATGCATCGTCGCACTCCCTCACGCAGCATTGGTGCATGCATCGTCGCACACCAACGCACACACTAGCACGAGGTCGTCGCACGTACCTGTACACACCTCGCACGGGCATGCATGGATCGCTGCACATGCATATGTACAGTGCTACACAAGTATGCACATACTCAGCACATCACTTGTGCAACTCCAGCACACACTTGCAGCAACTCCAGCACTCACATGCACCACATGCACGCAACTCCAGCACTCACATGTACCACATGCACGCAACTCCAGCATACACTCATGCACATCACAGCACACACTTCATGCATTTCACAGCACACTGATGCATTCACTTAGGCACTTCACAGCACACACATGCACAACACATCACACTCATGCCCACAAGTGCAGCACTTAACAGCACATTTCAAACACCACATGCACACTACATGCACGACACAATACACTTCTTACACATCATCTGCACACTTTGGCATGCATGCCCCAAGCACTCCATACATACATAAGTACTTCACTCGCTTTCTTAGGCACACGGTAGTGTGTACTTCACAAGCATTTTTTATGCATTACTTTGCAAGACATCTCATGCAAAAGACATTCACACACTACACAACACACATGCACATGAGCACACCATTAAATTACATGGATGCGGGCGCACTATGAAGAAAGTGGAAAGATTTAAATGGTGCGGCCGCATCAGTGTAAATCAAATGCATGGTGCGGCCGCATCAGGTGGCCGCACCGTGTAATTATCATTTGTTTTCCTCATAATTTTCTAAATGTTTAACTCTCCTCTCGTTGTGCAGAATTTTGAAGGCGTGTGATGTTGAGGCTCAGGAGCGTGAATATGTGACGATGGCGTGAGTTGCGTAGGCTTGATGGCGTATGAGGCTGAAATGGATGCCAACGTGGTACATTATGCACGTGCTCGTTTTGAGACGGATTTCTTCGCAATGGCATTTCTGTAATTTAGGGCTTAGCTTACGGTTTCGTATTGTTTACTTTTTGTAACCTCTACATATAGAGTAATTAGTCAACATTTTGAGAGGATCGATCATTCTAGAATTTTAACAGACCTTTGATTTTCTTGAGCGGGAATTTTCTCTCTCTAACTTTCGCTCCCTAGAATTTTCCTCTCTCTAGCTTTTGAGCTCCGATCACGACTCTGATCACACTTTCATTCAATCTTTGTAATTCTCTTCTCAATTAAGGAGGAAATTCAGAGTTCATTTGTGAATTTGAGGCATTCAAAGCAGTTTAATCGGTATAATTTTTCGAATTAATGAGAATCAATTGCTCGTTGTCTTATATCGATGATCATGAATTAGAAATGGAGTCTCGACGCTAAATTGATGATGTCCTAGGGTTTGGATTAGATGATTGCGTAATTGAACAATGGAATGCTATGCAATTGACCCGATTTTTAAGAATGAGATCATACTTGTTCTTAAATGTATGAATATGTCAAGTTTCATAATTTTTGCACTTTCATTAATGGAATTGAACCTTGATTGTGGTCGCCATGCTAGATTGAGGCTAGGTTCACCGATAATAGTGAGAATTGCATGAAATGAGGACTGAATGTATGAATATGGAGTTTCTTCACTTGTTAAGTCTTGTTCATGATCCGAGATGTGCTCGCCATACCAATCAGAGGTCATTGAGTCATTAGAATAGAGTGTAGGATGATTCTTCGTTGCTAACTAAGGTTTAGAAACTTAGGACAGGCCTCGCTATTGGAGACCTAGGGTTTAGCATGCTTGAGTAGTTAGTATTGGAAGTCGAGACGTTGCGGTGTTCACTCATCTTGTTTAGGCCTCGACATGGGAAAGCAGGATGTTAGGGAGTATAGAGAGCATTGCAGTCGACATGCTGGATGTTAACTAGACTCCTAGGCAACCTTTGTCTCCTCCAGATTTGATTTGCATGGGGTCAAATGCGTAGCATGAGTTGTTTAATTTGCTAGGCAACCTTTGTCTCCTCCTAGGCAACCTAAACCCTAGGGCATCTATTCATTGCTTGAAATCACATAACGCTTGCTGTTTCTGTCATTTACTATACTACTCATTTCTCTATTTTGTTAGTCAGCATTTGTACTTGTTATTTCCAGTTGTGACACTCAACAGAACAATTTACTGAATTATTGAAACTAATCCCCTTCCCTGTGGATCGATCCCTCTCACTACTGCTACAGTAGTTTAGGGTAAAATTGGAGCATACGACTTTAGCTTATCAATTTTTGGCGTCGTTGCTGGGGAAGGCACGGTTTTGTGAAATTTCTTGTGTTGTTCTTTTTTTGTTCTATTTCTTTTGTGTACATTTGAGATTCTTGTTAGTGTTTTTTTTGTTTCTTTCCTATCATACTTCACTTGTGGTGTGTTGTGTATGCCCAGGTCTCTAAGGTCTTCTGGAGAACCTGAATATTCACTTGATCTTGAATTGCCGAAGACCTCGTGAATTCAATAGAAAGAGAGAAGAATTGCCAACCAAGGAGTGAGACCACCAAGATTTGGTGATCACTATGCGATTATTTTTGAGAATAGGTTTGATCAACAGGATATTGATGTAGAAAGTTATCACATTCCAACACAAATAGTATCCATGATCACTCAGGGCCAATTCTTCCAAGGTCTAGATAATGAGGATCCTAATGAGCATCTTGATTGGTTCTTAGGCCTTTGCAGCACCTTTAAGCTTTAGAGAGTGCTAAGAAGTGAAGTTCACAGAATTCTATTTCTATTATCTTTGAGGGGAAAGGCAAAGCATTGGTTTAAATCCATTGGAGGAACAAATGCTGTGACAACTTTTGAGGAACTCCAAAAGAAATTTTTGGCCAAATACTTTCCTCCTGCTAAATTTTAGATGATGAGAATAGATAAAATGAACTTCCAACAGCATGATGGAGAGTCATTTTTAGTAGCATGGGAGCGTTTCAATGACTTAATCCGACAATGTCCAAACCATGATTTGGGAGAAATCAGAGAACTTAACACCTTCTTTAAGGTACTCACAGATGAATCTTCCATGATGGTGAAAGCTTGTGTTAATGGTGCATTGAAAGATAAGAGTGTTCCTGAAGTAAGGGAACTTTTTGACAAAATAGCTGAGGATGAGTATCTATTCCCTAAAACCAGGAAGGCACATGGAAGGAGGCAGATAGGTGTTTTAGACCTTGATGAATAAACTTCCCTAAGTGCCAAAATTGAAGCTCTAGCTAAGCAGGTGTAGACATTGAAAGCTACACAAGCAAAGGATCAGTGTTATCTTGTGGTTTGTGTAAGGGAGAGTATCATACGGATGAATGTGCTATCACAACTAAGTCATTGCAGTATGTGAATAGCTATAACAAGCTGCAATACTCAGTTATTACAATGGAGACAACAGACAGTATAGTAGAGGCCAGGGTAGTTGAGGGAATCAAAATCAAACTCAAGGAGGCCAGTACTATCACGGCAATGAGCAAAGAAGATCTGTATAACAACCTCCAGGCTTTGAACAGTCAAATGCTCCAGAACAAAGAAAACCTTCCATAGAGGACATGTCCCATAAGCTTATGCAAAAGGTGGATAAGAATGAACAAAGATTTGGTGGTTTGGAAACAACTCTAAGACATCATGAGGGCCACACTTAAGAATATTGAGATGCAACTTGCCAATGTTGTGCATCATAGACCTAGTGGTTCACTTCCAAGTGATACAATTCCAAATCAAAAAGGGTAGGAGGTATGTAATTCTATTACGTTAAGAAATGGAAAGCAAGTGCATAAAACCACTAAGCCTAGAGATGATGCTTGTGAGGTTGAAGAGGAGGTCATTGTGGAACCTGAGAAAGAATGTACCAATGAGGACATGGCACCAGAGAAGGAGGGGGTGAAAGATAGTGAGGACAATGAGATAACCAAAAAGATAAGAGGACCTCCAAGTCCTTACAACTTGCAAGAATATGCTCCAAAGCCTCCATTCCCTGAAAGGGTGAAACCAAAGCCAAAGAAAGGGCCGTAGTTTGATAGATTTCTGAATGTGGTTAAACAAGTAAATGTAAGCCTACCTCTTCTTGACTTGGTGACTGCGGTGCCTAAATATGCAAAGTTCCTCAAAGATCACATATCAAATAAAGAACAGATTCTTAGGTGTGAGGTGCCTTTGACACTTACAAAGTATAGTGGAGCTTGGGTTTGGCACAATTTGCCACCAAAATTGAAAGACTCTTGTAGTTGTACCATACCTTGCAAAATTGGCACTAGATTTTTTGAGAAAGCACTATGTGATTTGGGGGCTGGAATCAATCTCATGCCCCTCTCCATTTCTATTAATGTTGGATTGAGTGGGAGAATTCATCCTGTGGCTGTAACCTTACAATTGGCTGATAGATCATTGGTGAGGCCTACTGGAATGGTGGAAGATGTGCTTGTGAGGATAGACAAATTCACTCTGCTAGTCGATTTTATTGTGTTGGACATGGAAGAGGATCCTAAAGTGCCTCTTATTTTTGGAAGACCATTTCTGGCTTCCGGTTATGCTCTGATTGGAGTACAAAGCAAGACGGTAACATTCTGAATCAATAATGAACAAGTTGTATTTTAAGTAGATTATGCTATGAAACATCCTATGCATGTTGAGCCTTGTTTTGCCATTAAAGCTATAGCATGTTCTACATTGCATGGAGTGAATGAGAATGTTAAGCATAATTTTTCTTGTGTTGATGAATTACATGTTTGGGAAGAAGAGTTTAATAAGTTTGAATTAGATGAGAAAGATAGAAAATTTGTATCTGAAATTGAAAATGTTGTTGAATGTTATGTATTAGATGAGTCTATTTTTGAAATGCAAAATGAAGTTGTTGAAGTGGAAAATGATTGTGTAATAGAAGACACGTAAAAAAAACATGTGATGAGGATTTGATAAATGTTGGTGATTGTGAGTTTTCATCTAATAAAGTGTGTGCACCCACTGAGGTG
This sequence comes from Ophiorrhiza pumila, assembly GCA_016586305.1. Lineage (NCBI taxonomy): Eukaryota > Viridiplantae > Streptophyta > Magnoliopsida > Gentianales > Rubiaceae > Ophiorrhiza > Ophiorrhiza pumila. Next base: position 20,517,009 of record BLIW01000011.1, read on the forward strand.
AGGAGCAAAGAAAGTTTATGCAGGAATGAAAAGCTTATGCCTTCCATAGTGGTGCCTCGAAAGCTAGAACTTAAGCCACTGCCTCCATGTTTGAAATATGCCTTCCTAGGTGATAACGAAACTTTGCCAGTAGTGATTTCTTCCAAGCTGTAGGCTTGGCAAGAGTAGAAGCTATTGGGAGTCTTGAGACAATACAAACAGGCCATTTGGTGGACTATCGCAGACATCAAGGGAATCAGTCCGAGCATTTGCATGCACAAAATTTTGCTAAAAGAAAATTTTGTTCCAGTACGTGATAGACAGAGAAGACTTAATCCTCAGATGATAGAGGTACTTAAGAAGGAAGTAATCAAATTGTTGGACTTTGGTATGATTTTGCCCATCTCAGACAGTGAATGGGTAAGTCCTGTGCAATGTGTGCCAAAGAAAGGAGAGGTAACTATTGTGAAAAATTATGCAAATGAGCTCCTTGTGTCGAGGATAATCAGTGCCTGGAGAGTTTGTATGGATTACCACAAGCTCAACAAGGCAACCAGAAAAGATCACTTCCCACTTCCCTTTTTGGAGCAATTGTTAGACAGAATTGCATGCTTCCTCTTTTACTATTTTCTGGATGGATACTGGTCTATAATCAGATAGTAATCGACCCAAAGGACCAAGAGAAAACTACCTTTACTTGTCCCTTCGGCACTTTTTCATACAATCACATGCCTTTTGGCCAATGCAATGCTCCTGTAACTTTTCAGCATTGTATGATTGCTATATTTCATGATATGGTGGAGTCTATCATTGAGATCATCATGGACGACTTCTCTATACTCAGTATAACATTTGATGGTTGTTTAGAGAATTTGGCCAAGGTGTTGCAGAGATGTGAGGAGACACATCTGGTGCTCAACTGGGAAAAGTGCCAATTCATGGTGCAAAAGGGGATAGTCTTGGGGCACAAGATTTCTAGCAAGGGAATTGAAGTCGATAGAGCAAAGATTGATATAATTGCAAAACTTCCTCCTCCAACTGATGAGAAAGGAATTAAGAGTTTTCTTGGACATGCAGGGTTCTATAGAAGATTTATCAAGGATTTCTCTAAGATTGCGAGACCTCTATGCAGTTTGTTGGAGAAGGATGTGAAGTTTGATTTTAGTGAGGAATGCTTTGAAGCTTTTGAGACCTTGAAGAATAGGCTTGTAGAGGCACCAATTATAGTCACACCCCAATGGGGGGAACCATTCGAAATAATGTGTGATGCAAGTGACTACGCGTTGGGTTCTGTGATAAGGTGTTGATTTCCACCTTATTGTATTCGTTTTAGTTACCTCTTGTGCATCCTTGTAACTTGTTTTTATGTCATTTTTACGTGTTTTTAACGTATTTGTAGGACATTATGGCGTGAGAGGAACAACGGAGCAAAAGAACGATGAAAAGAATTTTCGGAGGTTGTTAATCATGGAGGCCAAAAAGAGAAGAAAAGATTCAGAAGATCAAGAAAGATGTGATTTAGGTCAAAAAGGCGATGAAGAACAAATGCCGAAGAAATCTGCCAGGGTTTAGTATGTCACTCATATCTCTCTTAATTTACGTCCGAATAGAATGCTTCAGGTACCATTGGAAAGCTAAGAGAAAGGGCTACAACTTGTATGTTTTGGGTGTTTCCAAATTCGGTATGGATCATATAGAAAAATGGCTCGTAAACTCTCCGGCGCGCCGAAAAATGGACATTTAAAATTTCCCGAATGCTTACTGTCTCTCCGGCGCGCCGGAGAGCTTACCGGCGCGCCGCTGATAATCGCGAGGGGCTGATTTTGGACCATTTTGTCCTCCATTTTGAGAAGACTTCAAGGACATTTTGGGCAACGTCTGAAACACACATTTCAGCCCTAATCAATCCTCTATGTGAAGTGAAGGCTGCAACAAGAGGAAAAAAGGAAGAGGGGGAAGAAGGAGGAGCTCAAGACCAAGAAGAAAACCATTTTCATAGTTAGGTTAGATTAGTTAGATTTTAGGGTTTTCTCTTTAGCTACTCCACAAGAACACACAATTAGTGTGTGTTTTTCGTGTAAATAGGCTCCCATTTGTGGAAGGAATTCTTGTAATATCTTGGCTCTAAGGACTTGATTTGTAAAGAAAGCTTGGAGCTTTGGCTTGGAACTTCCAAGGGGAGTACTACTCTTTGTAATTTCTTTGTTTAATTCCATGCTTTAATCCATTTATTGTGATGTTCTTAGTAGCTTTGATGTGCTAAATTGTTTAGTACTCTTGGATTATGGTTATGTGTTGTTGATATATTGTGTAATTATGTGGTTTTGTGTTATGGTTAGCTAGGAATTAGGAACTACAAACTAGTTATTACCTCACATTAGTAATGCCTATGGTAGATTAGTGTGTAGGTGATGATTTAGTAGAGATATCTTAGTCCATTCTTGCCTCCGCCATAAAGGGGGAATTGATTGGGATATTGAAGTGCCAATGTAGGTTTGATGAACTTGGAAGACATGAACTAGTTTAGTCTTTGCCTCCGCCATAAAGGAGGGAGTGAATTAGGGAGTGATTTCCAAGGGAGTGACTAGGTTCGATCCTTGCCTTCGCCATAAAGGGGGGAGACATTGGAATTTTGGTTTATAGTTAGCTAGTCCTTGCCTCCGCCATAAAGGGGGGATTGGTTAATTGTTCAATTTCCGGTAGGAGACAATGCATTTAGGTCATTGCCTCCACCATAAAGGGGGGACTTAGTTGAATTGGCTCAATCTTAGTCGTAGTGATTCCATAGGATAAACCACACATAACACTCACATTTGAGATAACCAATTCCAAGGGTATACTTTAATTACTTGATTTCTCTTTCACTCATTTTTATGTTTACTTGCTAGTATTAGCATAGTTTAGATTATTTTCCTTCTTTGTTTATACTTTCACTACTTCACACACGTTTACACTAATTCCATAAACTCATCCCCTCCCTATGGGTTCGACCCCTACTTCCTCTATCTATAAAACGTCATGTCTTGATGCACCTTAATTGTCGTGAGGAATAGGGTTATAAATTTATTTGATGCGGTTAAGCCTTAGCTTTTAACCCTTGCTCCAAAACTGCTATCAAATTGGTGCTGGGAATTAAGGTTTAATCTTCACGCTTATCAAATTGGCACCGTTGTTAGGGAGGCAATTTTATTTAGGATTTGTGTTTTTGTGTGTTGAGTAGTTATAAATATGTAGCTTGTGATGTTGTGCATATTTGTTTCTTGGGTTTTCTTTCATTTTTAGTTTTATTTTTGTTTTGTGTTGAGGTTTGTCCAAATATGCCTAGGTTGTTTGGGGACCTTCTTGAACTAGATCATGATGACCTACCAGTTGTGGTGGATGATACAAGACCACAACCTAGGATGTTTGGAGTCTTCTCTCCATTGAAGTATTGGAACACCAATGAATGGGGACCAAATGAATCTCTAGGATATTCCCCCCTTCCATGCTTTGTGAATGATGAACTTGAGGTTAGACATTCTAGGATTGAGGCTCAAATGGCCGAAATGTCCTAAACTTTAAATGATATACAAGTTCAATTGAATAGGGTTGCACATTCTTGTAATTGGTGCCAAAGAGGCAATCTTACCTTTCAATGTTATTCACATAACATGAGGGGAAGTGATAACCAATGGGACCAAAATTTTTTACCTTTCCCTCACTCAAATCTTGTAGATCAATTATGCTATAGTGAGCAATGGTTTAGCCATAGACAAAGCTTTGAGCGCATCCCGTCCCCTAAGCTAGATCACCATAGGAATGAGGACACACCACACATTGATGCATATGATAGCTTATGTGAGGATGATTTGTTAATTTGTTAAGAAATAGCTAACATAGTGCAATCTTGTGTGATTTTGACATCTTATATCGAATTCAATGATTTGCATGAAATAGAAGATGTCATTAGATGTATGTGCGATAGCACATCCTCAAATGATTATGATGCTCAATGTGATGTGAATGAGGGTGAGTCTCAAAATGAAATCCATGTTAGCTTTGATGAGGAAGATATTCATATTTTTTGTGAAATAGCTAACTTTGTTGAAAATAGCTTTGTTGATTCATCCATATTTGAAATGTCTTATGATGGTGCGAAGACCTTGGATGTAGAGCCTTTAGACAAGCCATATAGAGAGTCATTACTTAGCATGGTAAGTGATGAAGTCTTAGGGAATGTTAAGTCATTGGTGATCCCAATTGAGAAAGTGAGAGAGAAGAAGGAGGTACCTACAATAGGGGAGCAAGAGTGGTGCAAAGTAGAATTTGTTGAGTTTTCTCCCAAAGTACTTGAGCTCAAGTACCTCCTTAAAGTGTGCCAAATGATGCCTTACAAAAGGCATAGAAGTACCTATGAAATGGCATTCTTTTGGTACCGTGATGGCTATTCCGAATCTTGAGGGAATAACCACAAGAATAAAGTCTAGCTAGGGACTAAATAAACCTAGAACTACAATTTCTTGTCGTTTTTTTATCTTTATTTAAATGTTAACTGTTATCTTTTGTTTTATGTGTTTAGGGTAATTAGGTTTGTTTTTTCTTGTATGAATTCAAAGAGAATAACAAATTTGAAAGAATGAGTATGAGAGATTGAAAAATGTGCATAAGTGATAAAAAGAGCTAAGTGTGGAGGGGGATGCATCCCCCTCACACTTGCTCAACTCTTTCTTCTTTTCACTCTCATTTCAATGGCACACAAACACACTTTTCACTCTAAATTACTTCATGATTTATAATGTTAAATTGCATGAGTTAGCATATGTGGTGAGGTTTTAAAAGCTTAATGTGTGCAACTTTCATGCATGTGGTTAATGGCACATTCATGATTTACCTAGCATGATTTCATTAGGATTCAAGTGCACACGAGCTTAATGAATGAGATTAGGATATGAACATGATTGTGATTGGAAGTCCCTTGTTGTTAAGGCTTGAAGCCGCTTGGATAGGAAATCTGTTGCCATTTTGGGATATCATAATGTCCATAATTGTTGTGTTAAGTGTTAGTTTTCATGTTGTTGTGAGTCTTGTGAAACTTTTTCATTTTTGTGACTTTGTGAACTTTTGTGAGTGAGTGATGTATATATATGTGTTTGTGTTTTAGTGTTTGAATGTTGGTGATGGCAACCAATATTACAAAATGTGTCTATTCTAACTTATATGAGATTAGTGTTGTGTAGCCAATGATGTGAATTGCTATATTTTAGAAACTTGGCTTGAGATAAGGAAAATAACATGTTACATAAAGGAAGTCGAGTCCTTGGTGGAAAGTTTGACGTGTTGAGTTTATTGTTAATAAGCACAAGGATTCTTTTGTACAGATGATTTTAGGGTAAATCCATCATCCACCCCATTAATCAATATATTAGGAGTGGCGCCCACCCTCAAAAGAGGTTAGCCAACTAAAAACAAAATATAGCACAAGTGGGGAACACATAGAGATTGACAAGTTTGGTTAATAAGATAGGTCGGGGTACGTACCTTGACACTTTGTTAGTTTAACTCTTGGAATAACTTTCCCTAAGAGACATGTGTAGATACTTTCAAGTTTCAAGAAATGAATTGGGTATTATGTGTTGTTTTTAATATTATGTTGTTTATATTGAATAAATTCCTCTCAAATGTGAGACTGCTCTTACACTAACCGAAAAGATTGAAGGAGAATTCATATGAGATGGAATGGGAAAAAACAGCCACAAAACCCTTGGCATGTGTTTAAGTTATATGTTTTATGTATTTTGTTATGAATAAGTTCCCCTCCAATGCGAGACCGCTCATTTACTAACCAAAAGGTTGGAGGAGAACTCATATGAGGTGGAATATGGGTATAAAAAGCCATAAAACCCTTGGCATTTGTAATAAGAATAAAAGTCCCAATGATCTTGTAAACATTTTAGTATCTACATAATGGTCTAAGAGGTGATTGTAGGAAAAAGAGTAGAACAAAGCTTAGTCGTCGGATCTCTTACCTATGGCATCGATATGAATAAGTCAAGACCCAAGTGGTACCCATTGCACACACACACACACACAATATACTCAACGTGTTAAATGTGTACAAAAAGGTACTTTGATGACTCTTGCGGACACATGGAATGATTACGTGTCATTTTATTCGAGTAAGCTATGAGGCTTGTATACAAACACTTTTCACGTGCTTAAAATGATTAGACACATTGTTGGGTAAAGTAAAATTGCCAATCCTTTATTCTTTGTTGTATATATATATATATGTTTTTGCGTGATTTTGTTTTGTTGCTCGAGGATGAGCATATATGTGTTTTGCTTTAATTTGTTTTGTTGCTCGAGGACGAGCAAGGTTTAAGTGTGGAGGGTTTGATAAGGTGATGATTTCCACCTTATTGTATTCATTTTTCTTACCTCTTGTGCGTCATTGTAACATGTTTTTATGTCATTTTTACGTATTTTTAACGTATTTGTAGGACATTATGGCGTGAGATGAGCAATGGAGCAAAAGAACGATGAAAAGCATTTTCGGAGGTTGTTAAGCATGGAGGCCAAAATGAGAATAAAAGATTGAGAAGATCAAGAAATATGTGATTTAGGTCAAAAAAGCGATGAAGAACAAATGCTGAAGAAATCTGCCAGGGTTTAGTATTTCGCTCATATCTCTCTCAATTTACATCCGAATAGAATGCTTCAGGTACCATTGGAAATCTAAGAGAGGGCTACAACATTCATGTTTTGGGGTTTTCCAAATTCGGTCTAGATCATATAGCAAAATGGCTCGCAAACTCTCTGAGTTCTCCGGCGCACCGAAAAATGGACATTTAAAATTTCCCGAATGCTTGCAGGCTCTCCGGCGCGCTGGAGAGCTTACCGGCCGATGGGTATCGCAAGGGGCTGATTTTGGACCATTTTGTCCTCCATTTTGAGAAGACTTCAATGGCATTTTGGGCAACGTCTGAAACACATATTTCAGCCCTAATCAATCCTATATATGAAGTGAAGGCTGCAACAAGAGAACAAAAGGAAGAGGGGGAAGAAAGAGGAGCTCAAGACCAAGAAGAAAACCATTTTCATAGTTAGGTTAGATTAGTTAGATTTTAGGGTTTTCTCTTTAGCTACTCCACAAGAACACACAATTAGTGTGTGTTCTTGGCGTAAATATGCCCCCATTTATGGAAGGAATTCTTGTAATGTCTTGGCTCTAAGGAGTTGATTTGTAAAGAAAGCTTGGAGCTTTGGCTTGGAACTTCAAAGGGCAGTACTACTGTTTGTAATTTCTTTGTTTAATTCAATGCTTTAATCCATTTATTGTGATGTTCTTAGTAGCTTTGATGTTCTAAATTGTTTATTACCCTTGGATTATGGTTATTTGTTGTTGATATATTGTGTTATTGTGTGGTTTTGTGTTATGGTTAGCTAGGAATTAGGAACTACAAACTAGTTATTACCTCACATTAGTAATGCCTATGGTAGATTAGTGTGTAGGTGATGATTTAGTGGAGATATCTTAGTCCATTCTTGCCTCCGCCATAAAGGGGGAATTGATTAGGATATTGAAGTGCCAATGTAGGTTTGATGAACTTGGAAGACATGAACTAGTTTAGTCCTTGCCTCCACCATAAAGGGAGGAATGAATTAGGGAGTGATTTCCAAGGGAGTGACTAGGTTCGATCGTTGCCTTCGCTATAAAGGAAGGGTTGGATTAGAGTGTTGAACGTTGGAGAGACATTAGACTTTTGGTTGATAGTTAGCTAGTCATTGTCTCTGCCATAAAGAGGGGATTGGTTAATTGTTCAATTTCCGGTAGGAGACAATGCAGTTAGGTCTTTGCCTCCGCTATAAAGGGGGGACTTAGTTGAATTGGCTCAATCTTAGTCTTAGTGATTCCATAGGATAAACCACACGTAACACTCACATTTGAGATAACCAAATCCAAGGGTATACTTTAATTACTTGATTTCTCTTCCACACATTTTCATGTTTACCTGGTAGTATTAGTATAGTTTAGGTTATTTTCCTTCTTTGATTATACTTTCACTACTTCACACACGTTTACAATAATTCCATAAACTCATCCCCTCCCTGTGGATTCGACCTCTACTTCCTCTGGCTATAAAACGTCAGTGTCTTGATGCACCTTAATTATCGTGAAGATTAGGGTTATAAATTTATTTGATTCGGTTAAGCCTTAGCTTTTAACCCTAGCTCCAAAACCGCTATCAAATTGGTGCCGGGACTTAAGGTTTAATCTTCACGCTTATGATGCTATTTTGGGGCAAAGGAAGGACAAGGTCTTCCACACAATATACTATGCGAGCAAACAGATGAATGAAGCTCAGTTGAATTACAAAACTACTGAGAAGGAAATGCTGGTGGTTGTGTTTGCATTTGATAAATTTCATGCCTATCTATTGGGATCAAATGTCATTGTGCACACAGATGATGCAACATTGAAGTATTTACTCGCCAAGAAGGAAGCAAAGCCAAGACTCATAAGATGGGTTCTTTTTCTTCAAGAGTTCGATGTTCAAATTCAAGATAGATAGGGATTTAAAAATGTAGTAGCTGACCACCATTCAAGGTTGGAGTCAGAAGCCCAAGATGAGTCTAAAATCCTGATAAAATAACATTTCCTGGATGAGCAAATCTTCAAAGGGGATAAAGAAGGCTTGCCATAGTATTCAGAGATAGCTAATTTTGTGGTGGCCGAGCAAGTTCCTTTTTACTACTTACATAAGCAGAGGAAGAAATTGAGCAGTGATGCTAAATACTTCTTTTGGGATGAGAATGCTTTGTATAAGGTTTGTAGTGACCAGGTTATTTGGAAGTGTGTGAAAGAGGAAGAGAAAGATGATATTTTGAAATCTTGCCATGAAGGTCCTTGTGGAGGACATTTTAGTGCTACAAGAACTGGTTTCAAAGTTTTGCAATCTGGTTTCTATTGGCCATACATATTCTTGGATGCACAAAATGCCCCTGAACAACCTCTTGAAGGTGGAGCTATTCGATCTCTGGGGAATTGATTTCATGGGCCCTTTCCCACGATCATGTGGAATGGAGTATATCTTGGTTGCAGTAGATTACGTTTCAAAATGGGTGGAAGCCATTGCACTTTGGCACAATGATGCTAGGATTGTTGCTGTAATTCTCAAGAAGTTCATCTTTAACAGATTCGGAGCTCCCAGGGCAATTATAAGTGACGGGGGTTCTCACTTTTGTAACAAAAGTTTTGCTTCCCTTTTGGCCAAATATGGAGTAAAACACATGGTTTTGACTGCATACCATCCCCAGACAAGTGGCCAGGCTGAGATATCTAACAGAGAAATCAAACGAGTCTTAGAGAAGGTTGTCAATCCAAGTAGGAAGGACTAGGCTATGAAGTTGGATGATGCTCTCTTGGCATATAGAACGGCTTATCAGACTCCAATTGGTGCTTCACCTTTCAGACTAGTATATGGCAAAGAATGTCACTTGCCAGTAGAGCTGGAACACAGAGCATACTGGGCAATTTGAAGGCAAAATATGGATCTGAATGGAGCTCAGTCTAAACGAATGATGGAGCTGAATTAACTGGACGAATTCAGGTTTAACTCTTATGTGAATGCTAGGATGTACAAAGAGAAGACAAAAAGACTCCATGATGCCAAAATTCAATCAAAGAGTTTTGCACCAGGACAGTTGGTTTTGTTATATGATTCTCGACTGTGACTATTCCCAAGGAAATTGAGGTCACGATGGACTGGTCCTTTTCGAGTTATCAAGGTTATGCCTTATGGAGTGGTGGAAATACAGAATGAGAAGAGTGGCAATACATGGCAAGTGAATGGCCACCGACTTAAATCCTATGCACTACAAAAGGATCAGACCATGCCAATAGGATCCTAAGCTCCACAAGAGTTGTTCTTGGATGATCCCATAACTTCACATTGAGTTAACAACTGGTCGGGCTGTCGACCTTAAAACAAGTGCTCCTAGGAGGCAACCTAGTTCTTTTTAGTTGTTTTCTATTTCGATTTGATTCTCTCTTCTTCGTTTTTACATTCTTAGTGTTAGTTAGTATTATATTGTGTTGATCCAATTTGCCAATAACTTCTGCAGAGATTCATGCTTACGATCAAGAAGGAATGAACTGCAACGAATACAATTGCATGGATAAAATGGTCTAACATCCGTCCTTTCCAGCCAATGGGGACCATTGCTTAATCAAGTGTGGGGGAGCAGATGTTATGTTTTTATGAATTGCCTTGTGTTTTGTTATTCGGGTGAAGTTACTTTAGTTTTTGGTATTTGTGAGAAATGGTGTTGGTCTTGGAGTAGCGTCTTATATTATATTTGGAGTACATGATTTTATTATTCGTGTTATGCTATTAGTGTTTCGTTTTAGTATTAATTTTTCTTTAGCATTCTACTTGAGGCCTAATGGAATTGTCTTTATAATCTGCAGTGTACAAGTGCATAGTTCAACTTTAATAGCTCGGGACTTCAATAACCATCGAGTAAGCTTGATGGTGAGGAAGAGTTAGGTTGACGGTGAGGTACTTTAGAATGCCAGAATTTATGAGCGTGAATCTACCTCTCTGAGAGTAATTGAAATTGTTCTTAAAAGCTGAACAACGAACTAAAAGCTGAAGATGAAATAGTAATTGGATAGGATTTGAAGTGAACATAGAAAGACATAAAGTTGAAGGCTTGTTTTGATTCTTATGCCATGTGAATGTATTATGTTGTTTGGCGGGGGGAAGATATAATAGTTTATATCAATTGAATGAACATGGTCCCACACATGTGTTGGTGTTAATGACTTTTTGTGTGTTGGATTGGAATGTGCTTTGACTTAGTGGATGTTGAATTCAATTTTTGTTGATTCTATAAATACTAGCCATGGTGCATATCTCACCTCACTCACAAGCTGAATACTCAAGCTCGGCATTTGCTTAAGGAAACATTCTTCATCTTAATTTCTACTCTCTTCATAGTTCCCTCTTGTGATCTCAACTAGAGAAATGTTTCGGTTCTCTCATCCTAATTTTTTGAAGTCATTCCATGTTTGAAAGAGGTGTTGGTGAGTATATTTACATTATTGAAATGTGTTTGAGAGTTCAAAGGAATGATGAATGGATGGGATAATGCATTTCTTGATTTGTACAAAAGTTAACCACATGATAAGTGTGGGAGAGTGATTAATTGTCCACAATGCTTGTTTCTGACTTGCCACTATTCTGTAAATTTAGTATGTCTTCAGCATGTGATACCCAAAATGGATGATTCTAGTTGGGTAATTTAGCTGAGAGGATAGGCTACAAAGTTTATGTTTTATACTTTTGCTAATTATGGATGGAGCATAGTCGTTTTTGACAAGAAAGTGTATTTCATCCTGAAACTCGTGGTGTGCTAATGTGCTGAATTTGCCCAGTTTGACACAGTTCGGTGTTTTAGTCATAAGATGCTCATTTTAGCTCCAAACTAGATGATTCTAGTCCCTGAATTTAGCCAAGAACTAATTCCACAACTTTGATTTTATAGATTTTGGCTAGATTTACCTGCTTAGCATGTTATTCTCTATGTTAATTTGATGTTTAGAGCTGGAAATTTCCTTGAGCATTTTGCCATTCCTGTCACACTTTGGTAATCTGAGCATAAACTGATTAATGTTTGTCCAAATGAGGTGTTTTAACTTGCTAACTGCAGCCTATACATAGGGTTACCAATTTTGTGTTTTAGTGATTGACTAATTCTATGTGTACTGTGCTCCAAGATATGTTCAAAGTTGGTATTTGGGCTGAAGTGTTAGTATCTTTAATGAATATTATACATATTTTGCCTTACGGTTATAAGTAGGAACATTGCCACTGGTTTGATTCTGTTTTCAGCTGGTGTTTTTGGATTTTGAAGTGTCACTCATGAGCATTGTGGGCAAGCTAGTCGTATGGGTGTGTTACTATTGAATTCTATGATTGTGTGACCATATATGTACAGAGTTGATTTGGCGGCTTGGTAGTTTAAGCAACTTGGCTTGCCAAGTGTGAATGCATGTGAATCTATGTATGCAGCTATTTGTTGTTATTGTGACTAGCTAAGCAACTCCCTAATTAGTGCGTGTGGGGCATGGCAATATATTTTGTGTTTGCTTTGCCTTGATTTTGGGGTTTTTAATTGTGGTGCTTACTTTGTGTTATTTTGACTAGAGGCGGTTATCATGGGACCAAAGAAAGGAGTTTACTCTCGCAAGGGCAAGGGGAAGGCAAGAGCACCCCTGGACTCATATACTGATTACTTCCCTGAGGATATACTGATGTTTGAGGATCCACCAGAGGTAAAAGTGAACCCACCTTTACCAAAGAAGCGTAAAGGCGAATCTCCTGTGTCCGTGTTTTTTAACGAGGAAGCTTGGCAAAGGTGGGAACATGGTGTATATGAAAAGAAGCTACATTTGGAGCGAGCCTTTATTGTGGATAAGGGACCTTTTCGAAAACTGATGGAATATCATAAATTTAATGAGAGATTGACTACGGCACTAGATTTTTGCAACATTAGCATTGCTCGAGAATACTATGCCAACGGCAAATTCCCAAATAAGGATGGAGTAGTCTATGTTAGAGGGAAATGGATTCACATTGACATTGCGGTAGTGAATGAGTTTTTGGGCACGCCTAATTATGCTTGCAATGATTTTGAGTGCTTGGATGATGCTGTCGCAGATCAAGCCTTGTTGGAAGAATTGGCACACCAGGGGGCTAAATGGGAAGTGAATCAGCATGGGGAGTGCAAACACATCTTTTAGCAATTTTTGAGGAGTGACGTAAAAATCTGGTTGATGTTTATCTTGTCTCGACTTATGCCCAGTTCCCATGTCACAAAGGTTATGCGAGGCACTTATATTTGATTTCTACGATTCGCAATCTCAGGACTATCGATGTGGGGCGCATTATTATTAACCACCTACGAGCAGGAATTGAATAGGATGCGGCCGCAATATACTTTCCGGTGCTTCTCGCCGATTTGTGTGGTACTCTGGCAGCATGTTCAACTTGCTATCGCAAAACCTCTTTATGTTAAGTATGTACAGATGGATAAAGATTTGGCTCGTGCTCCTTCTTCTACTACTATGCTTTCAGATGATAATTCGTACCCTTCTGGTCATGAAGACGATCATCCTCACTCATTTGATTTTGGTTCTCTTCAGAGCACCTTTAATGACTTCCAGCATTCTGTTGATGCCCGTTTTTAGCATATGGAAGACAAGATTCAAAGCATGCATGGGCAAATAAATGACATGCACCAGGATTGAAATTCTTATGCATCCACAATTGAAACTAATTTGGATGACATTTCGTCAATTTCCCAGCAGCAATTATCATTCGTCTCCTGGACCACCAAAACCACAACTATCTCAGGCACAGTTGGCAGGGTACCGTATTCCAAACTTGGCGATGGATGAAAATGGTGGAGTGCTGGAGCTTCCTCCTGGTGTGTCTGCAAAGTCTTCTCTGCAACCATTGCCAACCTTTGGCCGCATTCTACCATCACCTCCCACTCCCACTTTTCGTGTGGATCCAGAGTTCATACCAGCTATGAGGATACCAAAGTTTGGTATAGGACAACCACTCTAGGGGCCTCTGCATGGTCCATTTCATTGGGTGGCACCTCCATTCAGCGGACCTTCATTCTCTATAACGGCATTATTTTCATCACCATCCTCATCTGCGCCTTCCCCTTCTAAGGGAGCCCCTCCTTCTTAATCTTTTACTTTGCGGACAATTTTGTCTCAAGTGTGGGAGGGGTTGGTGATTGATTACTACGCTGAGGTTAATTTGTGATTGAATAATGGGGGTGTTGTCATGAGTGTTTCTGTGGCTATAATGTGGTAAAGATTGGTATGCCATGAGTGTTGTTTATTTTTTTGCTGAAGTTGATTTGGTTTTCCTGAATTGTTTTCGGTGGGGTGCTATGTTTATTGGGATGCCATTGGAGCCGTAGTCTGATGTGGTGTTAAAGTTGTTTATGCAAGTTTTGAGCTATAAAGTTGTTATAATGTGCTGAAGCATAGAAGTTTGAAGTGTTGTGTGTTGTTTTTGATAGTTCCTTAAGTTCTTAAAGTGTCCAAGAGTCTGAGTGTATTGAATGAATAAAATGAATGTGTTATGTATACTGAAATGAAAATAAGTTTAGTGAGAATGTGAGTGTGTGATGTAACGAAAGGTGTTAAATGGAAGATCACTTTTCATTGAGCACTTGTTCCCTTGTTAGCTATGTTTGAACTTGAGTTCATCAACTTTCTCTTTCATGATATTGCATGCAAAATTCATTTTGTTCTGGGTCTAAATTTGAAAGAAATTAGCATATTTTGTTGGCCAAGGCATGGTGTTAAAGTAAGATAGATATGCTATGCAAACCATTTACTTTCATAGGAAGTAATCTGGTTTAAGTTGTTCTTTTTGTTATGTATTTCCTTGGTATTTTGGGAGTTCATGAATGTATAGTCCCTTAAAGACATCTACCCTTTTGGTACTTATTCCAAAGTGTGATAACCCACGATCATTTGGGGACTATCGTCCTATCAGTCTGCGCACAGTGCTTAATAAAATTATCACAAAGTTGCTAGCGGATCGGTTGACTGATGTATTGCCACAGATAATCTCTAAAAATCAGAGTGCTTTCGTTAAGGGGCACTCAATTGTGGAAAATGTGGTTTTGGCCCAAGAATTAGTTGGGGAGATGTCTGCGAAGACGCATGGAGGGAATGTGATTCTTAAATTGGACATGGCGAAGGCGTATGATCAGGTGTCATGGGTGTATCTATGCCAAGTGTTGAGGAGACTGGATTTTGTGGAAATTTGGATTGATATGGTGTATAGGTGCATATCGAACTGTTGGTTCTCTGTATTGATTAATGGGGAGCAAGTTGATTAATGGGGAGCAATTCGTCAGGGTGATCCGCTTTCACCGGCATTATTTATTCTGACTGTTGAATATTTCTCTTGGTTACAGAATGATCTTACTCAGGTGCCAGGTTTTCAGGGTTATGGCAAGCCTAAGTGGGGTATCCCAGTTAAACACCTTGCATATGCTGATGATGTCTTGATTTTTTCATCTGGTTATAGGGGTTCTTTAAGACGTGTCGTGGGAGTTTTAAAGGAATATCAGGATTTTTCTGGGCAGCTTGTTAAAGTCTCTAAGAGTGGCTATTTTATTCACCTGAAGTGCGGCCTATCTCGTCGGATATCTCGTATTACTGGTTTCTCTCGTCGGTCGAATCCCATGACCTATTTGGGTTGTCCATTATTTTTGGGGAGGAAGAAATTGTCATATTTTCAGCCTATGCTGAATAAGGTTCGGCGGACGTTTGGGGGGTGGAAAACTGGCAAACTCTCGAGTGGGGGTCGTCTTACTCTTTATAAATCGGTGTTATTGTCACTGCAAGTTCATTTGATTTCGGCTTGTGATCCTCCGAAGTTGATCATTAAGGAGCTTCAGTGGATTTTGCCTCCTTTTTGTGGGGTTGTGATGAGGTGGGAAAGGGCGTCCATTGGTTAAGTTGGGTGAAGGTTTGTACTCCTGTCCAGTGTGGTGGTTTCGGGGTACGTCGACTAGAGCATATTGTCGACTCCTTTTCGGCGAAATTGTGGTGGGTTTTTCGTAAGAGAAATTCTTTGTGGGCGGATTTTCTGCATTGGAAGTACTGACATATTGGGTGGTTCCAATTTGTTCCAATTTGTTCAACGGCCTCGGGGATTTGGCAGCGAATGTGGCATGTTCGGGATGCTGTGGAGCAACATATTGGGTGGTTTGTTGGGGAGAGTGATGTAGATTTTTATTTTGACCAATGGTTACAGATTGGAAATTTAGCTGGGTTTGCTGCTTCGTCTGAATATTGCCCAATTAGCTGTTTCCGGAATGAGGGTAGGTGGTTGGTGGGAAAACTTCTGGAGGTTGTTCCGGTCCACATTGTTTCTTTGATTTTGAAATATAATTTCTTTAATGTTTCTGAGCCCTACTTGATGCTAGAGCCTGGGGGCAGCTTTTCGGTTGCTTCGGCCTATATGTTTTTTAATGGCTCAATGGATAGGAATATGTTCCTGTCACGTGTGTGGGGTAAAGGAGTGGCAACTAAGATCTCAATTTTTATGACTCGTCTGTGGTATGGCCGGCTGCCCCTACTAGCATGGCTTTCCATGATTGGTATGAATGGTCCGTTTTGGTGTTGTTTGTGTGAGGGCAAAGCTGATACTAGTGACCATCTTTTTGGATGGTGTAAATTTACTACCCAGGTATGGAAACATTTCTCCGACCCTCTTGGCATTTTGTGTGGAAAGTATTGGCGGGATAGATGCTATCATTGGTGGGATTGGGGTTCTACGAACTGTACGAAATTTGTAGGCCGTATTCTGCCTTTTCTTATTTTCTGGCACATATGGATGTTACGGAACTCTGTCATTTTTTATGAGAATATTGTGACTTTTGATGGGATTTTGCAGTGTATATTCAGAGATGTCCAAGCATTGTTGCATGTCTATTTTAGGGTTGAATGTGCAACATGGTGGGAGATAGTGGATCTTTGTTGTCAGAGTAAACCGATGCGTTCGGTGATGGTTCGTTGGTATCCCCCACAGGTTGGTCGCTGTAAGATTAATGTGATGTGTATTGTTCGGAGTGCGAATGGTCATGGGGGGGAGGTGTGATTGTGCGTAACTCAAACGGGAATTTTTTGGGTGCTCTCGCGATGGGGTGGCAAGGTGTGTCGAGTTTGCAATGGGAGACGGAGGCTTTGTTAGAAGGTATATGGCTGTGTGCCGAATGGTGTTTGATGTGCATCGATGTGGAATTGCATTCTTTGTTACTGGTGCAAGTCTTGAAGGGACAGGCTGGGGTGCCTTGGCGAATTAGGGGTATGGTAGAGGAACTACGGCGGACACATATTGGTGGTATTTCACATATTCATGGTGAGGGGAATCGACCGGCTGGCGAGTTAGCGGAAATAGGATTGGAGTTGGGGTGTCGTAAGGATTTTGTTTATCTCAATATGCTCCCACCTCGGGTGCAGGTTTTGGTGCAGTTGGACAAGATGGGTTTTCCTAATTTTCGTTTTATTTGAACTTTATGTATGGTGTAAAGGGATAGTATCCCCATTTCACTCATAGTATTTTCATTTGTAACGGTGTTTTTTCTTTTCAATAAAATTTCTGGGATTGGCAACCCCAGCAAGCGGAGAGGGATATTGCCTTAAAAAAAATTAGTCCCTTAAAGACACATATGAACTAGTGGTTACACAAGAAAGGATTTGGTGAAAAAAGCCTTTGGCAATTGGGAATGAAAAGCCATAAGACCCTGGCAAGCTTATGTGGAAAAAAATACATAAAACCCAGGCGAAAAGTGCGAAAAAAGAGCCAGAAGACCCAGGCAATTCATACACTAATGTGCGTGACAAAATAAAGCACCAAAGTGCAATCTGAATGATCTAATAGAAGCACCAATGTGTGCTTTGGTGACCATTAATCTTGTGTGCTGTTTATTCTTATGTGTGGATAAGGGAACTGTTATGCAATGAGCTATGAGTTAGACTACAAAGGGTTATGCATACAGGAAGAGAACTGAGCCAGCATTCCTTAGCACACACTTGCACGCATGACATTTTTGTCTTTATTCATTGTGCCTTGGTTAGTAATTTGTACTGAAATCTGATAGTTTGGAATCGAGAAACTTCTGAGAGTTTTTATGTGAAAAAAAAACGTTTTGGTGAATTTAGAGAATGACGTAGTAGACAAGGGAGCAATGTCTTGAATGTTTGTGATTAACATGTGGAGTGTGAGTATTGCTTGTGGGCAAGCAAAAGTTTAAGTGTGGGGAAAATTGATAAGTCAGATTTATACTGACTTAAGAATGTTGTTTTCACTTGGCTTTTGTATATTTTGGTGCCTTTTATGCAAAGAAAATGGTGTGGAATCATGAGGGCCGCAATATACTTTCCGGTACTTCTCGCCGATTTGTGTCGTGCTCGGGAGGACGCCATGGGTGCCGATTGCGGCAGATTCAACTTCCCATTGCCAAAGCTCTTTATGTTAAGTATGTACGGATGGATAAAGATTTGGCTCGTGCTCCTTCTACTAATATGCTTTCAGATGATAATTTGTACCCTTCTGGTCATCAAGACGATCATCCTCACTCATTTGATTTTGGATCTCTTCAAAGCACCTTTAATGACTTCCAGCAGTCTGTTGATGCCCGTTTTTAGCATATGGAAGACAAGATTCAAAACATGCATGGGCAAATAAATGACATGCGTCGGGATTGAAATTCTTATGCATCCAAAATTGAAACTAAATTGGATGACATTTCGTCAATTGCCCAGCAGAAATTTGAGGTGGTCTATCACAGGCAACTAATGATGCAAGTGGAGCTAGACAGGTGCAACAAGATGGCTGTCTATTATCATTCGCCTCCTTGACCACCAAAACCAAAACCATCTAAGGAACAGTTGGTAGGGTACCAGATTCTAAACTTGGCAATGGATGAAATTGGTGGAGTGCAGGAGCTTCCTCCTGGTGAGTCTGCAAAGTCTTCTCTGCAACCATTGCCAACCTTTAGCCACATTCCACCATCACCTCCGACTCCCACTTTTCGTGTGGATCTAGAGTTTATGCCAGCTAGGAGGATACCAATGTTTGGTATAGGATAACCACTCTAAGGGCCTCTGCATGGTCCATTTCATTGGGGGGCACCTCCATTCAGCGGACCTTCATTCTCTATAACGGCATTATTTTCATCACCATCCTCATCTACGCCTTCATCTTCTTAGGAAGGCTCTCTTTCTTAATATTTTACTTTGCGGACAATTTTGTCTCAAGTGTGGGGGGGTTGGTGTTTGATTGTTAAGGTAAGGTTACTTTGTGATTGAATAATGGGGGTGTTGCATGAGTGTTTCTATGGGCTATAATGTTGTGAAGATTGGTATGCCATTAGTGTTGTTTTTTTTTTGCTGAAGTTGATTTGGTTATCCTGAAGTGTTTTTGGTGGGGTGCTATGTTTATTATGATGCCATTGGAGCCGTAGTCTGTTGTGGTGTTAAAGTTGTGTATGCAAGTTTTGAGCTATAAAGTTGTTATAATGTGCTGAACCGTAGAAGTTTGAAGTGTTGTATATTGTTGTTTAAAGTTCCTTAAGTTCTTTAAGTGTCCAAGAGTGTGAGTGTATTGAATGAATAAAATGACTGTGTTATGTATACTGAAATAAAAATAAGTTTAGTGAGAATGTGAGTGTGTGATGTAACAAAAGGTGTTAAATGGAAGATCACTTTGCATTGAGCCCTTGTTCCCTTGTTAGCTGTGTTAGAACTTGAGTTCATCAACTTTCTCTTTCATGATATTGCATGCAAAAGTCTTTCTGTTCTGGGTCCAAATTTGAAAGAAATTAGCATGTTTTGTTGGCCAATACATGGTGTTAAAATAAGATAGATATGCTATGCAAACCATTTACTGTCATAGGAAGTAATCTAGTTTAAGTTGTTCTTTTTGTTATATATTTACTTGGTATTTTGGGTGTTCTTGCATGTATAGTCCCATAAAGACACATATGAACTAGTGGTTACACAAGAAAGGATTTGGTCAAAAAAGCCTTTGGCAACTGAGAAAGAAAAGCAATAAGACCCTGGCAAGCTTATGTGGAAAAAAAAGCCATAAAACCCAGGCGAAAAGTCGGAAAAAAGAGCCACAAGACCCAGGCAATTCATACACTAATGTGTGTGACAAAATAAAGCACCAAATTGCAATCTGAATGATCTAATAGAGGCACTAATGTGCGCTTAGGTGACCATTAATCTTGTGTGTAGTTTATTCTTATGTGTGGATAAGGGAACTGTTATGCAATGAGCTGTGAGTTAGACTACAAAGGGTTATGCATACAGGAAGAGAACTGAGCCAGCATTCCTTAGCACACACTTGCACGCATGACATTTTGGTCTTTATTCATTGTGCCTTGGTTAATAATTTGTGCTGAAATTTGATAGTTTGGAATCGAGAAACTTCTGAGAGTTTTTGTGTGAAAAAAAACGTTTTGGTGAATTCAGAGAATGACGTAGTAGACAAGGGAGCAATGTCTTGAATATAGGTGATTAACATGTGGAGAGTGAGTTTTGCTTCAGGTCAAGTAAAAGTTCAAGTGTGGGGGAAATTGATAAGTCAATTTTATACTGACTTAAGAATGTTGTTTTCACTTGGCTTTTGTATATTTTGGTGCCTTTTATGCAAAGAAAATGGTGTGGAATCATGAGGGCCGCAATATACTTTTCGGTACTTCACGCCGATTTGTGTCGTGCTCAGGAGGACGCCATGGGTGCCGATTGCGGCAGATTCAACTTCCCATTGCCAAAGCTCTTTATGTTAAGTATGTACGGATGGATAAAGATTTGGCTCGTGCTCCTTCTACTAATATGCTTTCAGATGATAATTCGTACCCTTATGGTCATCAAGACGATCATCCTCACTCATTTGATTTTGGTTCTCTTCAAAGCACCTTTAATGACTTCCAACAGTCTGTTGATATGCCCGTTTTTAGCATATGGAAGACAAGATTCAAAACATGCATGGGCAAATAATTGACATGCGCCGGGATTGAAATTCTTATGCATCCAAAATTGAAACTAAATTGGATGACATTTCGTCAATTGCCCAGCAGAAATTTGAGGTGGTCTATCACAGGCAACTAATGATGCAAGTGGAGCTAGACAGGTGCAACAAGATGACTGTCTATTATCATTCGCCTCCTTGACCACCAATAGCAAAACAATCTAAGGAACAGTTGGTAGGGTACCAGATTCTAAACTTGGCAATGGATGAAATTGGTGGAGTGCAGGAGCTTCCTCCTGGTGTGTCTGCAAAGTCTTCTCTGCAACCATTGCCAACCTTTAGCCACATTCCACCATCACCTCCCACTCCCACTTTTCGTGTGGATCTAGAGTTTATGCCAGCTATGAGGATACCAATGTTTGGTATAGGACAACCACTCTAAGGGCCTCTGCATGGTCCATTTTATTGGGGGGTACCTCCATTCAGCGGACCTTCATTCTCTATAACGGCATTATTTTCATCACCATCCTCATCTGCGCCTTCCTCTTCTTAGAAAGGCTCTCCTTCTTAATATTTTACTTTGCGAACAATTTTGTCTCAAGTGTGGGGGGGTTGGTGATTGATTATTAAGCTAAGGTTACTTTGTGATTGAATAATGGGGGTGTTGCATTAGTGTTTCTATGGGCTATAATATGATGAAGAATTGTATGCCATGAGTGTTGTTTTTTTTCGATGAAGTTGATTTGGTTTTCCTGAAGTGTATTTGGTGGGGTGCTATGTTTATTGTGACGCCATTGGAGCCGTAGACTGCTGTGGTGTTAAAGTTGTGTATGCAAGTTTTGAGCTATAAAGTTGTTATAATGTGCTGAAGCGTAGAAGTTTGAAGTGTTTTGTGTTGTTGTTGATAGTTCCTTAAGTTCTTTAAGTGTCCAAGAGTGTGAGTGTATTGAAAGAATAAAATGAATGTGTTATGTATACTGAAATGAAAATAAGTTTAGTGAGAATGTGAGTGTGTGATGTAACGAAAGGTGTTAAATGGAAGATCACTTTGCATTGAGCCCTTGTTCCCTTGTTAGCTATGTTCATCAACTTTCTCTTTCATGATATTGCATGCAAAATTCTTTCTGTTCTGGGTCCAAATTTGAAAGAAAGTAGCTTGTTTTGTTGGCCAAGGCATGGCGTAAAAGTAAAATATATATGATATGCAAACCATTTACTGTCATAGGAAGTAATCTAGTTTAAGTTGTTCTTTTTGTTATGTATTTCCTTGGTATTTTGGGTGTTCTAGCATGTATAGTCCCTTAAAGACACATATGAACTAGTGGTTACACAAGAAAGGATTTGGTGAAAAAAGCCTTTGGCTACTGGGAATTAAAAGCCATAAGACCCTGGCTAGCTTATGTGGAAAAAAAAGCCATAAAACATAGGCAAAAAATGGGAAAAAAAAGCCACAAGTCCCAGGCAATTCATACACTAATGTGTGTGACAAAATAAAGCACCAAAGTGCAATCTGAATGATCTAATAAAGGCACCAATGTGCGCTTAGGTGACCATTAATCTTGTGTGCTGTTTATTCTTATGTGCGGATAAGGGAACTGTTAAGCAATGAGCTGTGAGTTAGACTACAAAGGGTTATGCATACAGGAAGAGAACTGAGCCAGCATTCCTTAGCACACACTTGCACGCATGACATTTTGGTCTTTATTCATTGTGCCTTGGTTATTAATTTGTGCTAAAATCTGATAGTTTGGAATCGAGAAACTTCTGAGAGTTTTTGTGTTAAATAAAATGTTTTGGTGAATTTAGAGAATGACGTAGTAGACAAGGGAGCAATGTCTTAAATGTAGGTGATTAACATGTGGAGTGTGAGTTTTGCTTGTGGGCAAGCAAAAGTTCAAGTGTGGGGAAAATTGATAAGTCAGTTTTATACTGACTTAAGAATGTAGTTTTCACTTGGCTTTTGTATATTTTGGTGCCTTTTATGCAAAGAAAATGGTGTGGAATCATACGGCCGCAATATACCTTCCGGTGCTTCTAGCCGATTTGTGTGGAGCTCAGGAGGATGCCATGGGTGCTGATTGGCGGCAGGTTCAACTTCCCATCGCCAAACCTCTTTATGTTAAGTATGTACGGATGGATAAAGATTTGGCTCGTGCTCCTTCTTCTACTAGTATGCTTTCAGATGATAATTCGTACCCTTCTGGTCATCAAGACGATCATCCTCACTCATTTGATTTTGGTTCTCTTCAGAGCTCCTTTAATGACTTCCAGCAGTCTGTTGATGCCCGTTTTTAGCATATAGAAGACAAGATTCAAAGCATGCATGGGGAAATAAATGACATGCACCAAGATTGAAATTCTTATGCATCCACAATTGAAACTAAATTGGATGACATTTCGTCAATTGCCCAGCAGCAGTTTGAGGTGCTCTATCACAGGCAACTAATGATGCAAGTGGAGCTAGACAGGTGCAACAAGATGACTGTCAATTATCTTTCGCCTTCGGGACCACCAAAATCACAACCATCTCAGGCACAGTTGGCAGGGTACCGGATTCCAAACTTGGCGATGGATGAAACTGGTTGAGTGCAGGAGCTTCCTCATGGTGTGTCTGCAAAGTCTTCTTTGCAACCATTGCCAACCTTTAGCCACATTCCACCATCACCTCCCACTCCCACTTTTCTTGTGGATCTAGAGTTCATGCCACCTATGAGGATACCAATGTTTGGTACAGGACAACCAGTCTAGGGGCCTCTGCATGGTCCATTTCATTGGGTGGCACCTCCATTCAGCGGACCTTCATTCTTTATAACGGCATTATTTTCATCACCATCCTCATCTGCGCCTTCCTCTTCTCAGGGAGCCCCTCCTTCTTAATCTTTTACTTTGCAGACAATTTTGCCTCAAGTGTGGGGGGGTTGTTGATTGATTATTAGGCTGAGGTTACTTTGTGATTGAATAATGGGGGTGTTGCATGAGTGTTTCTATGGGCTATAATGTGCTAAAGATTGGTATGCCATGAGTGTTGTTTTTTTTGCTGAAGTTGATTTGGTTTTCCTGAAGTGTTTTTGGGTGAGGTGCTATGTTTATTGTGATGCCATTGGAGCCGTAGTCTGCTGTGGTGTTAAAGTTGTGTATGCAAGTTTTGAGCTATAAAATTGTTATAATGTGCTGAAGCGTAGAAGTTTAAAGTGTTGTGTGTTGGTATTGATAGTTCCTTAAGTTCTTTAAGTGTCCAAGAGTGTGAGTGTATTGAATGAACAAAATGAATGTGTTATGTATACTGAAATGAAAATAAGTTTAGTTAGAATGTGAGTGTGTGATGTAACGAAAGGTGTTAAATGGAAGATTACTTTGCATTGAGCCCTTGTTCCCTTGTTAGCTATGTTCATCAACTTTCTCTTTCTTGATATTGCATGCAAAATTCTTTCTGTTCTGGGTCCAAATTTGAAAGAAAGTAGCATGTTTTGTTGGCCAAGGCATGGTGTTAAAGTAAAATATATATGATATGCAAACCATTTACTGTCATAGGAAGTAATCTAGTTTAAGTTGTTCTTTTTGTTATGTATTTCCTTGGTATTTTGGGTGTTCTTGCATGTATAGTCCCATAAAGACACATATGAACTAGTGGCTACAGAAGAAAGGATTTGGTGAAAAAAAGCCTTTGGCAACTGGGAATGAAAAGTCATAAGGCCCTGGCTAGCTTATGTGGAAAAAAAAGCCATAAAACATAGGCAAAAAATGGGAAAAAAGAGCCACAAGTCCCAGGCAATTCATACACTAATGTGTGTGACAAAATAAAGCACCAAAGTGCAATCTGAATGATCTAATAAAGGAACCAATGTGCGCTTAGGTGACCATTAATCTTGTGTGCTGTTTATTCTTATGTGCGGATAAGGGAACTGTTAAGCAATGAGCTGTGAGTTAGACTACAAAGGGTTATGCATACAGGAAGAGAACTGAGCCAGCATTCCTTAGCACACACTTGCACGCATGACATTTTGGTCTTTATTCATTGTGCCTTGGTTATTAATTTGTGCTAAAATCTGATAGTTTGGAGAATGACGTAGTAGACAAGGGAGCAATGTCTTAAATGTAGGTGATTAACATGTGGAGTGTGAGTTTTGCTTGTGGGCAAGCAAAAGTTCAAGTGTGGGGAAAATTGATAAGTCAGTTTTATACTGACTTAAGAATGTTGTTTTCACTTGGCTTTTGTATATTTTGGTGCCTTTTATGCAAAGAAAATGGTGTGGAATCATACGGCCGCAATATACCTTCCGGTGCTTCTAGCCGATTTGTGTGGAGCTCAGGAGGATGCCATGGGTGCTGATTGGCGGCAGGTTCAACTTCCCATCGCCAAACCTCTTTATGTTAAGTATGTACGGATGGATAAAGATTTGGCTCGTGCTCCTTCTTCTACTAGTATGCTTTCAGATGATATTTCGTACCCTTCTGGTCATCAAGACGATCATCCTCACTCATTTGATTTTAGTTCTCTTCAGAGCTCCTTTAATGACTTCCAGCAGTCTGTTGATGCCCGTTTTTAGCATATAGAAGACAAGATTCAAAGCATGCATGGGGAAATAAATGACATGCACCAAGATTGAAATTCTTATGCATCCACAATTGAAACTAAATTGGATGACATTTCGTCAATTGCCCAGCAGCAGTTTGAGGTGCTCTATCACAGGCAACTAATGATGCAAGTGGAGCTAGACAGGTGCAACAAGATGACTGTCAATTATCTTTCGCCTTCGGGACCACCAAAATCACAACCATCTCAGGCACAGTTGGCAGGGTACCGAATTCCAAACTTGGCGATGGATGAAACTGGTTGAGTGCAGGAGCTTCCTCATGGTGTGTCTGCAAAGTCTTCTTTGCAACCATTGCCAACCTTTAGCCACATTCCACCATCACCTCCCACTCCCACTTTTCTTGTGGATCTAGAGTTCATGCCACCTATGAGGATACCAATGTTTGGTACAGGACAACCAGTCTAGGGGCCTCTGCATGGTCCATTTCATTGGGTGGCACCTCCATTCAGCGGACCTTCATTCTTTATAACGGCATTATTTTCATCACCATCCTCATCTGCGCCTTCCTCTTCTCAGGGAGCCCCTCCTTCTTAATCTTTTACTTTGCAGACAATTTTGCCTCAAGTGTGGGGGGTTGTTGATTGATTATTAGGCTGAGGTTACTTTGTGATTGAATAATGGGGGTGTTGCATGAGTGTTTCTATGGGCTATAATGTGCTAAAGATTGGTATGCCATGAGTGTTGTTTTTTTTGCTGAAGTTGATTTGGTTTTCCTGAAGTGTTTTTGGGTGAGGTGCTATGTTTATTGTGATGCCATTGGAGCCGTAGTCTGCTGTGGTGTTAAAGTTGTGTATGCAAGTTTTGAGCTATAAACTTGTTATAATGTGCTGAAGCGTAGAAGTTTAAAGTGTTGTGTGTTGGTATTGATAGTTCCTTAAGTTCTTTAAGTGTCCAAGAGTGTGAGTGTATTGAATGAACAAAATGAATGTGTTATGTATACTGAAATGAAAATAAGTTTAGTTAGAATGTGAGTGTGTGATGTAACGAAAGGTGTTAAATGGAAGATTACTTTGCATTGAGCCCTTGTTCCCTTGTTAGCTATGTTCATCAACTTTCTCTTTCTTGATATTGCATGCAAAATTCTTTCTGTTCTGGGTCCAAATTTGAAAGAAAGTAGCATGTTTTGTTGGCCAAGGCATGGTGTTAAAGTAAAATATATATGATATGCAAACCATTTACTGTCATAGGAAGTAATCTAGTTTAAGTTGTTCTTTTTGTTATGTATTTCCTTGGTATTTTGGGTGTTCTTGCATGTATAGTCCCATAAAGACACATATGAACTAGTGGTTACAGAAGAAAGGATTTGGTGAAAAAAGCCTTTGGCAACTGGGAATGAAAAGTCATATGACCCTGGCTAGCTTATGTGGAAAAAAAAGCCATAAAACATAGGCAAAAAATGGGAAAAAAGAGCCACAAGTCCCAGGCAATTCATACACTAATGTGTGTGACAAAATAAAGCACCAAAGTGCAATCTGAATGATCTAATAAAGGCACCAATGTGCGCTTAGGTGACCATTAATCTTGTGTGCTGTTTATTCTTATGTGCGGATAAGGCAACTGTTAAGCAATGAGCTGTGAGTTAGACTACAAAGGGTTATGCATACAGGAAGAGAACTGAGCCAGCATTCCTTAGCACAAACTTGCACGCATGACATTTTGGTCTTTATTCATTGTGCCTTGGTTATTAATTTGTGCTAAAATCTGATAGTTTGGAATCGAGAAACTTCTGAGAGTTTTTGTGTGAAATAAAATGTTTTGGTGAATTTAGAGAATGACGTAGTAGACAAGGGAGCAATGTCTTAAATGTAGGTGATTAACATGTGGAGTATGAGTTTTGCTTGTGGGCAAGCAAAAGTTCAAGTGTGGGGAAAATTAATAAGTCAGTTTTATACTGACTTAAGAATGTTGTTTTCACTTGGCTTTTGTATATTTTGGTGCCTTTTATGCAAAGAAAATGGTGTGGAATCATACGGCAGCAATATACCTTCCGGTGCTTCTAGCCGATTTGTGTGGTGCTCAGGAGGATGCCATGGGTGCTGATTGGCGGAAGGTTCAACTTCCCATCGCGAAACCTCTTTATGTTAAGTATGTACGGATGGATAAAGATTTGGCTCGTGCTCCTTCTTCTACTAGTATGCTTTCAGATGATAATTCGTACCCTTCTGGTCATCAAGACGATCATCCTCACTCATTTGATTTTGGTTCTCTTCAGAGCACCTTTAATGACTTCCAGCAATCTGTTGATGCCCGTTTTTAGCATATAGAAGACAAGATGCAAAGCATGCATGGGGAAATAAATGACATGCACCAAGATTGAAATTCTTATGCATCCACAATTGAAACTAAATTGGATGACATTTTGTCAATTGCCCAGCAGCAGTTTGAGGTGCTCTATCACAAGCAACTAATGATGCAAGTGGAGCTAGACAGGTGCAACAAGATGACTGTCAATTATCTTTCGCCTTCTGGACCACCAAAACCACAACCATCTCAGGCACAGTTGGCAGGGTACCGGATTTCAAACTTGGCGATGGATGAAACTGGTTGAGTGCAGGAGCTTCCTCATGGTGTGTCTGCAAAGTCTTCTTTGCAACCATTGCCAACCTTTAGCCACATTCCACCATCACCTCCCACTCCCACTTTTCTTGTGGATCTAGAGTTCATGCCACCTATGAGGATACCAATGTTTGGTACAGGACAACCAGTCTAGGGGCCTCTGCATGGTCCATTTCATTGGGTGGCACCTCCATTCAGCGGACCTTCATTCTTTATAACGGCATTATTTTCATCACCATCCTCATCTGCGCCTTCCTCTTCTCAGGGTGCCCCTCCTTCTTAACCTTTTACTTTGCCGACAATTTTGCCTCAAGTGTGGGGGGGGTTGGTGATTGATTATTAGGCTGAGGTTACTTTGTGATTGAATAATGGGGGTGTTGCATGAGTGTTTCTATGGGCTATAATGTGCTAAAGATTGGTATGCCATGAGTGTTGTTTTTTTTGCTGAAGTTGATTTTGTTTTCCTGAAGTGTTTTAGGGTGAGGTGCTAGGTTTATTGTGATGCCATTGGAGCCGTAGTCTGCTGTGGTGTTAAAGTTGTGTATGCAAGTTTTGAGCTATAATGTTGTTATAATGTGCTGAAGCGTTGAAGTTTAAAGTGTTGTGTGTTGTTGTTGATAGTTCCTTAAGTTCTTTAAGTGTCCAAGAGTGTGAGTGTATTGAATGAACAAAATGAAAGTGTTATGTATACTGAAATGAAAATAAGTTTAGTTAGAATGTGAGTGTGTGATGTAACGAAAGGTGTTAAATGGAAGATTACTTTGCATTGAGCCCTTGTTCCCTTGTTAGCTATGTTCATCAACTTTCTCTTTCTTGATATTGCATGCAAAATTCTTTCTGTTCTGGGTCCAAATTTGAAAGAAAGTAGCATGTTTTGTTGGCCAATGCATGGTGTTAAAGTAAAATATATATGATATGCAAACCATTTACTGTCATAGGAAGTAATCTAGTTTAAGTTGTTCTTTTTGTTATGTATTTCCTTGGTATTTTGGGTGTTCTTGCATGTATAGTCCTATAAAAACACATATGAACTAGTGGTTACAGAAGAAAGGATTTGGTGAAAAAAGCCTTTGGCAACTAGGAATGAAAAGTCATAAGACCCTGGCTAGCTTATGTGGAAAAAAAAGCCATAAAACATAGGCAAAAAATGGGAAAAAAGAGCCACAAGTCCCAGGCAATTCATACACAAATGTGTGTGACAAAATAAAGCACCAAAGTGCAATCTGAATGATCTAATAAAGGAACCAATGTGCGCTTAGGTGACCATTAATCTTGTGTGCTGTTTATTCTTATGTGCGGATAAGGGAACTGTTAAGCAATGAGCTGTGAGTTAGACTACAAAGGGTTATGCATACAGGAAGAGAACTGAGCCAGCATTCCTTAGCACACACTGGCACGCATGACATTTTGGTCTTTATTCATTGTGCCTTGGTTATTAATATGTGCTAAAATCTGATAGTTTGGAATCGAGAAACTTCTGAGAGTTTTTGTGTGAAATAAAATGTTTTGGTGAATTTAGAGAATGACGTAGTAGACAAGGGAGCAATGTCTTAAATGTAGGTGATTAACATGTGGAGTGTGAGTTTTGCTTGTGGGCAAGCAAAAGTTCAAGTGTGGGGAAAATTGATAAAGCAGTTTTATAATGACTTAAGAATGTTGTTTTCACTTGGCTTTTGTATATTTTGGTGCCTTTTATGCAAAGAAAATGGTGTGGAATCATACGGCCGCAATATACCTTCCGGTGCTTCTAGCCGATTTGTGTGGTGCTCAGGAGGATGCCATGGGTGCTGATTGGCGGAAGGTTCAACTTCCCATCGCGAAACCTCTTTATGTTAAGTATGTACGGATGGATAAAGATTTGGCTCGTGCTCCTTCTTCTACTAGTATGCTTTCAGATGATAATTCGTACCCTTCTGGTCATCAAGAAGATCATCCTCACTCATTTGATTTTGGTTCTCTTCAGAGCACCTTTAATGACTTCCAGCAATCTGTTGATGCCCGTTTTTAGCATATAGAAGACAAGATTCAAAGCATGCATGGGGAAATAAATGACATGCACCAAGATTGAAATTCTTATGCATCCACAATTGAAACTAAATTGGATGACATTTTGTCAATTGCCCAGCAGCAGTTTGAGGTGCTCTATCACAAGCAAGTAATGATGCAAGTGGAGCTAGACAGGTGCAACAAGATGACTGTCAATTATCTTTCGCCTTCTGGACCACCAAAACCACAACCATCTCAGGCACAGTTGGCAGGGTACCGGATTCCAAACTTGGCGATGGATGAAACTGGTTGAGTGCAGGAGCTTCCTCATGGTGTGTCTGCAAAGTCTTCTTTGCAACCATTGCCAACCTTTAGCCACATTCCACCATCACCTCCCACTCCCACTTTTCTTGTGGATCTAGAGTTCATGCCACCTATGAGGATACCAATTTTTGGTACAGGACAACCAGTCTAGCGGCCTCTGCATGGTCCATTTCATTGGGTGGCACCTCCATTCAGCGGACCTTCATTCTTTATAACGGCATTATTTTCATCACCATCCTCATCTGCGCCTTCCTCTTCTCAGGGTGCCCCTCCTTCTTAACCTTTTACTTTGCAGACAATTTTGCCTCAAGTGTGGGGGGGGGGTTGGTGATTGATTATTAGGCTGAGGTTACTTTGTGATTGAATAATGGGGGTGTTGCATGAGTGTTTCTATGGGCAATAATGTGCTAACGATTGGTATGCCATGAGTGTTGTTTTTTTTGCTGAAGTTGATTTTGTTTTCCTGAAGTGTTTTAGGGTGAGGTGCTAGGTTTATTGTGATGCCATTGGAGCCGTAGTCTGCAGTGGTGTTAAAGTTGTGTATGCAAGTTTTGAGCTATAAAGTTGTTATAATGTGCTGAAGCGTTGAAGTTTAAAGTGTTGTGTGTTGTTGTTGATAGTTCCTTAAGTTCTTTAAGTGTCCAAGAGTGTGAGTGTATTGAATGAACAAAATGAATGTGTTATGTATACTGAAATTAAAATAAGTTTAGTTAGAATGTGAGTGTGTGATGTAACGAAAGGTGTTAAATGGAAGATTACTTTGCATTGAGCCCTTGTTCCCTTGTTAGCTATGTTCATCAACTTTCTCTTTCTTGATATTGCATGCAAAATTCTTTCTGTTCTGGGTCCAAATTTGAAAGAAAGTAGCATGTTTTGTTTGCCAAGGCATGGTGTTAAAGTAAAATATATATGATATGCAAACCATTTACTGTCATAGGAAGTAATCTAGTTTAAGTTGTTCTTTTTGTTATGTATTTCCTTGGTATTTTGGGTGTTCTTGCATGTATAGTCCCATAAAGACACATATGAACTAGTGGTTACAGAAGAAAGGATTTGGTGAAAAAAGCCTTTGGCAACTAGGAATGAAAAGTCATAAGACCCTGGCTAGCTTATGTGGAAAAAAAAGCCATAAAACATAGGCAAAAAATGGGAAAAAAGAGCCACAAGTCCCAGGCAATTCACACACTAATGTGTGTGACAAAATAAAGCACCAAAGTGCAATCTGAATGATCTAATAAAGGCACCAATGTGCGCTTAGGTGACCATTAATCTTGTGTGCTGTTTATTCTTATGTGCGGATAAGGGAACTGTTAAGCAATGAGCTGTGAGTTAGAATACAAAGGGTTATGCATACAGGAAGAGAACTGAGCCAGCATTCCTTAGCACACACTGGCACGCATGACATTTTGGTCTGCATTCATTGTGCCTTGGTTATTAATTTGTGCTAAAATCTGATAGTTTGGAATCGAGAAACTTCTGAGAGTTTTTGTGTGAAATAAAATGTTTTGGTGAATTTAGAGAATGACGTAGTAGACAAGGGAGCAATGTCTTAAATGTAGGTGATTAACATGTGGAGTGTGAGTTTTGCTTGTGGGCAAGCAAAAGTTCAAGTGTGGGGAAAATTGATAAGTCAGTTTTATACTGACTTAAGAATGTTGTTTTCACTTGGCTTTTGTATATTTTGGTGCCTTTCATGCAAAGAAAATGGTGTGGAATCATACGGCCGCAATATACCTTCCGGTGCTTCTAGCCGATTTGTGTGGTGCTCAGGAGGATGCCATGGGTGCTGATTGGCGGCAGGTTCAACTTCACATCGCCAAACCACTTTAAGTTAAGTATGTACGGATGGATAAAGATTTGGCTCGTGCTCATTCTTCTACTAGTATGCTTTCAGATGATAATTCGTACCCTTCTGGTCATCAAGACGATCATCCTCACTCATTTGATTTTGGTTCTCTTCAGAGCTTCTTTAATGACTTCCAGCAGTCTGTTGATGCCCGTTTTTAGCATATAGAAGACAAGATTCAAAGCATGCATGGGGAAATAAATGACATGCACCAAGATTGAAATTCTTATGCATCCACAATTGAAACTAAATTGGATGACATTTCGTCAATTGCCCAGCAGCAGTTTGAGGTGCTCTATCACAGGCAACTAATGATGCAAGTGGAGCTAGACAGGTGCAACAAGATGACTGTCAATTATCTTTCGCCTTCGGGACCACCAAAACCACAACCATCTCAGGCACAGTTGGCAGGGTACCGGATTCCAAACTTGGCGATGGATGAAACTGGTTGAGTGCAGGAGCTTCCTCATGGTGTGTCTGCAAAGTCTTCTTTGCAACCATTGCCAACCTTTAGCCACATTCCACCATCACCTCCCACTCCCACTTTTCTTGTGGATCTAGAGTTCATGCCACCTATGAGGATACCAATGTTTGGTACAGGACAACCAGTCTAGGGGCCTCTGCATGGTCCATTTCATTGGGTGGCACCTCCATTCAGCGGACCTTCATTCTTTATAACGGCATTATTTTCATCACCATCCTCATCTGCTCCTTCCTCTTCTCAGGGAGCCCCTCCTTCTTAATCTTTTACTTTGCAGACAATTTTGCCGCAAGTGTGGGGGGGTTGTTGATTGATTATTAGGCTGAGGTTACTTTGTGATTGAATAATGGGGGTGTTGCATGAGTGTTTCTATGGGCTATAATGTGCTAAAGATTGGTATGCCATGAGTGTTGTTTTTTTTGCTGTAGTTGATTTGGTTTTCCTGAAGTGTTTTTGGGTGAGGTGCTATGTTTATTGTGATGCCATTGGAGCCGTAGCCTGCTGTGGTGTTAAAGTTGTGTATGCAAGTTTTGAGCTATAAAATTGTTATAATGTGCTGAAGCGTAGAAGTTTAAAGTGTTGTGTGTTGGTATTGATAGTTCCTTAAGTTCTTTAAGTGTCCAAGAGTGTGAGTGTATTGAATGAACAAAATGAATGTGTTATGTATACTGAAATGAAAATAAGTTTAGTTAGAATGTGAGTGTGTGATGTAACGAAAGGTGTTAAATGGAAGATTACTTTGCATTGAGCCCTTGTTCCCTTGTTAGCTATGTTCATCAACTTTCTCTTTCTTGATATTGCATGCAAAATTCTTTCTGTTCTGGGTCCAAATTTGAAAGAAAGTAGCATGTTTTGTTGGCCAAGGCATGGTGTTAAAGTAAAATATATATGATATGCAAACCATTTACTGTCATAGGAAGTAATCTAGTTTAAGTTGTTCTTTTTGTTATGTATTTCCTTGGTATTTTGGGTGTTCTTGCATGTATAGTCCCATAAAGACACATATGAACTAGTGGTTACAGAAGAAAGGATTTGGTGAAAAAAGCCTTTGGCAACTGGGAATGAAAAGCCATAAGACCCTGGCTAGCTTATGTGGAAAAAAAAGCCATAAAACATAGGCAAAAAATGGGAAAAAAGAGCCACAAGTCCCAGGCAATTCATAGACTAATGTGTGTGACAAAATAAAGCACCAAAGTGCAATCTGAATGATCTAATAAAGGCACCAATGTGCGCTTAGGTGACCATTAATCTTGTGTGCTGTTTATTCTTATGTGCGGATAAGGGAACTGTTAAGCAATGAGCTGTGAGTTAGACTACAAAGGGTTATGCATAGAGGAAGAGAACTGAGCCAGCATTCCTTAGCACACACTTGCACGCATGACATTTTGGTCTTTATTCATTGTGCCTTGGTTATTAATTTGTGCTAAAATCTGATAGTTTGGAATCGAGAAACTTCTAAGAGTTTTTGTGTGAAATAAAATATTTTGGTGAATTTAGAGAATGACGTAGTAGACAAGGGAGCAATGTCTTAAATGTAGGTGATTAACATGTGGAGTGTGAGTTTTGCTTGTGGGCAAGCAAAAGTTCAACTGTGGGGAAAATTGATAAGTCAGTTTTATACAGACTTAAGAATGTTGTTTTCACTTGGCTTTTGTATATTTTGGTGCCTTTTATGCAAAGAAAATGGTGTGGAATCATACGGCCGCAATATACCTTCCGGTGCTTCTAGCCGATTTGTGTGGTGCTCAGGAGGATGCCATGGGTGCCGATTGGCGGCAGGTTCAACTTCCCATCGCCAAACCTCTTTATGTTAAGTATGTACAGATGGATAAAGATTTGGCTCGTGCTCCTTCTTCTACTAGTATGCATTCTGATGATAATTCGTACCCTTCTGGTCATCAAGACGATCGTCCTCACTCATTTGATTTTGGTTCTCTTCAGAGCTCCTTTAATGACTTCCAGCAGTCTGTTGATGCCCGTTTTTAGCATATAGAAGACAAGATTCAAAGCATGCATGGGGAAATAAATGACATGCACCAAGATTGAAATTCTTATGCATCCACAATTGAAACTAAATTGGATGACATTTCGTCAATTGCCCAGCAGCAGTTTGAGGTGCTCTATCACAGGCAACTAATAATGCAAGTGGAGCTAGACAGGAGCAACAAGATGACTGTCAATTATCTTTCGCCTTCAGGACCACCAAAACCACAACCATCTCAGGCACAGTTGGCAGGGTACCGGATTCCAAACTTGGCGATGGATGAAACTGGTTGAGTGCAGGAGCTTCCTCATGCTGTGTCTACAAAGTCTTCTTTGCAACCATTGCCAACCTTTAGCCACATTCCACCATCACCTCCCACTCCCACTTTTCTTGTGGATCTAGAGTTCATGCCACCTATGAGGATACCAATGTTTGGTACAGGACAACCAGTCTAGGGGCCTCTGCATGGTCCATTTCATTGGGTGGCACCTCCATTCAGCGGACCTTCATTCTTTATAACGGCATTATTTTCATCACCATCCTCATCTGCTCCTTCCTCTTCTCAGGGAGCCCCTCCTTCTTAATCTTTTACTTTGCAGACAATTTTGCCGCAAGTGTGGGGGGGTTGTTGATTGATTATTAGGCTGAGGTTACTTTGTGATTGAATAATGGGGGTGTTGCATGAGTGTTTCTATGGGCTATAATGTGCTAAAGATTGGTATGCCATGAGTGTTATTTTTTTTGCTGAAGTTGATTTGGTTTTCCTGAAGTGTTTTTGGGTGAGGTGCTATGTTTATTGTGATGCCATTGGAGCCGTAGTCTGCTGTGGTGTTAAAGTTGTGTATGCAAGTTTTGAGCTATAAAATTGTTATAATGTGCTGAAGCGTAGAAGTTTAAAGTGTTGTGTGTTGGTATTGATAGTTCCTTAAGTTCTTTAAGTGTCCAAGAGTGTGAGTGTATTGAATGAACAAAATGAATGTGTTATGTATACTGAAATGAAAATAAGTTTAGTTAGAATGTGAGTGTGTGATGTAACGAAAGGTGTTAAATGGAAGATTACTTTGCATTGAGCCCTTGTTCCCTTGTTAGCTATGTTCATCAACTTTCTCTTTCTTGATATTGCATGCAAAATTCTTTCTGTTTTGGGTCCAAATTTGAAAGAAAGTTGCATGTTTTGTTGGCCAAGGCATGGTGTTAAAGTAAAATATATATGATATGCAAACCATTTACTGTCATAGGAAGTAATCTAGTTTAAGTTGTTCTTTATGTTATGTATTTCCTTGGTATTTTGGGTGTTCTTGCATGTATAGTCCCATAACGACACATATGAACTAGTGGTTACAGAAGAAAGGATTTGGTGAAAAAAGCCTTTGGCAACTGGGAATGAAAAGCCATAAGACCCTGGCTAGCTTATGTGGAAAAAAAAGCCATAAAACATAGGCAAAAAATGGGAAAAAAGAGCCACAAGTCCCAGGCAATTCAAAGACTAATGTGTGTGACAAAATAAAGCACCAAAGTGCAATCTGAATGATCTAATAAAGGCACCAATGTGCGCTTAGGTGACCATTAATCTTGTGTGCTGTTTATTCTTATGTGCGGATAAGGGAACTGTTAAGCAATGAGCTGTGAGTTAGACTACAAAGGGTTATGCATAGAGGAAGAGAATTGAGCCAGCATTCCTTAGCACACACTTGCACGCATGACATTTTGGTCTTTATTCATTGTGCCTTGGTTATTAATTTGTGCTAAAATCTGATAGTTTGGAATCGAGAAACTTCTAAGAGTTTTTGTGTGAAATAAAATATTTTGGTGAATTTAGAGAATGACGTAGTAGACAAGGGAGCAATGTCTTAAATGTAGGTGATTAACATGTGGAGTGTGAGTTTTGCTTGTGGGCAAGCAAAAGTTCAAGTGTGGGGAAAATTGATAAGTCAGTTTTATACTGACTTAAGAATGTTGTTTTCACTTGGCTTTTGTATATTTTGGTGCCTTTTATGCAAAGAAAATGGTGTGGAATCATACGGCCGCAATATACCTTCCGGTACTTCTAGCCGATTTGTGTGGTGCTCAGGAGGATGCCATGGGTGCCGATTGGCGGCAGGTTCAACTTCCCATCGCCAAACCTCTTTATGTTAAGTATGTACGGATGGATAAAGATTTGGCTCGTGCTCCTTCTTCTACTAGTATGCATTCAGATGATAATTCGTACCCTTCTGGTCATCAAGACGATCATCCTCACTCATTTGATTTTGGTTCTCTTCAGAGCTCCTTTAATGACTTCCAGCAGTCTGTTGATGCCCGTTTTTAGCATATAGAAGACAAGATTCAAAGCATGCATGGGGAAATAAATGACATGCACCAAGATTGAAATTCTTATGCATCCACAATTGAAACTAAATTGGATGACATTTCGTCAATTGCCCAGCAGCAGTTTGAGGTGCTCTATCACAGGCAACTAATAATGCAAGTGGAGCTAGACAGGAGCAACAAGATGACTGTCAATTATCTTTCGCCTTCAGGACCACCAAAACCACAACCATCTCAGGCACAGTTGGCAGGGTACCGGATTCCAAACTTGGCGATGGATGAAACTGGTTGAGTGCAGGAGCTTCCTCATGCTGTGTCTACAAAGTCTTCTTTGCAACCATTGCTAACTTTTAGCCACATTCCACCATCACCTCCCACTCCCACTTTTCTTGTGGATCTAGAGTTCATGCCACCTTTGAGGATACCAATGTTTGGTACAGGACAACCAGTCTAGGGGCCTCTGCATGGTCCATTTCATTGGGTGGCACCTCCATTCAGCGGACCTTCATTCTTTATAACGGCATTATTTTCATCACCATCCTCATCTGCGCCTTCCTCTTCTCAGGGAGCCCCTCCTTCTTAATCTTTTACTTTGCAGACAATTTTGCCTCAAGTGTGGGGGGGGTTGGTGATTGATTATTAGGCTGAGGTTACTTTGTGATTGAATAATGGGGGTGTTGCATGAGTGTTTCTATGGGCTATAATGTGCTAAAGATTGGTATGCCATGAGTGTTGTTTTTTTTGCTGAAGTTGATTTGGTTTTCCTGAGTTTTTTTGGGTGAGGTGCTATGTTTATTGTGATGCCATTGGAGCCGTAGTCTGCTGTGGTGTTAAAGTTGTGTATGCAAGTTTTGAGCTATAAAGTTGTTATAATGTGCTGAAGCGTAGAAGTTTGAAGTGTTGTGTGTTGTTGTTGATAGTTCCTTAAGTTCTTTAAGTGTCCAAGAGTGTGAGTGTATTGAATGAACAAAATGAATGTGTTATGTATACTGAAATGAAAATAAGTTTAGTGAGAATGTGAGTGTGTGATGTAACGAAAGGTGTTAAATGGAAGATTACTTTGCATTGAGCCCTTGTTCCCTTGTTAGCTATGTTCATCAACTTTCTCTTTCTTGATATTGCATGCAAAATTCTTTCTGTTCTGGGTTCAAATTTGAAAGAAAGTAGCATGTTTTGTTGGCCAAGGCATGGTGTTAAAGTAAAATATATATGATATGCAAACCATTTACTGTCATAGGAAGTAATCTAGTTTAAGTTGTTCTTTTTGTTATGTATTTCCTTGGTATTTTGGGTGTTCTTGCATGTATAGTCCCATAAAGACACATATGAACTAGTGGTTACAGAAGAAAGGATTTGGTGAAAAAAGCCTTTGGCAACTGGGAATGAAAAGCCATAACACCCTGGCAAGTTTATGTGGAAAAAAAAGCCATAAAACCTAGGCGAAAAAAGGGAAAAAGAGCCACAAGTCCCGGGCAATTCATACACTAATGTGTCTGACAAAATAAAGCACCAAAGTGAAATCTGAATGATCTAATAAAGGCACCAATTTGCGCTTAGGTGACCATTAATCTTGTGTGCTGTTTATTCTTATGTGCGGATAAGGGAACTGTTATGCAATGAGCTGTGAGTTAGACTACAAAGGGGTATGCATACAGTAAGAGAACTGAGCCAGCATTCCTTAGCACACACTTGCACGCATGACATTTTGGTATTTATTCATTGTGCCTTGGTTATTAATTTGTGCTGAAATCTGATAGTTTTGAATCGAGAAACTTCTGAGAGTTTTTGTGTGAAAAAAAACATTTTGGTGAATTTAGAGAATGACGTAGTGGACAAGGGAGCAATGTCTTGAATGTAGGTGATTAACATGTGGAGTGTGAGTTTTGCTTGTGGGCAAGCAAAAGTTCAAGTGTGGGGAAAATTGATAAGTCAGTTTTATACTGACTTAAGAATGTTGTTTTCACTTGGCTTTTGTATATTTTGGTGCCTTTTATGCAAAGAAAATGGTGTCGAATCATGCGGCCACAATATACTTTCCGGTGCTTCTAGCCGATTTTTGTCGAGCTCAGGAGGACGCCATAGGTGCCGATTGGCGGCAGGTTCAACTTCCCATTGCCAAACCTCTTTATGTTAAGTATGTACGGATGGATAAAGATTTGGCTCGTGCTCCTTCTTCTAGTACTATGCTTTCAGATGATAATTCGTACCCTTCTGGTCATCAAGACGATCATCGTAACTCATTTGATTTTGGTTCTCTTCAGAGCACCTTTAATGACTTCCAGTAGTCTGCTGATTCCCGTTTTTAGCATGTGGAAGACAAGATTCAAAGCATGCATCGGAAAATAAATGACATGCACCATGAATTAAATTCTTATGCATCCACAATTGAAACTAAATTGGATGACATTTCGTCAATTACCCAACAGCAATTTGAGGTGCTCTATCACAGGCAACTAATGATGTCAGTGGAGCTAGACAGGTGAAACAAGATGACTGTCAATTATCATTCGCCTCCTGGACCACCAAAACCACAACCATCTCAGGCACATATGGCAGGGTACCGGATTCCAAACTTGGCGATGGATGTAACTGGTGGAGTGCAGGAGCTTCCTTCTGGTGTGTCTGCAAAGTCTTCTCTGCAACCATTGCCAACCTTTAGCAACATTCCACCATCACCTCCCACTCCCACTTTTCGTGTGGATCTAGAGTTTACGCCACCTATGAGGATACCAGTGTTTGGTACATGACAACCACTCTAGGGGCCTCTGCATGGTCCATTTCATTGGGTGGCACCTCCATTCAGCGGACCTTCATTCTCTATAACAGCATTATTTTCATCACCATCCTCATCTGCACCTTCCTCTTCTCAGGGAGCCCCTCGTTCTTAATCTTTTACTTTGCGGACAATTTTGTCTCAAGTGTGGGAGGGGTTGGTGATTGATTATTAAGCTGAGGTTACTTTGCGATTGAATAATGGGGGTGTTGCATGAGTGTTTCCATGGGCTATAATGTGGTGAAGATTGGTATGCCATGAGTGTTTTTTTTTATTTGCTCAAGTTGATTTGGTTTTCTTGAAGTGTTTTTGGTGGGGTGCTATGTTTATTGTGATGCCATTGGAGCCGTAGTCTGCTGTGGTGTTAAAGTTGTGTATGCAAGTTTTGAGCTATAAAGTTGTTATAATGTGCTGAAGCGTAGAAGTTTGAAGTGTTGTGTGTTGTTGTTGATAGTTCCTTAAGTTCTTTAAGTGTCCAAGAGTGTGAGTGTATTGAATGAATATGATAAGTGGGTTCTATACCAACTTATAAATGTTTATTTCACTTACCTTTTGACTTGTATTGCATGCATTTAATTGTGATTATATGCTATTTTGTGTAGTAATGTGGTATGTAACTCGATGTGCTTCAGTGGAGAAAAGACCCAAAAATGTTTATAAAATAAGGCAAATTTGTGTTTGGTGTCAAATGGTGAGGATGAGTTTAAGAGGTTTGAGTGATGTGTGGGATTTTAGGAAAACCCAAATAATGCTTAAAATGACCTAGTTTCGGATTGGGCAGATCTGGTTAGTGAACTTCAACTGGGCAGAACTTTCTTGATACTAACCCAATTGGTGAGTTCTTTGGTGTCCTGAAAAGCTCTTTGAATGCACTATAATTCTTAGGTTTTAACTATTAGCTAATTTGGTGTGCAAGACAATGAAATATGAGTTTCTTTGCGAAATGCCATATTAGGGTTTTAGAGTTTTATCTTTCTGCCACAGTTTGGTATTTTGTTGATATCTTGACTTTCAGGTACCTGATGACGCTGATTCGTGATCCTATGGAAAGCCAAGAGATAGATCTAGAACTCTTAAGTCCACTACCAAGTCGAATCAGAGGCTAAGACACACTTATTTTGCATGAACGTAGGGTGTTTTGCTGGAATGGACACCTTGCCAACACCTTGCTAATACCTTGCCAACACCTTGCCAATACCTTGCCAACTCGGCACGTCATCCTTGCCGTGCACCTTGCCAAGCCTTGCCACATACCGTGCCGAGAACTTGGCCACATTTTTCCACACTCATGCAGTCATCTTGCCAAGCATTCACAGCACACAAACCATATGCATATTAGCACAACATTCACACAGCTTGTGCATGGCACGTTTACTCATGTTTATACAATACATTTGCACCAATGGTGCACGACACTCAGGCACACACTTGAATCACATATAACACGCAATGTGCATTATTCATGCCACGACCTTGTCGAGTACCTTGCCACACTTTGTCACACACATGCACTTGTCTTGCCACAAACGCACAACACACAACTCATGCACCACCATCACTTCACAACTCATTACACTAGCATACTCTCATTGGCACATCACTTGGCATGCCACTTCTGCACGAGTTCACTAAGTACATAAATCTGGGCACACCACTCGTGCATTCTTGGCACAACACTTGCACACTCTTAACATGGTTTCACACATCTCAGCACACCTTGCTTCATACCGACTCACATCACACACACACATCATGTTGACATAACGAACTTCACACTTAAGCACACACCTCGGCATAGGAAACAAAACGGGTAGCCATACATATTTTCTCCACGAGATCTCGTGAACAAAGAAAATCTGTCAAAAATTTCTCCACGAGGTCTTGTGGAGAAAACAGAAACAGCAAAAATTTCTCCACGAGGTCACGTGGAGAAAACCAAAAGTAGCAAAAATTGCTCCATGAAATCTCGTGGAGCAAAAATAGAAGTTAAAAATTTTGCCCACGAGATCTCGTGGGCAATTTGTGTGTATTAATCGCAAAAAAATTGTCTAAGTGTTTGGATTCTGAATTTTCAGGACTTGTGCAAGCAGCTAAAGGCGTGGAGTTTTGGGGCTCAAAGGTGGGAATTTCCAGAAGGCTGGACTGCAGGAGGCTCACGAGGACACTGAGGTGTGAAAGGTCCAGGCTCAAAAGCGTGAGTTTGGTCTGATTCTTCAGCTAGGATTTCCGAGCGGTGAAGGCGTGAAGCGTGGAAGCCGGAAAGCGCTGGGCAGCTGAGGAGCGAACGGAAGGCGTGATTTGCGATAGCCTGAAGGCGCTGGATTGCTGCAATTGTTCTTCATCTTCGAATTTTCACATCTTAGGCTAATTTTTAGTCATTCCTTTTGAGGATACTTTTGTAATAATGTAGCTATTTTACGGTTGCATATTAGTTCCATTTCCATAACTCTATATATATGAGATGTAGCTAATATGTAGGGGGAATTCTAATTGACGAATATTCCAGACTTTCATAACCATCTTTTTTTTAGAGCGGGAAATTTCTTTTCATAATTTTCTCTCTCTAGAAATACCATTGAATCCAATTGATCTTCATATTGAATTTCGATCGACAAGTTGTACCGTTCATTGAAATTCATTTGATATTTGAAGCTTTCGAAGCAAAGTATTCGGTAAAATCCTTTTGATTATCGATGATGAATTACTTTGTGTTGAGAAATTTTGATCGCGAGTTTGAATTGAAGATGCTAGGCTAGATCAGTGATGTCCTAGGGTTTTGATCGGAAAATCGTGAATTTGAACCGTGAAAAGTTATGCAATTGACTTAATCTTTATAGAGTAGTTCATACATGATTTAAATTGTTAAATCTGAGAAGTTTCATAAGAATTCTACTTGTGCTTGATTGAATTACACTTTGTTGGGGGTTGCCATGCTAGTTCAAGGTTTAACTCAGCATTCGCAGTAGAATTTGCATGAATAATTTATATGAGGTATGATAATGGAGTTTCTTTGCCTGTTTAATCTTGTACACGATCTAAGATGTGGTCGACATGCTAATCGAAGATCGTTGAATCTCTAGAAATAGGTAAAGGAAAACTTTATAAAGCTATCTTAATTGAAGACACTCAAGTTAGGCCTCGCCATAGGATACTTGAGAAATTGCATGATTAATAGCTAGAAAAATGAAGTTGAGATGTTGCGGTTTGATTTCACTTCGCATAGGCCTCGACATGGGAAAAGTGAAGTGTTTTGGGTACATAAAACACTATGGTCGTCATGCTAAGTGTTAGCTAGACTCTTAGGCAACAAAGATCTCTTCCTAACTGGTAGTCATGAAGTCAATTGCATAGTAAACGGTTTGAGCTCTCAGTAATCTGATTTAGAAACTCTAGGACATCGGCTTAAAATCATGTGATTCTCATCTGTTATTCTTGCAAGTTAACTTCTGTTTTTAAGTGTAGAGTACTGTTTTTACTTTACTAGTTGATAAGGTGAAACTTTTGTTACATTCTTAAGAAACACTCAATTTCTTGAAACATTATACCTTCCCTGTGGATACGATCCCTACTACCACTATCACATTAGTTCTAGGGTTAAATTGTGCGAATACGACTACTCACTATCAGAATAAAATGAATGTGTTATGTATACTGAAATGAAAATAAGTTTAGCGAGAATGTGAGTGTGTGATGTAACGAAAGGTGTTAAATGGAAGATCACTTTGCATTGAGCACTTGTTCCCTTGTTAGCTATGTTTGAACTTGAGTTCATCAACTTTCTCTTTCATGATATTGCATGAAAAATTCTTTCTGTTCTAGGTCCAAATTTGAAAGAAATTAGCATGTTTTGTTGGCCAAGGCATGGTGTTAAAGTAAGATAGATATGCTATGCAATCCATTTACTGTCATAAGAAGTAATCTAGTTTAAGTTGTTCTTTTTGTTATGTATTTCCTTGGTATTTTGGGTGTTCTTGCATGTATAGTCCCTTAAAGACACATATGAACTAGTGGTTACACAAGAAAGGATTTGGTGAAAAAAGCCTTTGGCAACTTGGAATGAAAAGCCATAAGTGATACTAATGGCCTTGGATGGAGATCTCAACCACACGAAACCCTGACCTTTGGATCGTTCTTGGACCAAGAATCACAAACAAGCAAAGAACTCAAGACAAGAATGCAGAAATCACAAAGAAACACAAACAAATATATTGAACGGCAGTTTTGATTGAAAGCAATCAAACCCAACACGTTATAACAAAAAGAATCCAATCAATCAAGCTTCAATATCTCTTCAAGAATTTCGAACTTGCAAATGCCAATTTAACAAGATATTCAAGATTGACAACAAGAATCAATAATCATGCTCAAGATTCAAATTTTAGTGCTTTCGGAATTTCAAGAAATTCAAGAAGTTCAAGAAAGTCTTCAAGAACTTATCTTTTTCGAATGGGGTAAAAGTTTGATCAAAACAAAAGATGTGATAGACAGGATAATGAATCTAACACAAAAGAAAGATTACAATTAGGATGAAAAACAAAGAAGTTATGAAATTTGGACCGAATGAAACCCTAGTTATGGACAAAACCCTAGCAATGTTTTTGACGTGTTGGATAGCAATGAAAACACAATGAATTTAACACTATGAAGACAAACAAAATAGTGCAGAATATTCACACGAAGAACAGCAACAAAACACAAAGAAAACAGCACAAGAAGGCGACACAAAACGCAAAACGCAATAACAAGATCAAGAACGCTTTTCGACAGAAATTCAACAAAGATGTTGCATGCGATTTTGACGAAATTAAAGGGCTAGACTATGACGACTTAGGCCAGCAATAAAGACACGAATTCAGCAACAAAGACGCACAAAAAACAGCAAGAAACGGATACGAAAAAAAAAGAAAAACCTGAATTTTTTATGAACAACCTATGCTTTGATACCAATTGATACGGATGGCCTTGGATTGAGTCCTCAACCATACGAATTCCACACACTTAGGATCGTTGTACACCAAAAGTAATCACGAACAAAAACAACCAAACTTGGCGGTAAGGAAATCAAAGGGAAAAACATAAAAGATGAAGTAAATCAACCCCACGTTTTTAATACAAAAGGACTCGACTCAACTCAT
The DNA here is from genome assembly GCA_016586305.1 of Ophiorrhiza pumila. Classification (NCBI taxonomy): domain Eukaryota; kingdom Viridiplantae; phylum Streptophyta; class Magnoliopsida; order Gentianales; family Rubiaceae; genus Ophiorrhiza; species Ophiorrhiza pumila. The sequence continues at coordinate 20,561,539 of BLIW01000011.1, forward strand.
GAAAATTCATGAATTAAACTTTGTAAATTTGGCTAGTTCTCGAAATCAAGAACAATGGTGAAGTCACCTAAAGGTCACGCTAAAGGTAATTCTTCTACAATGTCGAATTAACTAATTCTCCAAGGTTTGGACAACACAAAGTGTTAATCTCAATTTCAGCAAAGCTAAAACTTTCATTCATTCAACTCCCTTTGAAAAAACGTGTTTGGCCTGCTTAAATAGGGAGTAAAGTCAGACATACAATGAATTAAGAAAGAAGAAACCCTAGTAGTTGCAAAACACAACTTTACTTCTTAACTAACTAACTAACTAACTAACTAACTAGTTTCCTAAACTTTTAAGAAGCAAAACTGAATTTGACTTCTTAAGTTTCCTAAACTTTTAATTGCCATTATCATGCAAGATAATTGGGCCAAGTAACTTATTAAAAACTGAATTAATTAAAGCCCACATTAAGTGTTTTTGACTTAATTAATTAACAAAAAAATAAAATTTAAGACTTAAATCCGGAATTCCGCGAGCCCAGCAAGAAGTATCATCTTCACGTGCCATTTTCACCTTGATGCGTTACGAATCAGCGAAAGTGTTAAACACCAAAGTTGTAGATAATTCTCTCATGTTTCTACAGCCACATGAATCAGCTCAATCGGAGATCTTATGAGAGAGATATACCAAAAATACCAAACTGTGGCATAAGTCCTCAACAATATGTGATAGGCGGATTTCATCCTTGGCACCATGGACATGAACACGGGTTCAACATGGGCGTATTCTCATCAATAAGACCCTGGCAAGCTTATGTGGGAAAAAAGTCATTAAACCCAGGCGAAAAGTGGGAAAAAAGAGCCAGAAGACCCAGGCAATTCATACACTAATGTGTGTGACAAAATAAAGCACCAAAGTGCAATCTGAATGATCTAATAGCGGCACCAATGCGCCCTTAGGTGACCATTAATCTTGTGTGCTGTTTATTCTTATGTGTGGATAAGGGAACTATTATGCAATGAGCTGTGAGTTAGACTACAAAGGGTTATGCATACAGGAAGAGAACTGAGCCAACATTCCTTAGCACACACTTGCACGCATGACATTTTGGTCTTTATTCATTGTGCCTTGGTTAATAATTTGTGCTGAAATCTGATAGTTTGGAATCGAGAAACTTTCTAAGATTTTTTGTGTGAAAAAAAAAACATTTTGGTGAATTTAGAGAATGACGTAGTAGACAAGGGAGCAATGTCTTGAATGTATGTGATTAACATGTCAAGTGTGAGTTTTGCTTGTGGGCAAGCAAAAGTTCAAGTGTGGGGGAAATTGATAAGTCAGTTTTATACTGACTTAAGAATGTTGTTTTCACTTGGCTTTTGTATATTTTGGTGCCTTTTATGCACAGAAAATGGTGTGGAATCATGCGGGCGTAATATACTTTACGGTGCTTCTAGCCGATTTGTGTCGTGCTCAGGAGGACGCCATGGGTGCCGATTGGCGGCAGGTTCAACTTCCCATCGCCAAACCTCCTTATGTTAAGTATGTATGGATGGATAAAGATTTGACTCGTGCTCCTTGTTCTACTACTATGCACTCATATGATAATTCGTACCCTTCTGGTCATCAAGACGATCATCCTCACTCATTTGATTTTGGTTCTCTTCAGAGCACCTTTAATGACTTCCAGCAGTCAGTTGATGCCCATTTTTAGCATATGGATGACAAGATTCAAATCATGCATGGGAAAATAAATGACATGCACCAAGATTGAAATTCTTATGCATCCACAATTGAAACTAAATTGGATGACATTTCGTCAATTGCCTAGCAGCAATTTGAGGTGCTTTATCACAGGCAACTAATGATGCAAGTGGAGCTAGACAGGTGCAACAAGATGACTGTCAATTATCATTCGCCTCCTGGACAACCAAAACCACAACCATCTCAGGCACAATTGGCAGGGTACCGGATTCCAAACTTGGCAATGGATGAAACTAGTGTAGTGCAGGAGCTTCCTCCTGGTGTGTCTGCAAAGTCTTCTCTGCAACCATTGCCAACCTTCAGCCACATTCCACCATCACCTCCCACTCTCACTTTTCGTGTGGATCTAGAGTTCATGCCACCTATGAGGATACCAATGTTTGCTACAGGACAACCAGTCTAGGGTCCTCTGCATGGTCCATTTCATTGGGTGGCACCTCCATTCAGCGGATCTTCATTCTCTATAACGGCATTATTTTCATCACCATCCTCATTTGCGCCTTCCACTTCTCAGGGAGCCCCTCCTTCTTAATCTTTTACTTTGCGGACAATTTTGTCTCAAGTGTGGGGGGGGGGGGGGGGTTGGTGATGGATTATTAAGCTGAGGTTACTTTGTGATTGAATAATGGGGGTGTTGCATGAGTGTTTTTATGGGCTATAATGTGGTGAAGATTGGTATGCCATGAGTGTTGTTTTTTTTTGCTGAAGTTGATTTGGTTTTCCTGAAGTGTTTTTAGTGGGGTGCTATGTTTATTGTGATGCCATTGGAGCCGTAGTCTGTTTTGGTGTTAAAGTTGTGTATGCAAGTTTTGAGCTATAAAGTTGTTATAATGTGCTGAAGCGTAGAAGTTTGAAGTTTTGTGTGTTGTTATTGATAGTTCCTTAAGTTCTTTAAGTGTCCAAGAGTGTGAGTGTCTTGAATGAATAAAATGAATGTATTATGTATACTGAAATGAAAATAAGTTTAGTGAGAATGTGAGTGTGTGATGTAACGAAAGGTGTTAAATGGAATATCACTTTGCATTGAGCCCTTGTTCCCTTGTTAGCTATGTTTGAACTTGACTTCATCAACTTTCTCTTTCATGATATTGAATGCAAAATTCTTTCTGTTCTGGGTCCAAATTTGAAATAAATTTGCATGTTTTGTTGGCCAAGGCATGGTGTTAAAGTAAGATAGATATGCTATGCAAACCATTTACTATCATATGAAGTAATCTTGTTTAAGTTGTTCTTTTTGTTATGTATTTTCTTGGTATTTTGGGTGTTCTTGCATGTATAGTCCCTTAAAGACACATATGAACTAGTGGTTACAGAAGAAAGGATTTGGTGAAAAAAGCCTTTGGCAACTGGGAATGAAAAGCCATAAGACCCGGGCAAACATATGTGGAAGAAAAAGCCATAAAACCCTGGCCCAAAGCGGGAAAAAAGAGCCACAAGACCCAGGCAATTCATACGCTAATGTGTGTGACAAAATAATGCAACAAAGTGCAATCTGAAAGATTTAATAGAAGCACCAATGTGCGCTTAGGTGACCATAGAACTTGTGTGCTGTTTATTCTTATGTGTGGAGAAGGGAACTGTTATGCAATGAGCTGTGAGTTAGACTATAAAGGGTTATGCATACAGGAAGAGAACTGAGCTAGCATTCCTTAGCACACACTTGCACGCATGACATTTTTGTCTTTATTCATTATGCCTGTGTTTGGAATCGAGAAACTTCTGAGAGTTTTTGTGTGAAATAAAACATTTTGGTTAATTTAGAGAATGACGTAGTAGACAAGGGAGCAATGTCTTGAATGTAGGTGATTAACATGTGGTGTGTGAGTTTTGCATCTGGGCAAGCAAAAGTTAAAGTGTGGGAGAAATTGAGAAGTCAGTTTTACACTGACTTAAGATTGTTGTTTTCACTTGGATTTTGTATATTTTGGTGCCTTTTATGCAATGAAAATGGTGTGGAATCATAATCGTTTGTGATGAACCGTGTGAAACATTATTTGGTAAAAAGGATTGAAATAGTGTAAACATGTTAAGTGTGAGCTTTACTGGATTTTTGTGTGTTTAAGGGCTTCTTGGTTATTGTGTGTTAAATGGTAATATATGTATGACAATGTGCATGAGTTTTGGGTTATGTGAAGAAATGTCTGAAAGGGTTACAATGTATGCTAATGTGTGTACATGCTAGTAATTGTTGTGCATGGGCACTCGTTACACCATTGCACATATTGGGCACAACTGCATGTATTTCACTGCACATCATCGCACATAGCTTGCACACCATTGCACACAAGTATGCTTGCATCGCTGCACGGGCGTGCATGCATCGTCGCACTCCCTCGCGCAGCATTGGTGCATGCATCAACGCACACGAACGCACAAACTAGCACGAGGTCGTCGCACGAACCAGCACACACCTCGCACGGGCATGCATGCATCGCTGCACATGCATGCGCACAGTGCTACACAAGTATGCACATACTCAGCACATCACTTGTGCAACTCCAACACACACTTGCAGCAACTCCAGCACTCACATGCACCACATGCACGCAACTCGAGCATACACTCATGCACATCACAGCACACACTTCATGCATTTCACAGCACACTCATGCATTCACTTAGGCATTTCACAGCACAATCATGCATTCACTTAGGCACTTCACAGCACACTCATGCACAACACATCACACTCATGCCCACAAGTGCAGCACTTCACATCACATTCAAAACACCACATGCACACTACATGCACGACACAACACACTTCTTGCACATCATCTGCACACTTATGCATGCATGCACCAAGCACTCCGTTCATACAAAAGTACTTCACTCGCATTCTTAGCGTGTACTTCACAAGCATTTTTTATGAATTACTTTGCAAGACATCTCATGCACAAGACATGCACACACTACATAACACACATGCACACGAGCACATCATGAAATTACATGGTGCGGCCGCCCGTGAAGAAAATTGAATGGTGCGGCTTCATCTGGCGGCCGCACCGTGGAAGGATTTGGATGTGGCCACACTGTGTAAATAGAATGATACGGCCGCACCATGTAATTATCATTTATTTTCCTCAGAAATTTCTAGGTGTTTAACTCTCATATCGATATGCAGAACTTTGAAGGCGTGTGATGTTGAGGCTCAGGAGCATGAATAGTGTGATGACGCCGACATGGTACATTATGCACGTGCTTGTTTTGAGACGGATTTCTTCTCAATGGCATTTCTATAATTTAGGGCTTAACTTATGGTTGTGTATTGTTCACGTTTTGTAACCTCTACATATAGAGGAATTAGTCAACATTTTCAGAGGATCGATCATTCTAGAATTTTAACAGACCTTTGATTTTCTTCAGCGGGAATTTTCTCTCTCTAACTTTCGCTCCCTAGAATTTTCCTCTCTCTAGCTTTTGAGCTCCGATCACGACTCCGATCGCACTTTGATTCGATCTTTGTAATTCTCTTCTCAATTAAGGAGGAAATTCAAAGTTCATTTGTGAATTGGAGGCATTCAAAGCGGTTTAATCGGTATAACTTTTTCAATTAATGAGAATGAATTGCTTGTTGTCATATATCGATGATCATGAATTAGAAATTGAGTCTCGAGGCTAAATTGATGATGTCCTAGGGTTTGGATTAGATGATTGCGTAATTGAACAATGGAATGCTATGTAATTGACCCGATTTCTAAGAATGAGATCATACTTGTTCTTAAATGTATGAATATGTCAAGTTTCACAATTTTTGCAATTTCATTAATAGAATTGAACCTTGATTGTGGTCACCATGCTATCTTGAGGCTCGGTTCACTGATAATAGTGAGAATTGCATGAAATGAGGACTGAATGTATGAATATAGAGTTTATTCACTTGTTAAGTTTTGTTAATGATCCGAGATGTGGTCGCCATGCAAATCAGAGGTCATTGAGTCATTAGAATAGAGTGTAGGATGATTCTTCGATGCTAACTAAGGTTTAGAAACTTAGGTCGGGCCTTACCATGGGAGTCCTAAGGTTTTTCATGCTTGAGTAGTTAGTATTGGAAGTCGAGAAGTTGCGGTGTTCAATCATGTTGTTTAGGCCTCGACATGGGAAGCAGGATGTTAGGGAGTATAGAGAGCATTGCGGTCGACATGCTGGATGTTAACTAGACTTCTAGGGAACCTTTGTCTCCTCCCGATTTGATTTGCATGGGGTCAAATGCGTAGCATGATTTGTTTAATTTGCAATTGTCTGACACCTAAACCCAAGGGCATCTGTTCATTGCTTGAAATCACATAACGCTTGTTGTTTTTGTCATTTACTATACTAGTCATTTCTCTATTTTGTTAGTCGGCATTTGTACTTGTTATTTCCAGTAGTGACACTCAATAGAACAATTTACTAAATTCTTGAAACTAATCCCCTTCCCTGTGAATTAATCCCTCTCACTACTGCTACAGTATTTTAGGGTAAAATTGGAGCATATGACTTTAGCTTATCACCCAACATAACTAGAAAACATGTGATCTCATTATTTGCAGAACAAGATTAAAAAATTAAAAATTATAGAAAAATCATCATTTTCCTTGATGGAGGTATACAACTCACAATCTTTGTAAAAAACGTAAAGAAAATCGCGTAATATTGCCCACATATTTTATTTTTTCTCTTCTTTTTGTATCAAACTTAATAAGAACACAAGTAATTTAATGACGTGTTTGAAAAAAGTAAAATATTTCAAAATGACAATTTTCGGTGAGATATAACTCAAGATTTTTTCTAAAAAATTGAAAATAAAAAAATTAAATGTATGGAAATGCTTTTTTTCGATAAATGTTTTCACATAATTTGATGAGAAACATGTAATATAGTTATTTGTGTAAAAAAAAGAAAATTTAATTTTTTAATAATCACCACTTTCGGTTAGTTATATTTAACTATTTTTTCATAAAAATAAAAATTGAAAAACAAAATTCACAAATGCTCTTTTTTTGCCCAATTCAATAAAAAGTATGTAATCTAGGTATTTGTGCACAGAAAATAGGCACCTAAAAATTTTTAAAATTCACCATTTACAATAGGTTATAACCCACAGTTTTTGGTCAAAAATAGAAAAGTGTTAAAAATTTCCCATGGGATTTATTAATATCATCATTTTGCACCAAACATAACTAGAAAACATGTGATCTCATTATTTGTAGAAAAATTTTAAAAAATTAAAAATTATAGAAAAATCATCATATTCCTTTATGGAGATGTACAACTCACAATCTTTGAAAAATAGTATAGAAAATCGCGTAATGTAGCTCACGAAATTTATTTTTTGTCTATTTTCTGTATCGAACATAATAGGAACACAAGTAATCTAATGACGTTTATAAGGTGACGATTTTCACCTTATTGGATTCGTTTTTACTTAACCTTTGATTAGCTTTGTAGCATTTTTACATGTTTTTGATGTGTTTTAATGTGTTTTGTAGGAGATTGGGACCAATTATGAGCAATGGAATGAAGAAGGAGCAAAAAGAGCTATTTTTCAGGCCAATCAGCTAAACTCGCGACGTTCCTCACTAACGTCGCGACGTTCCTCACTAACGTCGTGACGTTGGGGAAAATTTCATGAACGTCGCGACGTTCACAACTAACGCTGCTACTTTAAAGAAAGAAGCAAAATAAGTTTCACTCAGAGAACTCCGTTGCGCTGAAGAGAGTCCTTCGACACGTCGGTGGAGTTCAATGGCAGGATGAACGTTGTGAGGTTCACAACAAAGGTCGCGATGTTAATCTTCAAGTGGGGAACGTCGCTGATAAGTCGGGTTTATACCGACTTATATGTTTTGATTTTGATGCGAATGGTTGGTCGAGGCTCTAGCTCCTGGACCAAATTCGATCTCCACAATGTAGGACCGTGCTACACAAAGGTTATTCCAAGACTCACAAACAACAAGAACTCGCGGATGATGATTCAAGGGGAAAAAGCAAAGAGTTGAGTAAATCAAAACCCCACGCTTTAATACAAATGAACTCAATTTAACCTATGAAAATTCAATTAGTTAAACAAGTTAATTTGGCCAGCTCTTTAAATAAAGAACAATGGTGAAGTCACCTATAGGTTACGCTAAAGGCAAGCTTCTACAATGGACAATTAAATAATTCTCCAAGGCTTGGACAACACAAAGTGTTAATCACAATTTTTCTCGAAATTCTTCTTCTTTCTTCTTATTGAATAAAAACGTTAATGACCCCTTTAAATAAAGGTTTAAAGTCGGTCATACAAGAAACCCTAGTAGTAGCAAAATACAACTTGACTTCTTAGCTAACTAACTAACTAACTAACTAACTAACTAATCCTTTTTCCAAAAAGGATTTAGCCAAACGGTTTAAAGGGAAGCAAAACGCGTTTTTGCTACCTTTATTTCCTAAAATTATACTTGCCATTATCATCTAAGATAATTGGGCCAAGAAACTTATTAATGAATTAATTAAAGCCCACATTAAGTGTTTTGGACTTAATTAATTAACAACAAAATAAAACCCTAAAATTACTTAAGGGCGTGATCCACTTGAAAGCCCAAGTACACGCCTTGCCATTGGACTTCAACTCTCGGCCATGGAATATTTCTTCAAGGTGGAATTTCCTTAAGCTCCAATGTAGAACTTCTAGAAACTTCATCATGAATGATTATTGAAGAAACATGCTAAAGAACTCCATGTTGAGATGATTGAGAAGTCTCGGCCTCCAAGTCTTCAAAGTGTGATGACAACAAAGTGTGCAAAGCTTGTTTCATCCTTTTGCTCCTTGATCTTGTCATTGGTTGAGAAGTCTCGGCCTCCAAGTCTTCAGAGTGTGATGACAACAAAGTGTGCAAAGCTTCTTTCATCCTTTTGCTCCTTGATCTTGTCATTGGTCCATCAAGATTCTTCAAAGGATCATGTGAGCTCGGTTTTGGCACCAAGGATGTGGATGGATTGCTATCATTCCCTCCCTCCTCGAAAAGATTCGTCCTCGAATCACTTACATCAAATAAAGATAAATCAGAAACATTGAATGTAGATGAAACATTGCCATACTCACTTGGAAGCTCGACTTTGTAAGCATTATCACCTATCCTTTCCAAAACACGAAAAGGACCATCTCCTCTTGGATGAAGTTTTGATTTCCTCTTGTCAGGAAACCTTTCCTTCCTCAAGTGAATCCAAACCCAATCTCCTGGTTCGAAAATCACTCTTCCTTCCTTTATTGGCTTGCTGGGCATATTGTTCATTTCTCCTTTCAATGGTTTTTCGAACCCTTTCATGTAACCCCTTAATAAATTCAGCTTTCTTTTTACCTTTAACATTAACAAACTCATTAATAGGCAAAGGCAAAATATCAAGTGGAGTCAAAGGATTGAACCCATATACAATCTCAAATGGTGAACAAGATGTCGAACTATGAAAAGTTCTATTATATGCAAACTCAATATGTGGAAGACAACTTTCCCAATTCTTTAAGTTTCTTTGGATGATGGCTCGAAGTAAGGTAGATAAAGTGCGGTTAACTACTTCAGTTTGTCCATCAGTTTGTGGATGTGCAACAGTAGAAAACAACAATTTAGTGTCTAACTTATTCCATAAAGTACGCCAAAAGTGAGACAAGAACTTAACATCCCTATCACTAACAATACTTTGTGGAATACCATGCAATCTAACAATTTCCTTAAAAAACAAATCAGCAATATGTGTAGCATCATTAGTTTTGGAACATGCAATAAAATGTGCCATTTTACTAAATCGATCCACTACTACAAATATGCTATCTTTACCATTGCGCGATCTAGGCAATCCAAGAAAAAAAACCCTTGAAATATCAACCCAAGGATGACTAGGAACAGGCAAAGGTGTATATAATCCATGAGGCAATATTTTCGATTTGGCTTGTTTACACACAATACATTTATCACAAACACTTTTCACATCTTTAATCATGTAAGGCCAATAAAAGTGTTCATTCAAAACAGTAAGTGTTTTAGCAATACCAAAATGCCCCATTAACCCTCCCCCATGGGTTTCCTTAACAAGTAATTCAGGAATGGAACAAAGGGGTATGCACAATTTATCCTTTCGAAACAAGAAACCATCATGCAAGTTGTAGTCACCATTCGGTTTTGAAACACAATCACTATAGGCGGCATTGAAATCATTATCATCTTTGTACAAATCTTTTATCAATTCAAATCCAAGTAACTTAGCATGCATATAGGTGAATAAAGAATAACGCCTAGATAATGCATCAGCTACAATGTTTTCTTGACCAGATTTATACTTAATCAAATATGGAAAAGTTTCAATAAATTCTAACCATTTAGCATGCCTCTTATTCAATTTACCTTGAGTTTTCAAGAATTTAAGGCTTTCATGATCAGAATGAATTATAAACTCTTTAGGCCATAAGTAACGTTGCCAAACCTATAATGACCTTTCCAAAGCATACAACTCCTTGTCTTAAGTTGCATACTTTAAAGCAGCCCCATTAAGCTTTTCACTAAAGTAAGCTACGGGTCTTGATTCCTTTGTCAAGGAGTTCATCCACTTGACGTTGAATCTCCTTTGTTCCCTCAGGATTTGCTCTATATGCTGGACGATTTGGGATTTGCGCTCCAGGTATGAAATCAATTTGATGTTCAATACCTCGAATAGGTGGCAACCCTATTGGTAAGTCCTCGGGAAACACGTCACTGATTTCCTGCAAAAGAGATAAAACAATACTAGGCAAATAAGCAAGGTGATCACTATCAACAATAAGTACAAAATCCTTGCGGATCATCAAATACAATGATTGCCTATCTAGTATTGCTCTCTTAATATCTCTCTTAGAAGCAAAATAACAAGGTTTAGAAGAAACACTATTTCGGCTATTACAAGATTTAGAATCAATGTTTCAGCCTACACTAGTTACATTCTTTTTATCTTCTTGTTCCTTCTTCTCCTTTGATTCCATCTCACGGCAAGATTGTACAATCCTTGATTGATTTTCAAAAGCTTGGCTTGGACTCAAAGCCCTAAGGTTGTACTTTCGGCCATGATAATCAAAAGAATAATAATTCTTCTTTGCATGATATGTAACATCTCTATCAAATTGCCATGGACGACCAAGTAATATATGACTAGCTTCCATTGGTACAACATCACACACAATATCATCAACATACTTTCCAATGGTTATAGAAAATTTAACTTGTTTAGTCACTTTACTCTCGGCAGTGTTATTAAGCCATTGAAGCTTATATGGATTTGGATGTTTCATGCAAGTGAAGTTTAGCTTCTTAACAAATAATGTACTTGCCACATTTGTACAACTACCACTATCAACAATCACACTACAAATCTTACCTTGAACCATGCATTGAGTGTGAAATATGTTTTCTCTTTGAGATAAATCATCTTCAACTAGTGGTTGTTCACTCAAGACTCGGCGAGTAACTAAAAAGAATTCACCAACATCATATGTAGTAATATCTTCACTATCTTCATCACTTTGGTACTTCTCTTCAAGTGGTGGCATGTCGGCACATTCTTCATCACTTTCAACCTCTCCATTATCACGAATTATCATCAATTTTCTGGTTGGGCAGTCGGTTTGATAATGGACATAACCTTGAAACTTATAGCATCTAATGTCCCTCAATCTCTAATTCGGTTTGGGAGTTATTTCGGGTGAAGATTTAGCAAGTTGGTAGACTATTTTGGGAGCATTATTTGAAGTGTTTGAAGGCTGGTTTGGTGTGAAAACTCTCAGCTTTGGTGGAGGTGTGTAATTCGGCTTTTGATCTCTCCTCCACGGCGGCAATGGTTGTTGGAAATTTCACCCTTTACCCTTCATATGCTTCTCAATTTTGATAGCTTTGTGAACAAGTTCATTAAGATCAATGTAACTTTGAAGATCAACTTGATAAGCCAATTCAGAATTCATACCTCTAAGGAACCTCTCAATGGTTGTGTCGGGGTCTTCATGAATATTGGCCTTTATCATCAATGCCTCCATCTCATGGTAGTAATCTTCAACTGTTCGGCTACCTTGCACAAGGGTATGTAACTTCCTGTTGAGCTCTCTATTATAATGTGAAGGAACATATTTCTTCCTCATGATTGCCTTCATTTGATTCCAAGTCTTAACTGGCCTTTCACCATCTTGTCTTCTAGTTCGAACAACTTCATCCCACCAAAGATTAGCATAATCTTTAAGGTGCATAAAAGCAAGTCGGTATTGCTTTTTCTCGGGGACATCATTACCTTCAAAGAAGTGTTCTAACTCTCGAACCCAATCAAAGAAAGCTTCGGGATCTGATTTACCATGAAAGGTAGAGATGGTGAGTTTAATAGAATCAATGGAAATTTTAGACTTTTCACCTTTAGAAGAGCTCGTGTACTCCTCCTCCTCATCATTATCATTATCGGATTCATCATGTTCTTCAAACTTAAGCTTCCTCGATGTGGAGCATTTAGTTGATGACTCCAAATTATCAAGTCGGAGATTGATCTTTTGCAACATACGAAAATGTACTTCATTAGCAAACTTTTGCTCGGCTTGTGAAATAGGTTTATCACCTTTTGATTCCTCCATTTGTACCTGCAAGTTAGTAAAGAAAACACAAGAATATATATATATATACCTCTCGGGTTCCTCACTATAGGTTAGTAGGTACTCTCCACTCTATTTAGGTAGTGTTCTCTCTTGTTTATCCTAGCTAAAACTCTCAATTAATGAATGTGTTGGGATTATTAAGACTCACCAAATTCAATTATTTTAATAGCAAGTCTCAATCAACAAGTTCCACACAAAACTTTCACAAGAAAATCAAGAGAGTTAAACAAAGAAATCACGTCACAAGAGGTTTAATAACACGTGAGGGTTATAACTGATTTACCACCAGAAACTAAGAAATTCAGAAAATAGACTCAAAGACGAAGAGAACGCAATTTGAATCACTTAATTCTGAGTTGTATTGAGAAAGTTAGGGCACTTTTAATCCAAGGTGGTTTTCAAGCAACAACTTAAGAACAATGTGTTCTTCAAAATAAAATAAAATAAATAACAGAAATAAATAAAATTAAAGTCCGAAATATATATTTTTTTGTTCTTTTCTTTTCTCTTTTTTTTTTTAATCGGTCACTCCTTTTTTTTTTTGGACTGTGACTCTTTGTTTTTTTTTTTTTTTGTTCGGACAAGATTCCAGTACAAAAAAAAAATTTAAGGTTTGGACACAAACCTTGGACAAAACAAAGAGACTAGGTTCGGACAAGAACCTTAAATGATACTAGGTTTAAGGTTTTAAGACAATAACCTAGTACAAAGTACTTAGGATTAAGGTTTGAAGACAACAACCTAGGATTAGGGTTTAAGGATGTTTTGTCTTTTTGTCTTAACCTTAACAACCTTAAAATTTTCAAACTTTAATATCTCACCAAGGAAAACAAATTTGCATTTGCCACTTTCACAACATATTCAAGATTTTCAACAAGGATCAAGAATATGGCTCAAGATTCAAATTTGGACACTTTTGAATTTTCAAGAAAATCAAGAAGTTCAAGAAAGTGTTCAAGAACTTATCTTTTTCAAGTGTGATAAAAGTTTGAAGAAAACACACTATATCAAGAATGAGATAAAGAAACTAACACAAAAGAAAGATCAAGAAACACATAAGAAAGAGCAACTTATGAAAACATGACCGAGAAAACCCTAGTTGATAAACCCTAGTTGGACACAAAAACCCTAGCAATGCTTTGACGTGAAAACAGCAAGGAAAACTTCAAGAATTCCACACTATGATGATGAACAAACAATGCAGAATTTGGACACGAAAAACAGCAAGAAAACGCAACAAGAAACAACACAAAAGATCAAAAAAACGCAAAACACAAGAAGGAGTGATTTCGGGCAGATTTGAGGATCAAGTTGGAATGCGATTTTGACGAAATTAATGGATGATTCTAATACGACCTAGGACAGCAAGAAGGAAACAAAATAGCAGCAAGAAAGATGCATGAAGAACTGCAGAATATGACGCAATAAAACGGCAGAAAAGAGACACACAAAACAGAAAAATCGCGGAAGAGAATAGACGGATTAACCTGAAATTTTTTGGGCAACAGCTTGTGCTCTGATACCAATTGATGCGAATGGTTGGCCGAGGCTCTAGCTCCTAGACCAAATTCGATCTCCACAATGTAGGACCGTGCTGCACAAAGGTTATTCCAAGACTCACAAACAACAAGAACTCGCGGATGAAGATTCAAGGGGAAAACGCAAAGAGTTGAGTAAATCAAAACCCCACGCTTTAATACAAATGAACTCAATTTAACCTATGAAAATTCAATTAGTTAAACAAGTTAATTTGGCCGGCTCTTTAAATAAAGAAAAATGGTGAAGTCACCTATAGGTTACGCTAAAGGCAAGCTTCAACAATGGACAATTAAATAATTCTCCTAGGCTTGGACAACACAAAGTGTTAATCACAATTTTTAGCAAGCTAAAAATCTCAAAATTCTTCTTCTTTCTTCCTATTGACTAAAAACGTTAATGAACCCTTTAAATAAAGGTTTAAAGTCGGTCATACAAGAAACCCTAGTAGTAGCAAAATACAACTTGACTTCTTAGCCAACTAACTAACTAACTAACTAACTAACTAACTAGCTAATCCTTTTTCCAGAAAGGATTTAACCAAACGGTTTAAAGGGAAGCAAAACGCGTTTTTGCTACCTTTATTTCCTAAACTTATACTTGCCATTATCATGTAAGATAATTGGGCCAAGCAACTTATTAATGAATTAATTAAAGCCCACATTAAGTGTTTTGGACTTAATTAATTAACAACAAAATAAAACCCTAAAATTACTTAAGGGCGTGATCCACATGAAAGCCCAAGTACACGCCTTGCCATTGGACTTCAACTCTCGGCCATGGAATATTTCTTCAATGTGGAATTTCCTTAAGCTCCAATGTAGAACTTCTAGAAATTTCATCATGAATGATTATTGAAGAAACATGCCAAAGAACTCCATGTTGAGATGGTTGAGAAGTCTCGGCCTCCAAGTCTTCAAAGTGTGATGACAACAAAGTGTGCAAAGCTTCTTTCATCCTTTTGCTCCTTGATCTTGTCATTGGTCCATCAAGATTCTTCAAAGGATCATGTAAGCTCGGTTTTGGCACCAACGATGTGGATGGATTGCCAACAGATTAGTTGAGCTTTTGCATGAAATACTTGTGAAAATTGTGCTTCATAAATGACTTATGTGTGGGAAATTTTCATAACTTGATAAGTGTGGAAAGTGCCAAAGCGTTGCGAAAATGTTATACAATTGATATGATTTTTGTACGAATGGGAAGCGAGCACACAGTTGGTCACAATCACCTCTTGAAGTCTCAAGAACTATATAAAGTCCCAAGAGCACAAACAAGCACAAACAACTCACATGCAGGCATTGCACAATACTCAACACACAACATACAACACAAATGCGCGATATAGCACACATGCACAACAAATGCGGGCGCCTAAGAGCCCGCACCCACACGACACATGCATACACACACCAGGCGGGCGCCTAAACGCCCACCATGAACACACGCGCAGCACCACACACAGCACATGGCGCCCGCACGCACACACATACTCACTTGCACATTACCTCACATTCACTTGCACACTAATGCACTTTTACCCACACTCATTGGCACTTATACTCACTTTTGTATACTTTCACACTAAGTCATGCATTTACTTGCACACTTGCACTATTTCTATGCATTTCACACACTCACATCCATTTGCACACTTAGTATGCACAGCAACAAAAACCACACAATCACAAGCCACGAGACTTGGTACACACAAGTAAACAAGCACAAACACAACTACTCAATATTTCACAAAGTGTTAGATGAATTTCATTCTTAATGCTTAAGCTACACACAGAACACGTGACCTTATTATATCTGATAATTGGCTTTTCTAGGGCACGTGGAAAAATCACACATCCGATGGAAGCTCTTAACACTCATGATCGTGACACGTCAAAGAGAGGAATGTATTAAATACCATGAGCATAACACACAAAAGGGGGATCCTGCGAGATAAAGAAGAAAGTGGTAGCACACAATAGAGGAGAGAGTCAATAGATTAGGGTTCTTAGTTTAGATTAGGAGCTTGCATAATTGTGTTTAAATCTAGAGTGGATCTGCGGTACCCACTGAATTTGAGAACTCAACATTACATGAATTTGAGAACCATCAATGTGTGGGTTATAAGATCTAGTCTATTTGTGATTCCAAGTGTGTGGTACCCACTGACATTTGGAATCAAACCTTTGAAAGAGACTTAGGATTATTCTTGTAGAGCAAATCGAATGCATGAATTGGGTAGCTGCCCTAGCAAGGGAGATAGTCAAGGATTGAACTAGAATTGTTACACATAGGTAGGGATCTGGGTTCTTAGTTTGTGCCAGGAACTTGGCCTACCAAGGGAAGTTTGAGGAGTTAGTGAAGTGGGATTGAGAGAACCACCAAGTTAATTGATTCCATGACACTAGCAGTAGTCCCCTCATGCATCGACACAAGTCGATGATACTAGGAACAGATCCGTACATGTTGAAATCCCTCAAGGCAGTGCTTGCATACTAACCTTTTGCATTCATTCTTATTTTGCATTCATTATACTGATCATGCATTTGTCTTTGTTTTCTTTCTTTCATTTCATGCATCAGTAGCGTCGAGTGAACAAATGGTCTCTGAACAACCAACCCTTCTCTGTGGATACGATCCCTCACTTCTACTATAGTAGTGTTAGGGTATTTGTTGAGGTTATGTGACTAGCCTGCCAACAAATTGGCATTATTGCTGGGTAAAGCACGGTTGTAGAAGATTATTTGTTTTCTTGACTTGTTAGTTTGTGTGTTTTGTCATTCTGTTTTTCTGTGTTAATTTTTTGTGTTAGTAAATTTTATTTTTTGTTCTTGGTTCAAGTTTGCTGTGTTCAGCTATGGTAAGTGCAGAGAGTTTTGAACATAACTAAAATTGAATTGTGCACACCACAGTAGATCAAGTATGCCTAGGTGGTATGGGAACTTCCTTGAGCCTTATCATGATTTCTCACCAATTTGGGTGGTTGACACACGACCAACACCTGGATTATTTGACAACTTCTCACCACCAAGATATTATAAGCCATTGCATGACCAACAACAAGGCAATGGGTCTTATCCAGAAGAAGAGCAAAAACGTGAAGACATGTCGCCTCAGATTTTGGACAAAATTGATAGAATTAAAACAAGGTTGGCACAAATGGAAGAGGAGCTTCCAAGGCGACAATAGAGATTTGATCGAACCAGTGCCTTAATGAGCAACTTGTTGGAACAACTTGAGACACAAGTCCAGGATGCTCAAGGCCACTCAGAAGGTATATCTCTCCTTACTGAAATACCCACTCCTTAGGAAAATCATTTTGATATGAATGCAAATATTGATTGTGCTTTAAAGTGTCCAAGCTATGGTTGAGCCTTGCAGGGTTTCAGAGCCAAATTTGGTGGGAGAAGTGAAAGATGTGTTTCCTATAGGGGAACATACATGGTTTAAAATGGAGTTTATTGAAATTCTTCCCCATGTACATGAGCTCCAACACCTATTTAGTAAAAATATATGTCTAGTGCCCTACTGGAGGGAAAAGAGTGCTTATGAAAGAGCATTCTCTGGTACAGAGATGGGTACTCTGAATCTTGAAGAATGAGGCTTCATGAATAAAGTCTAGCTGGAGACTGAATAAATCTAGAACTACTTACTCTACTTTGCTTGAATAAATAGTTGTTTAAATTTTGAGTTTGCTTTTGTTTTTTGTTTTGTCTTATGTAGAGTGTGTCTCTTGTGTGCAGAAGCCTCAAGCAAAGGCCTCTTAAATGACCAGTGTGGGGTTGTTGTCAAAGTGCTAATAAAATGAACCATTATACACCACCAAGACCCAAGGTCCTGGTGTGGCACTCACTTTACACCTCACTTATTCTCTTCTCTCTCTTGCACATCAATAGCCACAACTCACACACACGTAGAGTATGTTATGTAGCACTACCACTTTAATACCAAGTTTTCAACAAGTCACTATTCACCCATTTTTGCACAGTATAAGGTATGAGCTCATTCCCTTATGATTTATTGATCTTTATCCTCTATGGAAAATAACTTCTTGAACTTCTATACTCTAATATGATGTGAATGTTTTCTTGTTGGTGGGTTTTCATGCGTATCATAGAAACTGAGAAGTGGTAACCGTGTGTGAAGTTTAAACTTGCCATGAACACAGTGCATTATTGGGACGCCTTTATTGCATGGAGTTCTACTTTAGGATGGAAAACATGGTTAGTGTGCTTACATGAATGTATGATTTATCCATAGAGTGAGTTGTGTTCTTTTGGTGCAAGGATTCACTAGTCAATGTGTGGGGGTCTGCAAGTGCAAAGGTTAACCAATCGATAGCAAAAGCTATTGAGCATAGTGCAAGTGGAGTTTAAAGGACTATAGTCATGAATAGGAAAGTTGAGGACAAAGACACTCAAACAAGCAAACATTGGATGTTACAGTCTACAAACATAAGGGAGTTCTTGAACATATTCTTTTATCTTACATTGGGGACAATGTAAATTTTAAGTGTGTGGGAGGGAATGTTTGCCATGGTTTATGCCTTTGAGGATTCATATGCTTATTTTCCTTAATGAAAATTTTTGGTGCTTGCCATGTTTTATGCCTTTGAGGAATCAAATACTTATTTTCCTTCATGAAATTTTTTGTGCTTTCTTGATTAATTACTTGGAACTGGTGATGATTTATTTGATGCTGAGTTGTGATGCTTAAAAAAAATTGTGTTGTAGCTGTGCCAAAATATGCTTTTGATTTTTGATTTCGTTGTTGTTGCTTATATGTGTTAAGAGAGCTTGTAGTGGTGTTGTGATATTAGTATTCATGTAGGTAGCATTCTTATGTGTTGTGTTTGTTGGGAAGAAAGACAGACAGTGACTAGCACTAGCTTTGTTATGAGCTTTCTATTTCTAGTTGCAATAAATGTGAAGTGTCTTTGTCGTGTGGTGTGAAAATTATCTCAATTCATTTGCACGTTAGCACTTCCAATACCATTATCCAATCTTTCATTGTTTACTCAACTGTTTCATGCATGAAAAATTTTGTTCAGTTTACAGTATTCATTTGATTCATGCAAGTTGCTGACTAAAGTGCGATGTTAAGGTAAGATAGAAACGGCAGCAAATTATTTGACATAGGAGATAACTTATGTATCTCTTGACTTGTATGTGCACTCTATGTGTAAACACTTGTTCTTGCATTTTGAGTTTATAGTCTATTGAAGACACACACGAACATGGAATGCTTGAGAGAAAAGGGGAACAAGAGAGAAAAAAGCCATTGGCGAGTAAAGGGAAAAAATAGCCATAAAACCCTAGCACCAAGCACCAATGTGCAGTATAAATCTTGAAAAGTAAAATATCCCGCACCCATGTGCATTAGAAAAGGGGACAACCCCAGTGAGAAAATAAAGAAAAATCCATCTTGTATCTTTAGTATGAAATGTTTGTGTGTGTAGGAAAAAGGATTGTAGTGGAAGAATTATTGTCTAAGTGTTTTCTTGAGTACCTTGCATAAACAGGGTGAGGGAGAATAGGAAACTCTCAACACACACATCACGTTGGCTGTTTGGTCTTTATTCGTTCCCCTTAGTTGGCAATTAGTATGACTTAGATGAACTGTGAATCTAAACCTGTGATGAATTTATGCATGCAAATGTTTTGCTTTTAGAATGGTTAGATGATGGTATTGCAAGTGTTGAATATGAAAAAGGATGAAGAGATTGTAATTTCTTTGTTTTGCTCGGGACCAGCAAAAGTTAAAGAGTGGGGGAGGGATAAGTCGGGTTTATACCGACTTATATGTTATGATTACTTAAGCTTTTGCATGAAATACTTGTGAAAATTGTGCTTGATAAATGACTTATGTGCGGGAATATTTATAACTTGATAAGTGTAGAAAGTGTCAAAGCGTTGCGAAAATGTTATACAACTGATATGATTTTTGTATGAATGGGAAGCAAGCACACACTTGGTCACAATCACCTCTTGATGTCTCGAGCACTACATCAAGTCCCAAGAGCACACACAAGCACAAACAACTCACATACAGGCATTGCACAAGACTCAACACACAACACACATCACACATGCACAATACATGCAGGCGCCTAAGCGCCCGCACACACACACACACCAGGCGAACTTCTAAGCGCCAGCACCATGCGGCCGCCTAGGCGCCCATACACACACCGCACATACGGGAACCTAAGTGCTCGTACGCACACACACACCCACTTGAACGCTACCTCACATTCAGTTGCTCACTACTTCACTTTTACCTCACACTCATTGGCAATCACACTCACTTTTGTATACTCACATACTAAGTCATGAATTCACTTGCACACATGTACACTTGCACTAATTATATGCATTTCACACACTCACATCCATTTGCTTGCTTGACAGTTTAAAGTCGTATCAGCTCAATTTTACCCTAAACTACTAATGTAGTAGTAGTGAGAAGGATCGTATCCACAGGAAAGGGGATGGTTCAAGAACTCAGAATTTGCTCACAGAATGTCACGGAAGAAATAAAACTAGACACTAACTAGTGAAGAAACAAATGCAACAAATAAAGTGTGAAAATAGGAAGAGAGTGGATGCTCTAAGAGTATTTCTACCAGTTGAATGCACAGTAGGCCATGATTGCAATGCTCTTGACACACAATTAAAAAAATGAGGAGATCTCTATTGCCCAGGAGGCTAGCTAACACTTAGCATGACGACCACAGTGTTTTCTATACTCCTTAACATTCCACTTTTCCCATGGCGAGGCCTAAGTGGAACGGATTCAACCCGCAATGTCTCAACTCTCCAAAGTTAGCAAATCTAACATGCAATTCCTAAGAACTCCCATGGCGAGGTCCGACCTAGGTATGAATGCCTTTGTTGCTATCTCAGAGAGTTTCTTCAACACTTTTTCCTAAATTTTCATTCCTTCGAAGTTTCCCATGGCGATGCCTAAATCTCAGTAATGAATTAATCGGCTAAGAAAAGTGTAAAGACTCAGGAAATCAATTTCAAGTTCTAATCTCACACAATTCTCACAGATATTGGTTAAATCTCACTTCAACTCAGCATGGCGACCACAATCAAAGTTCAATTCATTCAATAAAAGTGTAAATTCATGAAACTCAACAAGATTTAATCATTAAAATCACATATGATTTCATCGTTACGAAATTATGTCAATTGCATAGCATTACATAGTCTAATTAAACATTTAACCGGTTTAAACTCTAGAACATGAGAGATCTGGCCATAGAACTTCATTACCAATTGACGATCAACAATTTGGAACTTGAAACAATTCATTTTCAATAAATAGAAAGAGTTTACCAATGAATTCTTCCAAGAGCTTCCTTAATTGCTATGAGAATTACAATGATCGGAGCAAATCTTTGATCGGAATAGAAAATGGAGCTCAAAAGCTAGAGAGAGAAACTAGAGAGAGAAAGTAGATCTTCAAATGAGTTCCCCTCTCCAGCTCTCAAAAGTTTGTTACAAAATGTAAAATCTAACTAATGGATGAAAAATAATAGTCTCCGAGATCCCTTTACACATTAGCTACATCTCCTATATATAGAGTTATGAAAATGTAACTAATACGCTACCGTAAATTATCTAAAGTATTACAAAAGTGCCCTTGAATAGAGAAAACCAAAAATCAGCCCAAAGAAATAAAAATTCCAAGTTGAAGAATCTATTCAGCATTCCAGCGCCTTCAGGCTTCCGGATGTGCGCCTTCAGTTGCTCCATCGCGCCTTCAAGCCATTCTGGAGCGCGTCTTCACAACAGCTCCAACGCCATCCTACCACGAAGAACCACGCCTTCTCTTCAAGCCAAAATCTCCTCTTGTCCAACGAACATCACGCCTTTATAGGCTGGCCGAATCATGTCTTCAGCTTCCAACTTCAACATCCTCTTCTGAAACTCAGCTCTTGTGCGCCTTCTGGTCTATCACCTCCATGCCTTCACTGCACCTGTACACCACAGCAGCAACACTTAGTCATTTCCAGCTGCTAAAAACAACATCCATGCACATATGCTGGCGAGGTCTCGTGTGGCGAGACCTCGCAGTTTAAAAACTTTTGTTGGCGAGGTCGCGTAGATGGTGGTTGCTGGCGAGATCTCGCATCGATATCTCGACAGCTAAAGTGTGAGTGTGTGAGTTTTGAGTGAAGTGAAATGTTTGTGTGTCGTGATGTGTTGTGAATAATAGTGAAATGAGAGTGAGTGTATGCGTTAAAGTGTAGTGAAATGTGTGTGAGTGTTGATCAGAGAACCGAGTGCTAGAATGAAAATGATGTTGTCAATGTGTAAATCACATGAATGATAAATTGAATTCGAAGTTTGTAACATAATGAGAATGAATTGAGCTATTCAATGAGTAATTTGTGGAGTGAATATAAGAATGTGAAGTATAGTAAATTGTGAATGAAAACCGAGAGTGTATGTTTTGGTTTGTGTTCTAAAAAAACGGTGAAGTACCAAAGGAGAATGAAGTGTAAGATGTGAATGAAAATTCTGGGTTTGTGAAGTGTAGTGTAGTGAACATGAAGCTGTGAAATGTGAGTGGGTATGTGAAGTCTCATACGGCGAGGTGACCTCGCCGCATGGAGTGTGTGCGTGGGTGTGTGCGACGAGCTAAGC
Organism: Ophiorrhiza pumila; assembly: GCA_016586305.1. NCBI lineage: Eukaryota > Viridiplantae > Streptophyta > Magnoliopsida > Gentianales > Rubiaceae > Ophiorrhiza > Ophiorrhiza pumila. Next base: position 20,584,096 of record BLIW01000011.1, read on the forward strand.
GTGAGTGAATGCGAGTGATGCACTGAGTAGTGCTAGTGTGCGAGAGTGTGCATGCGGCGAGGTGAGCTCGCCGCATGTTGTGCGTGCGGTGATAGTGCGAGTGTAGTGCAGAATGTGCGAGAGTGCATGCATGAGTGAGGTGAGGTGTGTGCAGTGTTGCGGTGCAATGAGTGCGAGAGTGATGTGCATGTGTGTGAGTGTCAGTGCGAGAGGCTTGTGCGGAGTGTGCGTGAGTGATGTGCGAGGTGTGCGAGTGATGAGTGCGACGAGGTGAGTTCGTCGCACAGCATATGTGCAGGAGTGTTGCGGCGAGATCACCTTGCCGCATGTGAGGTGTGTGCGAGAGTGTGCGAGAGTGTGGCGTGAGGTGAGTGCTAGTGATGAACGATAGTGGAGTGCTCGTGTGGTGTTTGTGAAAATGCTCGCGAGAGTTTTGTGAATGCCTAGTGTGTGATGACACCATTTCAGAATAACAATCAACGTCCACACAAAATTAGTGTGTCTTAACATCTGAATTGGACTTGATGGTAAACATACGAATTCTAGATCTATCTCATAGCTTTCCAATGGATCACAAATCACCTTAATTGGATGTCTGTAGCTCAAGTTATTAACAATCGACCAAACTGTGGCAAAATGAATTCAGTAACTAAATCCTGAAGTAACAGTCATAATGATGCCTTTGTGTCTAATATTTACACATAGAATTAGAAGAAAGTTAAAACCTAATAATTGAAGACAACTCAAATAGCTTTCCAGAACATCCAAGAAATGATCATTTGGATTAATATTGAAGAAGTTATGATCAAATGCATTGCCAAAACCAATCTGCCAAAACCCTAAAATGGCCAATTGTACACTTTCGGTTCCTCCATTTGCCTTAACTCTTCTAACTCCATTTACCATCATTGTTTAAACACTTTTTGCACCTTTTACACCATTTCATCATTATCAACTAGCTCATCTCAAATATGCACAATACACATAAAACACTACACAATCACATGAAAATCAAAGCAATAGCCAAGTAAATTAACACATATAAGTTGGTATAAAACCAACTTATCAAATTCCCCCACACTTGAACTTTTGCTTGTCCTCAAGCAAAGACAAAACACAAAACTCACATTTCAAAACCACTTAACACTAGACCTCACTCCTCTGTCAAGCTTGTTCTCATTTAAGTTCATCAAATCAGATTTTTCATGCAATATCAAAAGCTCTTAACATATCCTCAATTCCAAACTATCAACTTTTAGCACAAATTATCAACCAAGGCATAATGAATAAAGACCAAAATGTCATGCGTGCAAGTGTGTGCTGAGGAACATGCACTTCATCTATTCCCTTGCTATACACCATCTAGCTGGTCTCACATACCATTCAATACATGTCAATCTTCTTGTACACCCTTATGAACATGCAATCACAAGATCAAAAGTACCTATGCGTACATTGGTACTCTATGGGCCATTGCCCTTATTCTGCACATTAGTGTTGCACATTGGTGCACATATTGATGACTGAAATAATGCCTGGGTTTTATGGCTTTTTTCTCCAAATTTGATTACCAGGTTCTTATGGCTTTTTCCTTCCCAGTTGCCAATATGGCTTTTTCTCCCATATCATGTCTTGTGCACGCACATGTTCATAAGAATCCCAAATTGACTAAACATGCACGAATTTTTGAAAGACACCAGGTAAATGCATAACAAAAAGAAACGAATTCATACACATTACCTCCTATGTCAATTTAGTTTTGCATGGCATATCTATCTTACATTAACATCGGGCCTTAGTCAGCAAAATGTACCAATTTCATCAAGATTGGAATCAAAGACATTAAATCAATTTTCGCATGCAATACAAAAGTTAAATGGATGAACTTCAAATTTTGGTGAACATAGCTTAACAAAAGAGTAAAAGCATAGTACAAAGTGTTACTTCTTTCTATCCATTCACCAGCACCACACCTCTTTACATTACCTTCCATTTCACTCGTTTTACACTTTTCATTTCATTCCACACTTATCACACTTATTTAGCACACTCACATATTCCATGGATAGTCACCCTACACCACTCATTCACAAGAATGTCAAAATTTTCACAAAAAATTTACAATTTGCACCACAATGAAAAAGAAACATAGCATGTAACGGGAAGTAATATGCAAACACTCAAATTTACACAACAAAACTAGAAAATAGCATGCTTTGCATCACATAGCACAAAAAGAACACAAAATGCAAAAATGCAAACATTTCTACAAAAATTTCGTTCCAGCAAGAAAGGTAGCATATAAAGCACAAAAAACACAACCCAAAACAAACATTCCCTCCCCCACACTTAAAACTTACATTGTCCTCAATGTAAAGTAAAGATATGTTTAGGAACTCCCTGATCTTGCATGAAATCCAACGTTTGCTTGATGTAGCGTTCTTGTCCATAATTCCCTCTTGCATGGAAATAACTCCTGTACAAGGTATAACAAGGCTTATTAGAGATCACTCACTCAAGAACCCTACATTGATGCACGGTAGACATGTCATAGAACTATTGTGCAAGCAATGTGTCACACCAAGACTAGGAGTCATGGTGGTGTAAAATTAAACAACTATTAACACTAAAGGAATAAGCACAATCACGCTTGAAAGGCAGATAAAATGCATAAGTGTATTGTGGGATTGGTTCATGACTCCACTCCCCCACACTTAGCCTCATGTGTGCATGGCTTATTTCCCTTGCAATTCCTTCGTTTGCATACACCTACATCATGAGTGGCCTTGGTGAGTATAAGCAAAAATGCAAAATAACATAACAACTAGTTATACCAAAAACAAATGAAGTGAGAGTAAAGTGAAAAAGAAGTAGTTCTGGATTTTTGTAGTCTCCAGCTAGACTTTATTCATGAAATATTCTCCCTCAAGAATCGGAATAACCATCTCTGTACCAGAAAAATGATATTTCAACAATACTCATTATCCTCCTGTATGGCACTTGTGAAATAGTGGCAAAGAGGTGCTTGAGTTCATGGATATGGGGAGCAATCTCTACAAATTTAATTTCGAACCACTGAGACTCCCCCATTGTAGGCACCTCTTTTACTTCTTCTTCCATTGGAAACACATCATATACTTCTCCCACCACACTAACCATTTCAATCCTGCAAGGCTCAACCAAAGGTTCTATATCCATGGTCTCAGTAAAACCATCAGTAAATACAAAACCCTCAGTAAGTTCAAAAACAAATGACTCAAACTCACATTCATACAAAATGTTAACATCTTTAGCAACTAGACTAATATCAACATTTTCATTAGCACGTTCAACATTATCTTGATTCATGATATCACAATGTTCATCAAGATATGACTCTATGCAATTTATCAAGTCATCAAGAAAAGTTACATTCAGAGAATGAGAATCAGCATCATCATTGTCATTGTCATTCAAAATGTTAACATCTTTATCATCAAAACTAACATTGGGAAATTCCTGAGGCTTCTCTTTCTCAACAACGCAACAAGCATTATCATCAATTAACAAGAGTATCTCACTTTGCACTTCTTGTGAGTCACCATTTAGACACTTAAATTCATTGACTATTACAAAAATTGGTGCCTCAACCAGAGTTTCAAACAATGTGCTAACACTTTCATTAACAAATGCAACATTATCCTCCTTTAGAAAATCACATTGATCTTCAAGAAGTGACTCTATACAATTCATAGAGCTATCAAGAGGAAAAATATCTAAAGCTAGGCAATCAGCATCATTTGACTCATTAAATTTCATGAAATTCATGCAAGATTCCTCTTTAGACACATTTTCCAGCTTAGTAACATGGCAACTTAGAACACGAGAGTCATCACTATCAAGATCACTAAAGAAGCCATCATCCTCAACATCAAAGTGCACATATTCATGCTCAAAAGAATCAGCAACAAAGCACTCATGTACACTATCCCCAACACATGTAGACTCCTCCTCCCTTAGACACTTTAAGCCACAATCAACATTAGCATGCATATCAAAATGTTTGTCCTCTGGAATGAGAGGTGTACCTTGTGAGTGGTATTGTGCATCTAAAGTTGATTTCTCAATTTGTTCCCATAGGTTGCTTATTAAAGTGTTGATTCGATCAAACCGTTCTTGTCGCCCTTGAAGCTCTTCTTCCAGTCGCGCGAACCTTGTTTCATTTCTATCAATTTTCTCCAACACTTGAGACAACATATTTTCCATTTTTGTCTCTTCTCTGAGTTCACACACAGTACTTTGTTGTTGGTAATACCATTGCTCTCCCTTTGGTAAGCCTCTTTCAAATGGTGGTGGAGAGAAGTCCTTGTTCCATCTAGACATGCTTGGGTACTTGTGCAATACTCAATTACAGTGAACTTCAATGTCCTGCACTTGACACAAATACACCAAAGCAGACAACAAAACACGAAAACTACAAAATGCAACAAAAGTTACCAAAATGAAAAATAACAAGACTACTAAACTACACAAGAAAATGAAGCAGAACAAATGAAAATTCAATAAACCGTGCCTTCCCCGGCAACGGCGCCAAAAATTGACAGCTTAAAGTCGTATCAGCTCAATTTTACCCTAAACTACTAATGTAGTAGTAGTGAGAAGGATCGTATCCACAAGGAAGGGGATGGTTCAAGAACTCAAAATTTGCTCACAAAATGTCACGGAAGAAATAAAACTAGACACTAACTAGTGAAGAAACAAATGCAACAAATAAAGTGTGAAAACAGGAAGAGAGTGGATGCTCTAGAGTATTTCTACCAGTTGAATGCACATTAGGCCATGATTGCAATGCTCTTGACACAAAATTAAAACAATGAGGAGATCTCTATTGCCCAGGAGGCTAGCTAACACTTAGCATGACGACCACAGTGTTTTCTATACACCTTAACATTCCACTTTTCCCATGGCGAGGCCTAAGTGGAACGGATTCAACCCGCAATGTCTCAACTCTCCAAAGTTAGCAAATCTAACACGCAATTCCTAGGAACTCCCATGGCGATGCCCGACCTAGGTATGAATGCCTTTGTTGCTATCTTAGAGAGTTTCTTCAACACTTTTTCCTAAAGTTTCATTCCTTCGAAGTTTCCCATGGCGAGGCCTAAATCTCAGTAATGAATTAATCGGCTAAGAAAAGTGTAAAGACTCAGGAAATCAATTTCAAGTTCTCATCTCACACAATTCTCACAGATATTGGTTAAATCTCACTTCAACTCAGCATGGCGACCACAATCAAAGTTCAATTCATTCAATAAAAGTGTGAATTCATGAAACTCAACAAGATTTAATCATTAAAATCACATATGATTTCATCGTTACGAAATTATGTCAATTGCATAGCATTACATAGTCTAATTAAACATTTAACCGGTTGAAACTCTAGAACATGAGAGATCTAGCCATAGAACTTTATTACCAATTCACGATCAACAATTTGGAACTTGAAACAATTCATTTTCAATAAATGGAAAGAGTTTACCAATAAATTCTTCCAAGAGCTTCCTTAATTGCTATGAGAATTATAATGATCGGAGCAAATCTTTGATCGGAATAGAAAATGGAGCTCAAAAGCTAGAGAGAAAAACTAGAGAGAGAAAGTATATCTTCAAATGAGTTCCCCTCTCCAGCTCTCAAAAGTTTGTTACAAAATGTAAAATCTAACTAATGGATGAAAAATAATAGTCTCCGGGATCCCTTTACACATTAGCTACATCTCCTATACATAGAGTTATGAAAATGTAACTAATACGCTACCGTAAATTATCTAAAGTATTACAAAAGTGCCCTTGAATAGAGAAAACCAAAAATCAGCCCAAAGAAATTAAAATTCCAAGTTGAAGAATCTATTCAGCATTCCAGCGCCTTCAGGTTTCCGAATGTGCGCTCAGTTGCTCCATCGCGCCTTCAAGCCATTCTGGAGCGCCTCTTCACAACAGTTCCAACGCCTTCCTGCCACGAAGAACCACGCCTTCTCTTCAAGCCAAAATCTCCTCTTGTCCAGCGAACATCATGCCTTTATAGGCTGGCAGAACCACGCCTTCAGCTTCCACTTCAACATCCTCTTCTGAAACTCAGCTCTTGTGCGCCTTCTGGTCTATCACCTCCACGCCTTCACTGCACCTGTACACCACAGCAGCAACACTTAGTCATTTCCAGCTGCTAAAAACAACATCCATGCACATATGCTGGCGAGGTCTGGCCACGAGACCTCGCTGTTAAAAAACTTTTGCTGGCGAGGTCTCACCACGAGACCTCACCGTAGATGGTGGTTGCTGGCGAGATCTCGCTAGGTAAAGTGTGAGTGTGTGAGTTTTGAGTGTGTGCGTGGGTGGGTATGCGAAGTCTCATACGGCGAGGTGACCTCGACGCATGGAGTGTGTGCGTGGGTGTGTGCGACGAGCTAAGCGTGAGTGAATGCGAGTGATGCACTGAGTAGTGCTAGTGTGCGAGAGTGTGCATGCGGTGAGGTAAGCTCGCCGTATGTTGTGCGTGCGGTGATAGTGCGAGTGTAGTGCAGAAAGTGCAAGAGTGCATGCATGAGTGAGGTGAGGTGTGTGCAGTGTTGCGGTGCAATGAGTGCTAGAGTGATGTGCATGTGTGCGAGTGTCAGTGCGAGAGGTTTGTGCGGAGTGTGCGTGAGTGATATGCAAGGTGTGCGAGTGATGCGTGCGACGATGTGTCGTCGTACAGCATATGTGCAGGAGAGTTGCGGCGAGATCACCTCGCCGCATGTGAGGTGTGTGCGAGAGTGTGCGAAAGTGTGGCGTGAGGTGAGTGCGATAGTGGAGTGCTCGTGAGGTGTTTGTGAAAATGCTCGCGAGAGTTTTGTGATGTCTTGTGAATTAGGTGAAGGAAGACTTTGTGAAGCTAGCTTAATATTAGACACTCAAGTTAGGCCTCGCCATGGAAGACTTGGGAAATCGCATGATTAATAGCTAGAAACATGAAGTCGAGATGTTGCGGTTTGTATCTATTTTGCTTAGGCCTCAACATGGGAAAAGTGAAATGTTAAGTAGTATAGGGAACACTGTGGTCGTCACGCTAAGTGTTTGCTAGCCTTCTAGGAAACAATCGTCTCCTCCTAATTGGATTTACCTGAGGTCAAGTGCATAGAGATCGTATTGAATTCACAGTAGTCTGATTCATAAACTCTAGGACATCTGTTTGAATTCTTGCTATTTCTATTTGTTGTCCTCGCAAGTGTTCTACTATTTTGAGTTTTGAGTACTTCTCTTATTTTACTGAGTCTTGATACTGTGCAGTCTGCAACACATTTTGAGAAACACTTCGAATTCTTGAACCAAATCTCCCTTCCCTGTGGATAGGATGCCCATCACTACTACGTTAGTTTAGGGGTAAAATTGCAAGGTTAACGACACGCTTGTCAATTTTTGGCGTCGTTGCCGGGGAAGGCATAGTTTCTGGAATTTGATTAAGTGTTTCTTGAATTTCATCGTTAAATTTCGTGTTGTTCTGTTTTGTTTGTTTACTCTGTTCTTATTTTTTGTATTTCTTCTGTTTCCTTGTTATTGTTGTCGCTTGTGGTTTTTGTTTTGTTGTCTGTTGTTTACATTTGAGGTTCTTGTTTTCGTGTTCTGTTTATTTCGATTATACTTCACATTTGGTGTTGTTGTATGCCCAGGCTACGATCTTCTGGAGATCCTGAGTTTACACTAGACCTTGAACTACAAAAGACTTTGAGAATTCAAGCCAAACAAAGAGGCATGGCTAATCCTGGAGTGAGAGCACCACGTTTTGGTGATTATTATGCTGTAAATTTTGACAACGGGTTTGGACAGCAAGATATTGATGTTGAAAGTTACCACATCCCCACTCAGATTGTATCGATGATAAGTCAAGGTCAATTTTTCCAAGGATTAGACAATGAAGACCCTAATGATCATCTGGACTGGTTCTTAGGTTTGTGTAGCACGTTCAAACCTCCACGAGTGGAGAGAAGTGAAGTGCACAGAATCCTTTTTCCTCTTTCCTTGAGAGGTAAAGCAAAACATTGGTTCAAAACCATTGGAGGCTCAGATGCAACAATATCTTTTGAGGAACTTCAGAAGAAGTTCTTGGCGAAATATTTTCCACCAGCTAAGCTTGAGAAGAAGAGAATGGAGATCATGAATTTTCAACAGCAAGATGGTGAATCATTCAGAGAAGCATGGGAGCATTTCAATGACCTAATCCGTCAATGTCCTAATCATGACCTTGGTGAAATCAGAGAATTGAATACGTTTTTCAAAGGGCTCACACCTGAGTCTTCTATGATGGTAAAAGCTTGTGCCAATGGTGCATTAAAGGATAAGAGTGTGCCGGAGGTTAGAGAATTGTTTAACCAAATTGCAGAAGTTGAGTACCTTTTTCCGGAGACATAGAAACCTCATAGTAGAAGACAGAAAGGAGTGATGGATCTTGATGAGGAAACTTCATTGAGTGCAAAATTTGAGGCCCTTGCCAAGCAAGTGCAAACTTTGAAAGCTACTCAAACAAAGCTCCTGTGCTTTCATGTGTTCTGTGCAAAGGTGAACACCACACTGATGAGTGTGCTATCACGACTGAGTCGTTACAATATGTGAGTAATTACAACAATAAACCTCAGTATGGTGGAAATTATTCTGGTGGGAATTACTCTGGGGGGAATCAACCTTACAATGGTGGATAAGGCAATTGGGGACAACAACAAAATCAAGGAGGGCAATATTATCAAGGAAATGACCAAAGAAGAATAACAAATGCACCTCCTGGTTTTAATCATCAAGCTGGCACTTCAGAGCCAAGAAAGCCATCAGTTGAGGACATGTTCCAAAAATTGATGGAAAAGATGGACAAAAATGAACAAAGATTTGGAGGATTGGAATCCACTTTTAAACACCATGAGGCTACTCTAAAGAACATTGAAATGCAGGTTGGCCAACTCGCCAATACCGTGCACCAGAGACCACGCGGAGCACTCCCTAGTGATACAGTTTCAAATCCAAAAGGGAAGGAAACATGTAATGCAATTACACTAAGAAGTGGTAAGGAATTGCATAAGACATCTAAGCCTGAGGATGAGGAGTGTGTGATTGAGGAGGAAAGTGAAAAGGACTCCATAGTGATAAGAACTTGGCACCAAAGAAGGAGGGGGTGCAAGATCACGGAAATGGTGAAGCAACCAAGAAAGTTAGAGGACCTCCTAGTCCTTACAATTTTCCTGAATATGCACCAAAACCTGCATTTCCTGAGAGAGTGAAGCCAAAGCAAAAGAAAGGACCTCAATTTGATAGATTTTTAGATTTGGTGAGACAGGTCAATGTGAGCTTACCATTATTAGATTTGGTGATTGCAGTCCCCAAATATGCGAAGTTTCTCAAAGACTTGATATCCAACAAGGAACAAATTTTGAGATGTGAAGTACCACTGACACTCACAGAGTATGGTGGAGCATGGATTGGGCATAAGTTGCCACCAAAGTTAAAAGACCCTGGCAGTTGCACTATACCGTGTAAAATTGGAACAAGACTTTTTGAGAAAGCTTTGTGTGATTTGGGTGCTGGCATAAATCTCATGCCTCTATCTATTGCCACTGATGTTGGACTTAAAGGGAGAATTCGTCCAGTAGCGGTGACTCTTCAACTGGCTGATAGATCCTTAGTCAAGCCTACTGGAATGGTTAAGGATGTCTTGGTGGGGATTGATAAGTTTACACTCCCAGTTGATTTTATTGTTCTTGATATGGAAGAGGATCCGGAAGTACCTTTGATCTTTGGTCGACCCTTTTTAGCAGTAGGTGATGCTGTGATTGGGGTAAGAAACAAAACAGTTACTTTTAGAATCAATAATGAAGAAGTTGTTTTTGATGTGAATTATGCCATGAAACATCCGTTACATGTTGAATCTTGTTTTGCCATTAAAGCTATAGCATGTTCTTCTATGCATGGGATGATTGAGAGTGTTAAGCATGAATTTTCTGTTATTGATGAATTGCATGTCTGTGAAGATGAAATTGTTGAATTTGAGCTAGATAATGAGGATAGGAATATCTTGGCTGAAATTAAAAATGAAGTTGAATGTTGTGTGATTGATGAATCCATTTTTGAAATACAAAGTGAGATTGTTGAAGTAGCAAATGAATGTGAAATGAAAGAGATTTTGGAAGTAGCATGTACTAATGAATTGAAGGAAAATGTTGAGTGTAAACTTCCAACTAACAATATGAATGCATCCACTGAGGTGAGAAGCACTGAAAGTTTTTGCAGGAATGAGAAGCTTATGCCTTCTGTCATGGTGGCTCCAAAACTTGATCTTAAACCTTTGCCTCCATATCTCAAGTATGCTTTTCTAGGAGAGGGTGAAAAGTTACCAATAGTGATCTCTTCTAAACTTGAAGATTGGCAAGAGGAGAAATTTCTGGGAGTACTGAGGCAACACAAATTGGCTATAGGATGGACCATTGCAGATATAAAGGGCATAAGTCCTAGCTTGTGCATGCATAAGATTCTTTTGGAGGATAACTCTATAACAGTGAGAGATAGACAACGAAGGCTCAATCCATAAATGATGGAAGTTGTCAAGAAGGAAGTGATAAAGTTGCTGGACTTTGGAATGATTTTTCCCATCTCAGATAGTGAATGGGTAAGTCCAGTGCAGTGTGTTCCAAAGAAGGGAGGAGTTATAGTTATAAAAAATGATGCAAATGAGCTTCTTGCAACAAGAGTCGTTAGTGCTTGGAGGGTTTGTATGGACTACAGAAAGCTTAACAAGGCTACATGGAAGGATCATTTTTCACTTCCATTTTTGGAGCAGTTGTTGGACCGAATTGGTGGCTACTTGTTCTACTGCTTCTTGGATGGCTATTCTGGCTATAATCAAATTGCAATTGATCCTAAGGACCAAGAGAAAATAATTTTCACTTGTCTCTTTAGCACGTTCGCTTACAAGAGGATGCCATTTGGCTTGTGCAACGCGCCCGCGACTTTTTAGAGATGCAAGATGGCAATATTCCATGACATAGTTGAGTCGATTATAGAGATTTTCATGGATGATTTTTCCGTCTTTGGAATGACGTTTGATGGTTGCTTGGAGAATCTAGCCAAAGTGCTGAAGAGATGTGAGGAAACTAATCTTGTGTTAAATTGGGAGAAATGTCAGTTTATGGTTCAGGAAGGCATAGTGTTGGGACACAAGATTTCTCATGCTGGAATTGAGGTTGACAGACTGCCGATCCCGCACGTCGCGACGTCGGGGGACTCCACGTCGCGACGTGGAATTATTCGCGATCTGCCAAAAACAACAGAGACTCACGTCGCGACGTGAAAATGATGGACGTCGCGACGTCGGTGCATGTCGCGACGTGGAACGTCTGAACGTCGCGACGTCTGCAGCTGTCAAGCTCTTTATTCATCTTTTCCAACTCTTCTTCCCTTTGACACTCCATCATGTTCCACCACATTGAAATACTTCGCTTGGGACACTTCCGAACATGACGTGAATGTTACTTCTTTCTCACGAACCTCACGAACTGATTCACGATCAACCATGTCCACAATCAACGCATGTAATGCACTCTTCATCCTCTTAGTCCTTGAACGGGTTAACGGACCTCCAATTCCAGTCAATGGATTATCCACAAAGCTTCTTGGATGAACTTCCTCATCAAAGCTTGTGGAAGGACCGATTATAGTCACTCCTCAGTGGGGTGAGCCATTCGAGATAATGTGTGATGCAAGTGATTATGCACTTGGAGCTATTCATGGCCAGAGAAGGGATAAAATCTTCACACAATCTATTATGCCAGTAAGTTACTCAACGAAGCTCAATTGAATTACACAACCACGGAGAAAGAGATGTTGGCGGTTGTTTTTGCATTTGATAAGTTCAGAGCATATTTGTTAGGATCCAAGGTAATTGTCCATACGGATCATGCTGCTTTGAAATATTTGTTAGCGAAGAAATAGGCCAAGCCAAGATTGATTCGATGGGTCTTATTGCTTCAAGAATTTGATGTTGAAATTAAGGATCGTAAAGGCTCATAGAATGTGGTAGCTGATCATCTTTCAAGATTGGAATCAGAAGCTCAAGAGGGATGAACTATTTTCGTGAAAGAGCACTTCTGAGACGAGCAGGTGTTTGGAGTGAATGAGAAGTCATTACCTTGGTATGCAGAGATAGCCAATTTTGTTGTAGCTGAGCAGGTACCCTCGTATTTCTCCAGTGACCAAAAGAAGAAACTGAGAAGTGATGCAAAGTATTATTTTTCGGAGGACAATGCTTTGTACAAAATCTGTAGTGATCAAATCATACGCAAGTGTATCAAAGAGGAAGAGAAGAAAGATATTCTTAGAGCATGTTATGAGGGACCGTGTGGTGGACATTTTGGCTCTACAAGAACAGGATTCAAAGTGTTACAATGTGGTTTCTATTGGCCTCATATTTTCTTGGATGCAAGAATTTGGGTTGGTAATTGTGGTCGATGTCAGAGGACGGGGAACATTTCTTCAAGGAATGAAATGCTTTTGAATAACATTCTTCAAGTGGAAATATTTGATGTTTGGGGGATCAACTTTATGGGTCCATTTCCGAAATCCCGAGGCATGGAATACATTTTGGTCGCAGTTGATTATGTTTCCAAATGGGTCGAAGCCGTAGCTTTAGCTCACAATGATGCTAAGAGCGTGATTGCTTTCTTGAAAAAACGTATTTTCAATAGGTTTGGGGCTCCGAGAGCAATCATAAGTGATGGAGGAACTCATTTTTGTAATAAGATTTTTGAAGCTCTTTTGACCAAGTATGGTGTGACACATAAAGTATCCACAGCTTATCATCCTCAAATGAGTGGCCAAGATGAAATCTCAAATCGTGAGATTAAGAGAGTGTTGTAAAAAGTTGTTAATTCAGGACAAAAGGATTGGTCCATGAAATTGGATGATGCATTGTGGGCATACAGAACTGCTTACAAAACACCAATCTGAGCTTCTCCATTTCGGCTTGTGTTTGGGAAGGAGTGTCATCTCCCGATAGAGTTGGAACATAAGGCATACTGTTGAATAGGTTCGGCCGTCCGAAAGTGTCGCGATAAGGTTTTTCATGCTTCCAGATGAATAGGTTCGGACGACCCCCAGGGTCCGAAAGTACCGTCCGAAACTCAGTTTTTAACATAACAGCTAGTTTTTGAAATGTCAAACATATATTTTTTTTGTCATCTTTTGAGTGTATTTATACAAGCTAAAGCATGAACAATAGGTAGACACTACACTTGATTCCCTAAGCTCTCAACCTGAAAAACACTCTCTACAACTCTTGCACTTCACTTTGATTTTAAAAGAACCAAAAGATTAAAAGTTCTTGAGCCTTTCTTGAGTATTTCATCTCATTCTTGAGCTATATATTTTGAGTTGTAATTGTTATTGTAGGAATCATACTGTGAGCTTCAATTCATCTTATTCACCCTAATTGAGGGCTGTTATTTCTTTTCTCAACAAACATTGTAAGGAATTGTGAAAGGTTTCTCAAGTGAGAGTAAAAACCTAGAACTCATAGTTTGGGATAGCTAGTGAGAAGGTTGAACCTTGTTTGGTTGTAAAAGTGGTTATTTTGATCTCACCACTGAAAGGAGATCATATATCATAGTAGACAGGTTTGAAATCCTAAGTTGGAAAACTTAGGTAGTGGATGTAGAGCACTCCAAGGGGGAGTCTTGAACCACTCTAAATTGATTGTGTCTTCTCTCTTTACAGTTTTCAGTTTTGCCATTATCATATATTGTTTATGCTTTGAATTGGTGTAATTGGATTGGATTATTGATTCACTGTGTTATTGGATAATTGTTGTTGAATACTACACTTGTTGCAATTCACACAACTCACTCATTGTTGTTGTATTTGATTTGATTAGTGTACTAAATTTTTAGAAACCTAATTCACCCCCCCTCTTAGGTTGCCTTAGAGCTTACAGAATCTGATAGTGAAATTGATGATGACAATCTTGAACATGATGAAGTCCTCATGGATGCTGTTTCTGACCTCCTTCCCGCATTTGCAAAGGCCATGGGTTCTAATTTTGCTCCCATATTTTCTAAGCTGTTTGAATCCTTGATGAAATTTGCTGTGAGTGCCTTGACATTCATTTTTTGGGATATCCTTATTTATGTCACATTCTGGTTTCATAACTGATAATCATTTTGAATTCTTGACAAATGTAGAAAGCTTTGCGCCCACTTTCAGACCGGAAAATGGTTGTTGCCTGCCTTGCAGAAGTTGTACAGGATATGGGTACTCCTATTGCTGGATACATTGATGTAATTATCGAACTTGAAACTGTTTGTTCTTTGTTTTTCAAAAGTTTCTCTAATATGGAATTAAAATTAACAACTTGTCAAGCTGTGATGCCTTTTGTACTAAAGGAACTGGTATCATCTGAGGCAACCAACAGGAGAAATACAGCATTTTGTGTTAGGGAGTTGTGTAAAAATGGTGGAGACTATGCTCTGAAGTATACTTTTGAGTTCATATGATTCTCCCTTTAATTCTTCTCTTCTTTCTCTTATATCTAACTGTTGTAATAAATACCTTAGAAAGCTGCATGGATGGTCAACCTTTTTGTCTTGGTCTTTACCTCTTAACGGGTTTGCTGCATCGTTCATTTTCCTTAATATTTATCTTAGATACTATGGTGATGTTTTACGAGGCCTGTACCCATTGTTTGGAGAAATAGAGCCAGACAATGCAGTAAGGGATAATGCTACTGGTGCTGTGGCTAGGATGATATTGGTTCGTCCAGAGTCTATCCCCCACAATCAGGTTTATCTTCTGATTTGGATTCTTTCCACCTCAGGAGCTTTCTGCATTTTGCTTTGGTTAATTATACTAATATATTTTTTGGGGGGGTTCAGGTCCTACCTGTTTTCTTGAAAGTTCTTCCTCTAAAAGAAGACCACGAGGAATCCCTCACTGTATATAGCTGCATTTGCAATTTTGTTTTATCATCTTATTCCCTGGTACTTATTTCATTTATCAACTGTTTGTGTAACACCTGGCTCGAATTTATTTATTTATCTACTGTTGTCAGTTATCTTTTCATAGGCCTGATGGCTTATTTATGACTCATATATAAACAACGAGCACTCTTGGTTCTATTCGTAGGATATAATTTTGCTTATTTATGACTTAATTTATTTTGATTTTCTTTTTGCAGGCTTCAATCCATTCAACTAAGAGTAGGTATTATGAGTTTACATCTCAGCAAGGAAGCATGTTAAACTAGTGTCTGTGGTAGAGAAAAAATATCATCTTAAACAGATCACTGATTTGACTCTGGCTTCTATCATCCGTTTTTAGGACAATTTTGTTTTCCGTTAAACTTATTGAAGTTTTTTTATGTACTCTCTTTGGTTTAAAGTAGTGGAATTGAGCTTGCTATTTAGTTGGCGCACTTCTTTCGCAACTTTGATTCATGAGTGGTACAAGGAATCAAATTCTATTACTTTTTAATAGCGTATAATCTATGAACGTAATTCTGTGTGGATACAAGTAGTAATTTTCAATTGCCAAAAATGATCTTGTCTGTGTAGATACAAGTAGTAATTTTCGATTGCCATAAATGATCTTGTCGATTTCAGGCCGGCTACTTGATAGTTCACCTATTTGCATTTTTCGTATTTTTTCATGTCAAATTTATTGTTGAAAAGGAAAGCTTAGCACCTTCTCTTATTTGCATTCAGCACTGATGAGAAAATATTCATCATTCACTACTATAATACACAATTTATTTCTAACTTTGTCATCATCATAAGAAAATGATCATCACTCACGATGTCCATTTATAATCCACACTCCATCTCTAACTTTGACGCCATCATAAGAAAATGTTCATCATTTACTACACTCATTTTCAATATATGAGATTATAGAACTTTTCATGAAATATGGAAATTTATTAAAATTGTTAGTGCATTTCAAGTACAAATAGTAATGAGATTACAAAAACTTTTATGAAATATGCATAATTTACTTGAGGTAAACTTGCTTTTCTTAGCATGACAACTCTAACCTATCAATACATTCATTTTTATATTTGGGATGGAGTAATTCATTCAATTTCAAATAAAATGCAAACATTCAATAAATTAAAAAACAATATTTTTTAAAATGCATACTACATTTAATACTTGAAACCCAATGCAAAAATTGTAACAAAGTTCAAAAAAAAAAGGAAAAAGGTAAAAAAAATTTAAAATCCTTATCATCAATAACATCAATTGCATCATTTCTTTCTCAATGTGCAGTAAAAATGAAAACAAATTAGCATAAATCCAAAAAAAAATTAAATCTTATATAATAATATTTTGGAAGATTCAACAACCCAAACAAAACAACGGGAAATCCTAAAAGAATAATATAATAATAACGGGATAAACCTCTTCCTCTTCTTCTCCAAATGCGTTTGGAAATTTCAGCAATAAATCTTATTTTATTAAAAAAAAGTTAAAAATTCAATTATTGAAAAAATGTTATGAAATTGTATATACTACACCCATTTTCACACACTATACATATTTATGTATATTACACATATTTTGACACATTATACATATTTATGTATACTGCACAAGTTTTCACACACTATATACATTTACACTTCTTACCAATTATACATATTTATACATACATTTACACTTATTCACCAACTATACGTATTTATACATATTATTCACATTTTTTAACACAATACAAATACACATTATACACATTTTCAAGCACTATTCATATTTACATATATTTTTACACTTTTCCCACAATATACATATTTAAATATACACTACGTTTTGTCACATGCTATATATATTTGTACGTACTAAACACATATTCACACACTATACATTTTACACACATTTTTACGAACTATACATATTTATACGTACTTCACGCACTATACGTATTTACACGTACTTGACAAATTATAGAAATTATATACATTTTTATACAATATTGATATTTAACACACTTTACACATTTTCACACACTACACATATTTATACATGCCACACAATTTTTGACATGCTATATATATTTATACATGCCACACATATTTTTATACATTATACATATCTATAGTTATAACACACATTTCACACACATTATACATATTTACACATTTTCATACCCTATACATATTTATATATGATACACACTTTTTCACACATAATTAAACATTTTTGCATATGAACACAGTTCGTTAGATTATGACACTACTACAAAATAGCCTTTTTAAACCTCCATTTTTAAAGCGGTTAAACATAATCCGGTGTAATTTATAAAAATATCGTGGTATTATCGTAATATTAAACAAGAATTAGAACAACTTACACCGGTTATTATTTAAACCGGTGTAATAAATAAACTATTTACACCGGTTATAAGACAACCGGTGTAAATATTTTATTATTACACCAATTTTTTTGGTTAACCGGTGTAAATAACAAGTGTAAAAATAGCCATTCAGTTTTTCTTCAGCTCCAGCTTCAGTAAGTTTATCCTTGTCGCGAAGAACAATGAATATTTTTCAAAAAGCTGCGCAAGAAATCTTTTTGAAGGCCAAATCAGAAGCTACAAATTAACTTATGTTCATGCAACTTAACCATCTGAGGTTAGCTTGTTATATATAAACTGATTTCTTTTATATGATTTTACTTCTCATTCGTTAAAGCATTGACTCATATATATTTGGATCTGCATTTCATTTTTTGTAAAATAGTTGTAAAATTGTAGATTTCAATATATAAGCTTTATATGTGTAATAAATGCAATTAAAATGATGTTTGTTCTGTTATTTAGGCGTTCATGTGTATATTTTTTAGATTTATATTGATACATTGCATAATACAAATTTATTAATTATTAATGATTTTGTCCTTCGTTTAATTTGTGGAAGTAAATATTTTTATCAATGTCTATTTTAATTAAAATGAGAAACAGATTTTGTTGATTAATTTATATGATGTAATATTATGAAAGCATCATTAATGCATTCATTTTGTTGGTTAACTTATTATAATTATTTTTTTATAATTTAAAGGGTGCGATAGTCATGGATCGTAATGATATTATATTTGGTGATCGGACAACATCTGCGTATGAAAAAGAGGTTGAGAATTTTATTAAATCTACTTATAGTAATGCCAAGTACATCTATTCTCCATGTAAGGATTGTAAGAATTTTGCGATGTTCGACGACCCTGACACGAACCGGTATATATTTGGAAGCCTAAAGGATGAGGACCCATGTGCTATATATCTGTATCTTAGTAGGGAGACATGGGAGATGTTCCGCAACAATCGATTAACCGAAGAGAGTGTTGTACAAATAGGTAACAATTTGAATGATATCTATTTCCTTTTTTTTGTACAAATAGGTAAAGCGTGTTGCTAGCCAAGAGAGTTCGAACAAGAACAAACTCCATCACACAATGTCTCGTGGTGGATATTCAAAGTTGCAAAAAAGGATGATGTATGACAAATTTGAGGCAAAAATACAAAGGAAGATTGACTCCGGTATGACAGAAGAGGAGACCCGTGGAACAACTTCTCCCCCGTCACCAATTCCCCGTCATCTTCTCTTCAAGGAAGGTCACAAAAACAGGCATGGTGACTTTTCAACCGACGCGGCTAGAGATGTTAGCATGACAATTGTAAGTATAATTTATTCAATTAAATAAAATGTCTATTAATATTATTTAATAATGTCAATTATATTAAGAATAATGTTGGATACAATTGATCAGGATGATTTGACCAATTGCGAGAGTCAAGGATAGTCCCTTGGAGAGGGAAATAATGACATTCTTGTCATTGCTACGGGAAAGAAATATCACCCCGGTCGCATAAGGGGTGTTTGGGGTCGGATGAGGACGTCTCAACTTTTTGGAGCCTCATCGTCCGGTCGTACTACGAATGTAGACAGTCACGCTCAATGCAGAGAGGAAATTAGGTTCTTGTTTGAAGCACTGAAGGACCTATACAGAGTTTTGGGCAAACCAGTTCCAGTTTTTCCTACGAGACATGTCTCAAGTTTTCCTAGTACGGAATCATCATTGAAGCAACAAGAGTTAAAGCATCCAGAGACTACAAGCAGGGAAGTCGTGGAAGAGCACATACCGGTATGCTCTGGTTCTAGACTCCCAAATTCATTGGGAGAGTTCGAGGTAACAAATTATAATTATTTTCTTTTAAAATTATTTCATTTAACTCATTTATTAATATATACTATATTTGTCTATTATTCACAGGACGGAACAGAATGTCGCCTATTTGTGATTGATCATACTAAAGGGAGGCGTCTTGTTGCTACAGGGAGGCTGTATAATTTATCAATGAATCACGGTAAAGAGGTATGCGGGACAGAGTGAAGGTCAATATCATTACCTCGATCGAACATGATGCTCCATTGCCATTTCCAGATGATGAGGCCACGACAGTTGGGACAGGATTTGGGAATCTGTTAGAGTGGCCAAGGTCATTGGTTGAGATTTGTACCTGGCCAGATTTGCAGGTGTAATTATATATGATTCTTTGTGTTTTTTTGTTATAAATTTATTAATAAAATCTCCAATTACTGAGTTATTTTTTAAAGGTACCGGACCCAAAAGGTTCTAAAGGGTTGAAGAAATCCCCTCAACCCAAGAAAACCAAAGTGGTGGCCCACCCGCAAGAAACGGATAATCCATTTTTATCTCAACTCGATGGATCTTTACGGCAATTGTGCATATTGGTGAGCCACCATTGGACTGATTCTTCCTACACAATCAAGATGATGGAAGGAATAGTGGGCAATGAGTTCATAGTATATCTTACTAATGAGAGCCTCAGTGATTTCTTGTCGTTTGATATGGTGACGGGTGATTGCATACAAGTGTTCATAAAGTAAGTTCATTAAGTTCGTATATATTTTTAAAGTTTCAACTTTATTTTATTTTTTGGTTAATTTGCAATATAGTTTAACTAATCAAGCGTGTCCTTATATTTGTCATTGAATGTTGTAGGACAATGTATACACTATGTATAGAACATGGTCAAACTGGGATAGGGTTCCTATCTCCAGATCATATACAACCGTTCGGGAATAAAGAAACATCTAGAATATAGTACATTGTGTCTACCCTGAATAATGGAAACAAGAGCATCTACCTAGCGCCGTATTTTCTAAAGTAATGAAATTTCAAATAGCTTTACTTTTTTAACCGCATCTTCAATAGGTTTTTTTTTATAAAGAAAATCGAGTATATATATATAATAGTGGGCAAAATGCGATGCTGGATATACCCAAATGCATCGTTACAAAAGAAAGCAAGAGATATGGAGTACTACTCCATTACATGATTGTGTAATTAAATGACAAAAATGGAAATAAGAAGATTTCTACAATAGAACATTTAGAGTATCATTTTCTATTTTCCAAACTACAATCCTATGCATCTTCCGTGATTTCTTGTGATTGCAAATTGTGGTACTGTGGGAAGGTCACAAAAATTCAATTTCAGATGTAAAGCCAGCAATATCGGGTCTGTCTTATGAACACCAAGGCTGCCCAGATTCAACCAGTTATCAAAAAAAGCAAATGACCAATCGCTTCAATCACATTTTAAGCCAATAAGCTCAACATAATGGCAAAGCAAGTGCAATTCCATCATTCTAGTCCATAGCCACACACCAATAACAAAATCTCTATTACCAGCAAATGGGTAAATCAAATGGCGAAGCCTCTTCAATCAAAGTTTAAATCAGTAAAAACACCCCACTGTCAAGCAAATACAAAAGCTCCAATAGTGGTGCTGTCACCATTTCACCAAGCAAATGTTGCAGATTAGTGATCCAAGGAACTCCAAAAATCCACACAGAGCAGCCCAAATAATGAAGTAAAACATCCACTTCATAATAATAGAGCACATGAAAGCATAGTGTAAGCACACGAAAGCATAATTCGCACAAAAACACACTTCATGAGCAGCCTTACAACACTGAAGGCGCATTTCACCAAATTATGTGAACTGGATTCAGTTTGCATCACTGTGAGTGTAGCAAAAATCCAAACAAACAAGCAAATCAAGAAGATTAATTTTCCATTTCGAATTTTGCAGAGTATCTGAGGGTATAAGTTCCGATTTAGAACTATCCCTGCATTTGTCTACTGGCCAGATACCATAACCTGCAGATAAAAATTTTTTTGGCTAGAGAAAATGAAGCTCGTTCTGATTGATTTCGTCCGAGACAGAGTGCTGAGATACCTAGATCTCACAATAAAGATCTCCATTAAGTGTGTTTGCAACAAAATCTATCCACCCATATCTGAAATTTAAGCCAAATCAATGAAGCCTACCTTAAACCTTGAGCTTGCATTTTCTAGGCCAGATTCGGGTTACTCACACACTGTCCAAGCTGTCACCGCTGAGAAAACTCCTACCAACTCCGATTGTCTCTGATCAGTCACCGAGATGGACCTCCAAATCACAATCTGCCCGTTCGGATTATGAATATCTTTGTTGGGCTCCAAGTATTTGAGGGAGATTTGGTATCTGAGGTTATCCATTGCAGCTCTTAGTCTAGATCTGGAATGGAGTGGTGGATCTTTCAGCTGAATTCGAATGAAGCTCGCCGAGAAGGAGTAGCCTGATCCTGCTCTAGTTTCAACAGCTCCCGACAGACAGAGCTGTGTCGGAGTTCGATTTCCTCGATTTGTAGCTCAAGCTCTGGTTCTTTAGTCGGGTCACAAATCTTTTGTCTCAATCTCTTTTTGGCCGTTGAAGATTTTTTCTTTGGCTGATCTGAAGATCTAAGCTTGTTATTCCCTTTAAGATCTAATAATGGTGGCGTAGCTGATTTATTACAGCAGATGGATCGGGCCTTTCAGCTAAAAACTGAAAGGCCCGAAAATTTTCTCAGATTTGTAGAGAGAATGTGGAGGAAAAAATTTCTAGAGAGAAGAATTTTCTTAGTTTAACTATGAATCTTACGCAGACTCACATTGATGCGTCACCGCATCTTCAATAGGTTTATTCATTGATAAGTTGGAATTTTTTATGTTATTATTATTTTTCAGTGCACACTGGATGCTAATGGCAATAAAACAACAGGATATGATTGTGTACTGGTTTGATCCAGTACATCCAGGCCCCAGAGATGATGCTACGAATTTGATGAACATGTATTTATATTTCTTCATAATTTTTCGAATATTATATTACTGATATTATCACATGTTTATTTGCTAATTCTTATTTATAAGCTTTTAAATGTTGTCATTTACAGTGTATCGAGGGTATATCAGTCACAACTTGAAGGGGATCACTCGTCGACGCATAAAACAATTCACTGGATAGATATAAATGTAAGCTTGTTCAATTGTTCGACTTAATGTTCTAAAGTAAACAATGTTTTTTTTTATGACATTATTATTTAATTGTAGCACAAGAGGCAAGTCTCAAATTTGGAATGTGGATATTATGTCATGTGGTACATGCGAATAATCATACTCTGAGGAGTCATAGAGCAGAAGGATTTTAAGAAGGTTATTGGGTTTTGTTTTATTATTTCATTATCATAGTATTTTGCTACTCAATTCCTTTTTTTTCATATGAATTATTAATAATATAATGACTTTTTTTGAATGTATCAGTGCTTCAAAAAGACGTGAAAGCATTAACAGAAACATATTTGAATATTGTTCGACAAGCATGGGCTAATTATGTAATGAATCATGAGCTCCAAGCGTTGATGGGTGCAAACTGAAAGAAATAGATTTGATTCATTATTTTCTTAGGACATTATATATGTAGATGTAAATATATGTATATGCAATACTTTTGACTTTAGAAATCAATATTTGTATATATATGTACAAAATTTTTGTTACTTTTAATGGCAATTGTTGAATGCATTGTTTTCAATATGTATTTTGGATTGGTATGTTTATAAACTCTCTGTATTTTGGGCTGTTTTGTTTTGTTCTGTGAATGCATGATTTAAATTAATTCGTAGAAAAAATACATATTATACCGGGTATAAAAAAACCGATGCAAATGTAACTACATATTAGACCGGGTACAAGAAAACCGATGTAAATGTAAATACATATTACACCGGGTACAAGCAAAACCGATGTAACTATAAATACATATTACACCGGTTACAGAAAACCCGGTGTAAACGAAACTTTTTACACCGGTTAAATAACCGGTGTAAATTAAAACATGTTACACCGGGTTTAAAAATAACCGGTGTAACAAAGACATTTTACACCGGTTTTATAAACCGGTGTAAGAAATATGCACATTTTACCCCGCCTATATATACACCGGTTCATTTTTCAAATAACCGGTGTAAATATCCAGATTTAACCGGTGTAACAGGCAATTTTTGTACTAGTGTGAAACATATTTGTTCTTAACATTTACTGTCAAATTTTGATAATTCATTATTAAATCATATTTTATTATCAATTTTAAGGTTGCTTACCAAAACTTAATCATTTATAATGACTCATGCAATTTTTGTTCAGGGCAAATCACACCGCCTAAATCTACTAGTGTTCTTTATATATTTGTGTGTGTGGGGCAAAAACTCCTATATGACCGCGCGAATTTTCTTATAGTTGATACGCGAATATTTTTTTAATACGCTAACGTGATATACTTAATATAGTAATTTTATAGGTTATACGCTAATTTGTGATACGTTATATGCTAATACACTAATTTTTTATACGTTAGACGCTAATTTTTTATAAGTTATACGCTAATATTTGATATGTTATATTAATACGCTAATCTTTTATATGCTAATTTTTTATACTTTATACGTTAAAGTTAAAATTGATAGGCTAATATGCTAATTTTTTTATACTTTATGCGCTAATTTTAGATATTTTATACTTTAATTTTTTATACTTTATACGCGAAAGTAAATTTTAATACACTAATTTTGTTTGATACGTTGATGTTTAAATTTTTACATGTGAGTTGCATATATGCCACCGTCGTACAAAAATTATATATATATATAGAGGCTCAGTTTTATTATTAATTTTGTTACTACTCAAAAAGCTTACTCAAGATCTAATTGTCAGCCATCCTGATAAGGTCCAATTAAGGACCTACTAAATGAAAAACAAAACAGGACAACAATTTGGTGTAACGTTTCCAACTTTTGCTAGATTTTGATAAAATATTCATACAAAGAATATTTTAAATCTGCCACTAGATGAGTACATCCTGCAAGCTTGTCCCTGGCAGTAAACAGACTATATTGCAAAGAACTAATCGTATGCTTGTATAGTCTCTGTGCCAAAATGATATCCTTGTGCTTCTCAATTCCTCCAACAACAACACACACAACTTCCCTCATCAACCACCCTCAACCATTTTCTTTGATTCCGTATTCTCCAGCTGATCAAATCAAGAAAAATAAAAATATATCAAACATGATGCATAGTTTAATTTTTCTGTCCAAGTCCTCCAAAATTCTAGCTGCCAATGCGAATACGGCTACAGACGGAAGAGATGGTCAGAGAGGGTATCAAAACAATTTACCGGATGGTTTGCAACCAGAACTTATGCCTAAACATGTAGCTGTAATTATGGATGGAAATAGGAGATGGGCTGCTGAGAAAGGCTTGGAAGCAGAACATGCTTATAGGGCTGGTTTTAAGATACTCATAGAGCTTACTCGTGTATGTTCTGAATGGGCTATCGGAACTTTCTCAGCTTTTGGTTTCTCAAATGAAAAATTGATGCGCTCCCAAGTAAGTTCTGATAAATGTCTACAAGAAAATGTTTTATGGTATGCATGAATTTCTTCTCTATTTTACTTGTTAAAATTTGTTTATCTTTTACCCTGTTTAGATGAGGAAAGATAAATTTTTCTTAATAATGTATATTCATTCAGATTTGAAGTCTTCCAAGTCATAGACTTGGGGCAAATAGTAATTTGCAAACCTGGTTTAGTAGCTTTCCCACAAATACAATCAAGATTCAATCATACCAGTTGACATGCTTTTAAAACCAGATAGTGGGGATTAAGGTTCAATCTCGGCTCCATGATCCGTGGACAGCTATTCTATTTAAAAACTGAGTAATGATATCGATAAAAAAAAATTAGAGCGAAAATTCAAAGTAAATTACGTAAATCATTTGGTAATAATATATATTATTTAATGAGATCAATTACCACACATGTCATATAATTCATTTTGTGATTTTAATCTAGTTTTCACTCTATTTAATGATTCATTTTAAAAACTTTTTCTCAAGAAGGACTATGTGCAAAGAAAAAAAAGGTCGCGCATTGATGCATTTTGGGTGGATACAAGTTAATACTTACTCCCATATTCTTTTATATGTAATTTGTCAAACATCACATTAATTAAGAAAAATAAATAAATTATTTTATTTAAATTTAATTTTTTTTGCAAAAAATGATATATGCAATTAATGTCATTTGATTCTAAATAAATTGAATGAATAGTGGAGTTGAAAATTTGTAGTTTTCTTGTATTAAAATATGTAAAAGTGACACTAATTTGAAAATAAAAGGATTGGCCAAAACCAAGAGCAAAGAGAGTACTAATTCTTAGTGCTACATATGTATATACCAAAATGTTGCATTTTTCTTAAAGCTTATAATTTTTATCTCCATCTTGTATTGACTTCATTTGGTTTACCTCTATTTAATGGCAGATTAATAACAAGGTATACGAGTTTTTTTTAAGTAAAAAAGTAACTTCAATGATGTGGAGTTTTATTATTGTTTTTCTTCATGGAAGTACACTACTCTAGGAGTGATAACTTTGAAAATTGATAGGAAGAGGTGGACGTTCTAATGAGTGTATTTGAAGAGCAGCTACAGTCAGATCTTGAGGAGTACTGGAGGTAGTTTTGCTTTTTCGTTCGTTTCTTCAAGTCTATCTTGAATTCTTAGTTCATTAATAAATATTCGACTATCTCAACTAACAAAGTGTTTGCTGAATATGTAATTAATCACAAGGAATTGTTTTGAAATGTGATGTTCTGTCCAAAATTATCCTTTATCTTGTCCAGGATTAAAACTACGTTATAGGGTTTACTTAGGTTCTAATAATTGTAAAGTAATTTTACTTTTTAATTTTTTACTTTTAGTAAAATTAAGTCGTTTTCAACCTTAGATAGAATAATATTGGATAATCTTGGACAAGAGATCCGTCCATTTGTTGAGATATTGCTCCTATTGCCACAATCTCATTGTATTTACCAGATATTGCATGCATTTATGTTGGCATGAAAAGGGTTCCATCATGTTTTTGCATTTGCTTGTTTTGGTGAATTTTCATTCCATTCATTGTGGAAGCAAATCTGACACTTATCAATTTCCCATGGATTTAGGAATGGCATAAGGGTATCCATTATTGGTGATAAAGCTAAACTTCCAGATTCCTTGCAGAAAGTAATTACTCGGGTAGAGGAGACTACAAAGAAAAACACCAAACAACATTTTATGATGGCATGGAACTATGGTGGACAGCAAGATATACTTGAGGCCACCAAAAACATTGCAAACAAACTAAAGGATGGTGTGATACAATTGGAAGACATCAATAAAAGTTTATTTGCTAATGAACTTCAAACAAAATTCTCAGAGTTTCCTAATCCTGATATACTGATAAGACCTAGTGGTGAGCAAAGAGTTAGCAACTTCATGCTTTGGCAATTAGCCTACACAGAGCTCTTTTTTGTCGAAAAACGCTTTCCAGACTTCGAAGAGGCAGATTTAATCGCAGTTTTGAAATCATTTCAGCGAAGCCATAGACGTTTTGGTGGACATAAATACTAACTACTAAATTTGCCAACCTTAATTTCTGCTAGATTTTTGTCAGTCCATAAAATTTATTCAAAAATCTTGTTGCTACATACGATTTTATCTAACTAATCTCTGTAACCATTTTTACCACTTTTAAGATTTGTCTACAGCCACATTTGGATTGTAGTAAACAATCAAGGATTATTATCATTGTAGTTTAATTTTCTCAATTTCTTTATCACGATTTCTTGTTTTTTGTTCAACATCTCAATATTCCTGATATGATGAGTTTAGGAACAGCAAAAAGATAGGAGCCTGAAGCATGTTTCGATCCAGATTTATGCTGCAATATGGAATGATGATCAGAGATTGCATCTCTCCTTTAGAGCTCCTCAAATAAACAATTTAAACCCATTTGTTTTACAACAATCATTGAGAAAGATAATTATTTGCACATATGTCAGCTGTGTAATATTAGATCCAACAACATATATAGTAGATTAAAGTTGTCTTCTCAAACGCCCCACAATCAATCCAGAGAGAACAAGAACCTTTAAAAAATATATAACATGTTTCACATGGTGAACGAGTATTAAAGAAGATCGTCTAATAATTTGCTAGACACAATCAATAAAAAGTTAAAAATTATTGCTTCTGCTATCTGGAAAAACTACAACACGAAATCGTTGAATTTTAAAAACACTGAAATTTAATAAATTCTTCAATATCACATTAGTCTTTTTTTGTCTGAAAACATCCTCCAAATTTTCTGAGTTTTCCAAGACTTATTCAGATACCATTCCAAAGTTAATGAATCCTTTATTAAGTTAATCCTTTATTAAGTTAACATTTTTCTTTACAATCCCTATATTTTGTAATATTGAACCTCAAATTCCTCACTAATTATCCAAAAGTGTCATTAGGTTAATGTTCTATGAATATCCATATGGTGTCACATTAACGAGTTTCTTTCATAACAACGATCTTAAAAAAAAAAATAAGTCATTGGGGCTATCTCAGTGGTTAAGGAGTTAGCATCTCGACCTCCACGTTTACCGTTTGATTTGCGTGAAATGCATGTGAGGGTGGTGTGAGTATAAAAACAAAATGATCTAAATAATTTCATCTCTATAACACATTCTTTTGCTTCATAAGAAATCAGACAACCAGCAACAATGATTAATCTATGACACTCAAACACATTTGTGCTTCTTTATTGTGTCGTTTTAAATAATGCTAGCACTAATCATGAACTGATATCATGTATAGATAAAATTTGAAATCGGATTGTTTTCAGTGTGTTGGTTTTATATAAAACTTACTTTAATTCTAAAATTATTATTTATATTTATTGCCAAACGATTATGAACCTAAAGGATCACATAATAGAAATTACTTATTGGGTTAAAATGATTTATATAATTATATAAAAATTATGGCATCTATTGTGCTCTTATTCACTTTTGGAAATTGAATGGAATTTGGTAATAATTCGTTTCTTGTTTGACAAGACGACCTTTTTGGAAGGGTGTACTATTATATATAGATGTTTAATGTTGATTATAAACAACACAACTCTCTCTCAAGAAGAAATCTCGCAAATAAGAAAATAAGTTTTCTTATTAGATTTCTAATATGTTGTTTAGAGGGATCTAACTACCTAGCATTAATTCAATCCTTCAAGGATCCCATAAGTGGTTCGTGTAGATTACCATTAGAGGTCAGACACTTGTGCGGCTTATTGATTGATTAAACGTTGATCAATGATTTTGCTAACATCTTTGGAGATGTATTTTGTATAAATTATAATTAAAGGTACTATGAAAGTTAATTATAATATAATTGTTATATTTTTCGATGCGTTGTTACTATGTTGATTTCCTTACAGTGGTATCAAAGATTAATTTGATTTATCTACATATTATATGCCATGTCATGAATGATAAATTGTTATGTATGTATATTTGATTTAATTAATGTGTTTGAAAAATTAATTGTTTAAAATTCGTTTCAAATATTATGGGTCAAATATGTAATTTTTGTTTATTCAAAACTGTTTTGAATTTTCAAAAAAAAATGGGGGACGATGTCATTCTGGTTTTGACTAGAATGATATCTAAGAAAGCACTTAGTCACCAGAGTTTGACTCCAACTACATAGTAGCCAGATAGAAGCTGAGCCAACAGAGTCTTCGTCTATAGCTGGTGAGACCGGCAGATCTGTACGGAGCTTGGTGATTGGAGTTTGATGAGATCGAACTTCTGACAAAATTAATTGGCGATTTCGTCTTTGTCGGTGGTTTCTTTTCGTCAACGGATTCTTCTTCATAGGAAAATTGCAAGATATGATCTTGATGTTAGTGTTGTTGTCGGGAATTTTTTTTTATTGAAAACAGATGCAAAGTTCTGTTTTGTCGTGTTGGCATGAAGAGAGGATGATGACATCTGATGTTGATGAGTCTCAAAAAACCTCACGTCGTCTGGGCAGGTCTTCTGGTCGTCCGGAACGTCGAATACCTGCAAAGATCCTCGGGATTGTTCCGAGGGAGTAAACTCCGAAGCTTAAGTAAGTAGTGAGCCTTAAGCGTTTTTCAATTTGTAATTGAGAGTACGAATATTGAATCCCCCCCTTTGTGAGGGAGGGGTTGTATTTATAGAATACATACCTGAATTAGATTTGTATTGAAACTCTAATAACATACCTTGAAGAAGGGTTTGTTGTAGTGTAATTGTAATAGGATTGTAACTCTTAAGGTACATGTGTAAACAGAATATGTTCTGAAAAGGAATAGGATTCCTATGAGCTGAATAATAGTTATTGTATTAGGAGTCTATCTCTGAGGTATTTATACTTAAGTAGAATTCATCCCTCATCAATAGTCGGACTGAATTTATTCATTCCGATCTGAATAAAATTTGAGTATGACACCGATCTGCCATATCCACAATCCCACTCTTTGAGCTTTGTGCCCGAGAAACACGCTTCCACGTTCTCGACCACGATTTTCCTGACAGAAACATAAGGCGGCACGTTCTCCTATCCCAACTGTCACGTCTTTTCGAATTCCCACGCCCATCACTGTAAATAGGGTGTTTCAGAATTCATTTGCTACCTACTTTATCCAAAGCTCTCAACTTTCAGTTCGGTTTCTTTGAGAATTTTCAAGCATTTGTGCTCAGCTTTCCCATTTTCAGAGCACAACATTTCTTAGACCGTCCTCGCCTTTTACCAACAAGTAAGTATGTCTGGATCAGAACACTCTAATTCTTCTTTTGAAATTCGTTTTGAATCTAACTTGAATAATCCTGATTCACCTGCACACAAATCTTCTCAATCTACTTCCGACGGTAGTGATTCTTCCTCCAGTTCCTTTAGCTCAGCTACTAGTCCACATAGTCAGATTAACTTAGGTAAAATTTTGAAGACCACTAATTTAGCTCATCTTAATGAGGAAGATCTGGACACAGCCAAGCATATGGAGCCAAACAATTCAGTTCCTTATAAGGATGACTTAAGAGTAACCTCAGATCAGATCGTCACCCATGCTATTCCCCTATCAATAGAGTTTCCTGAAGAACTACCTTCTTCTAACCGATCAGCCATTAAAAAACCCCAGAAATCAAAACTGTCTGAAAACCCCGTCGTCCTCAAGTTAGAAACTCTTAGTTTAACCACCACTTCTTCAGTACTAGCAACTACTCTTAGAGACTTTCACATCAGCCCCCAGGTAGAAACTAGAATTCCTTTAGAAATAGAAGTAGCTAGCCGACCTCCCGAAGGTTTTGTAGTTATTTTCATAGAACACCTTAAGGCTGGACTGAGATTTCCTTTATCTCAGTTCATCAAAGATACCTTAATTGATTATGGAATCAGCTTAACTCAATTGACTCCAAATGCGATCAGGATTCTGATCGGATTTGAGTTATATTTCAAACTTCTGTACTATAAATGTTCTGTGCCATACTTTAGATATTTCTTCTGTCTAAAGTCTTCAGGAAAAGATCCGAGCTGGTATTACTTCACCCGCAGATAAAAAAAATAGCAACTCCTCAGTGGAAAACCCAGTTCTATTCATGAATGGAAAGACAAATTCTTCTTCCTTAGTCTCAAGTCATTAGGATGTGAGTGGTATTGGAAAGACGCTGGTCGTGTTTCCGACCCAATTTCTATGAAAAAACTTCCCAAGGAACTCTTTGAGAAACTGGAAAAAGAACAGCGAGTCCTTAATCCCATATTTTTCCCTGAACGAGTGTTGGTATTGGCGGGGATAAGCCCAGCCATTATTTCATCCGACCACACAGATTACAAAATAAATAGGAAGAAGGGTATATTTTCCAAACTTAACTTTGCTTTACATCTTTCGTTCGATAAACCTTGATACAATATTCTTAACTTTTTGATTTTTCATTTCAGTGGCCAATATCGACGACCTTATGGGCGATCTTCCAGAACCTTCCACTGTCTTGGAAAAACCTTCCTCTACCAAAATTACCATTGCCGAAGCCCACACTGACGAGGTGAAATCGGATGTTAAGATGGATCATCCGAGTTCCTCGTCGGTTAAAGAAAAGTCCAAGAAATTTCCTCCGGGAACTGGAAAGGGTTTGAAGACTGTCAAGGAAGTCCTGGGGAAAAGAAAACCCATTACTGCTAGAGGTGGGGTGAAGAAGAAACCCCGAACTGTGGAAATCGACGTAGACGAGGCTGATGTGTCCAGCCCTTCACTTCTTGGAGATGAATTCATCCCTTTTTCTAAGGTCCCAGAAGGTGAAGGTTCTTATCCTCTGTCTACCTTCTGTCCTGATGTTCAAATGGACATCAATGATAGGTTTACTATTGAGACGGCTCCTGATTTCGTTTTCAACTCTATCCCACGTCGGGATAGAAAGATGTTGGGAAGGTTGGACACTTATGCCGTTCATCAACGCCTATCTTTGGGCATAACTCAGGTATAAAAAGATATTATATTATTATTACATATATACATATATTTTTTCTTTATCATTTTATAAGTCAACTTCCTTTCAGGTCATGTGTCTAGCTGCAGAAGCTATGGGTCGCAGTGATGAGGTGTCTGACGACCTTGATAGGCTATCATCCGATCATGCAACCGAGATCCTAACTCTCACTTCCAAGTTTGAAGCTGAACAGAAGAAGTCTTCTGAATTACAAAAAGAGAATGACCTTCTGCGGGATAACTTGAAAACAACTCAAGCCACCAGTGAAATTCATATCAAAGAGTTGACCGCTCGGGTTTCTTTCTTGGAAGCTGAAGGTTCCTCTCAACTGATTCCAACTACTTGTCTTCCGAAGAGGGAAAAAGGTTGCTTGTTCGCCTGTGCACCCCAGTTCACAATCTCGGCTACCACAAGGCTTTGGTTGCGATAAAAGATAAGTGTCTTGAACTTGACATTACTACCGAAAACGGTTATAATGTTAATTCTCAGGAAGCTCTAAACCAGGCTTTCGCCGAGCTGAAACTTGTAAAAGTGGACGGTCAGAAGTATGTGCCTCCGACCCCCTCCAAAGAAGTGGATGAAGAGAAAGAAGCCTGAGCCTGCGAGCTCATATTTCTTGTAATAGTTCTGTAGGGTCTTTTGTATATGTCCTGAATAGCAGTCGACCAATTTTTGGTCTTTTTGAATATTAATTCTGATTTCCTTATTAACTTCGTCTCGATCAATCGTATTTCTATACAATCCGATTTTAATTCGTAATGAATCCATGAATTTCGTGACACCAGATAATTCCAACTACCACGATGTCGTACTAAAATTGTATAGCCCGTTATGCGTCGTGTTTTGATTTTCTTTCTCAGTTGGATATTCTTCCTTTTTAGCAGAAATCCAACGATAGTAAGTTAATTCAATCTGAATTGGACTTGTTGGTCTAATTTAATTTGCATGTTTCCTTTCTGGCGGAAAAGCAGTAATACGATCTGAAATCTGTTAATTTGAACTAAATCAAACTTTATATTTGCTTTTGATCTAGATGTTGTCCTTTTTGACGGAAAACCCATAAAAAAATGCCGTATAATCCGATCCGAGCCGGAGTTAGTATAAAACGAATGAACAAACTCAAGTTATAAGAATGAACCCATAAAGAGTTGTTTTATTTGTGTGCAGCTGAATTACACTTTTTGAGGCGTCATAGCGCTTTGAATAACTGAGAAATAACTAAATAGATAAACTATTGATAGTATCTTCGTATGTTGGCGATGTTCCACATCCTTGGAATGGTTCGACAATCAATAGTTTCCAACTTATAACTCCCAACTCCTCCGATCTGAGTTACCTTGTAAGGTCCTTCCCAGTTCGGATCAAGCTTTTTGAGGCCTTCAACTCGGCTTATTTCATTCTTCTGCAGGACCAGATCTCCGGGTTGTAGCTGACTTTTTCTTACTCGCCGATCATAATATCGGGCCATATCAGATTTATACTTAGCTTCTTCAAGGTGTGCTCTTTCCCTTTTTTCTTCCAGCAAATCCAAACTTAGCAGCAGTTCGTCTGAATTTGTTTCCGAGATAAAATGGATTGTTCTAGGGCTTGGGAGTCCAATCTCCGCAGGTATTACTACTTCCGAGTCGTAAACTAAGCCGAAAGGAGTTTTTCGAGTCGCCGTTCTTGGGGTAGTTCTGTACGCCCATAGAACATTTGGCTGTTCTTCAACCCAATCACCTTTACCTTTTCCCAATCTTGTCTTCAAACCTTGAACAGTTATTCGTTTGGTAACCTCGGTTTGTCCATTTGCTTGTGGATGTGCTACCGAAGTGAAATGCTGTTTGATATTCAGCTATTCGCACCAACTCTTGAACGGATCATGAGCAAATTGGGTACCATTATCCGATACAATGGTGTTCGGTATTCCAAATCGGCATACAATCTGTCTCCAAACGAACTTAACTATACTTCTCCCGGAAATTTGCACAAGTGGTTCGGCTTCTACCCATTTTGTGAAGTAGTCGATAGCCACTACCAAGTGCATAAGTCATCCAGGAGCTTCAGGGAAAGGTCCAGCGATGTCAATTCCCAATTGGAAAAAAGGCCATGGACTTTGGATTGTTATCATCTCGGTTTGTGAGATATGTCTAATGACAGCATGGATTTGGCACTTGGGGCATTTTTGCACCAATTCATGTGAATACGAGCTCATTGTTGGCCAATAGTATCCCAATCGCATTGCCTTTTTTGCCAATGTGCATGCTCCGACATGAATTCCGCATGATCCGAGATGGATCTCTTTCAGAACATACAACGCCTGCTCAGGTCCTATACAACGCAACCAAGGCATAAGATATCCTTTTTTAAACAGTACTCCATATCTAATAGCGTACCTGGATGATCGCATAGTTAATTTCCAAGCTGAAGCTTTGTCTTGAGGTAACTCTCCATTCGTCAAGAAGTTGATGATTGGAGTCATCCAAGTATCTCCCACATCTTCAATCGCTAAAACTTGCAACTCTTCAATGCTTCTAGTTGGCATGACCTCAACCAAAACCTTTTTGGTGAGATGGACATGTGCCGAAGATGCCAACTTACTGAGCGCATCCGCTCGTTTGTTCTGAGCTCGGGGCACTCACTCTATTAAGAATTCCTGGAAATTCCTCTTCAATTCTTCAGTTTTATCCAAATATTTTTTCATATTCGGATCTCGGGCTTCATATCCCCCAGTTACTTGGTTTACTATAAGCTGCGAATCACTAAAAACCTATAACTTTTTAACCCCCATCCGAGAAGCTAACTTCATTCTAGTTATTAACGCTTCGTATTCTACTTCGTTATTTGTAGCTTTGAACTCAAAACGCAAAGCATACGTGAACTCTTGTCCATTAGGGTTAGTTAATATTAGACCAGCACCTGATCCATCTTCACTTGATGATAACGATCTCACCACGCTCCTCACGTAGATTGATAGTTGTTGCGGAATATTGGTCACGATCTTTTCGAGAATGAATGTGAATAAAATCGAATCAATCTATCTCTGTAGACTGACAGTAAGCACGATTATTTGATGGCTCCTCACCAACAAATAACAAGACAGTCGTGTGAAAAGAACTCCCTCCTCAGGAATAATCTTCACAAGTAAATTGAATTTACCTCCTCAGAAAAACAACTCAAGTAAAAACAACTCTGTGTTTTCAATTCTCAAAATTCACATCAATCTATTACAACTGAATAATATGCCTATTTATAGGCTTACAAAATAAAACCCTAACTTTCTAAACAAGTAAACTAAACTATCTCTAACAAACTGGACTTGGATTACATTAAATATGGAGCTTTTTTTTTAAATAAAAGAAGCTATATATACATACTAGGCAAAATGCGGTGTCGGACTTACCCAGCAACACTGTTACAATGTAGAAATCAGTAAATTTGGAGTTACATTGTGTAATTGTCCCTAAAGGTTGGAAAGAAGAAAGGTTTATTCTAGGGCTCCTAGAATATGGCTTTCTATTTCCAGTACAACAAATTTAATTAGGTGTGCAAAATAAGTGATGAAAAATTAAGGATTAGGAAAATAGGTTCAGTAATCCATTTAGCCCATTTCTTGAATTAGGAATGGATTCAATAGTCTTCAGGCCCATATTTCTATCCTACTATTCTGCAGTCCAAAACGCCAGAAAGCCTCATTAAGTCTGATTCAGCTTATCTGATCCACAATCAGCCCAATAGCCTTATATCCCAAGCTGACCAATCCATCTCAATACTCAGCCCAACATCCCATTAGGCATATTATCAAACAGCTTGAATACCACAGGCACATTGCAACGACAGTTTGCTACATACTCAACAACCATCGGCAGAAAGAGACTAACCATAGACAAATTATCTCATGAACAAAATGTAGCACAAGGCAGTAAGACGAGCAATTTGACACATGGATGTTATGAGAGACTAAACAATTATAGCCTCTGCATTTTGGTGGTTAATCCCATTGTTCCTGAATAAGCAATCAAAAATAAGCTCAACAAAAACAGTCCCAGTTCAACCTTAAGCAGACCTCAGACCAAAACAATAACCTTCCAATAAATTTAGCGCACAGAACCAATAACCAAGTGTTCCACTGCTATCCTCAATCATCAACCTAGCCAAATAACCTCTCCACGCTACAACAGACAAAAGGATCCTAATCAGATTACCATAATCCTCAGTTCCCCCAACAGGCATGGTTCCCCTAACCACTTCCACCATAGAGGCCTAAGTATCAATCAAGACTCATAACACCAAGTTGATTCCGAAACAGGCCATAACTACTATTAACTCAGTAATCCCAGAAAGTCCAAAATCAATTGAAACCTCAAATATGAACAATGGCCAAACTGAACTAACACCAGCATTCAGGGGCCAACATACCCAAGTAAATACTTACCCTGGATTCCAGCGTCTACCTTCCGTGTAGCAAATGGAAGGATTCCTTTCCTTGAGTTTTGGACTTATTAATGCTTCCATGTATTTTGAGTGCTTTGAAGGCTTTCGGCACTTTTCCATCTTTTGGATAAAGCTGTTGAGCATATACTGAGGTTCATCTTCATAACTATGCTCAGTCCAGCAGTCATCACGATGATCCTCAGGTTCTGAATCAGTCTGGATGATGCGTAATTGGGACAAATCCGAGGTGGAACTGGTCCTCAACTTCTGTGTCCATTCATTCTCAATTGTGGAACATTCTTCCTGAATGGGGATCCATTCTCCTTCATTCCACATTAAATATGGACCTTAATAATTAAATAACACATTAATTATAAAGCCCAATACAATTAAACCCAAAACAACTAAAAAAAATGAAAATACTGAAATTCCCGAAATTGTCCGCGTCATTACATGACGTGCAACTTCACGGCGTGTTTTCACCTTGATCTGGTCAGAATCTGGAAAATTGCAAAACTGCGTTTTAGCTCTGGATCTTAGCTTTCTAATGCCGCTGGAATCAATCCATTCCAAGTTAAATTGAGAGAGATATAGGCAGATTACTAAAATGTGGCAGAATCTCTCAGCAAACAATATTTGACGCCTTTTGTCATGAGTTCCTTTGTTATCCCATTTTTGAGTCTCGGACCTCCTTGGGACTAACATGAGGCTTATTCTCCATCTTATTCCAGGCCTCCATACATGAGATTCATCTTTAACAATTGGAACAAGTACCTTGGATTTTCCGAAATATGTGATCACACATGATTTCGTATCATTCCCTTCCACTTAAAAAGATTTGTCCTCAAATCTTGTGGATTGGTAACAAGAGAATTCATCACAAAACCTGAAAAATTGTCAAGACAAAAAGACAAAATATATGGAAATTCACACTCATTATTTTTCTCCTCTTTGCCTTTTTCTACAAACCCTAATAAAGCTTCCTCCAATATGGGTGAGTGAATTTCTTGCAAAGAAGCTTTATCTTCCTTGGTTTCATTCTCCTCAATGGTAGGCTCAATATTAATCTTTTTAATTGTATTTTCCACATCAATAAGATCATCAGTCACATTATATCCATTGGGATCCTCAAATTGGGCAATACCATCCACCATAATCACAGCAAAAAGAATCGTACAATCAATCTCAATATGTCCATAGCCAAAACATGTACCACATCTAGGTATTTTTGGTTTGGGATTTTCAAGGCACGTAAACTATCCCTAAAGTCTTTCTCAAGTTCATCATTAGTTTTAGGAGGTAAGGAATAGGCCAAATACCTCTTCACTTCTTCATGTTGTTGTTCCCAACTCAAATCACTCCAAGTTAAAGCAACACCCATGTCACAATATCCAAATATAATCAATGCAAACAATCAATCACCAATTTTTAACCGGATCAATTTCTCACAATAC
Organism: Ophiorrhiza pumila; assembly: GCA_016586305.1. Lineage (NCBI taxonomy): Eukaryota > Viridiplantae > Streptophyta > Magnoliopsida > Gentianales > Rubiaceae > Ophiorrhiza > Ophiorrhiza pumila. The sequence goes on from BLIW01000011.1 coordinate 20,621,761, forward strand.
CCATGAAACAAAAACAAAAGATATAATTGTTGTAACCATAACACAATAACCAAATCATGCAAGGCTGCGAGTAACAACAATTTAGGTTTTCAATTTTAATGTAAAATTGAAAAACCTGATTTCGAAAATCCCTTGATCTCTGATACCACTTGATAACGATCTCACCACGCTCCTCACGTAGATTGATAGTTATTGCGGAATATTGGTTACGATCTTTTCGAGAATGAATGTGAATAAAATCGAATCAATCTATCTCCGTAAACTGACAGTAAGCACGATTATTTGATGGCTCCTCACCAATAAATAACAAGACAGTCGTGTGAAAAGAACTCCCTCCTCAGGAATAATCTTCACAAAGTAAATTGAATTTCCCTCCTCAGGAAAAACAACTCACGTAAAAACAACTCTGTGTTTTCAATTCACAAAATTCACGTCTATCTATTACAACTGAATAATATGCCTATTTATAGGCTTACAAAATAAAATCCTAACTTTCTAAACAAGTAAACTAAACTATCTCTAACAAACTGGACTTGGATTACATTAAATATGGACCTTAATAATTAAATAACACATTAATTATAAAGCCCAATACAATTAAACCCAAAACAACTAAAAAAAACGAAAATACTAAAATTCCCGAAATTGTTCGCGTCATTACATGACGTGCAACTTCACGACGTGTTTTCACTTTGATCCCGTCCGAATCTGGAAAAATTCAAAACATCAAAGTTTTAGCTCTGGATCGTAGCTTTCTAATGCCACTAGAATCAATTCATTCTGAGTTAAATTGCGAGAGATATAAGCAGACTACTAAAATGTGGCAGAATCTCTCAACAAACAATATTTGACGCCTCTTGTCATGAGTTCCTTTGTTATCCCATTTTTGAGTCTCGGACCTCCTTGGGACTAACATGAGGCTTATTCTCCATCTTATTCCAGGCTTCCTTACATGAGATTTATCTTTAACAATTGGAACAAGTACATTGGATTTTTCCGGAATATGTGATCACACATGATTTCGTATCACTTGATGCACCATCCACATATAAAACCCAGAAACCTTTCATTTTCTTACAAGGGTTCCGTAGGTCATCTTCTTTCACAAGGTCTTCCTCTGAGAGGGAAACATCTGCTATGAAGTTAGTGAGCACTTGACCCTTCACCTCTTTCCGAGGTGAAAATGTGATGGCATATTCTCCCAACTCGATTGCTCACTTCATGAGCCTTCTTGAAGAATCGGGTTTTTGCAAGACCTGCCTCAGTGGTTTATCAGTTAAAACATGAATTTCATGTGTTTGGAAGTACGGTTTCAGCCTTCTTGAAGCATTAATGAGTGCTAATGCCAATTTTTCCATAGTCGGATATCGCTTTTCGGCTCCTTGCAAAGCTCTGCTCGTATAGTACACTAGTTTCTGTTCTCACTGGTCATCCCTGACCAAAACTGCACTAATTACTGCATCACTTGCTGCCAAATATACGTACAAGACTTCTCCGTGAACCGGGTTGGATAACACTTGTACGTTTGCCAGATATGCTTTCAGATCTTCAAATTCCTTGTTGCAGTTCGCATCCCACTCAAAGTTTTTTACTTTTCTCAAAGCTTTAAAGAAAGGCAAACTACGATCGGCTGATCTAAACAAGAATCTATTCAACGCAGCTAGGCGACTAGTAAGCCTCTGAACATTATTCAAGCTTTGTGGAGGTTTCAGATCCAAAATTGCCTTGATCTTTTCCGGGTTTGCTGCAATTCCTTGGTTTGAAACCATATGACTAAGAAATTTTCCTGAGCCAACACCAAATGTGCACTTCTTCGGATTCAACTTCAACCCTATTTCTCGCAGTTTTGTCAAAGTTTCTTTCACATCATCCAAAAAGGTTGTTATTCTTTTGCTCTTAATCAGTATATCGTCAACATAGATTTCCATGTTTCGTCCAATCTTATCAGAGAAAATCTTGTCCACCAATCACTGGTATGTAGCACCGGCATTTTTCAAACCAAAAGGCATTTTTGTATAGCAGAATGTACCCTTTTCAGTTATGAATGCTGTTTTCTCCGCGTCGTCTTCATCCATTTGAATTTGATGATAACCTTTATAGGCAGCTAGAAAACATAAGACCTCAAAGCCGGAGGTCGCATCCACTTTTTGATCAATTATCGGCAATGGATAACAATCTTTTGGGCAAACCTTATTCAGATCGGTGTTATCTGTACACATCCGAAATGAAGTGTCTGGGTTTGAAACCATAACTGGATTGGCAAGCCAGGTCAAGTAAAACACTTCCTTTATTATCTTTGCTCTCAATAATTTGTTGACTTCTTTAGGTATGGCTCGATTACGATCTGGCGCGTACTTTCTTTTCTTCTGTTTGATTACTTGAGCAGACTTATTAATGTTCATCTTATGAACTATCAGGTCGGAAGAAACTCCTTTCATGTCATTTGGACTCCAAGCAAAAACATCTTTGAAATCCGACAAGAGGTTTACCACTGAGCTTTTTGTCTCTATCGGTAAAGATGATCCGATAAGAACTGTCTTATCCGCATGAGATTCTTCTAAGCATACAGCTTCTACCTCTTATATTAACATCACTGTTTTAGCTCGATTTTCTTCTTCAACGTAATTCACGTTTGCAATCTGCTGTTTTCTACTTCCCTTCAAAGCAATCATGTGACATTCTCTTGCTAACTTCTGATCACCTCGGATCGAAGCAATTCCTGCTTCAGTAGGGAACTTCATGACTAGATGATATAGAGACCAGATAGCCTTTAGTTGCACCATGGCAGGTCGTCCCAGAATAACATTATATGGAGAGCTGACATTAAGGACTGTGAACTCAATGTATATGAGCATTTCCTTGGGATATTCTCCCAATGTCACTGGCAGGTTTATCGTTCCGATAGGCATTGACATTTCTCCTGAAAAGCCGATGAGGTGTGAATGACAAGGTTTTAATTGTTTCTTGTCGATACCCATTTTTTGGCAAGTTTCGTAATAGAGAATGTCAGTCGAACTGCCGTCATCTACATAAATTCTGCAAACTTCCTTATATGCGATGATTGCTCTAATTAGCAATGCGTCGGCATGTGGAAATCTGGTCGGCACCGTATCCTCTTCTGAAAAGGTAATGGTGTCTGTTGATTTGAACCGTTTGTGAACTGGTTCTTGATCTGGAATTCCCCTGTTCTTCGATTTTTTTGAGGTCATAGAATCCCCATCGTAGGGCCCTTTGATGATGGTGTGAATCACCTCGGTGACATTCTTGTTTATTCCGGCATTTCTGTCATCACCATTATCTTTTCTCCTTTTTTCATCCGAGAAATCTGAGTCTTTCTTATCCTCAGGTCGGTTTGAAGGATTTCTCAAGACAAACTCCTTTAAATGACCATTCTGAATTAGTTCCTCAATATACTTCCTAAGGTCTTTAAAATGTTCCGTATTATGACCGTGCTGATTGTTGAACTTACAAAAGAACTTTTTGCTTCTTTTGTTGTCGGGAGCTGTCATTCTTTGCGGATACCTCACATTTCCTCTGCTCTCCAAAATGGCGAGCACACCAGTTTGCCTTTTATTTAATAAAGTGTAATTCTTACCTTCCCCGACTGCGAATGAATTATGTTGAACTTTATCAAATTTTTCAAACTTTTGTTTTCGATTTCCACCACCAGAAACCTTAGTTTTTTCTTCTTTCTTCTTTTCAAATCCTCTGTGGTTGTCTCGTTTCCGCTTGTCGGCTTCTTCACCTTTTACGAACTTCCGAGCTCGCTTCATCATCTCTTCTGTACTAATAGGAGGATCTGTGACAAAATCTTTGTATAGCCTTCCGGGTCGCAAACCGTTTGTAAAGGCTCCAATCACCACCTCTTCCGATCTGTGCCCAATTTCTAAACTTTTGTTTATAAATCTATCAACATATTGGGTTATTGACTCGGAATCTCCTTGTTTCACATTGAGCAGCTCAACACTTGTTTTCACAAACTTTTGTCTCTGCACAAATCTGCTTGTAAATGTTGCTTTGATCTCACTAAATTTACGAAACACCTTGGGCTGGAGATTGTCATACCACAATCTGGCAGTTCCCATCATGGTGATGCCAAAACATTTGCAAAGGACCTGATCCGGAAAATTGTAAATTCTCATGCTTTGTACGTAATGATGTACATGTTCTGCCGGAACTCCTTCTCCAGTATAATATAACAGAGTGGGCATTTTAAATTTTTGTGGAAGAGGGTAATTATCCACATCATCCACAAAGGGAGACTTGATGTCCAAATCATCATCGTTTCGTTGTTGCCGGGTACGCGGTAGGTCGGATGGACCTATGTTTCCAAATCGCAAATCCTGATTCCTTTGCTGGTCGTTCGTTGTGTATAAATTATCATCAAGATGATTTTACGATCTTGTGCGCTGACAATAATGCACACGTCTTTCATTACGATCTGGAGATCTAGAATCTCTTCGACGAGATGAAATTGATATATGATCGCGATTCTGATCTCGATTATTCCTGTTAGCACGCTCTTCAGCTCTAAATCGGAACTCGTCAGCCTTCAGTCTGAGCTCGTGTTCTTTCTGAAGCTGCTGTCGAAGATCTCGTTCACGACTCAAGTATCTTTCATGAATCGCCTGTTCTTCATCTTTTCTCTGTTGCGTTTCACGAGCTTCTCGTTCAGCTACATTATCTTGAGCATGACTTGCTATCATAGTCTGAATTCGCTGTCCGTTATCGAGCAGAAATTTGAGCACATCGGGTGAATCCAAATTGACAATGGGAATTGAACTTTCCTTTTGATTCCTAGGACCAGAACCACGTCCGTCCTGAGGAGGAGTTCTGGTGGATGAATTTGCAGGTTCTTCCCTCGCAAGAGGGTTGTTCTCCCCTTGATGATCAGGATTAGGGGAATTTTTAGCTGGCTGCTTATCGTGCATCGATGACTGCAAACGGGTAGTAGGCATGTTGCTTCGTGCCCCACGGTGGGCGCCAATTGATGAGTCTCAAAAAACCTCACGTCGTCTGGGCAGGTCTTCTGGTCGTCCGGAAAGTCGAATACCTGTAAAGATCCCCGGGATTGTTCCCAGGGAGTAAACTCCGAAGCTTAAGTTAGTAGTGAGCCTTAAGCGTTTTTTCATTTGTAATTGAGAGTACAAATATTGAATCCCCCCCTTTGTGAGGGAGGGGTATTTATAGAATACATACCTGAATTAGAATTTATTGAAACTCTAATAACATACCTTGAAGAAGGGTTTGTTGTAGTGTAATTGTAATAGGATTGTAACTCTTAAGGTACATGTGTAAACAGAATATGTTCTGAAAAGGAATAGGATTCCTATGAGCTGAATAATAGTTGTTGTATTAGGAGTTTATCTCTGAGGTATTTATACATAAGTAGAATTCATTCCTCATCAGATGTCATCATCAATTATTATTTATTAAAAAAATAAAAATATGAATGAAGGCGTGTAACACGCCTTCTAGAACAAAAGAACGGGTTTTTTTTAGGCAATCACCCTTTGAGTGGGTGGGGGATGTCACCCCCTTATTTTATTAAATAACTTGAAAAGACTGAAGCCACTACAACCAAGTATAGAAATCAAAATTAATAGATTTTTTTTTATATCAGGAGTTTGGAAAACCATTCCTATCTAGACTAATCAAACCACAAATAACTTAGGGCAGCTTCTGAAGCAACAAATATTTCATATATTTTTTATCATAGACAACATTTGCAAGAGCATCTGCAGGATCATTTCCCTTCTTAAATATATGTCCGAACTCTACAACATTTTCATTAAACCTCAAAAGTAACTCAATGGATTGTCGAATTCGCCAAGGTGGATCAAGCTGTCTAATTAGAATGTGGTGAAGTGATAATGAGTCAACCTCAACTTGAACTGGACACGACAATGATATTCCATACAAAATTTGAGCTCTTCAAGAAGCACAAATTTCTCTGCCTCCATATTTGATACATTATGAAAGCCCAAAGAGATCACACCAAGGAAATGACCATCAGTCTGTACAATAGCACCCCCTCCCTCATCACTAGGATTGCCTTTCAAACAGCCATCCGAGTTCAACTTAAAAATACCTTGAGGCGGCTCCAGCCATATCACTGGCAACATACGAAAAGAAAACTTTCTAGATTGCAAATTGTAAAGCAACCAACCAAGAATTCCCAAACTCCATCCGTGGAAAGGATACCTTCTAGCATTCCAATACGTCTATCCAAATCAGATTATGTAACCAAGAAACCAAATATCAAATACCTTCAAAAAATATTCGATTACGATCCACAAATGCCAAATAACAAACACTGAGAGCATGGACCATACAAACTTTTGAAACTTATTACCCCCTACCTGCAAGCACCTCCGACACCATTCATGACCATTCCAATCTACCCCAGAAGATAAATCTTCAACCCTAATAAAAGAGGACCATACTAATAATGCAAAAGAGCACTCACCAAACACATGCAAAAATGACTCCTCTTAATTCCAGCAAATTAAACCAATGAACGGCCCTTGAATACGAAACCAAAATAAACACTCCTTGAAAGGGAGACTCCTAAACCATAATTTTATCATCAAGCAAGAAACCCTAATAGGAATTTCTTTGCCCAAAAAATGGTCAAAAACAGTATACAAAGTGCCTTTCGTCATCAACCTTTCATAAGCCGAGCTCACTAAAAAAAAGACATCCGCATTTGGATGCCAAAAATCCCCCTTGCAACCTCTACCATGGATCCCAACACAGAATCCACAACACCCAAAGGCAAAGAGGAAGGAAGTCGATGCCTAGACCATTCACCTTGAACCAAGAACTTCTCAAAGGATGTGTACCCCTTTGTATTCGCATACATGGACTAATATTCCTCTCCAATCCAAATTTTATGAAAAAATATGTGTATCCAACAGAAGAAAACCAACCAATCTCCGGTTCTATGGAATCACTAATTCTCAACATACGCCTCGAAATGGGAGAGTCCATTTATTTGTGAGAGACAAGTATCGGGTGACTTTTGCACAATATTTCCCTTTTAAGAACCTATTACATAATGATCCCCCCTAGCGGAAACAACCCTATAATTTCGTGCCAACGGCTGCACTATGGACTCAAAGGATCGTAATCCAAAACTCATTCACTTTTTGGCCTACATAACATATCCCATGCAAACCAATGATGTTTTGGTTTTCTTTCTTGAGAACCTCAAAGAAAAGCCTCAAGCATATTTTCAAAAGTCTTCAATACACCCCTTGGAGGCTGAATAATTTCCATAAGATGCAACGACATTGACATTAGGATGTGTTTAATAAGAACAAGCTGGACACTCAAACATAGATATTTAAGATCCCAACTAGAAATCCTTTGTTGCATTTTCACTATCAGAGAATTAAAAAAGCTAGCACATCGTCATTCAAGAATAATCGAATAACCAAGATAAATGAATAGGAATTCCTTTTTTCTGTATCCATTTATACGTGCAACAATTCGACTCAAACCACCACTTTTTGGAGATACAAAAAAAAACCAGATTTAAGAGCATCCACCAATTGGCCAGACACAGATTGGTAACAAGACAAAGTCCTCATTAACAATTTAAGAGTATATCTATCACCAGAACAAAACAACAACACATCGTCCACAAATGAAATGTGAGTAACGAAAGGAGCATACCGAGGAACCCTATATGGAAACCATCAAGGGTTTTTTAACATGTCATTTAAACTCCGGGATTAAAAAAAATCCGCCCTAATGATAAACAATGCTGGGGATAATGGCTCTCCTTGCCTGATATTGCAAGAAGAGTGGAAAAATTATTTATCCCTTAACTTCTTTAATTTTGTTTTGACCCTAAATATTTGCTTATTTTGTTCAGTTGGCCCTGAAATTTTCTAAATTATATTGTGACCCACAATAGTTTCAAATAATTCAATTAAATAATTTCTAATATAATTAGAAATAAAATACATATAGATTCATAACAGAAAAACTATATATTCATTTAATGTAATTATTTGAATAACATGTCATATGTGATTAATATTCGATAAAATAATAGATTTATTTAATTACATATTATATATTCAATTAATCAAATAATTTTCACATATAATATACATGTATGATGATACCATAAAATTAATCCCTTAATTGAATATTAAATCACAATTAGTTGCCTTTCATTATTATAGTTTAAACAGTTTTTATTAGAGCAACTTTTTGAGCTGTCTCAAGGTTGTTTTACTTTAAATATGTTTATGCTATGAGATGAGATCTCTAAATAATGGGTTTGATTTAACAAATATCTATGGCTTGTTGAGATGTCTCAAGGTCAAAGTGTCTTTGAGGCAAAGAATTAGGGGATATATGAGATATGTGTATCAAGAATTGATAACCTAACTATCTAGAAGTTACAACTTGTTGTAATTGCTAATTGTTACCTACTTGTTAAAATTATTTTGATTTGTTGAGTTGCCTTAAGATTAAAATAATTAAAATAAGATTCTAGCCATTAAGAATTTTTTGAAAATTCTGAAATCTATATTAAGGAATATTTATTTGAATAAAATAGTGAGAGCAAAATAAAAAATGTTATAAGTCCATATTTTCTTTATTTTAGTTTTGTTGATTGCATAAATATGAAATCTTATTTTATCTTTATTTTTCTATTGTAGAAATTGGTACTAATACTATGAACCTGTGCAACATATTGTTTGACAATAAACTCACTGGACCGAATTTTATGAATTGGGTCCAAAACATGAGAATTGTTCTTAGGCATGAGAAGTTGGCTTATGTCCTTGAAATACCCTCTCTTGTTGAACCTGCTATTGATAGTGATAAGGCAGCCAAAGATATATACAAAAGACATAAAGATGATTCTAAAGATGTATGTTGTCTTATGCTTGCATCTATGAGCCCTGAGTTGCAAAAACAACATGAGGATATGAATGTTTATACAATGCTTAATCATTTGAAGACATTGTATGATAAGAGAGCTAGGAATGAAAGATATGATATCTCTCATGAGCTCTTCCAAATCAAAATGGAAGAAGGATTTTCAGTTGCATCTCATGTGTTGAAGATGATTGGTCACATTGAAAAGCTTGACAAATTGGGATTTAAACTTTGTTTTAATGGAGTTATGAATTTAAATGTAATCTCATTTCCCATTATTTTTAAACTTATTCCATCTTTATTCTTTTGGATGGTGTTATTTGATATAAAAATGGATTTCCTAAAATGACATCTTGAGTAAGATCTTCTATAATAATGAATGAATGTTTAAAACAATAATTTTGATTACATATAAATCCATTAAATAATTTGTATTGAACCTGCAAAGGGATACCATTTGCAGTTAATAATCTTTCATTGATTTTTGAACAATATTTTATTGGAATTATTTCTGATTTAATACAACTTTGATCTACACCACTATCTATCATTGCTATACAACTTGTAGTAAAATCTTATACTCCTATGGTTATGATTGCATACCAATTTTCTATATTGACTTTATCTATAATATTTAAATATTTATCAACTTTTAAAATATCTTCATTAATTTGTATTCCTTTCCCTGAATTCTTTTGGGAACTCTCGGGTATATCTAATGCTGTTCTTTGAGTCTGATTGATTATTGCTAATTTTGTTTCAACTTCTAAATCTTTTTCCTTTAAATCTTTTATCTCATCTTTTAATCTTTTGATATATGATTTTAATTGTTTTACCTCTTCATGTAAATTTACTGAACTGCTTAAATTTGATTTAACTATTCCTGGAATTGCTATATTACTAGAATATTTTTCTAAAAGTTTTGATAGACTGAATGGTTCTATAATTTCTGGTTCTTTTGAATCACTTAATATTAAGTTTTTTAATCGATTTAGATATTCTTTTTGATCTTGTGGATTTTCTATTTTAGTAATAATGTCAAATAAAAATTCGTTATCCGTATGTTTATTATTAGATATCATGTTGATAGATTTACACCTACATGGTGATAAAAAATCAGAATATTCTTCCCCTTCTGTATCATTTTCTACTTCATTTAATTGATCATCACTTTCTTCAGATGAGTTATTAATCATTATTGCCATTAATTTTTTTCGTAAATCTGTATCTTCTTTAAATATTTTATTAATTTTTCTTTGAGTTCTACAATTACTTGCTATATGACCAGGTTTACCACATTTATAACATGTGATTTATTTTTTTATTGTCTTTATTATATGGCTTATTAAATTTTTTTGTAATTCTTTCTCCTATAGTTCTTATATTGATTTTGTTGTCCATAATCTATCATTTTATAATTACTTCTTTGTTTTTTATTTCTATTAAATTTACTTATTGACTTATATTTTGATGATGGTGCTTGTATACCTATTATACCAAAAGCTTGACAAAATGGTCCTAATTCTCTTCTTTCAGTTCCATATTTTGCTTGTATTTTTAATTCTTGACATAATTTTAATCCTTCTGATTTAATAAATGCAAATAATTGACCAAATGATATCCTTGAAAAATCTACTATTTCTAAACCCATTTCTTTTTGTAAATTTATCATTATTCGTTGAGAAAATAAATTGGGTAATCCTGTTACAATTTTTTCTTTCCAAAATGAAGCATTACAATATGGTCTTTTGAGTGCATATGTTAAAAACACTTCTTTATACCATCTGAAATCTGTTAATGTTGGACATCTAAGATTTGTTAGGAATATTTTTGAAGTATTTAATTCTTCTCTTGGATTTTCTACAAAATGTATTGCTATTATTAAAATTACGAGTTCTACTGCATCACTTTTCTTAGTAATTATATTCTTGCCTTGTGCATCTTTTTTAATATTTCGTTCTGCATCATATTCTTCTTTATCAAATTTATGATCTAATATTTTTTTTTATCTTCATATGTTAACATATTATCCCACTAACATTTCAGTTGGCCTGTGAATCCTGTAGTAAAACTTGCTGCTATTGTTTTCTCATTATGACCATGGTTACCATAAGCTACTCTTGTCATTCCCATTTCTTGTAACATTCTTAATATTTTAGATTCTGATTTTTCATATATATTCCATTCAAAGATTGCTGATCCATCATATTGTGTTGATACAAATTGAGATCTTTCTTCATATTGAATATCTGGGGGTGTTGGTCCAGGATAATAATTCTTTCTTGTCTTATTTTTAGGATAATTATGCATTCTTCTTTTTCTCCTTATTCTTTTTATGAAATTATTTCAAAATAAAATTAGGTTCACAAGACATGATATTTATAAAGGAACAATAAAGCCTATTCATAGAGCATTAGAATTTGGAGAAAAATTCCAAGATGAAATCAAAGATAAAAATCAATTGCAAAGATTTGGGATGTCTTAATTATATAGCAGACTTTTTCCTGAAACTAAGAACACTTTGTGCACCTTTGTATCAAAGGTTATAGAAAAACCCATTAGCATGGACAGATCAACATACTAGGATTGTTAAAGAGGCTAAAGAAAAGATTAAGTTTTTACCTTGTTTAGGAATTCCATAACCCAGTGCATTCATGATAGTACAAACAGATGCATCCGAAATAGGATATGGATGCATATTAAAACAAAAAATAGCAGGAAAAGAACAATTGTTAGATTTACTTCAAAAGTATGGACATGATCGCAGAAAAATTATTCAACAGTTAAAAAAGATATTCTTTCAATAGCTTTGTGTATTTCAAAATTTTAAGACGATTTATATAACAAACAATTTTTATTAAGAATAGATTGCAAATCAGTGAAAGATATTTTACAAAATGATGATCAAAATTTAGTTTCCAAGCAAATCTTTGCCAGATGGCAAAGAATTCTTTCAATATTTGATTTCAATATAGAATATATAAAAGGAGATGGTAATTCATTACCAGATTTTCTAACTTGAGAATTTCTTACAGGGAAAAATCATGTCAAAGAAGCCAGCAACGTCATTCAATACTCAAAAAATGCAGAGTGCAAGTGACTATGCATCTAAGATAATGGTTCCAAAACCTTTATCACCTAGTATTCAAACTAGTAATAAATTCATAACTTTAGAAGATTTTCCAGTTTACCTTATGTCCAAGTAGCTAGCACACATTCAGCAAAGATTCAACACCAAACTACAAAACAATCAAGTCCATCCAGTACTCCAAGAGCTTTAACTCCTTTGCCTATTCAAAATACTCCCACTTCTTCTACTAATTCAAGATCTCCCTATATAATCAAAAATCAATTTGAGTATATTATATTCACTTCATTCAAAGACACTCCTGATATTCCATCTCTTAAGGCATATACAAATAAAGTTTTGACTAATGACTTTTATTGGTTATCTGATGACTCAACAAAAAATTGAACTTTTTAAGAATTCATTTTAGTAGATTCATCATCAGTTGATTTAGTACATCATAATGATCATACAAACAGAATAACTCACTCTAAATGTATAATAAAAATGGTTCTTAGTCCAAAAGAATGGAGAAACAATTATACTCAAAAGTCATTTTCAATACCTTTCGTTCCTCAAGCCTATTCATACAAAGATTAAAAACAAGAGACCTTTAGTGCAGCATGCCATTCAACTTCTTTGATGTATTCCACCATATTAATATCTTTTTAAAATTTTTGAATCCTTCCTTTGCTAAATTTGTTAGTATGTCTTCTTGAGACCCATGACTTTCCCACCAATCATAGAACCATAGGGGGAAATCATTGTGACATTCTTTATGATTTGTTCTCCATTCTTATAGGGTGTAAATGTGTTTTCAAAAAGAAAATAGACATGGATAGTAATGTTGTTACCTATAAATCACAATTGATTGCAAAAGGTTACATACAACAACATGGTATTGACTATGAAAAAACCTTTTCACCAATTGCAATACTGAAATCTATTAAGATTTTACTTGCTATAGCTACATACTATGATTATGAAATCTGGGAAATGGATATTAAGACAACTTTTCTTAATAGAAATTTGCAAGAAGAGGTATATATGATACAACTTGAGGGTTTTAAATCTGATAACCCAAATGATATGGATCTACAAATGCTCCTTACGTAAATAGATGCGATAATGCAGAAATAGTTGCACAAGACTCTCAAAGATTAATTGACGATGGTAGGAACAACCTATCTCTGTAGGATGTTATTAAGCACGGTTATTTGTATGCTCCTCACAGACAAACAACAAATAAAGTCAGTGCAAAGATGATTCCCTCCTCAAGAATAATCTCCACAAGAAAATCAGAACCCTCCTCAAGTTTACAACTCACGATATGAAAAACATGTTGTGTATTTCAGATTTTCAATAAATCAATGATATGTCCTTACAAATACAAAAAGAAGCCTTTAAATATGTCTTCTCAAAATACCCTAAATAGCTAATTTACCAAAGTACGTAATTAACTAAAACATTAAAACAATGCCTACGTTCCTGCACATCGCAATGTGGGGATGACGTCGGGACAACAACTCTAAAATAAAAAAATATACAAATTCCTGGATGTCGCGATGTGGGGATAGAACTTGGATGTCGTGATGTTGGATTTATTAAACAAAAATTATAAGTTTCTTGTGAGTCACGTCACGACGTGGAGAGGGCTCTATGTCACAAAGTGGAAGGACATCGCGACGTCCAGAAGTTCGACATTGCGACGTGGGAAATCCACGCTATTTTCTTTCAATTTTTCATCACCAAATCAAGTATGTAATTACAAAGATCCATTTATGAGGTTAAGCAAGCTTCAAAGAGTTGGAATGTTCATTTTGATGAAACAATAAAAAAGTTTGGTTTTATTCAAAAAAAAGATGAACCTTGTGTCTACAAAAAGATTAATGGCAATATTGTGGTATTTCTTATATTATATGTGAATGACGTATTAATAATGAGAAATGTCATACCTACCATTCAATTAGATAAATGGTGATTGTCTAAAATCTTCTCAATTAAAGATTTGGAAGAAGCAACTTAAATTTTAGGAATAAAGATCTATAAAGATATATCTGATAAGTTGTTTGGTCTTACACTTTCAACATCTATTGACAAAATGCTAAACAAATTTAGAATGGATAAGTCTAAAAAGGATTATATTCCTATGTCATATAGGGTTTACCTTTCTAAGGGCATGTGTCCAAAACAAAGTATTCAAAATGTTCCTTATGCTTTGGCAGTTAGATTAATTATGTATGCTATGTTGTGTACAAGACCAGATGTCTCTAATGCTCTAAGTGTTATAAGCAGATATCAAGTCAATCCTGGTGATGGTTGATGGACAACAGTTAAGAATATCCTCAAGTACTTGATAATAATTAAGAATTTATTCTTGATTTATGGAGTGGCTGAGCTTAATGTTTGTGGATTTACTGATGCTAGCTTTCAATATGATAAAGATGATTGCAAATCTCAGTTGGGATACATATTTACCCTAAATGGAGGTGCTGTTAGTTGGAAGAGTTCTGAAGCCACCATTGTTGATTCTACAACAGAGGGCCGAATACATAGCTGCTTCAGAAGCTATTAAGGAGGCTGTTTGGATTAGTAAGTTCATTAATGAACTGGAAGTGGTTCATTTTATGGTTGATCCAATACCTTTATATTGTGATAACAATAGAGCCATTGCACTAGTAAAGGAACCTAGGTCTCATCAACGATCCAAACATTTCTTAAAGCATTATCATTTGATCCAAAAAATCATTGGTAGAGGTGATGTGAGAATAGATAAAGTTCATACAGATGATAACATAGCTGATTCATTGATTAAGCCATTAACCCAAAAGATACATGATGGTCATATTAGTTCATTAGGTTTGAAATATATGAATGATTTGTTTTAGTTCTAGTGGAAATTGACTATGTAATTTTTAAACCATTTTGGTTTTGTAATAGTTTTATACTTATGCAATAATGATATGGAAATTTTATCATTTTAGAATACATTTGTATATATATTATGATAAAAGTCCTTAGAATAATATTTATTGCTATTAAATTTTCCTGATCATAGTATTAATAATAACAAAGACGTTATTAATACAAATATACTTGCATATAGTGATTATGGGTGATTCATTTGAGACTGAGTTCACCGGAATGATCCGCTTAGAGATTTCCATATTGTTAACTATTTGAGTTCCAATAGTATAATTTCTATGTGATAGTAGTGTAAGCGATCATTTGACTTGAGATCATAAGAGTATTTTTAGTGCATATGTTATATTTGGACTCTATTTGTCTATTACCATACCTGGTTATGTGAGCGATAGACGTTGTATACAGTAAGAAGTACGGATTGATAGTTTATGATCAATATATGATTCACCACTCCTAATGATCCGCTTAGAAATTTCCATATTGTTAACTATTTAAGTGCTAATGGTATAATTTCTAAGTGATAGTAGTGTAAACAATCATTTGACTTGAGATCTTAAGAGTATTTTTAGTGCGAATGTTATATTTTGATTATATTTATCTATTATCATAGCTGGTTATGTGAGTGGTAGACGTTGTATATAGTAAGAAGTACGGACTGATAGTTTATGATCGATATAGGATTCACCACTCCTAATAGTGGGGGAGTATATTCCTTTCTAGCGCTATTTGTTGAAGTCAACTAAAATTACACGTAAATGAGTAATTAAATTTGGAAATGTTCTAAATTTACTTATATGGAGTTGAATTTCAGTAACAAGAAAGAAATAATTAGTACAATAAAGAGTTGACACTTATACTTTACTATTATACTAATAGGGATATAGGATGATGAAAGGATGATAATAACATGGTACTTGGTTTATGGATAGGTGAAGTCGATCAATTAACTTTTTCTAACTTTTTGGTGGTCATGATGCCTTGGCTAGAAACCGCTTTTGATCTATAAATATAAATAAATTAATTGTTGAATTAATGATAAATTAAAGTTGTTTAATTTATCATATCTTTGAAGTTTCGTGACTAAATTGTCTTTAGTCCAAGTGAAAGTTTGTTTGTTTTGTACAAAAGCAAATTTAATTCTAAAATTATTATTATGTTTATTGCCAAAAGATTAAGAACCCAAATGGTAACACACAATAGAATTATATATTGAGTTAAAATGATTTACAGAATTATATTATAATTATGGTATCTATTATGCTCTTGTTCAGTTTTGAAACATGAATGGAGTTTGGTAATAATTCGTTTCTTATTTGATAAAAAAACCTTTTTGGAAGGCCGTATTATTATATATAGATGTTTAATGTTAGGTCATAAATAACAGAATTCTCTCAAGAAGAAATCTCACAAATAAGAAAATAAGTTTTCTTATAAGATTTCTAAAGTGTTGTTTAGAAAGATCTAACTTAATTACCTAGCATTAATTCAATCCTTCGAGAATCCCATAAGTGGTTTGTGTAGATTACCATTAGAGGCCGGACACTTTTGTGACTTGTTGATCGATTAAATGTCGCTCAAGGATTTTGCTAACATCTCTCGAGATATATTTTATATAGAGTATTATTCAAGATCCTATGAAAATTAATTATAATATAATTGTTATATTTTCTACTGCGTTGTTACTATATTGATTTTCTTAACATTGCCACTCCATACATTGAGTTCAAATTAATTAGAATGATTAACTCTAGAAGCCGAAGTTTAACAAAATTTATTAAAACCAAGTTCAAGACATCAAGTGTTCAGATTTGCATTATGTTCTTAGATTGAGTATATAATTATATAAGAAATTAGCCAATATTGAACCTTAATTGCATTAGTACTGTATTCGCTCTTATAAAGTGAACCATTAATGGCAACTTAGTTCATCTTACTGCAGAATAAAAAGTGCATGCTGTCAACTAATGAATACATATGTTAATTTTCAAAAAAAGAAAACTAATTATCAACTGATCAAATTCGTGCTGAAATCTAAATGTTCTTCTTCAAGATGTCTTAATCACAACTCAGATTGAAACATGTAGAATACAATAACAAAATTGTCAGTGTTTGTTATTTTTGAGTATCGTCTGTTAGTCCTATTTAAGATAAACATTTGTTTGGTAGAAGTAATATGGAAATTAATTATTCCCTTTGACTTGAATAATAGACAACCAAACTTGATTTATTTTGTTAACTTCATTGGCTGGATTTGTTGGTCCTGGAAAGAACACAAAATTCTTAACATTTTAATTTTGATGTGGATAATTGGATTTTGAAATAGCATCTATTAATCTTGTAAAGGAAATTAAAAGAAAATGCTTGTAATATTCCATGCAATTTTAATTGACCATAAAACATTCACAGTGCTGAATAATATAATTTTGAGTAAAAAATTTGGGGCCACTAAATTATTTAGATCATAGGAGCATTTTCTTGCTAAATTCCTATATGCGACTTGCGTATCAATTCAAAAATTAGTGTAACGCGTATAAAGTATAAAATATTAGAATATCAATTGTCACTTTAGTATTTCAAGTATCAAGGATTAGCGTATCAAGTAACACAAATTAACATATCAAGTATCAAGGATTAGCATATGAAGTATAAAAAATTAATGTATCAACTATCAAAATATAAAAGATTAGCCTATCAAGTATAAAAAATTAGTGTATCTAGTATCAACTACCAAAGATAAGCGTATCAATTATAAAAAATTAACATATCAAGTATACAAAAGTTAGAGTATCAAAATATAATATTAGCGTATCAAGTATAAAAAAATTAGCGTATCAAATATAATAAAATTCGTATATCACATCGTATATATGAACCCGTTTCACAAGAGTTTCTGTGTAGATCGCATACTTTTGGTCACTATCCTTTTTTTTTGTATTTCAATTTGGTGACCATCTATAAAAAGTGGTATACTTTTAGCCATTCCGTTAAATTCAAATATTATCTTTGAAATTTTTCATTAAATTCAATTTTTTTTTAATTTTTTAAAGGTAATATTATATCTAAAAACATAAGGTAAAGTAATAAGATTTACAAGTTTAGGTAGTGGGTGTTCATCTAATAAAGTTGTGCTTAAATTTTACACTTGAAAATATGGTTTATTTAAAACAAATTATTAAATTTTGCAAACAATTTCAAAGATAACGGTTGAAATTAATAGAATGACTATTATTATACCACTTTTCATAAATAAGTGGTCATATTGGAATTAAAAAATGAATTGTGACAAAAACTATACTATCCAAATAATTTAGTAACCCCGAAAGCAGTTTACCCAAAAAATTTCAAGTATATGTACAAAGTGTTTATGCTAACTAGTTATTGAAAATCTACATTGAGGGACCAAAATTATGAACAAATGTTCAATATTTAAGTACCCCATATGTCTTTGAAATGAGCTAAAGAGCCTCGAGAAAATCTGCCTCTTTAGAGTTTAGAACTATTTTTCTACAAAAATGCTTTCAAATTAATGCTAATTGCAATGCATGAAGTTGATGAATCTTTGTTCATTGCTAGCTTTAATGACTCAATTAGAATTACAAAGCTCTACACATTTGATATGTGACTGCTCTTAGAATTAAAATTTCTTGGTATTATTTTCAAAACTTATTTCGACATTATTCAAATGGATTGTAACCGGTTGTCACTATAATAAAATGGAGTTCTTTGTTAGTGTTAGTAGTTTGATTTTCCCATGTAAAGGATTTTTGTAGGGGACTTGGTAAGCTTTTATTTATCCACATTAATGGATGGTTTAATGGAAATTCCTATGATTTAGAGGTTTTGATGGTATTTAATGTTAAAAAATAAAGGCATTTTCCTGTGAAATGAGTTCATATATGCGATTTATGTACCAATTATAAGGTATAAAAGATTAGCAAATCAATTTTCAAATTAGCATATCAAGTATCCAAAATTAGGGTATCAAGTATCAAATTTTCAGTTTAGCATATCAAGTATTAAAGATTAGCATATCAAGTACGAAATATTGGCATATCATGTATAAAAAATTGGCGTATCAAGTATCAAATATTAGCGTATCAAGTGTAAAAGTTTAGCGTATCAAGTATAAAAAATTATCTTATCAAGTATAAAAAACTAGCCCATCAAGTATACAAAAATTAGCTTATTAAAATATCATATTAGCGTATCAATTATTAAAACATTAGAGTATCAAATATAACAAAATTTGTGTATCAGCGTCGCATATACGAACCCCTTTCAAATGAGTTTTTGTGTAAAAGATAATAGCGGTTTTAATTTGTAAATAAACAGGCTGATTCTCCAATAATTGTGAGAAAACAAAAAGGAAACAAGTCACAAAATAGTGGAATCAGGTGGTCAACTGCATGGAAAGGAAGCACTAGGTCACTTGGAATAGAATAATCAAACCATTGGAAACTTAACATAAAAGTTAGCAAAAAGGAGTTTGATAGTGAATGGGTAAATTATGTCAATCGTCCCTTAACTTAGGGGTTGATTTCGAATTTGTCCCTTAACTTCAAAGCGTTCCATTTTAGTCCATTATCTTGCATTTTGAGTTTTAAATTATCCTCAGTCTATTTTTTGTCCATGTATAGACAGATTACGTCTCTCACATATGTGGCACTTGACAAAAAAGATGAATTTAAGGAACAATAACTATGAAATAATAAAACATACCATGAAATAAATAAATGATAAGTGAAAGTGGTTCATTTTTTTGAATATTTTCAACATACGTGAAAATAGATATGTGAAAAATGGTTAGTAACTCTCGTTCATTTTGTGAATTGAAGAGTTGTAATTCACATTAATGGTTGTAACTCATATTCATATGAACAGTGTAACTTCCACTCTTGTAAATGACATGAATGTGAATGGTTGTAACCTCCATTCTTGTAAGGATATGAATGTGAATGGTTGATCAGTTGGTAAATCACCGACTTATTGGCCTTATTTTATCATGAATTTGCTCAAGTTCTGAAGTAAATACAGTTATTAATGTTGGATTATGTATTAGCTTAGGTGGAATATCATAAAAGAGCCTAAGAAATGAAGAAAGAGTGAAAAGATTAAAAAGGAACACAAATTCATAAATTAGAGCAGTTGGCTTGAGTTTAGGGAAGCAACGCCATGAATTGT
Organism: Ophiorrhiza pumila; assembly: GCA_016586305.1. Taxonomy (NCBI): domain Eukaryota; kingdom Viridiplantae; phylum Streptophyta; class Magnoliopsida; order Gentianales; family Rubiaceae; genus Ophiorrhiza; species Ophiorrhiza pumila. Next base: position 20,641,838 of record BLIW01000011.1, read on the forward strand.
TCAGAGGCTAAAGTAGAACGCGACTTCAGCTAGGCCACACCAATAAAAGCATTACAGAAAAAATGGTAGATCTCGCGTGGTGTATCACAGGACATGCCATGAGGAGCAAACGAGTAAATAGCCATGGCGTAACTACATATAGCCCATGCCAGCAATAGAAAAGCGTGGAAGGAGGAACTCCAGACTTAACTTGAGAAGAAATATTGTTGGCGTGGTTGGCGGCAAGTCACTCCATGAAGACAACGTTCAAGAAGAGTTTAGCAAAGTTTCACGTGGCATGAGCTAGCCTACGCGAGGTATCTACAGAGGCTGATGCAGCATAACCTAGCTTACGTGAGCAAGGACTAGAGAAAGAAGATAGAATGGAGAGTTTGTGTAGCCAATGCTTGCCCATGTGAAATGTTGAAGACAGAGCTCGCATGACCTTTTATACATTACGCCAAGTATTCGAGGGTAGAATTTGCACATCGTAGCTTGTGGCAGCCTACGCGAGCTGATGTATTTTTGTACTTAGTGTACTTTTTGTACTTTTTGCAGCCTTTTACATTAGTGGTCCTTCTCACACCTACGTTTTGGGGTCCGACATGTATTTCTAAGTTTTCTAAAGGCTCATGTTACATTTTTAGAACTTAAAAAGTAGCTAGAAAGAGGGACTTAATTTGTAATTAGTGCAACAAGGAACAATAGATTAGGCAACAAGTCTTGGAGTGAGAGCTTCATATTCTCCAAGCAAGAACACCATTAGAGCTCGTGGAAAGGAAGGGATCGGTGGATCAGGGCATGTCTATGATGGAGGAATGGAAGCAACTGAGCCTAGCTAGAATTGTATATCACTACTTCTGCAGTTCAGCTTCGAAGGTACCTTGGTTGTCGACGATATGGAACTCCTACATTCCGCCCAAGTATTCCTTCCCAGTTTGGCTGGGGATTAGAGGACGGCTTCTCACCAGGGACAAATTGGGGTACCTCCGCATTGACCAGAGATGTGGTTTTTGTGGGGAGCTTGAGGAGTCTATACAGTACCTGTTCTTTGCATGCCCTTTCACTAGGGCGATCTGGGATGACGTGCGCGACTGGTGTGGATTGAGGAGGGAGATGATCACTCTTCATGCGGCATTGAAGTGTCGGAAGAAGGAAAGCAAAGGAACCTCCTGGAGGTCTAGGAAAAACAAGCTGGCTTTTGCTTGTACAGTTTATTATATTTGGCTTATCAGGAATAGACTGTATTTTGAGATAATGGTGCCTATTCACCATGATATTGTTCACAGAATAAAGACACATGTGTACAGTGTAGGTGTATCTTTGTACCCTAATGTCTCTATCCTAGACTAGTTCTTTTGGGAGATTAGACTAGTTTTTTTGCTTATTACTGTGTTGGACCTGGGTATGCCTGGTGTACTATGTATATTAAACATTCTTTGATCAATATAATTTTTTACATTTGATCAAAAAAAAGAACACCATTAGAGCTCCAAGGTTGAGGGTGATTCAATTGGCAAGAAAATCTTTCATCTTTTGCTAAGGGTGACATCTTTCTTGTTATTTAAGGTTTTTATATCAGTTTTCTTTATGCTAAATGTGCTTGAAGCTACCATGAGTGGCTAAACCTTGAAGGGTGGGCATGGGGATGACTAGTGGATTTAGTAAAACTTGATATTGTGATGAATCTTGTCTTAGGTATGTTAATGAAGGACCTTGCATGCTTAATTTTAATGGACTTTCATAGTAATGCACAATTGTAGACTATTGAAACGATGGGTGAAGTCAGTTGTCTAATGGGGGAATCTAGCCATTAGTATGACAAGGGGTTATTTAGGATCCATTCTCCTAGATATTAAAGTAAAGAATTAAAATGTTTTTTCATGGCTTCTTAGTAAGGTCATGGAACTTGGCTCTAGGTCTTAGGTGATGAGGCAAAATGGAAGAATACCATTGTTTGGTCTCTTAGTAAGGCCATAGGCCCTTCTCCTAGCCAAAAGCACATAAGGGAGGTGGGGGAGGGGTGGAATTCCTACTCAATTGGTTAGGTATTGACTAAAGGGTCAGGGGGTAGTTCTTAGTAAGTTATCTACCATTGAGTCATACACTTTGAGGGGTTGCTATAGGTCTTAGTAACTTATAGCCTCTTAAAGGAAAACCTCTAGAACCTAGCACCCCAAGGAGAGAGAGTAGTCTTAGTATTGGTTTGAAGCCCACAAGTCACCCTATGGTTTCTCTATTTTCTTTTAGTGCGTTCTTTTGATTCTCAATTTTGCATTATTATTGCTGAAATACCAATTCATTCACAACATTTGAATTCAATTACTTTTCCAATTTTGCTTACTAGCAACTTGACAACTAAAGAATCCCTCCCTGTGGGAATGATCTTTAAACTATGCTAGGATGATAGTTCAAGTAAATAGTGATTCATTTTAGGAAATATGTTTTTATTTCCTATTCTAACTTTAATGAAGTTGGATAATTCCACCTTGTTTGTCCAACTTATTGTTAAAGCCCAAAACACATGCCATTATCAGGTAAGATAACTTTGGCCATGTGATTACTATCCTAAAAATGAAATTATTAATTAAAATAAGCCCAATAAAATGTTTGTGGACTTAACCAAACAAAACTAAAGTCCTAAAGAGTTACTTAAAAGTGTGATCTAAATACTTATGCTGGATGCAGATGAGTTGATCAGTTGGGTTTATACCAACTAATATGTGTAAAAATGCTTGGCTTTTGTTGTGTGTTTTATGTACATATGTGAGGTTTTGAGAGGTTTTATGCATTTATATGTTTGCAATATGAAAATGATCAAATGGTGCAAAGAAGAGCAAAAATGGTGGTAATTGAAATGAAAAATGTAGGATGAAAATGGAAGAACCGAAAATGCATATTTGGCCAAATTAGGGTTTTTGCAGCTTTGAGTGTGAATTGGTTTTGAGCATAACTTCTTCATTACTAATCCAAATGATGAGTTCTTGGATGTTCTGGAAAGCTATTTGAGTGTTCAGCAATTCTTATGTTTTAACTTTCTTCTAATTCCGTGTGTAAATTTGAGAAACGAAGGCATCTTTATGACTGCCACTTCAGGATTTAGTTAATGAAGTTCATATTGCCATAGTTTGGTAGATTGTTAATAACTTGAGCTACCGTCATCCAATTGAGGTGATTCTTGATCCATTGGAAAGCCATGAGATAGACTTAGAACTTTTATGTTTACTATCGAGTCCAATTTAGGAGCTAAGGCTCATGAATTTGGTGTAGAAGTTGGGTTCTAAAGCTGAAACAAGCACTCAGCCACAATGAAGGCTCACATGCACAATATTGTTTTGGGCATTTTCACAAACACATCACTCTCGCACACTCCCGCACACCACTCACATGCGGCGAGGTGATCTCGCCACAACACTCACTGCACACACGATGTGCGGCGAGCTAACCACGCCGCACATGCACCTCGCACACGCTCATGCGACGAAGTTACTTCGCCGCATGCACTCTCGCACATCCTCACAGCACACATGCACATCACTCTCGCACACCTAGCGCACTACACTCGCACAACAAGCACAGCACTCCTGCACACACTCAGCTCATCATCACTCGCACCCACATCATGCGACTAGCTCAGCTCATCGCATACACTCACGCACAACATCTTAAACACCAATACCACTTCACATTCACAACAACATTCTTATTCCACTTCACAACATTCACAAATCCTTAACATATTTCTTCATTCAGTTTGTACACTTCACACAAATATCTCACTTCATAACATTCGTGCATTTTGTACACTTCACAGCTTCACAACACTTCTCACAATTCACTTCACTTTCACACTCACTTCACTCAAACCTCACCAAACACTCTCACACTCACACACTAAGTGGCGAGACCTCGCCACGAGGTCTCGCCCACAAAAACTACGCACGGTGAGGTCTCGCCGCGAGACCTCGCTAGCAAAAGCACTAAGTGGCGAGACCTCGTTGCTTCGGGTTTGTGTTGATGGTACAATGGAAGAATGGCTAAGTGTTTGTCAGTTGGCTGTGTATGCAGGAGATGCTTGGAAGGCGTGGATATGATTAGCTTGAAGGCGCACGGAAGCTGAGTTTCAGAAAAGGATGTTGAAGTTGGAAGCTGAAGGCGTGATTCTGCTAGCCTATGAAGGCGTGATGTTCGCTGGACAAGAGGAGATGTTGGCTTGAAGAGAAGGCGTGGTTCTTCGTGGCAGGAAGGCGTTGGAGCTGTTGTGAAGACGTGCTCCAGAATGGCTTGAAGGCGCGATGAAGCAACTGAAGGCGCTGGAAATTAACACCAAAGGAGCTGGAGTGCTGAATACTTCTTCAAACTTGGAATTTTTTTTCTTTGGGCTGATTTTTGGTTTTCTCTATTCAGGGCACTTTTGTAATACTTTAGATATTTTACGGTTGCGTATTAGTTACATTTTCTTAGCTCTATACATATAGGAAGTGTAGCTAATAGAAAGGGGGAATTGAGAGAATATTCTAGAGTTTAGAATTATTGTTTTGAATTTTAGCGGGAGCTTTTCTCCCTCTCATTTTCTCTCTCTAGATCTATTTTCTCTCACTAAACATTTCTTCTCCGATCTCAATTTCGATTGTGAATTTGGACTGGATTTATCTTTCTTATTCTCAATTGACAAAGGATTCGACAATTCTCTTGATTCAATCGATAAATTCTTTCAATTAAATGAGAATGAGCTTATCAATGTTGGAATTTGTTGATTTTGAAATGAGAAAGATGTTTTCTGGCTAAATCTATGATATCTTAGGATTCTTAATGGATGAATACGTGTTTTAGTAGATTATATGCTATGCAGTTGATCTAATTGTTTAGTATTGAAATCACATTTGAATTGAACATAAACATATGTTGAATTTCATAATTCCTAGCTAATCTTGAATAGATCAAACTTCAATTGTGGTCGACATGCTAAATTGAGGAGTGATTAATCAAAGTTAGCGAAGTTGCATGAATTGAGAACTAAATTGTGATTGTTTAAGTCTTTGCACTTGTTTTCTGTAATCAAATCAATTATGAGACTCAGGCCTCGCCATAGGAAGTGTTAATGAATTGAAACATTAAGGAAAGTGTTAAAGAAGCTTTCTGTGTTAACAACATCATATGTGAACCCTAGGATGGGCCTTGCCATGGGAGTTCTTAGGACTTTGCAGGTTAGAGTAGTTAGGTGGGAGAGTTGAGACTTTGCGGAGCTTATTCCACCAGTCTCGGGAGAGGATGGTGATTTGGGGGTACAAGAAGTGGTGTGGTCGCCATGCTAACCACAGCTTGAATTTCTAGGCAATTTAAGTCTCCAATGCATTTAATTGTTTACTGATTGCATAGCATAGATTTACTAAGCCTGTGTTCATCCAATACAAGAATCCTGAGATATCTGTTTCCTCCTTGCTTGTGCTATAGATGTGTCAAACTCTAAAATGCCAAGTCAATCTTTGGTAGATCAATCGGTAAATTCTCAATTAACAAAGGATTCGACAATTCTCTTGATTCAATCGGTAAATTCTTCCAATTAAATGAGAATGAGCTTATTAATGTTGGAATTTGTTGATTTTGAAATGAGAAAGATGTTTTCTGGCTAAATCTATGATATGTTAGGATTCTTAATGGATGAATACGTGTTTTAGTATATGCTATGCAATTGATCTAATTGTTGAGTATTGAAATCACATTTGAATTGAGCATAAACATATGTTGAATTTCATAATTCCTAGCTAATCTTGAGTAGATCAAACTTCAATTGTCGTCGACATGCTAAATTGAGGAGTGATTAATCAAAGTTAGCGAAGTTGCATGAATTGAGAACTAAATTGTGATTGTTTAAGTCTTTGCACTATTTTCTGTAATCAAATCAATTCTGAGACTCAGGCCTCGCCATAGGAAGTGTTAATGAATTGAAAGATTAAGAAAAGTGTTAAAGAAGCTTTCTATGTTAGCAACAATGATATGTGAACCCTAGGATGGGCCTCACCATGGGAGTTCTTAAGACTTTGCATGTTAGAGTAGTTAGGTGGGAGAGTTGAGACTTTGCGGAGCTTATTCCACCATTCTCGGGCCTCGCCATGGGAGAGGATGGTGATTTGGGGGTACAAGAAGTGGTGTGGTCGCCATGCTAACCACAGCTTGAACTTCTAGGCTATTTAAGTCTCCAATGCATTTAATTGTTTACTGATTGCATAGCATAGATTTACTAAGTCTGTGTTCATCCAATACAAGAATCCTGAGATTTCTGTTTCCTCCTTGCTTGTGTTATATTTTGCATCTTTGTTTTCGTTCTTTTGTGTTGAATTTACATTCTTTCTAGTACTTAGATTCAGTGACAAGACTTTTAGAACAATTTGCCTGTGGATTACGATCCCTACTTACGCTACTACATTAGTGTTTAGGGTAAAATTGACGAGGTGCGACAACTCGCATATCAATTTTTGGCACCGTTACCGGGGAAGGCAATCGGTTCTGGAATTTGTTGAATTGTTCTTGATTTTTACTGGTTCTACTTTTTGTTTTTGTATGTGGCATTTACCTTAGCTTTCATTTTGTGTTGTTTCTGTTAGTGTTGAGAATTGTGATCTGTTTCTGTGTTGCATATTCGAAGTTCTTGTTCTTTTTTTATTACACTCCACTACTGTGTGTTGTCTATGCCAAGGTCTAGCAGGTTTGCTGGAGAACCACAATTCTTATCGGATCTTGAGTTGGAGAAAACTTTGAGAGCACATTTGAGGCAACAGAGAGAAATGGCAGCTCAAGGAGTACAAGCACCTAGGTTTGGAGATCATTACGCAGTAAATTTTGACAATCGATTTGGTCATCAGGACATCGATGTGGAAAGTTACCACATTCCTCCACAAATTGTTTCCATGATTACCCAGGGCCAATTCTTCCAAGGTCTTGAAAATGAGGATCCCAACGACCACCTTGATTGGTTCTTGGGATTATGTAGCACTTTCAAGCTGCCGAGAATTGATAGGGGTGAGGTTCACAAGATTTTGTTTCCTTTATCTCTGCGTGGAAAGGCTAAACACTGGTTTAAGAGCTTTGGAGGAGCCAATGCAGATATGTCATTTGATGATCTACAGAAGAGGTTCTTGTCCAAATACTTCCCTCCAGCTAAGCTTGAAAAGAGAAGGTTGGAAATTATGAAATTCCAGCAACAAGAAGGTGAGACATTTAGAGAAGCTTGGGAGAGATTCAACGACCTAATCAGACAATGCCCCAATCATGACTTGGGAGAGATCAGGGAACTAAACACTTTTTTCAAAGGCTTAACTCCTGAATCTTCTTTGATGGTTAAGGCATGTGCTAACGGAGCACTCAAAGACAAGTCTATACCTGAAGTACGGTAGTTATTTAATCAAATTGCTGAGGACGAGTATATCTTTCCAGAGATCCGAAAGCCACATGTTAGAAAACAAAGGGGGGTTCTTGATGTAGATGAGGAGACTTCTTTTAGTGCAAAGTTTGAGGCATTGGCTAAGCAAGTGCAAACTCTAAAGGCAACTCAAACCAAGACACCTGTGTTGTCTTGTGGAATATGTAATGGTGAACACTATACTGATGAGTGCCCAGTCACCACTGAGTCCATTCAATATGTGAATAATTATGGCAACTGACCACAATACTCTGGAAATTACTCAAGAGGCAAAAACAGAGGATATGGAGGCAATCAAGGAACTTGGGGACAACAAAACCAAAGCCAGGGAAGCCAATATACTCAAGGGAATGAGCACAGGAGAAATACCAATCCTCCACCAGGTTTTGATCACCAAGCTAGTTCATCAGCACAAGAACAAGGGAAGCCATCTGTGGAAGGTATGTTTCAATAGCTGTTGGAGAGGCTGGACAAGAATGAGCAGAGCTTTGATCAAAGGTTTGGAAGTTTGGAATCAAGTGTTAAACATCATGAAGCCATTTGGAAGAATATTGAGATGCAGATTGGTCAATTGGCTAATGATGTGCATCAGAGGCAAAAAGGAGCACTACCAAGTGACACTGTTCCGAATCCAAAAGGAAGGGAAGCATGCAATGCCATAACCTTAAGGAGTGGAAAACTTTTGCCTGGGAATAAACCGTCAGAAATTAAGAGTGATTGTGCAGAAGAAGAAGATCAGAAAGATGAAGCTGAGGAAGTTTTGGAACTTAAGAAGGATAATGAGCAAGAGGATGATAAGACTGTGAAGAAGGACATACCAGCTAGGGAAGGAAATGAGATCACTAAGAACTCCAATCCTTACAACTACCCTGAGTATGCTCCTAAACCTCCTTTTCCAGAGAGGAAGAAACCACCTCCTCAAAAAGGCCTTCAGTTCAAGAGGTTCCTGGATGTACTCAAGCAAGCGAATGTGAATCTTCCCCTGATGGATTTAGTGACTTCAATGCCAAAATATGCTAAGTACCTCAAGGATCTCATCTCCAACAAAGAGCAAATCTTGAGATATGAGGTTCCCATGATGGTTTCTGAATGCACTCAAGCTTGGATGGTTCATGATCTTCCTCCAAAGCTTAAGGATCCTGGGAGCTGTACTATTCCATGCAAAATAGGCACAAGGCATTTTGCAAAGGCTTTATGTGATTTGGGTGCTGGTATCAATTTAATGCCATTGTACATAGCTATCAGTGTTGGATTGGAAAGCCGGATTCGCCCAGTGGTAGTAACACTCCAATTGGCAGACAGGACATTGGTAACTCCTACAGGTTTGGTTGAAGATGTTCTTGTAAGAGTTGATAAATTCACTTTGCCTGTTGATTTTATTGTTCTTGATATGGAGGAAGACCCTGAGGTACCTTTAATTTTTGGTAGACCATTTTTAGCTAATGGTGATGCTTTGATTGGAGTTCGAAACAAAACTGTCACCTTTAGAATTAATAATGAGGAAGTAGTTTTTGACGTGAATTATGCAATGAAACAACCTATGCATGTAGAATCTTTGTGTTCCATTCAGGTTGTTGAATGTTCTCCAATTTTCGTTGATGAGGGTAAGTATGACTATATTTCTGTTGATGAAATTGTGGATGATGAAGAAATTGATTGTGATGAGCTTGATGTAGAAGATTGCATGTTTTCATTAGAGAGTGCACGCATAGAAGAATGTGGTTTCATAGATGTGTCAAACTCTAAAATGCCAAGTCAATTTTTGGTAGATCATACCTCACAGGAAGCATGTGTAAAGAATTGTTCAAATGATAGTGAGAGACATGTTTTAGTTGATGATGAGGATGACTGTTCTTTTCTTGATACTTTGATAAATTGCATAGAGTCACATCTGGAAGGACATTGTGATATCATAAATCAAAACAATGTGGACATTGCTGAGACTCTTTGTAAAACATCAACTTGTGAAACTGTGAATGATTCTGAGTTTGTAATTGGTACTTCATCTCCGGTGCATAATGAGAAATTTTTTTTAAGAAATGACAATGTTGTTTGTGATGATAATTTTGACAAAATTTGTGGAGTCAAAAATGTTTGTTTTAAGGATAAAAATGTTAACATTTTGAATGACAATGATAATATGGTGAACAATTGTGATTTTGAGACATTTGTTTTTGAAATTTCTGATGATTTGATTGAGACCATGGGTATACATTCCTTGGTTGAGCCTTGCAGGACTACTGTGGATAGTGTGGTAGAAGAGGGCTATGATGTTGTTCCAATGAATGTGATAGTTGGAGAAAGTTTTTCTCATTATCCTGTACTTACACTCCTCTTCAACACTCCAATGTCTTGTGGGAAAGAGGAGCATGCTTATGAGAGTTCATCTTTTGTGTGGAGCAGAGATGGATTTACTGAGTTCTATTCATGACCAAGACATACGTTGTGGAAGAATAAATTCTAGCTGGAGACTATCTAAATCCAGAACTACTTCTTCTCCTTTAGTTTTAATAAGTAGTTTGTTTTCGTCTTTTTGTTTTTTCTGTGCGTTTCTTTCATTTTGGAATTCATCAAGGCCACTCATGATAAATGTGTTGCCTAGGAGGACATTGCAAGAGATATGTCATGCATACATGAGGCCAAGTGTGGGGGAGAAATTTCTCATTTACAGAAGGAGCAATGGATAAAGACAATCCACAAAGCACACATTGGACTTCATGACGATTCAAAACCAGGGAGCTCCTAAACCTATCTCTTTACTTTACATTGAGGACAATGTAAGTTTTAAGTGTGGGGGAGGGAATGTTGCTGTGGTTTGTGTTTTTTTTTGTGCTTTATATGAAAATGCTTCATATGAAAAAACTTTTTGTGCTTTATATGTTGTTTTGAAATTTTTGAATTTTTGCTGTTTTGTGTTTTTTTTTGATGAATTTCTTAGTGTAAATATCTGTTGTTTTGAGACTTTTGCCAGTTATTTTGGGTTCTGCTGTGTTAATATGAGTTTATTACCCGTATGTGTGGTATTTTCATGTCATGTGGTGTTTTTCATGTTTTGTGAAAAAATCAAAATTTTTGGTGAAATTTTGAACTTTTTGTGAATAATGTGATGGTGTTAAACGTAGGTTATGTGTTCGTGGTTTCAATTCATTAAATGTGAGTTGAGCTGAAATGAGAAAAATGAGTGTGGGTAAAGTAATGAGAAGGAAATTCGTGAAAGTGAGCGTAAAGTGGTGAAATGGATGGAATGGAGACACACTTTGTACTATGCTTTTACTCTTTTGTTAAGCTATGTTCACAAAATTTGATGTTCATCCATCTTACTTTTGTATTGCATGCGAAAATTGATTTAATGTCTTTGATTCCAATCTTGATGAAATTGGTACATTTTGCTGACTAAGGCCCGATGTTAATGTAAGATAGATATGCCATGCAAAACTCAATTGAAATAGGAGGTAATGTGTATGGATTCTTTTCTTTTTGTTATGCATTTATCTGGTGTCTCCAGATTTCGTGCATGTTTAGTCAATTTGGGATTCTTATGAACATGTGCTTGCACAAGAAATGATATGGAAGAAAAAGCCATATTGGCAACTGGGAAGGAAAAAGCCATAAGAACCTGGCATACAAATTTGGAGAAAAAAGCCATAAAACCCAGGCATTATTTCAGTCATCAATATGTGAAGCAATTTTGCACCAATGTGCAGCACTAATGTGCAGAATAAGGGCAATGTCCCATAGAGTACCAATGTACGCATAGGTACCATTGATCTTGTGATTACATGTTCATAAGGGTGCACAAGGAGATTGGCATGTATTGAATGGTATGTGAGACCAGCTAGATGGTGTATAGCAAGGGAATAGATGAAGTTCATGTTCCTCAGCACACACTTGCACGCATGACATTTTGGTCTTTATTCATTGTGCCTTGGTTGATAATTTGTGCTGAAAGTTGATAGGTGGAACTGAGGATATGTTAAGAGTTTTGATAGTGCATGAAAAATCTGTTTTGATGAACTCAAATGAGAACAAGTTTTACAGAAGAGTGAGGTCTGGAGCAAAGTGGTCTTGAAATGTGAGTTTTGTGTGGTGTCTTTGCTTGAGGGCAAGCAAAAGTTCAAGTGTGGGGGAATTTGATAAGTTGGTTTTATACCAACTAATATGTGTAAAAATGCTTGGCTTTTGTTGTGTGTTTTATGTACATATGTGAGGTTTTGAGAGGTTTTATGCATTTATATGTTTGCAATATGAAAATGATCAAATGGTGCAAAGAAGAGCAAAAATGGTGGTAATTGAAGTGAAAAATGTAGGATGAAAATGGAAGAACCGAAAATGCATATTTGGCCAAATTAGGATTTTGGCAGCTTTGAGTGTGAATTTGTTTTGAGCATAACGTCTTCAATACTAATCTAAATGATGAGTTCTTGGATGTTCTGGAAAGCTATTTGAGTGTACTGAAATTCGTATGTTTTAACGTTATTCTAATTCTGTGTGTAAGTATGAGAAACGAAGGCATCTTTATGACTGCCACTTCAGGATTTAGTTAATGAAGTTCATATTGCCACAGTTTGGTAGATTGTTAATAACTTGAGCTATAGTCACCCAATTGAGGTGATTCTTGATCCATTGGAAAGTCATGAGATAGACCTAGAACTTTTATGTTTACCATCGAGTCCAATTTAGGAGCTAATGCTCATGAAGTTGGTGTAGAAGTTGGGTTCTAAAGCTGAAACAAGCACTCAGCCACAATGAAGGCTCACATGCACAATATTGTTTCGGGCATTTTCACAAACACATCACTCTCGCACACTCCCGCACACAACTCCCATGTGGCGAGGTGATCTCGCCGCAACACTCACTGCACACACGATGTGCGGCGAGCTAACCTCGCCGCACATGCATCTCACACACACTCACAGCACACATGCACATCACTCTAGCACACCTAGCGCACTACACTGGCACAACAAGCACAACACTCCTGCACAACAAGCACAACACTCCTGCACACACTCTTGCATCAATGCACACTACTCTCTCGCACTCACAGCACACTACATGCACATCACTCTCGCACACTCCGCACATCATCACTCGCACCCACATCATGCGACGAGCTCAGCTCGTCGCATACACTCACGCACAAGAAATGCACACACGCAGCACTACTCACATGCGGCGAGGTCACCTCGCCGCAACACACACACACAATCAAGCACACACATGCTTTCAAACGCAGCAAGCATTCATGCACACAGAATTCACTAGTGCACACAGTACTTCACACTTTGTTTTTGCTCTTTATTCACAATTCACAAGTCGTCCAAAGCATATGAATGAACTTCATTTATCAGTTTTGTAAATACTCACAACACCAATATTTTCTCACATAACATAATTGGATTTCACACAAACATCTTTATTCCACAAACCAAACAACCTACTACACATTCACAACATTGTACACAAACACTTCAATCCTCACTTCATTTCATTTCATTCTAGGAACACAGCATCTTCAACACCAATTCCACTTCACATTCACAACAACATTCTTATTCCACTTCACAACATTCACAAATCCTTAACATATTTCTTCATTCAGTTTGTACACTTCACACAAATATCTCACTTCATAACATTCGTGCAATTTGTACACTTCACAGCTTCACAACATTTCTCACAATTCACTTCACTTTCACACTCACTTCACTCAAACCTCACCAAACACTCTCACACTCACACACTAAGTGGCGAGACCTCGCCACGAGGTCTCGCCCACAAAAACTACACACGGCGAGGTCTCGCCGTGAGATCTCGCCGGCAAAAGCACTAAGTGGCGAGACCTCGTTGCTTTGGGTTTGTGTTGATGGTACAATGGAAGAATGGCTAAGTGTTTGTCAGTTGGCTGTGTATGCAGGAGATGCTTGGAAGGCGTGGATATGATTAGCTTGAAGGCGCACGGAAACTGAGTTTCAGAAGAGGATGTTGAAGTTGGAAGCTGAAGGCGTGATTCTGCTAGCCTATGAAGGCGTGATGTTCGCTGGACAATAGGAGATGTTGGCTTGAAGAGATGGCGTGGTTCTTCGTGGCAGGAAGGCGTTGGAGCTGTTGTGAAGACGCGCTCCAGAATGGCTTGAAGGCGCGATGAAGCAACTGAAGGCGCTGGAAATTAACACCAAAGGCGCTGGAGTGCTGAATACTTCTTCAAACTTGGAATTTTTATTTCTTTGGGCTGATTTTTGGTTTTCTCTATTCAAGGGCACTTTTGTAATACTTTAGATATTTTACGGTTGCGTATTAGTTACATTTTCTTAGCTCTATATATATAGGTAGTGTAGCTAATAGAAAGGGGGAATTGAGAGAATATTCTAGAGTTTAGAATTATTGTTTTGAACTTTAGAGGGAGCTTTTCTCCATCTCATTTTCTCTCTCTAGATCTATTTTCTCTCACTAAACATTTCTTCTCCGATCTCAATTTCGATTGTGAATTTGGACTGGATTTATCTTTCTTATTCTCAATTGACAAAGGATTCGACAATTCTCTTGATTCAATCGGTAAATTCTTCCAATTAAATGAGAATGAGCTTATCATTGTTGGAATTTGTTGATTTTGAAATGAGAAAGATGTTTTCTGGCTAAATCTATGATATCTAAGGATTCTTAATGGATGAATACGTGTTTTAGTATATGTATGCAATTGATCTAATTGTTGAGTATTGAAATCACATTTGAATTGAGCATAAACATATGTTGAATTTCATAATTCCTAGCTAATCTTAAATATATCAAACTTCAATTGTGGTCGACATGCTAAATTGAGGAGTGATTAATCAAAGTTAGCGAAGTTGCATGAATTGAGAACTAAATTGTGATTGTTTAAGTCTTTGCACTTGTTTTCTGTAATCAAATCAATTCTGAGACTCAGGCCTCGCCATAGGAAGTGTTAATGAATTGAAACATTAAGAAAAGTGTTAAAGAAGCTTTCTGTGTTAACAACAATGATATATGAACCCTAGGATGGGCCTCGCCAAGGGAGTTCTTAGGACTTTGCATGTTATAGTAGTTAGGTGGGAGAGTTGAGACTTTGCGGAGCTTATTCCACCATTCTCGGGCCTCGCCATGGGAGAGAATGGTGATTTGGGGGCACAAGCAGTGGTGTGGTCGCCATGCTAACCACAGCTTGAACTTCTAGGCAATTTAAGTCTCCAATGCATTTAATTGTTTACTGATTGCATAGCATAGATTTACTAAGCCTGTGTTCATCCTGAGATATCTGTTTCCTCCTTGCTTGTGCTATATTTTGCATCTTTGTTTTCGTTCTTTTGTGTTGAATTTACATTCTTTCTAGTACTTAGATTCAGTGACAAGACTTTCTCCTTGCTTGACCTACGCCTTCCCTGTGGATTACGATCCCTACTTACGCTACTACATTAGTGTTTAGGGTAAAATTGACCAGGTGGGACAACTCGCATATCATGAGGTGATGATAGCAATCAGCCCACGTCCATGTTGCCAAAGCGGAGCTTACATGATTCATTGATGAATCTTGATGGACCAATGACGAGATCAAGGAGCAAAAGGATGAAAGAAGCTTTGCACACTTTATTGTCATTCCATTGTGAAGACTTGGAGGCCGAATCTTCTCTACCATCTCAACATGGATTTATTTGGCATGTTTCTTCAATAACAATTCATTAAGATGTTCCTCAAAGTTCTACATTGGAACTTAAGGAAATTCCACCTTGAAGAAGACATATGGCCGAACTTGAAGTCCAAGGATGAGGCGTGTATTTGTGCTTTGGAATGCATCACGCCATTGGGTAATTTTACGGTTTAATTTTTTGTTAATTAATTAAGTCCAAAACACTTAATGTGGGCTTTAATTAATTGGTTGTTAATAAATTACTTGGCCCAATTATCTTGCATGATAATTGCAAGCAAAAGTTTAGGAAACTTAAGAAGTCAAATTGGTTTTTGCTTCTTAAGAGTTTAGGAAACTAATCTCCTAAAATTTATGAGCATTACACGTTTTTAATGAGGAAGCAAAACCGTGTTTTGCTTGCTTCCTTTTAGGAAACTAAGTTGTTAGTTTTTTAGTTGTTAGTTTCCAATTCCAATTTGGAAGGTTTCCTAAGTTGTAATTGGTTAGTTTAGAAGTGAAGTTGTACTTTTCAACTTCTAGGGTTTTATTTCCTTTTTATTTTGGGAAAGTCGAGACTATTCTCTATATAAAGAATAACACATTGTAACGTTTTCATAAGTTGAATGAAAGAAAGTTTTAGCTTTGCTGAAATTGAGATTAACACTTTATGTTGTCCAAAACATTGGAGAATTATTTAATTCACCGTTGTAGTAAGTTCCCTTTAGCGTGACCTTTAGGAGACTTCACCATTGTTCTTTATTTAAAGGACGAGCCAAATCGACAAAGTTTAGCTACTGAATTTTCATTGGATAAATTGAATCTATTTGTGATAAACGTGGGGGTTTGATTTGCTTCAAGTCTTGCCTTTTGCGTTTTCCCTTGTTTGCTTTTCTGCCCGATTGTTCTTGTGTTTGGTTGTTCGTGAATTTGGTTCAACAACGATCCGAAATTGTGGTGTTTGTTTGGTCCAGGAGATATAGCCTCGATCATTCATATCAATTGGTATCAGAGCATAGGTTGTTGTCTCAAAATTTCAGGTTAATCCGTTTACTCATTTTTCCGCATTCTTGCTTTTGTGTCGTTTCTTTTTTGCTGTTTTTCGTGAGTCTTTTGCTGCAGTTTTTGTGTCCCTTTTGCTGCTGTATTTTGCGTCTTTCTTGCTGTCCTAGGTTGTCTTAGGTTCTCCCATTAAATTCGTCAAAATCGCATGCCAACACATTGCACACAATCTGCCCAAAATCGTTCTTAGCCCTTGTTCGTGTTTTGCTTTTTGTTGTGTCGGATTTCTTGCTGTTTTGTTCGTGTTTGCTACTGTCTTTTTGTTTAAAATTCTGCACTATTTTGTTTGTCTTCATAGTGTTGAATTCTTGGTGTTTCATTGTTGTCCAACACGTCAAAATTGTTAGGAAAAATTTCGTCCAAACAAGGGTTTCATTCTAGGGTTTCTCGGTCCAAAATTCATAACTTCCTTGATTTTGATCCGAATTGTTTTCTTTCTTTTTTGTTGTCTTTGTTATTGTCTCTACATCATCTTGAGTTCTGATCAAACTTTTTCACCATCTCAAAAAGACAAGTTCTTGAACACTTTCTTGAACTTCTTGATTTTCTTGAAAATCTAAAGTGGTCAAAATTCAATTCTTGAGTTAGATTCTTGATCTTCTTGATAAATCTTGAATCTTTTGTTAAAGTGGCATCTTTAAATTCTTGATATTTGGTGAGTTATTAAGGTTTTAAAATTCTGAAATTTTAAGGTTAAGACAAGAACAAAACCTTAATCCTAGGTTTGTTTGAACAACATAAGACAAACAACCTTAAATCCTAGGATTGTGTCTTAAAACCTTAAGCCTTAAACCTTAAATTTTGTTTTGTCCTAGGTTCTTGTCCGAACCTTAGTCCTTTTTGTTTGTCCAAGGTTTGTGTTCAAACCTTAAACTTTTTGTTTTGTACTAGGTTGTCCGAACAAAAAAAAAAGTCAAGAAAAAGTCAAAAAAAAGAGACCGTCAAAAAAATATATATATATATACCGTCAAATACAAATATATATATATATATATATATATATTTGGACTTAGTTTTATTTCATTTATTTTATTTTATTTAATTTTTACAAAGGACAAAACTTATTTGTTACTTGAAAACCACCTTATATTGAAAGTGCCATATCTTGCTCAATACAACTCGAAATTAGGAGATTCAAATTGCATTCTCTTCATCTTGAAATCTACTTTCTGATTTTTGTAGTTTCTGAAGTTGAATAAATTTATACCCACACGTGATCTAAATCATCTTGTTACGTCTTTTCTTGTTCAAATTCTTTGGTTTATACTTGTGAACGTTTTTGTTGTGGAACTTGTTGATTGAGACAAATCCTTTGAAATAATTGAACTTGGTAAGTCTCATTAATCCCAAACAAATTATTTATTGAGAGTATTAGCTAGGGTAAACAAGAGAGAACACTACATAATTAGAGTGGAGAGTACCTACTACCCCAAAGTGAGGAACCCGTGAGGATTTTTCTACATATATTCTTGCGTTTTCTTTACTAACTTGCAGGTACTAATGGAGGAAAACAAAAGTGATAAACCTATATCACAAGTCGAGCAAAAGTTTGCTAATGAAGTACTTTTTGGTATGTTGCAAAAGATCAACCTCCGACTTGATAATTTGGAGTCGGCCACTAAAAGCTCCACATCAAGGTAGCTCAAATTTGATAATGTTGATTCCGACAATGATGAGGAGGAGGAGGAGGTTTCGGATTCTTCTAAGAAAGGTGAAAAGTCCAAATTTTCAATTGATTCTGTTAAGCTCACTATCTCTACTTTTCATGGTAAATTAGATCCCGAAACATATTTTGAGTGGGTAAGAGATTTAGAACACTTATTTGAAGGCAATGATGTGTCCGAAAATAGAAAATACCGTATTGCTTTTATGCATCTCAAGGATTATGCTAGTTTATGGTGGGATTAGGTTATGAGGACTAGACGTCAAGATGGTGAAAGGGCTATCAAAACATGGAATCAAATTAAAGCACTTATGAGAAAAAAGTATGTTCCTTACCATTATAATAGAGAGCTCAATCGAAGGTTGCACTCCCTTGTGCAAGGTAGCCGAACAGTTGAAGATTATTACCATGAGATGGAAGCTTTGATGATTAAAGCCACTGTTCAAGAAGATCCCGACTCAACCATTGAAAGGTTTCTTATAGGTATGAATTCGGAATTGGCTTACCATGTTGATCTTCAAAGTTATGTTGATATTAATGAACTTGTTCACAAAGCTATCAAAATTGAGAAACATATGAAGGGAAAGGGAAGAATTTTCCAACAACCACAACCACCGTGGAGGAGAGATCAAAAGCCGAATGCAACTCCTTTCACGCCACCCACAAAACCGAAGGCTTTCACTCCAAATCAGCCTTCAAACACTTCAAGCAATGCTTCAAAATCAGTTCGCCAAGCTGCTGAATCTTCATCAAAATCGACGCCTAAACCTAATGAGAGGTTAAGGGATATTCGATGCTACAATTGTGAAGGCTATGGCCATTATCAATCCGACTGTCCAACTCGTAAATTGATGATAATTCGTGATAATGGTGATGTTGAAAGTGATAAGGAATGCGTCGACATGCCACCTCTTTAGGAGAAATACCAAAGTGAAGGAAGTGAAGATCTTGATTAATATGAGGTTGGTAATTACTCTTTAGTCACACGCTGAGTTTTAAACACACAACCACAAATTGATGATGACTTGTCTCAAAGAGATAATATATTTCACACGCGATGCATGGTTCAAGGAAAACTTCGTAGTGTGATCATTGATAGTTGAAGTTGTACGAATGTTGCAAGCACTTTACTTGTTAAGAAATTGAAGTTGAATTGCATGAAACATCCAAAACCATACAAGCTTCAATGGCTAAAAAATTCGGCAGAAAGTAAGGTGACTAAACAAGTTAAATTTTCATTCACTATTGGGAAGTTTAATGATGAAATTTTATGTGATGTGGTTCCCATGGAAGATAGTCATATTTTGCTTGGAAGATCTTGGCAATTCGATAGAGATGTAACTTACCATGCCAAGAAGAATTATTACTCTTTTGACTATGAAGGCCGAAAAAACAACCTAAGAGCATTAAGTCCATTTCGAGCTTTTGAAGATCAATCTCGGGTTTTACAAGCTTTTTGTGAGATGATTGAAGATGAAGCAAAGGAAAATAAAGAACAAGAAGATAAAAATAATTTATCTAGAGTAGGCCGAGATCTTGTTGATAAATCTTGTAATAGCCGAAAGTTAGATAGTTCTAAATCTTGTTATTTTGCTTCTAAGTGTGATATTAAGAGAGCTATACTAGATAGGCACTCATTGTACTTGATGATCAGCAAGGATTTTGTACTTATTGTTGATAGTGATCACCTTACTTCTTTGCCTAGTGTTGTTTTATCTCTTTTGCAGGAATATCAAGACGTGTTTCCCGAGGAGTTACCACTAGGTTTGCCACCTATTAGAGGTATTGAACATCAAATTGATTTCATACCTGGGGCGCAAATTCCAAATCGTCCAGCTTATAGGGCTAATCCTGAGGAGACAAAAAAGATTCAACGTCAATTGGATGAACTCCTTGACAAAGGTATTGTGCGTGAATCTCTAAGTCCTTGTTCAATTCCTGTTATTTTGGTGCCTAAAAAGGATGAATCTTGGAGAATGTATGTTGATTGCCGTGCCATTAATAAAATCACAATTAAGTATAGACATCCAATTCCTAGATTAGATGACATGCTTGATGAATTATATGGCTCGTGTATCTTCACCAAGATTGATTTAAAAAGTGGCTACTATCAAATTAGAATGAAAGAAGGTGATGAATGGAAGACAGCCTTTATATCAAAGTTTGGATTGTATGAATGGTTAGTTATGCCTTTTGGTCTAACCAATGCTCCTAGTACTTTTATGAGGCTTATGAATCACGTCTTTAGGTCTTTCATTGGTAAATTTGTTGTGGTCTATTTTGATGACATCCTTATATATAGCAAATCACTTGATGATCATGTTCAACATTTAAAGCTTGTGTTTGTTATATTACGTGAGAACAAATTGTATGCCAACCTTAAAAAGTGTTCTTTTGGCATGGAGTCCATAATCTTTTTAGGGTATGTTGTTAGTTCTCAAGGTATTTCCGTTGATGAGTCAAAAGTCAAGGCATACATGGATTGGCCGAGACCTATTAATACTAGTCAAGTTAGGAGTTTTCATGGTTTAGCGAGTTTTTATAGAAGGTTTGTTAAGGACTTTAGTTCTATAGTTGCACCTTTGAATGAGCTTGTTAAAAAGAATGTTGTTTTTGAATGGAAAGATGAACATGAAAACGCCTTTAACAAGTTGAAGCATATGTTGACTCACGCCCCTCTTCCTGCTTTGCCAAATTTTAATAAAGCTTTTGAGATACACTGTGATGCCTCCGAGATTGGTATTGGTGCTGTTTTAATGCAGGAATCTAGACCCGTGGCTTATTTTAGTGAAAAGCTCAATGGGGCAGCTTTGAAGTATGTAACTTATGATAAGGAGTTGTATGCTTTGGTAAGGTCATTACAGGTTTGGCAACATTACTTATGGCCTAAAGAGTTTACAATTCATTCTGATCATGAAAGCCTTAAATTTTTGAAGACTCAAGGTAAATTGAATAAAAGGCATGCTAAGTGGTTAGAATTTATTGAAACTTGTCCATATGTCATTAAGTATAAATCTGGAAATGAGAATGTTGTAGCTGATGCATTATCTAGGAAATATTCGTTATTTACCTATTTGCATGCTAAGTTACTTGGATTTGATTTGTTTAAAAATTTGTATGTTAATGATAAAGATTTCAATGCCGCCTTTAATGAATGTGTATTAAAGCCGAATGGTGACTATTATTTGCATGGTGGTTTCTTGTTTTGAAAGGATAAGTTGTGCATACCCCTTTGTTCCATTCGTGAATTACTTGTTAAGGAAACCCATGGGGAAGGGTTAATGAGGCATTTTGGTATTGCTAAAACACTTGCTGTTTTGAATGAGCACTTTTATTGGCCTAATATGATTAAAGATGTAAAAAGTGTTTGTGATAAATGCATTGTATGTAAGCAAGCAAAATCGAAAATATTGCCTCGTGGTTTGTATACACCTTTGCCTGTTCCTAGTCATCCTTGGGTTGATATTTCCATGGATTTTGTACTTGGATTACCTAGGTCTCGCAATGGAAAAGATAGCATATTTGTAGTAGTAGATCGATTTAGTAAAATGGCACATTTTATTGCATGTTCCAAGACTAATGATGCCACACATATTGCTGATTTGTTCTTTAAGGAAATTGTTAGATTACATGGCATTCCACAAAGTATTGTTAGTGATAGGGATGTAAAATTCTTATCTCATTTTTGGCTTACTTTATGGAATAAGTTGAGCACTAAAATGTTGTTTTCTACTGTTGCACATCCACAAACTGATGGACAAACTGAAGTAGTTAACCGCACTTTATCTACCTTGCTTCGAGCCATTATTCAAAGAAACTTAAAGAATTGGGAAAGTTGCCTTCCACATATTGAGTTTGCTTATAATTGAACTTTTCATAGTTCTACATCATTTTCGCCATTTGAGATTGTGTATGGGTTCAATCCTTTAACTCCACTTGATATTTTGCCTTTGCCTATTAATGAGTTTGTTAATGTTGAAGGAAGAAAGAAAGCTGAATTTGTTAAGGGGTTACATGAAAGGGTTCAAAATACCATTGAAAGCGTAATGAACAATATGCTAAACAAGCCAATAAAGGAAGAAAGAGAGTGATTTTCGAACCAGGAGATTGGGTTTGTATTCACTTGAGGAAGGAAAGGTTTCCTAAAAAAAGGAAATATAAACTTCATCCAAGAAGAGATGGTCCTTTTCGTGTTTTGGAAATGATAGGAGACAATGCTTATAGAATCGAACTTCCAAGTGAGTATGGCAATGTTTCATCTACATTCAATGTTCCTGACTTACCATTGTATGATGTAGGTGGTTCGAGGACGAATCTTTTCGAGGAGGGAGGGAATGATAGCAATCAGTCCACGTCCATGGTGCCAAAGCCGAGCTTACATGATTCATTGATGAATCTTGATGGACCAATGACGAGATCAATGAGCAAAAGGATGAAAGAAGCTTTGCACAATTTATTGTCATTCCATTGTGAAGACTTGGAGGCCGAATCTTCTCTACAATCTCAACATGGATTTATTTGGCATGTTTCTTCAATAACAATTCATGAAGATGTTCCTCAAAGTTCTACATTGGAACTTAAGGAAATTCCACCTTGAAGAAGACATATGGCCGAACTTGAAGTCCAAGGAAGAGGCGTGTATTTGGGCTTTGGAATGCATCACGCCATTGGGTAATTTTAGGGTTTAATTTTTTGTTAATTAATTAAGTCCAAAACACTTAATGTGGGCTTTAATTAATTGGTTGTTAATAAATTACTTGGCCCAATTATCTTACATGATAATGGCAAGTAAAAGTTTAGGAAACTTAAGAAGTCAAATTAGTTTTTGCTTCTTAAGAGTTTAGGAAAGTAATCTCCTAAAATTTAGGAGCATTACATGTTTTTAATGAGGAAGCAAAACCGTGTTTTGCTTGCTTCCTTTTAGGAAACTAAGTTGTTAGTTTGTTAGTTGTTAGTTTCCAATTCCAATTTGGAAAGTTTCCTAAGTTGTAATTGGCTAGTTTAGAAGTCAAGTTGTACTTTACAACTTCTAGAGTTTTATTTCCTTTTTCTATTGGGAAAGCCGAGACTATTCTCTATATAAAGAGAAACACATTGTAACATTTTCATAAGTTGAATGAAAGAAAGTTTTAGCTTTGCTGAAATTGAGATTAACACTTTGTGTTTTCCAAAACTTTGGAGAATTATTTAATTCACCATTGTAGTAAGCTCCCTTTAGCGTGACCTTTAGGAGACTTCACCATTGTTCTTTATTTAAAGGACGAGCCAAATCGACAAAGTTTAGCTACTGAATTTTCATTGGATAAACTGAATCTATTTGTGATAAACATGGGGTTTGATTTGCTTCAAGTCTTGCCTTTTGCGTTTTCCCTTGTTTGCTTTTCCGCCCGATTGTTCTTGTGTTTGGTTGTTCCTCAATTTGGTTCAACAACGATCCAAAATTGTGGTGTTTGTTTGGTCCAGGAGATAGAGCCTCGATCATTCATATCAGGTGAACACTAGATACAAGTGCAGTGGACACTTCTCTTCGGGATAGGGTGAGAATGTCAAGAGATCAATTAGGTCCTTCCTGAACTCTATATTTAAAGTTCAAGATTTAGGGTTTGGAGTAAAAAAATAAATTAGTAAAAGATAAATATTTGAGGTAAAGTGTCAAAGTAAGGGAAGGAAACCATATTAACGTTAAATTTACAAACTCTTGACTTCCAACATAAAGGCTATTAAAGTCAATGGATTAAACCAATGATACCCCACTAATTCAAGATGTAAATTTTGGATCTAGCACAAGACTCAACACAAACACAAATAACACAAAAATATTACAGAAAGAAATAGGATATGTAACGTGAGTTTTTAATATATACCAATTCAACCCCCACACTTTTAGAAGAAAATTAATTTAATTCATGTACTCTTGAATTAAACAAATTTACTTGGCTTGCTCTCCAAAAAGAGCAGTAAATAAACTTCTAAAGGTCCCAGTAAAGAGACTTAGATTTTCAATTTGGTTCACACCTAAAATTGAAGAAGGCTTAAGCAATGCTTAAAGAAAGTTCCATGTTGGAATTTTTTTACTAAAGTCTTGATTAAACTATTGGAAACATTGCCTTTAAATATGCTACAAGAAATCCTAAAAGATATCAAATCCAAATTGGCTTTGGTTCTTAACTAACCAATCCAATTCTGGCAACTTTCAAATTACTTTGGAACTCTAAAAATGTGTAAATAGTGATTCATTTTAGGAAATATGTTTTTATTTCGTATTCTACCTTTAATGAAGTTGGATAATTCCCCCTTGTTTATTCAGCTTATTGTTAAAGCCCAAAACACATGCCATTATGAGGTAAGATAACTTGGGCCATGTGATTACCAACATAAAAATGAAATTATTAATTAAAATAAGCCTAATAAAATGTTTGTGGACTTAACAAAAAAAACTAAAGTCCTAAAGAGTTACTTAAAAGTGTGATCTATAAGAAAAACAAAAAGCATGCCATCTTTAGGTCTTCAAGTGTGATGGATCTCCTCTTGAAATATTTTTCAATCTAGAATTATCTCCTTAAATTCCAAAGTTCTAGGAACCGTTGGATTATCTTCTATGATCTTCAATAAAGAAATATTCCATAAACTCCATCTTCTGAAGATGTTGAAGTTATAATCTCCTTGAACACTTCAATAGTCTTACTAAGCAATCCATTTGAGACAGCTTTCATTCTCTTGGTCTTTGATCCTGTCATCGGGGGCTAATAATGTTATTCAAAGGATCACTTAACCTAATCTTATTCTTATTGGAATTATCTTTCTTGGTCAAATTCATCTCAGGTAGGTTCTACTTGGTCTAACACCTAAATAACACACAAAAATAGACAAAATAATAAGTAAAATATGGAAAGTTAGTGAATTGATGCCAAAGCAAGTGGCGAGAGAAAGTGCAAAGAGTGATTGCGAGGGTCAAGGCTATTGATATCGTGGCATAGATGCCACAATATCAATTACCTTAAGAGTGATTGTGTGTAATATGTGTGAGGTGTGTGTGTGAAATATATTGAGCCATCCAAATACTTAAAACTAGTTAAATGTGAGAAATCAATGAGAATGGGAGGATTTTAGTGTATTTATGCCATGGCATCAATTGCCTAGGAGAGAGAAGATTGAGTGAAGTGTGTGAGTTTGAGTGAGTTCTAGTGTATTGATGTTGTAGCATCCATGTCACGACATCAATTGCCTAAGAAAACCTAAAAAGTGAGATTTGTGTGAGTTGGAGAGAAATCTAGTGCTTTAGTGTTGTGTGTGTTTTGTGCATCCTAGTTTGGGTTCTAAGTGTTGGTAGTTTCCTAAGTCTAATTTGGGGACGCCTACGGATTGATAGGGTAAAGGAAAACTAGGTTGAATGCTTGGCCTAAGTTATGTGCATGTGTGTGCAAAGTTTGGCTTCTAGTTAGTGTGCTAGTGTTGGTTTCTAGGCCAAAACCTTGGCTCCTTGCCTTGGTAGTGTCCTTGGGCATCCTATGGTGCTAGAGTTTAGTGCGTGCATGCTATAAAATGACCCTAACTGCTTACAACTTGGCCTTGGCTATATGCCTTGGCGAAGAGGGTGTGGTGCTAAGATAGCATTCCTAAGGCAAGGCACGAATCAAGCCATGCAAGTCTCACTTTAATCTTAACATTTACCTTCCAAAAAGGGTACTCAACTTCACCAAAGTTCACCACCATGCATCTTTTCACAATCGAACTCAACTATCATTCTTGGTCAACCCCAGGGTTTAGGGTTCATTCTCTCTTGACTTGTTGACCTTCTTTTGAATTGTTGACTTTTTGTTTACTTATTGACTTTTTTTTTATCAAAATTGCCTCTAAATAAGCCTTTTTAACAATTTAAGTTCTTCACCTTGTAAAACCTACAAAACAAGCCACAAATCACTTAAATACCTAATCAACAATCACAAACAAAGCAAAAACTCTAAGAAAAGAGATATTAGAGGTAGTTTAAGATGTACTCTATAGAACTACTGATGTCGAGTGTCGCGGCTCGTCAATTTATCCTAATTTCACTGAATATAGTAGCAGTGAGCTAGGTTTCGTTCCTCAGGGAAATAGTCGATTCAAGGAGTTTGATATGCTCGGTTATGTCACCAAAATAGAACAAGATTAAAAGAACACTAAATACAAAATTTAACAGGAAGTAAAGTGGTTTAACTCCACACAATTACGAATTGAAATGAACACACAAGTAAGACTCAGATAAGTAAAAGCAAAGTTCTCAATAAAATTAAGCTGATTATCTAGGCTACTTCCGGGTGAATGCAACTTCTCATACATGCAGTATTACTAGCATACACTCAAAGCAGATGAGGAGAATCACAATTGGAAACATAAGTAATAGTTAGCATGGTCACTACACTACAATTTTAGTCTCCCGACACCAACCTATTCTCTGGTCAGGCCTAAGGACGGTGAAGTGTGAACAAGCTGTCTCAATTCCCCACTCAAATTACTCAGGAATGAACACCTAGAATCTCCCATGGTGAGGCCCGATCCTAGCATGTAAATTCATCATTTGAGTAGGAGAATCTCTTATCACCTTGTTCTCAGGATTATACAGACTCAAAGCTTCCTATGATGAGGTCTAGCCTTAAGATCTGTGCAAATTCAAACAGGTTTAAGAACTCATGCATTCTCAGGTTCTTATTCATGATTTTCATCCAAATCTTACAAAAGAAGACTCAATTCAGCATGACGACCGCAATCAAATCTCATTTCATCAAATTCAGATCAAAAGCATGCACTTAACAAGTTTTACAAATTCATAGCTGAGAATTTCCCTTTCTTATAATAGATTGTTAGTTCTACTGCACAATTACAATTTCAACCTAGCATTCACCCTCAGTATCCTAGATTATCATAGAATTAGCCACGAATCTCCATTTCAGCTTCATGAACAACAAATTGGAAGATTAAACAGTTCATAATCATTAATTGGAAGAGTGTACCAATTAAGAGTCTTAAAAGCTTCCAAATGCCGAGAGGATTGTCACTTTTCTTCTCAATTTCAAGGAGATGTATATTGATGAAAGCAAATCTTTTATCGGAATCCAAATTGAAACAGCAAGCTTAGAGAGATAAAGTAGAGAGAGAAAGTAGATCTCAAGAACACTTCTCGCCCTTCAAAATCAAAAGTCGGTTACAATATGCAAAATGTGAGTAGTAAATAATGAATCCGATCCCCCCATATATAGATGTTACAAGAATCGTAAACATTACGCAAACGTAAAAATAATTAAGATATTACAATAGTGCCATTGCAAAGAATTTCTCTAAACGTGTTTGAATTCCCAAGTCAACAATTTCGCGCCTTTAGCTTCGATCTCTGGCGCCTTCATCACAGTCCAGCGCCTTCCTGCCTCTGAAAATCACGCCTCCAAATTAGTATACAGCCCTCAGATGCCCCGCCTCAATCCCGCCTTTATTACTGCGACTTGTCGCATCTTCAACCTCTCTCATGCGGCTTCAAGCTTTAATCTTCCACGTCTTTAGCGTCAACTGCACGCTTCTGGGCCTTCCTTGATCACGCCTTCAACCATCCTGCAAACACAAGAAGAAACCATCACACTTTGCCATTTTTTCTCAATCCAGAATGCAAATGGGCGAGGTCTCGTGGCGAGACCTCGCCACTTTGTGCGTTTGTGTGGCGAGACCGCGCCACGAGGTCTCGCCATGTTGTGTGATAGCTGGCGAGACCTCGCGGCGAGGTCTCGCCATGCAATGTGTGAGTGGCGTGGTCTCGCGGCGAGACCTCGCCGTGTAGGGGCAAGTGTGTGTGTGTTGTGAGTGTTTGAGTGATAAACAACGTAGAGTGCTGTGATGTTTAAGTGATCAAATGTCAGATATAATGTTGAGTAGTGAAAATGAATTGTGAGACTTGAGTGAAATTGGTGTTGTGAGTGTTATGAAATGAGATGAATGTGAGTGTGTGAAGTGTTTGTGAGTGTTTGAGAATTTTGAATGAATGTGGAAATGTTGTGCAAATGAACATAATATATTGTGCGTGATGCAAAGTTCATATGAAAAAAGGATATTTTGTGTATTCGAAAGTGAAATGTTGTGTATTACATGATATGTGATGAATTGAGCAAATGCTATTGTTGTTCCTTGCTGTGTAGAGCTTATAAGATATGCATGGGGGTATAATCTTAGTGTGCAAAAGGAAATGAGAAAATTTATGCGTGTGAATGTGCATATTATGTTAGTAAGTGTTTGAATGCTGTAGTGCATGTGTGCATGAGAGCATGCGGCGAGGTGATCTCGCCGCATGGTGAGTGTATGCGGATGTGCGATAGGAAATGCGTGAGTGTGTGCGAGAGTTGTGCAGCGAGGTGACTTCTCCGCACATTGTGTGTGCGGAGAGCAAATGCGGCGAGGTGACCTCGCCGCATGTGAGTAGTGCTACGCATGTGCATTTCTTGTGCTTGAGTGTATGCGACGAGCTGAGCTCGTCGCATGTGAGTGTGTGCATGAGTGTTGCGGCGAGGTGACCTCGCCGCATGTGAGGTATGTGCGAGAGTGTGCGAGTGATGGTGAGTGTTGCTAGTGCTTGTGTGTGAGTGATGTGCGAGGTGGTGTGCGTGTGTGCTCATGCGGCTGTGCAAGAGTGTAGTGTGAAGTGAGTGCTCGTGAGGTGTTTGTGAGAATGCCCGAGAAAATATTGTGCATGTGAGCCTTCATTGTGGTTGAGTGCTTATTTCAGCTTTAAGACCCAATGTCTACAACAAATTCATGTGCCATAGCTCCTAAATTGGACTTGATGGTAAACATAAAGGTTCTAGTCCTATCTCTCGGCATTCCAATGGATCAAGAATCACTGGAATCAGAGGTCTATAGCTCAAGAAATCAACAATCTACCAAACTGTGGCAAAAAAGGAAAACCCTAAAAACCCTAATGTAGTGCTCACAAAGAAGCTCCCGTTTCATGGCATTGCACACAGAATTAGCTAAAGGTTAAAACATAAGAATTAAAGAGCACTCAAAGAACTTTCTAGAACATCAAAGAACGCACCAATTGGACTAGTATAGAGGAAGTTATGCTCTAATTAATTTCATTAACCAAAACTGCCTAAACCCCATTCTAACCTAAAGAGCACATTTCGGTTTTTCCAAAATTCTCACTCACCATTCTAGCCCTTTTTAACTCTCTCCTTATCATTTAGTATCAAACACACATTTGCCTCATTTTAACAACATTTTTGGTCCTTTTAACCAATCAAGCACAACCAATTGCATATCACATTAATGCACAAAATAGCACAAAACATCGCGCGCACATTTGCATGAAAACACAAGACAAAAGCTAAGTGTTTTAACACATATAAGTTGGTATAAAACCAACTTATCAAATTCCCCCACACTTGAACTTTTGCTTGTCCTCAAGCAAAGACAAAACGCAAAACTCACATTTCAAAACCACTTTGCACTAGACCTCACTCCTCTGTAAAACTTGTTCTCACCTGAGTTCATCAAAACAATTTTTTCATGCAATATCAAAACTCTTAACATATCCTCAATTTCAACCTATCAATTTTCAGCACAAATTATCAACCAAGGCACAATGAATAAAGACCAAAATTTTATGCGTGCAAGTGTGTGCTGAGGAACATGCAATTCATCTATTCCCTCGCTATACACCATCTAGCTGGTCTCACATACCATTCAATACATGCCAATCTCCTTGTACACCCTTATGAACATGCAATCACAAGATCAATGGTACCTATGCGTACATTGGTACTCTATGGGACATTGCCCTTATTCTGCACATTAGTGCTGCACATTAGTGCACATATTGATGACTGAAATAATGCCTGGGTTTTATGGCTTTTTTCTCCAAATTTTATTGCCAGGTTCTTATGGCTTTTTCCTTTCCAGTTGCCAATATGGCTTTTTCTCCCATATCATTTCTTGTGCAAGCACATGTTCATAAGAATCTTAAATTGACTAAACATGCACGAATTCTGGAGACACCAGATAAATGCATAACAAAAAGAAACGAATCCATACACATTACCTCCTATGTCAATTGAGTTTTGCATGGCATATCTATCTTACATTAACATCGGGCCTTAATTAACAAAATGTACCAATTTCATCAAGATTGGAGTTAAGGACATCAAAACATCTTTCGCATGCAACTTATGAAAATAGCACTTGATGAACCACAAATTCAAACAAGACTTCAAAAGAGCTAAAGTCTAGTACAAAACATTCTATCCTTAGAAAAAAAACTTACAACGACTTACACTCCCACTACACTTTCAACATTCATTTAGTACAATCACTACCCAAATAAAAGAAAACTACACCATTTATTCAAACTCACTTTTCCACTAAAAGATAACATCCCACATAAATTCTTGACTTCGCTTCACACACTTTCACTTTCGAACTCTCACAAAGAAAACTTCGCAAAAGCTCTTAACGATTCAATCTTCATGGTACTAGCTAATCATCATAGCAACAATCTTCCAAAGAACACTTCAAATTTCAGCAAGGCACCACTTAACAATTCATCAAGGCAGAAAAAATTTCAAACTTCAACTTCACAAAATTCTTCACTTCAACTCAGAACATCTCAATCACCATGAAGTCCAAATATCTCCGTATCCCCCCTTTTAACAATATTAAGCACCCACATGCATAAATTTTTTTTTTTCAAATTTTCAATCATCACACAGAATATCAACCAACATAACAAACACAGCACAAATCACACAATTTCCCTCCCCCACACTTGATTTAAACATTGTCCTCAATGTAATAGGCTAAGATGGAGGAGAAACTCCCTGAGAAAACGATGATTGAGCTGCGGAAGAAGGAGATCCAAACGCAGTTGTACATGGAAAAGACTGTCCATCCAATGCTGCTGTAACAAATGAGGAAGTACCAAACGATGAAGGAGCAAAGGAAGAAGTACCAAACGATGATGGAGCAAAGGAAGAAGGGAATTCAAATGCCGCTGTAGATGACAATGATGCTGTATCAAATGTGGGAGCAACAACGGGCTGATGCACACACTGAAAAGGGCCGTGAGTTGGTCCTTCAATAATTTGATCAGTTGCTAACAATGGAAAACTTGTAGCAGGTGTAAACCCCGGATTTGGTAGGAATGTGGGAGTATAAGGCATAGAAGTAATTCTACCAAATGTAGGTAATGACGGAAGGGACGGCATTGCAGCTAACTGTACCGAAGTTGGAGTTGGTTTATGAGGTCCTGCATCCGAATGATAATAGACCGTCATCTTGTTGCTCCTATCGATCTCCTGTTGCATGCACCATTGCCTATGATAAAGCACTTCAAATTGCTGCTGGGCTACTGTGGTCATGTTATCCAATCCGTGATCCATGCTCGAGGCATGAGTTGTCCATTCCTGATGCATAGTCTCTATGCCCTCGTGCATCCTTTCCATCCTTTCATCTATGTTCATAAAGCGATGTTCAATAGTTTGTAGCCTCCCATCCATGTTTTCGAAACGATTTTCCATTGACTGCTGAAAATCCTGAATTGCTCCTTGCCATGTCCCAAAGTCATACATCTGAGATCCCTCATCCACCTCAGTAGGTGTAGATCCAGATTTGCTCTTTGATTTCTTGGTGCCCGCTTGCTTTGCTTTTCGCAGCTCCCTCTCTTCACCTTGATACTTGATATACAAGGATGTTCCAATCGGTCCCGAATTCTTTCGCCAATCCCCAGCTACAGTGTCCACTCCCTGAGCCATACAGAGTTTCTCAAGCAATACCGGAAAATATAGAGCAGCACTGTCTATTGCAATTCCAGATTGAATAAGAGAATAAATCTTTCTCCCCACATCAATTGGCTTCCTTCCTCGAATTGCTGAAATCAAATGTAATCTACTTCGAAGCACCTCGGTGGATTGGGAGCTGGGCATAAGCCGATATAATACAAACATCAGCCATATCTTAACATCACTCCTCAGCCACTCCCCTCGTATATGCTTGCGCACCCCCTTTGTATTCATCTCCCATTTTGCTCCTGGCAGGCAAGTTCTGTTGATAATGCAAAATCATATTCATCGTCCTCTGTAATTGGCAAGGGATCATGAGAAAAACTGGGTGTCCCCAGATGACTGTTGATTATCTCACTCCAAATATGCACCCATTTCCCTCGAACATAATATGCACCATCTTTATTTGGAAATTTGGCATTAGCATAAAACTCCCGTGCTAAACTTGCATTGCATAACCCCGGTGCACTGGTCAGCTTCTTGTCAAAACAATGGAATTCCATCAATTCTGGAAATGGCCCTCCTTCAACTGCAAACGCCCTTTCCAAATGCAATCTCTTCATGCCTATCCATTCTTCCGATCTTTGTTGAGCTTGATCATTAACAAATATAGATGGCTCCTGGCCTGATGCTCCTTTCCTTTTCTTTGGAGTGGTGGATTGTACTGTGTATTTAGGTGGATCCTCGAAGAGTGGTAAATCAACATCAGGGCAGTAATCAGAATCTGAATCCTCAACTAAAGGCTTTTTAGCTTTTCCCTTCTTAGAACATTCACCCTTTTGAGTTGATGCTGCCTTCTTGGAGGCCATACTCTTTTGAGAAATTGAGTCCTTCTTTGGGGCCATCTCTGTAAGAATAACAAACACCATGAATATCATAGCAATATTATTAAACAAAATCATAACCTCACATTTTTGAAGAGTTAGCTCAGGATGTATAAACCATCAACAAGAAGTGACAGTATTGGATAGGTTTTCTCAAATGAAATTTCCAGCTTAAACTCATTGAAACCCGAATGAATACCATGTTAACCATGAAGAATTAGACAATACTTCAAACATAAAAGTTAGCAAGCATGATTTGAGCTAATAATGTGGACAAAAATCAACCCATTTGTACTTAATATGAGCAAATTACGGCCAAAATACCAAAGGCTACCAAACTAGGCTATTTCAGTATTCATAGCAATATTCCCTAGCTTCAGCTCTGCCTTCCTCTATTCATTAGCCTATCTTCCCATTTCAATTAGCTAAAGTGGTAAACACAAACATTATAGGTTATCCTGTAGGCTAAAATCTGCAATTGGTCTCATTCCATTTGGATTTGAATTGAGGAAATTATAACCAGAAAACCGAGAAGTGTCAGAAAATTGTCAATTCAGCAATTTCAGCAGTATGAACATTTATTGCCTTCCAAAATGGACAATGATCCAGCTAAATCCAGAAAAATTGTATAACATAAACAATGAAGCTCATAGTCTTAGCTAAAATCTCCCACTGGAATCAACAGATTTGGACATTCCATTTGCAAGTTATACCCAAAATACCGAGACATGTCAAATTGGGCAGATTCATCAAATTCAAATCCTGATTTCCACATGTATTTCATATTCTAAGCCTTTTTAGTCTAAGTTCCAGCCACAATTAGCAAAAATGTTCAACATCAACATTGAAGGCCATCATGTTAGCTAAAGGATGCAACTAGAAGCACATCATTTCAACGATCTAACTCAAGTTATGCCCTAAAAAACAGAAATGTGGCACAGCTGGAATTCTTGAAAATCAACATTTTTAATCATTCCACCTCCACACTTAACATGCATTGTCATTTGGCTATCAACATCATGTTTTCCATGTTTATCAATCCATTTTCTAGCAACGACATAATCAAAATCATGCCTTCATTTTCATTACTTGAAATGAACAACAATAATTCACAAAGCTTTAAGGACAACTTGAAACATACGTTAGTGGAGAACTTGTGGTAAACTAGCCTTAAGTCTTGGAAGAGAAAGGATGAAGACTCCAAATGTAAGCACTATGCCCTTGTGATTGCCATCGTGTGTTTATAAAATGTGATGACTTGAAATAACAACAACAACAGGCGTTGCATTTATAGAAACATGAAGTAAAGAGAAATTGGTCAAACAAGTAGAGTAAATATTCCCACCAAACACTACCAAGCACTCTAGTTACTCAAAGGTGGGCCCCCTCTCTTTTCAAGACATGTGAGTTCAACTCAAGCATGTGAACTCCGATATCTTTCTCTGCCCACACACGACATGCAATCACACCACACAAAACAACAACCCCAAGCTGCCCTCACCCTATTCAATTAAACCGTTCACTTCTCAAACATCATGAACAACAAAACAAAACCAACAACTTCTGCATTTTGCATGTGAACTTATCCTGAA
Source organism: Ophiorrhiza pumila (assembly GCA_016586305.1). NCBI lineage: Eukaryota > Viridiplantae > Streptophyta > Magnoliopsida > Gentianales > Rubiaceae > Ophiorrhiza > Ophiorrhiza pumila. The sequence goes on from BLIW01000011.1 coordinate 20,675,810, forward strand.
ACACTTATACACGTCCAAAAAAATGTCAGCATTTTTCCTTTCATTTCATATCCATTTCCTATTCATGACTCAATATCAATCCAATCTCTACGTCAATTTTTTATCAGCTTTTCAGAAAATTGAATTCATGTTCAGAAGGGTTCAGAAATGCTGATATTCTCTTCATCAATGCTTGTGTGCATAAAACCGAACATCACAACAAAGAAATTTTATTAACACGAAATACCAAAAAAACAACAAAACATTTAGACATCACAACCTATCTAGTAACAAAATCACCAAAAAGTTAATACTACTAATAACATACTCAATTCAATCATGGCAATTAATCTCCTTAAACTTAAACATGGTAACAATACATTTTCCAACCACAACCATAATCAAGATATCTTGGAAAAATCTCCCCCCACACTTGCATAAGACACGGTCCCCGTGAGATAAAAGAAACAATCAAGACAAAGGAACCTGGCCTTCCACTTTCTACAAGCCACGAGAAAGTCTGGCAAGTCTTTCCTCCTCTTGTAAAACAGGCCACTGAGGAGGTCCCAAAAGATCAAGAGGATGTTGAGGATTATCAGCTGAAGTGATATCAACACCCTTCTCACGAGCCATGGCTGTTATCAAAGCCGGAAAGTACATTGGTCCAAACTCACTTCTTTGTGCTCGCGTGATGAACTCTAACACCAACTTCCCAACATCAATAGAGAAATCATGTAAAATAGCATAAATCAAAAGAATGCGTTCTCTAGATGCGATATCTGCACGGTTAGTAGGTAAAAGCCTGGAATTGATAAACATTAACCATAATTTTGCCTCGGCTGTAAGTGCACTGGTAGGTACATATAAAGCCTCGCGTCGAGCATTCCTCACCCATGTAGCACCTGGTACAGTCACTGAAGCCAACAAGTGATCAGTGTCGTCAGCCCGAAGCAACCTACAATAAGTACTGCGAAGAAAATCATCAAGAAGATAAAGCATATTGATACTATGTCGGGTGACCCTCAAATACTTCCCTCTTACAAACACTGAGTGAACTCCATTAGCCCGTGAATTAGCATAAAATTCTCTAACTATGTCCATATTCACTACGACTAAAGCTCGTGCAAAATGAGACCATGATTGCCTGAAGATCACATCCTCAAATCTCCTGGAAAGGACCTCGAATGGCCTCTCAATCATAACAGCTCTATTGCTAAAACCATAATACAAATTCTCAGCATTAGCATTAATAAAATGAGGAAAGTTAGCTGGTTCAACATCAAGCACCACCACATCATCATTAGAAGAGGAAGAAGAGGATGAAGTAGTTCCAGGATCTTCACTAAAGATAGCATATTCATAAGGATTCTGATGAGGAGAAAAATCAGCCATGATCAAGAAATGAACAATGTCTAGTAGGAGCGACAATTTAAAAAAAGGTAATAAGCATGCAAAAGAACGATATTCAATATATAGAATTGCCATCTAGCTACCCAACAAACACATGTGAATGATTCTGAAAAACGAGAGCCTACATGTCTGAGCTTATTGTCCGCATTATTCTATTATTGAAACCATCCAAAATAGCAATGCATCAATAATGCTCTCAAGTTCACGGGACTAGAATCAATTCTTACCATCAGAATTTTGACCTGATTTGTAGAAAAATACACTCATTTACCCAAAATGAATAGAAAAAACCAAAGATTCATTTCCTGCTTTTAGCAATAATGCCCATCATCATCCTCATGCAAATCTGCCAAAGGATAATCCTGAGTTATGTTCGAAGATTATGCCACAATTTGAAACAAAAATCGACACAAACTAAAAATTAACAAAGAAAAATAATTCCAACCAAACAAAAGAAAAGAAACAATGGAAAGAAACACTGGGTTGCCTCCCAGGTGCGCTTGGTTTACAGTCCACATCCCGACCATGCTTCAAAGCTTAATTGGAGATGATAGGATCATCAAGGTATAGCTCATGTGGATCTCGTTCCACATTAGTGCTATCCTTGTCCTGAGAAGTTAAGTAAGGCTTTAGACGATGACCATTCACTTTCCACACATTGCCATTCTTTTAATTCTTAATTTCCACTACCCCATAAGGTTTTACATCAACAACTCTAAAAGGACCACTCCACCTTGATTTCAATTTTCCAGGAAACAATCTGAGTTTAGAGTTATAAAGCAATACCAATTGCCCTGGAACAAAAATCTTGGATTGAATCTTGGCATCATGAATTCTTTTAGTCCTCTCCTTGTACATCTTGGCACTCATGTAAGCATTGAATCGAAATTCATCCAGTTCATTCAATTCCAACATTCTTTTTGATTGAGCCTCAGACAAATTCATGTTCAATGTTGGAATAGCCCAATACGCCTTATGTTCAAGTTCCACTAGCAAGTGACACCCTTTACCAAAAACCAATCGAAAAGGAGAAGCTCCAATTGGGGTCTTGTAAGCTGTTCTGTATGCCCACAATGCATCATCTAGCTTCAAAGACCAACCTTTCCTTCCTGGATTTACCACTTTTTCAAGAACCCTCTTTATCTCCCGATTGGAAATTTCAGTTTGGCCAGAAGTCTGTGGATGGTAAGCTGTTGAAACTTTGTGAGTAACACCATATTTGGCCAACAAAGATTCGAAGAGCTTGTTACAGAAATGAGTCCCTCCATCACTAATTACAGCCCTGGGAGCTCCAAACTTATTAAAGATGTATTTCTTCAAGAAGGCAGTTACACTTTTTGCATCGTTGTGAGCCAAAGCCACAGCTTCCACCCATTTAGAAAAATAATCCACTGCCACCAGGATGTACTCCATTCCTCTCGACTTAGGGAATGGCCCCATAAAGTCAATCCCCCACACATAAAAAATCTCTACCTCCAAAATGTTATTCAAGGGCATCTCATTTCTGGAAGAGATGTTGCCAGTTCGTTGACAACGATCACATTTTCCAACCCAGATTCTGGCATCCATGAAGATATGTGGCCAATAAAACCCACATTGCAAGATTTTGAAGCCAGTCCTAGTTGATCCAAAATGACAACCACAGGGTCCTTCATGACATGCCTTTAAGATATCCTCCTTTTTTTCTTCCTTGACACATTTTCTTATCACTTGATCACTGCATATTTTATATAGAGAATTGTCTTCCCAGAAGAAATATTTAGCATCACTTCTCAGTCTTTTCTTCTGATCACTGGAGTAATAAGATGGAATCTGGCCAGCAACCACAAAATTTGCAATCTCAGCGTACCAAGGCAATGTACTTTCCACCACTTTGAACACCTGCTCATCAGGGAAATGCTCCTTCACCAAAACGTCAGGTGAATCTTGCTCTTGAGACTCCAATCTTGACAAGTGATCTGCCACAACATTTTCTGAGCCTTTTCTATCCTTGATTTCCACATCGAATTCCTGGAGCAACAAAACCCACCTAATCAAACGTGGTTTTGCTTCCTTCTTTGCAAGCAGATACTTTAATGCAGCATGGTCTGTATGAACAATGATCTTTGACCCCAAAAGATAGGCACGAAATTTATCAAATGCGAAGACCACTGCTAGCATTTCCTTTTCTATAGTTGTATAATTCATTTGAGCCTCATTGAGCAATCTGCTAGCATAATAGATAGCATGAAAAATCTTGTCTCTTCTCTGGCCTAAGACAGCTCCTAAAGCATAATCACTGGCGTCGCACATAATTTCAAAGGGTTCACCCCAATGAGGAGTGACTATCACAGGAGCTTCAACCAATTTCGTTTTCAAAGATTCAAATGCCTCAACACATTCAGCTCCAAACTCAAACTTTACATCTTTTTCTAAGAGGCTGCACAAGGGTCTAGCTATCTTTGAAAAATCCTTAATAAACCTTCTATAAAACCCAGCATGTCCGAGAAAGCTTCTAATACCCATAACATTGGTAGGTGGAGGAAGTTTGGCAATGACATCTATCTTAGCTCGATCTACCTCCATCCCAACATGAGAAATTTTATGGCCTAGCACAATCCCTTCTTGAACCATGAACTGACATTTTTCCTAATTCAACACCAGGTTCGTTTCTTCACACCTCTTCAAAACCTTTGCCAAGTTCTCCAAACAACCATCGAATGTCATTACAAACACAGAGAAGTCGTCCATGAATATTTCAATTATTGATTCCACCATGTCATGGAATATTTCCATCATACATCTCTGAAAGGTAGCTGGGGCGTTGCACAGACCAAATGGCATTCTTTTATAAGCAAATGTGCCAAAAGGACAAGTGAAAGTTGTCTTATCCTGGTCCTTGGGATCAATTGCAATCTGATTGTACCCAAAATATCCATCCAGGAAACAATAGAAAAGGTAGCCAGCAATTCTATCCAACAATTCTTCCAAGAATGGAAGAGGGAAATGGTCTTTTCTAGTTGCCTTATTTAGCTTCCTGTAATCCATGCAAACTCTCCAGGCACTGACCACCCTTGTTTCCAGAAGTTCATTAGCCTCATTCTTTATAACCGTGACCCCTCCTTTTTTCGGAACGCATTGAACAGGACTAACCCACTCACTGTCTGAAATTGGAAAAATCATCCCAAAGTCAAGCAATTTGATAACCTCTTTCTTCACAACTTCCATCATCTGGGGATTTAGTCTTCTCTGTCTATCCCGTACTGGCACAGCATTTTCCTCAAGCAAAATCTTGTGCATACATAAAACTGGACTTATGCCTTTTATATTAGCAATTGTCCATCCAATAGCCAACTTATGTTTCCTCAAAACTTCCACAAGCTTTTTCTCTTGCCAACCTTCAAGCTTTGAAGATATAACAACTGGCAATATCTCATTTTCTCCCAAGAAAGCATATTTGAGATAAGGTGGAAGTGATTTTAACTCAAGCTTTGGTGCCACCACAATGGAAGGTAAAAGCTTTTCATTCCTGCAAAGAAATTCTTCCTTCCTCACCTCAGTGGGATTAAAAATCTCACTAGTCAAAACATGTGACAACATAAACGAATCATGTTCATTGTCCTTCACAGTTTCATGCATTTTAACGTCCACAACATCAATTTGCATTTCACAAATCGATTCTTCCAAATAGCAGCATTCAATAATATCCTCAATTTCAGAAATAATTTTCTTGTCCTCATCATCTAAGTCAATTCCATCAAAATCATCCTCATAAACACTTAACTCATCAACAACTGAGAAATCATGCATATTGTTCAAATTATTCAAAGATAACATGTTATTGGCTTGATAGCAAACAAGACTCCATATCTAGAGGTTGCTTCATTAGCATAGTTTACATCAAAAACCACTTCCTCATTGTTAATCCTAAACGTGACTGTCATGTTTCTCACACCAATCAAAGCATCACCAGTGGCTAAGAAGGGACGACCAAAAATGAGAGGAACCTCAGGGTCCTCTTCCATGTCAAGCACAATAAAATCAACTGGTAATGTAAATTTATCTATTCTTACCAAAACATCTTCTACCAAACCAGTGGGATTTACCAATGATCTATTGCCAATTGGAGAGTTACCTGCAACTGGGCGATCCGGCTTTCCAATTCAACATTGATAGCAATGGATAATGGCATTAAGTTGATTCCAGCACCCAAGTCACACAACGCCTTTGCAAATGCTTGTGCCTATTTGCAATGGGATAGTGCCAACTCCCAGGATCCTTAAGCTTCGGAGGAAGATCATGAACCATCCAAGCTTGAGTGCACTCAGTAACCATTATGGGAACATCACATCTCAAGATTTTGTTCTTGTTGGGAAATGAGATCCTTGAGATATTTGGCATATTTTGGCATTGATGTTCTAAATCATCAAAGGAAGATTCACTGTTCACTTGCTTGAGTACATCCAGGAAACGATTGAATTGAGGGCCTTTTAAAGTGGAAGTTTCTTCCTTTCTGGGAAAATGGAGCTTTTGGAGCATAATCTGTGAAGTTATAAGGATGGAATTCTGGTAATCTCATTCCCCACCCTTGCTGATATTTCCTTCTATTAGACTTATTTTCCTCATTGGCTCACCATTTTCTCAGGTTCCAAAAACTTCCTCAACTTCATCTTTTTGGTCCTCCACCAAGCCATCACTCTTGTCTTCTGCATGTTTGCTTCAGGCAACAATTTTCACTCCTCAAAGTAATAGCATTGCATGCTTCTCTTCCCTTGGGATTTGGTAACTGTATCACTCGGGAAAGGCTCCTTTTGGCCTCTAGTGAACAGCATTTTGCCAGCTGACCAAGTTGCATCTCGATATTCTTCAAAGTAGCCTCGTGATGCTTCACAGTGGACTCCAAACCCTCCAAATCTCTGTTCGTTCTTTATCCATCTTTTCCATCAGCTTTTGAAACATATCTTCCACAGTTGGCTTCTTTTGTTCTGATGTGCTGCCTGATTATCAAATCAGGAGGTGGTTGATTCATTGCTCTCCTTGAGTCATTACCTTGATAGTATTTCCTCCTTGGTTCTGCTGTTGATTCCAGTTGCCTTGGTTCCACCATATTGTCTGTTGCCTCCATTGTATATTCCCAGAATAGTTCCCCCATATTGGGGTTTGTTACTGTAATTGTTCACATACTGAATGGATTCAGTAGTGATTGCACATTCATACCGTGTGATGTTCCCTCTTGCATAGTCCACATGAAAGTACTGGGTTTTTGGTTTGAGTTGCCTTTAAGTTTGCACCTGCTTGGCCAATGATTCAAATTTAGCACTTAAGTGAAGTCTCCTCATCTACATCAAGAACTCCTCTTTGTCTCCTAACATGTGGCTTTCTAGTCTCTGGAAAAAGGTATTCATCCTCAAGCTATCTGGTTAACAATTCACGCACCTCAGGCACAGATTGTCCTTAAGTGCTCCATTAGCACAAAGCTCAAACCATCAAAGATGATTCAGAGAGTAGGCCTTTGAAGAAAGTATTTTAATTCCCTAATCTTGCCCAAGTCATGATTGGGGCATTGCCTAATCAAATCGTTGAATCTCTCCCAAGCTTCTCTAAATGACTCACCGTCTTGTTGTTGGAAGTTCATAATTTCCAAACCTTCTCTTTTCAAGCTTAGCTGGGAGGGAAGTACTTAGACAAGAACCTTTTCTGTAGATCATCAAAATGACATTCCAGCATTTGCTCCCCCCTATACTCTTGAACCAATGTTTAGCCTTTCCACGCAGAGATAATGGGAACAAAATTCTATGAACCTCACCCCCTATCAACCCTTGGCAACTTGAAAGTGCTACATAACCCGAGAAACCAATCAAGGTGGTCATTAGGATCCTCGTTGTCAAGACCTTGGAAGAATTGGCCCTGGGTGATCATGGAAACAATTTGTGGAGAAATGTGGTAACTTTCCACATCGATGTCCTGATGACCAAATCGATTGTCAAAATTTACTGAATAATGATCTCCGAATCTCGGTGCTTGTGCTCCTTGTGCAGCCATTTCTCTCTGCCTTGCTTGAATCCTTAGAGTTCTTTCCAATTCAAGGTCGAATTCAAATTCGGGATCTCATTTAGATCTTATAAACCTGGGCATACACAAACAGAAACAGCAAATGATATCGAGAAAACAAATGGATCAATCTGAAAACCAAACCAATACAAGATGGTAAAAGTAACAGAATCAACACACCGTAAAGAAACAAAGTAACTAAATCAAAGCAATAAAACACACAAACTAAGAACAGAACAACAACAAATTCCAAGAACCGTGCCTAGTTTCCCCGGCAACGGCGCCAAAAATTGCTGTCGGGTGTCGCGGCTCGTCAATTTATCCTAATTTCACTGAATATAGTAGCAGTGAGCTAGGTTTCATTCCTCAGGGAAATGGTCGATTCAAGGAGTTTGATACGCTCGGTTATGTCACCAAAATATAACAAGATTAAAAGAACACTAAATACAAAATTTAACAGGAAGTAAAGTGGTTTAACTCCACACAATTACGAATTGAAATGAACACACAAGTAAGACTCAGAGAAGTAAAAGCAAAGTTCTCAAGAAAATTAAGCTGATAATCTAGGCTACTTCTCGGTGAATGCAACTTCTCATACATGCAGTATTACTAACATACAATCAAAGCAGATGAGGAGAATCACAATTGGAAACAGAAATAATAGTTAGCATGGTCACTACGCTACAATTTTAGTCTCCCGACACCAACCTATCCTCTGGTTAGGCCTAAGGATGGTGAAGTGTGAACAAGCTGTCTCAATTTCCCACTCAAATTACTCAGGCATGAACACCTAAAATCTCCCATGGTGAGGCCCGATCCTAGCATGTAAATTCATCATTTGAGTAGGAGAATCTCTTATCACATTGTTCTCAGGATTATACAGACTCAAAGCTTCCTATGATGAGGTATAGCCTTAAGATCTGTGCAAATTCAAACAGGTTTAAGAACTCATGCATTCTCAGGTTCTTATTCATGATTTTCATCCCAATCTTACAAAAGAAGACTCAATTCAGCTTGACGACCGCAATCAAATCTCATTTCATCAAATTCAGATCAAAAGCATGCACTTAACAAGTTTTACAAATTCATAGCTGAGAATTTCCCTTTATTATAATAGATTGTTAGTTCTACTGCACAATTACAATTTCAACCTAGCATTCACCCTCAGTATCCTAGATTATAATACAATTAGCCACGAATCTCCATTTCAGCTTCACAATCAACAAATTGGAAGATTAAACAGTTCATAATCATTAATTGGAAGAGTTTACCAATTAAGAGTCTTAAAAGCTTCCAAATTCCGAGAGGATTGTCACTTTTCTTCTCAATTTCAAGGAGATATATATTGATGAAAGCAAATCTTTGATCGGAATCCAAATTGAAACAGCAAGCTTAGAGAGATAAAGTAGAGAGAGAAAGTAGATCTCAAGAACATTTCTCGCCCTTCAAAATCAAAAGTCGGTTACAATATGGAAAATGTGAGTAGTAAATAATGAATCCGATTCCCCCCATATATAGATGTTACAAGAATCGTAAACATTACGCAAACGTAAAAATGATTAAGATATTACAATAGTGCCATAGCAAAGAATTTCTCTAAACGTGTTTGAATTCCCAAGTCAACAATTTCACGCCTTTAGCTTTGATCTCTAGCACCTTCATCACAGTCCAGCGCCTTCCAGCCTCTTAAAATCATGCCTCCAATTTAGTATACAGCCCTCAGATGTCCTGCCTCAATCCCGCATTTATTACTGCGACTTGTCGCGTCTTCAACCTCTCTCATGCACCTTCAAGCTTTAATCTTCCACGTCTTTAGTGTCAACTGCACGCTTCTGGGCCTTCCTTGATCATGCCTTCCACCATCCTGCAAACACAAGAAGAAACCATCACACTTTGCCATTTTTTCTCAATCAAGAATGCAAAGGGGCGAGGTCTCGTGGCGAGACCTCGCCACTTTGTGCGTTTGTGTGGCGAGACCTCGCCACGAGGTCTCGCCGTGTTGTGTGATTGTTGGCGAGACCTCGCGGCAAGGTCTCGCCGTGCAATGTGTGAGTGGCGAGGTCTCGCGGCGAGACCTCTCCGTGTAGGGGCAAGTGTGTGTGTGTTGTGTGTGTTTGAGTGATAAACAATGTAGAGTGCTGTGATGTTTAAGTGATCAAATGTGAGATATAATGTTGAGTAGTGAAAATGAATTGTGAGACTTGAGTGAAATTGGTGTTGTGAGTGTTATGAAATGAGATGAACGTGAGTGTGTGAAGTGTTTGTGAGTGTTTGAGAATTTTGAATGAATGTGGAAATGTTGTGCAAATGAACATAATATATTTTGAGTGATGCAAAGTTCATATGAACAAAGGATGTTTTGTGTATTCGAAAGTGAAATGTTGTGTATTACATGATATGTGATGAATTGAGCAAATGCTATGGTTGTTCCTTGTTGTGTAGAGCTTATAAGATATGCATGGGGGTATAATCTTAGTGCGCAAAAGGAAATGAGAAAATTTATGCGTGTGAATGTGCATATTATGTTAGTAAGTGTTTGAATGCTATAGTGCATGTGTGCATGAGAGAATGCGGCTAGGTGATCTCGCCGCATGGTTAGTGTGTGCGGATGTGCGATAGGAAATGCGTGAGTGTGTGCGAGAGTTGTGCGGCGAGGTGACCTCGCCGCACATTGTGTGTGCGGAGTGCAAATGCGGCGAGGTGACCTCGCCGCATGTGAGTAGTGCTACGTGTGTGCATTTCTTGTGCGTGAGTGTATGCGGCGAGCTGAGCTCGTCGCATGTGAGTGTGTGCATGAGTGTTGCGGCGAGGTCACCACCTCGCCGCATGTGAGGTATGTGCGAGAGTGTGCGAGTGATGGTGAATATTATTGGGTTTTTTGGGCTCCCTCCTATGTGTATTTTTTTAGCCCAAGAAAATAAACATTTTTAGTCTAATTAGTAGCCCATTTGTGGAGTCCAATTGAGTGAATAAGAAGCAGAATTTTTCTGCTTTGGTATGGTTGAACCAGTCGGTGAAAATCAGAACAAAACAGAGAGGGAGAAGTTTTTTTGGCAAGGGTGCTACTGCAGCAGCTGTGGTATTCGTCACGATCAGAGGTTCAAACGTTGTCTGATCGTTCTGAAATTCTAACTGGAGTTACTAGACTCATCAAGCTACATTCTGACCGAAGGGCTTGGAAAGTTAACGGTTACATGGTGAGTTATGAATTTTTGAATTCGCAGCTGTTTTTGATGTCGAATTTCCAGATTTGATGTTGTATTGTGATTCTAGTGCCTTTGTTGTGTTGTTAAAGGCTAGATATCATTTGGCACATGTTGTATTGTGAATCTCCAGCTCTGATTTTGGTGATTAGTGGATTGTAGACCTTTTGGGTCTCGTGGTTTTTACCTCTTCACGTTGAAGGGGGTTTTCCACGTAATTCTTGGTGTTCTTGTGTTGTTTTTGTTATTGTTGATCCATTTACTAGTTGGTTTTATTTTTGAATGTTGGTATATTATGCTCCTATTGATATTTAGCAAATTGGGGAGGTTATAAGTTGTTTCCGCTGTGCATAAACTAGCTAAATTGACTAAGGTTGAATAGCTAGTTGTTTGGTTGTTTTTGTGGTACCTCCCATCAGAGTGGTATCAGAGCTACTGGTTAGTGGCTTTGATTTGATTTGATTTGATTTGCTGAATTATGGAGATAAATACCATGGATGTAAGTACTAGTAAAATGGTGTCGTTGAATGGCATGAACTATCACTCTTGGAAGGGTAAAATGAAAGATTTGTTGTTTGTAAAAGGTTTGCATCTACCTATTTTTGGCTCAAGTAAACCGGATTCTAAAAGTGATGAAGAATGGAGTTTTGAACATGAGCAAGTGTGTGGTTTTATTCGAATGTGGGTAGATGATAATGTCAGAAACCTTGTTGCAAAAGAAACAAATGCAAAAGAACTTTGGGCTACACTTGAGACATTGTATGCTTCTAAGACAGGTAACAACAAGCTGTATCTTTTGAAACAATTGATTAATTTGAAGTATATTGAAGGTACACCTATTGCTAATCATGTGAATGAATTTCAAGGTGTATTGCATCAATTGTCTAATGTTGGTGTTGCCTTTGAAGATGAGATACTTGGCTTATGGTTGCTTAATACTTTGCCTGACTCTTGGGAACATTTTAGGGTATCTCATACCAATTCTGCTCCTGATAATAAAATGTCTTTTGATTATGCCAAAAGTGGAATCTTAAATGAGGAGATTAGAAGAAAAACTCAGGGTACATCTTCTCAGACTGAGGTTTTGGTTACAGAGCAGAGGGGGAGACAGCAAAATAGAGGTCAAGGTAATAAAGGAAAAAGCAGAAGCAAGTCCAAAGGTCGGTACAAGAATGTTGAGTGCCATTATTGCAAGAAAATAGGTCACATCAAGAAAGATTGTTGGAAATTGAAAAACAAGAATGCGGCAAGTAGCAGCAAGTAAGAGAATTCCGAAGAAAATTCCGATCGGGTTGCTACTGCTACAAGTGCTGATCTAGTTATTGTATATGATGACTCTAATGTTAATTTGGTCTCTTCTGATACCTGTTGGGTTGGTGATTCAGGTGCTGCAGTCCATGTCACTTCTAGAAGAGATTTTTTCAGTACTTATACTGCAGGTGATTTTGGTCATTTGAGAATGGGCAACAATGATCTTGTAAATGTTCTTGGCATTGGAAATATTCAGTTGAAAATGGAAAATGGCGCTACAGTGCTGCTTAGAGATGTCAAGCATGCTCCTAATGTTCGATTGAACTTGATTTCCATTGGAAAACTTGATGATGATGGTTATGGCAACAATTTTGTTGATGGAAAATGGAAAATCAGCAGAGGGTCAATGATTTTGGCTAAGGGTATAAAATTGAAGGAAAATTTGTATTTGCTGCAAGCTTCAATTTTGAATGGCTCAGTTAATGTGATTGAAAAACAATGTTCACCAGAGTTGTGGCACAGGCGATTGAGTCATATTAGCTCCAAGGGACTTGATGTGTTAGTGAAGAAAAATGTTCTTCTCGGAGCTAAAAATTCTGTGTTTGATAAATGTTCTCATTGTCTTGAAGGCAAGCAGACAAGAGTATCTTTCAAGACTAATCCTCCTCACAGACAACCAAATTTATTAGATTTGGTTCATTCAGATGTTTGTGGTCCATTGAAGCTAAAAACACTTGGGGGTGCTTCTTATTTTGTTACTTTTATTGATGATCATTCCAGGAAGCTGTGGGTCTATGCTGTGAAGACCAAGGATCAAGTGCTTGAAAAGTTCAAGGAATTTCAAGCTTTAGTTGAGAGGCAGACTGGAAGAAAATTGAAATGCATTCGGACAGACAATGGTGGTGAATACCGAGGGCCATTTGAGGAGTATTGTAGGCAACAAGGGATTAGACATCAGAAGACACCACCCAAGACACCTCAATTGAATGGGTTGGCAGAGAGAATGAACAGAACATTGATGGATAGAGTCAGATGCATGTTGTTGGAATCTAAGCTTCCACAATCATTTTGGGGTGAGGCTTTATATACTGCTGCTTATGTTATTAATCTGACTCCTATTATTGCTTTGCAGGGTGACGTTCCAGAAAATGTTTGGACAGGTAAAAACACTTCTTATGATCACTTGAGAGTGTTTGGTTGCAGAGCTTCTGTTCATGTTCCCAAAGATGAGAGATCCAAGTTAGATGCCAAGGCGAGACAGTGCATCTTTATTGGCTATGGGTTAGATGAGTTTGGTTACAAGTTATATGATCCAGTTGAGAAGAAGATCATAAGGAGCAGAGATGTTGTGTTCTTTGAAGACAAGATCATTGATGTTATTGAGAAGGCAGAGAAGTCATATTCTCATTCTCAAGATGATCTCATAGATGCTAATCCGGAGCCTACTACAGTTGGTGGTGGTCATATTCTCATTCTCAAGATGATCTCATAGATGCTAATCCGGAGCCTACTACAGTTGGTGGTGATAGAGCTGAGAATGAGTTGCAGCAAGAAGTTATTGTTGATGACCAGCAAGGTGATGACTTGCATACGCCTATTAATGATGAACCAGAAGAAACTAAACTTAGAAGGTCTACCAGAATTAGACAACAGTCTACTAAATACTCTCCAAATGAGTATGTGCTCTTGACTGACGGGGGAGAACCTGAATGCTTTGAAGAAGCTGTAGAAAGTGTAGACAAGAATGAGTGGTTTCAAGCAATGAAGGATGAAATGAAATCTTTGCATAATAATCACACCTTTGAGTTGATGCTATTATCTATGGGTAAGAGAGCTTTAAAGAATAAATGGGTTTATAGACTGAAGCAAGAAGAAAACACTTCTAAACCAAGATATAAAGCAAGATTGGTTGTTAAGGGTTTCAGTCAGAGAAAAGGTGTTGATTTTGGTGAAATTTTCTCACCTGTTGTTAGAATGTCTTCGATCCGAACTGTGTTGGGATTGGCTACTAGTCTTGACTTAGAGATTGAGCAAATGGATGTGAAGACGGTTTTTCTTCATGGTGATCTAAATGAAGAAATTTATATGGAACAACCGGAAGGTTTTCGGGTGAAAGGCAAAGAGGATTATGTGTGCAAGTGGAGTAAGAGTTTGTATGGTTTGAAACAAGCTCCGAGATAGTCGTACAAGAAATTTGAATCTGTAATGAAGCAGCAGGGCTACAAAAAGACTACTTGTGATCACTGTGTATTTGTTCAAAAATTCTCCCCTGATGATTTTATTATTTTATTGCTTTATGTTTATGATATGCTTATTGTTGGTCACAGTGTTTCAAGAATTTTCAGGTTGAAGCAAGAGTTGAGTAAATCCTTTGACATGAAAGATTTGGGACCAGCAAAGAAAATTCTTGGCATAAGCATTTCTCGTGACAGGAAAGCAAGAAAATTGTGGCTATCACAAGAAAGGTACGTTGAGAAAGTACTTGAGAAATTTCGAATGGAGAATGCTAAGTCAGTTAGTACTCATTTAGCAGCACATATGAAATTAAGTGTTAAACAGAGTCCCTCTACTGATGAAGAAAAGGAAGAAATGAAAAATGTTCCTTATTCTTCTGCTGTTGGTAGTTTGATGTACGCAATGGTATGTACAAGGACTGATATAGCTCATGCAGTTGGTGTAGTGAGCAGGTTTCTCTTTAAACCTGGGAGAGAGCATTGGGATGCAGTGAAGTGGATTTTGAGATATCTACGTGGTACTTCAGCTTTAAAACTTTGTTTTGGAGGTGGTGAACCAATTCTCACTGGTTATACTGACTCCGACCTGGCTGGGGAAGTCGATATCTTTAGATCTACTTCTGGTTACTTGACTATTTTTGCAGGGGGAGCTGTTTCTTGGCAATCTAGGCTGCAGAAATGTGTTGCATTGTCAACAACCGAAGCTGAATTCATTGCAGCTACTGAAGCATGCAAAGAGTTGTTGTATTTGAAGAGATTTTTGAAAGAACTCGGTTTCTCTCAAAAGAGGTATGTTTTATTTTGTGATAGTCAAAGTGCAATTGATCTTGGAAAGCATTCTACTTTTCATTCAAAGTCGAAACATATTAATGCGAGGTATCATTAGATACGTGATGTTTTGGATGAGAAGTTGATTGAACTTGAAAAGAGTCATACTGATGACAATGGGGCTGACATGATGACTAAGGTTTTGCCAAGATACAAATTTGAAATTTGTTGTGCTATTGCCGGGATGGCAATTACCTCCACATAATCGGGAGGGGGAGATTTATTGGGTTTTTTGGGCTCCCTCCTATGTGTATTTTTTTAGCCCAAGAAAATAAATATTTTTAGTCCAATTATTAGCCCATTTGTGGAGTCCATTTAAGTGAATAAGAAGCAGAATTTTTCTGCTTTGGTATGGTTGAACCAGTCGGTGAAAATCAGAACAAAACAGAGAGGGAGAAGTTTTTTTGGTAAGGGTGCTACTGCAGCAGCTGTGGGATTCGTCACGATCAGAGGTCCAAACGTTGTCTGATCGTTCTGAAATTCTAACTGGAGTTACTAGACTCATCAAGCTACATTCTGACCGAAGGGGTTTGAAAGTTAACGGTTAGATTGTGAGTTATGAATTTTTGAATTCGCAGCTGTTTTTGATGTTGAATTTCCAGATTTGATGTTGTATTGTGATTCTAGTGCCTTTGTTGTGTTGTTAAGGGCTAGATATCATTTGGCACATGTTTTATTGTGAATCTCCAGCTCTGATTTTGGTGATTAGTAGATTGTAGACCTTTTGGGTCTCGTGGTTTTTACCTCTTCACGTTGAAGGGGGTTTTCCACGTAATTCTTGGTGTTCTTGTGTTGTTTTTGTTGTTTTTGATCCATTTACTGGTTGGTTTTATTTTTTAATGTTGATATATTATGCTCCTATTGATATTTAGCAAATTGGGGAGGTTATAAGTTGTTTCCGCTGTGCATAAACTAGCTAAATTGACTAAGGTTGAATAGCTAGTTGTTTGGTTATTTTTGTGGTACCTCCCATCAACTATTTCTAATGCTTGTGTGCGAGTGATGTGCGAGGTGGTGTGCGTGTGTGCTCGTGCGACTGTGCAAGAGTGTAGTGTGAAGTGAGTGCTCATGAGGTGTTTGTGAGAATGCCCGAGAAAATATTGTGCATGTGAGCCTTCATTGTGGCTGAGTGCTTATTTCAGCTTTAAGACTCAACTTCTACACCAAATTCATTTGTCATAGCTCCTAAATTGGACTTAATGGTAAACATAAAGGTTCTAGTCCTATCTCTCGGCATTCCAATGGATCAAGAATCACTGGAATCAGAGGTCTATAACTCAAGAAATCAACAATCTACCAAAATGTGGCAAAAAAGGAAAACCCTAAAAACCCTAATGTAGTGCTCACAAAGAAGCTCCCGTTTCATGGCATTGCACACAGAACTAGCTAAAGGTTAAAACATAAGAATTAAAGAGCACTCAACGACCTTTCCAGAACATCAAAGAACACACCAATTGAACTAGCATAGAGGAAGTTATGCTCTAATGAAATTCATTAACCAAAACTGCCTAAACCCCATTCTAACCTAAAGAGCACATTTCGGTTTTTCCAAAATTCTCACTCACCATTCTAGCCCTTTTTAACTCTCTCCTTATCATTTAGTATCAAACACACATTTGCCTCATTTTAACAACAGTTTTTGTTCTTTTTAACCAATCAAGAACAACCAATTGCTTATCACATTAATGCACAAAATAGCATAAAACATCACACATTTGCATGAAAACACAAGACAAAAGCTAAGTGTTTTAACACATATAAGTTGGTATAAAACCAACTTATCAACTACCATTCAACAGTCAAACTCAAAAACCACAAAAGTAAATTAGAGTGCAAAAAATATGAAAGTAGAGTATTTGTCACACGTCTTGGGCAGAGAAATATAGCAAGTAATATGTGACTAGAGTCCAACAAAGATAGCACTTGATAGTGAAATTAGGAATTCACAAATTGGTGTCAAAGAGTTTTTCTTTTAATTTGGATCACAAGACAACACTTTTATTTCACCTTGAAACTCGAATTAATAATAATTGTTTTTATATCACTAATTGATTTTATTTTTATTTTTGATAGTAACTCCCTTTTTTTAAAGTCTTTTTTCAAGGCAAATCTCTCAAAAGTGCACAATGATCAAAATAAGCTCAATTTCAACCTTTAAACACCAACAAATAAAGAATTAAAGGGATAAACGAAAGTAGCCCATGAGTTCTACAAATAAAATTCAACCAAAGATCAAATTTTGCCCAACAAACACAATTACAAATTGCAAGAAACCAAAACAAAAGGAATTTTTTTATAATAAAAAATCTTGAACCTTGAGAATCAAAATTGAAAAAGAGATCAAAAGAGATTCACTCAAGAACAGAAAAAAAATAAAATTTACCTTTGGAAAACCCATATCTTTAATGTGTTCTATTACCACTTGATAGCAAAATCCACCTTTAAGAAATGTAAAATGTCAATTGATTTGCGTTGGCCCTTTTATGATTTTCCACATTCACAAAATGTAGCAAACAAAGTAAAATATATGTGTGAATTAAACAAGGAGCCAAACTCACTCCAAGCTAAAAACACAATTTGGATTAGTTTAACATAAGCAACCTTGAGCTAAACTAGATTCGATGTTCTCAAACTAAGAACAAAAAGATTGATTAAGAGTTTTAGACTTAACCTATCTTAGGGTGGAATTCCTAGGGCTCAAACTAAACATCTAGGGGATTCTCTAAACAGAAACTCAAACTAAGTTTAATGTTGAAGGGATTTGAATTGCTCTTCACAACTCATGGGTTTTGGAAAAAGTAAATACTTTTCCTAAAAATAATTCTCACGAATTCTTACTTCAAAATCAAATCTATCTTATTGAAATTCGTAGCTCAAGAGCCTTTAAATAGTTACAAATAGTTTAAGGAAACAAACCTAACAAGGAACTAGTTTCCTACTTGGATTCTAACTCTACTAACTTCCTAAAATAAACCTAACATATGTTTTGGATCATACAACACCTTTAGTTATGTGAAACAACTCTAAAGAACATGTCAATGATTATGCAAGATCAATTAATTATGTTTTATTCCAAAATTAAAAACCAATCAAATGAAAACAAAAACAACAAAATTAGAAACTCTAAACCAAATGCCAGAGTTGCGACTTATGTATCTTTGCATTGCAATGTGGAGCTCTTAATCACCAGTGTCATGACATGCACAATTGCTCGTTGTGACGTATAAAATATCTATGTCCTCGTCAATTATTGTCATAGTATGATAGCAAATCGCAAGGGTGCTGGATTTATAAGTTGTTCATGATGTTCAAGCCATATGTATATGATGAATTATATGTTTGATGGCATGTGATATCATTCAAAACAAGTTTCAAGTTGATCCCATGGACGTCCGAGACTCCAAGAAGGGATAACAAAGTAAAACTTGACAAAAGGCGTCGAAAATCTGATATTGAGAGATTCTGCCACAGTTTAGTAGTTTGCTCATATCTCTATCATCTTATCTTGGCATTGAGTGATTCAAACAGCAATAAAGTGTTAAGATCTAGGGCTAGAACTTTTATGTTTTGAGTTTTTCTAAATTCTATAAGGAGCATAGTGAAAAGTTTGCATGTACATCACAACGTACAAAATATCCACGTTGCTACATGGACAATGTCAAAATTTTAAATATTTTCATTTTTAGGGTTTTCATGTTTTAATTTTTTTATGATTTTCTTAAGTTGTTCCTTAGAATTAGGGTAATATATTCGCTTTTAATCTTGCTCCAATATGACCTAGTGGCAATCCTAGTTTGCGACAGAGAACAAGATAGCAACCGAGCATATATTTGTTCGCTAAGGCCCAATTATTGTGTAATTTTAACCTAGTTTGGAAGGATTTTTAATCTTTCTTAATGTTTAAGTTAGAGTTTAATTTGTGAGCCTATATAAAGGCCATTTATGCATGTAATAGAATAGGGAGTTGAATTTTGACAAAATTAAAAATAAAAAGTTATTTTTCGTTTGTGAGTATGAATACATGAGGAGGTTTTTCTTCCTTCATATGAGTTGTATTCCTGAGGAGAGAATTAAACTTGTTTAACTTTCTTGTTTATTATTTGTGAGGAACATATAATTAATCGATTTTCAAGCCAATCTACAGAGATATATTAAATCTGTATCGCCTTTTGATTATCGAAAGGTATTGTTTTCTTTATTCTACAAAAAACGCATCAAACATCGTGAGAAGCGTGGCAAGATGGTTGATTGGCTTGAAACGATATCGCCATGCCTCTCATATGGTTTGATGCGTTGGTTGTAGAATAAACAAAACAGGACATTTCGATAATCAAAACGCAATGTAAATTCAATTTATCTCTGTATATTGGCTTGAACATGGATTAATATATCTGTAGATTGGCTTGAAAACCAATTAATTGTATGTTCCTCACAAACAATTAACAAGAAAGCCAAACAAGTTTATTTCCCTCCTTAGGAATACAACTCATATGTAAGAAGAAAACCCTCTTCAGGGATTCAAACTCATGAAAGAAAAACAACTATTTGTTTTCAATTTTCTCAAAATTCAACTCCCTATTCTATTATATGCATAAATGGCCTTTATATAGTCTCACAAATAAAACACTATCTTACACATTAAGAAAGATTAAAAACCCTACCAAATTAGGTTAAAATTACACAATACTTAGGCCTTAACAACTAATGAACAACTTAACAAAAATACAAAATAATTAAAACACAAAAACCCTAAAAACGAAAACATTTAAAATTCCGACGTTGTCCACATTGCAACATGGATACTTTGCACATAATGATGTGTGAATTCTCAACCAAATTTCACCATGATCTTGGCAGAATTTAGAAACATTCAAAGCATGCAATTGTACCCTGGATCTTAACTTTCCAATGCCACTTGAATCACTCAATTCCAAGCTAAGATAAGAGAGATATGAGAAAAATACTAAACTATAGAAGAATCTCTCAACATCATATTTTTTATGCCTCTTGTTGAGTTTCACTTTGTTATTCCTCCTTGGAGTCTCGGATCTCGATCAACTTGAGAATTGTTTTACATGATATCCCATTCCTCCAAACATAGGATTCATTATATACAAATGCCTTGAACATCACGAACAATTTGTAAATCAAGCACCCTCGCAATTTGCTATCATTCCTTCCCATCTCAAAAAGATTTAACCTCGAATCTTGTTTGTGGATACAGGATAGTTTGATCAAAAATTTCTTTTCATATTTTCTTTTTTCAAACATATTATCACAATAGCTTTTTCTATACAAATCATCACTTAATTCTTTTTCTTTCTTTTAAAATTGTACAATAATATCAATTAAATTACAATTGCTTAAAGTAATAAAAGAAATTAAATTTTCATGACATTGCTCTTCAAGTACATCATATGCCTACTCCACCATGATTGATTGAACCTCCTCCAAAGAAACTTCCATCTCCATAGGTGGTTTGACCTCTTTCGAAGAAATCTTAATGTTCATGTCATTTCCTTTAGTTTCTTAAACAACAGTAATGTTATCATCAACAATAATATTTCAAACCAATCAACGATCTTGCCACGCTTCACACGATGTTTGATGTGTTGGTTACGGAATAAACAAAATAGGACCTTTCGATAATTAAAAGGTAATTTAGATTCAATCTATCTCTATAGATTCGCTTGAAAACCGATTAAGTGTATTCTCCTTAGAAACAGTTAATAAGAAATCAAACAAGTTACATGAACAGAATTTTTCCAAAAAAAGCTTGTTTTACTCTCTAAACTTGGTTCCTCATGAAGTGTTAAGACTATAAGGTTTCAAGGTTTCAATTTTTATGACCTTGGGTCAATTCCATGCTCACGAACCTTATGTTTTTCATTAAGAACTCCTCGAATCAAAATGTTGAGAGCTTATTTGGTCTTCTTAGTCCTCAATTGCACCATCAAACCACCAAATCCATGTAATGGATCACATCCTCCACGAAAATCGCTTATGACCACAGATGGTCCACCATCATTCAAATCCAACAAAGATTAAACCACTAATCTAAATTAATAAATTTTCCTAAGTGGATTTAACTTTAACCATATTAAGAAACTAATAATTAATCATTGTTAAGAAAAGGTTAATCAATGATTTTTAGAGCTAAAATAAACTTAAATCACAAGTTAACTCACCCTGCAAGGTTTGCTAACCATGTGAAATGCAAAATCCTAAAAATGATAAAAAAACCCTAATTAATCTCTAGCATCACAGTGTGGGTTACAATCATTGCGACATTAGTGAGCATTGAGCTCCAACATCGCAAAAAAAAAACTTTCATTTGATTCTATCAACTTTTTCTCGCTAGAAACAAAGTTCTCTCCTCTGTCTTACAGACTAACCCAAATACTATTATTGCTACTAACTCGCCACCACCAAAAATCAAAACTAAACCCTAGATCCGGCGGCAACTCCTACAATTCTCTGTAGGAAAATTACAGATCCAACTCACATAGCCCCAAAAGAATACCAATTTGTATCTACAACAACTTTGGAATAAATCCAAATACAATCAACCATAGTGGCCATTTAGCCATTACCACCACCACAAAACACCCTTCTTTAAAAGCAAACACCACCAGATCCACAAAATGCTAAACCTTTTGCCTCAATCCTTACCCCAAAATCATATGCTAAAATAGCCCTCAAAACAGCAGGAAAATTTAAGGGGAAACCAGCGATATTCTTCATAGCTGAAGAAGAAGTCATCCTTACAGAAGCCTTAAAACTTGCACTCGTGGCTAAGTTTTCTAATGGCCGACCATCCATGATAAACTTGAGAAATGAATTAACCACTACTAGATTCAAGAGATCCTGTCATTTGGGATTTTTAGATTACAAACATGTAAAGATCAACTTCAATTTGGAGAAAAACTTCCAAAGATTATGGCTAAGAAAAACATGGAATTTTCAATGTTTCCTAGCAAGGATCTTCAAATGGACTTCAACCTGCAAATGGAGTCATCCACCACCCGATATAGTTTAATTTCCCATTGCTGCCATTAAACATGTTTAACAAAAGATCTACTTTCTCCATAGAACACCTAATTGGTAAAACGCTCAAGTTAGACCTTCCCTCTACAAATGCGACATAGATCATCTACCCTAATGTATCAAGAGTTTGTATTGAGGTTGATATCCTATAAGAGATTCCTAGTAGGGTCTGGATAAGTAGGGGAGAATGGGGGTTCTGGCAGGAGATCGTCCCTAAAGACATGCCCAATATTGTAATCACTCTTATAGGATAAGCCATGGAAAAATTGAATGCAAGAAAGGAAACATTGAAGAAGCAGAGGTTCCCCATCAAATTGAGACTCAACAAGCCAAACAATGTGCTCCAAAAGAAATCAACAAGAAAAGGGGGATTTTGCTTCAAGAAAAGGAAGGTTATCTAGGTGGACAACCTGTAAAATAACACAAAAACAAAAACAAAGAAGCAGAACTAAGATGGAAAAAGATCACCGAAAAGGGAGAATCTTCAAAAGCAAACAGAGAAACTCAAACTCAAAAAAGGTAGGCATAAGAAGTAGAGTTTAAAATTAATGAGAACCACCACACAAATTCATGAAAATAGGGCCCAAATTTGACTACTTCATTCATTGTCCCTTCAACACAAGCACAAAAAAATCCATTATTATAGAAAAACAAATGGAAACACAAAAGGATATAATTTCCATTATTGGAAAGGAATCAATTTTGAAGGCCAAGGGATAGGTAGTGCAAACAAGAAAATACTCTGGGGAAACTAGGATTGAAACTTAAGACAACCCCAAATAGAGAAGCCCTTACATACAGCTAAGTCTTTCCAAACTTCTAGTAAAAGTCAGTCATAAAATTTAGGTAATCTAATCATGAATTTTTTTATGCATGATCACAAAAAATAGAAATAGAATCAGAAGATGAGGAACAACTGGAGATACTAGCAATTGAATGGAAGCAATTAAGTGAAAGTGACACAAACAAGGACATAATACAAAATAACAAGAAGGTAAAGGGTCCTAAGACCTAAGCAGACAAATCCAAAAGATAAGCTAAGTTTCCTTCTTCAAGAGTTCTTAGAAATAAGAATACATTTGTGTCTTACAATATTAGAAGTACTAATGAACATAAGATAAGCCTACTAGTAATCTCTGAACCTTTAGCAAGAAAAAATGAAATAAAAGAAATTAAAGAAAAACTAAGATTTGACCAATGTCTATACAACAATGAAAATACCCTATGGATTTTATATAATAATCCTTTGCAGCTAACTATAGTAGATGAAAATAGTTAATAATTATCACTTGAAGTTTTCTATCCTCTATTCACAGAAATTGGAATTATATCTAATGTTAATGGAAAATGCACACTAAGAGAAAGAAAAGAACTGGGGGAGTCTTTATCTAAGATAGGTCTTAAAAATAATCCTTCGTTTCTTTGGGGAGACCGGAATTTCATAATGAGAAAAGAAAAAAAAGGGGGATATCCTTTTAGATTTAAAGAAGATGCAGAACTTATAGACTTTATTAGAATGGAGAGCCTAATAGAAGTAAATTACTCACGATCAAAATTCACATGGTGCAACGATAGGGAAGAAAAGGGTAGAATTTAGAAAATGCTAGATAGACTGCTAATCAATGAGAAAATAGTTAGGGGGCGATTGGTTCAAATTCTTCAATGGCAATCACAATGAGTTTGATTGAGGAGTCAATAGCAATGGGAATTATGATTGCATTGTTAATGTTTGGTTCAAATTCTATAATAGGTATTGTTGTGATTGATGTTGTTTGGTTCAAATCAACAATAGTAATAGGAATCAGTCAAAATTTTCATTTTACCCTAATCAGAATTCGCATCTTTATTATTATTATTAGTATTATTACTATTAATAATTAATAATAATATCATTACTATTATTAATTAATAATAATAATAGCCAGAGGGGGAAGTGGGCTGTAACTTATTGTTTCATGGTAAAATAAGTATATCAGCTGGAAACCAGAACTGTCAGACGAAAAGGAGATATTTATCTCCGTAGATCTGGTGTAAATAACGCCACGTACTTATTTTCTGTATTTAGATCTTGCAGATATGCTAACTTGCAGGGTGAATTTGAGCTTGAACTTGGTGCCTGTGGTTTACCAACACGGATTCGAAGCCGTATTGAGATTGAAAGGTGAAAAGGATCGTGTTGAGGGTACCAGATTTGATCTGGTATGGTAACAAGTAAAAGTATGAAATTCACACTGTGACTTACCAGATCCGCAAAATCTCTGTCCAGAAACCATGAAACACCAGGTTAGATCTCATGGATCCCGACGGTAATGTGCCAACCGGAGGGATTTTTACAACTGATTTGTTACACATCTTTACTTTCTGTTTATTATTTTCTTGGTTAAATTATCTGCTTTTAATTTACTTGTTTCAATATGAATTCTATTTTTAATCGTTTTTCAAGAGGATCTTCTAGTTCCTCATCAAACTCTATTTCTTCAAACAACCTCCTTCTTAAAGAAGAAATAAATCTTGAAAATATTGAGCAATCAATTGACAATTGGAAAATTCCAAAGAAACCATCAAATGAAGTTTACAAAGATAAATGGAATTTGGTATCAGACTATACTGTTAAAATGGTAGAACAAGCTGTTAATATAAATAATGATTACGAAAACATTAGATTATTGTCTAGAAATAAAATTGAAAAACACCGTAAAAAATATAATTATTTGCATTTTGGATTAGTTCAAGTTGCTGCAAAACCTCTAAATATAGAAGGTTTAGATATATCTTTACTTCTTTGTCTTAGAGATTGCAGATTTCTGAATTTTGATGATTCCTTGCTTGGCATGATTGAAACTAGCCTATGTGAAGGAGCTATTTATTTTGACTGTTTTCCAAATTTTACTGTTTCTTTACAAGATAGAAACATACTTGATGCTTTAAATTTAAATGTTAAAGTTGCAAATTTTAAAGCAAAAACTGGAACACTTCCTGTTACAATCTTGTTTAGAATTCAATACAAAGCCATGAATTCAGCCTTCAATACGGGAGCAGTAAGTGCTTCTAAAAAAGGCAAAACGGTTATGTTCCAAACAGATTTAGCCAAGTCTAGGTTATCTATTCCCAGAAACATAAAATGGAGTCAGGTAACCTTGCCCGAAAATTGGTTTTTGCCAGAAGCAAACCCACCAATACCAGTCCAAAATACAGCGGTATCAAGTATTAAACAATTTCATTGTGGTGGTGTCCAGATCACGTTTGATAGGAGCCAAAGTCTTAGGATCACAGGAAACATTAATAGTCAAAGTTCTAGAAGGTCTTTTGAAGCCCAATCTTCTAGACAACCAGCAAGAGCTTCAACATCTTCTGTTGATACACGTATTCATGGTTTAGATAATTCATCTAGGATACCACAAGCTAGATATACAGTAGAATCTCAAACAGATTCCCCAGAACAAAGTGAGAGCAATAGCCTTCCTAGATCACCTACGTGTTCTACTATGACAGATAATGTAGGAGAATTAAGGACGATCAAACATGATTTTACATTAGACAAAGAAATACTTAGAAAAGAATTTTACATTAGAGAAAACCAAGAAAAAAGAAAATGGTTTTTTGAAAACTATAAAAACGAAAATAAAAAAGAAATACAAGAAAAATATTATGATTTCTTGAAAATAAATGAGTTACATTTTGCATTTTTTGTATGGTTTGAACATTATGCAACTAACAATTGTATAGATTATCCTTTTTCAAATGAAAAGAGATCTGTGTTACAAAGACTTGGCAGGTTATTGATGGTGAGACAGTAAGGTCAGAACTTCCGCCATCTTTTTCATTCACTACTTCATACAAGTCAGTAGAAATCAAGGCAATTCCTTTTAAACAAAAGGAAGCAAAAGATACAGGTCCAGTAAGTGCAAGAGATATCCAGAGCATTTACGAACAAAACAACTACACTAACAAATATCTTCAAGCTATTGGAGAACATCTCCTTACCAAGCCTATCCAAACTATATCTACATCTTCACATGTGTCAAATACTTTTCCAAATAAACCTCTTTTCAAACCACAAGAAATACCCTCCAAGATAGCTAACCAGTTAGCAAATAAACCTCTAACCGAGTTAGAAAAAGAATAGCAAAAATTGAAGAAACCTTTACTACCCCAAAATCGAAGCAAAAATCAAGTGATCCTGCTTCAGCATCTGCTTCGGTAAATCAAGCTATGTGTGTCTTGGACAAAAGAGAAATTTCTGAAGATGATCAATCGCAATTAGAATCTCCAGTGGCAGAGATTGCTAAACTGAGATATTGAAGTTCACATGGTGACAAACAACTGTCAAACTGGAAAAGGCCTCAGAAGTTGTACTATCCCAGGGCAACATATCCAGACATGGTGTTAGAAGAAAGACCCAACATTCTCAAAAATAGCTACAATGCCAATAATATCTATGAGTGGAACATAGATGGACAGACGGAGTACAGTATGATGACTATTCTCCAATAAATGACAATGGTGGCCACATTATATAGAACATCTGAGGCTTGTACAGACCAATTGGCAGCACATATTTTAGTTGCCGATTTTACAGGGCAATTAAAAGGATGGTGGGATGAACATCTCACTGAAGATGACAGACAAAGCATTATGCACTCAGTTAAAACTGATGATCAAGGAGAACCAATCCTTCAAGACGGTGATACTATTTCTGATGCTGTATCTACTTTGATATTTACTATTGCCAAAACTTTTATTGGTGATCCAGGTATTTTCAGAGACAGATCATAAGAATTATTGAACAATTTGAAGTGCAAAAACTTATCGGATTTCCGATGGTATAAAGATACATTTTTCACCAGAATATATGCCAGACCTGATGGTAATCAAGCTTATTGGAAGGAGAAATTTCTTGATGGACTTCCAAAGTCTCTAATGGATATGGTTCAAGAAGAACTCAGAAACACATATAATGGAGTGGTTCCATATGACCATATTACATATGGACAGCTGACAACACAAATTCAACAGGTTGCCTTGCGAATCTGCACGCAAGATAAAATGCTACGGCAACTGGCAAATGACAGGGCATAAAGGAGAAAGGATCTTGGTTCTTTCTGCGAACAGTTTGGACTTCCCAATTGTAGTCAAACCCAGAAACCTAAACATCATAAACACATATCCAAACCCATATATGCCAAACATTTCCACAAAAGAAGACTTCTATATAGACAACCAAAACCTTTACCACAACCAATCAATCCACAACCTAAACCATACCAACCTCCAAGACTAGCCTTGCCCAACATCATTTGTCACAAATGCCATAAACCAGGACATATAGCAAAATATTGTCGTCTTAGAAGAACAATTCAGAATTTGGAGATAGATGACAATATTCTGAATCAAATATCAAATCTTCTTACTGAAACAGAGGATGAGGAATCAGGATATAGCGAGGAGAATCATATCAACCAGATGGAAGATGATGATATTAACAGTTCTTCTTCCAGCGAGGATTCACATCCAAAAGGCCCAATTATTAATGTTCTAACCAAAGAACTGGATTTGCTTTTATAAATGATTGATAATCTGGAAGATCCAAAACAGAAAAAATCCTATCTCAGCCAGTTCAAAAAAGCAGCTTGCGATCAACCATCTACTTCAAAGTTCAGAAATGACCATCCTGCAAAACCACCCAAAGGTACTCAATACCTATAATCTTACAAATATCTTGAACAAATTTCTCCAAAAATCCTCCAAATAGATAACAGTACAAGACTTAGAAACTGAAGTTGTAAAACTCAAGATGGAAGTCAGAGAAATCAAAGCTCGGCAGGAGCTTGGTCAATTGGTTTTGCAAAACCTGACAGAACAGCTAGCACAAATAGATAAGGGAAAAAAAAGGAGGAAGAAGTAGAAGTTGAACAATTCCTCAAACCATTAAACTCTGAAACTCCAAAAATTCTGTCTGCTATCACTTTTAGGATACATGATGTTCGGATTAAATTGGTGGTACAAAATAATTTTGTATTAGAAACAGCAGCACTATGGGATACAGGAGCTGATCTTAGCTGCATTGATGAAGGAATCATTCCGTCAAAATTCTTTGAGAAAACTAAAGAAGGACTTCGTTCAGCAAACGGATCTAAGATTAACATATCCTATAAGCTTACTGATGTTGAGGTAAAGTTTTCTTCAGCAGCTGTTAAGGTATCATTCCTACTGGCTAAAAATCTTACTCATCCAGTTATTTTGGGTACGGATTTTATTATACAATTGAAGCCTTATATGACAACATTCGAGGGAATTTCGCCACAAAATCTGGGAAAAAATGTTCTTCTTCCTTTTACCAGGCCTCCAGTACACAAGGAGCTGAATCCTTTGTCTAACAAGATCAAACAGATTAATTTCTTGAAGGAAGAAATTGAGTATAAAAGGATCGAGGCACAATTAGCTCAACCACTGATTCAGAATAGAATCAAGGTATTGCAAGATAAAATTGAGAAGCAAGTTTGTGCTGAGATACCAACTGCTTTTTGGAAAAGAAAGCAACATACTGTTTATCTTCCCTACGAAAAGGATTTTAAGTAGATAGACATCCCAACAAAAGCTAGATCAATTCAGATGAATCAAGATCTTTTGGAACACTATAAGACAGAAATTAATGATCTTCTGAAAAAACATATTATCAGGCCTAGTCAATCTCCATGGAGCTGCCCGGCATTCTATGTGAACAAAAGTTTAGAAATCGAAAGAGGAGTGCCAAGACTGGTAATAAACTACAAAGCCCTAAACGAAGCTCTTCAATGGATCAGGTATCCAATTCTAAATAAAAGAGATCTTTTGCAAAGGCTTAATACAACAAAGGTATTCCCTAAATTTGACATGAAATCTGGATTTTGGCAAATTCAGATTAATCCAGCTGACAGGTACAAAATAGCTTTTACAGTACCATTTGGACAGTATGAATGGAACGTCATGCCTTTTGGCTTAAAAAACGCTCCACCAGAATTTCAAAGGATTATGAATGACATTTTTAATCCTTACTCAAGTTTTACTATTGTTTACATAGATGATGTCTTAGTTTTTTCTAACAACATAGATCAACATTTTAAACATCTTAACATCTTCTTACAAGTTGTTAAAGAAAATGTTCTAGTTGTATCAAAAATGAAGATTAGTCTATTCCAGACTAGGATTCGGTTTTTAGGACATTATATCCACCTAGGAACAATTATTCCTATAGAAAGATCTATTCAGTTTGCAGATAGATTCCCTGACCAGATTCTAGAAAAACAGCAATTACAAAGGTTTTTAGGATGTTTGAACTATATAGCTGATTTTGTTCCTGAATTAGCTAATATTATTAAACTGTTGCATGACAGGTTGAAGAAATCACCCAAACCATGGCGGTAAGAAGGGTGAAAGCCCAAGTCAAGGCTCTGCCTTGCTTTATTCTGCCAAACCCAAGTCTTCCAAAGATCATTGAAACTGATGCATCTGATCTGGGTTATGGCGGGATACTTAAACAAGTACAAGACAACAAAGAAAGAATTGTTGCCTTTACTTCTAAACATTGAATAGTGCTCAGCAAAACTATTCCACAATCAAAAAGAAAATGTTAGCTATTGTTTTGTGTATCTCAAAATTTCAATCCGATCTGCTTAACCAGAAATTTCTTGTTAGAGTAGATTGTAAATCTGCAAAAGATGTTTTGAAAAAAGATGTTAAAAATCTTGCTTCTAAACAAATTTTTGCAAGACGGCAAGTTATTTTATCTATTTTTTGATTTTGATATTGTTTATATTAAAGGAGAAACAAATTCTTTGCCTGACTTCTTGACTCGTGAATTTTTGCAGGGTAGGTAATATGCCGCCAAGAAAGAAGAAAGAAGAAGAACCACCCCCAATGCCTAAACGCATTGTCCAAACTCTCTAAACCAAACAAATTGAAGCCTCATCTTCAAAACAAACCTCTGCACAAACATCAGCTGGCAAACAGCCCAAAGATTATGATTTGAGCCCAATCCAATTAGAAACCATAAAAACAAAAACCTCAAAATTACCTATTTCAATCATTAAACCAAAAATTTGGGCCGAAATGGTAGAAGAAGATAAAAAGGCCGAGTTGGAGACTATCCAAAAATCGGCTGCATCGGCTGGGTTTCAACTTCTGAAATCTCCTCGAACATCAGTAGTGGCTTCAAGACTTACTAATTTCAAAACCTCCCAAACTTCAGTAGTGGTTGCAAACCATACTAATTACTCAAACGTGGTGGCATCCAGCTCCACAAAACAAATTTCTACTTAAACAAATGTTTTCAGAAAAACTTCTACAGATCATAAATATTTCAAAAATCAAAATTTTGTTTTGATCTGCCAAACAGAACTAGATATTTTTATCAAAGACCAACCAGGTTGCAGAGAAAATATTGCCAAAATTTACCAATTTTATTCCCCCAACACCAAATATAACCCAACAGTTCTATGAATTTATCCTTTTAGATACTGGGTCTATTACACTCAAGCAATACATTGATCAAAAGGATAGGAGTTTGATAATGCATTCAACTGCACAAATCCTAAAAATCCTAAGACCTTCTGATTGGGGAACTAACCTTAGTACTCCCAAAACTTTTTCCCAAGCCTTCTTACCCCCAGGATTTACATATTGGGATTATAAACAGGCATGGTTCAATGATTTTTCTATACATAATAAGGCAAATAAACACTCTTGGTTCTTTTATTTTAAGAGATGAACTAAGTACAATTTTCCAATTTGGTTTGTCCAATGGTGGAACTGCTACCTAATCAACAAATCTTACCAGCAGATGTTCAGCTGGGTTTACAGATTTTTTCAGACAAATTCACAACCACAGAAGTGTATATACCCGTATTATTACACTTCTATTCATTATTTTCTTTATCTTGGATTTATGCTTGGAAATTTGAATTTGCTAAGCAGGAAGCTAAAATCCCTCCACAATTGATCCGTCAAGGATATACAAAATGGTGGAAGGAATTTGATATTGGATGCATCCATCCTAAGCAGATTGACGCATGGTTCCAGAAAATCCACAATACCTACCTGCGGCAGATCCAAATATATACCAGTTTTTACAACAAAAATCGCTTACTGCTTCAAAATTGGCATTTATTTCAAACAAAGAAGATTATGTTCAAAAGCTCGAGAACCTGTTAGCCCAATTCAAACAGGTTAAACAAGATGAGCCTGGTCCTTCCAACACTAGCCCAAAACAAATAAGCCCGACAGACGAAGAGGACTTGTCATTTGACGAAGATCAAAATGAAGATGACTTTTATGGTATATTTTCTCAAATACCATAAAAGGAAGACTTTGACTGTAATAGTGTAGTCAAACTAAAATAATAATAATTATAATAATATTATTAATAATAAAATAAATCCGAAAATCTGATATAAATAGCCATACTCTCAGCAAACAAGACTCAGACTTTGAAGACCAAAGCATAGAAATTTTCTCTCTTCTCTCCCGTAGCAAACTTTCTCACATTTTCTCTCTTATTCCTTTCTTTCATTCTTATCTTTTTCATCTTCTTCTTCTCTTATTTTCATCTTTTCTTGAATAATTTCCTAAGCTTGGAATACCTTTGCTTGGATCCCTTGCTTAAGAACTTATTGGAGTTTGATTAAGCACCAAACTTGTGTAAGGACCTTAATCTAATGAACTTGTTGTAATTTATTTTATGTATTTCATTATGAATTTTAATTTCATATCTTGTGTTCATATTTTGATCTAACTTTCTAACTTCTAATTTTTAATTTATGTTATTTACTTTTATGTTATTTATTTTCTGTCATTTAATTTATGCAATCTAACTGATCTAATTCAGTGGCAGTCCATCTGCGACCCACTTTCCTTTCTTCAATTTTTATTTTAATTTCCTCCCTCGGGGCTTAACTCTCCGATCTTGGTCTCAAAGCCAAGAGCGGAGAGTTAAGCCCCCAGGGAGGAAATTAAAATAAAAATTGCAGAAAGGAAAGTGGGTCGCAAACGGACTGCCACTGAATTAGATCAGTTAGATTGCATAAATTAAATGACAGAAAATAAAGAACATAAAAGTAAAGAACATAAATTAAAAATTAGAAGTTAGAAAGTTAGATAAAAATATGAACACAAGATATGAAATTAAAATTCATAATGAAATACATAAAATAAATTACAACAAGTTCATTAGATTAAGGCCCTTACACAAGTTTGGTCATTAATCAAACTCCAATAAGTTCTTAAGCAAGGGATCCAAGCAAAGGTATTCCAAGCTTAGGAAATTATTCAAGAAAAGATGAAAATAAGAGAAGAAAAAAATGAAAAAGATAAGAAGGAAAGAAATGAATAAGAGAGAAAATGTGAGAAAGTTTGCTACGGGAGAGAAGAGAGAAAATTTCTATGCATGGGTCTCCAACGTCTGAGTCTTGTTTGCTGAGAGTATGGGTATTTATAGCATATTTTTGGAATTTTTTTTTTTTAATGTTTTTTTAGTTTGACTACACTATTACAGTCAAAGTCTTCCTTTTAAGGTATTTGAGAAAATATACCATAACAGTCGTCTTCATTTTGATCTTTGTCAAATGACAAGTCCTCTTCGTCTGTCGGGCTTGTTTATTTTGGGCCAGTGTTGGAAGGACCAGGCTAATCTTGTTTAACCTGTTTGAATTGGGCTAACAGGTTCTCGAGCTGTTGAACATAGTCTTCTTTGTTTGAAATAGATGCCAATTTTGAAGCAGTAAGCGATTTTTGTTGTAAAAATTGGCATATATTTGGATCTGCTGCAGGTAGGTATTGTGGATTTTTCTGGAACCATGCGTCAATTTGCTTAGGATGGATGCATCCAATATCAAATTCCTTCCACGATTTTGTATATCCTTGACGGATCAATTGTGGAGAGATTTTAGCTTTCTCCTTAGCAAATTCAAATTTCCAAGCATAAATCCAAGATAAAGAAAAGATTGAATAGAAGTGTAATAATACGGGTATGTACACTTCTGTGGTTGTGAATTTGTCTGAAAAAATTTGTACACCCAGCTGAACATCTGCTGGTAAGATTTGTTGATTAGGTCCAAAGCAGTTCCACCATTGGACAAACCAAATTGGAAAATTGTACTTAGTTCCTCTCTTAAAATAAAAGAACCAAGAGTGTTTATTTGCGTTATTCTGTATAGAAAAAGCATTGAACCATGCCTGTTTATAATCCCAATATGTAAATCCTGGGGATGAGAAGGCTTGGGAAAAATTTTTGGTAGTACTAAGATTAGTTCCCCAATCAGAAGGTCTTAGGATTTTTAGGATTTGTGCAGTTGAATGCGTTATCAATCTCCTATCCTTCTGATCAATGTATTGCTTGAGTGCAATAGACCCAGTATCTACAAGGATAAATTCATAGAACTGTTGGGTTATATTTGGTGTTGGGGGAATAAAATTGGTAAATTTTGGCAATATTTTCTCTGCAACCTGGTTGGGGTCGTTGATAAAAATATCTGGTTCTGTTTGGTAGATCAAAACAAAAATTTGATTTTTGAAATATTTATGATCTGTAGAAGTTTTTCTGAAAACATTTGTTTGAGTAGAAATTTGTTTTGTGGAGCTGGATGCTACCACGTTTGAGTAATTAGTAGGGTTTGCAACCACTACTGAAGTTTGAGAGGTTTTGAAATTAGTAGGTCTTGAAGCCAGTACTGATGTTTTAGGAGATTTCAGAATTTGAAACCCAGCCGATGCAGCCCATTTTTGGATAGTCTCCAACTCGGCCTTTTCATCTTCTTCTAACATTTCGGCCCAAATTTTTGGTTTAATGATTGAAATGGGTAATTTTGAGGTTTCTGTTTTTATGGTTTCTAATTGGATTGGGCTCAAAGCATAATCTTTGGGCTGTTTGCCTGCTGATGTTTGTGCAGAGGTTTGTTTTGAAGATGAGGCTTCAATTTGTTTGGTTTGGAGAGTTTTGACAATGCGTTTAGGCATTGGGGGTGGTTCTTCTTCTTTCTTCTTTCTTGGTGGCATATTACCTACGCTGCAAAAATTCACGAGTCAAGAAGTCAGGCAAAGAATTTGTTTCTCCGTTAATATAATCAATATCAAAATCAAAAACATATAAAATAGCTTGCCATCTTGCAAAAATTTGTTCAGAAGCAAGATTTTTAACATCTTTTTTCAAAACATCTTTTGCAGATTTACAATCTACTCTAACAAGAAATTTCTGGTTAAGCAGATGGGACTGAAATTTTGAGATACACAAAACAATAGCTAACATTTCCTTTTTGATTGTGGAATAGTTTTGTTGAGCACTATTTCAATGTTTAGAAGTAAAGGAAACAATTCTTTTTTTGTTGTCTTGTACTTGTTTAAGTATCCCGCCATAACCCAGATCAGATGCATCAGTTTCAATGATCTTTGGAAGACTTGTGTTTGGCAGAATCAAGCAAGGCAAGCCTTGACTTGGTCTTTCACCATTCTTACCACCTCTGTATGGACATCAGTCCATGGTGGGGGTGATTTCTTCAACCTGTCATGCAACGGTTTAATAATATTAGCTAATTCAGGAATAAAATCAGCTATATAGTTCAAACATCCTAAAAACCTTTGTAATTGCTATTTTTCTAGAATCTGGTCAGGGAACTTATCTGCAAACTGAATAGATCTTTCTATAGGAATAATTGTTCCTAGGTGGATATAATGTCCTAAAAACCGAATCCTAGTCTGGAATAGACTAATCTTCTTTTTTGATACAACTAGACCATTTTGTTTAACAACTTGTAAAAAGATGTTAAGATGTTTAAAATGTTGATCTATGTTGTTAGAAAAAACTAAGACATCATCTATGTAAACAATAGTAAAACTTGAGTAAGGATTAAAAATGTCATTCATAATCCTCTAAAATTCTGATGGAGCATTTTTTAAGCCAAAAGGAATGACGTTCCATTCATAGTGTCCAAATGGTACTGTAAAAGCTATTTTGTATCTGTCAGTTGGATTAATCTGAATTTGCCAAAATCCAGATTTCATGTCAAATTTAAAGAATACCTTTGCTGTATTATGCTTTTGGAAAAGATCTCTTTTATTTGGAATTCGATACCTGATCCATTGAAGAGCTTTGTTTAGGGCTTTGTAGTTTATTACCAGTCTTGGCACTCTTCTTTCGATTTCTGAACTTTTATTCACATAGAATGCCGGGCAACTCCATGGAGATTGACTAGGCCTAATAATATGTTTTTTCAGAAGATCATTAATTTCTGTCTTACAGTGTTCCAGAAGATCTTGATTCATCTGAATCGGTCTAGCTTTTGTTGGGATGTCACCTCCTTAAAATACTTTTCGTAGGGAAGATAAACAGTATGTTGCTTTCTTTTCCAAAAAGTAGTTGGTATCTCAGCACAAACTTGCTTCTCAATTTTATCTTGCAATACCTTGATTCTGTTCTGAATCAGTGGTTAAGCTAATTGTGCATCGATCCTTTTATACTCAATTTCTTCCTTCAAGAAATTAATCTGTTTGATCTTGTTAGACAAAGGATTCTGATACGAATGGAGTAGCTTTTGAGTTCTAATCCACACGTTTTCCACACCCTTTGGATCGTTGTTTCTTAACAATCCACGAACAAGTAACAAGCAACACAATGCGGAATGAAACAAAGAAACAAAACAAGATATTGAACGAGAAGGAATGGAAGAAATCAACCAAACCCCAACGTTAACACAAAAAGATTCAGTCCAACTAATGCAAATCAAAAGTTAAACTTTCTCAGTTCGGCGTGTTCTATAAATCTAGAACGGGTAAGCTCAATCTAAAGCTCCTCACTTAAGGTTTTCGCGGGTCTTATGATTGTTCAACTAAACTTAGAAGAACTCTCACGTTTTCTCTCAACTTATCACAGCTGGAAGAAGGTTTTTAGCAAAGCTAAACTTTTATCAAATTTCATCTTCTTAAAAACGTTAATGTGAGTGCCTTTATATAGGCTACAAAAGCAAAACCCTAATGTTGATTTAGGAAACTAAAACTTAAAAGAATAACTTTCCTAAATTTACTTTCCTAATTATCATGTAAGATAATTGGACAAGTAAGTTTCCTAAAAACCGAAACTAAAGCCCAATTAATTAATGTTAATGGACTTTAATTATTACAACTTAAATAAACCCAATTAAAACATTAAAAGTGGCGTGAACAATTAATGAAGCCCAATACGCCATTACTTGGTCTTCAATGTAGTCCATGGATTCGCGACTGTAATTTGCCAGAATCACGTCACTCATCTTGGTAGGCACTTTTGACTATGCTAACTTCCGAATCTCATAAACTATAAAATAGAAAGGTTGTAGCCCTATCTCTTATCGTTCCAGGGCTTCTTGAATCACGTAATTCGGAGTTATATCGAGTGAGATATGTGAATTATACCAAAACGTGACAGAAACCTTCAGGATGAATAATTGACTTAAACACCATGGACATGGACACGGGCTCATTCCCATCATTCCCTCCCTCCTCGAAAGGATTCGTCCTCGAATCTTGAAATTGAGCTCCTGGATCAAACACCAATATTACGAACTCCACAAGAATCAAGTTGAGTTGGAATGACTCAAATCTCGGCCAACAATGCATTATATTCTGCAAGATCAAAACAAGTGTATAAGATAAACTTTCTTTGGCAGAATATTTATGTATGCATGAAGCATACAAACACGATATTGTTAAAGAAAATTCATAACAATTATGCAAATAAACATCATGTATTAAATGCAACAAGTTATTCTGATTTGCATCATGAAACAATATTAATACTTCATGTAAAAACGAATTTAGTAATTTTGTCAATATGGAAGTATTTAAGATAAACTTAGTAGTATCTTGCATAGATACACCAGTACTAGCATAGAAAACAATTGTATTATTAACATGTATTGTAAGAAAATAACTTAAACATATATGAATGTATCTAAAAGGATTATCCAAAGATACATAAGAATATTCATAGCAACTAAACAGATATGCATCTCGGATAGAATGTAAATCACAAAATCGTTGGAAATAATTTTCAAACATGTGAAAGTTATCAATTATAAAAATACAATTCCTTAGATTAAACACAGAATGTAAACAATCTAATAAATAGATGTTAACACCATACTTTACCTTTTGAAATTGAAAAGAACTTAAGAATGTAGATAACTTACCAGACAAGTGTTGAACTACTTGATTACCTCTTGGAATTTGATGATTTTGGCTACGGAACGGATTGACAATGACTAGTACAAACTCACTAACCAAAAATTCAAAGGAAAAATCATTCCAATAAGTATAATCAATATATTTAACACCTTTATACACAAGGAATTGATTAATCTCGAAATGATAAACATTAAGATCAAAATATAATTCATGTATTAGATAAGCAGCATAACATGTTAAGAAACTATACATAAACTCATTCAATACAAAATAGTTAGATTTCATAATTGAAGAATTATGTGAAAGAATTTGCTTACTAAAACACAAACCATCAGACTTTAATTCACATGGTAAAAATTTTCGAACTAATGTTTCAAAGGTAGGTTAAAGACATTGAAATTGATTCAAAACAGGATTTAAACTTTGAAAATCAATATGAATGACGTTATCAATGTTCTTGTCATATAAACCATTGAAATCAATAAAAAAGCTTTCATACTTACCTAACTTGCCTTGCTTACCTTGTGGAAAATAACCTAAGGCAGATTGGACTCCTTCCAATTGATAATGAGTTGTTTGCAACTCCATTAGATATCTAGGAACTCCATAAAACTGCAAAACAAAAGAACTAGGCAGCAAACAATACAAATCGTGATCAATAGAATTCATAAGTACAAGATGTTGTTGTTTAGCACTCAATGAACTCTCATGCTCACTCTTTCTATTACACTTATTTCGCTCACAGCCTATGCTAACTAAGTCACTCTTTTGACTTTCTTTTTCATTTTTTTCTTTCAATTCTTTTTTCCTCTTTTGTTTTTCTCTCATTTCAGCACAAGATTTAGCAATTAGTGCTTGATCTTCAGAAATTTCACAAGGCGTTGAAGCTCGGAGATTAAACTTCGTAACATCCTTCATGAGTGAATAACAATTTTTGATATCATTATAAGCACCATTGTAATCAAGCTGCCACGGTTATCCCAAGAAAAGACATGATGTTTTCATAGGACATATATTACATAGTACCTCATCTTTGTACCTTCCAATTGAGAGTGCAACCTTGACTTGCATTGACACCCATACTTCACCACAATTATCATTCCATTGCAGCAAGTAAGGATTTGGATGTGGAGTGGTTTGTAAATTCAACCTTTCTACCATGAGCTCATTAGCAAAGTTAGAGCTTTTCCCACTGTCAATCACTATAGCACACACTGTACTTTGAACATTGCACCTGGTATGAAACACCTTTTCACATGATGTAGAAGTGGTTTTAAACTCCTCCATTTGTACCTGCAAGTTAGTAAAAACAAGAAGAAAAACAAATGTAATCCTCACAGGTTCTCACTATATGGTGAGTAAATGCTCTCCTGTCTAGTGTAAAGGCTTTTCTCGTGTATACTCTATCTAATCTCTCAACAATGTTTCTCTCTGACTAATTGAAACTTACCGTTCAACAATTTATATAACAAATCTCAACCAATTAGTTCAACAAGTCAATTCACACAAGTTAAACCAAAGAAGTTTTAAAAGAAACACGTCACAAGAGTATTTGAAAGATCACGTATGGGGTATAACTTGGTTTATTTCAGAAAACTACGAAATTAGTAACTAGGCAAGAAAGCAAGATGAATGACTTTGATTTCACCCAAGCAAGATATGTCACGTCCAATATTGATGATCTTCAAGCACAACTCAAGAACACTTAGTACTTACAAACAGAAAATAAAATAAAGTCAAGTCCGAAGATATTATATATATATTTTTTTTGACTTGACCGTTTTTTTTTCTCTGCCGACTTTCGGACTCTAGTTTCGGAAGACTGCCTGAGTTTCGGACGGCCGAAACATAAATTCCTGGGGCGACGACTTTTCTGTTGAGTTTCGGACGCTAGTTTCAGACGCCTGTCTTAGTTTCGGACAGCCGAAACTGTCGCGCGACTGGGTAAAAAATTTCTAATTTTTTGACGAAAATTTTCAAACACTTTTTGGAAACAAAAACCGTAGAATGCTTTTGACGTGCAACTCAACAACGACAACACAAGGAATTCTGCACTATGAAAACAATCCAAAAGTGCAGAATTTAGACACCAAAAGAAACACCAAAAGGACAGCAAGAGAACCACACATGAAGATATCTCAAAACACAAAACGCAACAACAAGAACAAGATGTTTTCGGGCAGAATTCAACAAAGATGTTGCATGCGAATTTTGACGAAATTTAAAGGCTGAACTAAGACGAAATAAGACAGCAATAAAGACACAAAAGAGCAACAAGAAAAACGCAAGAACAGCAGCAGATTTTGACGCAAAACTGCAGCACAAAGAAGCACAAAAATTCAGCAAGAAACGAAACGGATTAACCTGATTTTGGAAACAACCTTTTCTCTGATACCACTTGATACGAATGGAGTAGCTTTTGAGTTCTAATCCACACGTTTTCCACACCTTTTGGATCGTTGTTTCTCAATAATCCACGAACAAGTAGCAAGAAACATAATGCGGAATGAAACAAAGAAACAAAACAAGATATTGAACGGGAAGGAATGGAAGAAATCAACCAAACCCCAACGTTAACACAAAAATATTCAGTCCAACTAATGTAAATCAAAAGTTAAACTTCCTCAGTTCGGCGTGTTCTATAAATCTAGAACGGGTAAGCTCAACCTAAAGCTCCTCACTTAAGGTTTTCGCGGGTCTTATGATTGTTCAACTAAACTTAGAAGAACTCTCACGTTTTCTCTCAACTTATCACAGCTGGAAGAAGGTTTTTAGCAAAGCTAAACTTTTATCAAATTTCATCTTCTTAAAAACGTTAATGTGAGTGCCTTTATGTAGGCTACAAAAGCAAAACCCTAATGTTGATTTAGGAAACTAAAACTTAAAAGAATAACTTTCCTAAATTTACTTTCCTAATTATCATGTAAGATAATTGGACAAGTAAGTTTCCTAAAAACCGAAACTAAAGCCCAATTAATTAATGTTAATGGACTTTAATTATTACAACTTAAATAAACCCAATTAAAAAATTAAAAGTGGCCTGAACAATTAATGAAGCCCAATACGCCATTACTTGGTCTTCAATGTAGTCCATGGATTCGCGACGGTAATTTGCCAGAATCACGTCACTCATCTTGGTAGGCACTTTTGACGATGCTAACTTCCGAATCTCATAAAATATAAAACATAAAAGTTGTAGCCCTATCTCTTATCGTTCCAGGGCTTCTTGAATCCCGTAATTCGGAGTTATATCGAGTGAGATATGTGAAATATAC
Source organism: Ophiorrhiza pumila (assembly GCA_016586305.1). Lineage (NCBI taxonomy): Eukaryota > Viridiplantae > Streptophyta > Magnoliopsida > Gentianales > Rubiaceae > Ophiorrhiza > Ophiorrhiza pumila. The sequence goes on from BLIW01000011.1 coordinate 20,716,253, forward strand.
CAAAACGTGACAGAAACTTTCAGGATGAATAATTGACTTAAACACCATGGACATGGACACGGGCTCATTCTCATCAGATTCAGTTCCTTGTGTACTGGAGGCCTAGTAAAAGGAAGAAGAACATTTTTTCCCAGATTTTGTGGTAAAATTCCCTCGAATGTTGTCATATAAGGCATCAATTGTATAATAAAATCCGTACCCAAAATAACTGGATGAGTAAGATTTTTAACCAATAGGAATGATACCTTAACGGCTGTTGAAGAAAACTTTACTTCAACATCAGTAAGCTTATAGGAAATGTTAAGCTTAGATCCGTTTGCTGAACGAAGTCCTTCTTTAGTTTTCTCAAAGAATTTTGACGGAATGATTCCTTCATCAATGCAGCTAAGATCAGCTCCTGTATCCCATAGTGCTGCTGTTTCTAATACAAAATTATTTTGTACCACCAATTTAATCCGAACATCATGTCTCCTAAAAGTGATAGCAGACCGAATTTTTGGAGTTTCAGAGTTTAATGGTGCGAGGAATTGTTCAACTTCTACTTCTTCCTCCTTGGCTTTTCCCTTATCTATTTGTGCTAGCTGTTCTGTCAGGTTTTGCAAAACCAATTGATCAAGCTCCTGCCGAGCTTTGATTTCTCTGACTTCTATCTTGAGTTTTACAACTTCAGTTTCTAAGTCTTGTACTGTTATCTGTTTGGAGGATTTTTGGGGAAATTTGTTCAAGATATTTGTAAGATTATAGGTATTGAGTACCTTTGGGTAATTTGTAGGATGGTCACTTCTGAATTTAGAAGTAGATGGTTGATAGCTTGCTGCATTTTTGAACTGGCTGAGATAGTATTTTTTCTGTTATGGATCTTCCAGATTAACAATCATTTCTAAAAGCAAATCATGTTCTTTGGTTAGAACATTAATAATTGGGCCTTCTGGATGTAAATCCTCGCTGGAAGAAGAACTGTTAATATCATCATCTTCCATCTGGTTGATATGATTGTCCTCGCTATATCCTGATTCCTCATCCTCTGTTTCAGCAAGAAGATTTGATATTTGATTTAGAATATTGTCATCTATCTCCAAATTCTGAATTCTTCTTGTAAGACGGCAATATTTTGCTATATGTCCTGGTTTATGGCATTTGTGACAAATGATGTTGGACAAGGCTAGTCTTGGAGGTTGGTATGGTTTAGGTTGTGGATTGATTGATTGTGGTAAAGGTTTTGGTTGTCTATATGGAAGTCTTCTTTTGGGGAAATGTTTGGCATATCTGGGTTTGGATATGTGTTTATGATGTTTAGGTTTATGGGTTTGACTACAGCTGGGAAGTCCAAACTGTTCGAAGAAAGAACCAAGATCCTTTCTCCTTTGTGCCCTGTCCTTTGCCAGTTGCCGTAGCATTTTATCCTGCCTGCAGATTCGCAAGGCAACCTGTTGAATTTGTGTTGTCAGCTGTCCATATGTAATCTGTTCATATGGAACCACTCCATTATATATGTTTCTGAGTTCTTCTTGAACCATATCCCTTAGAGACTTTGGAAGTCCGTCAAGAAATTTCTCCTTCCAATAAGCTTGATTACCATCAGGTCTGGCATATATTCTGGTGAAAAATGTATCTTTATACCATCGGAAATCCGATAAGGTTTTGCACTTCAAATTGTTCAATAATTCTGATGATCTGCCTCTGAAAATACCTGGATCACCAATAAAAGTTTTGGCAATAGTAAATATCAAAGTAGATACAGCATCAGAAATAGTATCATCGTCTTGAAGGATTGGTTCTCCTTGATCATCAGTTTTAACTGAGTGCATAATGCTTTGTCTATCATCTTCAGTGAGATGTTCATCCCACCATCCTTTTAATTGCCCTGTAAAACCGGCAACTAAAATATATGCTGCCAATTGGTCTGTACAAGCCTAAGATGTTCTATATGATGTTGCCACCATTGTCATTTGTTGGAGAATAGTCATCATACTATACTCCGTCTGTCCATCTATGTTCCACTAACAGATATTATTGGCATTGTAGCTATTTTGGAGAATGTTGGGTCTTTCTTCTAACACCATGTCTGGATATGTTGCCCTGGGATAGTACAACTTCTGAGGCCTTTTCCAGTTTGACAGTTGTTTGTCACCATGTGAACTTCGATATCTCAGTTTAGCAATCTCTGCTACTGGAGATTCTGATTGCGATTGATCATATTCAGACATTTCTCTTTTGTCCAAGACACACATAGCTTGATTTACCGAAACAGATGCTGAAGCAGGATCACTTGATTTTTGCTTTGATTTTGGGGTAGTAAAGGTTTCTTCAATTTTTGCTATTCTTTTTTCTAACTCGGTTAGAGGTCTATTTGCTAACTGGTTAGCTATCTTGGAGGGTATTTCATGTGGTTTGAAAAGAGGTTTATTTGGGAAAGTATTTGACACATGTGAAGATGTAGATATAGTTTGGATAGGCTTCGTAAGGAGATGTTCTCCAATAGCTTGAAGATATTTGTTAGTATAGTTGTTTTGTTCGTAAATGCTCTGGATATCTCTTGCACTTACTGGAACTGTATCTTTTGCTTCCTTTTGTTTAAAAGGAATTGCCTTGATTTCTACTGACTTGTATGAAGTAGTGAATGATAATGATGGCGGAAGTTCTGACCTTACTGTCTCACCATCAATAACCTGCCAAGTCTTTGTAACACAGATCTCTTTTTCGTTTGAAAAAGGATAATCTATACAATTGTTAGTTGCAATTGTTCAAACCATGCAAAAAATGCTAAATGTAACTCATTTATTTTCAAGAAATCATAATATTTTTCTTGTATTTCTTTTTTATTTTCGTTTTTATAGTTTTCAAAAAACCATTTTCTTTTTCTTGGTTTTCTCTACTATAAAATTCTTTTCTGAGTATTTCTTTGTCTAATGTAAAATTATGTTTAAGCATCCTTAAATCTCCTACATTATCTGTCATAGTAGAATACGTAGGTCATCTAGGAAGGCTATTGCTCTTACTTTGTTCTGGTGAATCTGTTTGAGATTCTACTGTATATCTAACTTGTGGTATCCTAGATGAATTATCTAAACCATGAATACGTGTATCAACAGAAGATGTTGAAGCTCTTGCTGGTTGTCTAGAAGATTGGGCTTCAAAAGACCTTCTAGAACTTTGACTATTAATGTTTTCTGTGATCCTAAGACTCTGGGTCCTATCAAACGTGATCTGGACACCTCCACTAGGAAATTGTTTAATACTTGATACCGCTGTATTTTTGACTGGTACTGGTGGGTTTGCTTCTGGCAAAAACCAATTTTCGGGCAAGGTTACCTGACTCCATTTTATGTTTCTGGGAATAGATAACCTAGACTTGGCTAAATCTGTTTGGAACATAACTGTTTCGCCTTTTTTAGAAGCACTTACCGCTCCCGTGTTAAATGCTGAATTCATGGCTTTGTATTGAATTCTAAACAAGATTGTAACAGGAAGTGTTCCAGTTTTTGCTTTAAAGTTTGCAACTTTAACATTTAAAGTTAAAGCATCAAGTATGTTTCTATATTGTAAAGAAACAGTAAAATTTGGAAAACAGTCAAAATAAACAGGTCACATAGGCTAGTTTCAATCATGCCAAGCAAGGAATCATCAAAATTCAGAAATCTGCAATCTCTAAGACAAAGAAGTAAAGATGTATCTAAACATTCTCTATTTAGAGGTTTTGCAGCAACTTGAACTAATCCAAAATAAAATTAATTATATTTTTGACGGTGTTTTTCAATTGTCTTTCTAGACAACAATCTAATGTTTTCGTAATCATTATTTTGATTAACAGCTTGTTCTACCGTTTTAACAGTATAGTCTGATACCAAATTCCATTTATCTTTGTAAACTTCATTTGATGGTTTCTTTGGAATTTTCCAATTGTCAATTGATTGCTCAATATTTTCAAGATTTATTTCTTCTTTAAGAAGGACGTTGTTTGAAGAAATAGAGTTTGATGAGGAACTAGAAGATCCTCTTGAAAAATGATTAAAAATAGAATTCATATTGAAACAAGTAAGTTAAAAGCAGATAATTTAACCAAGAAAATAATAAACAGAAAGTAAAGACGTTAAACAAATCAGTTGTAAAAATTCCTCCAGTTGGCACATCACCGTCGGGATCCATGAGATCTAACCTGGTGTTTCATGGTTTCTGGACAGAGATTTTGCGGATCTGGTAAGTCACAGTGTGAATTTCATACTTTTACTTGTTACCATACCAGATCAGATCTGGTACCCTCAACACGATCCTTTTCATCTTTCAATCTCAATACGGTTTCGGATCCGTGTTGGTAAACCACAGGCACCAAGTTTAAGCTCAAATTCACCCTGCAAGTTAGCAGATCTGCAAGATCTAAATACAGAAAATAACTACGTGGCGTTGTTTACACCAGATCTACGGAGATAAATATCTCCTTTTCTTCTGACAGTTATTGTTTCTAGCCGATATACTTATTTTACCATGAAACAGTAAGTTACAGCCCACTTGCCCCTCTGTCTCTGATACCAAGAGCAGAGAGTTAAGCCCCGAGGGAGGAAATTAAAATAAAAATTGCAGAAAGGAAAGTGGGTCGCTGACGGACTGCCACTGAATTAGATCAGTTAGATTGCATAAATTAAATGATAGAAAATAAAGAACATAAATTAAAAATTAGAAGTTAGAAAGTTAGATAAAAATATGAACACAAGATATGAAATAAAAATTCATAATGAAATACATAAAATAAATTACAGCAAGTTCATTAGATTAAGGTCCTTAAACAAGTTTGGTCCTTAATCAAACTCCAATAAGTTCTTAAGCAAGGGATCCAAGCAAAGGTATTCCAAGCTTAGGAAATTATTCAAGAAAAGATGAAAATAAGAGAAGAAGAAGTTGAAAAAGATAAGAAGGAAAGAAAGGAATAAGAGAGAAAATGTGAGAAAGTTTGATACGGGAGAGAAGAGAGAAAATTTCTATGCTTTGGTCTCCAAAGTCTGAGTCTTGTTTGCTGAGAGTATGGGAATTTATAGCAGATTTTCAGATTTATTTATTTATTTTATTTTTTATTTTTTATTTTTTATTTTTTTTTAGTTTGACTACACTATTACAGTCAAAGTCTTCCATTTATGGTATTTGAGAAAATATACCATAACAGTCGTCTTCATTTTGATCTTCGTTAAATGACAAGTCCTCTTCGTCCGTCCGGCTTGTTTGTTTTGGGCCAGTGTTGGAAGGACCAGGCTCATCATGTTTAACCTGTTTGAATTGGGCTAATAGGTTCTCGAGCTGTTGAACAAAGTCTTCTTTGTTTGAAATAGATGCCAATTTTCAAGCAGTAAGCGATTTTTGTTGTAAAAATTGGCATATATTTGGATCTGCTGCAGGTAGGTATTGTGGATTTTTCTGAAACCATGCATCAATCTGTTTAGGATGGATGCATCCAATATCAAATTCCTTCCACCATTTTGTATATCCTTGACGGATCAATTGTGGAGGGATTTTAGCTTCCTGCTTAGCAAATTCAAATTTCCAAGCATAAATCAAAGATAAAGAAAAGATTGAATAGAAGTGTAATAATACGGGTATATACACTTATGTGCTTGTGAATTTGTCTGAAAAAATCTGTAAACACAGCTGAACATCTGCTGGTAAGATTTGTTGATTAGGTCCAAAGCAGTTCCACCATTGGACAAACCAAATTGGAAAATTGTACTTAGTTCCTCTCTTAAAATAAAAGAACCAAGAGTGTTTATTTGCCTTATTCTGTGTAGAAAAAGCATTGAACCATGCCTGTTTATAATCCCAATATGTAAATCGTGGGGGTGAGAAGGCTTGGGAAAAAGTTTTGGGAGTACTAAGGTTAGTTCCCCAATCAGAAGTTCTTAGGATTTTTAGGATTTGTGCAGTTGAATGCGTTATCAAACTCCTATCCTTTTGATCAATGCATTACTTGAGTGCAATAGACCAGTATCTACTAGGATAAATTCATAGAATTGTTGGGTTATATTTGGTGTTGGGGAATAAAATTGGTAAATTTTGGCAATATTTTCTCTGCAACCTGGTTGGGGTCGTTGTTAAAAATATCTGGTTCTGTTTGGCAGATCAAAACAAAATTTTGTTTTTTGAAATATTTATGATCTGTAGATGTTTTTCTGAAAACATTTGTTTGAGTAGAAATTTGCTTTGTGGGATGCCACTATGTTTGAGTAATTATTAGGGTTTGCAACCACTACTGAAGTTTGAGAGGTTTTGAAATTAGTAGGACTTCAAGCCACGACTGATGTTTGAGGAGATTTCAAAAGTTGAAACCAAGCCGATGCAGCCCATTTTTGGATAGTCTCCAACTCGGCCTTTTCATCTTCTTCTACCATTTCGGTCCAAATTTTTGGTTTAATGATTGAAATGGGTAATTTTGAGGTTTCTGTTTTTATGGTTTCTAATTGGATTGGGCTCAAAGCATAATCTTTGGGTTGTTTGCCCGCTGATGTTTGTGCAGAGGTTTGTTTTGAAGATGAGGCTTCAATTTGTTTGGTTTGGAGAGTTTGGACAATGCGTTTAGGCATTGGGGGTGGTTCTTCTTCTTTCTTCTTTCTTGGCGGCATATTACCTACCCTGCAAAAATTCACGAGTCAAGAAGTCAGGCAAAGAATTTGTTTCTCCTTTAATATAATCAATATCAAAATCAAAAACAGATAAAATAGCTTGTCATCTTGCAAATATTTGTTTAGAAGCAAGATTTTTAACATCTTTTTTCAAAACATCTTTTGCAGATTTACAATCTACTCTAACAAGAAATTTCTAGTTAAGCAGATCGGACAGAAATTTTGAGATACACAAAACAATAGCTAACATTTCCTTTTTGATTGTGGAATAGTTTTGCTGAGCACTATTCCAATGTTTAGAAGTAAAGGCAACAATTCTTTCTTTGTTCTCTTGTACTTGTTTAAGTATCCTGCCTGATAGCAATCCATCCATATCCTTGGTGCCAAAACCGAGCTTACATGATCCTTTGAAGAATCTTCATGGACCAATGACAAGATCAAGAAGCAAAAGGATGAAAGAAGCTTTGCACACTTTTTTGACATCACACATTGAAGATTTGGAGGCCGAGACTTGTAATCCATCTCAACATGGAGTTCTTTGGCATGTTTCTTCAATAATCATTCATGATGAAGTTTCTAGAAGTTCTACATTGGAGCTTAAGGAAATTCCACCTAGAAGAAATATTCCATGGCCGAGAGTTGAAGTCCGAAGGCAAGGCGTGTACTTGGGCTTTCATATGGATCACGCCCTTAAGTAATTTTAGGGTTTTACTTTGTTGTTAATTAATTAAGTCCAAAACACTTAATGCGGGATTTAATTAAGTCATTAATAAGTTGCTTGGCCCAATTATCTTACATGATAATGGCAAGTATAAGTTTAGGAAATAAAGGTAGCAAAAATGTGTTTTTCATCCCTTTAAAACCGTGTGACTAAATCCTTTTTGGAAAAGGATTAGTTAGTTAGTTAGTTAGTTAGCTAAGAAGTCAAGTTGTATTTTGCTACTACTAGGGTTTCTTGTATGACCGACTTTAATCCTCTATTTAAAGGGGGTCATTAACGTTTTTATTAAATAAGAAAGAGAAGAAGAATTTCAAGATTTTTAGCTTGCTAAAAATTGTGATTAACACTTTCTGTTGTCCAAGCCTTGGAGAATTATTTAATTATCCATTGTAGAAGCTTGCCTTTAGCGTAACCTATAGGTGACTTCACCATTGTTCTTTATTTAAAGAGCCGGCCAAATTAACTTGTTTAACTAATTGAATTTTCATAGGTTAAATTGAGTTCATTTGTATTAAAGCGTGGGGTTTTGATTTACTCAACAACTTTGCGTTTTGCCCTTGAATCTTCATCCGCGAGTTCTTGTTGTTTGAGTGTCTGGGAATAACCTTTGTGCAGCACGGTCCTACATTGTGGAGATCGAATTTGGTCCAGGAGCAAGAGCCTCGGCCAACCATTTGCATCAATTGGTATCAGAGAACAAGTTGTTGCCCAAAAATTTCCGGTTAATCCGTTTAGCTCTTCCGCAAAAAATTCTGTTTTTGTGCGTCTTTTTCTGCCATTTTATTGCTTCATATTCTGCAGTTCTTCGTGCATCTTTCTTGCTGCTATATTGTGTCCTTCTTGCTGTCCTATGTCGTGTTAGAATCACCCATTAATTTCGTCAAAATCGCATTCCAACTTGATCATCAAATTAATCTGCCCGAAATCACTCCTTCTGTGTTTTGCATTTTTTTGGTCATTTTGTATTGTTTCTTGTTGCGTTTTCTTGCTTTTTTTGTGTCTAAATTCTGCATTGTTTGTTCATCATCATAGTGTGGAATTCTTGAAGTTTTCCTTGCTGTTTTCACGTCAAAGCATTGCTAGGGTTTTTGTGTCAAACTAGGGTTTATCAACTAGGGTTTTCTTGGTCAAGTTATCATAAGTTGCTCATTACATATCCGTTTCTTGATCTTTCTTTTGTATTAGTTTCTTTATCTCATTCTTGATATAGTGTGTTTTCATCAAACTTTTATCACACTTGAAAAAGATAAGTTCTTGAACACTTTCTTGAACTTCTTGATTTTCTTGAAAATTCAAAAGTGTCCAAATTTGAATCTTGAGCCATCTTCTTGATCCTTGTTGAAAATCTTGAATATTTTGTGAAAGTGGCACATGCAAATTTGTTTTCCTTGGTGAGATATTAAAGTTTGAAAATTTTAAGGTTGTTAAGGTTAAGACAAAAACACAAAACATCCTTAAACCTTAATCCTAGGTTGTTGTCTTCAAACCTTAAACCTAAGTACTTTGTTCTAGGTTCTTGTCTTAAAACCTTAAACCTAGTATCATTTAAGGTTCTTGTCCGAACCTAGTCTCTTTGTTTTGTCCAAGGTTTGTGTCCAAACCTTAAACTTTTTTGTTTTGTACTAGAATCTTGTCCGAACAAAAAAAAAACAAAATAGTCACGGTAAAAAAAAAAGTGTGACCGATTAAAAAAAAAAGAAAATAAAAGAACAAAAAAATATATAAATTCGGACTTTAATTTTATTTATTTCTGTTATTTATTTTATTTTATTTTGAAGAACACATTGTTCTTAAGTTGTTGCTTGAAAACCACCTTGGATTAAAAGTGCCATAACTTTCTCAATACAACTCGGAATAAAGTGATTCAAATTGCGTTCTCTTCGTCTTTGAGTCTATTTTCGGAATTTCTTAGTTTCTGGTGGTAAATCTGTTATAACCCACACGTGTTTCTAAACCTCTTGTGACGTGAATTTCTTTGTTTAACTCTCTTGAATTTTCTTGTGAAAGTTTTGTGTGGAACTTGTTGATTGAGACTTGCTATTAAAATAATTGAACTTGGTGAGTGTTAATAATCCCAACACATTTATTACTTGAGAGTTTTAGCTAGGATAAACAAGAGAGAACACTACCTAAATAGAGTGGAGAGTACCTACTAACCTATAGTGAGGAAGCCGAGAGGTATATACATATATATTCTTGTGTTTTCTTTACTAACTTGCAGGTACAAATGGAGGAATCAAAAAGTGATAAACCTATATCACAAGCCGAGTAAAAGTTTGCTAATGAAGTACTCTTTGGTATGTTGCAAAAGATCAATCTCCGACTTGATAATTTGGAGTCATCAACTAAAAGCTCCACATTGAGGAAGCTTAAGTTTGAAGAACATGATGAATCCGATGATGATAATGATGAGGGAGAGGAGTACACGAGCTCTTCTAAGGGTGAAAAGTCTAAAATTTCCATTGAATCTGTTAAACTCACCATCTCTACCTTTCAGGGTAAATCAGATCCCGAAGCTTTCTTTGATTGGGTTCGAAAGTTAGAACACTTCTTTGAAGGTAATGATGTCCCCGAGAAAAAGCAATACCGACTTGCTTTTATGCACCTTAAAGATTATGTTAGTCTTTGGTGGGATGAAGTTGTTCGAACTAGACGACAAGATGTTGAAAGGCCAGTCAAGACTTGGAATCAAATGAAGGCAATCATGAGGAAGAAATATGTTCCTTCACATTATAATAGAGAGCTCAATCGAAAGTTACATACCCTTGTGGAAGGTAGCCGAACAGTTGAAGATTACTACCATGAGATGGAGGCATTGATGATAAAAGCCAATATTCATGAAGACCCCGACACAACTATTGAGAGATTCCTTAGAGGTATGAATTCCGAATTGGCTTATCAAGTTGATCTTCAAAGTTACATTGATCTTAATGAACTTGTTCACAAAGCTATCAAAATTGAGAAGCATATGAAAGGTAAAGGGCGAAATTTCCAACAACCATTGCTGCCTTGGAGGAGAGATCAAAAGCCAAATTACACACCTCCACCAAAGCCTAAAGTTTTCACCCCAAACCAGCCTTCAAACACTTCAAATAATGCTCCCAAAACAGTCCGCCAATTTGCTGAATCTTCAACAAAAACAACGCCCAAACCGAATGAAAGATTGAGGGACATTAGATGTTATAAGTGTCAAGGTTATGGACATTATCAAAACGACTGCCCAACCAAAAAATTGATGATAATTCGTGATAATAGAGAGGTTGAAAGTGATGAAGAATGTGCCGACATGCCACCACTTGAAGAGAAGTACCAAAGTGAGGAAGATAGTGAAGATCTTACTACATATGATGTTGGTGAATTCTCTTTACTTACTCGCCGAGTCTTGAGTGCACAACCACTAATTGAAGATGATTTGTCTCAAAGAGAAAACATATTTCACACTCGTTGCATGGTTCAAGGTAAGATTTGTAGTGTGATTGTTGATAGTGGTAGTTGTACAAATGTGGCAAGTACATTATTTGTTAAGAAGCTAAACTTGACTTGCATGAAACATCCAAATCCATATAAGCTTCAATGGCTTAATAACACTGCCGAGAGTAAAGTGACTAAACAAGTTAAATTTTCTATAACCATTGGAAAGTATGTTGATGATATTGTGTGTGATGTTGTACCAATGGAAGATAGTCATATATTACTTGGTCGTCCATGGCAATTTGATAGAGATGTTACATATCATGCAAAGAAGAATTATTATTCTTTTGATTATCATGGCCGAAAGTACAACCTTAGGGCTTTGAGTCCAAGCCAAGCTTTTGAAGATCAATTAAGGATTGTACAATCTTGCCGTGAGATGGAAGCAAAGGAGAAGCAAAAACAAGAAGATAAAAAGAATGTAACTAGTGTAGGCCAAAGCATTGATTCTAAATCTTGTAATAGCCGAAATAGTGTTTCTTCTAAATCTTGTTATTTTGCTTCTAAGATAGATATTAAGAGAGCAATACTAGATAGGCAATCATTGTATTTGATGATCCGCAAGGATTTTGTACTTATTGTTGATAGTGATCACCTTGCTTTTTTGCCTAGTGTTGTTTTATCTCTTTTGTAGGAATTCAGTGACTTGTTTCCCGAGGACTTACCAATAGGGTTGCCACCTATTCGAGGTATTGAACATCAAATTGATTTCATACCTGGAGCGCAAATCCCAAATCGTCCAGCATATAGAGCAAATCCTGAGGAAACAAAGGCGATTCAACGTCAAGTGGATGAACTCCTTGACAAAGGTATTGTGCATGAATCTCTAAGTCCTTGTTCTATTCCTGTGATTTTAGTACCTAAAAAGGATGAATCTTGGAGAATGTGTGTTGATTGTCATGCCATAAACAAAATCACAATTAAGTATAGACATCCATTTCCTAGATTAGATGATATGCTTGAAGAATTGTATGGTTCGTGTATTTTAACCAAGATTGATTTAAAAAGTGGCTACTATCAAATTAGAATGAAAGAAGGTGATGAATGGAAAACAGCCTTTAAAACAAAGTATGGTTTATATGAATGGTTAGTCATGCCTTTTGGTCTAACTAATGCACCTAGTACTTTTATGAGGCTAATGAATCACGTATTTAGGTCTTTCATTGGTAAATTTGTTGTGGTCTATTTTGATGACATCCTTATCTATAGCAAATCACTTGATGAGCATGTTCAACATTTAACACAAGTGTTTGTTGTATTACTTGAGAACCGATTGTATGCTAACCTTAAAAAGTGTTCTTTTTGCATGGAATCAATTATCTTTTTGGGTTATGTTGTTAGTTCTCAAGGTATTTCTGTTGATGAGTCAAACGTCAAGGCTATAGAGGAGTGGCCGAGACCTAAAAATGCTAGTGAAGTTAGGAGTTTTCATGGATTAGCAAGTTTTTATAGAAGGTTTGTTAAAGACTTTAGTTCTATAGCTGCACCTTTGAATGAACTTGTTAAAAAGAACATTACTTTTGTATGGAAAGAAGAGCATGAAAACGCCTTCACTAAGTTAAAATATATGTTGACTCACGCCCTTTACTTGCATTGCCTAATTTTCATAAAGCTTTTGAGATACACTGTGATGCCTCCGGGATTGGTATTGGTGCTCTTTTGATGCAGGAATCAAGACCCGTAGCTTACTTTAGTGAAAAGCTTAATGGGGCAGCTTTAAAGTATGCAACTTATGACAAGGAGTTGTATGCTTTGGTAAGGTCATTACAGGTTTGGCAACATTACTTATGGCCTAACGAGTTTATAATTCATTCTGATCATGAAAGCCTTAAATTCTTGAAAACTCAAGGTAAATTGAATAAGATGCATGCTAAATGGTTAGAATTTATTGAAACTTTTCCATATGTGATTAAGTATAAATCTGGTAAAGAAAAAATTGTAGCTGATGCATTATCTAGGCGTTATTCATTATTCACCTATATGTATGCTAAGTTACTTGGATTTGAATTGATAAAAGATTTGTACAAAGATGATCATGATTTCAATGCCGCCTATAATGATTGTGTTTCAAAGCCGAATGGTGACTACTACTTGCATGATGGTTTCTTGTTTCGGAAGGATAAATTGTGCATACCCCTTTGTTCCATTCGTGAATTACTTATTAAGGAAACCTATGGGGGAGGGTTAATGGGGCATTTTGGTATTGCTAAAACACTTACTATTTTGAATGAACACTTTTATTGGCCTAACATGATTAAAGATGTGAAAAGTGTTTGTGATAAATGTATTGTGTGTAAAGAAGCCAAATCGAAAAAATTGCCTCATGGATTATATACACCTTTGCCTGTTCCTAGTCATCCTTGGATTGATATTTCTATGGATTTTGTTCTTGGATTGCCTAGATCACGCAATGGTAACGATAGCATATTTGTAGTAGTGGATCAATTTAGTAAAATGGCACATTTTATTGCATGTTCCAAAACTAATGATGCTACACATATTGCTGATTTGTTCTTTAAGGAAATTGTTAGATTGCATGGTATTCCACAAAGTATTGTTAGTGATAGGGATGTTAAGTTCATGTCTCACTTTTGGCGTACTTTATGGAATAAGTTAGGCACTAAATTGTTGTTTTCTACTGTTGCACATCCACAAGCTGATGGACAAACTGAAGTAGTCAACCGCACTTTATCTACCTTACTTCGAGCCATCATCCAAAGAAACTTAAAGAATTGGGAAAGTTGTCTTCCACATATTGAGTTTGCATATAATAGAACTTTTCATAGTTCGACATCTTGTTCACCATTTGAGATTGTATATGGGTTGAATCCTTTGACTCCACTTGATATTTTGCCTTTGCCTATTAATGAGTTTGTTAATGTTGAAGGTAAACGGAAAGCTGAATTTATTAAAGGGTTACATGAAAGGGTTCGAAATACAATTGAAAGAAGAAATGAACAATATTCTCAGCAAGCCAATAAAGGAAGGAAGAGAGTGATTTTCGAACCAGGGGATTGGGTTTGGATTCACTTGAGGAAGGAAAGGTTTCCTGACAAGAGGAAATCTAAACTTCATCCAAGAGGAGATGGTCATTTTCTTGTTTTGGAAAGGATAGGAGATAATGCTTACAAAATCGAGCTTCCAAGTGAGTATGGCAATGTTTCATCTACATTCAATGTTTCTGATTTATCTTTGTTTGATGTAGGTGATTCGAGGCCGAATCTTTTCGAGGAGGGAGGGAATGATAGCAATCCATCCACATCCTTGGTGCCAAAACTGAGCTTACATGATCCTTTGAAGAATCTTGATGGACCAATGACAAGATCAATGAGCAAAAGGATGAAAGAAGCTTTGCACACTTTGTTGTCATTACACTTTGAAGATTTGGAGGCCGAGACTTGTAATCCATCTCAACATGGAGTTCTTTGGCATGTTTCTTCAATAATCATTCATGATGAAGTTTCTAGAAGTTCTACATTGGAGCTTAAGGATATTCCACCTTGAAGAAATATTCCATGGCCGAGAGTTGAAGTCCAAAGACAAGGAGTGTACTTGGGCTTTCATATGGATCACGACCTTAAGTAATTTTAGGGTTTTAATTTGTTGTTAATTAATTAAGTCCAAAACACTTAATGTGGGCTTTAATTAATTCATTAATAAGTTGCTTGGCCCAATTATCTTACATGATAATGGCAAGTATAAGTTTCGAAAATAAAGGTAGCAAAAATGTGTTTTGCTTCCCTTTAAAACCGTGTGACTAAATCCTTTTTGGAAAAGGATTAGTTAGTTAGTTAGTTAGCTAAGAAGTCAAGTTGTATTTTGCTACTACTAGGGTTTCTTGTATGACCGACTTTAATCCTCTATTTAAAGGGGGTCATTAACATTTTTATTAAATAAGAAAGAGAAGAAGAATTTCGAGATTTTTAGCTTGCTAAAAATTGTGATTAACACTTTGTGTTGTCCAAGCCTTGGAGAATTATTTAATTGTCTATTGTAGAAGCTTTCCTTTAGCGTAACCTGTAGGTGACTTCACCATTGTTCTTTATTTAAAGGGCTGGCCAAATTAACTTGTTTAACTAATTGAATTTTCATAGGTTAAATTTAGTTCATTTGTATTAAAGCGTGGGGTTTTGATTTACTCAACAACTTTGCGTTTTGCCCTTGAATCTTCATCCGCGAGTTCTTGTTGTTTGAGTGTCTGGGAATAACCTTTGTGCAGCACGGTCCTACATTGTGGAGATCGAATTTGGTCCAGGAGCAAGAGCCTCGGCCAACCATTCGCATCACCGCCATAACCAAGATCAGATGCATCAGTTTCAATGATCTTTGGAAGACTTGGGTTTGGCAGAATCAAGCAAGGCAGAGCCTTGACTTGGGTTTTCACCCTTCTTACCGCCTCTGTATGGACATCAGTCCATGGTGGGGGTGATTTCTTCAACCTGTCATGCAATGGTTTAATAATATTAGCTAATTCAATAATAAAATCAGCTATATAGTTCAAACATCCTAAAAACCTTTATAATTGCTGTTTTTCTAGAATCTGGTCAGGGAACCTATCTGCAAACTGAATAGATCTTTCTATAGGAATAATTGTTCCTAGTTGGATATAATGTCCTAAAAACCGAATCCTAGTCTGGAATAGACTAATTTTCTTTTTTGATACAACTAGACCATTTTGTTTAACAACTTGTAAGAAGATGTTAAGATGTTTAAAATGTTGATCTATGTTGTTAGAAAAAACTAAGACATCATCTATGTAAACAATAGTAAAACTTGAGTAAGGATTAAAAATGTCATTCATAATCCTTTGAAATTTTGATGGAGAGTTTTTTAAGCCAAAAGGCATGACGTTCCATTCATAGTGTCCAAATGGTATTGTAAAAGCTGTTTTGTACCTGTCAGCTGGATTAATCTGAATTTGCCAAAATACAGATTTCATGTCAAATTTAGAGAATAGCTTTGTTGTACCTCAACATCAGTAAGCTTATAGGATATGTTAAGTTTAGATCCGTTTGCTGAACGAAGTCCTTCTTTAGTTTTCTCAAAGAATTTTGACGAAATGATTCCTTCATCAATGCAGCTAAGATCAGCTCCTGTATCCCATAGTGCTACTGTTTCTAATACAAAATTATTTTGTACCACCAATTTAATCCGAACATCATGTCTCCTAAAAGTGATAGCAAACAGAATTTTTTGAGTTTCAGAGTTTAATGGTTCGAGGAATTGTTCAACTTCTACTTCTTCCTCCTTGGCTTTTCCCTTATCTATTTGTGCTAGCTGTTCTGTCAGGTTTTGTAAAACAAATTGATCAAGCTCCTGCCGAGCTTTGATTTCTCTGACTTCCAACTTGAGTTTTACAACTTCAGTTTCTAAGTCTTGTACTGTTATCAGTTTGGAGGATTTTTGGGGAAATTTGTTCAAGATATTTGTAAGATTATAGGTATTGAGTACCTTTGGGCGGTTTGCAGGATGGTCACTTCTGAATTTAGAAGTAGATGGTTGATCGCTAGCTGCTTTTTTGAACTGGCTGAGATAGTATTTTTTCTGTTCTGGATCTTCCAGATTATAAATCATTTATAAAAGCAAATCCTATTCTTTGGTTAGAACATTAATAATTGGGCCTTCTGGATATGAGTCCTTGCTGGAAGAAGAACTGTTAATATCATCATCTTCCATCTGGTTGATATGATTGTCCTCGCTATATCCTGATTCCTCATCCTCTGTTTCTGCAAGAAGGTTTGATATTTGATTCAGAATATTGTCATCTATCTCCAAATTCTGAATTCTTCTTCTGAGACGGCAATATTTTGCTATATGTCCTGGTTTATGGCATTTGTGACAAATGATGTTGGGCAAGGCTAGTCTTGGAGGTTGGTATGGTTTAGGTTGTGGATTGATTGGTTGTGGTAAGGTTTTGGTTGTCTATATGGAAGTCTTCTTTTGGGGAAATGTTTGGCATATCTGGGTTAGGATATGTGTTTATGATGTTTAGGTTTATGGGTTTGACTACAGCTGGGAAGTCCAAACTGTTCGCAGAAAGAACCAAGATCCTTTCTTCTTTGTTCCCTGTCCTTTGCCAGTTGTCGTAGCATTTTATATTGCCTGCAGATTCGCAAGGCAACCTGTTGAATTTGTGTTGTCAGCTGTCCATACGTAATCTGTTCATATGGAACCACTCTATTATATGTGTTTCTGAGTTCTTCTTGGACCATATCCCTTAGAGACTTTGGAAGTCCATCAAGAAATTTCTCCTTCCAATAAGCTTGATTACAATCAGGTCTGGCATATATTCTAGTGAAAATTGTTTCTTTATACCATCGGAAATCCGATAAGTTTTTGCACTTCAAATTGTTCAAAAATTCTGATGATCTGTCTCTGAAAATAACTGGATCACCAATAAAAATTTTGCCAATAGTAAATATCAAAGTAGATACAGCATCAGAAATAGTATCACCGTCTTGAAGGATTGGTTCTCCTTGATCATCAGTCTTAACTGATTGCATAATGCTTTGTCTGTCATCTTCAGTGAGATGTTCATCCCACCATCCTTTTAATTGCCCTGTAAAACCGGCAACTAAAATATGTGCTGCTAATTGGTCTGTACAAGGCTGAGATGTTCTATATGATGTTGCCACCATTGTCATTTCTTGGAGAATAGTCATCATACTGTACTCCGTCTGTCCATCTATGTTCCACTCATAGATATTATTGGCATTGTAGCTATTTTGGAAAATGTTGGGTCTTTCTTCTAACACCATGTCTGGATATGTTGCCCTGGGATAGTACAACTTCTGAGGCCTTTTCAAGTTTGACAGTTGTTTGTCACCATGTGAACTTCGATATCTCAGTTTAGCAATCTCTGCCACTGGAGATTCTGATTGCGTTTGATCATCTTCAGACATTTCTATTTTGCCCAAGACACACATAGCTTAATTTACCAAAAAAGATGCTGAAGCAGGATCACTTGATTTTTGCTTCGATTTTGGGGTAGTAAAGGTTTCTTCAATTTTTTCTATTCTTTTTTCTAACTCGGTTAGAGGTCTATTTGCTAACTCGTTAGCTATCTTGGAGGGTATTTCATGTGGTTTGAAAAGAGGTTCATTTGGGAAAGTATTTGACACATGTGAAGATGTAGATATAGTTTGGATAGGCTTGGTAAGGAGATGTTCTCCAATAGCTTGAAGATATTTGTTAGTGTAGTTGTTTTGTTCGTAAATGCTCTGGATATCTCTTGTACTTACTGGACCTGTATCTTTTGCTTCCTTTTGTTTAAAAGGAATTGCCTTGATTTCTACTGACTTGTATGAAGTAGTGAATGATAATGATGGCGGAAGTTCTGACCTTACTGTCCCACCGTCAATAACCTTCCAAGTTTTTGTAACACAGATCTCTTTTTCATTTGAAAAAGGATAATCTATACAATTGTTAGTTGCATAATGTTCAAACCATGCAAAAAATGCTAAATGTAACTCATTTATTTTCAAGAAATCATAATATTTTTCTTGTATTTCTTTTTTATTTTCGTTTTTATAGTTTTCAAAAAACCATTTTCTTTTTTCTTGGTTTTCTCTACTATAAAATTCTTTTCTGAGTATTTCTTTGTCTAATGTAAAATCATGTTTGAGCATCCTTAATTCTCCTACATTATTCTTCATAGTAGAATACGTAGGTGATCTATGAAGGCTATTGCTCTCACTTTGTTCTGGGGAATCTGTTTGAGATTCTACTGTATATCTAGCTTATGGTATCCTAGATGAATTATCTAAACCATGAATACGTGTATCAACAGAAGATGTTGAAGCTCTTGCTGGTTGTCTGGAAGATTGGGCTTCAAAAGACCTTCTAGAACTTTGACTATTAATGTTTCCTGTGATCCTAAGACTCTTGGTCCTATCAAATGTGATCTGGACACCTCCACTAGGAAATTGTTTAATACTTGACACCACTGTATTTTGGACTGGTACTGGTGGGTTTACCTCTGGCAAAAACCAATTTTCGGGCAAGGTTACCTGACTCCATTTTATGTTTATGGGAATAGATAACCTAGACTTGGCTAAATTTGTTTGAATTCTAAACAAGATTGTAACAGGAAGTGTTCCAGTTTTTGCTTTAAAGTTTGCAACTTTAACATTTAAAGTTAAAGCATCAAGTATGTTTCTATCTTGTAAAGAAACAGTAAAATTTGGAAAACAGTCAAAATAAACAGGTCCTTCTGATAGGCTAGTTTCAATCATGCCAAGCAAGGAATCATCAAAATTCAGAAATCTGCAATCTCTAAGACAAAGAAGTAAATATGTATCTAAACCTTCTCTATTTAGAGGTTTTGCAGCAACTTGAACTAATCCAAAATGCAAATAATTATATTTTTGACGGTGTTTTTCAATTGTCTTTCTAGACAACAATCTAATGTTTTCGTAATCATTATTTAGATTAACAGCTTGTTCTACCGTTTTAACAGTATAGTCTGATACAAAATTCCATTTATCTTTGTAAACTTAATTTGATGGTTTCTTTGGAATTTTCCAATTGTCAATTGATTGCTCAATATTTTCAAGATTATTTCTTCTTTAAGAAGGACGTTGTTTGAAGAAATAGAGTTTGATGAGGAACTAGAAGATCCTCTTGAAAAACGATTAAAAATAGAATTCATATTGAAACATGTAAATTAAAAGCAGATAATTTAACCAAGAAAATAATAAACAGAAAGTAAAGACGTTTAACAAATCAGTTGTAAAAATCCCTCCGGTTGGCACATCACCGTCGGGATCCATGAGATCTAACCTGGTGTTTCATGGTTTCTGGACAGAGATTTTGCGGATCTGGTAAGTCACAGTGTGAATTTCATACTTTTACTTGTTACCATACCAGATCAGATCTGGTACCCTCAACACGATCCTTTTCACCTTTCAATCTCAATACGGCTTTGGATCCGTGTTGGTAAACCACAGGCACCAAGTTTAAGCGCAAATTCACCATGCAAGTTAGCAGATCTGCAAGATCTAAATACAGAAAATAAGTACGTGGCGTTGTTTACACCAGATCTACAGAGATAAATATCTCCTTTTCTTCTGACAGTTCTGGTTTCCTGCCGATATACTTATTTTACCATGAAACAATAAGTTACAGCCCACTTCCTCCTCTGGCTCTGATACCAAGAGCGGATAAATATTATTATTATTAATAATTAATTATTATTATTAATAATTAATAATAATATTATTAATATTATTAATTAATAATAATAATAATATTATTTATTTATTATTATTATCATTATTAATTATTAATATTATTAATATTATTATTAATATTATTATCATTATTAATTATTAATTATTATTATCATTTTTAATTTTTAATTATTAATATTATTAATTATTAATATTAATCATTAATAATAATATTGTTTTTAATTATTAATATTATTATTAATTATTAATTATTGATGTTAATTATTTTAATAAAAATTTTCATTTTACCCTTATCAGAATTCGCATCTTTATTATTATTATTAGTATTATTACTATTAATAATTAATAATAATAATATTATTATTATTAAATAAAAATAATAATAATATTTATTTATTACTATTAATAATTTTGGGTACGGATTTTATTATACAGTTGATGCCTTATATGACAACATTCGAATGAATTTTGCCACAAAATCTGGGAAAAAATGTTCTTCTTCATTTTACCAGGCCTCCAGTATACAAGGAGCTGAATCCATTGTCTAACAAGATCGAACAGATTATGTTCCTGAAGGAAGAAATTGAGTATAAAAGGATTGAGGCACAATTGGCTCAACCGAAGATTCAAAATAGAATCAAGATATTACAAGAGAAAATTGAGCACCAAGTTTCTGCTGAAATACCAACTGCTTTTTGGAAAAGAAAGCAACATACTGTTTATCTTCCCTATGAAAAGGATTTTAAGGAGAGACATCCCTACAAAAGCAAGACCAATTCAGATGAATCAGGAGCTTCTTGAACACTGTAAGTAAGAAATTAATGATCTTCTGAAAAAACATATTATCAGGTCTAGTCAATCTCCATGGAGTTGCCCGGCATTCTATGTAAACAAAAGTTCAGAAATTGAAAGAGGAGTGCCAAGACTGGTAATAAACTACAAGGCCTTAAACGAAGCTCTTCAATGGATCAGGTATCAAATTCCAAACAAAAGAGATCTTTTGCAAAGGCTCAATACAGCAAAGGTATTCTCTAAATTTGACATGAAATCTGAATTTTGGCAAATTCAGATTAACCCATCCGACAGGTACAAAACAGCTTTTACAGTACCTTTTGGGCATTATGAATGGAATGTTATGCCTTTTGGCTTAAAAAATGCTCCATCAAAATTTCAAAGGATTATGAATGACATTTTTAATCCTTACTCAAGTTTTACTATTGTTTACATAGATGATGTCTTAGTTTTTTCTAACAACATAGATCAACATTTTAAACATCTTAACATCTTCTTGCAGGTTGTTAAACAAAATGGTCTAGTTGTATCAAAAAAGAAGATTAGTCTATTCCAGACTAGGATTCGGTTCTTAGGTCATTATATCCACTTAGGAACAATTATTCCTATAGAAAGATCTATCCAGTTTGCAGATAGGTTCCCTGACCAGATTCTAGAAAAACAACAATTACAAAGGTTTCTAGTATGTTTGAACTATATAGCTGATTTTATTCCTGAATTAGCTAATATTATTAAACCTTTGCATGACAGGTTAAAGAAGTCACCCCCACTATGGACTGATGTCCATACAGAGGCGGTAAGAAGGGTGAAAGCCCAAGTCAAGGCTCTGCCTTGTCTTATTCTGCCAAACCCAAGTCTTCCAAAGATCATTGAAATAGATGCATCTGATTTGGGTTATGGCAGGATACTTAAACAAGTACAGGACAACAAGGAAAAAATTGTTGCCTTTACTTCTAAACATTGGAATAGTGCCCAACAAAACTATTCCACAATAAAAAAAGAAATGTTAGCTATTGTTTTGTGTATTTCAAAATTTCAATCTGATCTGCTTAACCAGAAATTTCTTGTTAGAGTAGATTGTAAATCTGCAAAAGACATTTTGAAAAAAGATGTTAAAAATCTTGCTTCTAAACAAATTTTTGAAAGGTGGCAAGCTATTTTATCTGTTTTTGAATTTGATATTGAATATATTAAAGGAGAAACAAATTCTTTACCTGATTTTTTGACTCGTGAATTTTTGCAGGGTAGGTAATGCCTCCAAGAAAGAAGAAAGAAGAAGAACCACCCCCAATGCCTAAGCGCATTGTCCAAACCCTTCAATCCAAATGAATTGAAGCCTCCACTTCAAACAAACAATACTCTCAAAACCTGTCTACAGAAAAGACATCCAAAGACTATGCTTTAAGCTCTTCCCAACTTGAAGTTTTAAAAATAGAAACTGCAAATTTGCCCATTTCAATCATCAACCCAAAAGTTTGGGCCGAAACGGTAGAAGAAAATGAAGCAGCTGAATTGGAGACTATCCAGAAATGTGCTGCATCAGTAGGATTCAACATGTGAAATCCCCACAAACTCCAGTGGTGGCATCAAGCCCTACTAGTTTAAAAAATTCTCAAACATCAGTAGTGGTGGCAAGCCCTACGAATTATTCAAATGTGGTGGCATCTAGCTCCACAAATTCAAAACAAATTTTGACTCATTCAAATGTTTTTAAGAAAAGACTTTCAAACTTGGAGTATTATAAAAATCAAACTTATATTTCGGTTTGCCAAACGGAGCCAGACTTTTTTGTAAACAATCCTGGTGATGTTACAAAAGCAATACTCCCTAAACACTCAAATTTTATTCCACCTACTCCAAACATAACCCAAAATTTTTATGAATTTGTTCTCATAGATACTAAATCTATTGCTCTTAAGCAATATCTTGACAAAGATGATAAAACCCTAGTTACCCATTCAACAGCTCAAATCTTAAAAATCCTTACACCTTCTGAATGGGGAACTAATCTAAACACTCCCAAAAGATTTTCCCAAGCATTCTCTCCCTCAGGATTCACTTACTGGGATTACAAACAAGCGTGGTTTAACAATTTTTCTACTCAAAACGAAGTGAACAAACATTCATGGTTCTTCTACTTCAAAAGAGGAACAAAATACCATTTTTCAAATTGGTTTGTTTAGCGGTGGAATTGCTTTGGACCAAACCGGCAAATTTTGCCAGCAGACATTCAAATAGGACTACAAATTTTTTCAGAAAAATTTACAACAACAGAAGTGCATGTGCCTATTTTATTGCATTTCTATTCAATCTTTTCTTTATCATGGATTTATGCTTGGAAGTTTGAATTTGTTAAATAGGAAGCCAAATTCCCTCCACAACTAATCCGTCAAGGATATACAAAATGGTGGAAGGACTTTAACATTGAATGTGTTCATCCAAAACAGATTGAAGCATGGTTCCAAAAGAATCCACAATGCCTGCCTGCGGCAGATCCAAACATTTGCCAATTCCTACAACAAAAATCTCTTACTACTTCCAAATTGGCATCAATTTCAAACAAAGATGATTATGTGAAGCAACTTGAAGACTTGTTAACCCAGTTCAAACAGGCTAATACTCTAACACAAGAAGCTTCCAGCTCAAAGGCACCAAAAGAAGAATCAACAGATCTCCAAGATGAAGGTCTCAATGAGGACGACTGTTACGGAATATTTTCACAAATACCGTAATCTTTAAATCAGATTACTTGTAATAAGTAATAAGAGAAAAGTCAATAAAATTTTAAGTCAACACTTTACTTTTATTATAAATACCCCTTCACATAGCAAGGCATTTCTACTTAGAATTTTTAGACTCTCCCCACTCTCTCTAAAAGGCTCCGCCTTCTCTCTTCTCTTTTTCTTCTCTTTTCCTTTCCTTCTCTTGTATTTTGTTTGACCGAAGCTTGGGAACCTTAGCTTGGAACCTTTGCTCGGAATCCTTTGCTTGACTTGATTAAGGAGATATCTTTGTGTAAGATCCTTAATCCATGAGACAGTAATAAATATGTTTTATTTCATATTTTGTTCATGATCTAACTATCTAAGTTTTATTTCTGTTAATTACTTTCATGTCTTTTAATTTCTGTTATCTAACTTAACACTGATCTTCTAACAATTTAGTGGCAGTCCGACTGCGACCCACTTTCCTTTCTGCAATTTTAGTTTTAATTTCCTCTCACGGGGCCTAACTCTCCGCTCTTGATATCAAAGCCAAGCTAATAATATTAATATTATTATTTTAATTAATAATAATAATATTATTATTATTATTAAAATACATATTGGAGTAGGGAGATATTTGGTAGAGATGGGTAAAATCGATTACCCAATATAGGTTAATGGATTATTAGTGCGGCGAGACTAGGGAATCATCCATTACCTAATTTAAGGTAATCATTAGTGAATAGTTATTCCTATTACCCCTTCCCAAACAATAACAATGGCAATCAGTTTTGTTGATTACCATTGACCCCTTCTATTCCCCCTTACCAAACGCCCCCTTAATTAAAACTGGCCTGCATCAATCTCATATCTGGCAAGGGATCTATCGCATCACTCTCGTTTACTGTTGAACATAAAAAGGGCAATCCCAATTCCAAAAAATTTCCAATGCCAAAATTTCTCAAGTAAACATCGAACCTATAAGAAAACACTTCAACAACCATGGAATATATATATTAAAGGAAATTTTTGAGAAGACTAGTGGAAAAAATGAAAAATGTGAAAAATTATTAATCCAACAAAATAAAAAAAATATTGGTAATATCTTTAATAAGGCCAAAAAGCTGAGAAACAATTAGAAAAAGTAGAGATTAAAGAAGTTGAAACTAAAAATGAAATTACAAGGATGGAAGTAAAATTAGCAAAAGCTAACCTAAGGAAAGCCTTCAATGATGAAGAAGCTTTTTTTTTAGTTGGCAGAACATCCTTGTGAGGTGGGGCGCCACTCCTAGTTTATTAGATAATTTTTGAGTGATGGATTTACCCTAATATCACTCTTAAACAAAATGGTCTTTAAGAACATTCCCCCATTTACATGTTCGAGGCCTAATGGAAGGGTGTTCTTCAAAGATATGAAAGCATAAATGTGGAGTACTACTCCATTTACAATTTCGTAAGGCTAGAATATCAAAAATAATACACGTTTAGGCCCAATCCTAGCTTACTATTACAGAAGATATAGTAAAAGTCAACCCTAGTTTGACTGCCTATATGCATGTTTACTATTACAAAAGATAGCAAGGCTAGGCTATTATGATTAAAAACATTTAGGATCCAACCTAGCTTCCTACTACAAAATATATTGAGCATGTATATTACATTTATCTCTTTAGGCAGTTTTGCCAACGAATTACATGTTTTAGCAAAAATCACCAGCGGTGAGATATACAACACTATCAAATTGATATTAACAGTTAAACTTTTCACAATATCAACTATGAACAAGTCAATATTTTCAGAGTTCCAAACCAGAGCAAAACAGCATTGTTCATTCTCTGAATCAGAACCTTATGCTGGTCCTTCAATAACTTGGCCAATCCATCCCAAGTCAGGCTATGTATACAGATGTCACTCCTAGCATTAAGCATCAAATGGTTGTTCCAAGCCTTCCAAGTATGACCAAAAGTCAAGTAGCAAGATTTTGGCAAACCGGCCCTAATAACAGCAAGCTGGAGTCTCAAGCCAAGGGGGGAGGGGGAAGGTGGCCTAACATCAGCAGCCACTGCCCTAACTTTATATACCTTAAATAGTCATAGTGAAGTAGACAATAGAGAAATTGGCCTAACGACAGCAGCCAATGCCGTCTCTTTATACCTCTAACCAACCTTTCGGATGCATATAGGTGAAATCCATTCATGTTCATTGTCGAAGCTGCAATCTCCAGCCAGCCCTATTCGGGGCAGTAGTAGGAACTGCTTCGTTTTCTAATGATAGAAGGAATTACAAGTTCATCTGATAGAAGCAATCTGTGAAGGCGAGCTTTAAGCAAGGGAGTGAAGTCTTGTCTGACCAACCATCTTGTTGGCTAGTTAGCTTCTTTTGAACTGTGGACAAACTGAGCTAGGCTATTAATCTCCTCAAGCACAGGTTTGTATCTCCAATATTTCCAGGGAATCTTGCTAAGACATGTCTTCAATTCCTTTGAGTCAAATTCAATTGTAATTTGCTGATAACTGAATTCCTTATACTTGGAAATGCCTTTTGTGCATACCTTAGTTAATACCTGTAGCATAGGGCTATTAATTTCGCAAGGTTCAGCAGGGATGAGGAAGAGAAGCTTACCTGCATTATTTCTTACCAAAGCTGCTGCCTGAATTCTGTTGGGCATCTTGACTGAGGCTACGTTAATTTTCACCTTGCCAGGATCAGGAGAAAACCATTTGACATAATTCAGATTGACTGTTCTTCTTAATCTGACGGCTGAATCCCAAAACTGTCCTCAATCCATCGGTATAAATGAGCTGTTCTGAAACATGACACTTATAACACCTTTTATCATATCAAATATATTTAATATAGTAAAGTAGAAATCTGGGTTTTCATTGTTAAATACAATCTTGTTTCTCCTTTTCCAGATATTTCAACAAATTAAAGACGGGCAGATTTTAGCTAAAAAACAAAGAGATTCCGACATATTTTTGTGGTGCCACCAATGATTAAGGGTGCAAGAGGTAGATTTAGAGTGATCAAAGTTACCAAGTTCTGCCCCAATAACTAGCCATATTTTTTTAGTAAAAGAATAGCAGTCAAAAAGATGGTTGAGTGTATCCATGATGTCACAACATAAAGGGCATCGAAAGGGTCCAACTAAACCAGCCCTGTACAGGTTGCTGCCAATAGGGAGTTTTTTTGAAACCAGTCTAAGCATAAAGAATGAGATCTTTACAGGGATAGAAGAGTCCCATATAAAAGGTATAAATGGCGACGCAGGGGATTGAGATCATCTAATATGAGAGTAGGCCAAGAGATTACTAAACTGGCCCGATTGGGTGAGTGTCCAAATCAAAGTGTCTTTGTTATGCATCTGAGAGGAAAGAGATGATGTGAAGAAGGTTAGGGAATTCTGAGGACAAAGTTCCTGAATTTTCTGCACATTCCAACCATCCCTATCTCTTACCTCTTTCACTTTTTGAGGGCCTTTATAAGAGTAGAGTTCAGAAATACTGCCCCTTTCGTTCCATTTATCAAAAAAATTGCTGCAATCCCCAGATCCCAGCTGTACCATAATATGTTTTTTAGCAAAAGTTGCCACACTCATTAGTCTTTTCCATGTGCTAGACATCCCTCAATGGGGTGAGCACTCTAAAGGGTGGGCTTGAGTAAAATATTTAGACTGCAAAAACCTAGCCCAAAGAGTTTCCCCTTGCCTAAACTTCCACCAAAACTGAAAGGATTGGGCAATAATGGAGTCCTTCAAGTCCCTAAACCCTAGGCCTCCTTCTTCTATAGTTAGATACAGTTTTTCTCATTTTATCCAATGATATTAAGACTTTCTCTCCGTGGCTGACCATAGAAAATTAGACATCAACGACTCTATTTGGTTGATTACTCTTTTAGGGGGATCAATGCTCATGCATATGTAAAATGGAAGAGAGGAGAGGACACTTTTGATCAAAGTGATCCTTCCTCCCATAGAGAGAAACTTAGAGCTCCATCCAATGATTCTGTGGTCTATTTTCTGGATTAAGTCACCATAGCAAGCCACTGGTATTCTCTTATAGTGGAGAGGGATACCTAAGTAAAGAATTGGGAAGGCTCCTTTGGGAAATTTAGTCAATTTACCTACCATGTGTTTCTTGGCACTAGGGAGATTTTCATGCACTAAATGGCAGCTTTTTGAAGAGTTTACTTGCTGCCCAGACACTGCTTCATAATGGCCTAACTTGTGCATCACTAGTCTAATGGTTTGTGGGTTAGAGGAGGTGAAAATAATGACATCATCGGCATAAGAAATGTGGGAGACCTTAGGGAAGAACCTAGGGACTTTGAACTCTAGCCCTTTGGTT
Source organism: Ophiorrhiza pumila (assembly GCA_016586305.1). Taxonomy (NCBI): domain Eukaryota; kingdom Viridiplantae; phylum Streptophyta; class Magnoliopsida; order Gentianales; family Rubiaceae; genus Ophiorrhiza; species Ophiorrhiza pumila. Next base: position 20,744,081 of record BLIW01000011.1, read on the forward strand.
GGATCTTCGTTAAGTACTCTTGAAAGGTATTCTGCCACGATGACGAAGAGCATGGGGGAGTGAAAGGTTTGTCGCGTACTCTTTAATTTTACCCTAGAAACTACTGTTGTAGTGGCGGTAGGGATCGTATCCAAAGGGAAGGAATTTGGTTTCAAGAATTCAAATAGTTGTTCTAATATCAAAAATAAATGCTAACTAAACAAACAGAGAACGAGAAATGATGTAGCCAACAAGAACAGTAACAAGGAACAAACAACAAACATAAACACACACTAGAACAAAGAACAATTAAGAAAATGCACAGAAATGTGGTAACAAGTCTCAGTAAGATGTCCTAGGGTTTACACTGGATGAATATGCACTTAGACTACCTAATTGCAAGACAATTGACGTACACTGGACACAAAGAGGAGAACAAACTGCCTAAGAACCTAGACTATGATCAGCATGGCAACCACATCATGTTCTATGCCCCCTGACTTCACTCTTTCCCACGGCGAGGCCTAGAGTGAAGGTTGTAACCCGCAGAGTCTCAACTTCTCAGGATTTACTACTATAACATGTAAACTCTAAGGTTTTCCCTTGGCGAGGCCTAACCTAGGTTCGTCTGTGTTCGTAAAGCTCGAGAAGTCTCTTTTCACTCAATTCTTAGGTTTCTATGAACTTCCACCGGCATGATGACCGCATCTCGGTTCATGATCAAGCAATACGAGTAAAAAGATTCATTTACCGTACTGTGTGACCTCATTTCAAGCATTTATACTCCTATTGATGAATTAAACCCCAACCTAGCATGACGACCACAATCGTAGCATAATTCAATCAACAAGAGCTCAAATGAGTGAGACTTAACAAGTTTTTAAGCAATATTTTCCAGTATGAGTTCATTCATAATGATTTATGTCAAATGCAAGGCAATACATAATCTAATTACATTTCATCTGGCTCAAAACCCTAGAACATAGCAAATTTAGCCACAAAGTTCTATTTCCAGTTCACGATCGTAAATAGATAACACTGAGCAAATCATATTCATTAATCGGGAAGAATTTACCAAATGATAAGCTTCAATTGCTTCCAATTCACAACAAAACCGTGAATTCCTCCTTAATTGAGTAGAGAATTACAATGTTCGGAACAAATTCTCGATCAGAATCGAAAACGGAGCTAAAATGCTAGAGAGAGAAAGTAAATCTTGAGAGAAAATTTTCCGCTCTCCAAAATCAAAAGTCGGTTTGCAAACTAGAATATGAATTTTCAATCCTCTCCCTCAACCTACTAACTATCTCCTCTATATATAGAGGTTACAAAAGTCGTAAACAGTACGCAACCGTAAAATGACTCCATTATTACCGTAATGCCATAACATAAAATAAAAATCAAAGAAAAGAAAACAAAACAAAACAAAACTAACACTCGGTCAAAGACTACATTCAGGCCTTTGAGCCTCGAGTCTCGCGCCTTCATCCGCTTCCTCGCGCTCTCGAGCCATTATCCTCACGCCTTCATCTCCTGCACACACCAAAAAGCACAACTCCTAAGTACTTTGCCATTTTTTCATAGCAAAAACTCACAGTTTTCATTAACATGGCGAGACCTCTTACTTAAACCATTTTTCATGGAGAGGTCTCACCATACAAATCCTCAAACCGGCGAGACCTCTTAGAGAGGTCTCGCCATACAACTTGTAAAATGGCAAGACCTCTCGAAGAGGTCTCGCTATATAAATCTTCAAGTAAGAGGTCTCGCCACTTTGTGTAAGTGTGCGAGTGAGTGATTTGTGGTGTGCAAATGAATGATGTGTTATGAGTGTAGGTGAGTGTGAGTGAAATTGGTGTCGTGAATGTTTGCAAAAAATGACTAATGAAATGCAATGAAGAGTGAAGTGTGTGTAAAAATGTTGTGAACTAAGTGTGGCTAAAAATGTTGTGTACAAACCGAATGTAAATGAAGTATGATGAAGCAAAATGAAATTGGAAATTGGTGAATGCCATAACAACTAAAAGATGCGCACTTTACCTGAATGGAAAACAAGATGTTCAAAAGCTTTATCAAACATTGAATGGAGAATGGATGCATGATCTTGCAAATAATGGAATGAAAACACAACAATTCATGAATTCATAATGAGAAAAACAAGATAACATCAATCTTGAGCAACTTATGTACAAAGCATGAATGACAATATGGTAGAATGAGAGTGATCATGCAAGAATACCATGAACCAACATGGAAGTAGCTAAAATTATAAATGTTCAAATGTATATATAATGCATGAGAAATGGTGAGACGTGAGTGAGTGGCGAAGTGACCTCGCCGCACACACTTGTGCGGCGAGGTGTGCATTACTCATGCAACAAGCTCACCTCGTCTCATGATGTGTGCGCATGTGCATACGAGAGTTGTGGTGGCGAGGTGAGTGTGAATTGAATGCAAAGTGTGTGCGAGAGTTGTGCGGCGAGGTGACCTCGCCGCACGGTATGTGCACGAGTGTGCCTCGCCGCCTAGTGTGAGCGTGTGTGTGTGAATTGAGTGCATGCTTATGTGCATCAATGTGTGTGTGGAGTGAGTGAATGAGTGTGAGTCAAGGTGCCATAAAAACATGAAGTGTGAGGTGAGTGCAAATATGAAAACAACTATATGGCTAAGTGTCCATTTTCACATAATGCTCTTCTTCCATGCCAAATACATGTGCCTTAGCCCCGGAATTAGAATTGGTCGTAAACATAAAAGTTTTAGATCTTCCTCTAAGCTTTACACAGGTTGAAGACGTAGCATCATTGGATGCCTGTAGCTCAAGATATAACCATTTTACCAAACTGTGGCAGAAAGATAAAACCCTAACAACAAAATCATAATCCAAGCTCAACAAAGAAGCCTCAGTTTCTCATGATTGCATACAGAATTTGGAGAAAGTTAAAACATGACAATTGAAGTACACACAAAGAGCTTTCCATAGCCACCAAGACCTCTTTATTTGGATTAGAATGGAAAGATTTACACTCAAAAGAAGTTGCACCACCTATCTGCCAAAACCCTAATTTAACCGAGCAAATCACTTTAGGTTTCTTCATTTTCAACCTAGACACATATTACTTCATTCACCATTATTTTTACCCTTTTTGCACCATTTAAACATCACCAAGTAGAAAACCACATATATGCACAAAGCAGCATAAAACACCACATATTTGCATAAAACACAAGACAAAAGCTAAGATATTTATACGTATTAGTTGGTATGAAACCAACTCATCAAATTCCCCCACACTTGAGCTTTTGCTTGTCCTCAAGCAAACTTATTCTTCATATCCACTTAGCATTGGACTTCACTCCTCTATCCAACTCGTTATCATTTGAGTTCATCAAAAACAATCTTTTGTTCATGCACAAAATTCTTACTAAGTCCTAAACTCCAACCCATCAAATTTCAGCACAAATTATCAATCAAGGCACGATGAATAAAGACCAAAATGTCATGCGTGCAAGTGTGTGCTGAGGAACTCTGATCCATCTATTCTTTATGCATGCATTACCTCTTTTGTTCCAAAACATCCCTTCACATAAACAATCACAATGTCCACACACAAGTACTCAAAATCACATAAGATCAATGGTCGCACATTGGTGCTTTTCCTAGTTGATTTCAGATTTAATTTGCTTTGCACTTTAGCACTTTTACTTTATTACACACATTGGTGTGCTTGCCTGGGTCTTTTGGCTTCTTTTTTCCTTTAGCTGCCCGGGTTTTGTGGCTATTTTTTTCCCAATTCTGCTTGCCAAGGGTATTTCGGCTTTTCATTCCTAATTGCCAAAGGCTTTTTCTCCATATTCTTTCTTGTGTGACTCACAATTCCTGGATGTCTTTAAAGGACTATGTAAGCTAGAGCATTCAAAACAGCAGAATAATGCATAACAATAAGAACAAATTGAATCATTTTCCTCCTATATCCAAGAACGTGTTTGCATGACATATATATCTTACCTTAACATGATGCCTTGACTAACAAAATATACTGATTTCATCAAGATTGGAATCAAGGACAACCAAAACAATTTTTTTGCATAAGAAATAAAAGTAGAACTTATTGAACTACAAATTTCAAACATAGTTTACCAGAGGAGTTAAAGCCCAATACAAAGTGTTCTAGACTTCTACTTACTCCTCACAACCACTCACACTAGCACCTAAACTTTTATTCAACATTCAATGACCACACTAGAAACATAGTAAACACACAAGCCATTCAAACTCAACTTCTACAATAAGCATCAAACATAATGTCTCGAGTTAATTTCACAGGACTTCAAGTCTTCAACAATGCGTAATAAACTTCAAGAAACTTGCCAACAGCTTGAACTCAGAACCACTTCACAATTCATCAAAATATCAACTTCATGCCAGAAAAAAAATTCAACCCACATTCCCATCAAACAAAGAAAAAAACAATCACAACAACTTCAACAACTTCCTCACACCAACCAATCATGAACATATCAGCAATTAACATATCTTCCACCCCCACACTTGAAATATACATTGCCCACAATGTAAAAGTCTAAGGAAGAGGGGCTCCCTAGGAAGAAGATGGAGCCGAGGAAGAAAGAGAGAAAAGTGAGGCTGCCGTTGAAACCGACTGTCCACCAAAAGCAGCTGCTGTTGCAAACGAAAGAACACTGAAAGGTCGAGCCACATAATAGAAAGGACCAAGAATTGGACCTTCAAGAGGCTGACCAGAGCCAATCATTGACATCCTTGTAGTCGGCTAAATTCGGGATTCGGTATGAATGTGGGAGTCTGAGGCATAGGAGGAATATGGCCAAATGTTGGCAACGAGTTCAATGCAGGCATCGCTGGAACCCCCTGTGGAAGTTCATGCACGGTTCCACTGACGACATCACATGACAAATTTGGAATTCGATACCCAGCTAACTGTGCCGAAGTCGGAGTTGGTTTTGGAGGTCTCGACTCAGAGTGGTAATAAACAGTCATCTTATTGCACCTATCGAGCTCTCGTTGCATACACGCTTGTCTATGATACAGCACTTCGAATTGCTGTTGAGTGACCGTTGACATGTCATCCAATTTCTGGTCCATACTCGACGCATGTGCTGTCCACTCTTGCTGCATATGCTCTACACCCGCATGCATCCGTTCCATCCGCTCATCCATGTTTGAAAAACGATGCTCAACTGATTGCCGAAAATCTTGTAATGCACTTTGCAAAGTACTGAAATCATACAGCTGTGTCTCCTCATCTGCCTTAGAAGGTGGAGGGTCAGACTTGTTCCGTGACTTCTTAGCCCCAGCTTTCTTTGCCTTTATCATGTCCTTTTCTAGTGCCCGGTACTTGATATAAAGTGGAGTGCCAATTGGTCCTGGATTTCTTCGCCATTCTCCAGCCTCTGTATCTACCCGTTGAGCCAAACAAAGCTCCTCAAGCAAGACAGGGAAATAGAGAGCCGCACTGTCCATGTCAACCCCAGATTGTATAGTCAAAAGAATTTTTCGCCAGACATTAATTGGCTTCTTCGCCCGGATAACTGATATCAAGTGTAAACGATTACGTAGCACTTCAGTAGATTGCGAACTCGGCATAAGACGTGACAGTACAAATATAAGCCAGATTTTTACATCACTTTACAGCCACTCCCCACGGATATGCTTACGTTCACCCCTTCTATTCAACTCCCATTTAGCTCCTGGTAAAGCGAGCTCCTCTGACAATGCCTGGTCCCACACATCATCCTCCGAAATTGGCAAAGGGTCATGAGAAAAACTGGGTGTATCGAGATTATTATTGATGTTCTCACTTGTAATCTGCACCCACTTCCCCCTCAGGTAGAATTCTCTAACTTCATTCGGAAATTTTGCGTTAGCATAGAATTCCCTGGCCAAACTAGCATTACAAAGCCCTGGTGCACTCGTGAGTTTTTTATCAAAACAATGGAATTCCATCAATTCTTGGAATGGACCTCCTTCAACTGCAAATGCCCTATCCAGATGAAGCTTTTTCATTCCAATTCCCTGTTCCCATCTTTTCTGAGCCCTTTTGTCCAAAAACATCGATGGTTCACTAGCTTGATCAGAAGACCCCCTCCTCTTCTTCGGAGCTGTAGCTTGCATGGTATATTGAGGAGGATCCTCGAATAGTGGCAAATCTTCATCTGGAATGTATTCCGAATCAGAATCTACAAGCGGCGGTTTCTGAGTTTTCCCTTTTCCTTTCTTTGAAGTTGAAGCCTTCTGTGAAGTTGGATCCTTTTTTGGTGCCATTCCTGCCAAGTACAACCAACAAATTAAGCCTTTTGTGAAGTTGAGTTTCTCTTTACACAACCATTTCAGTAAGAATTTGAAAATTGAAAATTTAACTAGGAACTCCCAACATTCATTTTCTCAACTAAAACATATTCATAAAAACATTCCAATCACATAATATAAAGCCCAAACATAACAACTTGTACTTCCTCTCCTAATGTCTATATGAAAACTTTCAATCTTCTAAAACTAACTCATGGCAACTCGACAATTCATTTTCCAAACACATTTCAATTTATCAATCACCGCAATTCCAAGACTTCAACATGTCAACAAGTTAAATCTATAAAGAAATCCCACCCACAAAATATGTAAAATCACAACTTGGCTTTCTCCAAGAGCTGGATTCAAACAATTTAAACAAGACATACCCAAGTTGTAATCTCCTCACTACCGAAATGCACTCTAACAGAATATTGGCAAAATTTCAGCTTGACACTTCATAAGATAGACCAAATATCATATTGAAACATTTCGAATTAGCCAAAACTGTAAACTGCAAATTTGTAGAGCACAATCTTGTCTAAATAAGGGGACAAAAATCACATCATTTGGACCAAAAATGAGCAAGTTATGGCCGAAAAACCGAGGCATTCCAAACAGGCCAAATCCAGAATTTTCAGACTACAATATTAACATGCATACGGCCATATCTCTGAAATAAGACTACATTCTAGTTAAAACTGGCCAAATTACTCAACATAAACATTGTAGTCCTATCTCTTAGCAACATTCTCCAACTGGAATCACCTCATTTGGACATTCCCAGCTCAAGTTATAGTCAAAATACAGAAACATGTCAAACCCCCCCCCCCCCCCCCACACTTATCATGCATACTCTCCTTGGCTAAGCTACATGACATCTTACATGTTCATCATTCTCATCATCTTAATAATCAACATCATCATCATCATGTTCTTACAAGAGGTATAAACTGAACAACTTAAACAAAAATGTGAGAGAGAACATACCTTGAGTGAAGACCTTTGACAATTCTTGAAGGAAATGGAAATTGAAAAATGATGAAATGCTTGCACAACTTACTTGACCGACACTTAGCTCAATCAAAATGGTCTTCCTTTAGCCTTAAGTGCTAGCAATGGCAGCTTAGATTTTATAAAAAAAAAACCACTCATTTCATCGGTCAACCAACATTCATTAATGTTCCCCACCAAACACTAGCAAACAATAAAGCCATTCAAATGTGGGACCCAATTAACTTCAAGTCCATGTGAGTATTCAGCTTTCTACTAACACTAATGCATTCACTCCTCAGAAAATAACCAACACACGAGCCACTTCGGTCGAACTCATAATGCAAGCTCCCAAGGCATTCCAAACAAAGCTGAAAAATTTTAAGCAACAAGACAACAAGAAGGAACTATTTTGCATGTGAGCTTATCCGAGACATTTCAGCTTTTTCCTTTATTTCATCTCAACATCCTATTCCCAGCACTATTTCAATCCATCAACTACTTCAGTATTCATCAGCTTTTCAAATGATTTAATTCGTGCTCAGAGGGTGCAGATATCCTAAAAAAAACTAAGAAACCGAAAAAAAAATGTATGTTCAAAATATGTTCGACATTACACTTATTATACACAAAACACGACATCAAGACATTACAACATATCTAGTAAAATGCTTAAACAAAATAATGAAATGCTACTACCATGGCAAAACAATTTCTCAAAACACAATTAAGTTCTCCATCATCTTGAAATCCACAACTTGAGATAAAACCAACGCCCCCCTACACTTGCATAAAGACACAGTCCCCGTGAGAAAAAATAACAAGCACAGAATAAAGGAACCTGGCCTTCTACAAGCCTCAGGAGAGTCTGGCAATTCTTTCTTCCTCTTGAAATACAAGCCATTGAGGAGTCCCCATAAGACCAGAAGGATGTTGAGGATTTTCATTTGAAGTGATGTCAACTCCCTTGCTATGAGCCACTGCTGTTAACAAAGCTGGAAAGAACATAGGTGTAAAATCATTTCTTTGTGCTCGCCTTATGAATCATAGCATCAATTTCCCAATGTCAATTGAAAAATCATGTTGAATAGCATAGATCAAAAGAACACGATCCTTAGATGCTATATTTGTACGATTAGTAGGCAAGATCTTGGAGTTGATAAACATTAACCACATTTTTGCCTCTGCTGTCAGCTCACTGGTGGGCACATATAAGGCTTCATTCCGAGAATTTCTCACCCATGTAGCACCGGGTAACGCCACAGCAGCCAACAAATGATCAGTATTCTCTGCCCTCACCAAACTGCAATATGTATCACCGGGATAATTAGGAAGAAGGAAATGCAAATTAATACTGTGACGATTCACTTTCAAGTACTTCCCTCTCACAAAAACTGAATGGACACTGTCAGCACGTGAATTAGCATAGAATTTTTGAACTATTTCCAGGTTAACAACAACAGAAGCTCTTGCGAAATGATCCCAGGAATGCCTCCTAATCAATTCTTCAAATCTATGGGTAGGGTCCTCAAATGGTCTCTCAATGATGACTGCTCTGTTGGTAAAGCTATTGTATAAGCTTTCAGCAGTAGTATTAACAAACTGTGGTGAACTAGCCGGATCAAAATCAATCACTATATCCTCATCGGCTGAAAAAGAAGAAGAAGAAGAAGAAGTAGTTCCCGGATCTTCACTGAATATTGCATATTCGTAAGGATACTGATGAGGGTAGTATGCCATTACTGCAAGCGAAAAACAAAATCAAACCCAAGAGCTTTGAAATGAAATGTATGTACTTGTTGTTAACACTAGCAAAGGAATGCGAAGTAACAAGCAAGATGCGGGGTATTTATAATGAAGATAGTAAACTCCCAACATCTCAGGACAAGCACATGTGAAGGAACCAACCTCAATTATTCGAAACCAACCAAAGAAAATTCACGGGTGTAACAAGTTGTATCACATGAAGATTCTAGGAAAGTAATTCACGGGTTTGATTCCTTTACCTCTATTGCTGTACCCACCACATCATTCTTACCCACAATTAAAGTGGATGAAAATGATATCAACTGTCATAACCACAAATGGCAATATGAGTACTGCAAAAAACAACAACAAATCATAAGACTATGCCATGGTTTGAAAGCAAAACACTTACTAACTAAATTAACACCAAAATTATCAAAACACACTAACAACAATATAAAACAAAGGCTGGGTTGCCTCCCATGAGCGCTTGGTTTACGGTCTGCAGCCCGACCGTACTTCTAGGTTCATTGGGGAGGTAAAGGATCATCCAAAAATAAATCATGAGGAGCTTGGGCCAAATTGGAGATGCCCGTATCCTGAGGAGTCAAGTATGGTTCAAGCCTTTGACCATTCACTTTCCATATGTTTCCATTCTTGTCATTTTGAATCTCCACAACACCGTATGGCTTTACATCAACGACACGGAATGGACCACTCCATCTGGACCTTAATTTCCCAGGGAAAAGTCTAAGCCGAGAGTTGTATAACAACACCAACTGTCTTGGAGCAAAACTTTTAGATTGGATTCTTGCATCATGAAGCCTCTTTGTTTTCTCCTTGTAAAGCTTAGAACTCATATAAGCATTAAATCTAAATTCGTCCAATTCATTCAACTCAAGCATCCTCTTTGATTGAGCTTCAGATAAATCCATGTTCAATTTCTGAATCGCCCAATAAGCCCTACGTTCCAATTCCACGGGTAAATGACACTCTTTACCAAACACAAGCCGAAATGGAGAAGCACCTATAGGAGTCTTATAGGCTATCCTATACGCCCACAATGCATCATCCAGTTTCATAGACCAATCTTTCCTTCCTGGATTGACCACCTTTTCAAGCACCCTCTTAATTTCACGATTTGAAATCTCAGCTTGGCCAGAAGTTTGAGGATGATAAGCTGTGGAAACCTTATGTCTCACTCCATATTTGGCCAATAAAGCTTAAAAAATCTTGTTACAAAAATTAGTTCCGCCATCACTTATGATTGCTCTGGGGGCTCCAAACCGATTAAAAATGTGTTTCTTCACGAAAGCAATCACACTTTTTGCATCATTATGAGCCAGAGCTACAGCTTCAACCCATTTGGATACATAATCAACTGCTACCAAAATATATTCCATGCCTCTGGATTTCAGAAATGGACCCATGAAGTCAATTCCCCATGCATCAAATATTTCCACTTCAAGGATGCTATTCAAAGGCATTTCATTTCTGGAAGAAATGTTCCCTGTTCTTTGACATCGATCACAATTGCCAACCCAAATTATTGCATCCAAGAAAATATGAGGCCAATAGAAACCACATTGTAATACTTTGAATCCTGTTCTTGTTGAGCTAAAGTGTCCACCATATGGTCCTTCATGACATGCCTTCAAAATGTCTTCCTTTTCTTCCTCTTTAATGCACTTGCGTATGATTTGAACACTACAGATTTTATACAATGCATTGTCCTCCCAAAAATAATATTTTGCATCACTTCTCAATCTCTTCTTCTGGTCATGAGAAAAGTAAGAAGGAACTTGGCCAGCCACAACATAATTGGCTATCTCTGCATACCAAGGCAATGACTTCTCATCTGCTCTAAACACTTGCTCGTCTGGAAAATGCACTTTCACCAAAATGGTTGAATCCTCTTGAGCTTCTGATTCAATCTTGAAAGATGGTCAGCCACCACATTCTCTGAGCCTTTACGATCTTTGATTTCAACATCGAACTCTTAAAGCAATAACACCCATCGAATCAACCTTGGCTTGGCTTATTTCTTTGCTAACAAATATTTCAAAGCAGCATGATCTGTATGTACAATGACCTTCGATCCCAACAAGTATGCTCTGAATTTGTCAAATGCGAAAACAACCGCCAACATCTCTTTCTCCGTTGTTGTATAATTCAACTGAGCCTCATTGAGCAACTTACTGGCATAATAAATGGTATGAAAAATTTTATCCCTTCTTTGGCCAAGCACAGCTCCAAATGCATAATCACTTGCATCGCACATAATCTCAAAAGGCTCACCCCAATGAGGAGTAACTATCACAGGAGCTTCCACCAATTTAGCTTTAAACGTCTCAAACGCTTCAATACATTCTGTGCCAAACTCAAATTTAACATCCTTCTCCAATAGGCTACACAATGGCCTAGCAATTTTAGAGAAATCTTTGATGAAACGTCTATAGAAACCAGCATGCCGAAGAAAACTTCTTATGCCTTTAACGTTAGTTGGAAGAGAAAGTTTAGCAATGACATCAATTTTAGCTCTATCAACCTCAATCCCAGTATGAGAAATCTTATGCCCCAACACAATCCCTTCTTGAACCAAAAACTTACATTTTTCCCAATTCAACACAAGATTTGTCTCTTCACATCTCTTTAACACTTTAGCTAAGTTCTCCAAGCAACCATCAAATGTCATCCCAAAAACTGAGAAGTCATCCATGAAAATTTCAATTATCGACTCAACCATGTCATGAAAGATTGCCATCATACATCTCTGGAAAGTTGCGGGAGAAACCAAATGGCATCCTTTTGTAAGCAAATGTGCCAAAGGGACAGGTGAAAGTTGTTTTCTCTTGGTCCTTAGGATCAATTGCAATTTGATTATAGCTAGAATAACCATCCAAGAAACAGTAGAACAAGTAGGCAGCAATTCGATCCAACAATTGCTCCAAAAAGGGAAGTGGAAAATGATCCTTCCTTGTAGCCTTGTTAAGCTTTCCGTAATCCATACAAACCCTCCAAGAACTAACAGCTCTTGTTGCAAGAAGTTCATTTGCATCATTTTTAATAACTGTAACCCCTCCTTTTTTCGGAACACACTGAACAGGACTCACCCACTCACTGTCTGAGATGGGAAAAATCATTCCAAAATCAAGCAATTTAATAACTTCTTTCTTGACAACTTCCATCATTTGAGGATTCAATCTCCTTTGTCTATCTCTCACTGGCACTGAATTATCCTCCAAAAGAATCTTATGCATACACAAGCTAGGAGTTATGCCCTTTATATCTGCATTGGTCCATCCTAGAGCCAATTTATGTTGCCTCAATACTCCCAGCAATTTCTCCTCTTGCCAATTTTCAAGTTTAGAAGAGATCACAACAGGTAGTGTTTCATTCTCTCCCAGAAAAGCATACTTGAGGTATGGAGGTAACGGTTTCAACTCCAGCTTTAGAGGAACCAAGATAGATGGCATAAGCTTTTTGTTCCTGCAAAAACTTTCATTACTTCTCATCTCAGTGGATGCATTCATTTCATTAGTTGGAAGCTTAAACTCAATATTTTTGTTCACTTCATCAGAACATGCTTCCTCCAAAATTCCTTCATTTCACATTCATCTACAACTTCAACAATCTCATTTTGAATTTCAAAAATGGATTCATCAATCACACAACATTCAATATCATTTTCAATTTCAGCCAAAATGTTCTTATCCTCCTCATCTAATTCGATTTCATCAAAATCACCTTCACAATCATGTAACTCACCAACAACAGAATAATCATGCTGAACATTCAATTCATGCAAAGAAGAGCATGCTATAGCCTTAATGGCAAAATAAGATTCAACATGTAATGGATGTTTCGTGGCATAATTCACATCAAAAACAACTTCTTCATTGTTGATTCTAAAAGTAATGGTTTTGTTTCTTACCCCAATCACAGCATCACCTGTTGCTAAAAAGGGTCGACCAAAAATCAAATGAACTTTTGGATCCTCTTCTATATCCAGAACAATAAAATCAACCGGGAGTGTAAATTTATCGATCCCCACCAAGACATCCTCAACCATTCCAGTAGGCTTGACCAACGATCTGTCAGCCAATTGAAGAGTCACAGCCACTGGAAGAATGTTGCCTTTAAGTCCAACATCAGTAGCAATAGATAGAGGCATGAGATTAATGCCAGCACCCAAATCACACAAAGCTTTTTCAAAAAATCTTGTTCCAATTTTACACGGGATAGTGCAACTCCCAGGGTCTTTCAACTTTGGTGGCAATTTGTGCCCAATTCATGCTCCACCATTTTCCGTGAGTGTCAAAGGTACCTCACATCTCAAAATTTGCTCCTTGTTGGATATGAAATCCTTGAGAAATTTTGCATATTTGGGTTTGCATATTTGGGTACTGCCGTCAACAAATCCAACAAAGGTAAGCTCACATTTACTTGTCTGACCATATCCAAGAATCTATCAAACTGAGGTCCTTTCTTTGGTTTTGGTTTCACTCTCTCAGGAAATGGAGGTTTAGGTGCAAATTCAGGATAATTGTAAGGGCTAGGAGGTCCCCTAACTTTCTTGTTTGCTTCACCATTATCTTCTTTGCTTTTCACCTCCTTCTTTGGTGCCATGTCCTCATTGGCACACTCTTGGTCACAATCAAGATTGTCTTCCTCTTTGTCTTCAGAAGTTTCCTCTCCAAGTTTGTTAGGTTTATGCACTTCTTTTCCACTTCTCAATGTAATTGCATTACACGTCTCCTTTCCTTTTGGATTTGGAATTATATCACTTGGAAGTGCTCCTCTTGGTCTTTGATGCACAGCATTTGCAAGTTGTCCAAGTTGCATTTCAATGTTCTTTAAAGTAGCTTCCTGGTGTTTCACTACTGATTCCAAGCCTCCAAACCTTTGTTCATTTTTGTCCATCTTCTCCATCAACTTTTGAAACATGTCTTCAACCGATGGCTTCCTTTGCTCTGAAGTACCAGCTTGATGATCAATACCAGGAGGTGCATTTGTTGATCTTCTTTGGTCATTTCCTTAATAATATTGCCCTCCTTGATTTTGTTGTTGTCCCCAATTACCTTGTCCACCAATGTATGGTCTATTTCCCCCAGAATAATTTCCACTATATTGAGATTTGTTGTTGTAATTGTTCACGTACTGAAGAGACTTAGTTGTGATGGCACACTCGTCGGTGTGGTGTTCACCTTTACACAAACCACAAGAAAGAATTGGAGCCTTGGTCTGAGCAGCTTTCAAAGTTTGCACTTGCTTGGCAAGGTCTTCAAACTTGGCACTCAACGAAGTTTCCTCATCAAGATCTAGAACTCCTCGTTGTCTTCTACCATGAGGTTTATGGGTCTCAGGAAAGAGATACTCATCCTCAGCAATCTGGTTAAACAAATCTCGAACCTCCGGCACACTCTTATCCTTTACTGCACCATTGGCACAAGCTTTTACCATCATGGAAGACTCAGGTGTGAGACTTTTGAAAAATGTATTCAATTCTCTGATTTCACCAAGGTCATGGTTGGGACATTGACGGATTAGATCATTAAAACGTTCCAATGCTAATGATTCACTATCATGTTGTTGAAAATTCATGATCTCCATTCTCCTCTTTCCAAGCTTAGCTAGTGGAAAATATTTCGCCAAGAATTTCTTCTGAAGTTCCTCAAAAGAAATTGTTGCATCTTCTCCCCCAATGGTCTTAAACCAATGTTTTGCCTTACCTCTCAAGGAAATAGGAAAAAGGATTCTGTGCACTTCACTTCTCTCCACCCTTGGAAGTTTGAACGTACTACGCAAACCTAAGAACCAGTTTAGATGATCATTAGGGTCTTCATTGTCTAATCCTTGGAAAAATTGACCTTGAGTAATCACTGAGACAGTCTGAGTAGGGATGTGGTAACTTTCAACATCTATGTCTTGCTGTCCAAATCCATTTTCAAAATTCACAGCATAATGATCACCAAAACGCGGTGCTCTCACTCCAGGATTAGCCATGTCTCTTTGCTTGGCTTGAACTCTCAAAGTCTTTGGTAGTTCAAGGTCTAGTGCAAACTCAGGATCTCCAGAAGATCGTAGCCTGGGCATACAACAACACCAAGAGTGAAGTATAACCGAAATATTTCAGAACACAAAAACACAAAAAACTCAAAATGTAAACAACAGAGAACAAAACAAAAACCACAATCGACAACAATAACAAAGAAAAAGAACAAAATATAAAAACAAGAACAGAGTAAACAAACAAAACAGAACAACACAAAGTTAAATGATTATATGCAAGAAACACTTATTCAAATTCTAGAAACCGTGCCTTCCTCGGCAACGGCGCCAAAAATTGAAAGGTTTGTCGCGTACTCTTCAATTTAACCCTAGAAACTACTGTAGTAGTGGCGGTAGGGATCGTATCCACATGGAAGGAATTTGGTTTCAAGAATTCAAATAGTTGTTCTAATATCAAAAATAAATGCTAACTAAACAAATAGAGAACGAGAAATGATGTAGCCAACAAGAACAGTAACAAGGAACAAACAACAAACATAAACACACACTAGAACAAAGAACAATTAAGAAAATGCACAGAAATGTGGTAACAAGTCTCAGTAAGATGTCCTAGGGTTTACACCGGATGAATATGCACTTAGACTACCTAATTGCAAGACAATTGACGTACAGTGGA
The DNA here is from genome assembly GCA_016586305.1 of Ophiorrhiza pumila. Classification (NCBI taxonomy): domain Eukaryota; kingdom Viridiplantae; phylum Streptophyta; class Magnoliopsida; order Gentianales; family Rubiaceae; genus Ophiorrhiza; species Ophiorrhiza pumila. The sequence goes on from BLIW01000011.1 coordinate 20,759,809, forward strand.
CACAAAGAGGAGAACAAGCTGCCTGAGAACCTGATACGAATGGAGTAGGAAGAAGTCCAAATCCACACGAATTTTCCACAATACTTGAGATCGTTGTGCACCAAATTCAAACTCGACAAGAACAAATTGGCAGAAAAGAAAGTATGAAACGCAAGGCGAGATTAAAATTAACCTAACCCCCAACGTTAACACAAATTGATTCAGTCTAACAATTGTAAATCAATTAATTAAACTTATCAGTTTCGCCGGTTCTATAAATCTAGAACTTATAAGCATTACCTAAAGTTCCTTACTTAAGGTTTGGCGGGTCTTATGAATTATTCAAGAACAATTCACGTGTAAGATGTCAAATTCAAATTAGGAAAGCCAAAATTTTCTTAAATTCAACATATGTAAAAACGTTACAAAGCTTCTCCTTTTATAGGGAGTAGTTTCGGCCATTGCTAAAAAATAAGGAAAGAAAACCCTAACTCAAGTCAACTACAACTTAACTTCTAAGCTATCTAACTTTCAAAATAGAATTGGAAACCAACAACTAACAAACTAATCCTTTTCCAAAAAGGATTGTGACACACGGTTTTCCAAAGGTGGCCAAACATGTTTTCGCTTCCTTTGTTTCCTAAACTATGAAGAAGCAAAACCCAATTTGACTTCTTAAGTTTCCTAAACTTTTACTTGCCTTTATCATGCAAGATAATTGGGCCAAGTAAACTTTATTTAAAACGAATTAATGAAGCCCAAACTTAATGTTAATGGACCAAATTAATTACATAATAAAAATCCTAAACATTAAAAATTGGCGTGAACCCATAATAAAGCCCAACACGCCAATGCTTGGTCTTCTCGGTTTTCTTGATATTTCTTCAAGGTGGATCATGAATTGTGATTGAAGAAATATTCCAAAGTACTTCATCTTGATAAAGTGACGTCGAACTCCTTGGAACATTGTCCATTGCCTCACAATGTGTTAATAACAATGCTTGTAAGGCTTCCTTCATCCTCTTGCTCCTTGATCTTGTCATTGGACCACCAAGATTTGTTAATGGATCATGGGAAGCTGGATTCGGCAATGTGGACACGGGCTGATTCCTATCATTCCCTCCCTCCTCGAAAGGATTCGTCCTCGAATCACCTACATCATATAAACTCAAATCAGAAACATTGAAAGTAGATGAAACATTACCATACTCAATAGGTGGTTCGATTCTATATGCATTGCCTCCAATCCTTTCCAAGACTTGAAAAGGACCATTTCCTCTTTGATGAAGCTTAGATTTCCTCTTTTGAGGAAACCTCTCTTTCCTCAAGTGAATCCAAACCCAATCTCCTGGTTCGAAAATTACTTGTCTCCTGCCCTTATTGGCTTGTTTTGTATATTGCTCATTACGCCTTTGAATATTTTTGTAAACCTTTTCATGCAACTCCTTTACAAAATCAGCTTTAGCTTTACCTTCCACATTAACAAACTCATTAATAGGAAGAGGCAAAATATCAAGGGGAGTTAAAGGATTAAATCCATACACAACTTCAAACGGCGAATAACCAGTAGAACTATGAACAGTCCGGTTATATGCATATTCAATGTGTGGCAAACAAGTTTCCCAATTCTTTAAGTTTTTCTGAATGATAGCACGAAGCAAATTAGACAAAGTTCTATTTACGACTTCTGTTTGACCATCAGTTTGTGGATGTGCAAGAGTAGAAAACAATAATTTTGTGCCTAATTTATTCCAAAGTGTACGCCAAAAATGTGATAAAAACTTGACATCTCTATCACTAACAATAATCTTAGGAATTCCATGCAAACGTACAATATCCTTAAAGAAAAGGTCATCAATTTTTGTAGCATCATTAGACTTAGAACATGCAATAAAGTGAGCCATTTTACTAAATCTATCAACTACAACAAAAATGCTATCATGACCAGTGCGTAACCCTAACACAAAATCCATAGATATGTCAACCCAAGGGTTACTAGGAACAGGCAAAGGTTGATACAAACCAAGAGGCATTACTTTGGACTTAGCATGCTTACACACAATACATTTTTCACAAACACTTTTAACATCTTTAATCATGTTAGGCCAATAAAAGTGCTCAGTCAAAATAGAAAGTGTTTTAACAATACCAAAATGCCCCATTAACCCTCCCCTATGGGTTTCTTTAACAAGTAATTCACGAATGGAACATGAGGGAATGCACAATTTATCCTTGCGAAATAAGAAACCATCATGCACAAAATAATCACCATTCGGCCTTAGTGAACAAAGATCATAAGATTCGGCAAAGTCAACATCTTCCTTATACAAGTCTTTAATCAATTCAAATCCAAGTAGCTTTGCATATAAATAGGTAAATAAAGCATATCTCCTAGATAAAGCATCAGCTACAACATTCCCATGACCAGATTTATATTTAATCACATAAGGAAAAGTTTCAATGAATTCCAACCATTTTGCATGTCTCTTATTCAACTTACCTTGAGTCTTTAAAAACTTGAGACTTTCATGATCAGAATGGATTATGAATTCTTTTGGCCATAAATAATGTTGCCAAACCTGTAATGACCTTACCAATGCAGACAACTCCTTGTCATAAGTTGCATACTTTAAAGCTGCCCCATTAAGCTTTTCACTGAAATAAGCCACGGGCCGAGATTCCAGCATAAGAACAGCACCAATACCAATCCCGGAGGCATCGCAGTGTATCTCAAAAGCTTTAGTAAAATTCGGCAAAGCAAGCAATGGAGCATGTGTCAATTTATGCTTCAAAGTGTTAAATGCGTCTTCATGTTCTTTATTCCATGCAAAGGTGACATTCTTTTTAACAAGTTCATTTAAAGGTGCAGCAATGGAACTAAAGTCTTTAACAAATCTCCTATAGAAACTTGCTAATCCATGAAAACTCCTTACCTCACTAGCATTTTGTGGTCTCGGCCAATCTATGATTGCCTTGACTTTTGACTCATCAACAACAATTCCTTGAGAACTTACAACATAACCCAAAAAGATAATAGATTCCAAACAGAAATAACACTTTTTAAGGTTAGCATATAATTGGTTCTCACGCAATATAGCAAACACGAGTTTTAAATGTTGAACATGTTCATCAAGTAATTTTCTATATATCAAGATATCATCAAAGTAGACTACCACAAACTTCCCAATGAAATGACGAAAAACATGGTTCATAAGCCTCATGAAAGTACTAGGTGCATTAGATAAACCAAAAGGCATAACTAAGCATTAATACAACCCATACTTTGTTTTAAAAGCAGTTTTTCACTCATCTCCTTCTTTCATGCGAATTTGGTAGTATCCACTTTTCAAATCAATTTTGGTAAATATGGAACATCCATGCAATTCATCAAGCATAACATCTAATCTAGGAATTGGATGTCTATACTTAATGGTAATCTTATTAACAGCACGGCAATCTACACACATTCGCCAAGTATCATCCTTTTTAGGGACTAAAATAACAGGAACTGAACATGGACTAAGAGACTCACGTACAATACCTTTGTCAAGGAGTTCATCCACTTGACGTTGAATCTCTTTTGTTTCCTCCGGATTTGCTCTATAAGCTGGTTGGTTAGGAATTTGAGCTCCTGGGATAAAATCAATTTGGTGCTCAATGCCACGAATAGGTGGTAAACCTATTGGTAACTCCTCGGGAAACACATCACTATATTCCTGCAAAAGAGAGTAAACAGCACTAGGCAAAGAAGCAAGGTTATCACTGTCAATAACAAGTATAAATTCCTTGCGAAACATTAAGTATAAGGACTGCCTATCAATCAATGCTCTCTTAATCTCATTAGAAGAAGCAAAATAACAAGATTTCTTATTAACTACATCTCGGCCTAAACTAGATGAGACATCATGCTCTCGGCCCAAATTATATTTTTCGTTTTGTTGTTTTTCTTGTTCTTTCTTCTTCTTAGCTTCAATTATATCTTTACAAGCCTGTGCAATTCGAGTTTGATCTTCAAAAACTTGAGTTGGGGTTAAAGCATGTAGACTATACTTTTTACCATTATGCACAAAACTGTAAAAAATTTTCTTGGCATGATAAAGCACATCACAATCATATTGCCAAGGTCTACCAAGTAAAATATGACTAGCTTCCACTGGTACCACATCACATGAAACAGTATCAACAAATTTACCAGTGGTGAAAGAAAACTTTACTTGTTTAGTAACATGAGTTTCAACTGAATTATTTAACCATTGAAGTCTATATGGTTTTGGATGTTTCATACAATTCAAATTCAGTTTGTTAACAAGTAAGGTGCTCGACACATTTGTGCAACTACCACTATCAATAATCATACTACAAATTATATTTTGCACTAAACAGCGTGTGTGAAATATGTTATCACATTGCATCAAATCATTATCTTCCAAAGGTTGAACATTAAGAACACGACGACAAACTAAAGAAAAGTTACCAACTGAATAGGTCGGCTCATCAAGCTTTTCACCTTCATCACTTTGATCATCTTGGTACTTCTCTTCAAGAGGTGGCATGTCGACACAATCATCATCACTTATCACTTCTCCAGTATCTAGAGAAATCATGATTCGGGCAGTAGGACAATTGACTTGTAAGTGACCATAGTCTTGACACTTAAAGCATCTAATATCCCTCAATCTTGGTCCAGAAGTTGTCACCGGCTTAGGGGCATTTTCAGCAGCTTTGGGAACTGATTTTGGGTCATAAGGAGGCGCACTAGATGGCTGGTTTGAGGTGAATTGCCTCGGCTTTGTTGGTGGGGTGAAAGGGGCTGATTTCGGCTTCAATTCCCTTTGCCATGGTGGATTCGGTTATGTGAACTAGTTCTTACCTTTCATGTGCCTTTCAATCTTAATAGCTTTATGAACAAGCTCATTAATATCAACATAAGATTGTAAATCAACATGATAAGACTATTCAGAATTCATACCTCTAAGAAATCTCTCAATTGTTGAATCGGGATCTTCACGAACATTGGCCTTGATCATGAGAGCTTCCATCTCATGGTAGTATTCCTCCATGGTTTTGTTACCTTGCACAAGTGAGTGCAATTTTTCTGTTGAGCTCTCGGCTATAATGTGATGGAACATACTTCTTCCTCATAAGCACTTTCATTTGTTTCCAAGTTTGAATGGGTGGTTCGTCATCTTGACGTCTAGATCTCATTACCTCATCCCACCACAAACTTGCATAATCTTTGAGGTGCATAAAGGCCAAGCGGTACCTCTTGTGTTCGGGGTAGCTATTGCCTTCAAAGAAGTGTTCAAGCTCTCGAACCCAAATCAAAATAAGCTTCCGGATCTGCTTTACCATGGAAAGTAGGCAATGTTAGTTTAACTCCACTAATTGAAACATCAGATTTCTTACCATATTTAGGAGAATCCATGAACTCCTCATTCTCCTCATCACTAGGCTCGACTTCTTCATGTTTATTCTTTCGGGAAGTAGAACCTTTTTTTGGTGAAGGAAAAATTGTTAAATTATCAATTTTTAGATTGAGTTTTCGGATCATGTGAAATAAGACATCATTAGATTATTTTTTATCCGTTTGGGGTTTTTCTTGAGGTGTTTTGTCATCTCCCTCCATTGTTCCTGCAAGTTAGTAAAAACAACAAGAGATAGAAAAAAATAAAACCTCTCGGGTTCTCACTTTTGGTGAGTAGTACACTCCTCTCTAGTGTAATGGCTTTTCTCGTGTATATCCTATCTAAACACTCAACAATGAATCTCTCAAACTAATTTAAGCTTACTGTTTGTCGATTTTAAGAACAAGTCTCAACCAATTAGTTCAAACAAATCAATTCACAAAAGCAAAACCAAAGAAGTTTGAAAAGTGTTCACGTCACTAAATTAATTTAAAGATCACATATGGGGTATAAATAGATTAACTTTAGAAAGCTACAAAATCAGAAACTAGAGGAAATAACAAGAAAATGTGTTTTTGAATCACTCAATTCCAATAAAAAATGAGCATGATATAGTATTTTCAATATTGGTGATTTTCAAAGAGCAAACAAGAACTTTAGTTCTTTTCTTGGGCTGTTTTATTTGATTTTATTTTATAATATATGGTCCGAATTTTTCTTTTCTCCTTTTTTTTTGAATTGGGCCTCTTTTTTTTTCAATTCGGCCTCTTTCTCTCTCTTTTTTTTTCTGAATTCGGACAACCTTAAACAAATCAAACTTTAAGGTTTTTTAATACAAGAACCTAGTACAAGTACTTAGGTTTAAGGATGTTGTCTTGTCTTATGTTGTTCAAACCTTAATTTCTTCAAACAAATTCAGCCAACAAGAATTTCAAATAAGTCACCAAATATAAGGAACTTTAATATGCTTCTTTAACAAGATAATCAAGATTTGCAACAAGAAGCAAGAATCAAGCTCAATATTCAAATTTTGACACTTTCGGATTTTCAAGAAAGTGGTCAAGAACTCGTCTTTTTCGAGAGTGATAAAAGTTTGATCAAAACACACTTTGATAAGAATAGAATGACGAAACTAACACAAAAGAAAGATCAAGAAACGGATGAGAAACAAGGACGTTACGAAATTTTGAACAAGAAACCCTAATTTCTCAAACCCTAGTTTGACAAATCCTAAAAGTTTGGACGTGAAAACAACAACAATGACTCAAGAATTCCACACTATGATGATGAACAAAAACAATGCAGAATTATGATGAAAAACAGCAGCAAAACATGACGCAAAACAGCAAGAATGAATCGAAAACAATAAGACTCGGCAAGCAATGATTTTTGACGAAATAAAACCCTAAAATTCTAGATGAATTGTGCACGAAATTTATGATGTAATTGCTGCAGAATATTGACTCAAAGAACAGCAAGAAGAACGTAAAAGACAGCAGAAAGACCGACGCACACGAACAGCAAGAACGACAACAAGAAAACTAGACAAAATTCAAGAAACGAAAACAAGCAACAAGACGCAATAAAAAAATTGATTACCGAATTTGATGAACAACCTGGCTACTCTGGTACCAATTAATACGAATGGAGTAGGAAGAAGTCCAAATCCACACGAATTTTCCACAATACTTGAGATCGTTGTGCACCAAATTCAAAGTCGACAAGAACAAATTGGCGGGGAAAAGAAAGTATGAAACGCAAGGCGAGATTAAAATTAACCTATCCCCAACATTAACACAAATTGATTCAGTCTAACAATTGTAAATCAATTAATTAAACTTATCAGTTTGGCCGGTTCTATAAATCTAGAACTTGTAAGCTTTACCTAAAGTTCCTCACTTAAGGTTTGGCGGGTCTTATGAATTATTCAAGAACAATTCACGTGTAAGATGTCAAATTCAATTTAGCATAGCCAAAATTTTCTTAAATTCAACATATGTAAAAACGTTACAAAGCTTCTCCTTTTACAGGGAGTAGTTTCGGCCCTTGCTAAACAATAAGGAAAGAAAACCCTAACTCAAGTCAACTACAACTTGACTTCTAAGCTATCTAACTTTCCAAATTGGAATTGGAAACTAAAAACTAACAAACTAATCCTTTCCAAAAAGGATTGTGAGACACGGTTTTCCAATGGTGGCCAAACATGTTTTGGCTTCCTTTGTTTCCTAAACTATGAAGAAGCAAAACTCAATTTGACTTCTTAAGTTTCCTAAACTTTTACTTGCCTTTATCAAGATAATTGGGCCAAGTAAACTTTATTTAAAACGAATTAATGAAGCCCAAACTTAATGTTAATGGACCAAATTAATTACATAATAAAAATCCTAAACATTAAAAATTGGCGTGAACACATAATGAAGCCCAACACGCCAATGCTTGGTCTTCTTGGCCTTCTTGATATTTCTTCAAGGTGGATCATGAATTGTGATTGAAGAAATATTCCAAAATATTTCACCTTGAGATAGTGACGTCGAACTCCTTGGAACATTGTCCATTGCCTCACAATGTGTTGATAACAATGCTTGTAAGGCTTCCTTCATCCTCTTGCTCCTTGATCTTGTCATTGGACCACCAAGATTTGTTAATGGATCATGGGAAGCTGGATTCGCCAATGTGGACACAGGCTCATTCCTATCAGAACCTAGACTATGATCAGCATGGCAACCACATCATGTTTTACGCCCCCTGACTTCACTATTTCCCATGGCGAGGCCTAGAGTGAAGGTTGTAACCCGCAGAGTCTCAACTTCTCAGGATTTACTACTATAACATGTAAAATCTAAGGTTTTCCCTTGGCGAGGCCTAACCTAGGTTCGTCTGTGTTCGTAAAGCTCGAGAAGTCTCTTTTCACTCAATTCTTAGGTTTCAATGAACTTCAACCGGCATGACGACCGCATCTCCGTTCATGATCAAGCAATACAAGTGAAAAGACTCATTTACCATACTGTCTGTTCTCATTTCAAGCATTTCTACTCCTATTGATGAATTAAACCCCAACCTAGCATGATGACCACAATCGAAACATAATTCAATCAACAAGAGCTCAAATGAGTGAGACTTAACAAGTTTTTAAGCATTATTTTCCAGTATGAGTTCATTGATAGTGATTTATGTCATATGCAAGGCAATACGTAATTTAATTACACTTCATCCGGATCAAAACCCTAGAACATAGGAAATTTAGCCACAAAGTTCCATTTCCAGTTCACGACCGTAAATAGATAACACTGAGCAAATCATATTCATTAATCAGGAAGAATTTACCAAATGATAAGCTTCAATTGCTTCCAATTCACAACAAAACAGTGAATTCCTCCTTAATTGAGTAGAGAATTACAATGTTCGGAACAAATTCTCGATCGGAATGGAAAACAGAGCTAAAATGCTAGAGAGAGAAAGTAGAGAGAGAAAGTAAATCTCGAGAGAAAATTTCCCGCTCTCCAAAATCAAAAGTCGGTTTGCAAACTAGAATATGAAATTTTCAGTCCTCTCCCTCAACCTACTAACTATCTCCTCTATATATAGAGGTTACAAAAGTCGTAAAAAGTACGCAACCACAAAATTACTCCATTATTACCGTAATGCCATAACATAAAATAAAAATCAAAGAAAAGAAAAGAAAAGAAAACAAAAATGACACTCGGTCAAAGCCTCCATTCACGCCTTTGAGCCTCGAGTCTCGTGCCTTCATCTGCTTCCTCGCCCCTTCGAGCCATTATCCTCACGCCTTCATCACCTGCACACACCAAAAAGCACAATTCCTAAGTACTTTGCCATTTTTTTAATAGCAAAAACTCACACTTTTCATTAACATGGCGAGACCTCTCTAAGAGGTCTCGCCATACAAATCCTCAAAACAGCTAAGAGGTCTCGCCATACAACTTGTAAAACGAAGAGAGGTCTCGCTATATAAATCTTCAAGTAAGAGGTCTCGCCACTTTGTGCAAGTGTGCGAGTGAATGATTTGTGGTGTGCAAATGAATGATGTGTTGTGAGTGTAGGTGAGTGTGAGTGAAATTGGTGTCGTGAATTTTTGCAAAAAATGACTAATGAAATGCAATGAAGAGTGAAGTGTGTGTAAAAATGTTGTGAACTAAGTGTGGCTAAAAATGTTGTGTACAAACCGAATGTAAATGAAGTATGATGAAGCAAAATGAAATTGGAAATTGGTGAATGCCATAACAACTAAAAGATGCACACTTCACCCGAATGGAAAACAAGATGTTCAAAAGCTATATCAAACATTGAATGGAGAATGGATGCATGATCTTGCAAATAATGGAATGAAAACACAACAATTCATGAATTCATAATGAGAAAAACAAGAGAACATCAATCTTGAGCAACTTATGTACAAAGCATGAATGACAATATGGTAGAATGAGAGTGATCATGCAAGAATACCATGAACCAACATAGAAGTAGCTAAAATGATAAATGTTCAAATGTATATATAATGCATGAGAAATGGTGAACGTGAGTGAGTGGCGAAGTGACCTCGCCGCACACACTTGTGCGGCGAGGTGTGCATGACTTATGCGACAAGCTCACCTCGTCGCATGATGTGTGAGCGTGTGCATGTGAGAGTTGTGGTGGCGAGGTGAGTGTGAATTGAGTGCAAAGTGTGTGCGAGAGTTGTGCGGCGAGGTGACCTCGCAACACGGTATGTGCACGAGTGTGTGGGCGGCGAGGTCACCTCGCCGCCTAATGTGAGCATGTGTGTGTGAATTGAGTGCATGCTTATGTGCATCAATGTGTGTGCGGAGTGAGTGAGTGAGTGTGAGTGAAGGTGTCATACAAACATGAAGTGTGAGGTGAGTGCACATATGAAAACAACTATATGGCTAAGTGTCCATTTTCACATAATGCTCTTCTTCCATGCCAAATACATGTGCCTTAGCCCCGGAATTAGACTTGGTGGTAAACATAAAAGTTCTAGATCTTCCTCTAAGAATTCCACTGGTTCAAGAATCAGCTTCATTGGATACCTGTTGCTCAAGGTATAACCATTTTACCAAACTGTGGCAGAAAGATAAAACCCTAACAACAAAACCCTAATCCAAGCTCAACAAAGAAGCCTCCGTTTCTCATGATTGCATACAGAATTTGGAGAAAGTTAAAACATGACAATTGAAGTACACACAAAGTGCTTTCCATAGCCACCAATATCGCCTTATTTGGATTAGAATTGGAAGTGTTACACTCAAAACAAGTTGCACCACCAAGCTGCCAAAACCCTATTTTAACCGAGCAAATCACTTTAGGTTTCTTCATTTTCAACCTAGACACATATTACTTCATTCACCATCATTTTTACCCTTTTTTCACCATTTAAACATCACCAAGTAGCAAACCACATATATGCACAAAGCAGCATAAAACACCATATATTTGCATAAAACACAAGACAAAAGCTACGATATTCATACGTATTAGTTGGTATGAAACCAACTCATCAGGGAGATGGGGTCACCTTGCCTAAGACCTCTAGTAGTTTTGAACCAACCCTTATGGGAACCATTTATAAGGACGGACATCCATACATTAGATAGAAGTTTCCAAATGATGTCGATCCATACTTCACCATAGCCCATGAGCCTCAAGATCTGTAATAGGAATGTCCATTCTACCCTATCATACGCCTTCCCCATGTCTAACTTAAGTATTACACTCCCTTCTTTCCTTTTCCTAGGCATGGAAGATGTCAACTCACTAGCTAGTATGAAGTTATCTATGATGTTCCTTCCTAAGACAAATCCGCTTTAATTTTCTGAGATGATCCTAGGCAACAAATGAGTGAGTCTATTAGCTACAACTTTGATATAAATTTATTAATAAAGTTACACAGGCTAATTCATCGAATTGTTTAAAAGTTGAGGGGTTTTGGACTTTAGGAATAAGGACATTAGAAGTAGCCGTCATCGCCTTAGGAAGTTCCCCTCATTTATGAAGAATTGGACAGCATCAAGTAAGTCAAATTTGATAATATCCCAAGCCTTAATATAGAAGTTACTAGGAAAGTCATATGGGCCCGAGGAGCTGTCTATATTCATGCTCTCAAGAGTAGCAAACACCTCATCGATCTTAGGAATAATAGTAAGGTTGGCTATATCCTCCTCATTAAGCATGGTAGGAATCAGTTTTGCTGACAGGTTTTCTTTTACAGGTTCTGAAGAGTAAAGAGCTATGAAGAACTTAATGGCTAGGTCTCCTACCTCCTCCTCCCCTTCAATCCATTCCCCCCTATAGTCTTTTATCCTAAGGATGTGGGATCTAGAGTGTCTTTGTTTGACATAGGAGTGAAAAAATTTGGAATTTCTATCTCCTTCCTGAATCCATCTAATGTTAGCTTTTTGTTGCCAAAATTGTTCCTCTAGTTTTAGAAACCTATTAACTTTTGCTGCAGCCCGGGACAAAGTTTCCCTAGGAACTGGATTTTTTCATCCTCCAGATCCAACCTTTTTAGTTCAGCCTCCGCAAGATCAGATTGGATAAAAATGTTTCCAAAGGTCAGATTGTTCCAGAACTTCAGAGCAGATTTCGTAAGTGTAAGCTTTTCACAAAATCTCCTTAAAGGATCTCCTATTACATTGACCTCCCAGGCCTGTTTTATGAGGGAAATACACCCTTCATGAGATAGCCAGAAATTCTGAAATCTGAAAGGCTTCTTTTGCCTAACTTCCTTCGTCCTAACTTCTAAATGATGAAGAAGCTTATTGGGCTCAAAAGGCCAAAATTAAATGGTTAGGGAAGGGAGAGAGAAACACAAGATTTTACAAAATTTTTTTTAAACAAAGAAGATTATATATATATATATATACATACATAAAATTAAAAATAGTGAGGGCCTATGGGTAGAAGATGACGAAAACATAGGTCTAGAAGCAATAAGTCACTTTCAAAAATTATTTTCCAATGAGGAAACCAACAGCCTAAAAATCACCATATCCCTAAGATTCTGAATGAAGAGGATAACCTAAAGCTAACAGCACTTCCTTCTGTTGAAGAAGTGAAAGATGTTGTGTTTTTCATGAGTAGAATTAGTGCTACTGGCCAGGTGGATTCAATGGAGAATTCTTCATAAAAAATTAAGGCACAATTAAAACTAAAATTCATGAAGATATGTATCCCAAAATCTTAGAGCCAACCCACAATGTGTGATAACGATGCGGAATAGCGTCCACGATCTTTTCGTAAATCAATTTGGACTTGTAGAATCAATCTATCTCTGTAGATTGACTTGAAGCACAATTAATTGGATGCTCCTCACATACAATTAACACGACAGTCGCGTAAGATTTAATCCCCTACTCAGGAACTAAAACCCACAATGTAAATTGGAATTTCCTTATCAGGAAAACAACTTACGTAAAAGAAACAACTCTGTGTTCTTATTTTCTCAAAATTCAACTCTATTGAAAACGTATGGAGTGTGCCCTTTAAATAGGCTACAAGAAGTGTCAATTTTTGGTATTTTCCCGACGTGAGATAATTGCCAATCATGTTTCCTAAAAACTACCCTTAATGAATAAAAATCCATTAAGCCAATTACATGCCATTATCATGCAAGATAATTTGAGCCATGTAATTAACTAATTAATCACGAAATTAATAAGTCCATAATTAACGTTTGAACTTAATCTTATTAAAACACAAATTAAACCCTAAAATTTAACAAAATAGGAAACTAATTAACGCTAAAAATTCCCGCACATCTCTTTCTTCCTCTTTGGCCTCCAAACTCGTTCCATCCTTCTTAAGCATCCCTTGATCCGCTCCAATGATCCCCGAGGCTTTGGTTTGGACTTCAATTTGCTATTAATGTGTGTAACTTAAAATTTATCATCTAAGCGAATCACACAATTACCACAATTAATCACAAATCAATACCTCAAGAGGTTGGTGGTCTAATCAACAAGTTAAACCTCAAGTGCTCTAGTTGATAATCTTAGACTATCACCCTAGTATAGCTTAAGGATCATTCCCACAGGGAGGGATTCTTCGGTTGTCAAGTTGCAAGAAAATGTAATTGTAAAAGTAAAAAAATTCAAGTGTTGTGAAATAATTGGTATTTCAGCAATGAAAATGCAAAACAGAACGCAATATAAACACACGTAGAGAAAACAGGAGAAACCATGGGGTGACTAGTGGGTTTCAAACTGATACTTATACTACTTCCTTGCCTTGGGTGCTAAGTTCTAGAGGTTTTCCATTAGAGGCTATACATTACTAAAACCTGTAGCAACCCCTCAATGTGCATGACTCAAGAGTGAATAGCTTACTAAGAACTACCCCCCAGCCCTTTAAGTCAATACTCTACCAATTGAGTGGGAATTCCATTCCCCTTATATGCTTTTAATTTGGGGAAGGGCCTATGGCCTTAAAAGAGACCAAACCAAAGAATCCGCCCCTTTTACTTTATCACCCAAGACCTAGAGCCATGCCCCATGACCTTAATAAGAAGTTATGCAAAGACATTCTAGTTCTTTACTTTACTAGTTAGGTTGATAGATCCCTACACAACCCCTTGACATGCATCTAGCTAGATTCCTTCATTAAACCAATAAATTCACCCATGACTTCAATTGTCTAAAAATGTGCATTACTATGGAAGCTCATTGAAATTAAGCATGCAAGGTCTATCATTAACATACCCAAGGCAATATTCACCACAATATCAAGCTTTACTAGACCCACTAGTCATCCTCATAGCAAATTTTCAAGGTCTAGCCACTCATGGTAGCTTTAAGCAAATTAAACATATAGAAAATTGATATAAAAGCCATAAACAACAAGAAGGATGTCACACTTAGTAAAATATGGAAGCTTTTTTTTCAATTTTGTTCAAAAGTAACTTTTTCTATCAAAACTTGCTCTCAAAACCTTGGAGCTCTAGTGTAGTTCTTGCTTGGAGAAGAGGAAGTTCTCTCTCCAAATCTTGCTGCTCAATCTAAATCGTAAAACAGCCTCTAGAAAACTTAAGAATTAATGTTGGACCTCAAAAAGTAGGTGGGAGAAGGACCAGAAATGTAAAAAGCTGTAAAAAGTACAAAGAGTACACCAAGTACAACAATACGTCAGATTGCGTAGGCTAGCTCAGGTTATGCCATGAAAATCCTATCACAATGCACACATCCTAGCTTGCCATAAGCCATGCGACTTCCTTCTTTAGTAGTTCTGCAATTTGGCGTGGGTAGGCCTTAACTACGGGATGATTCTTCTATTGCATTGAACATAGGGTAGGCTTAGCAAAGTCACACTTGCCTTCCTTCTCTGATCTTGCTCTTCGTGTAGGTAATCTCTAGCTTTGTAGGATCACTTTTTACCCTTCTTAGCATTATGTTACGCCAAACCTCTGCAGAAATCTCATGTAGGATGGCTCATGCTACGCGAGTCATTGTTAAACTCTCCTTGCAATTTCTCTGCATGGTATGACTTACTCTTAACCATGCCATCTGTGTTTTTTCTTAATTCAAGTGTTTGAATACTCCTTCCTCACTTTTCTCTTGCTGGCGTGGGCTACGCGTGGTTACGCTTAGTTTGTCAGCCCCTTTGCTCTTCACAACGTGGTTTGTAATGCACCATGCGAGAGTTGCCTTTGATCCGGCAAAGCTCTAACTGGCGTGACAAGCCCGAGGTTGCGTTGTGCTTTAGTTCTTGAATATTTCATGGTGTAGCTTCATTGAGGTCATGCCAACTGCTCTAATTTCTGAATTTGTGTCTTTTTTGGATCTTTTCACTCATTCTTCTTCTTTTAGCCTCCTTTGTGTCCTTCCACCTAAATCAACTGTAATTACTTGAGAACTTAAGCAAATTAATGATAAAAAGGGTCAATATGTTGGTGATTTACCAACTTTTCAAACCCCCCATACTTAAGACATTGTTTGTGAAAGTGTGTGTTCATGGATACCATATATTCAAAATTACCATCAATCAAGCAAGAAGGGAGTAAGGATCAATTTAGATTTGAAAACTAGCATCTTCCTTTAACTAATGTCTTACAAGTCCCATAGCATCCTCACACTCGTGTATGTTTTAAGATCAATGAACCTTATTCCCTACATAATCAATCAAATCAATGTCCCTTGGGTTTTTAGCATCTTTTTACTTCTACACAATCATATGAATTCCATAAGAAAATGCAATTTTCATTCATTAGGCAATTTCACAGAGGACGTGCAAACATTAAGCAATAAAAACATATGCTAAGGGTTTTATAGCCACTTCCAATGAAACAAGTTCCTCATATAATTCAATCATTTCTCACACATTTGCAAGGCTGTCTCGTTGTCGAATTGGAAGTTTGCACTCTTTAGAGCAACATTAAGCACATAAATGGCTGTGGTTCACATAGTTTCTTCAATGCATGTATGTTCACACCATAGTTCTCAAAGGCATACTAGCCAAAAGTGAGCTTTATTAGGGTTTCAAAAATGACTTATTCCCCAACTTGTTCTTATCATAGTTTCAATTTCTCCTACATGTTCTCCATATCATGCCTTATAGTGCAAAGGTATGCAACCAAACAGATTTCTAATCACTACCCACTCATCATTTCATCAATGAACATCTTCATCATAGATTGACCACTCAACACAACAACTTGCATTTCCATTAATCAATAAAAACGCAACATTTCCAAAACAAGTTTGGGATCCAACATACACATTCATCCCAGAATAGCTATTTCTACTAAAACTAAAGTAAAACCTACAAATGCAAAAAAATAACTATCATAACTTTCTCATTCAATCCAAAGAAAATTTTAACCATACAAACCACCACCTCAAAACACCACATAGAAACTGTCACAACCACTCATTCCTACACACAACAACTTATCCATTCAACACAATCAATTCAATCAATTTCAAGATCAGCAACATAATAACTTCAACAAAATATTTCAAAATAAAAGACACGCCACCCTCTCCCCACACACACATAAACTTAATGGGGTGTTTTACCTCAAGCACTTGTTTGAGTAAGGCAACAAAAAAATCCCCCTCATGTGGAATGTTGTAGATCCATATTCTTTGTTGTTGCCTCCTCTTCATTCCTAGATTATTGATTGTGTTATTCTTCAACTTCCACCACTACTTCTTCCTGATTAATAGTTTCTCTTGCAGGTTTGACATTCTTCTTTTTCTTCTTCATCACCTTACCTAAATTTTTAGGAAGCTTGTTTTCTTTCATCCTTTTCTTGGACTTGATTTCCTCTGATTTGCCCTCCTTTTCTGCCTTGGACATAGCATCCAAGGTCTTTGTATCTCCAACTCAATTTCTTCTTCCAGCTGCTGAACTTCATCACGTGGTAGTAGCTCTTCCACCTCTAAAGGTTTCACCCTTTCTTCATTTATACTTTCCAACACTTTTTTCGTCACTCTTGTTGGGTCAACTGGATGTTGGATTACTATCAATTGAAAATTTTTGGGATCATTCTAGGCATCTTCTTGCGGTTGGTTTTCGTGATTTTGAGCTTTCTCTTAAGCTTGCTCTTGCATTTGGAGAGGGTGGACTTTGCTTGCCATCTAATCAGGAATAGCCACCTCCACCATGATCACTTCTTGACTAACTTCTCGACCTTGTTCTTTAGATATGAAGGGTTGTCCTTCTATGACTTGGAAGGAACTGCTGCCTCCATTTTCTTTCCAATATCTCCCCCTACATGTTGCCCTATTAATGCCATGAAAACAGCCAGTGCTTTCTTTATTTCTCTTGCTTCCTTCTGTATTTTCTTGACTTATCATTGATCATTTTGACATCCTTATCCACAGCCTCTATCTTCTTCTCCGTGGATACCAATCTAGCTTCACCAATTGATAGAGCCAAGGGGGTTGCCAAAATCCCTTGATCCATTGCCTTCTTCTTAGCCTCTATAGCTGTAAATGTAGCTTGGAGCTTCTTTATTATGGCATCTGTGATGGCTCCAGTAAGCTTCACAATCACATTCTCCTTCTCTTGTGTGCAACTAGCTGCCAAGCACAAGGATGTGATCAAATGAGGGAAAAATAACCCCATTTCTTCCGATTTGGGCACCAATTGGATCTGTATTAAGATAAGCTTGCCCACATCAATAGTCAGCTTCTGGTGGATGCAATAGATCAAGAGGGCTCTTGTTAGGCTTAGAGTTCTCTCTTACTGCCCTGGATACAAACTTGCCAACACAAACTTCTGCCACACTTGGGTTGGAAGGTTGAGAATTATTGCTTCATATTGATCACTTCTTCTTGCTGACTTATCTTCCATTCTTTCCCTGGCCTTACTACCATATCAGTGATCTCTGTGGCTTTATCAGAGAAATCATTATTGTGATACTAATCAAACTTGATGGTGGACAGTTCATAGTGCTTATTGATAATGTATCTTGAGATTGGGACTGTCTTTTCCCTCACCATTACTTACCCCTTCTTGGCTACTGTTAGATTGCAGTAAAACTTCCTTATCATTGAGATGTTCATCTCTTGGGTTAGAACAACAAACTTTTTCCATCGTGGAATTTAATGATTTCATTGAAATCCTTGATTTGCACTACCAATCCCCTTTTTTGGATGGGGTTCTTCAACCTCTCCAACTTGATGGAACTTTGCTTGACAACTTCCATGTAGGATAAAGCTCCTACTTGAGGTGGAGGTGTGGCTTCTCTTGTTGGTGACACTTTATGTGAAGTTTGGCCTTTTGAGATTGCAAGATCTTGTTGCCTCTTTATCAAGGTTTTGTCTTTACCCTTAGGTGCAATGGATGTAAAATGTATACCTACAAAGCATAGGCATATGAATCAATCAAAACAAGGTAGGGATATGCAAGCATGGTTTAATCCTTTCTTAGACATGCGTATAAAATGATAATTCAAAAAAGGGCATTCACTTTTAGCAAAGTGGCACTTCAATTACAGGCCCTAGCCTACTCTTAATCATTCAATTTTACATTTTCAACATTGTGCTTCCCATGTATATCACACAACAGAGGAGTATGCTTGTGAAAGTTGGATCCACAAATTTACTATGAAAATGAACACATTGTATTCTCTTACTTCAATGAAGTTTAGCTCATTCTCAAAAAGGGCATCACAAGCATTTAAACTAGATTCTTCGCACAACTCAAGAGGGCAATGCTATTTATACAATCAAGGAAACTGAGATGCGTGCTCAATAATTCAAGTCCTACAATTCGTCATGCTCATCAATAAATTGAATACATGAAAAAAAAATTCCTCTTATAACAAGTAACAAGCAACTACACACGGTTATTTATGAAGTTAACAAGAACTCAAAAAAATTGCACTTAACCATTCAAAGCACTGAAAATATAGAGTACAAAAAATTTCCATTTCTACTTATTTTCATGTTTTCCACACTGTAACACTTAGAATAACATCTCTTAAACATGTAGAAAGTAACTACACTACCACTTTGCAAGGAAGAAATCACGAATTAGCACTTCACCAAGCATCATAAATCAGTTATGCTCAAACTATATTTCTTACTCCCTAGGTGTTAATCATTCCAAATTAACTCCAAACAAGCATTATCCAAAATAAAGAAGCATTTTATGAAGCTCAATTTAACATTAAATAGCCAGAGGCGAGAGAATCAAATTTACTTGTTTGAGTAGAAAATTAGGGTTCAGATAAATGTAGTGATTCCTTGATGTTTTTTGGTGTAATGATTCGGTAGATATATGTGTGAGATGTGTATGCAGACTCTTACAAATAGTTTTGTGTAAAAATTCCTGGATTTGTGTAGTTGATGGAATGGATTGAACACAGCGTGACTTGTTTAGGGCTACGCTTGTTTGAGTTGAAGTGAGAATGAGAAAATTTTTGAAATTTTTCTTAAGTGTTAGTACTTATAGATATGCCATGTCGTGACCTAACATTATGATGGAAATCAACCCATGTCCATGGTGACAAGGACGAGTTTTCAAGATCCTTTGGTGAATCTTGATGGACCAATGACAAGATCGAGGAGTTCAAAGATGAAGGCAGCTTTGCACAATTTACAGGTATCATATTTTGAAGCAATGGAGGCCGAGATCTCTCAATCATCTCAAGGAGGAGTTTTGTGGCATGTTTCATCATTAACAATTCATGATCCACCTTGAAAAAACATCACAAAAGCCGAATTCAAGAAGTCCAATGAAGAGGCGTGTTTTGGGCTTACATGGATCACGCCTATCCTTTAATTTTAGGATTTATTTTAAGTTGTAATACTTAAGTCCATTAAACATTTAATTATGGGCTTGAGTTTTGGTTTTTAATAAGTAATTACTTGATCCAATTATCTTACATGATAATTAGGAAAGTAATTTAGTAAAGTTATTCTTTTAAGTTTTAGTTTCATAAAACAACATTAGGGTTTTGTTTTGTAGCCAATTTAAAGGTGTTCTTTTACACGTTAATGAGAGATGAATTTTGATAAAAGTTTAGCTTTGCTAAAAATCTTCTTCCAGCTGTGATAAGTTGAGAGAAAACGTGAGAGTTCTTCTAAGTTTAGTTGAACAATCATAAGACCCGCGAAAACCTTTAGTGAGGAGCTTTAGGTTGAGCTTATCCGTTCTAGATTTTTAGAACACGCCGAACTGAGGAAGTTTAACTTTTTATTTACATTAGTTGGACTGAATCTCTTTGTGATAACGTTGGGGTTTGGTTGATTTCTTCCATTCCTTCTCGTTCAATATCTTGTTTCGTTTTATTGTTTCATTCTGCATTGTGTTGCTTGTTGCTTGTTCGTGATTATTGAGAAACAACGGTCCAAAGGGTGTGGAAAACGTGTGGATTAGAACTCAAAAGCTACTCCATTCGTATCAAGTGGTATCAGAGAAAGGGTTGTTTCCAAAATCAGGTTAATCCTTTTCGTTTCTTGCTGATTTTTGTGCTTCTTTGTTGCTGCAGTTTTGCGTCAAAATCTGCTGCTGTTCTTGCATTTTTCTTGTTGCTATTGTGTGTCCATATTGTTATCTTCAGTCGTCTTAGTTCAGCCTTTGAATTTCGTCAAATTCGCATGCAACATCTTTGTTGAATTCGGCCCGAAAACATCTTGTTCTTGTTGTTGCGTTTTTGTGTTTTTGGTATGTCTTTTGTGTTGATTCTTGCTGTTGTTTTTGGAGTCTAAAATTTTACACTTTTGGATTGTTTTCATAGTGCTGAATTCGTTGTGTTTTTCGTTGCTTGAGTCGCATGTCCAAAAAATTGCTAGGGTTTCATCAAAAAGTTTCCAAAAAAAAATTCGTCAGAAAAATCAGGGTTTTTCACCCAGTCAGTTTCGGCCGGCCGAAAGTAAGCCAGGCGTCCGAAACTAGCGTCCGAAACTCAACAGAAAGTTCATCGTCCCAGAAGTTTAAGGATCAGACGGGTAGACCGTCCGAAACAGGCGTCCGAAAGTTTTTTTAAAAAAAAAGAGACCGATCAAAAAATTAAAAAAAATACGGTCAATTCAAAAAAAAAAAATTAATCAAAATCAAAAAATATATATCTTCGGACTTTCTCTTTATTTATTTGCTGTTTTATTTTCCATTTGAAAGAACTAAGTGTTCTTAAGTTGTGTTTGAAAATCATCAACATTAGTTGTGACATATCTTGCTTTGGTGAAATCAAAAATCATTCATCTTGCTTTCTTGCCTAGTTGCTAATTTCGTAGTTTTCTGAAATAAACCAAGTTATACCCCATAAGTGATCTTTAAAATACTCTTGTGACGTGTTTCTTTTCAAACTTCTTTGGTTTAACTTGTGTGAATTGACTTGTTGAACTAATTGGTTGAGATTTGTTATAAAAATTGTTGAACGGTAAGTTTCAATTAGTCTGAGAGAAACATTGTTGAGAGATTAGATAGTGTATACACGAGAAAAGCCTTACACTAGAGAGGAGAGCATTTACTCACCATATAGTGAGAACCTGTGAGGATTACACTTGTTTTCTTCTTGTTTTCACTAACTTGCAGGTACAATGGATGGAGATAACACTGTATCTCAAGGTGCACAGAAATCTGAAATGGAAGTACTTTTTGATATGATTCAAAAGTTACAATTGAAAATGGATAATTTGGCTTCCTATCCAAAATGTCGTACAAAGAATTCCACCTCACGACACATCAACTTTGATGAGGTTCTAACCGACGATGAGGAGGAGGAGTTTGTTGGTTCTACAAAAATTGGTAAAAAGTATGAAGTTTCAATTAGTTATGTTAAATTGACATTACCTACTTTTCATGGAAAGGCAGATCCTGAAGCATTCTTTGATTGGGTTCGAGAACTTGAACACTTCTTTGAAGGCAATAGTTATCCCGAGGATAAAATATACCATCTGGCCTTCATGCACCTCAAGGATTATGCTAGCTTGTGGTGGGAAGAGGTAATGAGAACTAGATGCCAAGATGGCGAAACTCCAGTTACGACTTGGAACCAAATGAAATTGCTTATGAGGAAGAAGTATGTTCCTTCACACTTTAATCGTGAGCTCAATAGGCAATTGCACACACTTGTGCAAGGAAGTAAATCAGTGGAAGCATACTACAATGAGATGGAGGCTTTTATTATCAAGGCTGATGTTCATGAAGATCCGGATTCAACCATTGAAAGATTTCTTCGAGGTATGAATTTTGAGTTAGCATACCATGTGGATCTTCAAAGTTATGTTGATATTAATGAGCTTGTTCATAAAGCAATTAAGATTGAAAGGCACATGAAAGGAAAGCAAAGGTTCACACAACCTAATCTGCCTTGGCAAAGAAGTGCCAAACAAATGTGGCTCCTTTCACTCCATCAACAAAGCCACGCCAGTTCACTCCAAACCAGTCTTCAACTACAACATCAAGCTTTCCAAAAATAGTCCCAAAGGTTGCTGAAGTTGCTCCTAAATCGGTGCCACAACCTTGCCAAAGGTTGAGGGATATCAAGTGCTATAAGTGTCAAGGTTTTGGACATGTACAAGCCGACTACCCAACATGGAAATTGATGTTCTTGAATGATCAAGGAGAGGTTGAAAGTGATGAGGAATGTGCCGACATGCCAGCTCTTGAAGAAAAGTACCAAAGTGAAGAAAGTGAAGATCTTGAAACATATGAGGTTGGTGCTTTTTCTTTAGTTGCTCGAAGAGTTCTTAATGTGCAACCACAAATCAATGAAGATTTAATGCAAAGAGAAAATATCTTTCACACTCGATGCATGGTTCAAAATAAGGTATGTAGTGTGATCATTGATAGTGGAAGTTGTACCAATGTGGCTAGCACCTTACTTGTTAATAAGCTGAATTTGAATTGCATGAAACATCCCAAGCCCTATAGACTTCAATGGCTAAATAATTCAGCCGAAACTCGTGTGACTAAACAAGTGAAGTTTACTTTTACCATTGGGAAATATATTGATCAATTTGTATGTGATGTTGTTCCCATGGAAGCTAGTCATATTTTACTTGGTAGACCTTGGCAATTTGATCATGATGTACTTTATCATGCCAAGAAGAACTACTACAGTTTCGATTTTGAGGGAAAGAAGTACAATCTTCATGCTTTAACCCCATTTCAAGTTTTTCAAGATCAAGCTAAAATTGTTCAAGCTTGTAGAGATTTCAATGCCGCCAAGGAGAAGAAAGATCAAGAGAAACAAAATGTAATAGCTAGCTCATCTTCATCTTGTAATAGTGTAGGTCGTGAGTTAGTTGATAGGAAGTCTTGTTACTTTACTTATTCTAGGGAGGTTAAGAGAGCTATACTAGATAGATAGCCTTTGTACTTAATGATTCGCAAGGACTTTGTACTTTTTGTTGATAGTGATCACCTTGCTTCTCTTCCTAGTGCTGTTTACTCTCTTTTGCAGGAATATAGTGATGTATTTCCCGAGGACATACCAATTGGATTGCCACCAGTTTGAGGTATTGAACATCAAATTGATTTTATACCAGGAGTTCAAATTCCAAATCGTCCAGCTTATAGAGCAAATCCGGAGGAAACCAAAGAGATTCAACGTCAAGTGGATGAACTCCTTGACAAAGGTATTGTACGTGAGTCTCTTAGTCCTTGTTCAGTTCCTGTTATTCTAGTTCCTAAAAAGGATGAGTCTTAGAGAATGTGTGTTGATTGCCGTGCTATTAATAAGATCACCATTAAGTATAGGCATCCAATTCCTAGATTAGATGATATGCTTGATGAATTGCATAGTTCTACTATTTTTACCAAGATTGATTCGAAAAGTGGATACTACCAAATTCCCATGAAAGAATGTGATGAATGGAAAACTACTTTTAAAACAAAGTATGGGTTGTATGAATGGTTAGTTATGCCTTTCGGTTTATCTAATACACCTAGTACTTTTATGAGGCTTATGAATCATGTTTTTCGTCACTTTATTGGTAAGTTTGTGGTAGTCTACTTTGATGATATCCTTATTTATAGGAAATCACTAGATGAACATGTTGCACATCTTAAGCTAGTATTTGTTATTTTACGTGAGAACAAACTTTATGCTAACCTCAAAAAGTGTTCTTTTTGCATGGAATCTATTATCTTTTTGGGTTATATTGTTAGTTCTCAAGGTATTTCTGTTGATGAGTCTAAAGTCAAGGCAATCATTGATTGGCCGAAACCACAAAATGCTAGTAATGTTAGAAGCTTTCATGGATTGGCAAGTTTTTATAGGAGGTTTGTTAAGGACTTTAGGTCTATAGTTGCACCTTTGAATGAACTTGTTAAAAAGAATGTCACCTTTGCATAGAATAAGGAACATGAAAATGCTTTTAACACTTTAAAAGATAAATTGACTCACGCCCCTTTACTTGCATTGCCTGATTTTTATAAAGCTTTTGAGATATACTATGATGCCTCTGGGATTGGTATTGGTACTGTTTTGATGCAGGAATCAAGGCCCGTGGCTTACTTTAGTGAAAAGCTTAATGGGGCAGCTTTGAAGTATGCAACTTATGACAAGGAATTGTATGCTTTGGTAAGGTCTTTACAGGTTTGGCAACATTATTTATGGCCTAAAGAATTCATAATCTATTCTGATCATGAAAGCCTTAAATTCTTGAAGACTCAAGGTAAGTTGAATAAGAGGCATGCTAAATGGTTAGAATTCATTGAGTCTTTTCCTTACGTGATTAAGTATAAGTCTGGTAAAGATAATGTTGTAGCTGATGCACTGTCTAGAAGGTATACTTTGTTTACTTACTTGCATGCCAAGTTACTTGGTTTTGATTTGATTAAAGACTTGTATGAGCATGATCACGATTTTGCCACCGCCTATGAGATTTGTAAGACCAAACCGAATGGTGATTTTTATGTGCATGATGGTTTCTTGTTTCGAAAAGATAAATTGTGCATTTCCCAAATTTCCATTCGGGGTTTACTTGTTAAGGAAACCCATGGGGGAGGGTTAATGGGGCACTTTGGTATTGCTAAAACACTTGCTATTTTGAATGAACACTTTTATTGTCCTAACATGATTAAAGATGTTAAAAGTGTTTGTGATAAATGCATTGTGTGTAAACAATCAAAATCTAAAGTGATGCCTCATGGTTTGTATCAACCTTTGCCTGTTCCTAGTCATCTTTGGATTGATATTTCTATGGATTTTGTGCTTGGTTTGCCTAGGTCACGCAATGGTCATGATAGCATATTTGTTGTAGTTGATAGATTTAGCAAAATGTCACATTTTAATGCTTGTTCTAAGTTTAATGATGCTACACATATTGCTGATTTGTTCTTTAAGGAGGTTGTAAGGTTGCATGGAATACCTAAGAGTATTGTTAGTGATAGAGATGTTAAATTTCTGTCTCACTTTTGGCGTACTCTTTGGAATAAGTTGGGTACTAAGTTGTTGTTTTCTACTGTTGCACATCCCCAAACTGATGGACAAACTGAAGTAGTTAATAGGACTTTGTCTACCTTACTTCGTGCACTTATTCAGAAAAACTTAAAGAATTGGGAAGGGTGTTTACCACACATTGAGTTTGCTTAAAATAGAACTGTGCATAGTGCTACTAATTTCTCACCTTTTGAAATTGTGTATGGTTTTAATCCTTTAACTCCTTTGGATATTTTGCCTTTGCCTGCTAATGAGTTTGTTAGTCTTGAAGGTCAAAAGAAAGCTGAATTTTTTAAGGAGTTACATGATAGGGTTTGCCAGAACATTCAAAGGTGTAATGAGCAATATGCTAAGCAAGCCAATAAGGGTAGAAGACAAGTGATTTTCGAACCGGGTGATTTGGTTTGGATTCACTTAAGGAAAGAGAGGTTTCCAGACAAAAGGAAATCTAAGCGTCATCCAAGAGGGGATGGTCCTTTTCGAGTCTTGGAAAGGATTGGAGATAATGCTTACAAGATTGAACTTCCAAGTGAGTATGGCAATGTGTCATCTACATTCAATGTTACTGATTTATCGTTGTTTGATGTAGGTGATTCGAGGACGAATCCTTTCGAGGAGGGAGGGAATGATGGAAATCAACCCATGTCCATGGTGCCAAGGCCGAGTTCTCAAGATCCTTTGGTGAATCTTGATGGACCAATGACAAGATCGAGGAGTTCAAAGATGAAGGTAGCTTTGCACAATTTACTGGTATCATATTTTGAAGCAATGGAGGCCGAGATCTCTCAATCATCTCAAGGAGGAGTTTTGTGGCATGTTTCTTCATTAACAATTCATGATCCACCTTGAAGAAACATCACAAAAGCCGAATTCAAGAAGTCCAATGAAGAGGAGTGTTTTGGGCTTGCATGGATCATGCCTATCCTTTAATTTTAGAATTTATTTTAAGTTGTAATACTTAAGTCCATTAAACATTTAATTATGGGCTTGAGTTTTGGATTTTAATAAGTAATTACTTGATCCAATTATCTTACATGATAATTAGGAAAGTAATTTAGGAAAGTTATTCTTTTAAGTTTTAGTTTCCTAAAACAACATTAGGGTTTTGTTTTGTAGCCAATTTAAAGGCGTTCTTTTACACGTTAATGAGAGGTGAAATTTGATAAAAGTTTAGCTTTGCTAAAAACCTTCTTCCAGCAGTGATAAGTTGAGAGAAAACGTGAGAGTTCTTCTAAGTTTAGTTGAACAATCATAAGACCCGCGAAAACCTTTAGTGAGGAGCTTTAGGTTGAGCTTACCCGTTCTAGATTTTTAGAACACGCCGAATTGAGGAAGTTTAACTTTTGATTTACATTAGTTGGACTAAATCTTTTTGTGATAACGTTGTGGTTTGGTTGATTTATTCCATTCCTTCTCATTCAATATCTTGTTTCGTTTCATTGTTTCATTCCGCATTGTGTTGCTTGTTGCTTGTTGCTTGTTCGTGATTATTGAGAAACAACGGTCCAAAGGGTGTGGAAAACGTGTGGATTAGAACTCAAAAGCTACTCCATTCGTATCACATTACCTACGCTATGTATTAATAGCCTGAATGCATCATGGCATAGGTTGCGTCATCCCACACGAACTATGGTTCAATGAATTTTTGCACACTGATGGTCACAGGTCATACGGTGTGGGATGTATATTGGATACACTGTATAAACCAAAATTCACATCTTTAGATGTAGTGTAAATATCATAATGGCATGGACTTTTGCAGGTTACGCGAGTTCATATATGTCAGAGAAAAAACTCTAATTCCTCTATTTGCGTAGCCTCTTTCACACTATGCTATATGTATTAAACACTTAGGAAATTTTCTTAAGAAATCATTTGCTCGGTGGCGTAGGATGCCACAGGTCACCCGAAGTGATTCTTGTGTGAGATTACCTCAACACTAAGGAAAATTTTGACTTTGATTCACAATTATGCATGTTCAAGGCATAGGTGCAGTCAAGCTACAATAATTCACTTGAGAAGATTTTCTTGCTTTGCCCAATTTTTGGCTGACCTGCACTAAGTTACATTGTATATTATTTTATACGGTGTACACTTTTTTCAGGTTGCGTTGTGCTGAGGGTTTTGCCAACTCATGGATCCTTTGCAATTAGCAGCACTACATGGCACAAGCTAGGTCACGCGAGAAAAACATTTTCAAATTTTACATTAGTAGTTGAATTTTTAGATAGAAATCAAGGAAAACATGTGAACTTCTGATGTTTTACTTTTGGCATAGTAAAGGAAATCTCACGCCTTAATAAATTTTCCATGGAATAGCTACACATTTGCAAAAAGTGTGGCCTTACACAAGCTATGTTGCAAAGATAGTTCACTATTCCTTTAAGCTTAGTTTCTCTGGCATAGAATTTTTCTTGGTTGAGTTGGCGTAGCCAAGCTCATCCTACGCGACATTTACACCCATTCAGAAGGTTGTAATTTTTCAGCTTAAATTCTCTTTCTTCTGAATTTTTTGCTCTAGATTTGCTTGAGTGAGCCTATATGAGATCTTTGTAGTATCTTTAGGGTTGCAAATATACAATTTGCGTGGGTTTGATCAAGTTACGTTGTATATCTGATGTTTCCCCCACCTTATCCTTCAGCATAGCGTGATTATGAGTCAACCACGCTATGCAAAAATCTTAAAGTGCTCATGTGAGTTTTTCAGGAAATTATACAAGGCGTGGCTTCCTAGTTGGTTGCGCCATGAAAATCAGAAAATTGAACTTCCAGAAGTTTTAAAAGGTTTGAAAATTTTACAACAGCATATAGCTTCTTTAATCCTATGCGAGACACATTAAGTTGAAAAGGGAAAAAAATTTTCTCTTCCCTTCTGAAATTGATTTCTCGTGTGGCGTAGAGTAAGCTACGGTGCGATATTTTCCTTTATAAATCAGAACTGGCATAGGTAAGGTGTAGCTATGACATGTTTCCTGGAAATTTTTAAACCAATTCATTTAAGATTAATTTCATGGAGTGACTAATGGTTAGTCATGCAAAATCATTTTTTCATCCTGATTTCGACTCTGAAATAGACAAGTTTAACTAATATCTAGTTACACTTGGCTTCTCAAAGGTTTTGAGTCAAATCTTCTCAAGTTATGTAGCTAACTAACACTTACATCATGATCATGAAGCTTGGTCAATATTTCCTATAGGTGTTTATACAATGTGTCAAAATAATTCCATGAACGAATGAATGAATGCACATGCTTTCTATTACCTCCATTATCATTCTTCATTCTTCACTTCCTTAAAGTTAAGCTTCCCTTGCCAAACTCTAGCTGGCCCTTTTCCTTCTTAATTTCTACAAAAAAACTTAACCTAATTAATTAAACTTCTAGTTCTACTAACTAAAAATAGTAAACGAAAGAAAGAAAGAACAAGGATGAGAATAGGAATCTTGGGTTACCTCCCAAGAAGTGCTAAATTTATTTTCGCTAGCCTGATTTATTATTCCCTTCATGCTCAAACACTTTATTGTTCTTCGCGGCACCTCGCTGCCATCTTCCACTTGCCTAGGTTATCCAAATCTCCGAGGTAATGCTTCACTCTCTATCCATTAACATTGAACCCATACCCTTTTTCTTCATTCGTGACCTCAAGTGTACCATATGGGAATACATTGGTGATTACGTAAGGTCTGTCTATCTTGATCTCAACTTTCCTATAAACAACCTCAATCTCAAATTGTAAACCAGCACTCTTTTCCCCAACTCAAAGTGTCTATCAAGAATACTCTTATCATGTCTTGCATTTGTCATCTCCTTATATAGTGAGGCACTATGGTATGAATGAAACCTAAATTCGTCCATTTTATTGAGAACTCATATTATTCTATTTGTTGCCTCATTTTGGTCTATGTTCAAATTCTGGATCTCCCAAAAAGCTTTGTATTCCAACTCTAATGGAAAATGACACGACCTTGCAAATACAAGACGATATGGTGATGGATCGATAGGAGTTTTGTAGGCTGTCCTATACGCCCACAATGCATCGTCAAGCTTTCTTGCCCAGTCTTTGCGAGTTAGTTCAACTACCTTCTGCAAAATCCTCTTGATCTCTTAGTTTGAGATTTTAACTTGCCTACTAGTTTGGGGGTGGTAGGGTGTAGCAATCTTGTGGCGAACACCATATCTTCCGAACAAGGCCTCAAAACTTTTGTTGCAAAAATGGGATCCCCCTTCGCTTTTGATAGCCTTTGGTATGCCAAATTGTGTGAAAATGTTTCTCTTCAAGAAGATCACCACATTCTTGCTATCATTATTTAGTAGTGTGATGGCTTCTACCCATGTTGAAATGTAGTCCACCGCAACCAAGATATAGTTGTTGCCATAACATTGAGAGAAAGGCCCCATGAAATCTATCACCCGCACATAAAAATATCCACTTCAAGAATGTTGTTGAGTGGCATTTCTTGTCTTCATGAGATGTTTCCTGTTATTTGGCATTTTGGACACTTGGCCACACATTCTTGAGCATCCTTAACAATGTTGACCAATATAATCCTGACTGGAGCACCTTGAATGCTGTCCTCCTTTTTCCAAAGTAGACTCCGTAAGGAGATTCATAACATCTCTCCAAGATTCCTCCTTGCTCGATTTCAGGAATACATCGCTGGATAATTTGACCATTTCAAATCTTGGAAAGATATGATTATTCCCACAAGTATTATCCGGCATCATGCATGAGTTTCTTCCTTCGTTGGTAAGGGATCTCCGTAGGTACCCGTTCGGTGGTCACAAAGTTGGCAATGTCGGTATACCGTAGCACCTTACTCATCACATTGACTGCAAAAAACTGCTCACTCAGGATGCATTCTTTGATCAAGTACCCCAAGTTCTCTTCATTCAACTCTCATTTCTCCAACATTGACAAGTGATCTGCTACTTGGTTCTCCGTCCTCTTTCTATCAACAAATTCCACAATGAAATCTAGGAAAAGGAGTACCCATCGAATGAGTTTTAGTTTCGCTTCTTTCTTTGTCATGAGAAACTTGAGTGCTGAATGGTTGGTGTGCACCATGACTTTTGCTCCCAAGATGCTAGCTCTGAATTTATCAAAACTAAATACAACAGCTAACATTTATTTTTTTGTCATTGTGTAGTTGGCTTATGCTTCATCTAGCATTCGGCTAGCTGATAAGTTGGTTTTATACCAACTAAAATGTCTTATTTCACTTAGCTTTTGACTTGTTTTTCTTGCATTTGTGTGGTGTTATTTGTCATTTTGTGCATTTATGTGGATTACAACTTGGTGTGCTAAAATAAGAAAAATACCAAAAATGTTGATTAAATGAAACAAATGTGTGTTTTAAGTTAAAGAACAAGGAAAGAATTCAAAAGGGGTTTAAATGATGCTTGTAGAATTTGAAGAAAACCTTAACATGCTTATTTTGCTTATTTTGGAGTTGGGCAGAACAGATAGTGTAACTTCATTTGAGTGTACCTTTCTCAATACTAATCGAAATGATGGGATCTTGGATGTTCTGGGAAGCTCTTTGCGTGTACTTCAATTCTTATGCTTTCACTTTTTTCTAATTCTATGTGCAAGTCTCAGAAACGGGGGCGTATTTGTGATCAAAACTTCAGTTTTACATTGTTGACTTCACTGCCACAGCTTGGTAGATTACCCATATCTTGAGCTATAGACTTCCACAATTGATGATTCTTGAATCTTTGGAAAGCCAAGAGAAAGATTTAGAACTTTTTTGTTTGCCACAAAGTCCAATTCGGAAGCGAAGACACACATATATTGCCTGGACATGAAACATCATTCTAAAGGGAAAAATTACACGGCGATGCATCCTGACGATGCATCGCCATGAAATTTCTTCCTCGCCACAGTTCAGTATTTTGATCATAACTTTCTTGTCCTTGCTTCGAATTGAGTGATTCAATATGCTATAGAAAGCAAAGCTTTAGGGCTACAACTTTCATGTTTTAGGGTTTTCCAAATTCACAACGGATTAGGACCAGAGTTTTGTTGCAAGGTGACAGTTTGTTATTTTTCAGAACTTGAGAGCTAAAAAGTTTCAAACTTTAATCCTTGTGATTTCCTCGCGCGTCTTAGAGCTGAATTTGATGCATATGTTTGTTGTTTATCTTACAAAATTTGATGTCAAATGTTATGCACAACATTTTGCACATTTGTGGCACATGTACACACATCGCTGCACATGTACGCACAAACACGCACAACACTCTAACACAAGCTGCACCACACTCACACAGACCTCGCATGCATCATCGCATGCTCAAGCACTACGTCGCGGCACGGCTCGCACACGTCGTCGCACACACGCTGCGCGCGTAACACACACATCGCCGCTCGCGTCAGCATGCGGCAGCAATGCACACCCACAGCTCACGCTGCGCGCAGTAGTACTCCACCACAGCACACACATCGTGCACACCACAGCATGCACTTCACGCACATCAGAGCACACACTTCAGCACTCTCATGCGTCACTTGCTACACTCTTGTGCACATGTAGGCATACACCTATGCAGCAACTTCATGCATAACTCTTGTACTCTTCATGCACAACTCATGTATTCCTCAAGCATACTACATGCTCACTTGCAAGCACATCTCATGCATTACCTCTAGCACACATTGAGCACATACTAGTGCATACCTTAGGCATGCCTTGTACAGCTCTTGGGCACATCCAGCACAATACTCCAGCATCACAACACATGCATGACTTCATGAATTCCATTTGTATGCCATGCACAAATCAGTTTCGCGGCGATGGATAGTCAAGATGTGTCACCATGAAAGAAAATTTATGCATCACCTTTGGAGAAATAACATGACGACGTATCGTCAAGATGCATCGCCGTGAAAGGAGTTTGTCTGCGATGCATCGTGGAAATGCATCACAGTTGAATTTTGGAATTCAGGGCTGCATATTTTTTCTAAGTGTTGAGTTCATCCCTTTCATGTGCAGGTTGTGGAGGCATGAACTGGTGAGGCTCGAGAGCGTGTTTGCTGCGATGAATGCGTGGGGTTTTTTGGCTCAAAGGCGTGAATGCTGCAGTGAACGAGCTGATTGTAGGACAATTGCTATATTATAGTGGTACTTCTGTAATTTAGTGAGGAGTTTACATTTGCATATTGTTTATGTTTTATAACCTCTATATATAGTGGGTTGGTCATACTTTTAGGGGAGATTGGGACTTTCTAGAATTTTACCAGAGTTGTGATCTTGAGTGGGAACTTTCTCTCTCTAGATTCTCTCTCTAACATTTGAGCTCCGATCTCGATTTCGATCGCACTTTTGATTCGATCATTGTAATTCTCTATTCAATTAAGGAGGAATTTCAGAAATCTTTTGTGAATTTGAGGCTTTGGAAGTAATTCAATTGGTAAATTCTTCCCATACAAGGAAAATGTACTGTTTTAGGTTTCAACTTGACGATCGTGAATTGAGAATAGAGTTTTTTGGCTATATCTATGATATTCTAGGGTTTGAACTGGATGAATGTGAAATTAGACAACGCAATGCCATACATTTGACACAATTTCTAAAGAATAGAATCATACTTGGTTTTTATGTTTGAAATACGTTAAGTTTTATAAATTTACACTATATGATTGAATTGAACTTTAATTGTAGTCGCCATGCTGAGTTGAGGTGAGATTCATAAATATACATAAGAATTACATGAAACTAGAACTGAAAGTATAAACGTTGAGTCTTTCACTTGCTTTGCCCGATCATGTACTGAGATGCGGTCGCCATGCCGGTCGAAGATCATTTGAGTTGTTACGAAAAAGTGAGAAGAAACTCTCTGGTGTGAGCAAGAACTTAAGGACCTAGGTCAAGCCTTGCCATGGGAAAACCATAGGAAATACATGCTAGACTCCTTAACCTCGGGGTGTTGAGACAATGCGGTTTACATCCGTCACTCTTAGGCCTCGCCACGGGTAAGAGTGATATCAGGGAAACTGGGGGGGCAGCGCGATCACCATGCTAGTTGTAAGCTAGTCTCCTAGGCATTTATGTATCATCTTTGCTTAATTTGAGTGCCAATTGCATAGCGGGAGTCGTCTAAGGTGCATTCGTCCGACATTAGAACCCTAGGACATCCAGCTCATACTTGTTATCACTTTTCTTTTTATTACAGGACTTGTAGCTGTTATTTCTAGTTCCTTACTCCTATTTGTTTTTATCATCTGTCCTAGTGACTTGTGTTTGTGACAAAATCACTGAATTCTTGAAACCACCCCTTCCCTGTTGATCGATCCCTCTAACCACTACTACAGTAGTGTTAAGGTAAAATTGATGAGGTACATGACGAGCTTATCAATTTTTGGCGCCGCTACTGGGGAAGGTACGGTTTCTTGAATTTTGATTTTCTTCTATGTAGATTAGTGTTTCTGTAATGTTTTATTTTGGGAAATTTTGTTGTTTTTGATTTTATGTTTTGTTTTGTCTACGTTGGTTTATTTGTGGCAAGTGCAGGACATTGGAACTCAATTGAAAGAGGATAGTGCACACCACAAGTACTGGAGTATGTCTAAGTTGTATGGGGACTATTTAGAATCTTATGATTTTTGCCCACCAATTAGGATGGTTGACATACGACCAAGACCTAGAATATTTGGGGACTTTTCTCCACTACCATATGAGGAGCAATGGCACAATCAAGCACAAAGCAACAAGTTGTATCTCATTGGCAATCAAAGACTCTCTACGGAAGACATGCTTTCTCAACTTTTAGAAAAACTCCATAGAGGCCCCAAAAAGGAAGAAATGAGATTTTCTCAAGAAGAAGAGTTTCCAACATGCTATCCACAAGGTACACCTCTAATTGCTAGAATACCAACACCCGAGGAACGTCATTTTGAAATGCAAGCTAATGTTGAATATGGTGAGAATCATCTAAGGAAGGTCGAATCTACAAATTTTGAGGTTGTCTCACGAAAACGCATTGTTGAAGAACCTTTGTAGCACAAGTTAAACTTTAGCTATTCTGTTGAGAATGATGTCTCCTGTGATGAGCTTGAACTGATGAAATTAGAGCTGCTTTGTGGTTTCTTAGTGACAAGATGGAAAGTGTGTCCAATATTGAGTCTTGCATTAATGCTATGGATTTCCATGAGTCAAATGATGTTGATAGCTATTCATTAGATGCTTTTTCTTTTGATTGCCTTATAAATTATACAAAGACACATCTTGATGATCATTCTGATAGCATGAACAAAAATAATGACGCAATTCCTAATGAGAATGTTAACACATTGATTGAAACTCTTGTTGAGGCACCAACTCTTGAAACGATGAATGAATCCAAGAGTCTATATAGTGGCTCACAAGAAGTGCAAAATGAGATACCCTTGTTAACTAATGATAATGATTTATGTGTTGTTAACAAAGAAAAGACTCAAGAAGTTCCCCATGTTAGTCTAGATTACGAGAATGTGAAAATTTTTAATGACATAGCTAACATGGTGGAAAATTGCTTTGTTGATTCATCTATTTTTGAGCTTACTGATGTCATTAGTCTATATGAGCTTACTGATGTTAGTTTAGATGATGAAGATGTGGGAATTTTTAATGACATAACTAACATGATGGAAAATTGTTTTGTTGATACATCTATTTTTTAGCTTACTGATGAGTGTGTTGATACCATGGATGTACAACCCTTGGTTGAGCCTTGCAGGGTTAAAGAGCCTAGTATGGTGGAAGAAGTGAACGAAGAGCCTAGTATGGTGGAAGAAGTGCACGATGTGCCTCAAATGGTGGAAGAAGTAAATGAAGTGCCTCTAATAGGGGAGCCTCAGTGGTTCAAAGTGAAATCTGTGGAGGTTGCTCCCTATGTGCATGAGCTTAAGCACCTCCTTGAAAATATTCCTCAAGTGCCCTATAGGAGGAAAAAGAGTGTTTATGAGAGAGCATTTTTCTGGTACAGAGATGGATATTCCGAATATTGAAGAAGAAAGCTTAATGAATAATGTCTAGCTAGAGACTTATGAAATCCAGAACTACTTCTTTTTCATATTACATTAAATAAAGTATTTTGGTTAAACTAGTCGTTATGTTATTTTGCATTTTGCTTAGGCTCACCAAGGGGCATGCACATGAAAGAAGTTGCAAGGGAAATATGCCATGCACTCATAAGGCTAAGTGTGGGGGAGGTGTGCCATGGACCCCTCCCATGCTGCACATAATCATTTTTGTTTTACATTGCAAGCATGAATTGTGCATGTGCCAATTAGTGTTACTAGTTGCATATTTTTACACCACCATGATTCCTAGTTATGGTGCGACACTTTGCTTGCATTCTACCTCCATGTCATGTCTACTTGGCATCAACATGTAGTATACTCGAGTGAGTGATTTTTATAAGCTTGGTTTCACTATGTGCAGGACGTTTTTCATGCAAGAGTGGATAATGGACAAAGACACTCCACCAAGCAAATATTGTAATTCATGACATATCAACACTAGGGAGCTCCTAAACCTATCTTTACTTTACATTGAGGACAATGTCAGTTTTAAGTGTGGGGGAGGGAATATTTTCTATGGTTTGTGTCTCTTGGACGTTATATGCTTACTTTCTTTCATGAATGAAAATTTTTGTGCTATGTGATGCAAAGCATGCTACCTTTTAGTTTTGGTTATGTTATTTTGAGTGTATATGTTGAATTTTCAATTTGTGTGCACGTTTTTAAAATTTTTTGGTAAGTTTGAAATTTATAAATATGGAACTTTTGATCAAAAAACTAAAAGAGCCATAAAAAATGTAGAAAAAATAATTTCTATACAAAATCAATTTGAAGAAATACATTTACTAGATTTAGATTATTTGTCTCAAATTAGACAACAAGGATATAATTATCTACATATTGGTCTTATAGAAATTGCTGTACAACCTTTAAATAGACAAGGATTAGAAACTACAATTTTAGTTGCTTTAAGAGATTGTAGACATAATAAATTTCATGATTCTTTATTAGGCTTAATTGAGTCTAGTCTTTGCAATGGTCCAATTTATTTTAATACGTATCCAAATTTTTCTGTATCTTTAACTGATAGAAATTTATATGATGTACTAACTGTCAATTTACAAACTAAAGGTTATGATATGAAACCTGGATCTGAAAATATTAATTTGACATATAGACTTTATTATATATTAATGAATACTATAAGTCCAGGAGCAAGAATAACAGATAATGGGAAAAGTACATTATTAATGGAAACTAATTTAAAAAGATCAAAATTACAAATACCTAGATTAATAAATTGGGATGAAATATCTTTGCCATCAAATTGGGTCTTAGAAAAAATAAGTAGACCAACAATTCCTTTAAAATCTAAAGATGCTCAAATTCATGAAGATAACGAAGGAAATGTAGAAATAATATTTGAAACACATGTTCCTAGAAGAAATTCATACTCCTCATTTCCATACTCTTCTGCATCTAGATCTGATAGGTTTAACTTTGAAGGAATTAGAGAAACAGATAATCAAATTCCAAGACCAATATACACACAAAAATCACAAGATGATATAAGCCTTGGATCAGAAATGAATTTTGAAATAAATACAAGTTCTCAAAAAAATAAAATAAATTTTGAAATAAATACAATTTCTCAAGAAAATAAAATTAATCTAAAAGAAATAAGTAAAATATGTGTTAAAGATTTTAATCTTCCACAATATACACCATTTAGAAATTGGTTTTTTAAAACTTATAATACTAAACAACAAAAACAATTTCAAGATCAGTATTATAATTTTATTAAAGTCACTGGTGTTATAATTTCATTCATATCATGGTTTAATACTGAACAAAAAGCAAAATACATTGATGATCAATATAGTCTAAATATTCTTGAAGAAGCTCATCAGACTTGGAAATTATCTGATGATAAATTATTAAAAGCAATTCATCCTCCTTCACAGTTAATAAAAATAGAAGCTGCAAATACTTCAACTGAGGCTTGTCCTTATATTGATGTTAGTAATGTTGAATTAGCAAAAATAGCCAAACAAAATAATTTTACAAATCTTAATTTAAATACCATTTCTAAACAATTATGTCGTATTGAAGATAAAATTAATCTTCAAACCCCAAAAAAGATTTTTCCTTTAGAAAATATAAAATTAGGGTCTAGTAAAACTCAACCATTTTCATTTAAACCTATGCCTGATTTACCTTTAAATATGTTAAAGTCTTTACCTTCAGGTTTTACTAAAGAAAAATTAGAAAAATTAAATTCAGAATTTAATAAATTACGACTCAATGTATTAAGTTCTGAAAATGAAGAAATGATTAATAATAATTTACAAATAGATCAATTAGAAGAAATGTTTAATAATT
The DNA here is from genome assembly GCA_016586305.1 of Ophiorrhiza pumila. Taxonomy (NCBI): domain Eukaryota; kingdom Viridiplantae; phylum Streptophyta; class Magnoliopsida; order Gentianales; family Rubiaceae; genus Ophiorrhiza; species Ophiorrhiza pumila. The sequence goes on from BLIW01000011.1 coordinate 20,797,432, forward strand.
TATACATAGATGAAGATTCAAATCAATTGGAAATAAATAAAATAAAGAAACCTAACTCAAAATTTAGAACAATTTTATTATCCTAGACCTACTCCTCAAGATCTTTTAATTGAAGAACATGGTGATTGGCAAAATTGTTATCAAAATAATGCTATATATGAATGGAATCTTGATGGGTTTACACCTTATCAAATTGCTAATATGTGTCATAAAATATAAATGTATATTAATATTTTAAAAATGGAAAATATTACTGAAGAACAAGCTGTAAGAGCTTGTACTCAAGGTTTTACTGGACAATTACGTGGTTGATGGGATCATTATCTAAATGAAAATCAAAGAGGTGAAATTATAAAAGCTACTAAACAAATAACTACAACCACACCCATATTTTCAAAACCAGAAAATAATCAACCACAAGAAATAACTGTTACAACTAATATTCCAGATGCTGCTTTTAATCTTGTATGTGCAATAATTAAACATTTTGTTGGAAATAATTACTTAACAAATTTTCATAAAGAATTATTAATGAATTTAAAATGTCCTACACTATCTCATTTTAGATGGTATAAAGATGTTTTCTTGTCAAAATTATACTCAAGATCTGATTCTCAAGCAGATTTTGGGAAAGAAAAATTTCTTTCTGGTTTACCAAAATTATTTGCTGAAAAAGTTAGAGGAAATCTAAGAAATTGTTTTGATGAAATAAATATCCCATTTTCTCAAATTTCTTATGGAGAATTAATCAGTGTATGTACTGAAGAAGGCTTAAAATTATGCAATGATATAAAATTAAAAGCACAAATAAAAAGAGAAACTCAAAAAGCAGAATTAGGAGATTTTTGTCATCAATTTGCTTATAATCCACATGAATTAAAATCACCTCTTAGAAAAATAGAAAAAAAAATTAAAGAAAAAACATAAAAAATATGAAAGATCATCTGAAAGATCTGAAAATTCTGAAGAAAGAATTAAAAGAAAGAAAAAATCTAGAAAGAAATGGATAGAAGAAAATATAACATGTAGAAAATGTGGTAAAAAAGGACATTATGCTAATAAATGTACTTCTAGGACAAATATTAATGAAATTCTTTTGGAAAAATTAGAAGATATAAATTTAGATAAAGAATTAAAAGAATATTTAATACAAACAATAGAAAATAAAATTTACAAAACCGATTCATCAGATAGTGAAGAATCTGTGGAAATAAATAATATAAGTTCAGATGATACTGATGAAAATTGTGAAAATTGTAATTCGAAATCAGATTATTACAAAGCAATAATTGAAGCTAATGGATTAAATGAAATAGGAATATTTACATTATCTGAAAAGCATAAAATGATGCTTGATTTAGTTGAGGAAATTCAAGATCCAATAAGAAAAAGACAATATTTAGAAAAATATTTACAATTAGAAGAAGATAATAAAAATTCTTTAAATCATTCTCCATCTACTTCTTATGAAAATTCTTAAATAAAAAGAAAATTAGATAGAATAAATACTTCATTTACAATGCAAGATGTAATAGATCATTTACAAAATCAAAATCCTAAACAAATTACTTTACCAATTTTAAAAGAAGAAGTTAATGAATTAAAAATAGAAATTCAAAAATTAAAAGAAAGAATTTTAATTTTAGAAGAATTAAATTTAACAAATATATTAAATACACAGAATGAAGAACAAATAGAAGAAATCTCTGAACAAAATAATTTTCTTCAAATAAATACCTTAGTCACTTCTCATAAATATTATATTTCTATTACATTAATAATAAATAGAGAATATAAAATTCAAACAATTGCAATGGTCGATTCAGGTGCAGATTTAAATTGTATAAAAGAAGGATTAATTCCTTCAAAATATTTTGAAAATACTCATGTAGAATTACATGCAGCACAAGGTACACAAATAAATATAAAATATAAAATATCAGATGTTTGCATATTTTCTGAAGAAAATAATTACATTTGTTCTCCATTTGTAATAACTAATGCAATTGGTCAACATGTAATATTAGGAAATCCTTTTTTAAATTTAATGCATCCTTATCAATGTGATGGTAAAAAATTATCAAAAATAAATTCTAATTTATCATTTCAATTTGTAACTCTTCCTAAAATTAGAGATCTTTAAAATACTTACCTTAATTTATCTTAAAATCTCACAATATTGTTTTTTGCAGGAAATGAGAGGCAGAGGCCGTCAATCCCAAAATAAATTTGGTTATAATATAAATCAAATAAGTCAAAATAGACTTCCTAATTCCTCTTCTCAATGGTCATCTCAAATGAGAGGACAAAATTTCCTTAGTCAGAAAATTACTACACCTTCTATTGGTTTTAATCCCAATGTTAAAAGAAATATTTTAGAAGGAACATCCTCAAATCAGGATTATGATTACATTCCAAATGGAGTACAAGTACATGCTTTAACTATATCTACAAGTGATCTTAAATTAGATCCTTATGATGTAGCAAATAAATATTTTAATCATCCTTCTAGTTCTCAATTTGGTTTAAAAGGACCTTTACCCTTAAAAACCCGTCATACATATGCAGATTTTTTAAATTTCACAAAATTTGCAGATGTTAAAGACAAACCAAAAACAAATCATCCTCAAGAATGGTCTCCTACTTATGAGGATAGTGAAATAGCCCTTTCTCAAATATATATCCACCAAATTCCTTCATTTTCAGATTGGAAAATACCATCTACCCAAGCCTTAAAATTCATTTCAAATTACAATAAAATTGAATATCAATTTACCTATTATGATATGGTGGATAGTTTCTCTAAAGTATTCTTATATCAAAATTCCTTGTGTAGACACACTTGGTGGATACGCATTGATGATTCCATTTTTGAAAAACCCATACCAAATTGGTTTATTGAATGGTTCAAAAATATGGGACCAAAACAAGAAAAATTTTTACCTGAAAAATTACAACCATTTTTTAGCCAATTCCAATATATTTATTCCTCAAAATTCCAAAATCCTGAAATCTTTGGAGAATCCTTTCTATTATTCTTAATAAAATTCCAAATACCATGGTTATTTGCATGGAAATATGAAGTAGGATACTACTTATTTTCTCTAATCTTGAAGCATTTATCTTCAAGCTTTATGTGCAAAACTTGAAAGTAATTTACAACAGGAGGGAAGAACTTGAAAGAACTTCTTAACTCCTTAGCATAAACCTGTAAAATATAAAACTTAAAGAAGAAAGAAGAAGAGAAGCTTGCTTGAAGAAAAGAAGCGAAAGTTTTGAAACTAAGAAATTTCTATTGCATAAGAACTCTTGATTACAAAAGAGAATTACAAAGTGAGCTAGAGAGCTTTCTTCAAAGATTGAAAGATGTAGTAATGAAAAGGTGTCCATTACAACCCATTTTGATTCTATTTATAGACCACCTAAGGACTTTTAAATAAAATACAAAAAAGTAAGGACTAATAACAAAATAAAAAAGTAAAAGACATTATCTTATTCTGACTGGAATTCTTCTCTAATTCAAACTCAAAATTTTATTTCAAGATATAACAATTTTGAATATGCATTTACGTACACAGATATGGTGGAAAGTTTTCACAATGTCCACTTATATCAAAATTCTTCTTACAAGCATACTTGGTGGATTCGTATTGATGAAGCCAATTTCAATAAAATTATTCTAGGTTGGTTTCTTAATTGGTTTAAAATTCATGGACCAAAAGAAGAAACTTTCTTACCTGAAAAATTGAAAAATTTGTTTAATCAGTTTAAAAATGTTTATTCTGAAAAATTTCAGCATTCAAAATTTCCAAAACAATCATTTTTACTCTTTTTAATAAAATTTCAAATTCCATGGTTATATGCTTGGAAATATGAAACTGGATACAATACTGATGGAATTTTACAGCTCACAAGAGTTGGGTACACTAAATGGTGGCCAAAATGTCAAGTAGATTACATTGAAATTGAGAAGTCACTTGTTAATGCAAAAAGTTCTATTGAAAAAGAAAAAGTGACACAAGAAATTGATAATTTTTCTCAGAAAGAATTAAATGAGAAAAATGACTGGATTGCAAAATTGCAAAATGAATTGAAAAAAGTGAAAGCTGTTTCTTCTCCTGAAAAAGAAAAAGAAGAAAAAATGACAAAAGGAAAAGAAAAGGAAAAATTTGAAAAAAAAAATATATAAAAGAAAAAAGAAAGTGAGAAAAGAAAAAAGAAAAAAGAAAAAAGAACATCCATTTCAAGATTCTCTTTTGATAAAAATTTGATCAAATTCACTGATGATGAACCTTCAACAGAAGAGGATTTGCAAATTTCTTCAGATGAAAATTCAAGTACCAATTCTGATGGTAAACAATTGACAGAAAAAGAGAAAAATGAATTCGAACAATTAATACATAATCTGTATAAAAATAAAAACTATGTATTAAAATTGTTGGATTCCAGTTGTTCAAAAAAATCCAGAGCAAATACTCCTTCAAGAAAATCTTCATCGGATGAAGCTAGAAAAATCAGTTCACAAAAGATTGTAAAAAAGAAAAATTCAAAGAAATGATATCAAGTGGGAAGGAAAATTCCAAGCAAGTGGGGACATCAATCAAGTAGGAGACATCATGGAAACAAAGAAAAAGTGAAGTTAGAAAAATGTCACATCACTTTTGAATGGTTATAATATAACCATTGAATGGTTACTAGGCTCACAAGAAGTGCAAAATGAGACCCTTGTTAACTAATGATAATGATTTATGTGTTGTTAACAAAGAAAAGACTCAAGAAGTTCCCCATGTTAGTCTAGATTACGAGAATGTGAAAATTTTTAATGACATAGCTAACATGATGGAAAATTGCTTTGTTGATTCATCTATTTTTGAGCTTACTGATGTCATTAGTCTATATGAGCTTACTGATGTTAGTTTAGATGATGAAGATGTGAGAATTTTTAATGACATAACTAACATGATGGAAAATTGTTTTGTTGATACATCTATTTTTGAGCTTACTGATGAGTGTGTTGAGACCATGGATGTACAACCCTTGGTTGAGCCTTGCAGGGTTAAAGAGCCTATTATGGTGGAAGAAGTGAACGAAGAGCCTAGTATGGTGGAAGAAGTGCACGATGTGCCTCAAATGGTGGAAGAAATAAATGAGGCGCCTCTAATAGGGGAGCCTCAGTGGTTCAAAGTGAAATCTGTGGAGGTTGCTCCCTATGTGCATGAGCTTAAGCACCTCATTGAAAATATTCCTCAAGTGCCCTATAGGAGGAAAAAGAGTGTTTATGAGAGAGCATTTTTCTGGTACAGAGATGGATATTCCGAATATTGAAGAAGAAAGCTTAATGAATAATGTCTAGCTAGAGACTTATGAAATCCAGAACTACTTCTTTTTCATATTACATTAAATAAAGTATTTTGGTTAAACTAGTCGTTATGTTATTTTGCATTTTGCTTAGGCTCACCAAAGCCACTCATGTTGTAGGGGCATGCACATGAAAGAAGTTGCAAGAGAAATATGCCATGCACACATAAGGCTAAGTGTGGGGGAGTGGTGCCATGGACCCCTCCTGTGCTGCACATAATCATTTTGTTTTACATTGCAAGCATGAATTGTGCATGTGCCAATTAGTGTTACTAGTTGCATATTTTTACACCACCATGATTCCTAGTTATGGTGCCGACACTTTGCTTGCATTCTACCTCCATGTCATGTCTACTTGGAATCAACATGTAGTAAACTCGAGTGAGTGATTTTTGTAAGCTTGGTTTCACCATGTGCAGGACGTTTTTCATGCAAGAGTGGATAATGGACAAAGACACTCCACCAAGAAAATATTGTAATTCATGACATATCAACACTAGGGAGCTCCTAAACCTATCTTTACTTTACATTGAGGACAATGTCAGTATTAAGTGTGGGGGAGGGAATATTTTCTATGGTTTGTGTCTCTTGGACGTTATATGCTTACTTTCTTTCATGAATGAAAATTTTTGTGCTATGTGATGCAAAGCATGCTACCTTTTAGTTTTGGTTATGTTATTTTGAGTGCATATGTTGAATTTTCAATTTTTGTGCACGTTTTTAAAATTTTTTGGTAAGTTTGAAATTTTATGAATAAGTAATGTTTTGAACACAAGTTATGTGTAGTTGGAATTTTTGTGAAAGCACTTGTCTATCCATGAAAAGTTTGAGTGCTGACCATTGGGAATGTTTGTTGGAGCTATAATGTAGTGTGCGGGGTTTATGAGAATGATAGAATGATGACTTGTAAGTGGAGAGTGTTGAGTTGATGGGAGATGTAAGTATTTGTACGTGTGTTGTGCAATAATATGGATGTGTTGGGCTTAAATGACATGTAGTGTTTGTGCTGAAATAAAATGAATCAAATGAGTTGAATGTGTTGCATGAGTGTTGGAAAATAGTGTCAAATCATTTTGAGTTTAGGCATTGTCTCCGAATTCATTATGCCATGATCCAAGTTTATCACCTTATATTTCTTTATGTATGAGAAATGGTTTTTGTCTAAAGCACCGAGCTTGATAAATGTAGCATATTTTGCTGGTCAAGGTATGATGTCAAAGTAAGATAGAGATGCCATGCAAACAATCTTAGTAGACATAGGAGGAAAACTGCGTTGAGCTTGTTTCAATTTCTATGTTTTCTCCCTGCATTTCGGCATTCTTGCATAAATAGTCTATTGAAGACATCTATGAGCATGCACTTACATGAGAAAGGATATGGAGAAAAAGCCTTTGGCAATTGGGAATGAAAAGCCGTAACCCCTGGCAAGTAATGTTGGGAATAAACAGCCATAAGACCCTGGCAGGAAAGTGGGAAAAAGAAGCCACAAAACCCAGGCAGCCAAACACCAGTGAGTGTGGCAAATTGTTGCACCAAAGTGCAAAGATGAAAGAAAAATGTTGAATTATTTGCTAGAAGCACCAATGTGCAATAGGGTGCCATTGATCTTTTGTAGGTACATGGTCATATGTGTGGACATGGAGATTGTTGTGTATTGAATGAGTAGAGGAATGCCAATGGAGAGTGCATAGAGGGAGAGCAAAGGGCGACAGTGTTTCTCAGCACACACATGCACGCATGACATTTTGGTCTTTATTCGTTATGCCTTGGTTGATAAAGTGTGATGAATTTATATAATTTAGAGCTTGGACGACTTGAGAAGTTTTGTTTTAGAGTGTGAAAAAATGTTTTGATGAACTTGGTGACGGGCATTGTGAATCATGGGAGAATGTGTTGAATGCTTAAGTGAAGAGTGTGAGTCTTGCTTGAGGGCAAGCAAGAGTTCAAGTGTGGGGGAAATTGATAAGTTCATTTTATACCAACTTATATGTCTTATTTCACTTAGCTTTTGACTTGTTTTTCATGCATTTGTGTGGTGCTATGTCCCATTTTGTGCATTTATGTGGATTACAACTTGGTGTGCTAAAATGAGAAAAATACGAAAAATGTTGATTAAATGAAAAAAATGTGTGTTTTAAGTTAAAGAACAATGAAAGAATTCAAAAAAGGTTTAAATGATACTTTTAGAATTTGAAGAAAACCTTAACATGCTTATTTTGCTTATTTTGAAGTTGGGCAGAACAGATAGTTTAACTTCATTTGAGTGTAACTTTCTCAATACTAATCCAAATGATGAGATCTTGGATGTTCTGGGAAGCTCTTTGATACCCCATTTTTCCGATTCGGAGGTTTGATCTATGATTTGTACTTCAATTCTTATGTTTTCACTCTCTTCTAATTCTGTCCGAAAGTTAGGGAAACGGGGGCATATTTGTGATCACAACTTCAGTTTTTCATTGTTGACTTCACTGCCACAGTTTGGTGGATTACCCATATCTTGAGCTACAGACTTCCACAATTGATGATTCTTAAACCTACAGAAAGCAAAGAGAAAGCTTTGCCTGGAAGTGAAACATTGTGCTAAAGGGAAAAATTACACGGCTATGCAACATAATGATGCATCGCCATGAAAACCATTGGACGGCGATGCATCCTGATGATGCATCGCCATGAAATTTCTTCCTCGCCACAGTTCGGTATTTTTTCCATAACGTTCTCGTCCGAGCTCCGAATTGAGTGATTCAAATAGCTATGGAAAGCTAAGAATTAGGGATACAAATTTTAGGTTTTAGGGTTTTCCAAATTAATAACGCATCAGGACCAGAGTTTGGTTGAAAGCTGACAGATTGTTATTTTTCAGAACTTGAGAGGTAAAAAGTTCCAAACATTAATCCTTGTGATTTCCTCGCGTCTTAGAGCTGAATTTGATGCATACGATTGTTGTTTATCATACAAAAGTTGATGCCCAAATGTTATTCACAACATTTTGTATATTTGTGGCACATGTACACACATCGCCGCACATGCACGCACAAACACGCACAACACTCGCACACAAGCTGCACCACACTCGTACACACCTCGCATGCATCGTCGCATGCTCAAGCACTATGTCGCCGCACGGCTCGCACACGTCGCCGCACACACGCTGCGCACAGCACACACATCGCTGTGCACACCAGCGCACGGCAGTAACGCACACCCACAGCGCACGCTACGCGTGAGAAGCGTTTGCACTCGCCAGCACGCATGCGCGCGGGCACACTCACCAGCTGCGCGCGCATGTGCGCAATAGTTCTCCACCACAGCACACACATCGTGCGCACCATAGTACGCACTTCACACACATCATAGCACACACTTTCGCACTCTCATGCGTCACTTTCTACACTCTTATGCACATGTAGGCACACACCTCTGCAGCAACTTCATGTACAACTTTTGCACTCTTCATGCACAACTCATGTATTCCTCAAGCACACTACATGCACACTTGCAAGCACATCTCATGCATTACCTCTAGCACACTTTGAGCACATGCTAGTGCATACCTTAGGCATGCCTTGTACAACTCTTGGGCACATCTTGCACAATACTCCAGCACCACAACACATGCATGATTTCATGATATCCATTTGTATGCCATGCACGAAGCAATTTCACAGTGACGCATCGTCAAGATGTGTCGCCATGAAAGAAAATACACGGCGATGCATCGTCAAGATGCGTCGCCATTAGAGAAATAACTTGACGAGGCATCGTCAAGATGTATCGCTATGAAAGGAGTTTGTCTGCGATGTATCATGGCAATGCATCGCAGTTGAATTTTGGAATTCAGGGCTGCATATTTTTTTTAAGTATTGAGTTTATCCCTTTCATGTGCAAGTTGTGGAAGCGTGAACTTGTGAGGCTTTAGAGCGTGTTTGCTGCAATGAATGCGTGGGGTTTTGTGGCTCAAAGGCATGGATGCTGCAGTGAACGAGCTGATTGTGTGACAATTGCTATATTACAGTGGCACTTCTGTAATTTAGTGAGGAGTTTAGGTTTGCGTATTGTTTATGTTTTGTAACCTCTATATATAGAGGGTTAGACATACTTTTAGGGGAGATTTGAGATTAGAACTTTCTAGAATTTTACCAGAGTTGTGATCTTGAGCGGGAACTTTCTCTCTCTAGATTCTCTCTCAAACATTTGAGCTCCGATCTCGATTCCGATCTCATTTTTTATCCGATCATTGTAATTCTCTACTCAATTAAGGAGGAATTTCAGAAATCTTTTGTGAATTTGAGGCTTTGGAAGCAATTCAATTGGTAAATTCTTCCCATACAATGAAAATGAACTGTTTTAAGTTTCAACTTGACGATCGTGAATTGAGAATGGAGTTCTTTGGCTAAATCTATGTTGTTCTCGGGTTTGAACCGGATGAATGTGAAATTAGACGACGCAATGCCATGCATTTGACACAATTTCTAAAGAATAGAATTATACTTGGTTTTTATGCTTGAAATATGTTAACTTCATAAATTTGCACTATATGATTGAATTGAACTTTAATTGTGGTAGCCATGCTGAGTTGAGGTGAGATTCATCAATATACGTAAGCATTACATGAAACTAGAACTAAAAGTATGAACGTTGAGTCTTTTACTTGCTTTGCCTGATCATGTTCTGAGATGCGGTCGCCATGCCGATCGAAGATCATTTGAGTTGTTAGGAAAAAGTGAGAAGAAACTCTCTAGTGTGAGCGAGAAATTAAGGACCTGGGTCAGGCCTCACGATGGGAAGACCTTAGGAAATACATGCTGCACTCGTTAACCTCGGGGAGTTGGGACAATGAGGTTTACATTCGTAACTCTTTGGCCTCACCACGGGAAAGAGTGATGTCAAAGAAACTGGGAGGCAGCGCGGTCGCCATGCTGGTTGTGAGCTAGTCTCCTAGGCATTTAGGTCTCCTCTTTGCTTAATTTTAGTGCCAATTGCATAGCGGGAGTCGTCTAAGGTGCATTCGTCCGGTATTAAAATCCTAGGACATCCAGCTCATACTTGTTATCACTTTTGTTTTCATTACAGGACTTGTAGCTGTTATTTCTAGTTCCTTGCTCTTATTTGTTGTTATCATCTGTCCTAGTAACTTGTGTTTGTGACAAAATCACTGAATTTTTGAAACCACCCCCTTTCCTGTGGATCAATCCCTCTCACCACTACTACAGTAGTGTTAGGGTAAAATTAAAGAGGTACACGATTAGCTTATCACTAGCGTAATAGATAACCCAGAAAATTTTGTCATTCTTTTGCCCAATGACTGCTCCCACTGTCACGTCGCTCGTATCACATATTATTTCAAATGGGAGCGTCTAATCGGGTGTAATAATGGGGGCTTCTACCAATTTCTGTTTCAAGATCCGGAATGCCTCTTCACAATCTTCGTCAAACACAAACTCCCGATCCTTTTCCAATAAATTGTACAATGGCCTTACTATCGTGGAGAAGTCTTGGATGAACTGCCTATAGAAACTGGCATGACCCAAGAAGCTTCGGATTCCCTTCACATTGCTTAGAGGTGCTAGCTTGGCAATCAGTTCAATCTTTGCTTTGTCCACCCCGATTCCAAGTCTTGAGATCTTATACCCTAGAACAATTCTTTCTTGAACCATAAACTGGTACTTCTCTGAATTGAGCACCAAGTTGGTGTCAACACATCGTTTGAGCAACTGGGCCAAATTTTCCAAGCATTCATCAAATGACCGGTTAAAGACTAAAAAATTATCCATGAAAACTTCTATTATGTCTTCAATCATATCATAAAAAATGGACAACATACACCTTTGGAACATAGTCGGTGCATTACATAGCCTAAATGGCATCCTTTTGAAGGAAAATGATCCAAACAGGTAAGTGAATGTTTGTTTCTCTTGGTCCTTCGAATCTATCAAAATCTAGTTGTACCCAGAGTAACCATCCAAAAAATAGTAGAAAAGATATCCAATAATTTGGTCAAGGAGTTGATCAAGAAATGGTAGCGGGAAGTGATCATTCTGGGTGGCCTTGTTTAGCTTCCTATAGTCCATGCAAACCCATTATGCAGTTGCAAGTCTTGTGGCAATAAGTTCATCCGCATCGGTTTTCATAACTGTCACTCCACCCTTTTTGGGTACACATTGCACCGAGTTGACCCACTCACTATCATATATAGCATACACTATTCCAAAATCGAGGAGCTTGATAACCTACTTCTTCACTACTTCCATCAAAACGGGGTTCAACCTTTTTATTTCCCAGGTAGGACTTGCACCTTCTTCAAGTAAGATCTTGTGCATGCATATGGATGGGCTAAGGCTTTTCATGTTGGCAATATTACATCCTATAACTTCCTTGAATTCCTTGAGCATACCGATCAACTTCTCTTTTTGATTGGGCTCCAAATAAGCTAAAACAATAACTGGCAATGTGTCGTTGTCTCCTAAAAAAACATACTTCAAATGAGCCTGTAAAGGCTTCAATTCCAATGTAGGTGGCTCCTTAATTGACTGTTTCAACTTTTTGGGCTTGCACTCTAAACCATTGGCTAGCCTTGCCTCAATGGGCTCAAACACATCATTAGCAAAATCAAAACCTTTGATTAAACTCATTTGATCTAACACAAGCAATTGAACATCATTCTTAAGATCATGCATTATTCTTTCATCTTCCTCATCACAAGATATCAACTCACACTTTGCAAGGTCACATGCATCAAAGTTATGCTCATAGGTTAAAGCTTTGCCACTTTCACTTTTTCTAACACACTCATCAATGACATCAATCACATAGCATGCATCAAAAGAATGAGGGTTTTTCATGGCATAGTTAACATAAAAAATTACCTCCACTCCATTGATTCGCAATGTGATTGTCTTGCTTCTCACTCCTATGATAGCGTCTCCTGTTGCTAGAAATGGTCAACCAAAGATAATGGGTACATATTTGTCTTCCTCCATATCCAATATGATGAAGTTAACTGGAATTGTGAACTTATAACTTGCACCAAGACGTCATCAATTATCCTTACAGGTTGCACTATGGATCGATCCGTAAATTAGAGGGTGATGGCAATCGGCTTGATCAGCTTGTCAAACCCAACACTTGCAGCAGTCGATTATGGCATGAGGTTGATTGATGAGAATGAGCCCGTGTCAATGTCCATGGTGTTAAAGTCAACTATTCATCCTGAAAGTTTCTGTCACGTTTTGGTATTCTGGACGTATCTCACTCGATATAACTCCGCATTACTTGATTCAAGAAGCCCTAGAACGATACCAGATAGGGCTACAACGTTTATGTTTTACATTTTACGAGATTCGGTAGTTAGCATCGTCAAAAGTGCCTACCAAGATGAGTGACGTGATTCTGGCAGATTACCGTCGCGAATCCATGGACTACATTGAAGACCAAGTAATGGCGTATTGGGCTTCATTAATTGTTCACGCCACTTTTAATGTTTTAATTGGGTTTATTTAAGTTTTAATAATTAAAGTCCATTAACATTAATTAATTGGGCTTTAGTTTCGATTTTTAGGAAACTTACTTGTCCAATTTTCTTACATGATAATTAGGAAGGTAATCTTTTAGGAAACTTTCAAGTTAGCCAAGAAGTCAAATCGTAATTTACTTCTTGTTTCCTTTTTCCTTTGCATGGCCAAATTCTTCCCTATTTAAGGATGGCCATTGTAACGTTTTTAATAAGATGAAATTTGATAAAAGTTTAGCTTTGCTAAAAACCTTCTTCTAGCTGTGATAAGTTGAGAGAAAACGTGAGAGTTCTTCTAAGTTTAGTTGAACAATCATAAGACCCGCGAAAACCTTTAGTGAGGAGTTTTAGGTTGAGCTTACCTGTTCTAAATTTTTAGAACACGCCGAACTGAGGAAGTTTAACTTTTTATTTACATTAGTTGGACTGAATCTTTTTGTGATAACGTTGGGGTTTGGTTGATTTCTTCCATTCCTTCTCGTTCAATATCTTGTTTCGTTTCATTGTTTCATTCCGCATTGTGTTGCTTGTTGCTTGTTCGTGATTATTGAGAAACAACGGTCCAAAGGGTGTGGAAAACATGTGGATTAGAACTCAAAAGCTACTCTATTCGTATCAAGTGGTATCAAATCCCTTTCGTTTCTTGCTGATTTTTGTGCTTCTTTGTTGCTGCAGTTTTGCGTCAAAATCTACTGCTGTTCTTGCGTTTTTCTTGTTGCTATTGTGTGTCCATATTGCTATCTTAAGTCGTCTTAGTTCAGCCTTTGAGTTTCGTCAAATTCGCATGTAACATCTTTGTTGAATTCTGCCCGAAAACATCTTGTTCTTGTTGTTGCGTTTTTGTGTTTTGGTATGTCTTTTGTGTTGATTCTTTCTGCTGTTTTTGGAGTCTAAAATTCTGCACTTTTGGATTGTTTTCATAGTGATATGAATGATCAAGATGCAGCAACTTGAACCACTCGAAACCACCTCCTTTGGATCGTTGCTTACCAAACTCCACAAACAAGAACAAGAAGAAACAATGGTGCGGAATTGACAAAACAAGAAAATAAAGATATTGACACGAAAAGATTTGATATGAAGCAATCAAACCCCCACGTATGAATCAAAAAGATTCAGCCAACTTATGAAAATTCATAAGCTAAACAAATCAGTTTGGCTTGTTCTTTGAATCAAGAACTTGTAAGTTCACCTAAAGGTCTTAGCTTCTAGGTTCACGGTTCTTATGAAAACTCAACTAAACTTAATTGAATTGATTCACGTTTTTTCTTAAAGCTTCTCATGGCTGAAAGACAATTTTCAGCAACGCTAAATTCAACAAAATTCATCTTATTAAAAACGTTTACAATGATGGCCTTATATAGAGGCAAATTTCGGCCATGCCTTGTAAAAACCCTAGCTTAAGTAAATTACAACTTGACTTCTAAGCTAGCTAACTTTCCAAAGTGGAATTGGAAACTAACAACTAACAAACTAAATACTTTTTCAAAAAGGATTTGTGACTCACGGTTTTGCCAAGTAGCAAAACTCAATTTGACTTCTTTGTTTCCTAAACTTTTACTTGCCATTATCATGCAAGATAATTGGGCCAAGTAACCTTAATTAATTTCGAAATTCCAAGCCCATTATTTCATAAATTAAAACGTCTAATTAGGCTTAAAATAACATAAAATAAAACATTAATAAATTAGGGTTTAATGGCGTGATCCATTTATGAAACCCAAACACGCCTTAATTGGACTTCATTGTGATTGATCCATCTCTTCATGGATTGTGAGAGAAGATATATTCCATCAAGCTCCATTGGTGGAAGATGCTTGGACCGGATCATAATGCTCTTCAAAGATGTCCAATTCTTCACAATGAGTTATCAATAATGCTTGCAACGCCTCCTTCATCTTCTTGCTCCTTGATCTTGTCATTGGACCATCAAGGTTTGTCAATGGATGAACACTTGAAGTTGGCTTTGGCATGGACATGGATGGATTGCTATCATTCTCTCCCTCCTCGAAAGGATTCGTCCTCGAATCACCTACATCAAACAAAGATAAGTCAGTAATATTAAATGTAGATGAGACATTGCCATAGGCACTAGGAAGCTCTATCTTGTAAGCATTATCTCCAATCCTCTCCAAAACACGAAAAGGACCATCTCCTCGTGGATGAAGCTTAGATTTCCTTTTGTCGGGAAACCTCTCCTTCCTTAAGTGAATCCAAACCCAATCACCAGGCGATACCTCTTATGTTTGGGATAGCTATTACCTTCAAAAAAGTGCTCAAGCTCACGAACCCAATCAAAATATGCTTCCGGATCTGCTTTTCCATGGAAAGTAGGCAATGTTAGTTTAACTCCACTAATTGACAAATCAGATTTCTTACCATCTTTAGGAGAATCCATGAACTCCTCATTCTCCTCATCATTATGCTCGGCTTCTTCATGTTTATTCTGTCGAGAAGTAGAACCTTTTATTGGTGAAGGAAAAATGGTTAAATTATCAATCTTTAGATTGAGTTTCCGGATCATGTCAAACAGAACATCATTAACATATTTTTGACCCTTTTGGGGTTGTCCTTGAGGTGTTTTATCATCTCCCTCCATTGTTCTTGCAAGCTAGTAAAAACAACAAAAGATAGCAAAATAAAAAAACCTCTCGGGTTCTCACTTTTGGTGAGTAATACTCTCCTCTCTAGTGTAATGGCTTTTCTCGTATATACCCTATCTAAACACTCAACAATGAATCTCTCAAACTAATTGAAGCTTACTGTTTGTCGATTTTAAGAACAAGTCTCAACCAATTAGTTCAAACAAATCAATTCACAAAAGCAAAACCAAAGAAGTTTGAAAAGAAAAATTCACGTCACAAGAAGATTTTAAGATCACGTATGGGATATAAACAGATTAACTTCAGAAAGCTACGAATTCAGAAACTAGAGAAGATAATAAGAAGATGTGTTTTTGAATCACTCAATTCCGATTAAAAATGAGAAAGTTATGAAGGTTTGAAGTTATAGTGTATATAACCTCTCTGCCGAGTTTCGGACGGTAGATCAAAGGTTCGGACGGCCGAAAGTGGCGTCCGAAACTTTGTTAAAAAATTTCAAATCTCTGTCGAGGATCGGACGGTAGTTTCAGACGGGTCAGGGGTCCGAAAGTGGAGTCCGAAATTTTGTGAAAATTTGTGACTTCTCTGTCGAGGTTCGGACGGTAGTTTCGGACTGGTAAGGGGTCCGAAAGTGGCGTCCGAAATTATAAAATTAAATACGAAAAAAAATAAAAAAAATTGTTTGTTTTTTTTTGTTTTGTTTTTTTTTTTTTCACTTTAGACCAAATGCCTTTGGGCTGATTTTTACTTGGTCCTTTTTTTTTTTTTTTTGTAATGGCCTAGTTTTTTTTTTTAGGCCCTTTTTTTTTTTTTGACAAAAAGTTTAACTACGGTTTTTGAGGTTGTTGATAAACCCTAAATTTTCAACCACTTCAATGTATCAAGAAGTCAACAAAATTTCGGATTTTGAAGATACCACTTTTACCAAAGATTCAAGAAATATCACAAAGAGCAAGAATATGTCTTCAAGATTCAAATTTGAGCACTTTCGGATTTTCAAGAAAATTAAGATTTTCAAGAAAGTGGTCAAGAACTCGTCTTTTTGAGATGGTGAAAAAGTTTGATCAAAACACACTTTGATGGCAATAGAATGATGAAACTAACACAAAAGAAAGATCAAGAAAAGGATGAGAAACGAGGAAGTTATGAAATTTTGAATAAGAACCCTAATTTCACAAACCCTAGTTTGACAAACCCTAATTCTTTGGACGTGATTTCAGCAAGAATGACTCAAGAATTCCACACTATGATGATGAACAAGAACAATGCAGAATTATGAAGAAAAACAGCAGCAAAACACGACACAAAACAGCAAGATCAACACAACAAAAATCGCAAAAAAATCCGAGCAAGATGAACACGAATTGGACAGATTTTTAGCAAACAAATTGCATGCGATTTTGACGTAATTTAAAAGCTGAACTATGACGACCTTGGACAGCAATAAAGACACGAAAACAGCAACAAAAAGACACCACAAAAACTGCATAATTTGACGCAACAAAACAGCAAGAAGGACAAGATCCTAGAAGAGAAAACAAGAACAAGACTCAAATAAAAAGATTTGATTACCGAATTTGATGAACAACCTGGCGGCTTTGATACCAATTGATACGAATGGAGTAGGAAGGAATCCAAATCCACACGAATTTTCCACAAATACTTGAGATCGTTGTGCACCAAATTCAATCACGACAAGAACAAATTGGCGGAAAAGAAAGTATGAAACGCAAAGGCAAGATTAAAGTTAACCTAACCCCAACGTTATCACAAATTGATTCAGTCTAACAATTGTAACTCAATTAGTTAAACCTATTAGTTTGGCCGGTTCTATAAATCTAGAACTTGTAAGCTTCACCTAAAGTTCCTCACTTAAGGTTTGGCGGGTCTTATGAATTATTCAAGAATAACTCACGTTGATGATGTCAAATTTAATTTAGCAAAGCCAAAATTCTTTCAATTCAACATACTTAAAAACGTTACATAGCTTTCCCTTTTATAGGGAGTAATTCGGCTTTCCTAAGAGAAAAAGGAAATAAAACCCTAACTTGACTCCTATACTAACTAACATACTAATCCTTTTCCAAAAAGGATTTGTGACACACATAAGCTAACCCTTTTCCAAAAAGGATTTGTGTCTCACTTTTTTTCCTAAAAGTGGCCAAACACAATTTGGCTTCCTTTGTTTCCTAAACTATGAAGAATCAAAACTCAATTTGACTTCTTAAGTTTCCTAAACTTTTACTTGCCATTATCATGCAAGATAATTGGGCCAAGTATTCTTTATTAAAAACCGAATTAATGAAGCTCAAACTTAATGTTAATGGACCAAATTAATTGCATAATAAAATCCTAAAACATTAAAAATTGGCGTGAACACATAATGAAGCCCAACACGCCAAAGCTTGGTCTTCTCGGCCTTCTTGATATTTCTTCAAGGTGGATCATGAATTGTGATTGAAGAAATATTCCAAAGTACTTCATCTTGAGATGGATGCATCGAACTACTTGGGACAATGTCCATTGCCTCACAATGTGTTGATAACAATGCTTGTAAGGCTTCCTTCATCCTCTTGCTCCTTGATTTTGTCATTAGACCACCAAGATTTGTTAATGGATCATGGGAAGCTGGATTTGGCAATGTGGACTCGGGCTCATTCCTATCACTAGGGGTACCCAAATGCTCGTTGATTAACTCACTCGTGATTACCACCCATACTCCTCTCACATAGACAGAACCATCGTCATTTGGATTCTTGCCATTTGCATAAAATTCCCTAGCAATACTGACATTGCAAAATGCAGGTGCAGTTGTCAACTTTTTGTCAAACTTGTGAAATTGCATTAGCTTCTTGAAAGGCCCCTTGTCCACGGTGAAGGCACGCTCCAAATGTAGCTTCTTAACAGGTAGTCCTTCCTCCCAGCGTTTCTGTGCCAATTTATTAACCCACATTGAAGGTGTGGCAACACCCTTCCGTTTCTTGGGGGTTGGAGTTTGGATTGTGACTATGGGCGGTTCTTCGAAGATTGGTAGATCGTCAACGAAATATTCCGAATCTTAGTCCACATGCATTTGTGCCTTACCCTTTGCTTTTCCTTTGCCTTTCTTTGAACTGTCACCCTTCAAAGTTGTTGCTGCCTTCTTGGGAGCCATAACCTAAATGTACACCATACATGTGAGTAACTTGGTAAAAATCTCAGAGGCAAGACAAAACAACATTCGAAATTCCACAATACCAAGACACATTTCAACTATTCTATAATGTCACCCTTCGGGTAGCATGTAAATTGAAATCCGATTGAACGTCTATCATTACAATTCAACTCACAGGATACATCCCAATATGTAAACTTCCAATAGTGCTGGAATCACTTCATGCATATACAGAATATTGCCCTTAACTCACAAATCCGAAGAACACAATATTGGTGCACATGCTCATAACAAAATTCTGGAGCTGGAATTTAGCATGAAAAATCGTGAAAATGAGTAATGAAACAGGGGAAATTAGCCAAAACTAAAAACATCACAATTTTAGATCAAGATCTCAACTAAATATAGGGACAAAAATCACCTCATTTGGACTTAAATTGAGAAAACTATGTCCAAAATACCGAGAGGTGCCAAACTGGGCAGATTCAACAATTCTCATTACGAGTTCAGCATTAACTTCACATTCTTAGCCAATTTAGTCTATAATCCCGTTAGAACTGGAAAAAATGCCATACATAAACATTGTAGCCAATCTCTTGGATAACATCTCCAATTGGAATCAACACATTTGGAGATTTCCTTCTCAAGTTATGACCAAATTACAGAAACATGTCTAAGCTGAAAAATTCTGAAAATCCAGAAACTAAAAAAAACCCACACTTAGCATGTATTCAACTTTTTGAATAACAACTAATTATTCCATTTACTCATCATTTCCTCCACTTAACAATATGCACATCATAGTCATATTCTCACCAACTTTTGTTGTACAACGCATGAACTCCAACTAAGTAAAAAGCTTGAGGAAAACTGAAACATACCTTTGATGGAGAGCTCTCAACAAGGACTTGAATGAAAGAGATAAAATTGTTTTGCACGGGAATCTTGAGCTGATGAGATGAGATGATACCCATGTGTAGTGTGCATTTAAAGGCTCCCAAATCGGCCACTACACTAACTTGTCAAAGGATAATCAATAACACTACCAACCAAGACACAAGACAACAATTCTATCATCAAATGTGGGACCATTTCATTCAAGTCATGTGAACTCTTATCTTTCTCCTACCAAGTGACACCAGACGTTCCCATGCCAACATACCAAGACAAAACACATTACATCCACTTTATGTCAATCAATGTGCACTCTTGCATTTTTCAATTCACGAGTCTTACAATTATGTAAACTTTTCAGAACATTAACTCATTTTCAAAATGAACTAAATTAATTCATGTTCAAAAAGGGTAGATTTCCATATCATCAATGCACTTATATAATCCTTACCCATCCTTACCTTGCTTGTATTGACGTCCACTTCCAATTAAATGCACACATGGCACATGAAACAAAAACAACAAAAAACTAAGGTTAAAGTGCAAACACTTAATTTCACATTTTCTAGTACAAACACCAAACGTAACACGCCACTTAACACATATGACTTACATATCATAAAATTTCCTCAGACTAAAACTAACTACTACTACTAAACAACACATAAACAAAATAATGAACATAGAAGGAAAAAGTCAATACCATCACTTGTTCATGTAAAACTACCACATTTCACAAAATAACTAGGATACTAATAAACTCATCTTATGAAAACTACCATAACAACCCACTACTGAAACATCGCTTCTACACAAAATGCATGGCAACATCATATGGACAACCTCAACATCATCATCCATCCCCCCACACTTGTATAAAGTCACAGTCCCCGGGACAGAGAAAAGAGAAAACAGAAGAAAGGAACCTGGCCATTTACAATTCCCGATATAATTGTGCTACCCTTTTCTCCTCCAGATAATTAAGCCACTGAGCTGTTCCCATAAGGCCAAGAGGATTCTGAGGATTTTCATTGGAAGAAATGTTAATGCCCTTATCTCGAGCCATTGCTGTGATGATAGCGGGAAAGAACATTGGTGCAAATTTAGAGCGTTGGGCACGCCGTATATAACCAAGCATCAATTTGCCAATATCAATAGAAAAATTATGCTGAATAGCATAGATCAACAAAACGCGCTCCCTAGATGCTATAGAAGTCCGGCGAGTGGGTAAAAGCTTAGAGATAATAAAGAGTAACCACATATTCGCCTTAGTTGTCAGACCACTCGTGGGTACATATAATGCTTCATGCCCTGCATTTCTCACCCAAGTAGCACCAGGCACTGCCACAGCAGCCAATAAATGATCTGTGTTTTCCGCCCTCACCAATCGACTATACGTATCATCGGGGTAATTTGGCACGAGAAAATGCAAATTGATTCGGTGACGATTCACCTGTAAATACTTCCCTCTCATATCCACCACCACAGTTGCTCTGGCGAAATGTTCCCAATTGTGCATTCTAATTAACTCATCAAATCTGCATGAAGGGTCTTCAAATGGTCTTTCAATGATACATTCTCTGTTGAGTGATCTATTGTATAAGCTTTCAGCACTCGCATTGACAAACTCTGAGGATCCAACCGGATCATAATCAATCACCATGTCGTCATCGGCTGAAGAGGAAGAAGATAAAGGAGAGGTAGTTCCCATATCCTCGCTAAAGATTGCGTACTCGTAAGGGTTATGATGAGGGTAATATGCCATTACTGCTAGGGAAAAAAATCAAACCCAAGTGCTTTGAAATGATGTGTATGTACTTAATGGAAACACTAGCAAAGAAATGCAAAGTAGCAAGCAAGATGCAGGGTATTTATAGTGAAGATAGTAAACTCCCAACATCTCAAGACAAGTACATGTGAAGGAACCAACCTCAATTATTCGAAACCAACCAAAGAAAATTCACGGGTGTAACATGTTGTATCACATGAAGAATCTAGAAAAGCAATTAACGGGTCTGATTCCTTTACCTCTATTGATGTACCCACCACATCATTCTTACCCTCTGTTAAAGTGGATAAAATGATATCGACTGTTATCACCACAAATGCCAATATGAGTACTGCAAAAATCATGAACAAATCATAAGACTGTGCCATGGTGTGAAAAGAAAACACTTACTAACTAACATTAACGCAAAAATTATTGAAATAAACAAACAACAATATAAAACAAGGATTGGGTTGCCTCCCAGGAGCGCTTGGTTTTACGTCACATCCCGACCATGCTTAGTGTCACTGGGAGATTATAGGATCATCCAGGAACAACTCATGTGGAGGTCCTTCCAAACCTGTAGTGCCCTTGTCTTCAGCTGTCAAATATGGCTTGAGTCTGTGACCATTTACTTGTCATAAGTTACTATTTTTTTCATTTTTGATTTCCACCACACCATATGGCATCAACTTGAGAACCTGAAATGGACCACTCCAACGTGATTTCAACTTGCCAGGGAACAACCTCAAACGAGAATTGTACAATAACACCAGCTGCCTTGGAGCAAAACTCTTGGATTGAATTTTTGCGTCATGAAGTTTTTTAGTCCTCTCCTTATAAAGCTTAGAACTCATGTAAGCATTGAATCGAAACTCATCCAAATCATTCAATTCCAGCATCCTCTTGGACTGAGCTCTATTTAAATCCAAGTTCAACTTCTGAATTGCCCAGTAAGCTTTGTGCTCTAACTCTATCGGAAGATGACATTCTTTCCCAAACACATGCCGAAATGGAGAAGCACCAATAGGAGTTTTGTATGCTGTTCTATACGCCCACAATGCATCATCCAACTTCATGGCCCAATCTTTTCTTCCTGGGTTAACAACCTTTTCCAGCACTCTTTTAATCTCACGATTTGAGATTTCAGCTTGGCCACTCATTTGAGGATGATAAGCTGTGGATACTTTATGTTTCACTCCATACTTAGCCAACAGAGCTTCAAAAATCTTATTGCAAAAATGAGTGCCTCCATCACTTATGATTGCCCTAGGGGCTCCAAATCGATTGAAAATATGTTTCTTCAAAAGGCAGCCACACTTTTAGCATCATTGTGAGCGAGAGCTACAGCCTCGACCCATTTGGAAACACAATCAACTACCACCAAGATATATTCCATGCCTCGAGATTTCAGAAATGGACCCATAAAGTCAATGCCCCAAACATCGAATATTTCCACTTCAAGAATGTTGTTCAGAGGCATTTCATTCCTCGAAGAGATGTTCCCCGTCCTTTGGCACCGATCACATTGACCAACCCAAATTTTTGCATCTAAGAAAATATGAGGCCAATAGAAACCACATTGTAACACTTTGAAACCTGTTCTTGCAGAACCACAATGTCCACCACAAGTCCTTCATGGCATGCTCTCAGAATATCTTCCTTCTTTTCCTCTTTGATGCACTTGCGTATGATTTGATCACTACAGATTTTATACAAGGCATTATCTTCCCAAAAATAATACTTTGCATCACTTCTCAGTTTCTTCTTTTGGTTACTTGAGAAATAAGAAGGAACTTGGCCAGCCACAACATAATTGGCTATCTCTGCATACCAAGGCAATGACTTCTCATTTACTCCAAACACCTGCTCATCTGGGAAGTGTTCTTTCACCATAATATTTGAACCTTCTTGAGCTTCTGACTCCAACCTGGACAAATGGTCAGCCACCACATTCTTTGAGCCTTTACGATCCTTGATTTTAACATCAAATTCTTTAAGCAATAAGACCCATCGAATCAATCTTGGCTTGGCCTCCTTCTTTGCTAACAAATATTTCAAAGCAGCATGATCCGTATGGACAATTACCTTGGATCCAAGCAAGTAAGCTCTGAACTTATCAAATGCAAAAACAACCGCCAACATCTATTTCTCCGTGGTTGTGTAATTCAATTGAGCTTCGTTGAGTAACTTGCTGGCATAATAAATTGTGTGAAAGATTTTATCTCTTCTTTGGCCAAGAACAGCTCCAAGTGCATAATCACTTGCATCACACATTATCTCAAATGGCTCACCCCAATGAGGAGTGACTATAATCCATGCTTCCACAAGCTTAGCTTTCAAAGTCTCAAAAGCTTCAATGCATTCTATACCGAATTCAAACTTTACATCCTTCTCCAATAAGCTACATAATGGCCTAGCAATTTTCTAGAAATCTTTGATGAAACCCCTATAGAAGCCAGCATGCCCAAGAAAACTCCTTATGCCTTTAACGTTGGATGGAAAAGGAAGCTTAGCAATGACATCAATTTTAGCTCTGTCAACCTCAATTCCAGCATGAGAAATCTTGTGTCCCAACACTATGCCTTCCTGAACCACAAACTGACATTTCTCCCAATTTAGCAAAAGATTAGTTTCCACACATCTGTTCAGCACTTTGGCTAGATTCTCCAAGCAACCATCAAATGTCTTTCCAAAGACAGAAAAATCATCCATGAAAATCTCTATAATCGACTCAACCATGTCATGGAATATTGCCATCATGCATCTCTGAAAAGTCGCGGGCGTGTCACACAAGCCAAATGGCATCCGCTCGTAAGAAAACGTGCCAAAAGGACAAGTGAAAGTTGTTTTCTCTTAGTCCTTAGGATCAATTGCAATTTGATTATAGCCAGAATAGCCATCCAAGAAGTAGTAGAACAAGTAGCCAGTAATTCGGTCCAACAACTGCTCCAAAAAGGGAAGTGGAAAATGATCCTTCCTTGTAGCCTTGTTAAGCTTTCTGTAGTCCATACAAACCCTCCAAGCACTAACAAGTCTTGTTGCAAGAAGCTCATTTGCATCATTCTTTACAGTAACTCCTCCCTTCTTTGAAACACATTGCACTGGACTTACCCATTCACTATCCGAGATGGGAAAAATCATTCCAAAGTCCAGCAACTTTATCACTTCCTTCTTGACAAATTCCATCATTTGTGGATTGAGCCTTCGTTGTCTATCTCTCATTGGCACAGAGTTATCCTCCAAAAAAATCTTATGCATGCACAAGCCAGGACTTATGCCCTTTATATCTGCAATGGTCCATCCTATAGCCAATTTGTGTTGCCTCAATACTCCCAGCAATTTCTCCTCTTACCAATCTTCAAGTTTAGAAGAGATCACTACTGGTAATGTTTCACTCTCTCCGAGAAAAGCATACTTGAGATATGGAGGTAAATGTTTAAGCTCAAGTTTTGGAGCCACCATGATAGAAGGCATAAGCTTCTTATTCCTGCAAAAACTTTCAGTGCTTCTCACCTCAGTGGATGCATTTATATTATTAGTTGGAAGTTTAATCTCAACATTTTCTTTCAATTCATCAGCACATGCTTCTTCCAAAATCTCTCTCATTTCACATTCATTTGCTACTTCAACAAACTCACTTTGTATTTCAGAAATGGGTTCATCAATCACGCAACATTCAACATCATTTTCAATTTTAGCCAAGATGTTTCTATCCTTATTATCTAACTCAAATTCATCAATTTCATCTTCACAGACATGCAATTCATCAACAACAGAAAATTCATGCTTAACACTCTCAATCATTCCAAGCATAGAGGAATATGCTATAGCCTTAATGGCAAAACAAGATTCAACATGTAACGGATGTTTCATGGCATAATTCACATCAAAAACAACTTCTTCATTATTGATTCTAAAAGTAACTGTTTTGTTTCTTACCCCAATCACAGCATCACCCGTTACCAAAAAGGGTCGACCAAAGATCAAAGGTACTTCTGGATCCTCTTCTATATCAAGAACAATAAAATCAACTGGGAGTATAAACTTATCAATCCCCACCAGGACATCCTCAACCATTCCAGTAGGCTTGACTAAGGATCTATCAGCTAGTTGAAGAGTCACCGCTACTGGATGAATTCTCCCTTTAAGTCCAACATCAGTGGCAATAGAAAGAGGCATGAGATTAATGCCAACACCCAAATCACACAAACCTTTCTCAAAGAGTCTTGTTCCAATTTTACACGGTATAGTGCAACTGCCAGGGTCTTTTAATTTTGGTGGCAACTTATGCCCAATCCATGCTCGACCATACGCTGTGAGTGCCAATGGTACTTCACATCTCAAAATTTGTTCCTTGTTGGATATCAAGTTTTTGGGGAACTTCGCATATTTGGGTACTGCAGTCACCAAATCTAATAATGGTAAGCTCACATTGACCTGTTTTACCAAATCTAAAATCTATCAAATTGAGGTCCTTTCTTTTGCTTTGGCTTCACTCTCTCAGGAAATGGAGGTTTGGTGCATATTCAGGAAAATTATAAGGACTAGGAGGTCCTCTAACTTTCTTGGTTGCTTTACCACTTCCGTTACCTTGCTTTCCCTCCTTCTTTGGTGCCAAGTCCTCATTGGCACATTTTTTCTCAAATTGAACACTTTCCTCCTCAATAACACACTCCTCATCCTCAGGCTTAGATGTCTTATGCACTTCCTTACCACTTCTTAGTGTAATTGCATTACATGTTTCCTTCCCTTTTGGATTTGGAACTGTATCACTAGGGAGTGCTCCATGTGGTCTTTGGTGCACGGCATTGGCGAGTTGTCCAAGCTGTATTTCAATGTTCTTTAAAGTAGCCTCATGGTGTTTTACAGTGGATTCCAATCCTCCAAATCTTTGTTCATTTTTGTCCATCTTTTCCATCAATTTTTGGAACATGTCTTCAACTGATGGCTTTCTTTGCTCTGAAGTACCAGCTTGATGATCAAAACAAGGAGGTGCATTTGTTGCTCTTCTTTGGTCATTTCCCTGATAATATTGCCCTCCTTGATTTTGTTGTTGTCCCCAATTGCCTTGTCCACCATTGTAAGGTCGATTCCCCCCAGAGTAACTCCCTCAAGAATAATTTCCACAATACTGAGGTTTGTTGTTGTAATTGCTCACATATTGTAAAGACTCAGTTGTGATAGCACACTCATCAGTGTGGTGTTCACCTTTGCACATACCTCATGAAAGCACAGGAGCTTTTGTTTGAGTAGCTTTCAAAGTTTGCATTTGCTTGGCAAGAGCCTCAAATTTTGCACTCAATGAAGTTTCCTCATCAAGATCAAGCACTCCTCTCTGTCTTCTATTATGAGGTTTTCGTGTCTCAGGGAAAAGGTACACATCTTCGGCAATTTGGTTAAACAATTCTCTAACCTCAGGCACACTCTTATCCTTTAATGCACCATTGGCACAAGCTTTTACCATCATAGAAGACTCAGGTGTGAGGCCTTTGAAAAACGTATTCAATTCTCTGATTTCACCAAGGTCATGGTTAGGACATTGATGGATTAGGTCATTGAAACGCTCCTATGCTTCTCTGAATGATTCACCATCTTGCTGTTAAAAATTCATGATCTCCATTCTCTTCTTCTCAAGCTTAGCTGGTGGGAAATATTTCGCCAAGAATTTCTTCTGAAGTTACTCAAAAGATATTGTTGCATCTGAGCCTCTAATGGTTTTGAACCAATGTTTTGCTTTATCTCTCAAGGAAAGAGGAAAAAGGATTCTGTGCACTTTACTTCTCTCCACTCTTGAAAGTTTGAACGTACTACCCAAACCTAAGAACCAGTCCAGATGATCATTAGGGTCTTCGTTGTCTAATCTTTGGAAAAATTAACCTTGAGTAATCATCGATACAATCTGAGTGGGGATGTGGTAGCTTTCAACATCAATATCTTGCTGTCCAAATCCGTTGTCAAAATTCACAGCATAATGATCACCAAAACGTGGTGCTCTCACTCCAGGATTAGCCATGTCTCTTTGCTTGGCTTGAATTCTCAAAGTCTTTTGTAGTTCAAGGTCTAGTGTAGACTCAGGATCTCCAAAAGATCGTAGCCTGCGCATACAACAACACCAAATGTGAAGTATAACCGAAATATTTCAGAACACAAAAGCAAAAACTCAAAATGTAAACAATCAACAGAACAAAAGCAACAGAGTGCAAGGTTAAGAACAGAACACTCAAAACAGAACAAGACAACACGAAATAAAACTATGAAACTCAAGAACACTTAATCAAATTCTAGAAATCGTGCCTTCCCCGGCAACGGCGCCAAAAATTGACGAGAGGTGTCATTACTCTTCAATTTTACCCTAAACTAACTGTAGAAGCGGTGGTAGGGATCGTATCCACAGGGAAGGAGAAGTGGTTTCGAGATTTGCAGTGAAGTTTTGTTCTATTTTTTTGTTCTCAAAGTATCACAAAAGAACTAGATTAAGGAAACAGAAGAAATTCACACAATAAAGTGATAACAAGTCTAAAAGATATGCCTTAGGGTTTTTACACCGGATGATTGCCAAATTAAACTACCGGAATGCTTTGCAATTGCTACACAAATCAAACATAGAGGAGATCAATCTGCCTAGGAACATAGAACACCATTGGCATGGTCACCACATATCATCCTACACTCCTTGTCACCATTCTTTGCTAAGGCGAGGCCCAAGAGTGGTGGTTTAAACCCGCAGAATCTCAACTTCCCAATTTTCAGTACTATAGCAAGCAAAATCTAGGGCTTTCCCATGGCGAGGCCTAACATAGGTTCGTCTGTCTTCGTGAAGCTCGGGAGGTCTCTTCCCACTTAATTCTAAGGGTTCAACGAACTTCCACCGGCATGGCGACCGCATCTCATTTTGTGATCAAACTAAACAAAAGAGAAAACTCAATTCTCATACTTCAAGACCTCATTTCATGCGTTTCTCACTCAAATTGGTGAACCAAGCCTTAACCTAGCATGGTGACCACAATCAAGGATCAATTCAACAATTGAAAGTGCGAAAGTTATGAAACTTGACATATTCCATGCATTAAGAGCAAGTATGAATTCATTATTCAACAATAGAATCAATTATATAGCATTTCCATCGTCTAATTACTCAATCATCTGGTCCAAACCCTAAGACATTGCCAAATTAGCCACAAAACTTCATATCCAATTCACGATCAGGAAAATGCAAATCGAGGCAAGTAATTCTCATGTTATGGAAAGAATTTACAGATTGATTTACTCAATTGTTCCAGAGATTCACAATGTTCGGTTCAATTTCTCGATCGGAACTGGAAATCAAGCTTAAATGCTAGAGAGAGAAAGTAGATCTAGAGAGAGATGAGAGAGAGAAGAATTCCCGCTCACCAAAATCAAAAGACTGGTAATAACTAGAATATGAATTCCCGAATGTTCCAATCTACTAACTATCTCCTCTATATATAGAAGTTACAAGAATCGTAAACAGTACGAAAACGTAAAATAACTAAGGAATTACAAAAATACCACTGCACAATAACACAACTCCAACAGGTAAACTCGTGCAAGCCCACCAACCACTCTCCCAAGCTTGGACCAAACACGCCTTCAGAATCATCATGCGCCTCCACGCCTGAGCCCGCGCCTTCACAAGCATCAACACGCATCCGAGCCTTCCATGATCACGCTTCCTTGCACATGAGCACAAAAGACAACATCCAACACTTAGCCAAAATTTGGCCTCGAAAAATTACACAACAACCACGATGCATCGCAGCGATGCATCGTGGTTCAAATGAAGTAAACTCACGATGCATCGCTGCGATGTATCGTGGTTGTTTCATCAAGCCGACGATGCATCGCTACGATGTATCGTAGTGCAAGTGTGAGTGTGTGTGTGAAAGTGTTGTGAAGTTTGTGAAGTGGTGCAAGAGCATAAGTGAGGTGTGTGATGTAGAGTGAGGTGAGGATGTGAAGTGTGAGTAGCAAGTGTGCTACGATGCTGTGATGTGCATGTGTAATAACGCTTGAGAGGTGCGTAGTGTTTCATCCATGTAATGCATGAGTGAGCTTAAATATGGCTAAGAATATTGTGAAGTGAATTGTGTGGTGCATTGTAGTGTGCCGAAATTGTGCACATGTGTGTGCACAAATGATGTTGTGATGTGCACAAGTGATACTAAGATGTGCACAAGTGTGTGCACAAGTGCTAGAGTGGTGCGCATGTGTAGTGTGCATGAGGTGTGTTACTGGTTTATGAGTTGTGCAAGAAGAGTGTGCTGTGATGTGTATGTGTGTGCAAGAGTGTGCATGCATGTGCACAATTGTAGTGCATGAGTGTGCATGTGATGTGCTTTTTTTTTTTTTATTTGGCAACGGACCTTTTTCGAGGGTAGCCACTCCCTCTTATATTGATGACGTTTTTGGATGATAAACAATCAGCCTTACAAAAGTAACCCAACTTGATCCATCCCCCATTTACATGCCTAAGCCTAATGGTGGATAGATCAAGGGGATAAAGCAAAAGAGGAGAAACACTCCTTTTACATGAAATCCCTGTTTCTAAACAAAATACAAGGCTAAGAAGTGGAATATATACTCCATTTACATAAAGTCCTGTGTTAACACTATAA
Source organism: Ophiorrhiza pumila (assembly GCA_016586305.1). Classification (NCBI taxonomy): domain Eukaryota; kingdom Viridiplantae; phylum Streptophyta; class Magnoliopsida; order Gentianales; family Rubiaceae; genus Ophiorrhiza; species Ophiorrhiza pumila. The sequence continues at coordinate 20,827,355 of BLIW01000011.1, forward strand.
TACACGGACCTCCTTAGATCACAAGGAGTAGCAAAAATGAACCCCTCAAAGGGAATATATACTCCATTTGCATGTGATGTGCTTTGAGTGTGCGATGAGTGCAAGACTTATGCACAAGTGTGTGCATAATTGCTAAAGTAGTGTGCTTATGTGTTGTAATGGTGTAGCAAATGTAAGTGAGTGAAGCAGCAAGTATGCTATGGTCTATAGGAGAGATCGCAATACAAATTACACCACGATGCATGATTTAGATCGTAGCACAAAATAACACCACGATGCATCATGGTGTAAGTTTTATACGCAAAAGTGCAAATGTGAAAATGTGAAGCAATGTCCATCCAAAATCTATCCCTGCAGAGTTATGCATTCGGCAAAGCCTAAAACATAAACGTTGTAGCCCTTGGTCTTAGCTTCCCATAGCCTTTTGAATCACCCAATTCGGAGCTCAGATAAGGAAGTTATGGCTAAAACACTGAGCTATGGCAGGCTATTTGAAATTAAGCCTACGACGCGTCTTAGGCTTAAAAACCCTAATCCAGTCCTTTCATTCCCACATTGATTTGCCAGCTTTCCTTTCAGAATTGGACTTTTCCTTGAACAACAAAGTTTTATATGTCTCTCGTGGCTTTCCATATGATCAAGAATCACCGAAATTGGAGGTCTATAGCTCAAGGTATTTTCAATCTACCAAACTGTGGCCAGAAAGTAAAACCATAAAAACCCTAATTCATGACTCACCATTAAGCCCTCGTTTCTCATATTTTCACACAGAATTAGAAGAAAGTTCAAACATAAGAATTACAGTACACACAAAGATCTTTCCAAATCATCCAAGATCTCCTAATTTGGATTAGAATTGAGAAAGATATGCTCAATTGAATGCACACTATCCGTTCTGCCCAAAGACCCGAAACAACCAAATTATGCACATTAGGGTTTTCTTCCAATCTTCACAACAGCATTAAACACTCTTGGCTTCTTTTTTCCTAACCTTTAACTCCAAACACATCTTTCCTTCAAACAATCAACATTTTTGGTCCTTTTTCTCCATTTAATCATACTAACTTGTAACACTAATAAAAGCTCAAATTTGCACATAACACAACACAATTGCATGAAAAGCAAGACAAAAGCCAAGTGAACTAATACATTTAAGTTGGTATAAAACCAACTTATCAGCCTCCATATATGAAATTCATCTTTCACAATTGGAATGAGTGATTGAGGTAAAAATATCTATTTTTAGCCCCTCATTTGCTTAAGTTTTTGCTTATCTTTGAAAATTTTATTGTTGTTTATGTGATGTTTTTGGAATAAATGCAGGATTTCAAGTTCAATGAGGCTGAAAGAAACAAAATCCAGATTTGATGTGAAAAAGTGGGAAAAAGAACCAAAAATCACTCAATTTGAATTACCAAAGACAAAATGGCACAAAGGAGCAAAGATGGGAATGCAAGACAAGACTTGGCAGAACATAAAGCAAAGTTCAAACAAGCATATCTCGGATTCTACTTAACGGAAAGAATAGTTATTGGATGTTTTGGAAAGATCAATGAGAGTACTAAAACTCTTATGTTTGGAATTACTCCCAAATTTGCTGGCAAGATTATTGAAATTGAAGCTGAAGTCAACATACACCAAAGAATTCGGAAAATCAGAAGCCTATGTCATAGTTTGGGAAAATGTTCATAACTTTCATTCAAGAACTCCAAATCCAATGATGCTTAACGCATTAGAAAGCAAAGAGGCAGGGCTACAGTTCCTACGAAGACGCAAAAGCCCAGTTCGGCACAACAGTCATTCAAAATAGCGTCCCAATATAATCTAAGTGTGATGTCTGAAATCCTTAAAAATAGTGGCTGCAGGACCAACACTTTTGAAAATTACATTTCAGCCCCTATTTTAGAATAAGCGGGGTACTTTATGTAACTATTATTTTTTTTCATTTCACTAACTATTTAAAATTTCTTAAAAACTAAGTTAGGTATCTAGGACACAATTAGCAATAGCTCATAAGAACACACCTTTTAGTGTGTGTTCTTGGTGTTTTCATTTATTAGGAGATAATTCTTCTAACTCTTGGCTAATTGGAGTGGAAATCAAAGGGAAGCTTGGACATTTAGTTTGGAATCAACATTTGGGAAATCTCCTCATCTTGGGTTGTCTCTTCTTTTGCACTTTTTTGCTAAATTCATTTTTTGTGTTGTTTTTCTTTTTTATGTATTGGTTTTTTTTTCATGTCTCGGTTTGTTGCTGATCATCTTGAGCTTAATCATATTGACCCACCAAATGTGGTGGATGACACACAACCACAATCTAGACTATTTGATGCCTTCTTCCCATTGGAGTGTTGGGAGTCCCTTGAGTCTCAATTGGTTAATTTGAATAGTACATTCAATGTTGTTCAAACTACTTGGGAATATATTGTTGCTCACTGCAGGAGCTGTGTTGAAATCGTGTTTGAACATCATAAAGGTTATGACGGGCCATGGCTAATCAAAGATCAAAGCAATGAGTTTTTGGAGACTTTGGATGCACTTATTGAAAAAAGGCAATCAAGGTTGGATTCAATTAATGCAACTTGGAGACAAAGTGAGGTAAAATTCAGTAAAAATCTTTCTTGTCCATCCGTTATTAAAGGGAAGCACTACTCAAATATTGACTTGAGTAACAATGAATTTACATTGCATGAGGACATTGTCAATATAACGGGTAGTTGAAAAAAAACAATTTCGTTCATGAGATCTCTTGACCTCCAAGAGGACTTTGATATCTTTAGACCCCCCCAGATATATGTCTCATGTTGATTGCCTAACCTGTGAACAAAAGTTTCCAAGTAGTCACTATGTTGGTTTAAATTATGAGAATTTGATGATTTGTAAAGAAGTAACTAATATAGTGCGATCTTGTTTTGTTGATGGATACATTGATGAGCCTATTGTTGAGTTTGATAAATCATCTTGTGCAAAGCCATTTTTTGAGTCTTGTAGGGAAGAATGGACTAGTAGGGATGAGACACAAATTCTTCCAAATGAAATTGAACCATTGGAAATCCCAAGATTGATAATGGAAGAAGAAGAGGAGGTGTATACCTTGGAGGAACAACAATGTTACAAGGTGGAATTCATAAAAGTTTTTCCTCAAGTTCATGAGCTCATGCACCTTCTCAAGAGCTTGCAAAATGTGCCCTACAAGAGGCATATGACTGCTTATAAAAGGGCATTTTTCTGGTATAGAGATGGATATTCCGAATCTTGAAGGAGATAGCTTCAAGAATAAAGTCTAGCTGGAGACTAAAGAAACCCAGAACTATTTCTTTACTTAACCTTAAATAATTTTTTTTGTTAAGTTGTTTGTTTATGTTTCTTGCTTTTCATTAGATGTTTTTTATGTTGTAGAAATTTCAAGAAGAATCCACACAAAGATTCAAGTGTGGAAGAGGGAGAAAACTAGTGAAGCGAAGTAAAATGACTAAGTGTGGGGGTGTGTGTATTGATTCTTTATTTTGACATCCCCCATACAACTTTGCCTAAGTGCTATTGTCATGATACATTATACACCACCATGACCCAAGTTCTTGGTGTGGCACTCACTTGCACACTTAATCTATTCTTTATCCCGTCTTGCATAATATAAGCTCACACACATTCACAACACACTCATGTACTTCTATAGTGGTGCCAAGTTCACGACATGTAATCATTCACTCAAATTCTTAAAGTTATGAGCTATGAGCTCATTCCCTTATTATTTATAGAATTATTTCTTTTGCCATGCATGGGAAATACCTTGTTGAGCTTACATTGAGTCATTTGAGGTAAATGAATGCTAGTTGGATGATTTGAGTGCATATTTTTACAAGTGTAAAATTGATCATTATTTGTGGGATTGAATACTTCCATGAACTTAGTGCAATATTGGGACGCCTTTACGTGCATTATGTTCTACTTCATGTTTAAACACCTTGTGAATTATGTGTACATGAGTGGGGAAACTGTACTCATGCCGTGATGTGAGCTGAGATGCTTAGGATAACAATGTGGAAATGCATTCTTTCTTGGAAGTCTTGTAGACATGTTATGTTTTTTTTTAATAGTGTTCTTTTGTGTTGTTATCAACTAGATGAGTGCATTCCAACATGGATGGAGCGAGATACCACACCAAATCAACTTAGCAAACATTGGAGTTCATTGCCTACTAAAAAGGGAGTTCTTTACCTTATTCTTTGACTTACATTGGGGACAATGTAAGATTCTAAGTGTGGGGGAGGGAATGTTTGCTTTTGTTGATTCTTGCTTATGTTGGGAAATGATCATCATCCTTGTTGGAAGGAATTGAATGAGAGAGTTGATGCAATACATGTTTGTTGTTAGTTTTTTTTTAGTTTTTATTTGAGCTTATTGTGCAACGTGAATTGCTTGTGAATCAATATTGCGTGCTTTACCTCGTATGTTATGTGCTTTGTTATATTTGTGAACTTTTTCAAATTTTTTGTGATCTTGTGAATAAGTTGTGTTTTTTACACAAAGTGTAAGGTTGGCAACTTTGTTAAAGATCATAACTATATATGGAAAGAAAACTTATGTAGGAAATGAATTTATGTGTGACAAATGATACAAGTTTTATGCATAAGACTTAATGGTTGAGGATAACTTAATGCTAAGTGATAGAAGTGGAAGCATACTGTGGAAAGTTTGTGTTTCAATACATTTGTTTTCAAGCACAAGTGGGGAAAACATATGGGATAGGTTGAGTCATGAAACAAAGTGAGAACAAGGGATATCTTTTTCAAAATGAATAAAGCTTACCTTTTACCAAGTGATCTTGTGAAAACTAGTGTGAACACATACACATTGGAGGATATGATTTGAACTATGGCTTAGTTTTAATTGTCTTACTTTTACACATTCCCAATTCGATGCAAGATTGCCTCTTGAACTTGAAAGAAAGTTTGAAATCAAAGGAACTTATATGATTGGGAATAGGTATAAAAAGCCATATAACCTTTGGCATATGTTTAATTTGTTGAATTTCTTACCCGTCCTTTATGAGATAGCCTCTTGAGTGAAAATGACATTCGTACATGGAACTGATATGATTGGGTAGAGGTATAAAGATGCCAAAAACCCAAGGCACATAAAATTACTTATATGTGTAGGGAATAAAGTTCATTAATCCTCAATACAATGTATGAGTGTATGTATGCTAGTGGACATGTAGATTATTAGTGAAAAGGAAGAGCTAGTTTGAAAAGCTAGAAACTATACATTCCCTATTATCGCTTATATAATGACATAAACTTTGACCATGTGGAACCCGTTCTACACTACACACACAAATGTGTTAGAGTATTAAGAGAGTACTACTCGGCCTAAACGACTATTATGAAGCATTGAATATATCCTCTCCACAAAAGTCAAATAGGTTTTTTGAAATAAAGGAACACGAAATTCATTGGTCACATGAATGCACTTGAAATGGATGGGATGTTATCTTTTCAAGTGGCCAAGCAAGTTATGTGTTATGTGTTATGTTTAGTTCTCTTTTGTTTTGTTTACTCGAGGACGAGCAAAACTTGAAGTGTGGGGGGATTGATCGGGGGTAAAAATACTCCTTTACTTAAGTATATGCTTGTCTTTGAAGATTTTATTATTGTTTATGTGTTGTTTTTAGAATAAATGCAGGATTTCAAGTTCAACGAGGCTAAAAGAAACAAAATCCATATTAGATGTGAAAAAGTGGGAAAAAGAACCAAAAATCACTCAATTTGGATTACCAAAGACAAGATGGCACATAGGAGCAAAGATGGGAATGCAAGACAAGACTGGGCAGAACACAAAGAAAAGTTCAAATGAGCATATCTCGGATTTTACTTAATGGAAAGAAGATTTATTTGATGTTTTGGAAAGATCTTTGAGAGTATTAAAACTCTTATGTTTGGAATTACTCCCAAATTTGCCGGCAAGATGATTGCAATTGAGGCTGAATTCAACATACACCAAAGAATTCGGAAAATCAGAAGCCTATGTCACAGTTTGGGAGAATGTTCATAACTTTCATTCCAGAACTCCAAATTCAATGATTCTTAATGCATTAGAAAGCCAAGAGGTAGGACTACAATTCTATGAGACGCAAATGCTCAATTCGGCACGGCATACGTTCAAAATAGCGTCTCAATATCATCTAAGTGTGCTATTTGAAATCCTTAAAAATAGTGGTTGCGGGACCAACACTTTCAAAAATTGCATTTCAGCCCCTATTTTAGAATAAGCGGGGTACTTTATGTAATTATTATTTTTTGTCATTCTACTAACTATTTAAGATTTCTTGAAGACTAAGTTAGGTATCTAGGACACAATTAGCAATAGCTCACAAGAACACACCTTTTAGTGTGTGTTCTTGGTGTTTTCATTTCTTGGGAGATAATTCTTGTAACTCTTGGCTAATTGGATTGGAAATTAAAGGGAAGCTTGGACATTTAGCTTGGAATCAACATTTGGGAAGTCTCCTCATCTTGGGTTGTCTCTTCCTTTGCACTTTCTTGCTAAATTCATTGCTTAATTTACCATTTGTGTTTACTCTAATTAGCCATGATGGGCTAAATTGTGTGTGTCTTTGGAATTGAGCTATTGGGTTTTGATAATTTGTTTGTATGGTGATGAAATGTTATGGGCTTGATTATATGTTTCATATGCTTAATTTTAAAGTCACATTTCTTGTGCAATATATTTGAATTGAAATTGAGAATTGGGTCATGTTGTGAGTAGAATATTAACCCATTGCATGTTGTGATGAAGAGTCCTCTTTGTCCATGATAATGTTGATTGAGTCTATTCCATGAATTAGCCCTAAGCATATGGAAACCAAGTCTACACTAGCATGACAACCTAGTTAGGGGCTTGGCTTGGATGTTATGGATTTGCAATGACATAGAATCGATTTGTTTGATTGATCTATTAATTGTGGTTGGGTTTGGTCCGGTTATAGTCTTAGCCACCAAATTTCCACAAGACAACATTAAACCACATTCTTCAAGCTATCACATGAATCACCAATGCTACAAATAATTGAGAAACCTAATGCTAAATTCTAATGATACAGTTATCTACTTGATTTCTACTCCGTAATTTTGAAGCTAAAGTCTTAGATCAATTAAGTTGACTTTATTTTAGGTTTAGTCTTCTGGCATCTATCTTGTTTTCTTTCCTTAGTTGCATTTTTCATTACTCTGCATACTAGACACGAACTCTTAACAAGACCCCCATTTCCGTGGAATTTGACCCCTTGTTTCCAAGTGCTACATATTTAGAGTTAGGGTATTTATTTGTTTGGATTGCACGGCGAACACACTCAACAACGAGCACCTTGAATTTTTTGGAACATGTGATCAAATATGATTTTCGTATCAGGATAGCTTACTAAGAACTACTCCTTGGCCCTTTAAGTCAATACTCCACCAATTAAGTAGGAATTCCATTCCCCTTATATGCTTTCAATTTGGGGAAGGGCCTATGGCCTTACAAAGAGACCAAACTAAGGAATTCTTCCCTTTTGCTTCATCACCCACGAACTAGATCCATGCCCCATGGCCTTACTAAGAAGCCACACAAAGACATGCTTGTTCTTTACTTTACTAGTTAGGTTGATATATCCTACACATCCCCTTGTCATGCATCTAGCTAGATTCCCATATTAGACCAATGAGTTCACCTATGACTTCAATACTCAATAAATATGCTTTACTATGAAAGCCTATTGAAATTAAGCATGAATGTAAATTATTATATTTTTGAGAATTAGGGGGATCCACTCCAGTCATATTCCGAGAAGAATGGGCATATTCAATAATTTCTACTTGCACATCAAAATAAATTGGCAAGGTAAGAATCACTCAAAATTGGTGGTCCCACTATCAATTCAAAAAGAAAGAGCAATTATTAAAGTTTTCCCAACAGCTGGATATATGGAGACATGTGCAAGAAGTGAATAAAAACAAAAGAAAGAAAAGAAGGACATGACATAAAACAGATGCCAAGAAAGTCCAAAAAGAAGATAAAGCAGCAGTCAAGAAAGTCAAGAAAGGAGATAGCATTCATTCAAGAAAAAGAAAGATGTGACATAAAGCTGATAGCATTCATTGAAGAAAAGAAAAATTGATATAGTCGGATTTCAAAAATTTATTCAATAGAATGTAATAGTCAGTAAAGTTTCTTTTCTATAAATAGAGAAGAAAACCTGTATTCAACCATCGAACATTTTGGGAATAAAATCTAGAAACTCTTTCATTCACATCTCAGTTTCCTCTTTTTTAATCCTTCGTATTTCTATTATTTTCAAAGTTTCATTCAAAGGTATTATTCCTACCCACTAATACTAATTAATTTTTAGTTTATTATTTCCTTTTGGATTTGGTGTTGGCATTTTCAAGTTATACAAGTTAAGCCAAAGCCTAAGCCAATGTCATTGGTTAGGCAATTCAAAGTTAAATGGTGGGATTCATGTCAGCCAAATGTTTGTTGCCTGCAAGCTGTCACAACTTATCTAACAACAGGTAAAAGAACATGGGTTGGTCAACAGAGCCCACAACACAGCCCACTAATTCAACAAGGAATTCAATCTATTCAACTTCCACCAAGAACAACGGTTCTAGTTAATAAAAAATCACTACCAATTCAAGATAAAGCAACAATGGAAGCATTTTTACAATTTTTAGCATTCAAGAATAAAAAGCAGCTGCAACAAGCTCAACCAGAACCACAATTTTCAACAGGCTCTACACAGAGTCCTACTCAAGATGACTTTTTCGGAGGACCTACGGCTCAGGACACCTTCAAATAAAAAAAATATATATAATAATAATAAAAATAATAAAATATATATATAACAGGTTCTTTTTTGCAGAAGCAAGAAATTACTCACAGGAAGAATAAGCTATTCAATATTGGCAAATTATTATATTTTCAAGAATTAGGGGGATCCACTCCAGTCATATTCCGAGAAGAAGGAGCAGATTCAATAATTTCTATTTGCACATCAAAAAAAATTGGCAAGGCAAGAATCACTCAAAATTGGTGGTCCAAATATCAATTCAAAAGGAAAGAGCATTTATTAAAGTTTTCCCAACAGCTGGATATATGGAGGCATGTGCCAGAAGTGTATAAAAACAAAAGAAAGAAAAGAAGGACATGACATATAGCAGATGCCAAGAAAGTCAAGAAAGAAGATAAAGCAGATGTCAAGAAAGTCAAGAAAGTAGATAACATTCATTCAAGAAAAAGAAAGACGTGACATAAAGCAGATAGCATTCATTGAAGACAAGAAAAATTGATATAGTCAAATTTCAAAAATTTATTCAATAGAATGTAATAGTCAGTAAAGTTTCTTTTCTATAAATAGAGAAGAAAACTTGTATTCAACCATCGAACATTTTGGGAATAAAATCTAGAAACTCTTTCATTCACATCTTAGTTTCCTCTTACATCTCAGTTTTTAATCCTTCGTATTTCTTTTATTTTCAAAGTTTCATTCAAAGTTATTACTCCTACCCACTAATACTAATTAATTTTTCTTTGAATTCTATAGTTAGGTGCTATATGTCCAAGTTTTCCACTGATAAATTGGTTTTGTACCAACTTAAATATGCTATTTCACTTAAGCTTTTGACTTGTTTTTCATATATCGTGTAGTGTTTTGTGCTAATGTGTGCAATTGTGTGGCTTGAAGTTTGAAATACTAAAATGAAGATAAAAGACCAAGAATGTGGCTAAATGAAACAAATGTGAGTTTCAATTTAAGGAACAAGAAATGATGCAAAGAGATTTGAAAGTTGGCCTTAATGTGTTTATTTTGAGTTTGGCAGAATGGTTGTCGTAATTCATTTGAGTGTATCTCTCTCGATTTTGATCCAAATGATGAGATCTTGGATGTTATGGAAGTCGCTTTGAGTGTGCTTTAATTCATATGTTTTAACTGTCTTCTAAATCTATGTGCAAGTATGAGAAACGGGGGCATGTTTATGATTGCCTTATGCAGATTTCCAGGGTTTTTATTACTTGATTCTATTGCCACATTTTGGTAGATTGATGATATCTTGAGCTACAGATATCCAATTTTGATGATTATTGAACTTATGGAAAGCCAAGAGGGAGGTCTACAACTTTTATGTTTACTGCAAGACCTGATTCAAATTGATCGACGATGTATCGTAACGATGCATCGTCGTTATAAGAGATTTGTACCACGATGCATCGTTACGATGCATCGTGGTGTAAAATTCCATGCTGCCACATTTTAGTATTTCGGCTATAACTCTCTAATCTTAGGTCCGAATTAGATGATTCAAAAGGCTGTGGAAATATAAGACATAGGGCTATAACTGTGATGTTTTAAGTATTTCAAAAGTCACAGCACATCAAGGCCATATTGTGGTTGGAAGGTGCCTCATATTACATGCACTTCTTTAGGGCTTAATGGAATTTATATTGCCATAGTTGGGAAAGTTGTTGATATCTTGAGTTCTAGGCATCCTATGGTATTATTTCTTGAACCATTGGAAAGATAAGAGGAAGACCTATAACATTCATGTTTACACCAAGTTCTGATTTGAAATAGAAATTGATGATTTTGTGCCAAAAAAGGAAGAAAACTAGAATGCATAAAGGACTTGTAAAATAACACTACGATCTCATCGTAGTGTTAATTTCAGTCTCTGCCAGGTCTCAGTATTTTGGGCATAACTCTCTCATTTGAACTCCGATTTGGGTGATTCAAACTGCTATAGAAAGCTAAGATCTGGAGCTACAACTTTTATGCTTTACGTTTTCCACAAATTCCCATGGCATCACATTCAAATATTGGTTGGAAGTAGCTGGAAATAGTTGAGCAGTTGGATATTTTGAGCTTAAAAGTTGCACTACGATCTCATCGTGGTGCATTTGCATAATCAGCTATTTTGCACTAAGAACTCATCGTAGCGCATTTGCACAAGCACAGAATTTACACTACGATGAGTTGATACACACACTGCACAACAAATCCTCACAAGCACAATCACTCTTGTTGTTTCACACATTTCACAAACACAATCACCTTGCATAACATTACCCAAAGCATTTAACACTACATTTCACTTGGACTTTGATGATTTAACTTTCAGCTGGAAATCATTTGTGTTAAAAATTGGTTCTTAAGTACAACACGTTGGAAGCACACAGAACATTACACATCTCAGTTCTACAAGTGAAATATCCTTTGGCAATTGCATTTCATTTCTTCACTAAGAATGATGGGATTTTGTTTATTCTTCACTCTACTTCACACACATATGTTCACTCTCTACTCAAACACACACATGCTCATTCTTCACTCAAACACACACAACTCACCTCATATAATACACTTAACACTCAGCACACAAGCACAACACTACGATACATCGTAGTGAGGGCAGTTTTGAACCACGATGCATCGCTACGATGCATCGTGGCTGTGAAGTGTGTGTGCTGCGATGCATCGTAGCTTTGTGTTGAGTGTGCTGCGATGCATTGTGGCGATGCATCGCAAGTGTGGGTGTGTGTTTTCTTTGCTTTGAATTTAAAATGTTGTAGCTACTTTCTCTTGTTCTTCATGTGTTGATTTTTCTTCCACTACATATTGTCACTTCATTCACGACATTCGTTGTAGTTATATACTTTGCAATCACAGCCTTTCCCAGATTTTGTTGTTGTCGAGCCTTATGTCAGATTTCATCTTCGTCGGGCAGAGAATGGAGCAAGAGAGCTGAAATGTGCTTGTGTGAGTTGAAGAAATTTTCTAAGTATGGAAGTTCTGAATTTTCAGGTTCAGCAAGGAAGATGAAGGCGTGAATCCCCGGGGCGAGAAGGCGTGACTTCGTAAAGGCTAGACTGCTTGGAGGTTCGCGGTGCCGTTGAAGGCGTGAAGATCCCAGGCTCGAAGGCGCTGGGATGTTCTGATTCTTCAGCTGCAGTTCCGAGCGGTGAAGGAGTGTGTAGCGGAATCCTGAAGGTGCGCTACAGATGACAGAGGCTAACAAAGGCGCTGGAGAAAAATGCCAAAGGTGCTGGATTGCTGGGAAATGTTCTTCAACTTCAAATTTTCACATCTTAGGCTAATTTTTGGTCTTTTTATTCAAGGACACTTTTGTAATATCGTTAGATATTTTTAGTTAGCGTATTAGTTACATTTCTACTCCTCTATATATAGGAGATGTAGTTAGAATACGAGAAGACTTTTGACCCCGAGACCATTATTCATCATTTTTTTTCACAATTTCATAACCAACTTTTGAGAGCTACAGAGCGGGAATTAATTGTGAGATCTACTTTCTCTCTCTAGTTTCTCTCTCTAGACTTTGGACTCCGTTTCCTTTTCCGATCAAGGAATTGCTCCGATCATTATAATTCTCATATCAATTAAGGAAGCTCTTGGAAGAATTCAATTGGTAAACACTTTCTATTTATTGAAAATGAATTGTTTCAAATTCCAAATTGTTGACCGTGAATTGGTAATGGAGTTCTATGGTTAGATCTCTCATGTTCTAGAGTTTCAACTAGTTAAATATATAATTAGACTATGCAATGCAATGCAATTGACATAATTTCTTAAGGATGAAATCATATGTGATTTTAATGATTAAATCTTGTTGAGTTTCCTGAATTCACACTTTTATTGAATGAATTGAACTTTGATTGTGGTCGTCATGCTGAGTTGAAGTGAGATTTACCAATATTTGTGAGAATTGCATGAAATGAAAACTAAATTTATGATGATTGAGTCTTCCACTTGCTTTGCTTGAATCATGATTTGAGATACGGTCGCCATGCCGGTGGAGAATCATTGAGTTGTTAGGAAAAAGTGAGAAGGAATTTTCTAAAGTAAGCAAACACTCTAGGTCCTAGGTCAGGACTCCCCAAGGGATACCGTAGGAATTGCATGCTAGATTTGCTAACTTTGGAGAGTTGAGGCATTGCGGGTTGAATCCGTTCTACTTAGGCCTCGCCATGGGAAAAGTGGAATGTTAAGGAGTATAGAAAACATTGTGGTCGTTATGCTAAGTGTTAGCTAGCCTCCTGGGCAATAGAGATCTCCTCATTGTTTTACTTGTGTGTCAAGAGCATTGCAATCATGGCCTAATGTGCATTCAACTGGTGGAAATACTCTAGAGCATCCACTCTCTTCCTGTTTTTTACACTTTATTTGTTGCATTTGATTCTTTACTAGTTAGTGTCTAGTTTTATTTCTTTCGTGACATTCTGTGAGCAAACATTGAGATTCTTGATACCTCTTTTTCCCTGTGGATACGATACCTTGCTCACTGCTACTATAGTTAGTGGATTAGGATAAATTGACGAGCCACGACAATCGATATCAATATTTGGCGCCGTTGCCAGGGAAAAGGCATGGTTTTCTTGAATTTGGATTTGCTCTGTTTTGTTTTCTTTTCCTTTGTGTAGCTTAGTAGTTTTGTTCTGTTTCATTTGGTAGATTTTGTGGTTTTTCTTGTTTTTGTGTTGTTTTGTCTACTTTGGTTTATTTGTGGCAAGTGCAAGATATTAAACTTGACTGAAATTGAGTATTGCACACCACAAGTACCCACGCATGTCTAGATGGTATGAGGACTTCTCTCCACCACCATATGAAGAGCAATGGCAAAATCAAGCACAAAGCAACCACTCATATCATAGTGGAACACAAGGACTCTCTGTGGAATACATGTTTTCTCAACTTATGGAAAACCTTGACAGAGGCTTACAAAAGGAAGAGAAATGGCATAACCAACAACAAAGCAATGAGTGTTATCTCAGAGAAGAGGCAAGAATGGAAAACATGTTGTCACAAGTTTTGGAGAGAATTGATAGAAATGAAACAAGGTTCGCTCAACTTGAAGAAGAGCTTCAAGGGCGACAAGAAAGGTTTGATCGAATCAATGCTTTAATCAGCAACATATGGAAACAAATTGAGACACCAGTTCTAGATGCCCAATACAACTCAGAAGGTACATCTCTCTTTACTAAAATACTCACTCCTCAGGAAAATCATTTTGATATGAATGAAAATGTTGACTGGGATTTCAAGTGTCCAAGGGAGGAGTCTACAAGTAGTGGGGATGATGTACATGGATGTTATGTTGCTGAATCTTTTGTGCATGAATATGTATATTTTGATGTTGAGGATGATGGATTCTTTAGTGATCCGGATAGTGATGACTCTGGTGTTCTAAGTTGCCAAGTTACTAAGTTGGAAAGTGTGTCTAAAGCTGAGTCTTTCATTAAGTTCATGGAATTCAATGAGTCATATGATGTTGATTGCCTTTCTTTGGTTGCTTCTCCTCTTAATAGCTTTGAGTCATTTCTTGAGGATCGATGTGAAATCATAAAGGAAGATAATGTTGCATTTGTTAATGAGAGTGTTAACACATTGTTTGAAACTCTTGTTGAGGCACCAATTTTTGTAATGATCAATGAATCTAAGTGTTTAAATGGTGATTCACAAGAAGTGCAAAATGAGATACTCTTGTTAATTGATGATAATGCTTCCTGTGTTGTTAACAAAGAAGTGACTTTAGAAATTCACCATGTTAGCCTAGATGATGAAGATGTGCAAATTTTTAATGACATAGCTAACATCGTGGAAAATTGCTTCATTGATGAATCCATTTTTGAGCTTACTGATGAATGCGTTGAGACCATGGATGTACAAGCCTTGGTTGAGCCTTGCAGGGTTGGAGAGCTTAGTATGGTGGAAGAAGTAAAAGAGCCTATGAGGGAACCTCAACCTTTGGTTAAGTTGTGCATGGTTGAAGAGTCTAGTATAGTAGGTGAAGTAAAGGAGGTGCCTACAATGGGGGAGCCTCAATGGTTCAAAGTTAAATTTGTGGTGGTTGCTCCTCATGTGCATGAGCTTAAGCACTTCCTTGCAAATATTCTTCAAGTGCCCTACAGGAGGATAATGAGTCTTGTTGAAATATCATTTTTCTGGTACAGAGATGGTTATTCCGATTCTTGAAGAAAAGAGTTTCATAAATAAAGTCTAGCTGGAGACTAATTAAACCCAGAACTACTTTCTTTCATTTTACCTTTACTTTAGTTTTTAGTTCAATTAATCGTTATGTCAGCTTGAATTTTTGCTTCTTCTCACCAAGGCCACTCATGATGTAGGTGTATGCATAGGAAGGAAGTTGCAAGGGAAATATGTCATGCACACATGAGGCTAAGTGTGGGGGAGTGGAGTCATGAACCATTCCCACAATGCACATAATCATTTTGTCTTACATTTCAAGCATGATTGTGCATGTGCCATTTAGTGTTAATAGTTGTATAATTTTACACCACCATGACTCCTAGTCGTGGTGCGACACTTTGCTTGCATTTTACCTTCATGTCATGTCCACCTTGCATCAACATGTGGTGTACGTGAGTAAGCACATTCTAATAAGCTTTGTTTCACTTTGTGTAGGAATTGTGTCTTCATGCGTAAGGGAATTATGGACAAAGACACTCCACCAAGCAAACATTGGATTTCTTGACATATCGGGGAGCTCTTTCACCTATATCTCTTTACTTACATTGAGGACAATGTAAATTTTAAGTGTGGGGAGTGAATGTTTGCTATGGTGTGTGTCTCTTGAACTTTATATGCTTACTTTTCTTGCATGAATGAAATTTTTTGTGCTATGTGATGCAAGGTATGTTTGTTTTAGTTTTGTTGTGTATTGTGAGCTTTTGCATATTTCATTAGTTGTGCACGTTTTAAGTTTTTTGGTAAAATTTTGAATTTTTGTGCAATTTTGAACATTTTGAATGCTTTGTGAATAAGTGATGGTTGTGAAATTGTGTTGTGAACTTTTTGTGCGGAAGTGTTTACAGTGGAGTTGCATGTAGAGAGCAATGAAATTTTTAACCTTTTGAGCAACTTTGGTGCGAAATTTTGAACTCTTTAAAAGATGTAATGCTTAAGAACACAATTTGAATCTTTCTTGTAGAAAAACTTAACTATCTATGGAAAACACATTAATACTAGAGTTGGTTGTGAATTTGAAAAGGCTTGAAAAAGGGCTCAAAGTGGTGAGGATAGCTCAATACTAAGTGGTAAGAGTCAAAACATAGAGGGAAAGTTTGCACTTTAACATGGTTGTTTTTTTAAGCACTTAAAAGGCATACATACTTGGATGGTTAAACTTATGTGAAAAGGTGAGAAGTAGAGAATTTGTTTGAAAAATTTTCATATATCAAGTTAAGTACTCCTTGAGAACTTGTAGAGACATTTTTGCACTAGAGGAAATGATTTGGTTAGAAAAGGCAGGTTATGCCAAATTTAATTGTACTGGATGCTAAGTGCGTGGATAATGTTCCAAAAGTACACAAAATGAACCACTCCTCTACGGGACTGCTCTATCACACAAAGTGTGCAATTGTTGATAATAATCTGTATGAGTGGGGATGGAAATCAAAAGCCCTAAAACCCAAGGCAATATTTGGTGAGGCAATGAGTACCCCAGAGTAATAATGTCATGTGCAAACGAAGGTAAAGTACTAAAGGATGACAACCTGGGGGAAAGAATGGTAAGAAACGAGGGCGGCCAATGATCCTTATTATACTGCATTGATGTTTGTACAATGTTTACAAGTTGAGGACTTTGAAGAGCTACTAATTAAATTATTTGCATTCTCTACCATTTGCTTTGAACATAAGTAAGACTTGAGAAGTATGAAAGCCTTTGCACACAACTCACACATCCATGTTAAAGTGTTAAATGAGTACAACTTAGTTTTGGTGATTACCATGAAGAGTTGAGTATGTTATTACCATTAGAGTCTAATCGGTTACAAAAGAAATGTGCACATCCAACAATAGTATGAATTGTGTTTGAAGTAGAGAGGAAGGTTTGTCTACCAAAAGTTTAAAGCATGGTGTGTGTGTGGGATGTGTTGTGTGATTGAGTTTAAATGATAATTTGTGTCTTTGCTTGAGGACAAGCAAAAGTTCAAGTGTGGGGGGAATTGATAAGTTGGTTTTGTACCAACTTAAATATGCTATTTCACTTAAGCTTTTGACTTGTTTTTCATATATTGTGTAGTGTTTTGTGCTAATGTGTTCAATTGTGTGGCTTGAAGTTTGAAATACTAAAATGAAGATAAAAGACCAAGAATGTGGCTAAATGAAACAAATGTGAGTTTCAATTTAAGGAACAAGAAATGATGCAAAGAGATTTGAAAGTTGGCCTTAATGTGTTTATTTTGAGTTTGGCAGAATGGTTGTCGTAATTCATTTGAGTGTATCTCTCTCGATTTTGATCCAAATGATGAGATCTTGGATGTTATGGAAATCGCTTTGAGTGTGCTTTAATTCTTATGTTTTAACTGTCTTCTAAATCTATGTGCAAGTATGAGAAACGGGGGCATGTTTATGATTGCCTTATTCAGATTTCCAGGGTTTTCATTACTTGATTCTATTGCCACAGTTTGGTAGATTGTTGATATCTTGAGCTACAGATATCCAATTTTGATGATTCTTCAACTTATGGAAAGCCAAGAGGGATTTCGACAACTTTTATGTTTACTGCAGGACCTGATTCAAATTGGTCAACGATGTATCGTAACGATGCATCGTCGTTATAAGAGATTTGTACGACGATGCATCGTGGTGTAAAATTCCATGCTGCCACATTTTAGTATCTCGGCCATAACTCTCTCATCTTAGGTCCGAATTAGATGATTCAAAAGGCTGTGGAATGATAAGACATAGGGCTATAACTGTGATGTTTTAAGTATTTCCAAAGTCACAACGCATCAAGGCCATATTGTGGTTGGAAGGTGCCTCATATTACATGCACTTCTTTAGGGCTTAATGGAATTTATATTGCCATAGTTGGGAAAGTTGTTGATATCTTGAGCTCTAGGCATCCTATGGTGTTATTTCTTGAACCATTGGAAAGATAAGAGGAAGACCTATAACTTTCATGTTTACACCAAGTTCTGATTTGAAATAGAAATTGATTAGTTTGTGCCAAAAAGGGAAGAAAACTAGAATGCAAAAAGGACTTGTAAAATAACACTACGATCTCATCGTAGTGTTAATTTCAGTCTCTGCCAGGTCTCAGTATTTTGGGCATAACTCTCTCATTTGAACTCCGATTCGGGTGATTCAAACTGCTATAGAAAGCTAAGATCTGGAGCTACAACGTTTGTGCTTTACGTTGTCCCAAAGTCCCATGGAATCACATTCAAATATTGGTTGGAAGTAGCTGGAAATAGTTGGGCAGTTGGACATTTTGAGCTTAAAAGTTGCACTACGATCTCATCGTGGTGCATTTGCATAATCAGCTATTTTGCACTAAGAACTCGTCGTAGTGCATTTGCACAAGCACAGAATTTACACTACGATGAGTTGATACACACACTACACAACAAATCCTCACAAGCACAATCACTCTTGTTGTTTCACACATTTCACAAACACAATCACCTTGCATAACATTTCCCAAAGCATTTAACACTACATTTCACTTGGACTTTGATGATTTAACTTTCAGCTGGAAATCATTTGTGTTAAAAATTGGTTCTTAAGTACAACACGTTGGAAGCACACAGAACATTACACATCTCAGTTCTACAAGTGAAATATCCTTTGGCAATTGCATTCCATTTCTTCACTAAGAATGATGGGATTTTGTTCATTCTTCACTCTACTTCACACACATATGTTCACTCTCTACTCAAACACACACATGCTCATTCTTCACTCAAACACACACAACTCACCTCATATAATACACTTAACACTCAGCACACAAGCACAACACTACGATGCATCGTAGTGAGGGTAGTTTTGAACCACGATGCATCGTGGCTGGGATGTGTGTGTGCTGCGATGCATCGTAGCTTTGTGTTGAGTGTGCTGCGATGCATCTTGGCGATGCATCGCAGGTGTGGGTGTGTGTTTTCTTTGCTTTGAATTTAAAATGTTGTAGCTACCTTCTCTTGTTCTTCATGTGTTGATTTTTCTTCCACTACATATTGTCACTTCATTCATGACATTCGTTGTAGTTATATACTTTGCAATCACAGCCTTTCCCAGATTTTGTTGTTGTCGAGCCTTATTTCAGATTTCATCTTCGTCGGGCAGAGAATGGAGCAAGAGAGCTGAAATGTGCTTTAGTGAGTTGAAGAAATTTTCTAAGTATGGAAGTTCTGAATTTTCAGGTTCAGCATGGCAGATGAAGGCGTGAATCCCCGGGGCGAGAAGGCGTGACTTCGTAAAGGCTAGACTGCTTGGAGGTTCGCTGTGCCGTTGAAGGCGTGAAGATCCCAGGCTCGAAGGCGCTGGGATGTTCTGATTCTTCAGCTGCAGTTCCGAGCGGTGAAGGCGTGTGTAGCGGAAGCCTGAAGGCGCGCTACAGATGACAGAGGCTGACAAAGGCGCTGGATAAAAATACCAAAGGCGCTGGATTGCTGGGAAATGTTCTTCAACTTCAAATTTTCACATCTTAGGCTAATTTTTGGTCTTTTTATTCAAGGACACTTTTGTAATATCGTTAGATATTTTTAGTTAGCGTATTAGTTACATTTCTACTCCTCTATATATAGGAGATGTAGTTAGAATACGAGAAGACTTTTGACCCCGGGACCATTATTCATCATTTTTTTTCACAATTTCATAACCAACTTTTGAGAGCTAGAGAGCGGGAATTAATTGTGAGATCTACTTTCTCTCTCTAGTTTCTCTCTCCAGACTTTGGACTCTGATTCCTTTTCCGATCAAGGAATTTATCCGATCATTGTAATTCTCATATCAATTAAGGAAGCTCTTGGAAGAATTCAATTGGTAAACTCTTTCCATTTATTGAAAATGAATTGTTTCAAGTTCCAAATTGTTGATCGTGAATTGGTAATGGAGTTCTATGGTTAGATCTCTCATGTTCTAGAGTTTCAACCGGTTAAATGTATAATTAGACTATGCAATGAAATGCAATTGACATAATTTCTTAAGGATGAAATCATATGTGATTTTAATGATTAAATCTTGTTGAGTTTCATAAATTCACACTTTTATTGAATGAATTGAACTTTGATTTTGGTCGCCATGCTGAGTTGAAGTGAGATTTACCAATATCTGTGAGAATTGCATGAAATGAAAACTAAATGTATGATGATTGAGTCTTCCACTTGCTTTGCTTGAATCATGATTTGAGATACGGTCGCCATGCCGGTGGAGAATCATTGAGTTGTTAGGAAAAAGTGAGATGGAATTTTCTAAAGTAAGCAAACACTCTAGGTCCTAGGTCAGGCCTCCCCAAAGGGATACTGTAGGAATTGCATGCTAGATTTGCTAACTTTGGAGAGTTGAGGCATTGCGGGTTGAATCCATTCTACTTAGGCCTCGCCATGGGAAAAGTGGAATGTTAAGGAGTATAGAAAACACTGTGGTCGTCATGCTAAGTGTTAGCTAGCCTCCTGGGCAATAGAGATCTCATCATTGTTTTACTTGTGTGTCAAGAGCATTGCAATCATGGCCTAATGTGCATTCAACTGGTGGAAATACTCTAGAGCATCCACTCTCTTCCTGTTTTTTACACTTTATTTGTTGCATTTGATTCTTTACTAGTTAGTGTCTAGTTTTATTTATTTCGTGACATTCTGTGAGCAAACATTGAGATTCTTGATACCTCCTTTTCCCAGTGCATACGATACCTAGCTCACTGCTACTATAGTTAGTGGATTAGGATAAATTGACGAGCCACGACAATCGATATCATCCACATTGAAAACATTAAATTGTTTTTCTATTTTTTATTTATATGGTTTATTATATTTTCTATTACCTCTTTGATAATCTTGATTGTAGTTTATTCTTTTAAAATGATTTCTTCGTTTTCTAAAAGTATTATGCTTACGAATTGATTTATATTTATAAAATGGTGCTTGAATTCCTGTTATACCAAATGCTTGGTAAAAAGATCCTAATTCTTTCTTTTCTAAACCATATTTAGCTCAAATTTTCAATTAATGACATAACTTTAACCCTTCAGGTTTTATAAAAGCAAATAATTGACCGAATGATATATTTACATTAGTTAATGAATCAATACCGATTTCTTTTTTAAGATTATTAGCTATTCTTTGTGAAAACAAATTTGGTAATACTGTAATAAATTTCTCTTTCCAAAATGGTGTATGACAATCTGGTCTTTTTAATAAATATGTTAAAAACATATCTTTGAATGAAACTTTGAATAATAGAAATTATTGAATATGTTAAAACATATATCCAGCTGTTGGGAAAACTTTAATAATTGCTCTTTCTTTTTGAATTGATAGTGGGACCACCAATTTTGAGTGATTCTTGCCTTTACAATTTGTTTTGATGTGCTAGTAGAAATTATTGAATCTGCTCCTTCTTCTCTGAATATGACTGGAGTGGGTCCCCCTAATTCTCGAGAATATAATAATTTACCAATGTTGAATGGCTTATTCTTCCAATGAGTAATTGCTTCCTTATGCAAAAAAGAACCTATTATATATATTATTATTATTTTATTATTATATATATTATTTATTTATTCGAAGGGTTCCTGAGCCATAGGTCCTCCGAAAAAGTCATCTTGAGTAGGACTCTGTGTAGAGCCTGTTGAAAATTGAGATTCTGGTTGAGTTTGTTGCTGCTTCTTTTTATTCTTGAATGCTAAAAGTTTTAAAAATTCTTCCATTGTTGCTTCATCTTGAATTGGTGGTGATTTTTGATTAACTGGAACCGTTGTGCTTGGTGGAAGTTGAGTATATTGAATTCCTTGTTGAAAACAGAAAAGAAATATTAGAACATTCTTATGAAGGAGAAGAATTAGATGCACAAGGTAATGTAAAAAGAGATGAACAAGGAAACAAAAAATGCAGAAAGTAGATGATGCAGCCGAACTTTTAATATTAGTTATATCAATGCATTTTGTAGGAAATCCAAAAGAATAATTGAATTCATCAAAAATATTTCTGACTAATTTAAGATGTCCAACATTAATAGATTTTCGCTAGTACAAAGATATGTTTTTAACATATTTATTAAAAAGACCAGATTGTCATGCACCATTTTGGAACGAGAAATTATTACAAGATTACCAAATTTGTTTTCACAAACAATAGCTAATAATATTCAAAAATAAATGGGTATTGATTCATTAACTAATGTAAATATATCATTTGGTCAATTATTTGCTTTTATAAAATCTGAAGGGTTAAAGTTATGTCAAGAATTGAAAATTCAAGCTAAATATGGTATAGAAAAGAAAGAATTAGGATCTTTTTGCCAAGCATGAGGTATAACAGGAATTCAAGCACCATCTTATAAATATAAATCAATTCGTAAGCATAGTACTTTTAGTGAACGAAGAAATCATTTTAAAAGAATAGACTACAATCAAGATTATCAAAGAGGTAATAATAAATATAATAAACCATATAAAAAGAAAAATAGAAAAACAATTAAATGTTTTAAATGTGGAAAACTTGGACATATAGCACATAACTGTAGAACTCAAAGAAAAATTAATGAAATTTTTAGTGAAGATAAGGAATTAAGAGAAAATTTAATGGCAATTTTGATAAACGATTCAACAGATAGTGAGAATCAATTAAATTACATAGAAGAAGAAGATTCTGATGATGAAGTATATTCAGATCATTCCTCACCAAGTAAATGTAAATCTATTAATATGATATCAAGTACTAAAAATAAAGACAATGAATTTTTATTTGATATTATTGGTAAAATTGAGAATCCAATAGATTAGAGAGAATATTTAACACGATTAAAATATTTAATATTAGAAGATAAAAAAGAAATAGAAATCTTCTAACCATTTAGATGGGAAATCTAAATCAGAAATCTTAAGAATGTTTCAAGAAATGGGTATGACCCGTTTTGCTTATGTACTAAAGGATATAGTAGTAAAACAGCAGCAGCAGCCTTAGTAACGGGATTTACCGACCAACTTAAAGGTTGGTGGGATAATATGTTAAGTTTTGAAAACATAAAAGAAATATTAGAACATTCTTATGAAGGAGAAGAATTAGATGCACAAGGTAATGTTAAAAGAGATGAACAAGGAAACAAAAAAATGCAGAAAGCAGATGATGTAGCCGAATTTTTAATATTAGTTATATCAATGCATTTTGTAGGAAATCCAAAAGAAGATTGAATTCATCAAAAATATTACTGACTAATTTAAGATGTCCAACATTAATAGATTTTCGCTGGTATGAAGATATATTTTGAACATATTTATTAAAAAGACCAGATTGTCATACACCATTTTGGAAAAAGAAATTTATTACAGGATTACCAAATTTGTTTTCACAAAGAGTAGCTAATAATCTTGAAAAAGAAACGGGTATTGATTCATTAACTAATGTAAATATATCATTCGTTCAATTATTTGCTTTTATAAAATCTGAAGGGTGAAAGTTATGTCAATAATTGAAAATTCAAGCTAAATATGATTTAGAAAAGAAAGAATTAGGATCTTTTTGCCAAGCATTTGGTATAACAGGAATTCAAGTACTATCTTATAAATATAAATCAATTTGTAAGCATAATACTTTTAGAAAACGAAGAAATCATTTTAAAAGAATAGGCTACAATCAACATTATCAAAGAGGTAATAGAAAATATAATAAACCATATAAAAAGAAAAATAGAAAAACAATTAAATGT
Organism: Ophiorrhiza pumila; assembly: GCA_016586305.1. Taxonomy (NCBI): domain Eukaryota; kingdom Viridiplantae; phylum Streptophyta; class Magnoliopsida; order Gentianales; family Rubiaceae; genus Ophiorrhiza; species Ophiorrhiza pumila. The sequence continues at coordinate 20,851,076 of BLIW01000011.1, forward strand.
TTTAAATGTGGAAAACTTGGACATATAGCACCTAACTATAGAACTGAAAGAAAAATTAATGAAATTTTTAGTGAAGATAAGGAATTAAGAGAAAAATTAATGGAAATTTTGATAAACGATTCAACAGATAGTGAAAATCAATTAAATTACATAGAAGAAGAAGATTCTGATGATGAAGTATATTAAGATCATTCGTCACCATGTAAATGTAAGTCTATTAATATGATATCAAGTACTAAAAATAAAGACAATGAATTTTTATTTGATATTATTAGTAAAATAAAGAATCCAGTATATCAGAGAGAATATTTAACATGATTAAAAGATTTAATATTAGAAGATAAAAAAGAAATAGAAATCATCCAACCATTTAGTTTATCAAAACTTTTAGATAAATATTCTAATCATACAGAAATTCCAGGGATAATTAATACAAAATTCAACAGTTCAGCAAATTTACAGGAAGAAGTTAAATATTTAAAATCAAAAATCAAAAAATTAAAAGATGATATAAGAGAATTAAACGGAAAAGATTTAGAAATTAAAACAAAATTAGCTTTAATAAATCAAAAACCGATTGTATTAGATATACCAAAAAGTTCAACAAAAAATCTAGGAAAAGGAATTCAAATTAATGATAATAAAGAAGATAAGTTTTTAAATATAATTGATAAAGTTAATATTGAAAAATGGTATTCCATAGTTACTATAGGAACTCAAGATTTTAAAACAACTTGTATTGCAATGATAGATAACGGAGGAGATTTAACTTGCATAAAATCAGGAATAATTCCTACTAAATATTGTTCAAGGACTAATGAAAGATTAATCACGGCAAATGGTAGTTCTCTACAAGTTCATTATAAATTTTCTAATGGATTTATTAGTAATAATAATTATTGCTTTAAACATTCTTTTATTATAGTTGAAGATTTAAATGAAGATGTTATTTTAGGAAATCCATTCTTATATCAAATAACTCCATTTAAAAAGAAAACTGATGGTATTAGTTTAAAACAAAAATTGTATTTTTAAAGAAAAACAAAAAAACAAAAAGAATTAGATTTAATCCAATCAAATTCTATTTTTAAAGAAAATACACTTAATTGTATAATAACAAAACAAAATCAAATTAATTTTATAAAGGAAGATATTTCATCTAAACAAATAGAAATGAGTAATGAAATAATCTTTTGAGTATATGCTTTTAATATTGGAATATCATAAGCTTCTTTGAATGAGGTTAGAATAAGATATTCAAATTGATTTTTTAGAACATAAGAAGACCTTGAATTTGAAGAAGATTGAGTATGTTGAATAGGTAATGGGGTTAAAGCTCTAGGTGTATAAGAGGGGCTTGATTGCTTGCTTGATTGGTGTTGAATTCTTGTTGAAGGAGTAGATGCTACTTGGACGTAAGGTAAAGCTGGAAATTCATCTAAAGTAATGAAGTTATTACTTTTTTGAATGCTAGGAGACAAAGGCTTCAGAATCATCACCTTTGAAGCATAGACACTTGAGCTTTGCATCTTTTGATTGTTGAATTATTGTACCGGCTTCTTTGACATCTTTAATTCTACCTGTAAGAAATTCACGAGTAAGAAAGTCAGGTAACGAATTATTTTCTCTTTTAATATATTCTATATTGAAATCGAAAACAGAAAGAATTCATTGCCATCTAGCAAAGATTTGTTTTGAAACCAGATTTTGAATTTCTTTTTGTAAAATGTCTTTCGCTGATTTGCAATCAATTGTTAACAAAAACATTTTATTGTATAAATCATCTTGAAATTTTGAAATACATAAAACTATTGAAAGAATTTCTTTTTTAACTGTTGAATAATTTTTCTGTGACCCTATCCATACTTTTGAAGTAAATCTTACTAATTGCTATTTTTCTGCTAGTTTAGATTCATCTGTTTCTACAATCATAAATGCATTTGGTTGTGGAATCCCTAAACAAGGTAGAGACTTAATTTTCTCTTTTGCCTCTCCAACAATCTTAGTATGCTGAATAGTCCATGGTGGTGGATTCTTTTGTAGTCCTTGATATAGTGGTGCACAAAGTAATCTTAATTTTGGAAAGAAATCTGCTACATAATTAAGACATCCTAAAAATCTTTGTAATTGATTTTTATCTTTAATCCGAAAATTTTTCTCCAAATTCTAATGCTCTATTAATTGGCTTAATTGTTCCTTTATAAATATCATGTCCAAGGAATCTTATTTTACTTTGAAATAATTTCATTTGTTTGCGGATATTACTAAACCATTTATTTTTACTACCTTGAAAAATATATTTAAATGTCGAAAATGTTCTTCTAATGATTTTGAAAATACTAAAACATCATCTGTATATACTATCATGAATGTATATGTTGCAAATTTTCATTCATTATATTTTGAAATTCTGACGGTGTGCATTTTTTAATCCAAATGGCATGACATTCCATTCATAGTGCCCAAATGGAACTGTGAATGCAGTTTTATATTTATCCTTTTCTGCTATTTGAATCTGTCAAAACCCTGATTTTAAATCAAATTTTGAATATATCTTTGCATGATATAATCTATCAAGTAAATCTTTTTTTATTTGGAATTGGATATCTTATCTATTGTAATACTTTGTTTAAAGGTTTCTAATTAATAACTAATCTACCTCGTTCCTTTTCTGCTTGATTATTTACATAAAATGCTGAGCAACTCCAAGGTGACTTGGATTATATTTTTTACTTTTTCTATAATTTCTGTATTGATTTTGTTGTTCATATCTTATTCGTTTATAAGTATTTTTTTTTCTTCTAAAACTTTTATACTTATTTATAGTCTTATCTTTTGATGAAGGTGCTTGAATTATACCAAAAGCTTGACAAAAAGATCCTAACTCTTTTCTTTTAGATCCATATTTAGCTTGAATTTTTAATTTTTGACATAATTTTAGTCCTTCTTCTTTAATAAATGCAAATAACTGACCAAATGAAACACTAGTAAAATCTATAGTTTCTGTCCCCATTTCTTTTTGTATATTTGTTATAATTTTTTGAGAAAATAAATTAGGTAATCCTGTTAAAAAATTTTCTTTCCAAAATGATGCATGACAATCTGGTAGTTTGAGTACATATGTTAAAAACATATCCTTATACCATCTGAAATCGGTTAAAGTTGGACATCTTAAATTAGTTAAAAATATTTTTGAAGTATTTAATTCTTCTCTTAGATTTCCTACAAAATGCATTGATATGACTAATATTAAAAACTCTGCTGCATCACTTTTAATAATAGTTTTAATTTTTCCTTTATCATCTTTTTTAACAGTTCCTTGCTCATATTTTTCTTCTTTTTCATATGTGGTTTAATATTTTTTGTTTATTTGCATATGTCATCATATTATCCCACCATCTTTTAAGTTGACCAGTAAACCATGTAACTAATGTTGCTGCTATTGTTTTTTCATCAAATCCTTTTTTACCATAGGCTGCTCTAGTCATTCTCATTTCTTGTAACATTCTTAATATTTTTGATTCTGATTTACCATCTACATTCCATTCATAGACAGCATTACCTTCATAATGTGTTGCTATAAATTGAGATATTTCTTCATATTGAATGTCTGGTGGAGTTGGTCAAGGATAATAGTTTTTTCTTGATTGAGCCATTAACCATTTATTATTATTCTTGTAGTAATTATTCATTTTTGTACTTCTTCTAATTCTATTGACTTCATTATTTTGATTATTATTTTCATTGAATTCATTTTCTATTTTACTTATTTGATGTATTACATCATCTTCGTATGATGTTTCTATATTTTCTGAGTCTATATTTGGTTCTTGATCTTTTGGATTTATTTGATCTATATAATTTACAGTATTATTTTGTGAAGTACTAGGTTTATCTTTAATTTTCTAATTGATCTAATCGATTTAATATTTTATCTAACATATGATGTTCTAAATTTATTTTTGGAGTTAAAGATAAATTTAATTCTTCGAATAAATTTTTAGTTTGAAAATGCGGTTTTGCTATTTCTTCTGGAAAAATAAATTGATTATTAGTAGTTTTAATTAACTTTAGTAATGAATCTATTTTTGTTGATACTAAATCTACCTGTTGAGCTATAGTGGATAATATCTGATTAGAGTAATTTAATTGATGATTAACTTTTCTTCTATCATCTATGTCTAATGGAGTTTTTTCTGATTTTGCTTCTCTAAAGGGTGTTGCAATATATCTTGTCCAGATATACTAATTTGAAGATTGAGTAATGGTGGATGTACTGAAGAAATAACTTCTCCACCAGCCAATTGCCATTTTTTATAAAGTTGTGTTTTTACATTAATTTGAGGTTCACAATAAATATTAACTATATTTTCTTGTTGACTAATATATTCTAACCATGTAAAGAAAAGAAAATTAAATTGTTAAATTTGTAAATCTTTTTCCCATTCTTTTTTTCAATTTATTTTTTAATATGTGGATAAGAAAGAAAATAAAAGGAAATAATAAACTAAAAATTAATTAGTATTAGTGGGTAGGAATGATACCTTTGAATGAAACTTTAAAAATAATAGAAATATGAAGGATTAAAAACTGAGATGTAAAAGAAAACTGAGATGTGAATGAAAGAGATTCTAGATTCTATTCCTAAAATGTTCGATGGTTGAACATAGGTTTTCTTCTCTATTTATAGAAAAGAAACTTTACTGACTATTACATTCTATTGAATAAATTTTTGAAATCCGACTATATAAATTTTTCTTGTCTTCAATGAATGCCATCTGCTTTATGTCACATCTTTTTTTTCTTGAATGAATGCTATCTACTTTCTTGACTTTCTTGACATCTGCTTTATCTTCTTTCTTGACTTTCTTGGCATCTGCTTTATGTCATGTCCTTCTTTTCTTTCTTTTGCTTTTATACATTTCTTGCACATGCCTCAATATATCCAACAATTAGGAAAACTTTAATAATTGCTCTTTCTTTTTGAATTGATAGTGGGACCACCAATTTTGAGTGATTCTTGCCTTTCCAATTTGTTTTGATGTGCATGTAGAAATTATTGAATTTGCTCATTCTTCTCGAAAAATGACTGGAGTGGGTCCCCCTAATTCTCGAAAATATAATAATTTACCAATGTTGAATTGCTTATTCTTCCAGTGAGTAATTGCTTCCTTCTGCAAAAAAAACTTGTTATATATATTTTTTATTTTTTTTATTATATATATATATATATATTTTATTCGAAGGGATCCTGAGCCATATGTCCTCCGAGAAAGTCATCTTGAGTAGGACTCTGTGTAGAGCCTGTTGAACATTGAGGTTTTGGTTGAGCTTGTTGCTGCTGCTTTTTATTCTTGAATGCTAAAAATTGTAAAAATTCTTCCATTGTTGCTTCATCTTGAAATTGTGGTGATTTTTTATTAACTGGAATCGTTGTGCTTGGTGAAGTTGAGTAGATTGAATTCCTCTTTGAATTACTGGGCTGTGTTGTGGGCTCTGTTGACCAACCCATGTTCTTTTACCCGTTGTTAGATAAGTTGTGACAGCTTGCGGGCAACAAACATTTGGCTGACATGAATCCCACTATTTAACTTTGAATTGTCTAACCAATGACATTGGTTTAGGCTTTGGCTTAACTTGAATAACTTGAAAATGTCAACACCAAATCCAAGGTACTTTTAGTGCAGCATGCCACTTGATTTCTTGGATATATTCTTGCATATTTGTGTCTCTTTTGAATTTTTGCAGTCCTTCTCTGGCTAAAGATGGTAAAATATTTTCCTGGGAACCATGAGTTTCCCACCATTCATAAAACCAAAGAGGAAAATCATTTTGGCATTCTTTGTTAAACGTAAAAAACCATGAATAATCAAATGGCCTAATGTAAAAAAGCTTTTATCCAAGCTTGCTTGTAGTTTTCATAACAATATCCTTGTGGAATAAAAGGAATGGAAAATGATTTTTGAGTTTGAGCTGTTCTCCAATTAGTTGAATTAAAGACTTTTTTTTATAATACATTTTGAATGAGTAATACGACCTATTATGCACAATGTTTGCTGATCTTGAATCTACTAAAATAAATTCATAAAAAGTTTGATTTTTAGTGGAATCATCATAAAACCAAAAGAAATCTGTAGTGAAAAATTTATTAGTATATGCTTTTAGAGTCGGAATATCAGGGGATTCTCGAAAGGCAGTTAAAACTAGATTTTCAATTCGGTATTTTAGAATATAGGGAGATTTTGATTTGGAAGATGTGGGAGTATTTTGAATTGATAAAGGAGTCATAGCCCTTGGAGTGTGAGATGGGCTTATTTGAGTTCTTGATTAATACTGAATTTTTGCTAATGTTGTTGCTGCTACTTGGACATAAGATAGAGTAGGAAAATCATCTAAAGTAATAAATTTATTGCTTGTTTGAATACTTGGAGATAAAAGTTTTAGAATTATCACCTTAGATGCGTAGTCACTAGGACTTTGCATATTTTGATTGCTGAATGATTGTTCTGGCTTCTTTGACATCTTTGTTTCGACCTGTAAGAAATTCACGAGTAAGAAAGTCAGGTAATGAATTATTTTCGCCTTTAATATACTCAATATCAAAATCAAATACGGAAAGAATTCCTTACCCTCTAGCAAAGATTTGTTTAGAAACCAAATTCTGAACATCTTTTTGTAATATATCCTTAGCTGATTTACAATCGATTCATAATAAAAAATTTTTATTATACAAATTATCTTGAAATTTAGAAATACAAAAAACAATTGAAAGAATTTCTTTTTTAACTATGGAATAATTTTTTGGCGATCCTGTCCATACTTTTGAAGTAAATCTAACTAATTGTTCTTCTTCTACTATTCTTTGTTTGAGTATACCTCAATATCCTATTTCAGATGCATCTGTTTCTATAATCATAAATGCATGTGGTTGTAGAATCCTTAAGCAAGGTAAAGACTTAATTTTTTCTTTTGCTTCTTTGACTATTTTTGTATGTTGATTAGTCTATGGTGGTGGATTCTTTTGTAGTCTTTGATATAGGGGTGCACAAAGTGTTCTTAAGTTTGGAAAGAAATCTGCCACATAATTTAGACATCCTAAAAATCTTTGTAATTAATTTTTGTCTTTAATTTCATCTGGAAATTTTTCTCCAAATTTTAAAGCTCTATTTTTTTTAAAAAAAACGGGATCTATATATCACAATAAGCAAAATGCGATGCCCGATATACCCGTCACACCGTTACAATTTAAGCCAAGAAAATGCAAATTTGGAGTACTACTCCATTACATGATATAAAAATTAAATGACTAAAGTGGAATACAGAAAATGTATACTCTAGAAACTGGAGTATAACTTTCTATCTCCGATCCACAATGCAATGCATCGTACATGAATGTAGTAAATCATGCGGAGCCAATATTACTTTACAGTGTTAGCGTAGCTCCAAAAGGCAACCAAAGACCAGGTTCTACTTAGCAAATGAAATCCACCAAAAGATGGCAAGACCAAAGTATTTTACCAAGTATATGAGTGATTTGCAAAGTACATAAATGAAAAACACACTGGGTACTCATGGACCTCGTTTCCAGTCTATCCAATGTTCGCCATTACATCCATTCGTGCCCACACAACTCACACTCGTGCTCTCAAGTCCAGGGCTTTCTCAAGTCAAACACTACTAGGACAAACTAGTTTCTCCTTCATCATTGTCCACATTTTCAAAAGATAAGAAGAGGAAAGTAGTTGCCTCTCGCTTCTGCCGTAAGAAGCCTAGGACCGATGACCTCCACATCCAGTAACTATGCAACAAAGCAGTCCAGCTCATTAATCATTCTACCCCTTCACACTTTCCACCTTTGCAAATAATAGGGGCAGAAGACAAATAACGCTATAGCTCTAGCACATAGACATTGCTACAACCAAAATCGCCAATCTCTAGATTCAGCCGCTGGCTTCAATTAGTACTCATCCCACTATCCAGGCTCCTAAGTTCTGTCCCAAAGCAATCCTTCATTGATACCATAACAAAGAGCAATTCTTTATAGTCCCTCTCCGATAGATGTCTCTGTAAGTAACAAACAAAAGCTGCCTTAGTTCTTCCCTCATTTCCCCAGACTCTCCTAACAGTGCAGCCATCCTAATCGCTCTAGCCTTGTAAATCCTTTACCTCAAAATATTAGAGAACCAGCAACAGCTAACACATGGGAGGTATGTTCTAAGTACCATTTGTCCCCAACAGAGCCTATAAAGACTACGAAACCGCAATAGCGAAGCTATCATAGTTTCGTGTGGCCTGAACCCTATAGATCATCAGCTTCCATTATCAAAAATAGGATTCAAGGTCAACATCAAAATCCAAAGTCCAGTATGCGTAAATCAAGTGATGCTAAATGTGCACTCAATTCATATTTTCATCCAATTCCAGCCAAGAAACTTGGCATAGACACATTAGTTCAACAATTCTCCCAATAACCAATCCCACAAATTTGTGAACCAGATTAAGCAAACTTAACTTGACATTCCAAATCGTGCACAATCCACAGCCAAGCAGTTTACTCATCACAACTCAATCGAATAAATGAAAACACACTTTATGCATATGAACCTTGTAACAAGGCAGCACAGAACACTCAAAGCAAATGTCCAAGACTGGCCACAACAGCGTATCAAAATTAGGAGCAGGCAGTGGCGTGTGATCTATACATGTTAGCATAGCCACTGTCCAACAAATTCAATCAAAGCAAATGTTCAAAATCCAAAAATGTCCAAAATTTAAAGCATATACAAGCTTCCTTAGTCCGAGCAAATGACACAATCACAACATATTCAAGCTCTCTCAAATAAATCAATTGTCCAGAAGTTCAATGTACATGAACAATCTTCAGCAGCCGCATCAATGTAAATCATAGCAGATTATATGTACTGGTTTCAGTGTTCATCACTGTCACACTGAGGAAACTAACCCAACTCCTAAAGGAGAGGCTCATTCCCATCAAGAATGCTGAATTCAAATGTAATGCAACCTCCATTCAGCAATCAACAATAACCATAAGGGCAACAGCTCAACAATCAGAGAAAACAAAACCAATAAGAGCCACAGTTCAACAAATTTGACCAAATTTTCCCAAAAAATAAAACAATGAGTAGGCCAAGAACAGACCATGAGTTTAAGTTTTTTTTTTCTTCAGTGGAAGCTGGCTGAGCTTATTTCTTCTTGTGTAGCAGCGGTTTTAGCACATTTTGAGGCTCAATTTGTTGAGCCTGAATTGAAGCTCTTAGCTTTCTTCCTCGATTTGTCGCCTTTGAGTCATCAATTTGAAGATGTGGGTCGTAGGCTAGGTCCTCTTGGAGACTGTGAGCTAGCAGCCACTCAGAAGACGGAGCTACTTGGTCGGCGATCTAGCTGCTTGATCTGAGCAGATCGGTATTGCCCTCTTGTGGCCGGAGCTGTCCCGATCTGTTTGAGCCCATGCGCTGATCGAGCTTGGAGCAGCAGCCTTGGATCCAGCTTCTCTTCGATTGGAGGCCCGAGCACCTGATTTCTGCCAATTCTTTTGAAGCTGATTCCTTTTCTTTCCATCAGGATCTGAGATTGCTCGATTTGTTTTGTCCCGCTACTGTTCGGTTGATGGAGAGATGGTAGATGGTGGCCAAGAAAATCGTTGGTAAAGAGCTGTAGTAGGTTGGAAGCTGTAGGTTGTATTCTGTAAAGTGAAAAAACTGAAGGAAATTAGCTATGTGATTAAGAGTGGAGGAGACCGGTGAGTAGAGTTGACCGGCTCTGGCAAGGAAAACAGGTGAAGTTTAAATTCTAAAGCTCTATTGATTGGTTTAATTGTATCTTTATAAATATCCTAAAAATCTAATCTTATATTGAAATAGTTTCATCTTAGATGCTGATATTACTAATCCATTTCGTTGTACTACTTTTAAAAATATATTCAAATGTTAAAATGTTGTTCTATAGATTTTGAAAATACTAAGACATCATCTATATATACTATCATGAATGTATAAATGGAAAATATATTATTCATTATATTTTGAAATCCTGAAGGTGCATTTTTCAATCCGAATGGCATAACATTCTATTCATAATGTCCAAATGGGACTGTAAATGCAGTTTTGTATTTATCTTCTTCTGCTATATGTATTTGCCAGTATCCGGACTTAAGTTCGAATTTTGAATATATTTTAGCATTATACAATCTATCGAACAAATCTTTTTTGTTTGGAATAGGATATCTTATCCATTGTAATACTTTATTTAAATGTTTATAATTAATTAATAATCTTGGAACTCTTCGTTCTTTTTCTGCTTGATTATTAAGATAAAATGCTGAACAACTCCATGCTTATTTAGAATTCCTAATTAATTGTTTTTGTAATAATTGTTGAATTTCTTTCTTACAATGTTCTAGTAATTCAAAATTCTTTTGAATTGGTCTAGTTTTAGTTGGAATATTTTATTTTCTAAAAAGTCTTTTTCATATGGTAATCTTACTATATGCTTCTTTCTATCCCAGAATGCTGAAGGATGATCAGCACATATTTGTTGTTGAAATTATTTTTCTAATTCTTCTATTATTTTTCTAACTTCAATCTTTTCTAATTGCATTTCTATTTGTTTATATGAAATATCTTCCTTAATAAAATTAATTTGATTTTGTTTTCTTATTATACAATGAAGTGTATTTTCTTTAAAAATAGAATTTGATTAAATTAAATCTAATTCTTTTTGTTTTATTGGATTAATAAATTTAAATATTATTTCATTACCTATAACTTTTAAACTAATACCATCAGTTTTCTTTTTAAATGGAGTTATTTGATATAAGAATGGATTTTCTAAAATAACATCTTGATTTAAATCTTCAACTATAATAATTGAATATTTAAATCAATAATTATTATTACAAATAAATCCATTAGACAATTTATTATGAACTTGTAGAGAACTAACATTTGCCGTGATTAATCTTTCATTAGTCCTTGAACAATATTTAGTAGGAATTATTCCTGATTTTATGCAACTAAAATCTGCTCCACTATCTATCATTGCAATACAAGTTGTTTTAAAATCTTGAGTCCCTATAGTAACTATGGAATACCATTTTTCAATATTAACTTTTTCAATTATATTTAAAAACTTATCTTCTTTATTATCATTAATTTGAATTCATTTTCCTAGATTTTTTGTTGAACTTTCCGGTATATCTAATACAATCGGTTTTTAACTTATTAAAGCTAATTTTGTTGCAATTTCTAAATCTTTTCCTTTTAATTCATCTATATCATCTTTTAAATTTTTTGATTTATGATTTTAAATATTTATGATTTTCAATATTAACTTTGTCAATTATATTTAACTCTTTCATTCACATCTCAGTTTCCTCTTACATCTCAGTTTTTAATTCTTCGTATTTCTATTATTTTCAAAGTTTCAATTAAAGGTATTATTCCTACCCACTAATACTAATTAATTTTTAGTTCATTATTTCCTTTTACTTTCTTTAAACTCTTTCATTCACATGTCAGTTTCCTCTTACATCTTAGTTTTTAATCCTTTGTATTTCTATTATTTTTAAAGTTTCATTCAAAGGTATTATTCCTACCCACTAATACTAATTAATTTTTAGTTTATTGTTTCCTTTTATTTTCTTTAAACTCTTTCATTCACATCTCAATTTCCTCTTACATCTCAGTTTTTAATCCTTCGTATTTCTATTATTTTCAAAGTTTCATTCAAAGGTATTATTCCTACCCAGTAATACTAATTAATTTTTAGTTTATTATTTCCTTTTATTTTCTCTATTTATAGAAAAAGAATTTCAAATCTAACCAGGAAAATAAAGAAAATAAAGAAAATAATAAACTAAAAATTAATTAGTATTAGTGGGTAGGAATAATAACTTTGAATGAAACTTTGAAAATAATAGAAATACGAAGGATTAAAAACTGAGATGTAAGAGGAAACTGAGATGTGAATGAAAGAGTTTCTAGATTTTATTCCCAAAATGTTCGATGGTTGAATATAGGGTTTCTTCTCTATTTATAGAAAAGAAACTTTACTAACTATTACATTCTATTGAATAAATTTTTGAAATCCGACTATATCAATTTTTCTTTTCTTCATTGAATGCTATCTGCTTTATGTCACATCTTTCTTTTTCTTGAATGAATGCTATCTCTTTTCTTGACTTTCTTGACATCTGCTTTATCTTTTTTCTTGACTTTCTTGGCATCTTCTTTATGTCCTTTTCTTTCTTTTGTTTTTATACAGTTCTTGCACATGCCTCTATTAATCCAGCTGTTGGGAAAACTTTAATAATTGCTCTTTCTTTTTGGATTGATTGTGGAACCACCAATTTTGAGTGATTCTTGCCATGCCAATTTGTTTTGATGCGCTAGTAGAAATTATTGAATCTGCTCATTCTTCTCGAAATATGACTGGAGTGGGTCCCCCTAATTCTTGAAAATATAATAATTTACCAATGTTGAATGGCTTATTCTTCTAGTGAGTAATTGCTTCCTTCTGCAAAAAAGAATCTGTTATATATATTTATAAATATTATTATATATATTTATTTTATTTATTTATTCGAAGGGATCATGAGCCAAAGGTCCTCCGAAAAAAGTCATCTTAAGTAGGACTCTGTGTAGAGCCTGTTGAAAATTGAGGTTCTGGTTGAGCTTGTTGCCGCTGCTTTTTATTCTTGAATGCTAAAAATTGTAAAAATTATTCCATTGTTGCTTCATCTTGAATTGGTGGTGATTTTTTATTAACTGGAACAGTTGTGCTTGGTGAAAGTTGAGTAGATTGAATTCCTTGTTAAATTACTGGGTTGTGTTGTGGGCTCTGGTGACCAACCCATGTTCTTTTACCCATTGCTAGATAAGTTGTGACAGCTTGCAGGCAACAAACATTTGGCTGACATGAATCCCACCATTTAACTTTGAATTGCCTAACCAATGACATTGGCTTAGGCTTTTAATGCAGCATGCCACTGGATTTCTTTGATATATTCTTGCATATTTATGTCTCTTTTGAATTTTTGCAGTCCTTCTCTGGCTAAAAATGGTAAAATATTTTCTTGGGAACCATGAGTTTCCCACCATTCATAAAACCAAAGAGGAAAATCATTTTGGCATTTTTTGTTAAACGTAAAAAACCATGAATGATCAAATGGCCTAATGGAAAAAGCTTTTATCCAAGCTTGCTTGTAGTCTTCATAACAATATCCTTGTGGAATAAAAGGAATGGAAAATGATTTTGGAGTGTGAGCTATTCTCCAATCAGTTGAATTGAAGACTTTTTGATAATACATTTTGAATGAGTAATAAAACCTACTACATCTTTATTATGCACAATGTCTGCTGATTGATCATTCAGTTTCATACTAACTTGATAATGCTAGTTTTACTTGGCTTTTATTTTGTTTCAGTGCATCTTGTGTTGAAATTTTATGTTTTGTTGCAAGTCTGTGCGATGGTTGGTTGGTAGTGTTAGGTTGTGAAAAGGGGCCAAAGTTAGTGGATGAGTAAGCATAGGTGTTGTATAGAAATGTAAGTGCTGCACACATGTACACAAATCGCATGCATGATGCCCACAATGCCTGCACACAATTGCTGCACATATGTGCACACATCGCATGCATACTGCCCACACCGCACGAGCATGTGCACACACTTGCTGCACAACATGCATGCATTCACTGCACACGCTGCGTGCACCATGCGGGCAGTTTACACACACACATCGCACGCTGCATGCACGGGGCGTGCAGCAGCCCTCGCATGTTGTGCGCACTTGCGTGCACCTCTCGCGCATCACACACACAACATGCACATGCATGTGGCAGCACCTACGTACAAGCACTTGTTGCACACCATTTTGCTTTACGTGCACGCACCTCACGAGCAGCACACACAGACCGCATGCAAATGCGTGCGGCAGCAACTACGCACAAGCACTTGTTGCACGCCATTTTGCTTTACGTGTTGCACACTACATGGACAACTTAGGCACACCTAGCATATCCTCACCACACAAGTGAAAGTATGAATGCACTGCACTTATGCACACATGAGCACTCCTTTGTGCACAAGTTTTGCCATCTTAGTGCACACTATGCGAACACTTGGTCTCATGCACTACACAAGTCATGGATATGCACTTATGAGCACCATTCTCTCACACATGCACAAACATTAGCACATGTACAGACAGCATAATGCAAGAGAGCACATACACACACCATGAAAATTACATGGTGCGGCCGGCCCAAGTGGCTGCATCGTGGAAAACTTCTCATGGTGCGGCTACCTTGGAAATAATTGCATTTGCAGCCGCACCGTAAGAACATATTCATGGGCCGGCCGTACCGTGTAAAATTATGTGAGGTGCGGCCGCCCAAGGCGGCTATTGATAAGTCAATTTTGTACTGACTTACAAAGGCTATTTTCACTTGGTTTTTGCTATGTTCTAGTGCATTTCGTAAGAAAATTGTATATTGAATTGTGAGATTGTGTGATTATTGATATCGAGTGTCGCGTCTCGTCAATTTATCCTATTTCACTAACTTTAGTAGCAGTGAGCAAGGTATCGTATCCATAGGGAAAAGGAGGTATCAAGAAATTGGATTCTGTTCACAAAATGTCACAAAGAAAAGAGTAATAGTAAAACAGGCTTAACAAGTAAGAGTGACAATTACAACTATGTATCAAACTCTAAATCATACAAGATTAACACAAGAAATGAAACCCAAAAGCAATTAACGAATGTGAATGGATATCCTAGGATTCTTGAGTTCTCAGTGACTTGATGCGATGCAATTGACAAGTAAATATGAACAGAGGAGATCTTAGTTCCCTGAGAACCTAACCTATAGCCGGCAGGACGACTGCACTACATGCTAGATCCCATAACACTTACCTTTCCCATGGCGAGGCCTAGATTAGTGTTATAAACTACAGAATCTCAATTTCCTAAGACAACTACTCCAACATGCAAAGCTTAGGAACTCCCATGGCGAGGCCCAACCTAGTTTTGCATGCCTTCGTTATTATCTTAGGAAATCTCTTTTACACTTCTTCTCTAAGGTACATTCCTTCAAAACATCCCATGGCGAGGCCAGAATCTCAGAAATGCAATAATCGGGTTGAACAACTGAAAAGACTCAAGAAATCGCAATCAAGTTCTCATTTCATGTATCCTCACTAAATGATGGTGAATCTACCTCCAATTTGGCATGGCGACCACAATTGGAGTTCAAATCATCCAAGTCCAGTTCAGAAATATAAAATTTAACAGGTTTTACGTGCAGGTTCATGTGTGATTTCATACTTAGTGAATTAAGTCAATTGCAAGACATCACATCAACTAAATTAAATCATTCATCCGTTCAACTAGGATATCACAATATCTAGCCAGAAAACTCCATTTCCAATTCACAATCAACAAATTGGAAGATTACACAGTTCATTTTATCAATTGGAAAGAGTTTACCAATTAAGATGTCTCAAACCTTCCAATTCTCAAAAGGATTATGGAATGCCTTCTCAAATGCAAGGAGATTACAATAATCGGAATAAATCCTCATTCGGAATCCAAAATGAAGTTCAAAAGCTAGAGAGAGAAACTAGAGAGAGAAAGTAGATCTTGCAAATTTATTCCCGCTCTCTCTAGATCAAAAGTTGGTTACGAAATTGTGAAAAAATGAATGATGAATAATGGTCCCAGGGTCAAAAGTCTCCCTTTGTTCTAAGTACATCCCCTATATATAGAGAAGTAGAAATGTAACTAATACGCTAACTAAAAATTTCTAAAGAAATTACCAAAGTGTCCTCAAAATGAAGAACCAAAATCAGCCCACAAATGTGAAAAAATCCGAAAATGAAGAACAATTCAGCAACTCAGCGCCTTCAGGCCATTTCACATCACGCCTTCTTTTCGCTCCTCAGCTGCCCAGCGCCTTCCAGCTTCCACGATTCACGCCTTCACCGCCCGGAAGTCCAGCTGAAGAATCAGACCAAGTTCACGCCTTCAAGCCTGGAGCTTCCACGCCTTCAGCTTCACCGCGAACCTCCTTGCAGTCCAGCCTTTTCGAATTCACGCCTTCAAGCCTGGAGCTTCCACGCCTTCAGCTGCCTTGATGAACTCCTGAAATCATAAGTTCCATACTTAGCCATTTTTCTGGAAACTCAAGAACATAACACTTCAAGACAGAAACTTCCAGCAAAAATCTGACCATGATTCACCATGAATTAGGGAAATCTTAAAACACGAATGTTGTAACCTTATGTCTTAGCTTTCCATAGCCGTTTTAATCACTCAATTCGTACATAAGACGAGAGAGGTACAGCCAAAATACTAAACTGTGGCAGAGAAGAGAAATCAAATTACACAAATTGCCCATAAGATCTCGTGGGCAAAATTTTTCTTCTGTTTTTTTACTCCACGAGGTCTCGTGGAGTAATTTTTGGCACTTTTCATTTTTTTCACGAGATTTCGTGGAGAAAATATTTGCATTTTTCTTTCTCCAGGAGATCTTGTGGAGAAAATTCATGAATTTGGCCGTTTGTATCCTTTGCCAATGTGTGTGCAAACATGTTTAGAGTGTGCAAATGTTGTGCCAAGAATGCATGAGTAGTGTGCCAAGGGTGATGTGTTGTGCACTAATCTGGTGGCAAGGTACGTTGGCATAACTTTGCAAAGTTTGGCAAAATTTGTCGAGCTGAAATGCTTGCCGTGATGTGCCAAATTGTCATGTACCATTGTTGCAAATGTAATGTATAAAAACAAGTAAACGTGCCATGCACAAACCGTGTGAATGTGGTGCCAATATGCAAATGGTGTGTGTGTGGTGAATGCTTGGCAAGATGAGTGCACGAGTGTGTCAAAATGTGGCCAAGTGCTTGGCATGGTGCGTGCTAAAACCAGTGCATGTGTGTGGCATGTGTGCACGGTGAGTGGCAAGGTCCGGTGCATGTGTGCATGGCAAAGTGTTGCAAGGTGCATGTATTCGGCAAGGTCGTTGGCAAGGTTGTTTGGCAAAGCTTCGCAAAGTTGGCAAAGTCTTGGCAAGTATTGGCACTGTATTGGCAAAACTTAGCATAGTTGGCAAGTCTTGGCAAGGTTGGTCGGCAAGTCTTGGCACGGTGGTTTGGCAAAGCTTGGCAAGGTCTTGGCAACGTTGGCTTGGCAAAGCTTTGGCAAGGTCTTGGCTAGGTCTTGGCAAGATAAGTTAGCCGAGTTGGCAAAATGTTGGCAAAGTATCTATTCCAGCACAACACCCTACTTCCATGCCAAATGAGTGTGTCTTACCCTCTGAATCAGCCTTGATGGTGAACTTACGAATTCTAGATCCCCCTCTTAGCTTTCCAATGAATCAAGAAACAGCCTCATTAGGTACCTGAAACTCAAGATATCATCAAAACACCAAACTGTGGCAGGCAGATAAAACCCTAAAACCCTAAAATGATATTCCGCAAAGAAACTCATATTTCATAGTCTTGAACGGACAATTGGAAAATAGTTAAAACAGAAGAAGTGTAGTGCATTCAAAGGGCTTTCCAGAACATGCAAGATCTCATCATTCGGACAAGAATTGAAAAAGTTATACTCAAAAACATTTGCACCCACATTCTGCCAAAACCCTAATTTGACCAAAATTGCACTTTAAGTTTCTTGATTCTCAACCTCTGCACACATATCTTTATTTTCCATCATTTTAACCCTTTTTGCACCATTTTTAACAATTTTGGCTAGCACGACACGAATAAACATAAAACATTACAAATTACCACACATTTGCACCAACCACAAGACAAAAGCCAAGGGATTTAACTCAAATTAGTTGGTATAAAACCAACTCATCAAATTCCCCCACACTTGAACTTTTGCTTGTCCTCAAGCAAAGACACAAAATATCATTTAAACTCAATCACAACAACATGCCACACACACACCATGCTTTGAACTCTTGATAGAAACAACTTTCCTTTCCATTTCAACTTAATTCACACTAACTTGCTTCTACGCAAATTGTAAACACAAAACTCATTTTCATCACCCGTATCTAACACATTTTTTATCCATCCACAATGGTCACATCCTAGTTCATCAAAACATTTTTCCACACAAGAATTCATTCCAAGGTTTCTGGCACCAAGCCTTCAGATTTCAGCACAAATTATCAACTAAGGCACAATGAATAAAGACCAACATGCCACGCGTGCAAGTATGTGCTGAGGAACATGCACTTCATCTATTCCCTTGCTATAAACCATCTAGTTGTCTCACTCATTCAATACAAGCCTATCTCCTTAGCCACACTCATGAACATGCAGTCACAAAATCCATGGTATCCTATGCGCACACAGCTCTATGGGACATTGCCCTTATTAAGCACATTAGTGCATTTGTGATACTCATTGGTACCATTTGCCTGGGTATTTTGGCTGTTTTTTCCCTTTAATCATTTGCCAGGTTCTTGTGGCTTTTTCCTTCCCAGATGCCAAAAGGCTTTTTCTTCCATGTCTTCTCTTATGCATGCACATGTTCATGAGAGTTTCAAGTTGATTAACATGCACGAACTCTGCAAACATCCAGACAAATGCATAGCAAGAAGAGTAAGCTTCCATACAAATACCTCCTGTGTCATTTAGTTTTGCATGGCATATCTATCTTACCTTAAAATCGGGCTTTAGCCAACAAAATGTACCAAATTCCTCAAACTTAGGACCAGAAACAAAAATTTTCACATGCAAACTCAAAAATATTTAAGTGATAAACTTGAATTAAGCCATAGTGAACTAAGAACAAAGTATCAAATACATGTGTGATATTAACTTTATAGTCCACACACTCAAACTTTTGTCACCGTCTTCAACACACACCAACACTAACACCATATTCCATTGACACACAACACAACTCGTGCTCACCAAAGCCATCACTTATTCACAAAGTTCAAAAATTTCACCAAAAACATTCAAAATAAAAATTTGCACAAAATTTGCACAAAAAATGAAAAACACAACATATACCAAGTATAATATGCAAAAACTCAAAATAACACAGCAAAACTTAAAAGTAACATACTTTGCATCACATAGCTAAAAGAAATTTCCGTAACAAAAAGTAAGCATATCAGGTCCAAAAGACACAAATCATAGCAAACATTCCCTCCCCAACACTTAAAACTTACATTGTCCTCAATGTAAAGTAAAGATAGGTTTAGGAACCCCCTGTTATTGATATATCATGAAATCCAATGCTTGCTTGGTATAGTGTCCTTGTTTGAAGTTCTTTATTGCATGAAAAATCCCTGCACATGGTGAAACAAAGCTTATTACAAATTGCTCACCCAAGTACACTACATGTTGGTGGCAAAGTAGACATGACATGGAAGCATGCAAGCAAAGTGTCGCACCATGATTAAGAACCATGGTGCTGTAAAATTTTACAACTAAGAACACTAAATGGCACATGCACAATCATGCTTGAAAAGTAAGACAAAAGGATTATGTGCATTGCGGGAGTGGTTCATGACTACACTCCCCCACACTTAGCCTCTTGTGAGCATGGCCAATTTCCCTCGCAACTTCCTTCAGGGATGCCTATATCATGAGTGGTCTTGGTGAGTATAAGCAAAGATGCAAACTAACAAAACACGTAGAAAACCAAAAACTAAAGAAAAGGTAAAAGATCAAGAAGAAGTTCTGGGTTTTCAAGTCTCCAGCTAGACTTTATTCATGTAACTTTCTTCTTCAAGAATCGGAATAACCCTCTCTGTACCAGAAAAATGATATTTCAACAATACTCATTATCCTCCAGTATGACACTTGTAAAATAGTGGCAAATAGGTGCTTGAGCTCATGCATATGGGGAGCAATCTCTACAAATTTAATTTCGAACCACTGAGGTTCCCCCATTGTAGGCACCTCTTTTACTTCTTCTTTCATTGGAAACACATCATTTACTTCTCCCACCATACTAACTATTTCAATCCTGCAAAGCTCAACCAAGGGTTCTATATCCATGGTCTCAACAAAACCATCAGTAAATTCAAAACCACCAGTAAGTTCAAAAATGGATTCATCAACAAAGCAATTCTCCACAATGTTAGCTATGTCATTGAAAATTTTCACATCTTCATCATCTAGACTAACATGAGGAATTTCTAGAGTCTTTTCTTTGTTAACAACACAGGAAGCTTTATCATAAATTAACAAGAGTATCTCATTTTGCGCCCCTTGTGAATCACCATTTAGACACTTAGATTCATTGATCATTTCAAAAATTGGTGCCTCAACAAGAGTTTTAAACAATGTGTTAACACTCTCATTCACAAATGCAATATTATCTTCCTTTATGAAATCACATTGATCCTTAAGAAATGACTCTGTACAATTCACAAAACTATCAAGAGGAGAAGCAACTAAAGAAAGGCAATCAACATCATATGACTCATTGAATTCTATGAAATTAATGCAAGTTTCCTCTTTAGACACACTTTCCAGCTTAGTAACATGGCAACTTAGATCACTGGAATCATCACTATCAGGATCACTAAAGAAGTCATCATCCTCAACATCAAAGTTCACATATTCTTGCACAAAAGAATCAGCAACATAGCATCCATGTACATCATCCCCAAAACATGTAGACTCCTCATCCCTTAAACACTTTAAGCTACAATCAACATTAGCATACATATCAAAATGATTGTCCTCAGGAGGTGGTAAGCTAGAAATGAGAGGTGTACCTTGTGAGTGGTATTGTGCATCTAAAGTTGGTGTCTCAATTTGTTCCCATAGGTTGCTTATTAAAGCGTTGATTCGATCAAACCTTTCTTGTCGCCCTTGAAGCTCTTCTCCAGTTGAGCGAACCTTGTTTCATTTTTATCAATTCTCTCCAAAACTTTAGACAACATTTTTTCCATTTTGTCCTCTTCTCTGAGATAACACTCATTGCTTTGTTGTTGGTTATGCCATTGCTCTTCCTTCTGTAGGCCCCTATCAAGTTTTTCCAGAAGTTGAGAAAACATGTATTCCACAGAGAGTCCTTGTGTTCCACTATAATATGAGTTGTTGCTTTGTGCTTAATTTTGCCATTGCTCTTTATATGGTGGTGGAGAGAAGTCCTCATACCATCTAGACATGCTTGGGTACTTGTGGTGTGCAATACTCAATTTCAGTCAAGTTTAATATCCTGCACTTGCCACAAATAAACCAAAGTAGACAACAAAACACAAAAACAACAAAAACAACAAAATTTACCAAATGAAACAGAACAAAACTACTAAGCTACACAATGGAAAAGAAAACAAAACAGAGCAAATCCAAATTCAAGAAAACCATGCCTTTTCCCCGGCAACGGCGCCAAAAATTGATATTGAGTGTCGCGTCTCGTCAATTTATCCTATTTCACTAACTATAGTAGCAGTGAGCAAGGTATCGTATCCACATGGAAAATGAGGTATCAAGAAATTGGATTCTGTTCACAAAATGTCACAAAGAAAAGAGTAAAAGAAAAACAGGCTTAACAAGTAAGAGTGACAATTACAACTATGTATCAAACTCTAAATCATACAAGATTAACACAAGAAATGAAACCTAAATGCAATTAACGAATGTGAATGGATATCCTAGGATTCTTGAGTTCTCAGTGACTTGATGCGATGCAATTGACAAGCAAATATGAACAGTGGAGATCTTAGTTCCCCGAGAACCTAACCTATAGCCGGCATGACGACCGCACTACATGCTAGATCCCATAACACTTACCTTTCCCATGGCGAGGCCTAGATTAGTGTTATAAACTACAGAATCTCAATTTCCTAAGACAACTACTCCAACATGGAAAGCTTAGGAACTCCCATGGCGAGGCCCAACCTAGTTTTGAATGCCTTCGTTATTATCTTAGGAAATCTCTTTTACACTTCTTCTCTAAGGTACATTCCTTCAAAACATCCCATGGCGAGGCCAGAATCTCAGAAATGCAATGATCGGTTTGAACAACTGAAAAGACTCAAGAAATCGCATTCAAGTTCTCATTTCATGTATCCTCACTAAATGATGTTGAATCTACCTCCAATTTGGCATGGCGACCACAATTGGAGTTCAAATCATCCAAGTCCAGTTCAGAAATATGAAATTTAACAAGTTTTACGTGCAGGTTCATGTGTGATTTCATACTTAGTGAATTAAGTCAATTGCAAGACATCACATCAACTAAATTTAATCATTCATCCTTTCAAACCCTAGGATATCACAAGATGTAGCCAGAAAACTCCATTTCCAATTCACAATCAACAAATTGAAAGATTACACAGTTCATTTCATCAATTGGAAAGAGTTTACCAATTAAGATGTCTCAAAGCTTCCAATTCTCAAAAGGATTATGGAATGCCTTCTAAAATGCAAGGAGATTACAATAATCAGAACAAATCCTCAATCGGAATCCAAAATGAAGTTCAAAAGCTAGAGAGAGAAACTAGAGAGAGAAAATAGATCTTGCAAATTTATTCCCACTCTCTCTAGATCAAAAGTTGGTTACGAAATTGTGAAAAAATGAATGATGAATAATGGTCCCGGGGTCAAAAGTCTCCCTTTGTTCTAACTACATCCACTATATATAGAGAAGTAGAAATGTAACTAATACGCTAACTAAAAATTTCTAAAGAAATTACCAAAGTGTCCTCAAAATGAAGAACCAAAATCAGCCCACAAATGTGAAAAAATCCGAAAATGAAGAACAATTCAGCAACTCAGTGCCTTCAGGCCATTGCACATCACGCCTTCTGTTCGCTCCTCAGCTGCCCAGCGCCTTCTAGCTTCCACGATTCACGCCTTCACCGCCCGGAAGTCCAGCTGAAGAATCAGACCAAGTTCACGCCTTCAAGCCTGGAGCTTCCACGCCTTCAGCTTCACCGCGAACCTCCTTGTAGTCCAGCCTTTGCGAATTCACGCCTTCAAGCCTGGAGCTTCCACACCTTCAGCTGCCTTGATGAACTCCTAAAATCAGAAGTTCCATACTTAGCCATTTTTCTGGAAACTCAAGAACATAACGCTTCAAGACAGAAACTTCCAGCCAAAATCTGACCATGATTCACCATGAATTAGGGAAATCTTAAAACATGAATGTTGTAACCCTATGTCTTAGCTTTCCATAGCCGTTTTAATCACTCAATTCGGACCTAGGACGAGAGAGGTACAGCCAAAATACTAAACTGTGGCAGAGAAGAGAAATCAAATTACATAAATTGCCCACAAGATCTCGTGGGCAAAATTTTTCTTCTGTTTTTTTACTCTACGAGGTCTCGTGGAGTAATTTTTGGCACTTTTCATTTTCTCCACGAGATCTCGTGGAGATGAATTTGGTGTTTTTGTTTTCTCCACGAGATTTCGTGGAGAAAATTTTTGCATTTTTCTTTCTCCAGGAGATCTCGTGGAGAAAATTCATGAATTTGGCCGTTTGTATCCTTTGCCAATATGTGTGCAAACATGTTTAGAGTGTGCAAATGTTGTGCCAAGAATGCATGAGTAGTGTGCCAAGGGTGATGTGTTGTGCACTAATCTGGTGGCAAGGTACGTTGGCATAACTTTGCAAAGTTTGGCAAAATTTGTCGAGCTGAAATGCTTGCCGTGATGTGCCAAATTGTCATGTACCATTGTTGCAAATGTAATGTATAAAAACAAGTAAACGTGCCATGCACAAACCGTGTGAATGTGGTGCCAATATGCAAATGGTGTGTGTGTGGTGAATGCTTGGCAAGATGAGTGCAGGAGTGTGTCAAAATGTGGCCAAGTGCTTGGCATGGTGCGTGCTAAAACCTGTGCATGTGTGTGGCATGTGTGCTCGGTGAGTGGCAAGGTCCGGTGCATGTGTGCATGGCAAACTGTTGCAAGGTGCATGTATTCGGCAAGGTCGTTGGCAAGGTTGTTTGGCAAAGCTTGGCAAAGTTGGCAAAGTCTTGGCAAGTCTTGGTACGGTGGTTTGGCAAAGCTTGGAAAGGTCTTGGCAACGTTGGCTTGGCAAAGCTTTGGCAAGGTCTTGGCTAGGTCTTGGCAAGATAAGTTAGCCGAGTTGGCAAAATGTTGGCAAAGTATCCATTCCAGCACAACACCCTACTTCCATGCCAAATGAGTGTGTCTTAGCCTCTGAATCAGCCTTGATGGTGAACTTACGAATTCTAGATCCCCTTCTTAGCTTTCCAATGAATCAAGAAACAGCCTCATCAGGTACTTGAAACTCAAGATATCATCAAAACACCAAACTGTGGCTGGCAGATAAAACCCTAAAACCCTAAAATGATATTCCGCAAATAAACTCATATTTCATAGTCTTGCACGCACAATTGGAAAATAATTAAAACATAAGAAGTGTAGTGCATGCAAAGGGATTTCCATAACATGCAAGATCTTATCATTCGGACAAGAATTGAAAGAGTTATACTCAAAACAATTTGCACCAACATTCTGCCAAAACCCTAATTTGGCCAAAATTGCACTTTAAGTTTCTTGATACTCAACCTATGCACACATATCTTTATTTTCCATCATTTTAACCCTTTTTGCACCATTTTTAATATTTCCGGCTAGCACAACACGAATAAACATAAAACATTACAAATTACCACACAATTGCACCAACCACAAGACAAAAGCCAAGGGATTTAACTCAAATTAGTTGGTATAAAACCAACTCATCAATTATTGTGTGTAGAGCTATGTGGTGAGATAAGGGCTGAAATTGATGAATATGTGATGTGTGAGCTTTACTTAGCTTTTTTTGTGTTTTATTGCAATCTGCGTGGCATTGGGTATTAATTAAATGGAGTATGTGATGGATGGTGTTTGGGGTGTTCGGTGAAAAGGGCTAATATTGATGATGCATTCGAGTGATTGCTTATGGTCGCAAACGTTTGCATAGATATGTTGCTTGCACATTTGTCATCGGTCATCACACATGCTTGCCGTACACGTCGCACACACTGCATGCACTCACCGCACATATATGCTGCAAATCCCGCACGGACATAAGCAACATCGTATGCATCGCATGCGGGCTTCGCTGCACTCTCACCGCACACACCTCACAGTACTCATCATGCACACACCTTGAATATACTTGTACACATGCATGTACATACCATGCACTCACTTGCCACTCATCGCCGCACACACCGCACATGCACCATGCACACACTTGCTGCACACTTGTGCATAAGCATGCACACACTTGCACACTTGCTGCACACTTGTGGATAAGCATGCACACATGCACACACTTGGGCACATGCATGCACAAAGTTGTTGCACATATATGCACCCACCTTGCACATTCACTTGCACTCTTGCACCCAACATACACACGACTCTAGCACCACACATGCACCACAATGCACACTTATGCACACAACTCAAGCATACACTCATGAGCACACCAACACACTCGAATACATGCACAAGCACAACACAAACAACGAGCACACCATGAGAATTGCAAGGTGCGGCCACCGTGGAAAGAATTTCATGGTGCGGCTGCACCCATGGGAAAAATTGCATGGTACGGCCGCACTGTGTGAAAACTTGGAGAAATTTTTATGGTGTGGCAACTGATAGCAATCCACCAATGTCCGTGCCAAAGCCAACTCCACTTGTTCATCCATTGGAGAATCTTAATGGTCCATTGACAAGATCAAGGAGTAAAAGGATGAAGGATGCTTTGCAAGCATTATTGGCAACTCATTGTGAAGAGTTGGACGGTTTTGAAGAAGAACATGCTTCGGTCCAATAGTCTTCAACCAATGGAGCTATTTGGAATATCTCTTCAATCACAATTCATGAAGATGTTTCTAAGAGTTCTACCTTAGAGGTTGAAGAAATGCCACCTTGAAGAGTTTCTATGGATCAATCACATTGAAGACCAAGATGGCGTGCTTGGGCTTTGCCACATTTGGATCACGCCATTTGAAGTAATTTAGGTTTTACTTTTGAGTTGTAATAATTAAGTCTATTAACATTTAATTATGGGCTTGAGTTTTTTCGTTTCAGTGTCAATTACTTAGCCCAGTTATCTTGCATGATAATTAGGAAAGTAATCTCCTATTTTTTAGGAAACTTTTGGAAAGTAATCTCCTATATTTTAGGAGATAGGCATGTCTTAATTTTAGAAAGCAAAAATGTGTTTTGCTTCTAAAAACTGTGTCTTAGTTTCCATTTGGGAAAATGATTAGTTAGTTAATTAGTTTAGAAATCAAGTTGTACTTGATTACCATTAGGTTTTCATGTTTTTGTAGCCTATTTAAGGTGAGTTTTTCACGTGAAATAATATAGGAGAAATCCAGATTTTTGCTTTGCAAAATTGTTGAACACTTTGTGTTTGAAAACCTTGAATACAATTAAGTTTAATTGTCTTCGTTGAGCCGAGATCCTTTAGCGTAACCTTTAGGAGATCTTACAAGTTATTGATTTCAATAACACCTCAAACCATCTAGTTTAGTGCATGATTTACATAGATTAAATTGGTTGATTGATATAGACGTGGGGTTCGATTGGTTTCCTTCCAATCTTCTCGTCTCCCTTTGATTTCCATTTCGTGTTATTCTTCTTTGTTTTGGTATTTTTCCGCAGCTTTACTTGTCTTGTTCGTGTCTTGAAGTAAACAAACAATCCAAAGATTGTGAGAAGTGGAAGTCCAGGATCATAAGCCTCGACGTCCACATCAAAGTGGTATCAGAGACTCGTTTTGTTTCTTCAATTTTCAGGTTACAAAATTCTATTTACTGTCTTAAGTTTGCTGCCGTGTTTAGCGTCAATCCTTGCTTTTTTCGCGTTCTTTTTGTTTCTTTTCTTGAGTCAATTGTGCTGCTGCAATTCATATTATAATTCTGCTCTCTTAAATTCATAATTTCGTGCAGAATTTATATAACATTCATAGCTGAATTTTTGCGCCAAAATCCTTACGAATTTGGTTGCTGTTTTTGCGTCAACTTGTGTTGTGTTGCTGCCGTTTTTGTTTTGTCTTTCTTGTGTCTTTTTCTTGTTTCCAATTCTGCTGTTTTGATTTATTCATTGAGCTGAAACCGTGTAGGAATTGCATGCTAAAAATCAGAAATCAAATCACCTCAAACTAGGTTTAAGGTTTCAAATTTTTGGAACTTTCTTGTTTGGTGTCCGATTGACTTTGTTTTTCTTGCTATAGTTTCCAATTCGTTTCTATAATCTGTCCTCTTGGGTTAAGTTTTTGTTTCTTTTCAAAAAGATTAGTTCTTGGTTGAGTTCTTGAGAATCTTGATTTTCTTCAAAATCCGAATTGCATAAAACCGAATTCTTGATCCATATTCATACTTCTTGGCAATTTTCTTGCACTTCTTGTTGTTGTGGTATTCTCAAATTCGAATTATTTGGTGAGATCTTGAAACTTTTTGATTGCTGAAATTTAAGGTTAAGACAAGACGAACAACCTTAAAATCCTAGGTTTGTGTCTTAAAACCTTAAAACCCTAGTTTCCTTGTACTATGTTCTTGTCCGAATAAAAAAAAAAGAGACCGACAAAAAAAAAAAGAAGCCCAAAGGCTATTCGGTCAAATTCAAAAAAAAGAGGGAAAATTTTCGGACATTTAAATTTAAAAGAACTAAGTGTTCTTAAGTTGTTTCTTAAAAGATCACCATATTCAAAGTGCCATATCTTTCTTGATATAAAACAGAATTAAGTGATTCCAATTGCCAAATTTTTGTTTTCTTCTCTACTTTTTGAATTTTATAGTTTCATAAACTGAATCGAATTATACCCCTTACATATCCTAAATATTCTTGACGGTTTCTTCACTAAAAATTCTAATTAATTTAACTTGTGTACGTTGTGATGCATTGAACTTATTGGTTTCTTGTGTTCTATAAATCAACGTGACTTGTTGGATTCTTGGTTTAGGTGATTAATCATTAAAGAGTGTAGTATATAGGTATTCGAAAAAGGAGAAAAGCTACCAAAAAGAGAGTAAGTGTACCTACTCCCCAAAGTGAGAACCCGTGAGGAATATACTTATATTTTTCTTGCATTTCTTCACTAATCTTGCAGGTACCAATGGACGAAGGAGATAAACAAGTCACCCAAGCCGAACAAAAGTACGCCAATGAAGTACTTTTCAAAATGCTCCAAAAGATGCAACTCCAAATTGACAATTTGGGTTCGGCTTCTAAGAGTTCCGCCTCACAAAAAATCCATTATGAAGATGATACATCCGATGATGAGGATGTGGAGGAGGAGTTCTCAGAGTCTTCTAAAAAGGGTAAAAAGTCTGAACTTGCAGTTGGTTCTGTTAAACTAATCATACCTACCTTTCATGGAAAGGCAGATCCCGAAGCATATTTTAATTGGGTCCGAGACCTAGATCACTTATTTGAAGGCAATGATTATCCCGAGGATAAAAGGTACCACCTAGCCTTTATGCATCTCAAGGGTTATGCTAGCTTATAGTGGGATGAGGTAGTAAAAACTAGATGCCAAGATGGTGAAAGACCAATTCAGACTTGGAATCAAATGAAGGTGCTCATGAGAAAGAAGTATGTTCCTTCACATTACAAACGCGAACTCAATCGCAAATTGCACTCTCTTGTGCAAAGAAGTCGAATAGTGGAGGAGTACTCCCATGAGATGGAGGCGCTTATGATAAAGGCCAATGTTCAAGAAGATCCTGACTCAACCATTGAGAGGTTTCTTCGAGGTATGAGTTCCGAACTAGCTTACCATGTTGATCTTCAAAGTTATGTTGATATTAATGAGTTAGTTCATAAAGCAATTAAGATCGAAAAGCATCTCAAATCCAAGGGGTGATTCACACAACCATCATTGCCATGGAAGAGAGATCTTAAACCGAACTCTATGCCATTCACACCGGCAACAAAGCCGAAGCAGTTCACACCAAATCATCCTTCAAACACACCAAACAATACTCCAAAAATAGTCTGTAATGTTGCTGAATCTTCCTCAAAATCGGCGTCAAAACCGAATGAAAGGTTGAGGGATATTCGATGTTTTAAGTGTTAAGGTTATGGTCACTACCAATTTGATTGTCCTACTCGTAAAATGATGGTTATTCTTGACAATGGAGAAGTTGAAAGTGATGAGGAATGTGCTGATATGCCCGAACTTGAGGAGAAATATGCAAATGAAGGTAGTGAAGATATTGAAGCTTATAAGGTTGGTGATTTTTATTTAGTCTCACGTCGAGTACTTAATACTAATCCACATGTTGATGAAGACTTGATCCATCGTGAAAACATATTTCACACACGTTGTATGGATCAAAATAAAATTTGCACTGTTATTGTTGATAGTGAAAGTTGTACAAATGTGGCAAGTACTCTACTTGTGAACAAGCTGAATTTGTCTTGCATGAAACATCCAAAGCCATATAGACTTCAATGGCTTAATAATTCAGTTGAGACTAGAGTAACCAAGCAAGTTAAGTTTTCGTTCACCATTGGAAATTATGTTGATAAAATTTTGTGTGATGTGGCTCCAATAGAAGCTGCACATATACTGCTTGGAAGACCTGGGTAATTTGATGGAGATGTTGTGTATCATGCTAAGAAGAATTTTTACCATTTTGAACATCAAGGTAAGAAATTCAATTTGCGATCCTTAAGTCCATCCAAGTCTTTGAGGACCAAGCAAAGATTTCTAAAGCTTATGGAGATATGCATGAAGCAAAAGAAAAGAATGATCAAGAGAATCACAAGAATGTAACTAGGGCGAAACATTGTAACTAGAAATAGTGATAGTGATAATCGAGAGTTAGTTAATTCAAAATCTTGTTGTTTTGCTTCCATGAGTGATTTAAAGAGAGCAATACTACATAGGCAACCATTGTACTTGTTGTATCACAAAGATGTACTTATCATTGATAGTGATCACCTTTCTTCTTTGCCTAGTATTATTTTGTCTCTTTTACAGGAATATAGAGATGTGTTTCCTGAGGACTTACCAATAGGTTTACCACCTATTCGATGTATTGAGCACCAAATTGACTTTGTGCCAGGAGCTCAAATTCCAAACCGACCAGCTTATAGAGCAAATCCAGAGGAAACAAAAGAGATTCAATGTCAAGTAGATGAACTCCTTGACAACGATATTGTGCGAGAATCTCTTAGTCCATGTTTGGTTCCTATTATTTTGGTCCCTAAAAAGGATGAGTCTTGGAGAATGTGTGTTGATTGTCGTGCCATCAATAAAATCACTGTTAAGTATAGACATCCAATTCCTAGATTAGATGGTATAATTGATGAATTGTATGGTTCGTGTATTTTCACCAAGATTGATTTAAAAAGTGGCTACTATCAAATTCAAATGAAAGAGGGTGATGAATGGAAAACAACCTTTAAAACAAAGTATGGTTTGTATGAATGGTTAGTCATGCCTTTTGGACTAACTAATGCACCTAGTACTTTTATGAGGTCAATGAATCATGTTTTTCGAATTTTTATTGGAAAATTCATTGTGGTTTATTTTAATGACATCCTTATTTATAGCAAATCACTTGATGAACATGTTGAACATCTTAAGCAAGTATTTGTTGTTTTACATGAGAAGAAGTTGTATGCTAACCTTAAAAGGTGTTCTTTTTGCATGGAATCAATTATCTTTTTGGGTCATGTTGTTAGTTTTCTAGGAATTTCTGTTGATGAGTCAAAATTCAAGGAAATCATGGATTGGCCGAGACCTAAGAATGCTAGTGATGTTAGAAGTTTTCATGGTTTGGCAAGTTTTTATAGATGGTTTGTTAAAGACTTTAGTTCTATAGCTGCACCTTTAAATGAACTTGTTAAAAAGAATGTTGCTTTTGAATGGAAAGATGAACATGAAAACGCTTTTAACAAATTGAAATACATGTTGACTCAAGCTCTTCTTGTTTTGCAGAATTTTCATAAAGCTTTTGAGATACACTGTGATGCCCCCGGGATAGGTATTGGTGCTGTTTTAATGCAGGAATCAAGACCCGTGGCTTATTTTAGTGAAAAGCTTAATGGGGTAGCTTTGAAGTATGCAACTTATGACAAGGAGTTGTATGCTTTGGTAAGGTCATTACAGGTTTGGCAACATTATCTATGGCCAAAAGAATTCATTATTCATTCTGATCATGAAAGCCTTAAATTCTTGAAAACTCAAAGTAAATTGAATAAAAGGCATGCTAAATGGTTATAATTTATTGAAACTTTTCCATATGTAATCGTATAAATCTGGTCAAGAAAATATATTAGCTGATGCATTCTCTAGGAGATACGCTTTATTCACTTATTTGCATGCTAAGTTACTTGATTTTGATTCGATTAAAGAATTGTACAAAGATGATGTTGATTTTCAAACCGTCATTGATACTTGTGCTTTAAGGCCGAATGGAGACTTTTATTTGCATGATGGATTTTTTTTTCGAAAAGACAAATTATGCATACCCTCTTGTTCCATTCGTGATTTACTTGTTAAGGAAACCCATGGAGGAGGGTTAATAGGGCATTTTGGAATTGCTAAGACTATTGCTATTTTGAATGAACACTTTTATTGGCTTAATATGATCAAAGATGTAAAAAGTGTTTATGATAAATGCATTGTATGTAAACAAGTAAAATCAAAAGTAATGCCTCATGGTTTGTACATGCCCTTGCCTGTTCCTAGTCATCCATGGGTTGATATTTCTGTAGATTTTGTACTTGGATTACCTAGGTCGCGCAATGGTAAAGATAGCATATTTTTAGTTGTTGATCAATTTAGTAAAATGGCACATTTCATTGCATGTTCCAAAACTAATGATGCTACACATATTGCTGATTTATTCTTTAAGGAAGTTGTTAGATTGCATCGCATTCCACAAAGTATTGTTAGTGATAGGGATGTTAAATTCTTGTCTCATTTTTGGCGAACTTTATGGAATAAGTTAGGCACTAAATTGTTGTTTTCTACTGTTGCACATCCACAAACCGATGGACAAACTGAAGTAGTTAATCACACTTTATCTACCTTGCTTCATGCCATTATCCAAAAGAACTTAAAGAATTGGGAAAGTTGTCTTCCTCGTATTGAGTTTGCACATAATAGAACTTTTCATAGTTCTACTAATTGCTCTCCTTTTGAAGTTGTGTCTGGCTTTAATACTTTAACTTCACTTGATATTTTGCCTCTTCCTATTAATGAGTTTGTTAATGTCAAAGGTAAAAAGAAAGCTGATTTTGTTAAGGAGTTACATGAAAGGGTTCAAAACACAATTGAGAGGCGTAATGAACAATATGCTAAGCAAGCCAATAAGGGCAGGAAGCACGTGATATTCGAGCCTGGTGATTGGGTTTGGATTCACTTAAGGAAATAGAGGTTTCCTGAAAGAAGGAAATCTAAGCTTCATCCAAGAGGAGATGGTCCTTTTCGTGTTTTGGAAAGGATTAGCGATAATGCTTACAAAATCGAATTTCCTAGTGAGTATGGCAATGTATCATCTACATTTAATGTTTTTGATTTATCTTTGAATGATGTCGGTGATTCGAGGATAAATCTTTTTGAGGAGAGAGGGAATGATAGCAATCCGCCCATGTCTGTGCCAAAGACAACTCCACTTGTTCATCCATTAGAGAATCTTGATGGTCCATTGACGAGATCAAGGAACAAAAGGATGAAGGATGCTTTGCAAGCATTATTGGCAACTCATTGTGAAGAGTTGGACGGTTTTGAAGAAGAACATGCTTCGGTCCAATCGTCTTCAACCAATGGAGCTATTTGGAATATCTCTTCAATCACAATTCATTAAATGTTTATAAGAGTTCTACCTTAGAGCTTGAAGAAATGCCACCGTGAAGAGTTTCCATAGATCAATCACATTGAAGACCAAGATGGCGTGCTTGGGCTTTGCCACCTTTGGATCACGCCATTTGAAGTAATTTAGGGTTTACTTTTGAGTTGTAATAATTAAGTCTATTAACATTTAATTATGGGCTTGAGTTTTTCGTTTAAGTGTCAATTACTTGGCCCAATTATCTTGCATGATAATTAGGAAAATAATCTCCTATTTTTTAGGAAATTTTTGGAAAGTAATCTCCTACATTTTAGGAGATAGGCGTGTCTTAATTTTAGAAAGCAAAAACGTGTTTTATGTTAAGTTGGTTTTATACTAACTTAAATGTATTATTTCACTTGTCCTTTGTTTTGATTTTCATGCAAATGTGTGGTGCAATGTGCTATATTGTGTGTTTATGTGGTTTGTAACTCATAGTGTTTAAAAAGTGAAAAAGACCAAAAATGTTGTTAAAATGAGGAAAATATATGCTTGGTGTCAAATGACAAGGTTCAGAGTTTGAAACAATGAGAATGGTGAGTGGGAATTTAAGAAAAACCGAAACGAGCTTATTTGGCCAAATTAGGGTTTGGGCAGAATGTTAGTGCAACTTGTTTTAGATATAACTCTTCCATTTCTTGTCCGATTGATGAGATCTTGCATGTTCTGGAAAGCCCTTTGGGTGCACTCCACTTCTTGTGTTTTAACTATTTTCTAATTCTGTGTGTAAGCATGAGTAACAGGGGCTTCTTTAAGATTGCTACGTTCAGGATTTTTGTGTTAAAGTTCATTGCCACAGTTTGAAACAATGTGTATATCTTGAGCTACAGGCACCCAATGATGCTGATTCTTGAACTGTTGGAAAGCTAAGAGGGAGATCTAGAACGCTTAAGTTCACCACCAAGGCTGAATCAAAGGCTAAGACACACTTACTTGGCATGGAAGTGGAGCTTGGTGCTGGAATGAACACTTAGGCGCATTTGGTCTTGCTTGATCATTTGACACACTTCTTGGCATGCCACTCGTGCACGGGTTCACTAGGCTCAACAACACCTTGCCAACCAACCTTGCCAAGCCATGCCACACACCTTGCCACCACAATGCATTTATCTTGCCACAAGATCATCACACAATTCATCACATTGGCACGTTTCATTGGCATTCATTTGCACACCACTTAGTTAGTCATGAACACTACTTGGGCATTCACAACACACAAGCCACTTGCACATTTGCACCAAATGTACACTTGCTGCACACACTTGTTCACATATAGTACACAACGTGCACTAGCCATGCCACACACCTTGCACTCATTCTGCCATAAACTCACAACACACATCATATGCACCACCATCACTTCACAACTTAACACACTAGCATACGCTCATGGGCACCTCACTTGGCATGAAACTTGAACACGAGTTCACCAAGTACATCACTCTCGGCACATCATTTGTTCATGGCACAACATTCGCACAATCTTGCCACTCAAATGAATTCATTTTAACTTACATCACATACACACTTTGCTGCATTACAAACTTCACCAAACACACATTGGCATAGAAAACAAACGGGTAAATTCACACATTTTCTCCAAGAGATCGCGTGGAGAAAGAAAATGTGCTGAAAATTACTCCACGAAGTCTAATGGAGAAAACTGAAACACCAACATTTTCTCCACGAGATCTCGTGGAGAAAATGAAAAGTACAAGAATTTACTCCACGAGGTCTCGTGGAGTAAAAAAATAGAAGAAACATTTGCCCACGAGATGTCGTGGGCGAATTCTAGTGTTTTTGAGTAAGCTGAAAAATGGCTAAGTGTTTGAAGGTTGTTCCATGAAGTTTTTCAGCTTTGTTGCGCTGCATTGATTTGGTCGTAACTCTCTCATCTTAGCTCCAAATTGGGTGATCCATATGGCTATGGAAAGCTAAGATAACGAGTTACAATTTCATGTTTTAAGCTTTCCTTGATTCACAGCGTTTCATGGTCAAATTTTGGTTTGAAGCTGCAACTTTGAGGTTTCGTATATTGACTTTTCTGGAAAATTAACTAAGTGTTGAAGTACTAAGTTTCTGATTTTCAGGGCAGAAGAAGGCGTGAAGTCCAATGGCCAGAAGGCGTGATTTCGTGAATGATGTTCTGCTTTGAAGCCCGCGAGGATGCTAAAGGCGCGATTTGAAATAGCAAGAAGGCGTGATTCGACTCTGATTCGCGCTCTTGGAAGTTCAGAAATGAAGGCGTGATTCTCACTGGCCCAAAGGCGTGGTCTCATAACTGAAGGCACGCGACCTTTTGACGAAAGGCTCGAAGGAGCATCTAAAGGCGCAATTTTGAAAGCCCGAAGGTGCTGGAATGCTGGAGGAGTTCTACAATTTCGGATTTATCACATTTTAGGCTGATTTTTAGTTCTTTCACTTAAGGCCAATTTTGTAACACTTTATACATTTTATGTTGGTTATTAGTTACGTTTTCCCAACTCTATATATAGGGGGAGCTAGCATGTAAGGGGGAGGCTAGATTTTAGAACCATCATTTGAATTTTAGCGGGAGCTTTTCTCCCTCTTATTTTCTCTCTCTAGATCTACTTTCCCTCACTAAACATTTCTACTCCGATCTCAACTCCGATTGTGAATTTGGACTGGATTCTTCTTGCTTATTCTCAATTGACAAAGGAATCAGCAATTCTCTCGATTTAATCGGTAAATTCTTCCCATTAAATGAGAATGACCTTATCAATGTTGCAATTTGTTGATGTTGAGATGAGAAAGATGATTTCTGGCTAAATCTATGATATCTTAGGATTCTTAATGGATGAATACGTGAATTAGTAGATTATATGCTATGCAATTGATCTAATTGTTGAATCTTGAAATCACATTGGAATTAATCATAGAAATCTGTGAAACTTCATATTTCTTAGCTAATTTTGAATGGATCAAGCTTCAATTGTGGTCGACATGCTAAATTGAGGAGTGATTCACCGATGTTAGTGTGGAAATATATGAAGTGAGAACTAAATTGTGATTGCTTTAGTCTTCACACTTGCACTATTTGATCAATTCAATTCTGAAACTCAGGCCTCGCCATAGGAAGTGTTAATGAATTGAAACATTAGGAAAAGTGTTAAAGGAGCTTTCTGTGTTAACAACAATGATATGTGAACCCTAGGAAGGGCCTCGCCATGGGAGTTCTTAGGACTTTGCATGTTAGAGTAGTTAGCTTGGAGAGTTGAGACTTTGCGGAGCTTATTCCACCATTCTCGGGCCTCGCCATGGGAGAGGATGGTGACAGGGGGTACAGGAGGTGGTGTGGTCGCCATGCTAATCACAGCTTGAACTTCTAGGCAAATTAGGTCTTCAAGGCGTTTAATTGCTTATTGATTGCATAACATAGATTTACTAAGCCTGTGTTCGTCCAATACAAGAATCCTGAGATATCTGTTTCGTCCTTGTTTATTGCTACCTTTTGTACCGCTGTTCTCATTTTTTTTTGTGTTGAAATTACATTCTTTCAAGTACGTAGATTCTGTGACAAGATTTTTAGAACAATTTGCTCACAATTTTCTTAACCTACGCCTTCCCTGTGAATTACGATCCCTACTTCCACTTCTACAGTAGTTATTAGGGTAAAATTAAGGGTACGCGATAAGCCTATTCAATTTTTGGCGCCGTTGCCGGGGAAGGCAATCGGTTCTGGAATTTGTTGAATTGTTCTTGATTTTTACTTGTTCTACTTTGTGTTTTGTTTGTGGCATTTACCTTAGCTTTCATTTTGAGTTGTGTTCTGTTCTTTGCAATTTCTTTAATACGTGTTGAGATTTGTGGTCTGTTCCTGTGTTTCATATTTGAAGTTCTTGTTTCTTTGTTATTACACTCCACAACTGTGTGTTGTGTATGCCAATGTCTAGCAGGTTTGCAGGAGAACAACAATTCTTATTGGATCTTGAGTTGGAGAAAACTTTGAGAGCACAATTAAGGCAACAGAGAGAAATGGCTGCCCAAGGAGCACAAGCACCTTGGTTTGGAGACCAGTATGCAGTAAATTTTGACAATTGATTTGGTCATCAGGACATCGATGTGGAAAGTTACCACATTCCTCCACAAATTGTTTCCATGATCACCCAGGGCCAATTCTTCCAAGGTCTTGACAATGAGGATCCCAACGACTACCTCGATTGGTTTCTCGGCCTATGTAGCACTTTCAAGTTGCCAAGGGTTGATAGGGGTGAGGTTCACAGGATTTTGTTTCCTTTATCTTTGCGTGGAAAGGCTAAACATTGGTTCAAGAGCATTGGAGGAGCCAACGCAGCTATGTCATTTGATGATCTACAGAAGAGGTTCTTGTCCAAATACTTCCCTCCAGCTAAGCTTGAAAAGAGAAGGTTGGAAATTATGAACTTTCAGCAACAAGAAGGTGAGACATTTAGAGAAGCTTGGGAGAGATTCAACGACCTAATCAGACAATGCCCCAATCATGACTTGGGAGAGATCAGGGAACTAAACACTTTCTTCAAAGGCTTAACTCCTGAATCCTCTTTGATGGTTAAGGCATGTGCTAACGGGGCACTCAAAGACAAGTCTGTGCCTGAAGTACGGGAGCTATTTAATCAAATTGCTGAGGATGAGTATATCTTCCCAGAGACCCAAAAGCCACATGCCAGAAAACAAAGAGGAGTACTTGATGTAGATGAGGAAACATCACTCAGTGCAAAATTTGAAGCATTGGCTAAGCAAGTGCAAACTCTAAAGGCAACTCAAGCCAAGACACCTGTGTTGTCTTGTGGATTATGCAAGGGTGAACACTATACTGATGAGTGCTCTGTCACTACTGAATCCATTCAATATGTGAATAATTATGGCAATAGGCCACAGTATTCTGGAAATTACTCAGGAGGGAACAATAGAGGATATGGAGGCAATCAAGGAACTTGGGGACAACAAAACCAAAGCCAGGAAAGCCAATATACTCAAGGGAATGATCAAAGGAGAACTACCAATCCTCCACCAGGTTTTGATCACCAAGCTAGTACATCAGCGCAAGAACAAGGGAAGCCATCTGTGGAAGGTATGTTTCAAAAGTTGTTGGAGAGGTTGGACAAGAATGAGCAGAGGTCTGAGCAAAGGTTTGGAAGCTTGGAATCAAGTGTTAAACATCATGAAGCCATTTGGAAGAATATTGAGATGCAGCTTGGTCAATTGGCTAATGATGTGCATCAGAGGCAAAAAGGAGCACTACCAAGTGACACTGTACAGAATCCAAAAGGAAGGGAAGAATGCAATATCATCACTTTGAGGAGTGGAAAACTTTTGCCTGGAAATAAGAAGTCAAAATAAGGGTAATTGCCTGGAAAAGGACCAAAAAGATGAAGCTGAGGAAATTCTTGAACTTGAAAAGGATGGTGAGCAAGAGGGTGATAGAGCTGTGAAGAAGGAGATACCAGCTAGGGTAGGAAATGAAATCACTAAGAATTCCAATCCTTACAACTACCCTGAGTATGCTCCTAAACCTCCTTTTCCAGAGAGGAAGAAACCACCTCCTCAAAAAGGCCATCAGTTCAAGAGGTTCCTGGATGTACCCAAGCAAGTGAACGTGAATCTTCCTTTGATGGATTTAGTGGCATCAATGCCAAAATATGCCAAATATCTCAAGGATCTCATCTCCAACAAAGAGCAAATCTTGAGATGTGATGTTCCCATGATGGTTTCTGAGTGCACTCAAGCTTGGATGGTTCATGATCTTCCTCCAAATCTTAAGGATCCTGGGAGTTGCACTATCCCATGCAAAATAGGGACAAGGCATTTTGCAAAGGCGTTGTGTGACATGGGTGCTGGAATCAACTTAATGCCATTATCCATTGCTATCAATGTTGGATTGGAAAGCCGGATTCGCCCAGTTGCAGTAACTCTCCAATTGGCAGATAGATCATTGGTAACTCCTACTGGCTTGGTAAAAGATGTTTTGGTAAGAATAGATAAATTTACATTACCAGTTGATTTTATTGTGCTTGACATGGAAGAGGACCCTGAGGTTCCTCTCATTTTTGGTCGTCCTTTCTTAGCCACTGGTGATGCATTAATTGGTGTTCGAAACAAAACTGTCACCTTTAGGATTAATAATGAGGAAGTAGTTTTTGATGTGAACTATGCCATGAAACAACCCATGTACACAGAGTCTTTGTGTTCCATTCAAGTTGTTGATTGTTCTACAACTTTAGTTGATGAGGGTATTAAGCATGACTACATTTCTGTTGATAAATTTGTAGATGAAGAAGAAATTGATTTGGACAAGCATGATAAAGAAGATTGCATGATTTTACCTGGCAATGCATCTGTGGTAGATTGTTGTTCAATTTGTCCAATAAAAGAATCAAACGTTGAATTGTCAAGCCAAACTTTGGTAGATCATACCTCACAGGAAGCTTGTGATAAGAATTGTGCAAACCATAATAAGGGTCATGCTATACTTGATGAAGATGATGGTTGCTCTTTTCTTGATACTTTGATAGATTGCATAGAGTCTCATCTGGAAGAACATTGCAACACAATGAATCAAGATAATGTGGAAATTGTTGAATCTCTTTGTGAAACACCAATTCTTGAAACTGTGAATGAATCTATGTGTGTAATTGGTAACTCACCACAAGTGCACGAAGAGAGATTTTTGTTAAAAGAAAACAATGCTGTTTTTGTTTGTGGTGAGAACATTGGGAAAACTTGTGACGATCACCATTTTATCTTGGATGATGAGGATGAGAAACTTTTTATTGACAGAACTAACATGGTATCAACTTGCTTATTTGATGCATCTATGTTTGAACTTACTGATGACTTTGTTGAGACCAAGGATGAAAAACCTTTGGTTGAGCCTTGTAGGATTCAAATGGTGGATGTGGTGGAAGAGTTGGTTAATGTGTTTCCAACAAGAGAAGATTCACTGAAGGTGTTAAGTGTGGGGGAGTCCCAGTGGTTTAAGGTGCATTTTGTGGAGGATGTTCCTAGTGTCCATGAGCTTGAGAGTGTACTTGATGTTACTCCTCCAGTGTCCTACAAAAGGAATACGAGTGCTTATGAGTTCTCATCTTTCGTTTGGTTGGGAGATGGGTTTGCCGAGTTCACTTCATGAAGAAAGTTTCATAAATAAAGTCTAGCTGGAGACTATCTAAATCCAGAACTACTTCTTTTCCTTTAGTTTTAATAAGTAGTTTGTTATCTTCTTTTCGTTTTGTCTTTACGTTTCTTTCATTTTGGAATTTATTCATCAAAACCACTCATGTTAAAGGTGTTTGCCCAGGAAGGACATTGCAAGAGATTAGCCATGCACTCAAAAGGCAAAGTGTGGGGGAGTGATGCCATGGAATTTTTCATATGAGGAAGTTGGACCAAGACATCTCCACAAAGCAACATTGGAATTCATGACAAAATCAATACCAAGGAACTCCTAAACCTATCTTTTCTTTACATTGAGGACAATGTATGTTTTAAGTGTGGGGGAGTGTATGTTGGCTATGGTTTGTATCTCTTGGACTTTAGATGCTTATTTGTCTTGTATTTGATGGGTGATGAAATTTTTTGTGATGAAATTTTTTTGTGATGAAATTTTTTGTGATGAATTTTTTTGTAAACAAGTATGCTTTTTTTCTATTTTGTCGGGTAAAGTTGTGTCGTTTACATATTATTTCCCGTTACATGTTGTGTTTTTCATTGTTGTGCAAAATTTTAAAGTTTTTGGTAAAAAATTTTGAACTTTTTGAATAAGTGATGGAGTTGATGTGTTTCAATGAAATATGGTGTTAGTATAGGTGATTGTTGTTGTGAAAAAGGTGTCAAGAGCTTGAGTGTTGGACTGGAAAGTGAATAGCACACACGTATTTGAAACTTTGTTCCTAGTTCACTATGGCTTATTCTAAGTTCATCACAAATAAACTTTTTGATCTTGCATGTGAAAATTTTTGTTCTTGGTACTAAGTTTGAAGAAATTGGCATATTTTGCTGGCTAAAGCCCGATGTTAAGGTAAGATAGATATGCCATGCAAGAACCCAAATGACATAGGAGGTAATGTGGATGGATTTTTTTTCGTTCTTATTGTTATGCATTTATCTGGTGTTTCCAGAATTCGTGCATGTTTAGTCAATTTGGGATTCTTATGAACATGTGCTTGCACAAGAAATGATATGGAGAAAAAGCCATATTGGCAACTGGGAAGGAAAAAGCCATAAGAACCCGGCAATCAAATTTGGAGAAAAAAGCCATAAAACCCAGGCATTATTTTAGTCATCAATATGTGAAGCACATGTGGACCAATGTGCAGCACTAACGTGCAGAATAAGGGCAATGTCCCATAGAGTGCCAATGTACGCATAGGTACCATTGATCTTGTGATTGCATGTTCATAAGAGTTGACAAAGAGATTGGCATGTATTGAATTGGTTGTGAAACTAGCTAGATGGTGTATAGCAAGAGAATAAATGAAGTTCATGTTCCTCAGCACACACTTGCACGCATGACATTTTGGTATTTATTCATTGTGCCTTAGTTGATAATTTGTGCTGAAATCTAAAAGCTGGGTGCGAGGAACTTTGGAATAAATTCTTGTGTGGAAAATGTTTTGATGGACTTGGATGTGGCAATTGTGGATGGATGACAAATGTGTTAAATACGGGTGATAAAAATGAGTTTTGAGTGTACAATTTGCTTGAGGCCAAGCTATTGTGAATGGGGTTGAAATGGAAAGAGAAGTGTTCTTTTCCCTATCAGGAGTTCAAAGCATGGTGTGTGTGTGGCATGGTTTTGTGATTGAGTTAAATGGTTTCGTTTTGTGTCTTTGCTTGAGGACAAGCAAAGGTTCAAGTGTGGGGGAATTTGATAAGTTGGTTTTATACTAACTTAAATGTATTATTTCACTTGGCTTTTGTTTTGATTTTCATGCAAATGTGTGGTGCAATGTGCTATATTGTGTGTTTATGTGGTTTGCAACTCATAGTGTTTAAATGGTGAAAAAGACCAAAAATGTTGTTAAAATGAGGAAAATATATGCTTGGTGTCAAATGACAAGGTTCAGAGTTTGAAACAATGAGAATGGTGAGTGGGAATTTAAGAAAAATCAAAACGAGCTTATTTGGCCAAATTAGGGTTTGGGCAGAATGTTAGTGATACTTGTTTTGGGTATAACTCATTCAATTCTTGTCCGAATGATGAGATCTTGCATGTTATGGAAAGCCCTTTGGGTGCACTCCATTTCTTGTGTTTTAACTATTTTCTAATTCTGTGTGTAAGTATGAGGAACGAAGTCTCGTGGAGAAAACTGAAACACCAACATTTTCTCCACGAGATCTCGTGGAGAAAATGAAAAGTACAAGAATTTACTCCACGAGGTCTCGTGGAGTAAAAAAATAGAAGAAAAATTTGCCCACGAGATGTCGTGGGCGAATTCTAGTGTTTTTGAGTAAGCTGAAAAATGGCTAAGTGTTTGAAGGTTGTTCCATGAAGTTTTTCAGCTTTGTTGCACTGCATTGATTTGGTCGTAACTCTCTCATCTTAGCTCCAAATTGGGTGATCCATATGGCTATGGAAAGCTAAGATAACGAGTTACAATTTTCATGCTTTAAGCTTTCCTTGATTCACAGCGTTTCATGGTCAAATTTTGGTTTGAAGCTGCAGCTTTGAGGTTTCGTATATTGACTTTTCTGGAAAATTAACTAAGTGTTGAAGTACTAAGTTTCTGATTTTCAGGGCAGAAGAAGGAGTGAAGTCCAATGGCCAGAAGGCGTGATTTCGTGAATGCTGTTCTGCTTTGAAGCCCGCGAGGATGCTGACGGCGCGATTTGAAATAGCAAGAAGGCGTGATTCGACTCTGGTTCGCGCGCCTGGAAGTTCAGGAATGAAGGCGTGATTCTCACTGGCCCAAAGGCGTGGTCTCATAACTGAAGGCGCGCGACCTTTTGACGAAAGGCGCGAAGGAGCATCTGAAGGCGCATTTTTGAAAGCCCGAAGGCGTTAGAATGCTGGAGGAGTTCTACAATTTCGGATTTATCACATTTTAGGCTGATTTTTAGTTCTTTCACTTAAGGCCACTTTTGTTACACTTTATACATTTTATGTTGCGTATTAGTTACATTTTCCCAAATCTATATATAGGGGGAAGCTAGCATGTAAGGGGGAGGCTAGATTTTAGAACCATC
The DNA here is from genome assembly GCA_016586305.1 of Ophiorrhiza pumila. Lineage (NCBI taxonomy): Eukaryota > Viridiplantae > Streptophyta > Magnoliopsida > Gentianales > Rubiaceae > Ophiorrhiza > Ophiorrhiza pumila. The sequence continues at coordinate 20,894,088 of BLIW01000011.1, forward strand.
ATTTGAATTTTAGCGGGAGCTTTTCCCCCTCTTATTTTCTCTCTCAAGATCTACTTTCTCTGACTAAACATTTCTACTCCGATCTCAACTCCGATTGTGAATTTGGACTGGATTCTTCTTGCTTATTCTCAATTGACAAAGGAATCGACAATTCTCTCGATTTAATCGGTAAATTCTTTCCATTAAATGAGAATGACCTTATCAATGTTGCAATTTGTTGATGTTGAGATAAGAAAGATGATTTCTGGCTAAATCTATGATATCTTAGGATTCTTAATGGATGAATACGTGAATTAGTAGATTATATGCTATGCAATTGATCTAATTGTTGAATCTTGAAATCACATTGGAATTAATCATCGAAATCTGTGAAACTTCATATTTCTTAGCTAATTTTGAATGGATCAAGCTTCAATTGTGGTCGACATGCTAAATTGAGGAGTGATTCACCGATGTTAGTGTGGAAATATATGAAGTGAGAACTAAATTGTGATTGCTTTAGTCTTCACACTTGCACTATTTGATCAATTCAATTCTGAAACTCAGGCCTCGCCATAGGAAGTGTTAATGAATTTAAACATTAGGAAAAGTGTTAAAGGAGCTTTCTGTGTTAACAACAATGATATGTGAACCCTAGAATGGGCCTCGCCATGGGAGTTCTTAGGACTTTGCATGTTAGAGTAATTAGCTTGGAGAGTTGAGACTTTGCGGAGCTTATTCCACCATTCTCGGGCCTCGCCATGGGATAGGATGGTGACAGGGGGTACAGGAGGTGGTGTGGTCGCCATGCTAACCACAGCTTGAACTTCTAGGCAAATTAGGTCTTCAAGGCGTTTAATTGCTTATTGATTGCATAGCATAGATTTACTAAGCCTGTGTTCGTACAATACAAGAATCCTGAGATATCTGTTTCGTCCTTGTTTGTTGCTACCTTTTGTACCGCTGTTCTCATTTTTTTTGCGTTGAAATTACATTCTTTCAAGTACGTAGATTCTGTGACAAGACTTTTAGAACAATTTGCTCACAATTTTCTTAACCTATGCCTTCCCTGTGGATTACGATCCCTGCTTCCACTTCTACAGTAGTTGTTAGGGTAAAATTAAGGGTACGCGATAAGCCTGTTCAATTTACTTCTAAAAACCGTGTCTTAGTTTCTATTTGGGAAAATGATTAGTTAGTTAGTTAGATTAGAAATCTAGTTGTACTTGATTACCATTATGGTTTCACGTTTTTATAGCCTATTTAAGGTGAGTTTTTCACGTGAAATAATATAGAAGAAATCCAGATTTTTTCTTTTCAAAATTATGGAACACTTTGTGTTTGAAAACCTTGAATGCAATTAAGTTTAATTGTCTTCATTGAGCCGAGATCCTTTAGCTTGACCTTTCGGAGATCTTACAAGTTCTTGATTTCACGAACACATCAAACCATCTAGTTTAGTCCATGATTTACATAGATTAAATTGGTTGATTGATATAGACGTAGGGGTTCGATTGGTTTCCTTCCAATCTTCTCGTCTCCCTTTGATTTCCATTCCGTGTTATTCTTGTTTGTTTTGGTGTTTTTCCGCAGCTTTACTTGTCTTGTTCGTGTCTTGAAGTAAACAAACGATCCAAAGATTGTGAGTAAGTGGAAGTCCAGGATCATAAGCCTTGACGTCCGCATCAGCCACTGTGTAGGAATTTTTCATGGTGCGACCGCAAGGTGCGGCCGCACCGTGTAAGTATTCAGTTTCTACTTTCAAAAATTTTCTAAGTGTTGGAAATTTTCTTCTCTTGTGCTGGTTTCATAAGGCACGGCTGGTGTGACCCATTGGCGTGATACGTGCTGTGAAAGCGTGGTGCAGTTTGGCTCAAAGGCGTGGAACGGGAGAATGTTTGCTGATGTGGCATATATTGCACGTGCACTATTTGGACAGTGGATTATATCAGTGTCATTTCTGTAATTTAGGGCTTATTTTACGTTAGCGTGTAGAAGAAGCTTTAGACCTCTATATATAAGGGAATTTGTCATTATTTGTGGTGGGGACTTTAGACGTCACCAGATTTTAGAATTCGTGTGCGGGAATTTTCTCTCTCTAACTTTCTCTCTCTAGAATTTTCTCTTTCTAATATTTGAGCTCAGTTTTCAATACCGATCGAAGCTTGGGACAAATCACTGTAATTCTAACCTCAATTAAGGAGGCATCTCACGATTCTCTTTGGAATTTGAGCTTTTGAAGCAATTCAATCGGTAAAATCTTTCCATATTATGAAGATGAACTATTTCCTTTTGCAATTTAATGATCGCGAGTTGAGAATGGAGTTCTGTGGCTAATTTCGTGATGTCCTAGGGTTTGGACTGGATGAATGCAAAATTAGATGACTTGATGCTACGCAATTGACATAATCCATAAAGAATGAAATCATACTCTATTTCGACTTGTGAATTTAGTTAAGTTTTGTAAAATTTTATATTGTATTGCTGAATTTAGCTTTTATTGCTGTCGCCATGCTGAATTGAAGTGAGATTCACTAATATTTGTTGAGGATGCATGAAATGAGAACTGGAGTTATGAATTATTGAGTCTTTGCACTTGTTTTGCATGTTTGTCTTCTAAAATGCGGTCGCAATGCTGATTTTAGACCACGGAAAGTTAAGATTAAAGTGAAAAAGAAGTTATCTGTTTTTAACAAAGACACAAGAACCTAAATTCAGGCCTTGCCATGGGAAGCTTTGAGGAATTGATTGCTAGAGTAGTTAAACACTGAGAATTGAGATGTTGCGGTTTAGATTCATCGCTCTTAGGCCTCACCATGGGAAAGAGAAGTGTTAGGAAGCTTAGAGTGTGGTGCGGTCGACATGCCGACTGCAAGCTAAGTTTCTAGGCAACTAGGATCTCCTCTCACATGTGTGTCAATTGCGTTGCTCAAGTTATCTAAATTGCATTCATCCGGCAAAAGAACCTTAGGACAACTACTCTATACTTGATTTCACATCATATTTGCTATTCTTCGTATTTTCCTTACTCTTTATTTCTATATTCTTGTTGTCCTGATCATTTGCTCTAGTAATTTCGTTTTGGTACAAAATATTGAAATCTTGAAATCACCCCCTTCCTTGAGGAACGAAACCCTCTCACCACAACTACACTAGTTTTAGGCGTCGCTACCGTGGAAGGCATGGTTTCTTAATTTTCTTGTTCTGTTTTTGTTCTATTTTCTTGTGTCTATATTTTACATTCTTGTTACTCTATTTGCTTTGTTTCTCCACTATCATACACTTATCTTGGTTTGTGAGAGAATTCTATAGGTTCATTTGTTGTTTATGCCCAAATCTCTTAGATCTGCAAGGGAAATAGAATATCAACTGGATTTAGAGTTTGCGAGAACCTTGAGGAATCAACAAAGATAAAGGAGAATGACTAATCAGGAAGTGAGACCTGCAAGATTTGGAGATCACTACGCCACCAACTTCGAGAATGGTTTTGAACAACAAGATATTTATGTGGAGAGCTATCATATTCCTACATAGATAGTATCCGTGATCACTCAGGGGTAATTCTTTCAGGGTCTAGATAATGAGGATCCAAATGAGCACTTGGACTGTTTCTTGTGACTATGCAGTACTTTCAAGCTACAGAGAGTACCTCATAGTGAAGTTCATAGAATTCTTTTTTCTCTATCTTAGAGAGGCAAGGCAAAGCACTGGTTCAAGTCTATTGGAGTCACTATGGCCGTGACATCTTTTGATGAACTCCAAAAGAAATTTTTGGCAAAGTATTTTCCACCTGCCAAATTAGAGAAAATGAGGATGGATATAATGAATTTTCTATAGCACGAAGGTGAGACATTTCGTGAGGCTTGGGAGCGGTTCAATGATTTGATCAGACAATATCCTAATCATGACCTTGGTTAAATCAGAGTATTGAACCGTTTCTTTAAGGGACTTACAGCAGAGTCTTCCATGATGGTTAAGGCGTGTGCAAATGGAGCCTTGAAACACAAGTGTTCCATAAGTAAGGGAGCTCTTTGACAAAATTGATGAAGATGAGTATCTGTTTCTTGAGACTAGGAAACCGCATGGAAGGAAGCAAAGAGACATCCTGGACCTTAATGATGAAACTTCCCTTAGTGCTAAATTTGAAGCCCTTGCTAAAAAAGTGCAAACATTTAAGGCCACACAAGCAAAAGCTCCAGTGATCTCTTGTGGTTTGTGCAAGGGAGAGCTTCACACAGACGAATGTGCTATTACTACAGAGTCACTGCAGTACGTCAACAACTATAATGAGCCGCAATATTCTAGAAATTTTTTTGGAGGAAATAGACAATATGGTGGTGGACCAAGCAATTAGGGACAGCAAAATCAAAATCAAGGAGGTCAATACTTCTAAGGTAATGATAAGAGGAGATCTTCACAACCACCTCCTGGATTTGAAAATCAGCTTAATACTCAAGAGCAGAGGAGACCTTCAATGGAAGACATATTCCATCGTATTATGGACAAGCTAGATAAAAATGAACAAAGATTTGGTTGTTTGGAGACAACTGTAAAACACTATGAAGCCACACTCAAAAACGTTGAAATGCAGTTGGGGCAACTTGCTAATGCAGTGCATCATAGGCCCAACGGATCTCTTCTGAGTGATACAGTTCTGACCCCAAGGGAAAAGAGGTTTGTAATGCTATTACCTTGCGAAGTGGAAAGCAACTACAAAAACCCACCACTACAGGTGATGACATGAATGAAGCTGAAGGTGATGATATAGTTGAGCTTGAGAAAGAGTATGCTCATGAGGCCATGGTACCAGAGAAGGAGGAGGTGCAGGACAATGAAGGAAAGGAGATGACAAAAAAGGTTAGAGGACCACCAAGTCCTTACAATTTTCTAGAGTATGCTCATTCTCCTCCATTTCCAGAAAGAGTGAAACCACCACCAAAGAGAAGGCCTCGGTTTGATCAATTTTTGAATGTGGTGAAACAAGTCAATATGAGCCTATCATTGCCGGATTTGGTGAGTGCGGTGCCTAAGTATGCAAAATTCCTCAAAGACCTCATTATTAACAAGGAATAAATTCTTCAGTGCGAAGTTTCCATAATGCTCACTGAGCATAGTGGAGCTTGGTTGGGACACAATCTGCCACCTAAGTTGAAGAATCATAGTAGCTGTACAATTCCATGTAAAATAGGCACGAGATATTTTGAGAAAGCACTCTGTGACCTTGGTGTTGGGATTAACCTTATGCCTCTCTCAATTGCGGTTGATGTGGGACCGAGTGGGAGAATTCATCCTATTGACGTAACATTGCAATTGGCTAACAGATCGTCGGTGAAGCCTACAGGAATGGTAGAAGACGTGTTGGTAAGGATAGAAAAATTCACATTGCCTGTGGATTTTATTGTGCTCGACATGGAAGAGGACCCTGAGGTACCTCTTATCTTTGAGAGATCTTTCCTTGCCACAGGTGATGCCTTAATAGGGGTTAGAAACAAGACAGTAGCATTTCGCATAAATAATGAACAAGTTGTGTTTGATGTTAATTATGCCATAAAGCACCCCATGCATGTAGAGTCTTGTTTTGCAATTAGAACTATAGTATGTTCTATGCATGTGGTGGATGAAAATGTTAGATGTTATTTCATTTGTATTGATGAAGTGAATGTTTGTGAAGAGGAAATAGAGAATATATAATTGGATGAAGAAGATTGCATGATTTGGTCTGAAATTGAAAACGTAGTTGAGTGTTGTGTTTTGGATGAGTCTATTTTTGAGATGCAAAGCGAACTTTGTGAAAATTAAAATGAAATTATAGTTGACATCACATTACAGGAAGCATGTGCTAGAAATGTGAGAAATGATTATGAATGCAATGTTATGACTAATGATGCGTGTGCACCCACTTCGGCGAGTAATGAAGAAATTTGTGCAGGAATGAAAAACTTATGCCCTCCATTTTGGTGCGCCACCCATGCTAGAACTTAAGGTATTAACTCATTATTTGAAGTATGCATTTTTAGGTGAAAATGAAACATTGCCGGTGGTGATATATTCTAAGCTTGAGTGATGGCAAGAAGACAAGTTGTTGAGTGTTTTAAGACAATACAAGCAAGCTATAGGATGGACCATTGCAAACATAAAGGGAATCAGCCCTAGTATATGTATGCATAAAATTTTGTTGGAGGAAAATGCAGTGCCTGTACGTGATAGACAAAGAAGGCTCAATTCTCAAATGATGGAAGTTGCGAAGAAAGAAGTTATTAATCTTTTGGATTTTTGGATGATCTTTCCAATTTCAGATAGTGAATGGGTGAGCCTAATGCAGTGTGTGCCCAAGAAAGATGGCATGAATGTGGTTAAAAATGATGCTAATGAACTCCTTGCAGTAAGAATCATCAGTGCTTGGCTGGTATACATGGACTACCACAAGCTCAACAAAGCAACAAGGAAGGATCATTTTCCACTACCCTTCTTGGAGCAACTCTTAGACAGGATAGCTGGATTTCTTTTCTATTGTTTCATGGATGGCTATTCAGGTTATAATCATATTGCAATTAACCCCAAGGGTCAAGAGAAGACTACATTCACTTGCCCATTTGGCACATTTGCATACAAACGAATGCCTTTTGGTTTGTGCAATGCTCCTGCAACATTTCAAAGATATATGATGACCATATTTAATGACATGGTTGAATCCATCATTGAGATCTTCATGGACTTCTCAGTTTTTGGCATAACCTTTGATGGATGTTTGGACAATCAGGCAAGAGTGTTGCAAAGGTGTGAGGAAACTCACTTGGTGCTTAATTGGGAAAAGTGCCAATTTATGGTGCAAGAAGAGATAGTGCTGGGCAACAAAATCTATCATAAGGGAATTGAGATAGATAGAGCTAAAATTGATGTCATTGCTAAACTCCCAGCTCCCACCAATGTCAAAGGCATTAGGAGCCTCTTGGGGCATGCAAGATTCTATCGTAGATTTATCAAGGATTTCTCCAAGATTGATAGCCCTTTGTGCAGTCTTTTGGAAAAAGATATGAAGTTCAACTTTGATGAAGAATGCTCAAAGGCATTTGAGTTGTTGAAAGCAAAACTTGTGGATGCACCAATCATAGTCACTCCACAATGGGGTGAACCTTTTGAAATCATGTGTGACGCAAGTGATTATGCACTAGGAGCTGTGCTTGGGCAAAGAAGAAATAAAGTTTTCCACACAATCTACTACTGAAGCAAATTGTTGAATGAGGCCCAACTGAATTACAGAACAAATGATAAGGAGATGCTTGCTATAGTGTTTTCCTTCGACAAGTTTCGTGCTTATTTGCTGTGATCAAAAGTCATTGTGCACACTGATCATTCGGCGTTGAAGTATTTGCTAGCAAAGAAGAAAGACAAGCCAAGGCTTATTAGATGGGTGCTACTTCTCTAAGAATTTAATGTTGAAATTTGAGATCGTAAAGGTTTAGAGAATGTTGTAGCTGACCATTTGTCAAGGCTGGAGTCATAAGCACAAGAGAACTCAAAGGTGTTGATACATGAATGTTTTCCTGACGAGCAAGTTTTTAAAGTAGAGAAGGAGACATTGCCATGGTATGCTCAGATAGCCAATTTTGTTGTGGCTGGGCAAACACCTTCATACTACTCCAATGATCAAAGAAAGAGATTAAGGCATGATGCAAGGTATTTCTTCTGGGAGGACAATGCTCTCTACAAAGTGTGTAGTGACCAAGTCATAAGGAAATGTGTAAAAGAAGAAGAGAAAGACGACATCTTGAAGGCTTGTCATGAATGCCCTTGTAGAGGACACTTTGGTACAACTAGGACGGGCTTTAAAGTGCTGCAAAGTGGATTCTATTGGCCACACATTTTTGTAGATGCACGCATTTGGGTTGGCCAATGCGATAAATGTCAAAGAACCGGCAATATCTCTTCACGAAATGAAATACCCCTAAACAACATACTGGAAGTCGAGGTTTTTGATGTATGGGGCATTGAATTTATGGTACCTTTCCCAAAATCATGTGGCATGGAATATATATTGGTTGTAGTCGACTATGTGTCGAAGTGGGTTGAGGCCATTGAACTTCCTCATAATGATGCTAGAAGTGTAGCTGCATTTCTCAAGAAGCACATATTCAACAGATTTGGCACACCACGGGCAATAATAAGTTATGGGGACTCTCACTTCTTTAACAAGATTTTTGCATCACTATTGGCCAAATATGGAGTAAAGCACAAGGTTTCTACTGCCTACCATCTCTAGACTAGTGGACAGGCCGAGATCTCCAATAGAGAGATTAAATGGATTTTGGAGAAAGTTGTAGTGCCAAATAGGAAGGATTGGGCTCTCAAATTGGATGATGCATTGTGGGCATACCGCACGACATACAAAACTCATATTGGTTCCTCACCCTTTCGGCTTGTATATGGCAAAGAGTGCCATTTGCCTGTGGAATTGGAGCATCGAGTTTATTGAGCTATTCAAAGGCTAAACTTGGACTTGCATGGGGCACAGTCTAAAAGAATGATGGTGCTTAATGAACTGGATGAGTTTCGATTCAATGCATATGTTAGTGCCAAGTTATACAAAGAAAGAACCAAGAGGATTCATGATGCTAGACTTAAAGCAAAGAGTTTTGCAACTGGTCAATTGGTTTTGTTAATGACTCTAGGCTTAAAATAGACAAAGAAGGCTCAATCCTCAAATGATGGAAGTTGTGAAGAATTAAGTTATTAAGCTTTTAGATTTTGGGATGATCTTTCTAATTTCAAATAGTGAATGGGTAAGCCCAATGCAGTGTGTGCCCGAGAAAGGTGGCGTGACTTTGGTTAAAAATGATGCTAATGAACTCCTTGCAGCAAGAATCATCAGTGCTTGGTGCATGGACTACCGCAAGCTCAACAAAGCAACAAAGAAGGATCATTTTCCACTTCCCTTCTTAGAACAACTATTGGAAAGGATTGTTGGATTTCTTTTCTATTATTTCCTGGATGGCTATTCAGGTTATAATCAGATTGCAATTGTAAGGAGAAGACTACATTCACTTGCTCATTCGACATATTTGCATAAAACTGAATGCCCTTTTGGTTTGTACAACGCTCCTACAATATTTCAAAGATCTATGATGGCCATATTTCATGACATGTTTGAATCCATCATTGAGATCTTCATGGATGACTTCTAAGTTTTTGGCATGACCTTTGATGGATGTTTGGACAATCTAGCAAGAGTGTTGCAAAGGTGTGAGGAAACTCACTTGGTGTTTAATTGGGAAAAGTGCCAATTTATGGTGCAGGAAGGGATAGTGCTGGTCCACAAAATCTTTCATAAGGGAATTGAGGTGGATAGAGCTAAAATTGATGTCATTGCTAAACTCCCAGCTCTCACCAATGTCAAAGGCATTACGAGCTTTTTAGGGCATGCAAGATTCTATCGTAGATTTATAAAGGATTTCTCTAAGATTGCTAGGCCTTTGTGCAGTCTTTTGGAAAAAAATGCGAAGTTCAACTTTGATGAAGAATGCTCAGACGCATTTGAGTTGTTGAAAGCAAAACTTGTGGACGCACCAGTTATAGGCACTCCACAATGGGGTGAACCTTTTGAAATCATGTGTGACTCGAGTGATTATGCACTTGGAGATGTGCTTAGGCAAAGAAGAAATAAAGTTTTCCGCACAATATACTACAAAATCAATTGTTGAATGAGGCCCAACTGAATTACACAACAACTGAGAAGAGGATGCTTGCTATAGTGTTTGTCTTCGACAAGTTTCGTGCTTATTCGCTAGGATCAAAAGTCATTGTGCACACTAATCATGCGGCGCTGAAGTATTTGCTAGCCAATAAGGAAGCCAAGCCAAGGCTTCAAGAATTTGATGTTGAAATCCGAGATCGTAAAGGTTCGGAGAATGTTGTAGCTAACCATTTGTCAAGGTTGGAGTCACAAGCACAAGAGGACTCAAAGGTGCTGATACGTGAATGTTTTCCGAACGAGCAAGTGTTTAAAGTAGAGAAGGAGGCATTGTCATGGTATGCTGAGATAGCCAATTTTGTTGTGGCTGGGCAAACGCCTTCATACTACTCTTATGATCAAAGAAAGAGATTAAGGCATGATGCAAGGTATTTCTTTTGGGAGGACAATGCTCTCTACAAAGTGTGTAGTGACCAAGTCATAAGGAAATGTGTAAAAGAAGAAGAGAAAGACGACATCTTGAAGGCTTGTCATGAAGGCCCATGTGGAGGACACTTTGGTATAACTAGGACGGGCTTTAAAGTGCTGAAAAGTGGATTCTATTGGCCACACATCTTTGTATATGCACGTATTTGGGTTGGCCAATGTGATAAATGTCAAAGAACCGGCAATATCTCTTCATGAAATGAATGCCGCTAGACAACATATTGGAAGTCGAGGCTTTTGATGTATGGGGCATTGACTTTATGGGACCTTTCCCAAAATCATGTGGCATGGAATATATATTGGTTGCAGTCAACTATTTGTCGAAGCAGGTTGAGGCCATTGCTCTTCCTCATAATGATGACAGAAGTGTAACCGCGTTTCTCAAGAAGCACATATTCAACAGATTTGGCACACAATGGGCAATAATAGGTGATGGGGGCTCTCACTTTTGTAACAAGATTTTTGCATCACTATTGGCCAAATATGGAGTAAAGCACAAGGTTTCTACTACCTACCATCCCCAGACTAGTGGACAGGCCGAGATCTCCAATAGAGAGATTAAACGGATTGTGGAAAAGGTTGTAGGGCCAAATAGGAAGGATTGGGCTCTCAAATTGGATGATGCATTTTGGGCATACCGCACGGCACACAAAACTCTTATTGGTGCCTCACTCTTTCGGCTTGTATATGGAAAGGAGTGCCATTTGCCTGTGGAATTAGAGCATCGAGCTTATTGGGCTATTCAAAGGCTAAACTGGGACTTGCATGGGGCACAGTCTAAAAGAATGATGGAGCTTAATGAACTAGATGAGTTTCGGTTCAATGCATATGTTAATGCCAAGTTGTACAAAGAAAGAACCAAGAGGATTCATGATGCTGGACTTAAAGCGAAGAGTTTTGCAGCTGGTCAATTGGTTTTGTTATATGACTCTAGGCTCAGGCTCTTTCCTGGGAAATTGAAGTCGCAATGGACTGGCCCTTTTCATGCCATCAAAGAATTGCCGTATGCTGTTATGGAGATACAGAATGAGAAGAATATGAATGCATGGCAAGTCAATAGACACAGACTCAAACCTTATGCAGTCTATAAGGAGAAGGAAATGCTGTAAAGGCCACATGCTCCACATGAGTTATTCTTGGATAATCCCATAACTTAGCATTACCGTGAGCTTGTCGGGCTGTCAACGTTAAAACAAGAGCTCCTGGGAGGCAACCCAGCATAATTTCACTAATTTTTCTCTGTTTTGTTATTTTTCTCTTCGAATTTTATAATCGTGAATTGTTTTTTTTCCTCTTGATTTTTTTTGTTGATTCGACCAATTACTTTCCTGAGGATCTCCCTGTCTTTGAGGACCCTCTGGAAGTTACAGTGAACCCACCTTTACCCAAGAAGCTTAAAGGCAAGTCTTCTGTGTCTGCGTTTATCAACGAGGAAGCAAGGCAAAGGTGGGAGGACAGTGTGTAAGAAAAGAAACTACACTTGGAGCGAGCTTTTGTTGTGGACAAGGGACCTTTTAAAAAGCTGATGAAATTTCAAAAATTCAATGAGAGGTTGATTTTGGCGGCCAGACTTTTGCAACATTAGCATTGCTAGAGAATACAATGCAAACAGCAAATTTCAAAATAAAGACGGAGCGATCTATGTTAGAGAAAAATGGATTAACATTGATAATGAGGTGATAAACGCATTTTTGGGCACGCCTAGTTATGCTGGCAATGATGGCAATGATTAGCATTGCAAGTTATGCTGGCAATGATTTTGAGTGCTTGGAGAATGAGGTTGCAGACGAAGCCATGTTAAAAGAGCTCGCCCACCCTGGCCTGAATGGGTAGTAAATCAGCGTGGGGAGTGTAAACACATCCTTCAGCGGTTCTTGCGGAGTGACGTCAAAATCTGGTTGATGTTCATATTGTCTCGAATCATGCCGAGTTCCCACGTCACAAGGGTCATGCGGAAGCTCTTGTACTTGATTTCTGCTATTCGGAATCGCAAACCTGTTGATGTAGGGAGAATCATTATTGACCACATACGAGCTGGGATTGACGAGGATGATGCCGCAGTCTATTTCCCGGTGCTTATCGCAGATATGTTTCGAGCCCAATGTGTGGATGACAACATGGGTGCTGATCTGCGGAAGGTTCAAATCCCCATCGCCACGCCTCTCTATGTCAAATATGTGCGGATGAACAAGGAACTGGCTCGGGCACCTCCTTCGACTACTATGCATCTAGATGACACTCCTCATCCTTCAATCCACACTGATTATCAACCTCAATCTTTTGATTTTTCATCATCTAATGGTGCACTTCACGATTTTCGGCAATCTGTGGACACTCACTTTCAGACCCTGGATGAGCGCCTGGGAAGCATGCATGAGCTGATAAATGATATGTATCAGGATTGGACTTCTCATGCTACTACAATTGGAGCCAAGCTGGATGACATTACTTCTATTGCACAACAGCAGTTTGAAGTGCTCTATCATCGCCAGTTCAAAATGCATTTGGAGCTTGATAAGTGTAATAAGATAGCGGTATACTACCATACTCCTCCTAGGCCGCCAAAACCCCAGCCGACTCCTGTACAATTGGCTATGTATCAAATCCCAAATTTAGAGATGATCAAGCACACTGGAGTCATGCACAAGCTTCCCCAAGGAGTTACTGCTAAGCCTTCACTTTAACCACTACCGACTTTTGGCTATTTGTCGCAAGTGCCTCCTACTCCAACATTTCTTCCTGATCCTGAATTCATGTCGGCTACGCGCATACCATTGTTTGGTACGGGGAAGACTTTCAAGGGACCTGTCTATAGGCCATTCACTTGGGTTGTTCTGCCTTTTAGTGGACCATCGTTTTCTACCACTGCATCATTCTCGCCAGCTTCCTCGTCTGCACCATCATCTTCTCAGGGAGCCTCTCCTTCTTAACTCTTCATTGGGGACAATGTTTCTTTCAAGTGTGGGGGGTTTGTTGATGATGGTGTTTGTTGTTATTGAGTGTGATGCCATGATTATGTTGTAATGCCGATGGGTTGGTTTTGAAATAGAAGGGTGCTGGGTTATGCTATTGCTATGTTATGATGTTGTGCTTTGATTGTGTTGAAGTTCTTAAAGTATGAAGTGATTGCGTGTTTTGCTCTTGTGTTTCTTTAAGTTTCGGTGAGATGTTAGGAATGTAAGTGTGAGTTGCAATGAAATGGATGTAGTAAGTGTGTGGAAATAAGAGAAGTTAAATGATGGTGTGAGTAATATAGTGTAATATGATGCGTAGAATGGATTATCATCTTGCATTTGAGCACTTGTTTCCTTATTAGCTATGTCTTTGCTCTAGTTCATCACTTTACTCTTTCCGGATTATGCATGCAAAATTGTTTCTTTCTGGCACCAAGTTTGAAGAGATTCGAATATTTTGTTGGCCAATGCATCATGTTAAAGTAAGATTGAGATGCCATGCAAAATATTCTTAATCGACATAGGAGGTAATCTGGATTGAGTTTACTTTTTTGTTATTTGTCTTCCTTGTGTTTTGATGTTCTTGCGTGCATAGTCCCTTGAAGACACATATGAACAAACAGTTAGATAAGAAAGGATATGGAGAAAAAGCCTTTGGCAACTGGGAATGAAAAGCCATAAGACCCTGGCAAGCATTTATGGGAAAAATAGCCATAAAACCCAGGTAAAGAGTGGGAAAAAAGAGCCACAAGACCCAGGCAGCCAAACACTAATGAGTGTGGATGCACCAAAGTGCGAGATGAGAGGAAAAAGGAAAATGTCCTATAGAAGCACCAATGTGCGACAATTGATCTTGTGTGCAATTTTGTTTATATGTGTGGACTTGGATATTGTTGTGCAATGAAAGATTAGACAGAATATAAAGGGATGAACATACAGAAAGAGAAAATGAAGTCATCATTCCTCAGCACACACTTGCACGCATGACATTTTGGTCTGTATTCGTTGTGCCTTGGTTGATAATGTGTTCTAAAATCTGAGAGCTGGGAACCACAAAATTTTTGGTAGATTTTCGTGTGAAAAATGTTTAGATGAACTTGGAGTTTGGCATAGTAGTTGAGGAGCCTTGTGTCAAATGCGGGTGATAAAATTGTGGAGTGGGAGTTTTGCTCGGGACAAGCAAAAGTCTAAGTGTGGGGAAAATTGATAAGTCAGATTTGTACTGACTTACTAAGGCTATTTTCACTTGGTTTTTGCTGTGTTCTAGTGCATTTCGTAAGAAAATTGTATGCTGAATTGTGAGATTGTGTGATTGTTGTGTGTAGAGCTATGTGGTGAGAAAAGGGCTGAAATTGATGAATATGTGATGTGTGAGCTTTACTTAGCTTTTGTTGTGTTTTATTGCAATCTGCGTGGCATTGGGTGTTAATTTAAGGGAGTATGTGATGGATGGTGTTTGGGGTGTTCGGTGAAAAGGGCTAGCATAGATGATGCATTCGAGTGATTGCTTATGGTCGCAAACATTTGCATAGACCAAGCACATACGTTGCTTGCACATTTGTCGTCGGTCATGGGAAAGAATGGTGTCAGGGAGTGTGGAATGTAGTGCGGTCGACAAGCTGACTACAGGCTAGGTTTCTAGGTAACTTAGATCTCCTCTAGTTTCGCGTGATTATCAATTGCATTGCTCGAGTTGTCTGATGTGCATTCATCTGAAGTAAGAACCCTAGGACAGCTACTCTATACTTGATTTCACATCTCATTTACTGTTCTTGTTATTTCCGTACTTCTTATTTCTCTATTCTAGTTATTATTATCAATTGTTCCTATAATTTTGTTTTTGTGGCAAAATCTTGAATTCTTGGAATCACTCCCTTACCTATGGAACGAAACCCTCTCATTTCTACTACACTAGTGTTAGGGATAAATTGGTGAGGATACGACTTTAATGCATCAATTTTTGGTGCTGCTACCGGGGAAGGCACGGTTTCTTGAATTTTCTTATTCTATTCTGTTTTTGTTCTATTTTCTTTTGTTTACATTTGCAATTCTTGTTACTATTGTTTGCAATTTTTGGTGTGTTGTTTTCTATGCAGAACTCTTAGGTCTGCAGGAGAACCAGAGTATCATCTTGATCTTGAGTTGGGGAGAACTTTGAGAAGTCAACAAAGAGAAAGGAGAATGGCTAACCAGGAAGCGAGACCACCGAGATTTGGTGATCATTATGCCATTAACTTTGAAAATGGTTTTGATCAGCAAGACATTGATGTGGAGAGCTATCGTATTCCTACACAGATCGTGTCTATGATCACTCAAGGACAATTCTTTCAAGGACGAGATAATGAGGATCCAAATGAACATCTTGACTGGTTCTTGGGACTATGCAGCACCTTCAAGCTTCAACAAGTGCCTCAAAGTGAAGTTCATAGAATTATTTTTCCTCTATCTTTGCGAAGCAAGGCAAAGCATTGGTTCAAATCTATTGGAGGCACGAATGCTGTGACTTCCTTTGATGAGCTTCAGAAGAAATTCTTGGCTAAATACTTCCTACCAGATAAGCTTGAGAAA
This sequence comes from Ophiorrhiza pumila, assembly GCA_016586305.1. Classification (NCBI taxonomy): domain Eukaryota; kingdom Viridiplantae; phylum Streptophyta; class Magnoliopsida; order Gentianales; family Rubiaceae; genus Ophiorrhiza; species Ophiorrhiza pumila. The sequence goes on from BLIW01000011.1 coordinate 20,909,763, forward strand.
AGGAGGATGGACATCATGAACTTCCAACAACAAGAATGAGAGACATTCCGTGAAGCTCCTGGGTTTGAACATTAGCCAAATGTACAAGAGCCAAGGAAGCCTTCAATGGAAGACATGTTCCATATTATTGTGGACAAGTTAGACAAGAGTGAACAACGGTTCGCAGGGCTAGAAACTAGTGTCAAGCACCATGATGCAACAATCAAAAATATTGAAATGCAATTGGGGCAACTCGCCAACGCAGTGCATCATAGGCCCAGTAAATCTTTTCCTAGTGATACAGTTTCAAATCCCAAGGGCAAGGAGGTTTGTAATGCTATCACTTTGATAAGTGGAAAACAATTGCCAGGAACCACCACAACAGAAAGTGACGTGAATGAAATGGAAGATGAGGATGTAGTTGGACTTGAGAAAGATTGTGCACATGATGCCATGGCACCACAGAAGGAGGAGGTATAGGACAATGAAGGAAATGAGGTGATAAAAAGGGTAAGAGATCCACCAAGTCCTTGCATTTTTCCAGAGTACGTTCCTTCTCGTCCATTTCAAGAAAGAGTGAAACCACCACCAAAGAGAGGGCCACAGTTCGATCGATTTTTGAAAGTGGTAAAACAAGTCAATGTGAGTCTCCCATTGTTAGATTTGGTGAGTGTTGTGCCTAAGTATGCAAAGTTCCTCAAGATCTCATTTCCAATAAAGAGCAAATTTTTCAGTGTGAGGTCCCAATGATGCTCACAGAGTGTATTCAGACTTGGGTAGTGCACAATTTAACTCCTAAATTAAAGGATCCTGGTAGTTGCACCATTCCTTGCAGGATTAGCTCAAGATACTTTTAAAAAGCACTTTGTGACCTTGGTGATGGAATAAACTTGATACCCCTCTCTATTGCTATTAATGTGGGTCTGAGTGGAAGAATCATCATGTGCCTATAACATTGCAACTGGCTGATAGATCATTGGTGAAGCCCACGGGCATGGTGGAGGACGTGCTTGTGATGATAGACAAATTCACATTACCAGTGGACTTCATTATGCTGGACATGGAGTAGAATCCTGATATACCTCTCATTTTTGGAAGACCATTTATGGCAACTGGTGATGCTTTGATTAGAGTAAGAATCAAAATGGTAACATTTTGAATCAATGATGAACAAGTTGTTTTTTATGTTAATTATACTATGAACATCCCATGCATGTGGAGTCTTGTTTCGCAATTAAAGTTGCATCATGTTCCATGCATGGGGTTGATGAAAATGTTAAACATGATTATATTGGTATTCATGAATTGAATGTTTGTGATGAAGAAATTGAGAATGTTGATAGCGAGTTGTCGTGACTCATCAATTTATCCTATTTCACTAACTATAGTAGCAGTGAGTAAGGTATCGTATCCACAGGGAAAAGGAGGTATCAAGAAATTGGATTTTGTTCACAAAATGTTACAAGAGCAAAAAGGTTAAAGAACAAGCTTAACAAAGGAGAGTAGCAATTTTCAACCATGTACCAAAAGAAAATAAGACTCAAAGGAACTAGGCTCTAACACACAAGAATTAACAAGAATTGAAGTCCAAATGCAACGAACAAGTGTGAATGGATATCCTAGGATTCTTGAGTTCTCAGTGACTTGATGAGATGCAATTGACAAGCAAATATGAACAGAGAAGATCTTAGTCCCCCGAGAACCTAACCTATAGCCGGCATGACGACCGCACTACATGCTAGATCCCATAACACTTACCTTTCCCATGGCGAGGCCTAGATTAGTGTTATAAACTACAGAATCTCAACTTCCTAAGACAACTACTCCAACATGCAAAGCCTAGGAACTCCCATGGCGAGGCCCAACCTAGTTTTGAATGCCTTTGTTATTATCATAGGAAATCTCTTCTAACTTCTTCTAAAGGTTCCATTCCTTCAAAACATCCCATGGCGAGGCCAGAATCTCAGAAATGCAGTGATCGGTTGAACAAGTGAAAAGACTCAAGAAATCACATTCAAGTTATCATTTCATGCATCCTCACTAAATGATGGTGAATCTACCTCCAATTTGGCATGGTGACCACAATTGGAGTTCAAATCATCCAAGACCAGTTCAGAAATATGAAATGTAACAAGTTCAAAGTGTAAATTCATGTGTGATTTCATACTTAGTGAATTAAGTCAATTACAAGACATCACATCAACAGAATTAAACATTCATCCGTTCAAATCCTAGGATATCACAAGATCTAGCTACGGAACTCCATTTCCATTTCACAATCTTCAACAAGCAATAGCAAGCAATTCATATTCATCAAATGGAAAGAAGTTACACAACTATATGCTTCAATTTCTTCCAATTCCTAAGGTGTGGAAATTGCTTCCTTAATTGAGTAAGAAATCCAATGAACAGAGTAATTCCTTGATCGGAAATGGAATCGGAGCCCAAAGTCTGAGAGAGGAACTAGAGAGAGAAAGTAGATCTCACAATTAATTCCCGCTCTTTAGCTCTCAAAAGTTGGTTACAAATGTGAAAAGTGAATAATCGTTCTGAAATCTCCAATTTTTTTTCCTTACATATTAGCTACATCGCCTATATATGGAGTTATGAAATGTACTAATACGAAAATTAAAAATATCTAAAGTATTACAAAAGTGTCCTTGAATAGAAAGACTAAAAATCATGCTAAGATATGAAAATTCGAAGATGGAGAACAATTCCAGTAATCCAGCGCCTTCAGGCTATCGCAAATCACGCCTTCCGTCAGCCCGGAAGTCCAGCTGAAGAGTAATCCAGAGCCTCCAGCTTCCACGATTCACGCCTTCACAGCCCGGAAGTCCAGCTGAAGAATCAGACCAAGTTCACGCCTTCAAGCCTGGGGCTTCCACGCCTTCAGCTTCACCGCGAACCTCCTTGCAGTCCATCCTTTGCGAATTCACGCCTTCAAGCCTGGAGCTTCCACGCCTTCAGCTGCCTTGATGAACTCCTGAAATCAGAAGTTCCATACTTAGCCATTTTTCTGGAAACTCAAGAACATAACGCTTCATGGCAGCAACTTCCAGCCACAATCTGACCATGATTCACTATGCATTAGGGAAATCATAAAACATGAATGTTGTAGCCCTATGTCTTAGCTTTCCATAGCCGTTTGAATCACCCAATTTGGACCTAGGGCGAGAGAGTTACAGCCAAAATACTAAACTGTGGCAGAGAAGATAAATCAAATTACACAAATTGCCCACGAGATCTCGTGGGCAAAATTTTTCTTCTGTTTTTTTACTCCACGAGGTCTCGTGGAGTAATTTTTGGCACTTTTCATTTTCTCCACGAGATCTCATGGAGAAATTTTTGCCATTTCTGTTTTCTTCACGAGATCTCATGGAGAAAATTTTGACATTTTTGCTTTGCCCACGAGATCTCGTGGGCAAATTTCTTGCTTCAGCAACACTTCCTACTTCTATGCACAATTCGTGTGTTTTCGGTTCTGAATCAGACTTTGTGGTAAACATTAAGCCTCCGCTTGGATATGGTGTTTTTTGGTTTTTTTTATGAAATGATTTTATTGGGATTTGTAATGAGAAAGTGATCAGGCTAGTCGCGTACCCTCAATTTTACCCTAACAACTACTGTAGAAGTGGAAGCAGGGATCGTAATCCACAGGGAAGGCGTAGGTCAAGAAAAATTGAGCAAATTGTTCTAAAATTCCTTGTCACCGAATCTAGTCACGAGAAAGAAAAAAATTCAACACAAAAGGACGGAAGCAAAGATGCAAAATGTAGCAACAAGCAGAGGTGAACAGATATCTCAGGATTCTTGCACCGGATGAACACAAACCTAGCAAATTTCTGCTATGCAATCAGACAAGAAGAAAAATTATGGAGACCTAAGTTGCCTAGAAGTTCAAGTCATGGTTAGCATGGCGACCATACCACTTCCTGTACTTCCTATCACCATCTCCTCCCATGGCGAGGCCCGAGAATGGTGTAATAAGCTCCGCAAAGTCTCAACTCTCCAAGCTAACTACTCTAACATGCAAAGTCCTAAGAAGTCCCATGGCGAGGCCCATTCTAGGGCTCGCATATCTTTGTTGTTAACACAGAAAGTTCCTTTTACACTTTTCCTAATGTTTCAATTCATTAACACTTCCTATGGCGAGGCCTGTGTCTCAGATTGAATTGATTACAGAGATCAAGTGCAAGGACTTAAACAATCACAATTTAGTTCTCAGTTCATGCAACTTCGCTAACTTTGATGAATCACTCCTCAATTTAGCATGTCGACCACAATTGAAGCTTGATCCATTCAAAAATAGCTAGGAATTATGAAATTCAACATATGTTTATGCATAATTCAAATGTGATTTCAATACTCAACAATTAGATCAATTGCATAGCATACAATCTACTAAATCACGTATTCATCCATTAAGAATCCTAAGATATCATAGATTTAGTCGATAATCATCTTTCTCATCTCAAAATCAACAAATTGCAACAATGATAAGCTTATTCTCATTTAATTGAAAGAATTTACCGATTTAATCGAGAGAATTGTCGATTCCTATGTCCATTTGAGAATAAGAAAGATAAATCCAATCCAAATTCACAATCGGAGTTGAGATCGGAGAAGAAATATTTAGTGAGAGAAAATAGATCTAGAGAGAGAAGATAAGAATTCCCGCTTTAATTCAAAGATGGTTCTAAAATCTAGAATCCCCCCCTTACATGCTAGCTACCTTCCCTATATATAGAGTTGGGAAAACGTAACTAATACGCAGCATAAAATGTATAAAGTTTTACATAAGTGCCTTCAAAGAAATGACTACAATTTAGCACAAGAAGTGAAAATTCGAAATTTGAAGAAAAGTTCAGCATTCCAGCGCCTTAAATGTTCATTTTCAGCGCCTTCAGTTGCCCAAACAGTCTTCCAGCGCCTTCCAGCTTCAGTAACAGCGCCTTCAGCTTCTCAGAATTCCAGGTGAAGAAATCAGAATCGAACCACGCCTTCAAGCCGCAACCAATCACGCCTTCAGCATCCTCGCGAGCTTCCAAGCAGAACAGCCTTCAGGAAATCATGCCTTCTTGCCACCGAACTTCACGCCTTCAGCTGCCTGGAAATTCAGAAAATCAAAGCTTCAACACTTAGCCATTTTTCCAGCAAACTCAACCACAAAACATTTCATGGCAGCAACTTCCCACCAAGCTTTTATCATGATGCACTATGAATTAGAGAAAACTTAAAACATGAAAGTCGTAACGCTTTGTCTTACCTTTCCATAGCCATCTAAATCACCCAATTCGGAGCTCAGACGAAAGAGTTATGACCCAACTAATAAAGTGTGACAAAGCTGAAATTTTCATGGAGCAAACCTTCCAACACTTAACCTATTTTCAAGTCCAAAAGAAAACATCACATAAACTGGACTACGAGATCGATTTTCAAGTCCAAAAGAAAACATCACATAAACTGGACTACGAGATCTCGTAGTGCAATTTTTCACCAGAATTTTGCCCACGAAATTTCGTGGGCAAAATTTTCCATTTTGTTTTTCTTCCACGAGATTTTGTGGAGTAAAATTCTTGTACTTTTCCTCCCACGAAGTCTCGTGGAGGAAATTTCCTCATGGCTGCCTGTTTTCTCATATGCCAAGCTGTGTGTCTAAGTTGTGAAGGATGTTGTGCAAGAATGGTGTGTGATGCCTACGGCTAAGTGAGTGCATGTGTGGCAAGGTATGGCAAATGAGTGAAGTGAAAATGAACGTTTGCTAGTGTCATGAGTTGTGAGGTAATGGTGGTGCATGAGATGTGGGTTGTGAGTTTATGGCAAGATGAGTGCAAGGTGTGTGCATGTGTGGCGTGCCAAGGTGTAAATGTTGTGGCAAGAATAGCATGGCAAAGTGTGTTGGCAAGGCTTGGCAAGGTGAGTGTGTGTGTTCGGCAAAGTGTTGGCAAGGTGTTGCTTGGCAAGGTAATGCAAAGTGAGGTGCCAAGTGTGGCAAGGTGGTGTGCCAAGGTTGGTGCAAATGGTGTGCCAAAGTTGACGTGCCAAGTGACCGCGTGCACAAATGGCATGCCAAGTAACGCAATGCAAGACCATGTGTGACTTAGTGTTCATTATAGCACCAAGCTCCACTTCCATGCCAGATTCATGTGTCTTAGCCTCTGAATTAGACCCAGTGGTAAACATAAACGTTCTAGCTAATCCTCTTAGCTTTCCACCAGTTCAAGAATCAGCATCATTGGGTACCTGTAACTCAATATATACGCATTTTGTCAAACTGTGGCAATGAACTTTAACACAGAAATCCTGAACGTAGCAATCTTAAAGAAGCCCCCGTTTCTCATGCTTACACACAGAATTAGAAAATAGTTAAAACACAAGAAATGTAGTGCACCCAAAGGGCTTTCTAGAACATGCAAGATCTCATCATTCGGACAAGAATTGAAGGAGGTATACCCAAAACAAGTTACACCAACATTCTGCCCAAACCCTAATTTGGCCAAATAAGCTCATTTTGGGTTTTCTTAAATTCCCACTCACCATTCTCATTGTTTCAAACTCTGAACCTTGTCATTTGACACCCAGCATATATTTTCCTCATTTTAACAACATTTTTTGTCTTTTTCACCATTTAAACACTGTGAGTTGCAAACCACATAAACACACAATATAGCACATTGCACCACACATTTGCATAAAAATCAAGGCAAAAGCCAAGTGAAATAATACATTTAAGTTGGTATAAAACCAACTTATCAAATTCCCCCACACTTAAACCTTTGTTTGTCCTCAAGCAAAGACACAAAACGAAACCATTTAACTCAATCACAAAACCATGCCACACACACACCATGCTTTGAACTCCTGAGAGGGAAAAAAACACTTCCCTATTCATTTCAACACCATTTACAATAGATTGGCCTCAAGCAAATTGTACACTCAAAACTCATTTTTATCACCCGTATCTAACACATTTGTTCATTCATCCACAATTGCCACATCCAAGTCCATCAAAACATTTTCCACACAAGAATTTATTCCAAAGTTCCTGGCACCCAACTTTTAGATTTCAGCACAAATTATCAACTAAGGCACAATGAATAAAGACCAAAATGTCATGCGTGCAAGTGTCTGCTGAGGAACATGAACTTCATTTATTCTCTTGCTATACACATCTAGCTGGTTTCACAACCCATTCAATACATGCCAATCTCTTTGTCCACTCTTATGAACATGCAATCACAAGATCAATGGTACCTATGCGTACATTGGTACTCTATGGGACATTGCCCTTATTCTGCATGTTAGTGCTGCACATTGGTGCACATGTGCTTCACATATTGATGACTAAAATAATGCCTGGGTTTTATGGCTTTTTTCTCCAAATTTGATTGCCAGGTTCTTATGGCTTTTTCCTTCCCAGTTGCCAAATGGCTTTTTCTCCATATCATTTCTTGTGCAAGCACATGTTCATAAGAATCCTAAATTGACTAAACATGCACGAATTTTGGAAACACCAGATAAATGCATAACAAAAAGAACGAAAAAATCCATCCACATTACCTCCTATGTCATTTGGGTTCTCGCATGGCATATATATCTTACCTTAACATCGGGCTTTAGCCAGCAAAATATGCCAATTTCTTCAAACTTAGTACCAAGAACAAAAATTTTCACATGCAAGATCAAAAAGTTTATTTGTGATGAACTTGGAATAAGCCATAGTGAACTAGGAACAAAGTTTCAAATACGTGTGTGTTATTCACTTTCCAGTCCAACACTCAAGCTCTTGACACCTTTTCCACAACAACACTCACCAATACTAACACCATATTTCATTGAAACACATCAACTCCATCATTTATTCAAAAAGTTCAAATTTTTTACCAAAAACTTTAAAATTTTGCACAACAATGAAAAACACAACATGTAACGGGAAATAATATGCAAACGACACAACTTTACCCAACAAACTAGAAAAATAGCATACTTGTTCACAAAAAATTTCATCACAAAACATTTCATCACCCATGCAAGTCATCAAGTCAAATACAGGACAAATAAGCATCTAAAGTCCACGAGATACAAACCATAGCAAACATACACTCCCCCACACTTAAAACATACATTGTCCTCAATGTAAAGAAAAGATAGGTTTAGGAGCTCTCTAGTATTGATTTTGTCATGAATTCCAATGTTGCTTTGTGGAGATGTCTTGGTCCAACTTCCTCATATGAAAATTTTCATGGCATCACTCCCCCACAATTTGCCTTTTGAGTGCATGGCTAATCTCTTGCAATGTCCTTCCTGAGCAAACACCTTTAACATGAGTGGTTTTGATGAATGAATTCCAAAATGAAAGAAACGTAAAGACAAAACGAAAAGAAGAAAACAAACTACTTATTAAAGCTAACGGAAAAGAAGTAGTTCTGGATTTTAGATAGTCTCCAGCTAGACTTTATTTATGAAGCTTTCTTCATGAAATGAACTCGGTGAACCCATCTCCCCACCAAACGAAAGATGAGAACTCATAAGCACTCGTATTCCTTTGTAGGACACTGGCGGAGTAACATCAAGTACACTCTCAAGCTCATGGATATTAGTAACATCCTCTACAAAATGCACCTTAAACCACTGGGACTCCCCCACACTTAACACCTTCAGTGAATCTTCTCTTGTTGGAAACACATTAACCAACTCTTCCACCACATCCACCATTTGAATCCTACAAGGCTCAACCAAAGGTTTTTCACCCTTGGTCTCAACAAAGCCATCAGTACGTTCAAACATAGATGCATCAAATAAGCAAGTTGTTACCAAGTTAGTTCTGTCAATAAAAAGTTTCTCATCCTCATCATCCAAGATAAAATGGTGATCGTCACAAGTTTTCCCAATGTTCTCACCACAAACAAAAACAGCATTGTTTCCTTTTAACAAATATTGCTCTTCGTGCACTTGTGGTGAGTTACCAATTACACACATAGATTCATTCACAGTTTCAAGAATTGGTGTTTCACAAAGAGATTCAACAATTTCCACATTATCTTGATTCATTGTGTTGCAATGTTCTTCCAGATGAGATTCTATGCAATTTATCAAGGTATCAAGAAAAGAACAACCATCATCATCAACAAGCATAGCATGGCTCTTATTATCGTTTGCACAATTCTTAACACATGCTTCCTGTAACGTATGATCTACCAAAGTTTGGCTTGACAATTCAAAGCTTGACTCTTTTATTGGACAAATTGAATAACATTCTACCACAGATGCATTGTCAGGTAAAATCATGCAATCTTCTAAATCATGCTCTTCCAAATCAATTTCTTCATCATCAACAAATTTATCAATAGAAATGTAGTCATGCTTAACACCCTCATCAACTAAAGTTGAAGAACATTCAACAACTTGAATGGAACACAAAGACTCTGTGTGCATGGGTTGTTTCATGGCATAGTTCACATCAAAAACTAGTTCCTCATTATTAACTCTAAAGGTGACTATTTTGTTTCGAACACCAATTAAAGCATCACCAGTGGCTAATAAAGGACGACAAAAAATGATAGGAACCTCAGGGTCCTCTTCCATATCAAGTATAATGAAATCCACAGGCAAAGTGAATTTATCAATACTTACCAAAACGTCTTCTACCAAACCTGTGGGAGTCACTAATGATCTGTCTGCTAATTGGAGTGTGACTGCAACTGGCCGAATCCTTCTTTCCAATCCAACTTTAATGGCAATGGACAATGGCATTAAGTTTATTCCAGCCCCCAAATCACATAAAGCCTTTGCAAAATGCCTCGTGCCTATTTTGCACGGGATAGTACAGCTTCCAGGATCCTTGAGCTTTGGAGGCAAATCATGAACCATCCATGCTTGAGTGCACTCAGAAACCATCATGGAAACCTCATATCTCAAGATTTGCTCTTTGTTGGAGATGAGATCCTTGAGATACTTAACATACTTTGGCATTGATGTCACTAAATCCATCAGGGGAAGATTCACGTTCACCTGCTTGAGTACATCCAGGAACCTTTTGAACTGAGGGCCTTGTTTTGGATGTGGTTTCTTTCTCTCTGGAAAAGGAGGTTTAGGGGCATAATAAGGAAAGTTGAAAGGATTGGAGTTCTTGGTGATCTCATTACCCACTCTAGTTGGTATTTCCTTCTTCACAGTTTTTGTAGCAGCTTGCTCACCCTTCTTCTCAAACGCGAGAGTTTCCTGTTCATCAACCTTCTTCGGTGCCATTTCCTCATAAACATTCTCTTCCTCAATTTGAACATTTTCCTCCTCAATGACACATTCCTCATCTTCAGGCTTAGATGATTTTTGCACTTTCTTTCCACTTCTCAACATAATGGCATTAATCCCTACCTTCTTTGGATTTGGAACCATATCACTGGGCAGAGAACCACTAGGCCTATGATGTATAGCATTAGCAAGTTGCCCTAATTGCATCTCAATGTTTTTGAATGAGGCAATGTGATGTCTCACTGTTGTCTCCAAAGCAACAAATCTCTCCTCATTTTTATCTACCTTTTCAATAAAACTCCGGAGCATTTCTTCCACATATGAGTTCCTCGGCTCTGAGGTACTAGCTTGCTGATCAAACCCTGGTGGAGGATTGGAAGTTCTCCTTTGATCAGTCCCTTGAGTATATTGGCCTCCCTAGCTTTGGTATTGTTAGTCCCCATGTTCCTTGATTACCTCCATAACCTCTATTGTTCCCTCCTGAGTAATTTCCTGAGTACTATGGTCTGTTGCCATAGTTATTCACGTATTGAATGGATTCAGTGGTGACAGAGCACTCATCAGTATAATGCTCACCCTTGCATATTCCACAAGACAACACAGGTGTCTTGGCTTGAGTTGCCTTTAAGGATTGCATTTGCTTCGCCAAGGCATCTACCTTTGCATTTAGTGAAGTTTCCTCATCTAGCTCCAGGACTCCTCTTTGCTTCCTGCCATGAGTTTTCCGAGTTTCTGGGAATAGATTGGGATCCTCATTGTCAAGACCTTGGAAGAATTGGCCCTGGGTGATCATGGATACAATTTGTGAAGGAATGTGGTAACTTTCCACGTCTATGTCCTGCTGCCCAAATCGGTTGTCGAAATTTACTGCGTAATGATCTCCAAACATAGGTGCTTGTGCTCCTTGTGCAGCCATTTCTCTCTGTTGCCTTAGCTGTGCTCTCAAAGTTTTCTCCAACTCAAGATCAAATAGGAATTGTGGTTCTCCTGCAAACCTGCTAGACCTTGGCATACACAACACACCGTAGTGAAGGGTAATAGCAAAGAAACAAGAACTTCAAATATGAAACAAAGGAACAGACCACAAATCTCAACACGTACTCAAAACTATGCACATAACAAAACACACACAAAATGAAAGCTAAAGTAAATGTCACACACAAAAACACAAAGTAGAACAAGTAAAGATCAAGAACAATTCAACAAATTCCAGAACCGACTGCCTTCCCCAGCAACGGCGCCAAAATTGATCAGGCTAGTCTCGTACCCTCAATTTTACCCTAACAACTACTGTAGAAGTGGAAGCAGGGATCGTAATCCACAGGGAAGGCGTAGGTCAAGAAAAATTGAGCAAATTGTTCTAAAATTCCTTGTCACCGAATCTAGTCGCGAGAAAGAGGAAAATTCAACACAAAAGGACGGAAGCAAAGATGCAAAATGTAGCAACAAGTAGAGGTGAACAGATATCTCAGGATTCTTGCACCGGATGAACACAGACCTAGCAAATTTCTGCTATGCAATCAGTCAACAAGCAAAATTATGGAGACCTAAGTTGCCTAGAAGTTCAAGTCATGGTTAGCATGGCGACCACACCACTTCCTGTACTTCCTATCACATCTCCTCCCATGGCGAGGCCCGAGAATGGTGGAATAAGCTCCGCAAAGTCTCAACTCTCCAAGCTAACTACTCTAACATGCAAAGTCCTAAGAACTCCCATGGCGAGGCCCATCCTAGGGTTCGCATATCTTTGTTGTTAACACAGAAAGCTCCTGTTACACTTTTCCTAATGTTTCAATTCATTAACACTTCCTATGGCGAGGCCTGTGTCTCAGATTGAATTGATTACAGAGATCAAGTGCAATGACTTAAACAATCACAATTTAGTTCTCAGTTCATGCAACTTCGCTAACTTTGATGAATCACTCCTCAATTTAGCATGTCGACCACAATTGAAGCTTGATCCATTCAAAAATAGCTAGGAATTATGAAATTCAACATATGTTTATGCATAATTCAAATGTGATATCAATACTCAACAATTAGATCAATTGCATAGCATACAATCTACTAAAACACGTATTCATCCATTAAGAATCCTAAGATATCATAGATTTAGCCGATGATCATCTTTCTCATCTCAAAATCAACAAATTGCAACATTGATAAGCTTATTCTCATTTAATTGGAAGAATTTACCGATTTAATCGAGAGAATTGTCGATTCCTTTGTCCATTTGAGAATAAGAAATATAAATGCAATCCAAATTCACAATCGGAGTTGAGATCGGAGAAGAAATGTTTAGTGGGAGAAAATAGATCTAGAGAGAGAAGATAAGAATTCCCGCTTTAATTCAAAAGATGGTTCTAAAATCTAGAATCCCCCCTTACATGCTAGCTACCTTCCCTATATATAGAGTTGGGAAAACGTAACTAATACGCAACATAAAATGTATAAAGTTTTACATAAGTGTCTTCAAAGAAATGACTACAATTTAGCCTAAGAAGTGAAAATTCGAAATTTGAAGAAAAGTTCAGCATTCCAGCGCCATCAGTTGCCCAAACAGTCTTCCAGCGCCTTCCAGCTTCAGCACCAGCGCCTTCAGCTTCTCAGTATTCCAGTTGAAGAAATCAGAATCGAACCACGCCTTCAAGCTGCAACCAATCACGCCTTCAGCATCCTCGCGAGCTTCCAAGCAGAACAGCCTTCAGGAAATCACGTCTTCTTGCCACCGAACTTCACGCCTTCAGCTTCCAGGAAATTCAGAAAATCAAAGCTTCAACACTTAGCCATTTTTCCAGCAAACTCAACAACAAAACATTTCATGGCAGCAACTTCCCACCAAGATTTGATCATGATGCACTGTGAATTAGAGAAAACTTAAAACATGAAAGTCGTAACCCTTTGTCTGAACTTTCCATAGCCATCTAAATCACCCAATTCGGAGCTCAGACAAAAGAGTTATGACCAAACTAATAAAGTGTGACAAAGCTAAAATTTTCATGGAGCAAACCTTCCAACACTTAACCGATTTTCAAGTCCAAAAGAAAACATCACACAAATTGCACTACGAGATCTCGTAGTGCAATTTTCACCATAATTTTGCCCACGAAATATCGTGGGCAAAATTTTCCATTTTGTTTTTCTTCCACGAGATTTAGTGGAGTAAAATTCTTGTACTTTTCCTCCCACGAAGTCTCGTGGAGGAAATTTCCTCATGGCTGCCTGTTTTCTCCTATGCCAAGCTGTGTGTCTAAGTTGTGAAGGATGTTGTGCAAGATTGGTGTGTGATGCCTACGGCTAAGTGAGTGCATGTGTGGCAAGGTATGGCAAATGAGTGAAGTGAAAATGAACGTTTGCTAGTGTCATGAGTTGGGAGGTAATGGTGGTGCATGAGATGTGAGTTGTGAGTTTATGGCAAGATGAGTGCAAGGTGTGTGCATGTGTGGCGTGCCAAGGTGTAAATGTTGTGGCAAGAATAGCATGGCAAAGTGTGTTGGCAAGGCTTGGCAAGGTGAGTGTGTGTGTTCGGCAAAGTGTAGGCAAGGTGTTGCTTGGCAAGGTAAGGCAAAGTGAGGTGCCAAGTGTGGCAAGGTGGTGTGCTAAGGTTGGTGCAAATGGTGTGCCAAAGTTGACTTGCCAAGTGACCGCGTGCACAAATGGCATGCCAAGTGATGCAATGCAAGACCATGTGTGACTTAGTGTTCATTCCAGCACCAAGCTCCACTTCCATGCCAGAGTCATGTGTCTTAGCCTCTGAATTAGACCCAGTGGTAAACATAAACGTTCTAGCTAATCCTCTTAGCTTTCCACCAGTTCAAGAATCAGCATCATTGGGTACCTGTAACTCAAGATATACACATTGTGTCAAACTGTGGCAATGAACTTTAACACAGAAATCCTGAACGTAGCAATCTTAAAAAAGCCCCCGTTTCGCATGCTTACACTCAGAATTAGAAAATAGTTAAAACACAAGAAATGTAGTGAACCCAAAGGGCTTTCCAGAACATGCAAGATCTCATCATACGGATAAGAATTGAAAGCGTTATACCCAAAACAAGTTGCACCAACATTCTGCCCAAACCCTAATTTGGCCAAATAAGCTCATTTAGGTTTTTCTTAAATTCCCACTCACCATTCTCATTGTTTCAAACTCTGAACCTTGTCATTTGACACCCAGCATATATTTTCCTCATTTTAACAACATTTTTGGTCTTTTTCACCATTTAAACACTATGAGTTGCAAACCACATAAACACACAATATAGCACATTGCACAACACATTTGCATGAAAATCAAGACAAAAGCCAAGTGAAATAATACATTTAAGTTGGTATAAAACCAACTTATCAGAAAGGAATATTTTGAGAGTGTTTGGAATGAATGATTTTATTTTGTTGGGATTTGTATTGAAGATTTTTTTATTAATAAAACTTTGAAATTTAAATTTGAATTAGTATTTTATTAGTTTATTTTGATGGGAAGTGTGTTAGGAAGAATTGTTTATTGTTAAAATTTAAAATTTAAATTCAAAATCAATATTTTATTTATAAAAATTACTGTAGCAAAAATAATTACTGTAGCATTGTTTTGTGTTTTAAAAATTTTGATGAAAAAGTTGAAGAAAACAAACACCTCATTTTGTAATTGTGAAATAAATCACAAATTTTTATGAAACCAAACAGACCCTAAAGTTTTAGAGCTTTCTCTTGGCTTTCCATGGGTTCAAGAATCAGCATCATTGGAGGTCTGTAGCTCAAGATGTAGACAATCTACCAAACTGTGGCAATATGAAACCAAGCATGAAAACCTAAAGTAGCAATTAGAAAGAGGCCCCCGTTTCTCATACTTGCACAAAAAAATTGGAGAAATGCTAAAACATATGAAATAAAGTACACTCGTATATCTTTCGAAAACATCCAAGAACATCTCAATTGGATTAGTATCGAGAGAGATACACTCAAACTACGCAGCACAACCAGTTCTGTCCAAAAACCGAATGAAGCACATGACACTTTTCATTGATACCCACTCCTTTATGCTGAAATGTTAGCTCTAATGTCAATTCATGTTGTGTATGAATGGTGTATGAAATGTGTAACAATTATTTGCATGTATGCTGCCAAGACTAATGCATGTTGTGTGCCGTGTGAGTGCAAGTGTGTGCGCAAGCCATGTGCAAGTGTTGCTAGTGTTGTGCACAAGTGGTGTGGGCAAGGTGTAGGCTGACACTAGTCGAAGTGTGTTGTGTGATGCGTTCATGTGCACTGTGCGCCGAGTCTGGGTGTGTGGCAAGCTTGGTGCATGGGTGTGGCGAGGTTCGGCAAAGTAAGGCAAGGTGTTGGCAAGGCTTGGCAAGGCTTGGCAAGTTGTTGGCAAGGCTTGGCAAGGTGTGTTGGCTAGGCTTGGCAAGGCGTGTTGGCTAGGCTTGGCAAGGCTTGGCAAGGCTTGGCAAGGTCGGCAAGGTGTGATGTGCTGGGTGCCCGCGTGCACGAATGGCATGCCAAGTGATGCAATGCAAGGCCATGTGTGGCTAAGTGTTCATTCCCGCACAACGCTCAACTTCCATGCTAAATAAATGTGTCTTAGCCTCTGATTCAGACTTGGTGGTGAACTTAAGAGTTCTAGACCTTCCTCTTAGCTTTCCAACGGTTCAAGAAACAACACCATTGGATGCTAAAACTCAAGTTATCAACAATTAACCAAACTATGGCAATCATAGACTTATGAAACCCTGATTGCACATTTCGGAAAGAAGCCCACATTGCCAAGCATTGCACACAGAATTAGCAAACAGTGGAAACATAAGAATCAAAGTGCATTCAAAGAGCTTTTCAAAGCATTAAGGAACTCACAAATTGGCCTAGAAGTAAGAAAGTTATGCTCAAATGAAATTCACTAACCAAATCTGTCCGACCTCCTAGCTAGGCAATTTCAAGCATACTAAGGTTTCCCTCAAAATCCCACACATCACTCAAGTCTGTTAAACTCTTTCTTGCCAATTGACACCAAACACACATTTACCTCATTTTATCAACATTTTGGGTCTTTTTCTCCACTTAAGCACATCAAGATGCATATCACCATAATGCACGGAATGGCACATAATCACCACATAAATGCATGAAAATTCAAGTCAAAAGCTAAGTGAACTAATTCATTTAAGTTGGTATAAAACCAACTTATCAAATGTAGAGTTAGATGATGAGATTGGCGTGATCCAACTTTAAAGCCCAAGTACGCGTCTTCTTCTTGGTCTTTATTCATTCGGCCATGTGAACTCTTTAAGGTGGAATTTCTTTAAGTTCCTATGTAGAACTCTTAGAAACATCTTCATGAATTGTTATTGAAGAAACATGCCAAAAAAAGTCATGTTGAGATGGTTCAGCCTCCAAGTCTTCACAATGTGATGATAATAAGTTGTGCAAGGCTTCTTTCATCCTTTAGCTCCTTGATCTTGTTATTGGACCATCAAGATTCTCCAATGGATCATGCAAGCTCGGCCTTGGCACCATGGACATGGGCCGATTGCTATCATAGGGCTAAAGTGGATGTCATTGCCAAGCTAGCTCCTCCAACCAACGTCAAAGGCATCAGAAGTTTCTTAGGGCATGCTGGTTTCTATTGAAGATTCATCAAGGATTTTTTCAAGATTGTAAGGCCTTTGTGTAGTTTGCTAGAAAAAGATGTGAAGTTTGATTTTGGTAAAGAATGGTCAAAGTCTTTTGAGTTGTTGAAGGCAAAACTTGTTGAAGGCAAAACTTGTGGAAGCCCCAGTGATAGTCACACCACAATGGGGTGAACCTTTTGAGATCATGTGCGATGCAAGTGACTTTGCACTTGGGGCGGGGCTTGGGCAAAAATGGGACAACATCTTTCATGCAATATATTACACAAGAAAATTGTTGAATCAGGAACAATTGAATTACTCTACAACTGAGAAAGATATGCTGGCTATATTGTTTGCATTTGATAAGTTTTGTGCTTATTTGCTAGGCTCAAAGGTGATTGTACATACTGACCATGTAGCATTGAAGTACTTGCTAGCCAAGCCGAGGGTCATCCGATGGGTGTTGCTACTTCAGGAATTTGATGTTGAAATTATAGATTGCAAAGGTTCAAAGAATATTGTAGCCGACCATTTGTCAAGACTGGAGTCGAAGTTGCAATATGACTCAAATATGTTAATCTGAGAACATTTTCCTGACGAGCAAATCTTTAATGTATACAAGGAGGACTTGCCATGGTATGCTGAGATAGCGAACTTTGTTGTGGCTGGGCAAGTGCCTACATACTACTCTTATGAACAGAGGAAGAAATTGAGGCATGATGCAAGATATTTCTTCTGGGAGGATAATGCTCTTTATAAAGTGTGCAGTGACCAAGTGATAAGGAAATGTGTAAAAGAAGGTAAGAAAGATGATATTTTGAATGCTTTTTTTGAAGGCTCATGTGGAGGTCATTTTGGTGCAACCAGAATTAGTTTCAAGGTGCTACAATGTGGATTCTATTGGCTACAAATCTTTGTAGATGCACGCATTTGGGTTGGCCAGTGTGATAAGTGTCAAAGGACTGGCAATATCTCCTCACGCAATGAAATGCCCCTAAACAATATACTGGAAGTGGAGCTCTTTGATGTATAGGGCATTGACATTATGGGATCGTTCCCAAGATCATGTGGCATAGAGTATACACTGGTTGCAGTAGATTATATGTCAAAGTGGGTTGAGGCCATTGCACTCCCACACAATGATGCCTGAAGTGTAGCCGCATTGTTGAAGAAGCACATATTCAACAGGTTTGGCACTCCACAGGCGATAATAAGTGATGGGGGGCTTGCGTTTTTGCAACATGATTTTTCCATCACTACTGGCCAAATATGGGGTGAAACATAAAGTGTCAACGGCTTACCATCCTCAAACCATTGGCCAAGCCAAAATCTCTAACAGAGAGATAAATAGGGTGTTAGAAAAGTTGTAGAGCAGAATAGAAAGGACTGGGCACTCAAGCTAGACGATGCATTGTGGGCGTATAGAATTGCATACAAAACTCCTATCGGGGTTAGCCATTTCGGCTTGTTTATGGAAAGGATTGCCATTTACCAGTGAAGTTAGAGCATAATGATTATTGGGCTATCCAGAGGCTGAACATGGATTTGCAAGGTGCACAATCAAAAAGGTTGTTAGAGCTCAATGAACTTGAAGAATTTAGATTCAACTCCTATGTTAGTGCAAAGTACAAAGAAAGAACTAAGAAATGGCATGATGCGAGGATTAAGCAAAAAGTTTTGCTCCTGGACAATTGGTCTTGTTATATGAATCTAGGCTCGGGCTCTTTCCAGGGAAATTGAGGTCGCGTTGGACCGGCCTTTTCCGTGTAATCAGAGTGCTGCCTTATAGGGTTGTGGAAATTCAGAATGAGAAAAGTGGGAATGCCTAGCAAGTCAATGGCCATAGACTTAAGCCTTATGCAACACAGAAGGAGAAGGGCGTAGAAGAATTGCCACCACCAGCTCCACGGAAATTATTTCTGGACAACACTCTGAACTACCATGATAATACACATGTCAGGTTGTCGATGTTAAAACAAGCGCTCTTTGGAGGCAACCCAGTTATCATTTTACTTACTTACATTTTTTGTGGAATTCTAGTTCTTCTTATAATTTTGGGTTTTTAGTGTTAATTTTGGTATTAGATTTTTGGTTATGTTATCATTTTAGTTTGAGTCTAATAGAAATGTCATTGACTTTTGCATATGCATGTGTGCACAGTTGAGGAGGTTGGAATTCATTAAATACGAGGGTAAGGTGCTGGTAAGATACATACACATGGAGCATTTAAGATCATAAAACTGGTTTTCTGAGCACAAATTAATCAATTGTAAAGCTGAAAACATAGTGACAATGTTTTATGGGAAATGGCGAAAGTGCAAAAGCTGAAATATATTGGCAGCTAGTAACATGTGAATAATAAAGTGCTCAATAGTGATCTTGGTCTACCAACATGCAACTGGACAAGATAAGATAACACACTTATTAATGTAGAACAAGACCCCACCAAGGAAATTGCATTTGTCCTCTTTGTGGTTGGATGCATTTAGTGTGCATGATAGGGTGTACTCTTTGAATCTATAAATTCAATGCAAGAGCAACATTTGAGGGCAAGCATACTCATGGGTGAACATTGAAGTGGTTTGCATCAAAAGAATTCTTTTCTTCTCATCTCCACTCCCTAGTTGTTTCTCTTATCCTTCGAATTCATGGTACGATTCTCTCTTGATTTATTGTTAAGTGAAAGATAAGAATTTGTTCATGCTTTTAAGAAGTGATTTTGAGTTGTTACGCTATGCTTAGTGTTTACTATGTGCTGGAATGGTGAAGACATTCCAATTAGAATGAATTATTAGACCATGCTTGCAAGTGTAATAACATGCTAAGTGTGGGGGACTTCCAATTATATGTTACACCAGTTTTGCATTATTCAGTAATCAGATCATATCTTGAGAAATTGAACTCCAATTTTGGTGATTCCACTTGGGAAAACTAGCTGAGGCTTAAAGCTATAAGGTTCATGTTTTATACTTTTGCTAATATTGCATGTATAGCTAGTCATTTTGGAGATGAACATTTGGTTTATGCTGAAATCGGTAAATAAACAACAAGTTGGGCAAAATGCATTTGAAAAGTCATTTCCTTGCTACCTTCTTTGTTTGCTGCCTCTAACTTGCTCACTTTAATTATTTTGTGTTTCTAATGGCTTGTGAATTAATATCAATGGCTTGGGAATTGTAAACTTCATTAGCATTGAATTGGATACACATAGAAAGGCTAAAAGTCCTTATTGATTTCATGATCAAGCATTGTTGAGATCTTTAATTGTCAACCTTTAGAAAAGTGTATTTGAACTTTTTGGAGCCTTGATTGAGATCACATCATAAATGATCTGAACTCCGCCCCGCAATGGAAGAAACCCAATATCGAGATGAAATCTTAGGATCGTTCTATAGCAGGTATGCTAGATGGAATGGTAGAAATATGCCACAGCCAACTATGGATTGAAGGTTGATAAGTCAAGGGGTGAACGCCACAAGCCATAAGGCTTGATAAGTTCCAAAAGTTCACAAGGAACCACAGAGAGAAACTCTCACAAATTTGATTAACTCATATTCTTCAAATTTTGGACGTTTTACAACATATAAATAGATAAGAAACCCTAATCTAAAGGTTACATAAAACAAGAAAACAATTAAGTCTAGTCTAGGAAACTTAAAAGGTAGTTAAGGCTTGTCTTGGAACTAAATGTAGTGAAATGAGTTGTACCAACACCAGCACTTGTCTTCATGCATTCCACATTATTCAAGGGTCATTTTAATGTTGTCTTGACTGATTTTAACACCCAAAATAGCCTTGACCAAAATTAAATAGCCTTGAATAAAACAGGCCACAATTGTTGACCAAACTTGGGTGAACTTTGACCGGTTGAACCTAATTTGATTCTAGAGCATCCATGGCTTGGTCTTGGCTTACTTAGGCTCCATTTCATGCATTATTCAGCCTCAAAACGAAATTCAAGTAAATATAGGCAGCAACACATCACAAAAACTCAAAACAATGCAAAAACAACAAGTTGGGCAAAATGCATTGGAAAAGTCATTTCCTTGCTACCTTCTTTGTTTGCTGCCTCTAACTTGCTCACATTAATTCTTTTGTGTTTCCAATGGCTTCCGATTTAATATCAATGGCTTGGGAAGTGTAAACTTCATTAGCATTGAATTGTATACACCAAGAAAGGCCAAAAGTCCTTATTAACTTCATGATCAAGCATTGTTGAGATTTTGATTTTTCAACCTTTAGAAAAGTGTATTTGAACTTTTTGGAGTCTTGATTGAGATCACATCAAAAATGATATGAACTCCGCCCCGCAATGGACGAAACCCAATATTGAGATCAAATCTTAGGATCGTTCTATAGCAGGTATGCTAGATGGAATGGTAGAATGATGCCACAACCAACTAAGGATTGAAGGTTGATAAGTCAAGGGGTGAATGCCACAAGCCATTAGGCTTGATAAGTTCCAAAAGTTCACAAGGAACCATAGAGAGAAACTCTCACAAATTTGATTAACTCATATTCTTCATATTTTGGATGTTTTACAACATATAAATAGATTAGAAACCCTAATCTAAAGGTTACATAAAACAAGAAAACAATTAAGTCTAGTCTAGGAAACTTAAAAGGTAGTTAGGGCTTGTCTTGGAACTAAACGTAGTCAAATGAGTTGTTCCAAGACCAGCCCTTGTCTTCATGCATTCCACATTATTCAAGGGTCATTTTAATGTTGTCTTGACTGATTTTGAACTCCCAAAATAGCCTTGACCGAAATTAAATAGCCTTGAATAAAACAGGCCACAATTGTCGACCAAACTTAGGTGAACTTTGACCGGTTGAACCCAGCTTGATTCTAGAGCTTCCATGGCTTGGTCTTGGCTTACTTAGGCTCCATTTCATGCATTATTCAGCCTCAAAACGAAATTCAAGTGAATCTAGGTAGCAACACATCACAAAAACTCAAAACAATGCAAAAACAACAAGTTGGGCAAAATGCATTGGAAAAGTCATTACCTTGCTGCCTTCTATGTTTGCTGCCTATAACTTGCCCACTTAAATTCTTTTGTGTTTCCAATGGCTTGCGAATTAATATCAATGGCTTGGGAAGTGTAAACTTCATTAGCATTGAATTAGATACACTTAGGAAGGCCAAAAGTCCTTATTGACTTCATGATCAAGCATTGTTGAGATCTTAAATTTTCAACCTTTAGAAAAGTGTATTTGAACTTTTTGGACCCATGATTGAGATCACATCATAAATTATTTGAACTCCACCCCGCAATGGACGAAACCCAATATCGAGATGAAATCTTAGGATCGTTCTATAGCAGGTATGCTAGATGGAATGGTAGAATGATGCCACAACCAACTATGGATTGAAGGTTGATAATTAAGTCAAGGGGTGAATGCCACAAGCCATAAAGCTTGATAAGTTCCAAAAGTTCACAAAGAACCATAGAGAGAAACTCTCACAAATTTGATTAGCTCATATTCTTCATATTTTTGACGTTTTACAACATATAAATAGATTAGAAACCCTAATCTAAAGGTTACATAAAACAAAAAAACAATTAAGTCTAGTATTGGAAACTTAAAAGGTAGTTAGGGCTTGTCTGGGAACTAAACGTAGTCAAATGAGTTGTACCAAGACCAGACCTTGTCTTCATACATTCCGCATTATTCAAGGGTCATTTTAATGTTGTCTTCACTGATTTTGAACTCACAAAATAGCCTTGACCAAAATTAAATAGCCTTGAATAAAACAGGCCACAATTGTTGACCAAACTTGGGTGAACTTTGACCGGTTGAACCTAGCTTGATTCTAGAGCTTCCATGGCTTGGTCTTGGTTGACTTAGGCTCCATTTCATGCATTATACAGCCTTAAAACGAAATTCAAGTGAATCTAGGCAGCAACACATCACAAAAACTCAAAACAATGCAAAAACAACAAGTTGGGCAAAATACATTGGAAAAGTCATTTCCTTGCTACCTTCTTTGTTTGGTACCTCTTACTTGCTCACTTTAATTCTTTTGTATTTCCAATGGCTTGTGAATTAATATCAATGGCTTGGGAAGTGTAAACTTCATTAGCATTGAATTGGATACACTTAGAAAGGCCAAAAGTCCTTATGGACTTCATGTTCAAGCATTGTTGAGATCTTGAATTTTCAACTTTTAGAAAAGTGTATTTGAACTTTTTGGAGCCTTGATTGAGATCAAATCATAAATTATTTGAACTACGCCCCGCAATGGACGAAACCCAATATCGTGATCAAATCTTAGGATCGTTCTATAGCAGGTATGCTAGATGGAATATTGGTAGAATGATGCCACAACCAACTATGGATTGAAGGTTGATAAGTCAAGGGGTGAATACCACAAGCCATAAGGCTTGATCAGTTCCAAAAGTTCACAAGGAACCATAGAGAGAAACTCTCACAAATTTGATTAACTCATATTCTTCAAATTTTGGACGTTTTACAACATATAAATAGATAAGAAACCCTAATCTAAAGGTTACATAAAACAAGAAAACAATTAAGTCTAGTCTAGGAAACTTAAAAGGTAGTTAAGGCTTGTCTTGGAACTAAATGTAGTGAAATGAGTTGTACCAACACCAGCCCTTGTCTTCATGCATTCCACATTATTCAAGGGTCATTTTAATGTTGTCTTGACTGATTTTGAACTCCCAAAATAGCCTTGACCGAAATTAAATAGCCTTGAATAAAACAGGCCACAATTGTTGACCAAACTTGAGTGAACTTTGACCGGTTGAACCTAGCTTGATTCTGGAGCCTCCATGGCTTGGTCTTGGCTGACTTAGGCTCCATTTCATGCATTATTCAGCCTCAAAACGAAATTCAAGTGAATCTAGGCAGCAACACATCATAAAAACTCAAAACAATGCAAAAACAACAAGTTGGGCAAAATGCATTGGAAAAGTCATTACCTTCCTACCTTCTTTGTTTGCTGCCTCTAACTTGCTCACTTTAATTCTTTTGTGTTTCCAATGGCTTGCGAATTAATATCAATGGCTTGGGAAGTGTAAACCTCATTAGCATTGAATTGGATACACCTAGAAAGGCCAAAGGTCCTTATTGACTTCATGATCAAGCATTGTTGAGATCTTGAATTTTCAACCTTTAGAAAAGTGTATTTGAACTTTTTGGAGCCTTGATTTAGATCACATCACAAAAGATATGAACTCCGCCCCGAAATGGACAAAACCCAATATTGAAATGAAATCTTAGGATCGTTCTATAGTAGGTATGCAAGATGGAATGGTAGAATGATGCCACAACCAACTATGGATTGAAGGTTAATAAGTCAAGGGGTGAACGCCACAAGCCATAAGGCTTGATAAGTTCCAAAAGTTCACAAGGAACCATAGAGAGAAACTCTCACAACGTTTATCAACTCATATTCTTCATATTTTCGACATTTTACAACATATAAATAGATAAAAAACCCTAATCTAAAGGTTACATTAAACTAGAAAACAATTAAGTCTAGTCTAGGAAACTGAAAAGGTAGTTAAGGCTTGTCTTGGAACTAAATGTAGTCAAATGAGTTGTACCAAGACCATCCATTGTCTTTATACATTCCACATTATTCAAGGGTCATTTTAATATTGTCTTGACTGATTTTGAACACCCAAAATAGCCTTGACCAGTATTAAATAGCCTTGAATAAAACAGGCCACAATTGTTGACCAAACTTGGGTGAACTTTGACCAGTTAAACCTAGCTCAATTCTAGAGCTTCCATGGCTTGGTCTTGGCTGACTTAGGCTCCATTTCATGCATTATTCAGCCTCAAAACGAAATTCAAGTGAATCTCGGCAGCAACACATCATAAAAACAACAAGTTGGGCAAATTGCATTGGAAAAGTCATTTCCTTGCTACCTTCTTTGTTTGCTGCCTCTAACTTGCTCACTTTAATTCTTTTGTGTTTCCAATGGCTTGTGAATTAATATCAATGGCCTGGGAAGTGTAAACTTCATTAGCATTGAATTGGATACACCTAGAAAGGCCAAAAGTCCTTATTGACTTCATGATCAAGCATTGTTGAGATCTTGAATTTTCAACCTTTAGAAAATTGTATTTGAACTTTTTGGAGCCTTGATTGAGATCACATCATAAATGATATGAACTCCGCCCCGCAATGGACGAAACCCAAGATCGAGATCAAATCTTAGGATCATTTTATAGCAGGTATACTAGATGGAATGGTAGAATGATGCCACAACCAACTATGGATTGAAGGTTGATAAGTCAAGGGGTGAATGCCACAAGCCATAAGGCTTGATAAGTTCCAAAAGTTCACAAGGAACCATAGGGAGAAACTCGCACAAATTTGATTAACACATATTCTTCATATTTTGGATGTTTTACAACATATAAATAGATTAGAAACCCTAATCTAAAGGTTACATAAAACAAGAAAACAATTAAGTCTAGTCTAGGAAACTTAAAAGGTAGTTAGGGCTTGTCTTGGAACTAAACGTAGTCAAATGAGTTGTTCTAAGACCAGCCCTTGTCTTCATGCATTCCTCGTTATTCAAGGGTCATTTTAATGTTGTCTTGACTGATTTTGAACTCCCAAAATAGCCTTAACCGAAATTAAATAGCCTTGAATAAAACAGGCCACAATTGTTGACCAAACTTGGGTGATCTTTGACCGGTTGAACTCAGCTTGATTCTAGAGCTTCCATGGCTTGGTCTTGGCTTACTTAGGCTCCATTTCATGCATTATTCAGCCTCAAAATGAAATTCAAGTGAATCTAGGCAGCAAGACATCACAAAAACTCAAAACAATGCAAAAACAACAAGTTGGGCAAAATGCATTGGAAAAGTCATTACCTTGCTACCTTCTTTGTTTGCTGCCTACAACTTGCCCACTTAAATTCTTTTGTGTTTCCAATGGCTTGCGAATTAATATCAATGGCTTGGGAAGTGTAAACTTCATTAGCATTGAATTGGATACACTTAGGAAGGCCAAAGTCCTTATTGACTTCATGATCAAGCATTGTTGAGATCTTGAATTTTCAACCTTTAGAAAAGTGTATTTGAACTTTTTGGAGCCTTGATTGAGATCACAACATAAATGATATGAACTCCGCCCCGCAATGGACGAAACCCAATATCGAGATGAAATCTTAGGATCGTTCTTTAGCAGGTATGCTAGATGGAATAGTAGAATGATGCCACAATCAACTATGGATTGAAGGTTGATAAGTCATGGGGTGAACGCCACAAGCCATAAGGCTTGATAAGTTCCAAAAGTTCACAAGGAACCATAGAGAGAAACTCTCACAAATTTGATTAACTCATATTCTTCATATTTTGGACGTTTTACAACATATAAATAGATAAAAAAACCCTAATCTAAAGGTTACATAAAACCAGAAAACAATTAAGTCTAGTCTGGGAAACTTAAAAGGTAGTTAAGGCTTGTCTTGGAACTAAATGTAGTCAAATGAGTTGTACCAAGACCAGCCATTGTCTTTATGCATTCCACATTATTCAAGGGTCATTTTAATATTGTCTTGACTGATTTTGAACTCCCAAAATAGCCTTGACCGATATTAAATAGCCTTGAATAAAACAGGCACAATTGTTGACCTAACTTGGGTGAACTTTGACCGGTTGAGCCTAGCTTGATTCTGGAGCTTCCATGGCTTGGTCTTGGCGGACTTAGGCTCGATTTCATGCATTATTCAGCCTCAAAACGAAATTCATGTGAATCTAGGCATCAACACGTCACAAAAACTCAAAACAATGCAAAAACAACAAGTTGGGCAAAATGCATTGGAAAAGTCATTTCCTTGCTACCTTCTTTGTTTGCTGCCTCTAACTTGCTCACTTTAATTCTTTTGTGTTTCCAATGGCTTGTGAATTAATATCAATGGCTTGGGAAGTGTAAACTTCATTAGCATTGAATTGGATATACCTAGAAAGGCCAAAAGTACTTATTGACTTCATGATTACGCATTGTTGAGATCTTGAATTTTCAACCTTTAGAAAAGTGTATTTGAACTTTTTGGAGCCTTGATTGAGATCAGATCATACCCCTCCTCTTAAAAATGATTCGTTCTCGAATCCACCTTGATCTTTCTTAAAACACCTCTTGAAGGACAATCATCATGTGACATCTTTTTAAGCAATGAACCTCCAAATTTCTTTTTCTCTTGGATCCGTTGTTTTTCTTTTCTTTTTTTTCCATAATATTTTTTTTTTCATTTTTCTTTTTTAGTTTTTTTTCTGTTTTTTTTAAGGATAACTTTTTTTTCTTTTCTGATATTTTTAAATATATAGTTTAGCACCAAATAAAGTAAGAAACAATAAAAAAATAGGATATCTTAAAATCAAAGATTCAAAAGTAGGAATCCGGACCAAATGATAGAGAACCCTGACATGCAATGGACGAAACCCAATACCGAGATGACAAGACCCATTACTACTATGAACAAAGACTTTAAGAAAACCTGAAGAAAGTTAAAAAAATGAAATAAAAAAAAGATATCTCAAACTCAAAAGTTCACGAGTAGGAACCCCGCCCAAATGATAGAGAACCCCACCCCACAATAGATGAAACCCAATACCGAGTTGACAAGACCCACTACTACTAAGAACCAAGACTTCAAGAATCCCTCAAAAAAAGATGAAAATCAAAACAAAAAAAAGGATATGCAAACCTGGACTAGAAACTAGCTTTGATACCAAATGATGAGGATCAACCCGGAATGGACGAAACCCAATATCGGTATCATATGAGAGTTATTCTCTTTGGTTCTTTAAGTAGAACACCATTTTTGGAACTTATCAATCCTCATGACTTGTGGCGTTCACCCCTTGACTTATCAATCAAATAATCACCTTTGATTGTGGCATCTTTTACCGATTTGAGGCTCATGTTTGTTAAACATTGGGTCAAGAATCTCCATCCTTAGCAACCTGCTATAGAAACGATCTTGAGGACGTCTAATCAATCGAGTGTCGTTTCCCTCGTGGTTCGATCCTCATCATTTGGTATCAGAGCTAGTTTCTAGTCCAGGTTTGCATATCCTTTTCTTTTTGTTTTGATTTTCAAATTTTTTTTGCGGGATTCTTAAAGTCTTGGTTCTTAGTAGTAGTGGGTCTTGTCATCTAGGTATTGGGTTTCATCCATTGTGGGGTGGGGTTCTTTATCATTTGGGCGGGGTTCCTACTCGTGAACTTTTGAGTTTGAGATATCTTTTTTTTATTTCATTTTTTTTAATTTTTCTTCGGGTATTCTTAAAGTCTTTGTTCATAGTAGTAGTGGGTTTTGTCATCTCGGTATTGGGTTTCGTCCATTGCTGGTTGTGGTTCTCTATCATTTGGGCCAGATTCCTACTCTTGGATTTTTGAGTTTAAGATATCTTACATTTTATCTTTCTTGTTCTATTTCATGCCAGACTCCATAAAAAAAATTATATTTGAAAAAAAGAAAAAAAAAAGAAAAAAAGGATTAAAAAAAATGTTGATAAAAAGAAGAAGGTGAAGGAGTTTAGAAAATCTCAGTTTGAAAATTTTGGTTTCTTGACCATAATTCATTGTTGAAAGTTTTGAATCATTGTCACTTGATCTTTTTTCATTGTACAAGAATAATTTTAGTGGATTCGGGACGAATCTATTTTAAGAGGAGTATGATATGATACCGGCAAGCCTATATAGAAGGATCCAATTGCATTGACTATGGTTTGGGAATTCAAGGTAAAATCTGGGCAGAACGTAACGCTATATTCAAACAAGTGTATCTCGGCTTCTACACATCAAAATGAAGTGTTGGTTAATGTTTTGGAAAGCCCTTTGAGTGTACTAAAGGTTTTGTGTTTCGAGTTTCTCCCAAATAAGTTGGAAAGATTGTCAAACGTGAGACTCAAGTTAACATGTATCGAGGAACATTGAGAAATCAGAAGTTACTTCACAGTTTAGGAGAATAATCATAACTTTCGTTCCACAACTCCATAGTTGATGATTCATATTGCATTGGAAAGCCCAGAAGCAGGACTAAACCTCTTAAGAATACCACAACACCCAGATCTGCTTGGAAGACACTCGAAATTGCATCCCAACATCATACAATTGTTCTGTTTAAAATCCTGAAGAGTGGTGACTGCGGGACCAACATTATTATTTTGACTTGTTTTGATGTTTTGTAGTTTTGGTGCAAATGCTTTATGGAATTTCGTGTGGGGAGTCAATGAGGCTTGAAATAGAGTATAAGTTAGCAAAGATCAAGGTTGGAAATCTCAAGAATCAAGCTATGGCAAGAAAAACTCAACCGGTCAAATCTATTCAATTTTGGTCAACAATGGTGGCTGTTTTGTTCAAAGTTCATTAATTTCGATCATGGCTTGCCTTGGATGCTTAAAACAAAATTAAATACAATTCAAAACCTCAATAAAAGCATTGGAATCAAGGCTGGTCTTGGTCTAACTTCCTTTGAATATATTAATTCCAAGACTAGTCTTAATTAGGTTTTTGGTTATCTAGACTTTATTTATTAGTTTTCTTGTTTTATGTAACATCTAGATTAGGGTTTCCTACCTATAAATATGTTGTAATTTCATCCATAATAAGAAGACTTTGATGAAATGAAAATGTGAGGGTTAATCTCTTTTGTTCTTTAACTAGAACACAATTTTTGGAACTTATCAAGCCTCATGGCTTGTGGCGTTCACCCTTGACTTAACAATCAAATAATCACCTTTGATTGTGGCATCTTCTACCGATTTTGAGGCTCATGTTTGTTAAACATTGGGTTAATAAATCTCCATCTTAGCAACCTGTTGTAGAAACGATCTTGAGGATGTCTAATCGATCGAGTGTCGTGTCCCTTGTGGTTTGATCCTTATCATTTGGTATCAAAGCTAGTTTCTAGTCCAGGTTTGCATATCCTTTTCTTTGTTTTCATTTTCAACTTTTTTTGAGGAATTCTTAAAGTCTTGGTTCTTAGTAGTTGTGGGTCTTGTCATCTAGGTATTGGGTTTCGTCCATTGCGCGACGGAGTTCTCTATCATTTGGGCGGGGTTCCTACTCGTGAATTTTTGAGTTTGATAAAAAAAAGAGAGGATCCAAAAAAAATAGTTGATAATAAAAAAAAAGGTGGAGGAGATTAGAAAATTTTCATTTCGGAAATTTTGGATTCTTCTTTCTCACTCATTGTTGAAAGTTTTGAATCATTGTCACTTGATCTTTGTTCCATTGTACAAGAACAATTTTAGTGGATTCGGGACGAATCTATTTTAAGAGGAGGGGTATGATGTGATCTCAATCAAGGCTCCAAAAAGTTCAAATACACGTTTCTAAAGATTGAAAATTCAAGATTTCAACAATGCTTGATCATGAAGTCAATAAGGACTTTTGGCCTTTCTAGGTGTATCCAATTCAATGCTAATGAAGTTTACACTTCCCAAGCCATTGATATTAATTCACAAGCCATTGGAAACACAAAAGAATTAAAGTGAGCAAGTTAGAGGCAGCAAACAAAGAAGGTAGCAAGGAAATGACTTTTCCAATGTATTTTGCCCACCTTGTTGTTTTTGCATTGTTTTGAGATTTTGTGATGTCTTGCTGCCTAGATTCACTTGAATTTCATTTTGAGGCTGAATAATGCATGAAATGGAGCCTAAGTCAGCCAAGACCAAGCCATGGAAGCTCTAGAATCAAGCTAGGTTCAACCGGTCAAAGTTCACCCAAGTTTGGTCAACAATTGTGGCCTGTTTTATTCAAGGCTATTTAATTTCGGTCAAGGCTATTTTGGGAGTTCAAAATCAGTCAAGACAACATTAAAATGACCCTTGAATAATGTGGAATGCATGAAGACAAGGGCTGGTCTTGGTACAACTCATTTGACTACATTTAGTTCCAAGACAAGTCTTAACTACCTTTTAAGTTTCCTAGACTAGACTTAATTGTTTTCTTGTTTTATGTAACCTTTAGATTAGGGTTTCTTATCTATTTATATGTTGTAAAACGTCCAAAATATGAAGAATATGAGTTAATCAAATTTGTGAGTCTCTTTGGTTCCTTGTGAACTACTTTAACTTATCAAGCCTTATGGCTTGTGGCGTTCACCTCTTGACTTATCATCAAATAATCACCTTTGATTGTGGCATCTTCTACTAATTTGAGGCTCATGTTTGTTAACCATTGAGTCAAGAATCTCCATCCTTAGCAACTTGTTGTAGAAACGATCTTGAGGACGTCTAATCGATCGAGTGTCGTGTCCCTCGTGGTTCGATTCTCATCAGAAACATTTTCCGCAATGAAAGGGCTAGGAAGGAGGGGCACCCTGATAAGACACTGATGTTGCAGACGAGGAAGGTGCCAAGAATGATGCATTTGTGGAGAAAGCTGGTCCATTAAATGACGGTGCATGCCAAGTAAAGGGTCCATGTATGGGTCCTACAAATGGCCTCCCAATATCAATAAATTGGGGTAAGCGCGTAGCAGACAGGAACTCAGGATCATAGAGAAATGTTGGAGTGGGAGGGAATGGTCGCATATGACTAAAAGTCGGCAATGGTGGAAACGAAGGCACGCCAGGCACCCCTGGAGAAAGTTCATGCACGACGCGAGTGATCTCATCTATCGTCAAATTCGGCATGGGATGCATCCCCAGCTGGGCGAAAGTCGGCTTGGGTGGGCGTGGTCCAAGAGGAGTATGATAATAAACCGCCAACTTATTACAATGATCAATTTCAACTTGAATTTTGAATTGTCGATGATATAGCACTTCAAACTGCTGCTGTGCTATAAAGGCAATATCATCCAACTTGGTGTTAATAGGGGAAGAATAAGAAGACCAACAGTGGTGCATGTCATTCATTTTCTCATGCATACTCTCAAGTCGCTCATCCATGTCTTGGAAACGCTTGTCCACAGAACTCTACAAATCATTAAGGGCGCCATGGAAAGACGTAAAATCAATCTGTTGAGGTTGGGTGTCATAGTGGCCAAAAGATGGAAGGGATCAATCTCGGGCATAGCAGTAAGAAGTGGTGATCGAGCCATTTCCTTGTCCATCCACACATACTTGGCATATAGGGGAGTAGCGATAGGACCTTGGACCTTGCGCCAATCGGCGGCCATATCGTCATCCACCCCTTGCACACGACAAAGCTCAACAATAAGCACAGGAAAGTAGACCTCAACAGCGTTCTCCTCAATGCCTGCTCGTATGTGATCAATAATGATACGCCCAACAACTACAGATTTGCGATTCCTAATCGCGGAAATCAAGGATAAATGTCAACGCTTAACCTTCGTGACATAGGAACTGGGCATAAGTCTAGACAAGATAAACATCAACCATATTTTCACATCGCTCTGTAAGAACTGTTGAAGGATGTGCTTGCACTCCCAACGCTGATTCACTACCCATGCAGACCCAAGGTGAGCGAGCTCTTCCAACAAGGCTTGGTCTGCAACTTCATCCTCCAAGTATTCAAAATCATTGCTAGGATAATTCGGCGTGCCCAAATAAGAATTCACCACCTCACTATCAATGCTTATCCACTGCCCTCTAACATAAACTGCCCCATCCTTGTTTGTAAATTTCCCATTGTAATAATACTCTCTAGCGATACTGATATTGCAAAATTTTGGCACCAAGATCAACCTCTCATTGAATTTGTGAAACTTTATCAGCTTTTTGAAAGGCCCTTTATCCACAATGAATGCTCGCTCCAAGTGTAGCTTTTTTACATGCACTCCTTCTTCCTACCTTTGCCGTGCTTCATCATTGATAAACACTGAGACCGAAGATTTGCCCTTTCACTTCTTTGGCAAGGGAGGATTCACAGTAAATTCGGGGGGATCCTCAAACACAGGCATATCCTCAGGGAAGTAATCTATATCCGAATCAGTCGGTGACACTCGTGTCTTGCCTTTGCCCTTACTGTTACGTAGAGTAGTACCCTCCTTAGGACTCATTCCTAAAAAGAAACAAAAATGAGCATCTCAAGACTTCATGCCACAACCATACTCTAGAAATGCCATGTAAGCACACACCATAGCAACATTAAAAGCAATTCACTCCAAAACAAGACATGCTCCCACCATGAAAATTATTGCCTCATGTGGTAGTTATATGCAGCAAGAAATGCACCCTGTTTATATCAGCATAGACTCAATTAAATGCTAACACATGACAACTCACTAACTCGCATACAATCAACATGATGAGAAAAGATCGAAAGCAATCTCTTTCTACACCACATGGAGTTCTAGACATAGATATCCATGAAGCAAGTCGGCAAGCATTGCAACTAAGCTACACCCCAAAAAGGTAAAAAGTTCACAATCCGCATACTAAAATTGTAGCACAAACACCAACGTTAACCTAACTTGGAGCTCAGCACAAGTAGAACTAAGCAAAACTTGAAACAAAAACATTATAGCTCTGTGTGTAATCTGAATTTAGCAACTGAAATCATCCAATTTTGATTTAAATTGACCAAGTTATGCTTGTTTTACCGGAATGTAATACAATTGGGCAGAATGCTAGGCAAAATTTTCAACTCCAAGCACCAATTAGACATTTAAAATAACATACTGTGTAGGCAAAACAAGCCAAAATTTACAAGATCCAAGTTGTAGAACCATCTCTATTTTTCCCCCTAGAAATCTTTAGAATTACCACTGCTTAGCTTTCAATTCGCCTCTTAGCTAAATGTAGGGACCAAAATCGGTCAAAACACAGGAATGTGCCAAACTGGGCAAAATCAACCTATCATGCATTGTTTTGAGTTTTTGTGATGTGTTGCTGCCTAGATTCACTTGAATTTCGTTTTGAGGCTGAATAATGCATGAAATGGAGCCTAAGTCAGCCAAGACCAAGCCATGGAAGCTCGAGAATCAAGCTAGGTTCAACCGGTCAAAGTTCACCTAAGTTTGGTCAACAATTGTGGCCTGTTTTATTCAAGGCTTTTTAATTTTGGTCAAGGCTATTTTGGGAGTTCAAAATCAGTCAAAACAACATTAAAATGACCGTTGAGTAATGTGGAATGCATGAAGACAAGGGCTGGTCTTGGTACAACTCATTTGACTACATTTAGTTCCAAGACAAGCCTTAACTACCTTTTAAGTTTCCTAGACTAGATTTAATTGTTTTCTTGTTTTATGTAACCTTTAGATTAGGGTTTCCAAAATATGAAGAATATGAGTTAATCAAATTTGTGAGAGTTTCTCTCTATGGTTCCTTGTGAACTTTTGGAACTTATCAAGCCTTATGGCTTGTGGCGTTCACCACTTGACTTATCAACATTCAATCCATAGTTGGTTGTGGCGTCATTCAACCATTCCATCTAGCATACCTGCTGTAGAACGATCTTAAGATTTCATCTTGATATTGGGTTTCGTCCATTGCGGGGCAGAGTTCATATCATTTATGATGTGATCTCAATCAAGGCTCCAAAAAGTTCAAATACACTTTTCTAAAGGTTGAAAATTCAAGATCTCAACAATGCTTGATCATGAAGTCAATAAGGACTTTTGGCCTTTCTAGGTGTATCCAATTCAATGCTAATGAAGTTTACACTTCCCAAGCCATTGATATTAATTTAGAAGCCATTGGAAACACAAAAGAATTAAAGTGAGCAAGTTAGAGGCAGCAAACAAAGAAGGTAGCAAGGAAATGACTTTTCCAATGCATTTTGCCCAACTTGTTGGTTTTGCATTGTTTTGAGTTTTTGTGATGTGTGGCTGCCTAGATTCAATTGAATTTCGTTTTGAGGTTGAATAATGCATGAAATGGAGCCTAAGTCAGCCAAGACCAAGCCCTGGAAGCTCTAGAATCAAGCTAGGTTCAACTGGTCAAAGTTCACCTAATTTTGGTCAACAATTGTGGCCTGTTTTATTCAAGGCTATTTAATTTCGGTCAAGGCTATTTTGGGAATTCAAAATCAGTCAAAACAACATTAAAATGACCCTTGAATAATGTGGAATGCATGAAGACAAGGGCTGGTCTTGGTACAACTCATTTGACTATATTTAGTTCCAAGACAAGCCTTAACTACCTTTTAAGTTTCCTAGACTAGATTTAATTATTTTCTGGTTTTATGTAACCTTTAGATTAGGGTTTCCAAAATATGAAGAATATGAGTTAATCAAATTTGTGAGAGTTTCTCTCTATGGTTCCTTGTGAACTTTTGGAACTTATCAAGCCTTATGGCTTGTGGCGTTCACCCCTTGACTTATCAACATTCAATCCATAGTTGGTTGTGGCGTCATTCTACCATTCCATCTAGCATACCTGCTGTAGAATGATCCTAAGATTTCATCTCGATATTGGGTTTCGTCCATTGCGGGGCAGAGTTCATATGATTTATGATGTGATCTCAATCAAGGCTCCAAAAAGTTCAAATACACTTTTCTAAAGGTTGAAAATTCAAGATCTCAACAATGCTTGATCATGAAGTCAATAAGGACTTTTGTCCTTTCTAGGTGTATCCAATTCAATGCTAATGAAGTTTACACTTCCCAAGCCATTGATATTAATTTAGAAGCCATTGGAAACACAAAAGAATTAAAGTGAGCAAGTTAGAGGCAGCAAACAAAGAAGGTAGCAAGGAAATGACTTTTCCAATGCATTTTGCCCAACTTGTTGTTTTTGCATTGTTTTCAATTTTTGTGATGTGTTGCTGCCTAGATTCAATTGAATTTCGTTTTGAGGTTGAATATTGCATGAAATGGAGCCTAAGTCAGCCAAGACCAAGCCATGGAAGCTCTAGAATCAAGCTAGGTTCAACCGGTCAAAGTTCACCTAATTTTGGTCAACAATTGTGGCCTGTTTTATTCAAGGCTATTTAATTTCGGTCAAGGCTATTTTGGGAGTTCAAAATCAGTCAAAACAACATTAAAATGACCCTTGAATAATGTGGAATGCATGAAGACAAGGGCTGGTCTTGGTACAACTCATTTGACTACATTTAGTTCCAAGACAAGCCTTAACTACCTTTTAAGTTTCCTAGACTAGACTTAATTGTTTTCTTGTTTTATGTAACCTTTAGATTAGGGTTTCTTATCTATTTATATGTTGTAAAATGTCCAAAATATGAAGAATATGAGTTAATCAAATTTGTGAGAGTTTCTCTCTATGGTTCATTGTGAACTTTTGGAACTTATCAAGCCTTATGGCTTGTGGCGTTCACCCCTTGACTTATCAACCTTCAATCCATAGTTGGTTGTGGTGTCATTCTACCATTCCATCTAGCATACCTGCTGTAGAACGATCCTAAGATTTCATCTTGATATTGGGTTTCATCCATTGCGGGGCGGAATTCATATCATTTGGTATCAGAGCTAGTTTCTAGTCCAGGTTTGCATATCCTTTTTTTGTTTGATTTTCATCTTTTTTGAGTGATTCTTGAAGTCTTGGTTCTTAGTAGTAGTGGGTCTTGTCATCTCGGTATTGGGTTTCATCCATTGTGGGGTGGGGTTCTCTATCATTTGGGCGGGTTCTTACTCGTGAATCTTTCAGTTTGAGATATTTTTTTTCATTTTTTTTAACTTTCTTTGGGTGTTCTTGAAGTCTTGGTTCATAGAAGTGGTGGGTCTTGTCATCTCGGTATTGGGTTTCGTCCATTGTGGGTCGAAGTTCTCTATCATTTGGTATGGATTCCTACTTTTGAATCATTGAGTTTGTGATATTCCATTTTATCTTTTTGTAACTTTATTTTCATTGTTTTACTTCATAGAAAAAAAGGTATCCATTAAAAAAAACAGAAAAAAATATAGAGGATCCAAAAAAAAATTGATAAGATAAACAAAAAAGAAGGTGAAGGAGTTTAGAAATTTTCAGTTTGAAAATTTTGGTTTCTTGACCCTAATTCATTGTTGAAAGTTTTGAATCATTATCACTTGATCTTTGTTCCATTGTACAAGAATAATTTTAGTGGATTCGGGATGAATCTATTTTAAGAGGACGAGTATGATATGATACCGGCAAGCCTACATAGAAGGATCCAATTGCATTGACAATTGTTTGGGAATTCAGGGTAAAATCTGGGCAGAACGTAAGGCAATATTCAAACATGTGTATCTCGGCTTCTACACATCGAAATGAAGTGTTGTTTAATGTTTTGGAAAGCCCTTTGAGTGTACAAAAAGTTTTGTTTTTGGATTTGCTCCCAAATCAGTTTGAAAGATTGTCAAATGTGAGACTCAAGTTAACATGCTTCGAAGAACATTGTGCAATCAGAAGTCACTGTCACAGTTTGGGAGATTAATCATAACTTTCGTTCCACAACTCCACATTTGATGATTCTTATTGCATTTGAAAGCCAAGAAGCAGGACTAAACTTCTTATGAATACCACAACACTTAGATCTGCTTGGAAGACACTCGAAATTGCATCCCAACATCATACAAGTGTTCTGTCTAAAATCCTGAAGAGTGGTGACTGCGGGACAAACATTATTATTTTGACTTGTTTTGATGTTTTGTAGTTTTGGTGCAAATGCTTTATGGAATTTCGTGTGGAGAGTCAATAAGGCTTGCAATAGAGTCTAAGTTAGCAAAGATCAAGGTTCGAAACCTCAAGAATCAAGCTATGGCAAGAAAGATAACCGGTCAAAGCTATTCAATTTTGGTCAACAATGGTGGCTGTTTTGTTCAAAGTTCATTAATTTCGGTCATGGCTTGCCTTGGATGCTTAAAACCAAATTAAATACAATTCAAAAGCTCAAGAAAAACATTGGAATCTAGGCTGGTCTTGGTCCAACCTTCTATGACTTCACTATTTCCAAGACAAGCCTTATTTAGCCTTTTAAGTTTCCTAGACTAGACTTAATTGTTTTCTTGTTTTATGTAACCTTTAGATTAAGGTTTCCTATCTATTTATCTGTTGTAAAACGTCCAAAATATGAAGAATATGAGTTAATCAAATTTGTCTCTCTATGCTTCCTTGTGAACTTTTGGAACTTATCAAGCCTTATGGCTTGTGGCGTTCACCCCTTGACTTATCAACCTTCAATCCATAGTTGGTTGTGGCGTCATTCTACCATTCCATCTAACATACCTTCTGTAGAACGATCCTAAGATTTCATCTCGATATTGGGTTTCGTCCATTGCGGGGCGGAGTTCATATCATTTGGTATCAGAGCTAGTTTCTAGTCCAGGTTTGCATATCCTTTTTTTGTTTTGATTTTCATCTTTTTTTGAGGGATTCTTGAAGTCTTGGTTCATAGTAGTAGTAGGTCTTGTCATCTCGGTATTGGGTTTCATCCATTGGGTTTCTCTATCATTCGGGCGGGGTTCCTACTCGTGAATTTTTGAGTTTGAGATATCTTTTTTTTATTTTTTTAAATTTCTTTGGGTGTTCTTAAAGTCTTGGTTCATAAAAGTAGTGGGTCTTGTCATCTTGGTATTGGGTTTCGTCCATTGCGGGTCGGGGTTCTCTATCATTTTGTCCGGATTCCTACTTTTGAATCATTGAGTTTGAGAAATCCTATTTTAACTTTTTGTAACTTTATTTCCATTTTTTTTACTTCATAAGAAAAATTGGTATCTATAAAAAAAAGAAAAAAAAACAGAGGATCCAAAAAAAAAAGTTTATAAGAAAAAAAAAAGAAGGTGAAGGAGTTTTGAAACTTTTCAGATTCTTGATTCTTATTCATTGTTGAAAGTTTTGAATCATTGTCACTTGATCTTTGTTCCATTGTACAAGAAAAATTTTAGTGGATTCGGGACGAATCTATTTTAAGAAGAGGAGTAAATGATATGAACTCCGCCCCGCAATGGACGAAATCCAATGTCGAGATGAAATCTTAGGATCGTTCTACAGCAGGTATGCTAGATGGAATGGTAGAATGACGCCACAACCAACTATGGATTGCAGGTTGATAAGTCAAGGGGTGAACGCCACAAGCCATAAGGCTTGATAAGTTCCAAAAGTTCACAAGGAACCATAGAGAGAAACTCTCACAAATTTGATTAACTTATATTCTTCATATTTTGGACGTTTTACAACAAATAAATAGATAGGAAACCTTAATCTAAAGGTTACATAAAACAAGAAAACAATTAAGTCTAGTCTAGGAAACTTAAAAGGCTAATTAAGGCTTGTCTTGGAAATAATGAAGTCATAGAAGGTTGGACCAAGACCAGCCTTGATTCCAATGCTTTTCTTGAGCTTTTGAATTGTATTTAATTTGGTTTTAAGCATCCAAGGCAAGCCATGACCAAAATTAATGAACTTTGAACAAAACAGCCACCATTGTTGACCAAAATTGAATAGCTTTGACCGGTTGAGTCTTTCTTGCCATAGCTTGATTCTTGAGCTTTCCAACCTTGATCTTTGCTAAACTCTATTTCAAGCCTCATTGACTCCCCACACGAAATTCCATAAAGCATTTGCACCAAAACTACAAAACTTCAAAATAAGTCAAAATAATAATGTTTGTCCCTCAGTCACCATTCTTCAGGATTTTAAACAGAACACTTGTATGATGTTCGGATGCTATGTTGAGTGTCTTCCAAACCGATTTGGGTGTTGTGGTATTCATAACAATTTTAGTCCTGCGTTGTGGCTTTCCAATGCAATAAAAATCACCGAATTTAGAGTTGTGGAACGAAAGTTATGATTATTCTCCTAAACTGTGATAGTGACTTCTGATTGCTCAATGTTCTTCGATACATGTTAACTTGAGTCTCACATTTGACAATCTTTCCAACTTGAATTCCCAAACCATTATCAATGTAATTGGATCTTCATATGTAGGCTTGCCGGGATCATATCATACTTCTCTTCAAATTAATTCGTCCTCGAATCCACCTTGATCGTTCTTGACTCTCCTTGATTGGATTGATTCTTTGATATGGTGCCACGCTGTCAAATCTTCCAAAAAGATATATCCTTACTCACTCCCTTACGTATTTCGCTCTCCCTCGTGTATCACTCAAGTTGGCTTTTAACCTCTATTAGTCTCACTACTCAAGCCTTTTTCCACTCCAAATCTCAAGGTTCTTATCAAACTACTCAAGCAAATCAAGGCCTTTATAGTGAAAAACCAACAAGACTCACGAATTGGATCTTTTTAGATGAGATATACAATTACCATAACGAAATTTTTAATGAAGAAACACACAAGGACAGAATATGTATCCCAAAGTTCTAGGAAATGATGAGGATCGAACCACGAGGGACACGACACTCGATCGATTAGACGTCCTCAAGATCATTTCTACAGCAGGTTGCTAAGGATGGAGATTCTTGACTCAATGCTTAACAAGCATGAGCCTCAAATCGGTAGAAGACGCCACAATCAAAGGTGATTATTTGATTGATAAGTCAAGGGGTGAACGCCACAAGCCATAAGGCTTGATAAGTTCCAAAAATTCTGTTCGAGTTAAAGAACAAAAAGAGATTAAATCTCACATTTTCATTTCATCAATGTCTTCTTATTATGGACGAAATTACAACATATTTATATGTAGGAAACCCTAATCTAGATATTACATAAAACAAGAAAACTAATAAATAAAGTCTAGATAACCTAAAAGCCTAACTAAGACTAGTCTTGGAATTAATGTATTCAAAGGAAGTTGGACCAAGACCAGCCTTGATTCCAATGCTTTTCTTGAGCTTTTGAATTGTATTTAATCTGGTTTTAAGCATCCAAAGCAAGCCATGACCGAAATTAATGAGCTTTGAACAAAACAGCCACCATTGTTGACCAAATTTGAATAGCTTTGACCGGTTGAGTCTTTCTTGCCATAGCTTTATTCATGAGCTTTCCAACCTTGATCTTTGCTAACTTAAACTCTATTTCAAGCCTCACTGACTCCCCACACGAAATTCCATAAAGTATTTCCACCAAAACTACAAAACATCAAAACAAGTCAAAATAATAATGTTGGTCCCGCAACTACCACTCTTCAGAATTTTAGACAAAACACTTGTATGATGTTGGGATGCCATTTTGAGTGTCTTCCAAGCCGATCTGGGTGTTGTGGTATTCACAGGATTTGTAGCCCTGTTTCATGGTTTCCAATGCGATAAGAATCACCGAATTTGGAGTTGTGGAACAAAAGTTATGATTATTCTCCCAAACTGTGACAATGACTTCTGATTGCTCAATGTTCTTCGATACATGTTAACTTCAGTCTAATATTTGACAATCTTTCCTTCGTTCTGATTATTCTCCCAAACTGTGACAATGACTTCTGAATGCTCAATGTTCTTCGATACATGTTAACTTCAGTCTAATATTTGACAATCTTTCCAATTGATTTGGGAGATACTCCAAACACAAAACTTTTAGTACACTCAAAGAACTTTCCAAAACATCAAACAACACTTCATTTCATTTCATATAAGCCGAGATACATTTATTTCAATATTGCTTTACATTCTGCCCAGATTTTTGCCTTGCATTTCCAAACCATTTTCAATGCAATTGGATCATTTTATGTAGGCTTGTCGGGATCATATCATACTCCTCCTCTTAAAATAGATTCGTCCCGAGTCCACTAAAATTATTCTTGTACAATGGACGAAAGATCAAGTGACAATGATTCAAAACTTTCAACAATGAATAAGAATCAAGAATCTGAAAAGTTTCAAAACTCCTCCACCTTCGTTTTTTTCTTATAACCTTTTTTTTGGATCTTCTCTTTTTTTTTCTCTTTTTTTTATAGGTACTTTTTTTTTCTTATGAAGTAAAAAAATTGGAAATAAAGTTATAAAAAGATAAAATAGGATATCTCAAACTCAAAGATTCAAAAGTAGGAATCCGGACCAAATGATAGAGAACCCTGACAAGCAATGGACGACACCCAATACCGAGATGACAAGACCCACTACTACTATGAACAAAGACTTTAAGAAAACCCGAAGAAAGTTAAAAAAATGGGAAAAAAAAAGATATCTCAAACTCAAAAGTTCACGAGTTGGAACCCTGCCCAAATGATAGAGAACTCCGCCGCGCAATGGACAAAACCTAATACCTAGATGACAAGACCCACTACTACTAAGAACCAAGACTTTAAGAATAACTCAAAAAAAGTTGAAAATCAAAACAAATAAATGATATGCAAACATGGACTAGAAACTAGCTCTGATACCAAATGATGAGGATCGATCCACGAGGGACACGACAATCGATCGATTAGACGTCCTCAAGATCGTTTCTACAACAGGTTGCTAAGGATGGAGATTCTTGACTAATTGCTTAACAAACATTAGCCTCAAATCGGTAGAAGACGCCACAATCAAAGGTGATTATTTGATTGATAAATCAAGGGGTGAACGCCACAAGCCATGAGGCTTGATAAGTTCCAAAAATTCTGTTCTAGTTAAAGAACAAAAAGAGATTAACTCTCACATTTTCAATTCATCAATGTATTTTTATTATGGACGAAATTACAACATATTTATATGTAGGAAACCCTAATCTAGATGTTACATAAAACAAGAAAACTAATAAATAAAGTCTAGATAGCCCAAAAGCCTAACTAAGACTAGTCTTGGAATTAATATATTCAAAAGAAGTTGGACCAAGACCAGCCTTGATTCCAATGCTTTTCTTGAGCTTTTGAATTGTATTTAATTTGGTTTTAAGCATTCAAGGCAAGCCATGATCGAAATTAATGAACTTTGAACAAAATAGCCACCATTGTTGACCAAAATTGAATAGCTTTGACCGGTTATCTTTCTTGCCATAGCTTGAGCTTTCCAACCTTGATCTTTGCTAGAATAGACTCTATTTCAAGCCTTATTGAGTCCCCAAACGAAATTCCATAAAGCATTTGCACCAAAGCTACAAAACATCAAAACAAGTTAAAATAATAATGTTGGTCCCGCAATCACCACTCTTCAGGATTTTTGACAGAACATTTGTATGATGTTGGGATGCAATTTCGAGTGTCTTCCAAGCAGATCTGGGTGTTTTGGTATTCATAAGAAGTTTAGTTCTGCTTCTTGGCTTTCCAATGCTATAAGAAGCATCAAATATGGAGTTGTGGAACGAAAGTTTTTATTAATCTCCCAAACTGTGACAGTGACTTCTGATTGCACAATGTTCTTCGAAGCATGTTAACTTGAGTCTCATATTTGACAATCTTTCCAACTTGAATTCCCAAACCATTATCAATGCAATTGGATCTTCATATGTAGGCTTGCTGGGATCATATCATACTCCTCTTAAAATAGATTCGCCCCCAATCCACTAAAATTATTCTTGTACAATGGAACAAAGATCAAGTGACAATGATTCAAAACTTTCAACAATGAGTTAAGTTCAAGAAACGAAAATTTTCAAACTAAAATTTTCTAAACTCCTTCACCTTCTTTTTTTATCAACCTTTTTTTTTTTGAATCTTTTTTTTTCTTTTTTTTCTTTTTTTATGGAGTCTAGCACGAAATAGAACAAGAAAGATAAAATGTAAGATATCTTAAACTCAAAAATCCAAGAGTAGGAATTCGGCCCAAATGATAGAGAACCCCGACCCGCAATAGACGAAACCCAATACCGAGATGACAAGACCCTCTACTACTATGAACAAAGGCTTTAAGAATACCCGAAGAAAGTTAAAAAAATAAAAAAAAAAGATATCTCAAACTCAAAAGTTCACGAGTAGGAACCCCGCCCAAATGATAGAGAACCCCACCCCACAATGGATGAAAACCAATACCAAGATGACAAGACCCACTACTACTAAGAACCAAGACTTCAAGAATCCCTCAAAAAAGATGGAAATCAAAACAAAAAAAAGGATATGCAAACCTGGACTAGAAACTAGCTTTGATACCAAATGATGAGGATCGAACCACGAGGGACACGACACTCGATCGATTAGACGTCCTCAAGATCGTTTCTACAACAGGTTGCAAAGGATGGAGATTCTTGACTCAATGCTTAACAAACATGAGCCTCAATCGGTAGAAGATGCCACAATCAAAGGTGATTATTTGATTGATAAGTCAATGGGTGAACGCCACAAGCCATAAGGCTTGATAAGTTCCAAAAATTCTGTTCTAGTTAAAGAACAAAAAGAGATTAACTCTCATATTTTCATTTCATCAAAGTCTTTTTATCTTGGACGAAATTACAACATATTTATATGTAGGAAACCCTAATCTAAATGTTACATAAAACAAGAAAACTAATAAATAA
This sequence comes from Ophiorrhiza pumila, assembly GCA_016586305.1. Taxonomy (NCBI): domain Eukaryota; kingdom Viridiplantae; phylum Streptophyta; class Magnoliopsida; order Gentianales; family Rubiaceae; genus Ophiorrhiza; species Ophiorrhiza pumila. The sequence goes on from BLIW01000011.1 coordinate 20,953,747, forward strand.
AGTCTAGATAACCCAAAAGCCTAACTAAGACTAGTCTTGGAAGTAATGAATTCAAAAGAAGTTGGACCAAGACCAGCCTTGATTCCAATGCTTTTCTTGAGCTTTTGAATTGTATTTAATTTGGTTTTAAGCATTCAAGGCAAGCCATGATGGAAATTAATGAACTTTGAACAAAACAGCCACCATTGTTGACCAAAATTGAATAGCTTTGACCGGTTATCTTTCTTGCCATAGCTTGATTCTTGAGCTTTCCAACCTTGATATTTGCTACCTTAGACTCTATTTCAAGCCTCATTGAATGCCCACATGAAATTCCATAAAGCTTTTGCACCAAAACTACAAAACATCAAAACAACTCAAAATAATAATGTTGGTTCCACAGCCACCTCTAGACAAAGCACTTGTATGTTGTTGGGATGCAATTTCGAGTATTTTTCAAGCGGATATAGGTGTTGTGGTATTCATAAGAATTTTAGCTCTGCCTCATAGCTTTCCAAGGCAATATGAATCATCAAAGATGGAGTTCTGGAACACAAGTTATGAGTATTCTCCCAAACTGTGACAGTGACTTCTAACTGCTCAATGTTCTTCGAAACATGTTCACTTGAGTATAATATTTGACAATCTTTCCAACTGCTTTGGGAGATACTCCAAAAACAAAACTTTTAATACACTCAAAGAACGTTCCAAAACATTAAAAAACACTTCATTTCGTTTCATATAAGCCGAGATACACTTATTTCAATATTGCTTTAAATTCTGCCCAGATTTTGCCTTGAATTTCCAAACCATTTTCAATGCAATTGGATCCTTTTATGTAGGCTTGTCGGGATCATATCATACTCCTCCTCTTAAAATAGATTCATCCCGAATCCATTAAAATTATTCTTATACAATGGAACAAAGATCAAGTGACAATGATTCAAAACTTTCAACAATGAATTAGGGTCAAGAAACCAAAATTTTCAAACTGAAAATTTCTAAACTCCTTCACCTTCCTTTTTTTTTGTCTTATCAATTTTTTTTTGTTTCGATCCTCTATATCTTTTTTTATGATATGATACTGGCAAGCCTACATAGAAGGATTCAATTGCATTGACAATTGTTTGGGAATTCAAGGTAAAATCTGGGCAGAACGTAAGGCAATATTCAAACAAGTATATCTCGACTTCTACACATCGAAATGAAGTGTTGTTTAATATTTTGAAAAGCCCTTTGAGTATATAAAAAGTTTTGTTTTTGGATTGTCTCGCAAATCAGTTTGAAAGATTGTCAAATGTGAGACTCAATTTAACATGCTTCGAAGAACATTGTGCAATTAGAAGTCACTGTCACAGTTTGGGAGATTAATCATAACTTTCGTTCCACAACTCCACATTTGATGATTCTTATTGCATTTGAAAGCCAAGAAGCAGGACTAAACTTCTTATGAATACCACAACACTTAGATCTGCTTGGAAGACACTCGAAATTGCATCCCAACATCATACAAGTGTTCTGTCTAAAATCTTGAAGAGTGGTGACTGCAGGACAAACATTATTATTTTGACTTGTTTTGATTTTTTGTAGTTTTGGTGCAAATGCTTTATGGAATTTCGAGTGGGGACTCAATAAGGATTGAAATAGAGTCTATGCTAGCAAAGATCAAGGTTGGAATGCTCATGGATCAATCTATGGCAAGAAAGACTCAACCGGTGAAAGCTATTCAATTTTGGTCAACAATGGTGGCTGTTTTGTTCAAAGTTCATTAATTTCGGTCATGGCTTGCCTTGAATGCTTAAAACCAAATTAAATACAATTCAAAAGCTCAAGAAAAGAATTGGAATTGATAAGTTGGTTTTATACCAACTTATATGTGTTAAATCACTTATCTTTTGTCTTGTGTTTTAGGCAATTGTGTGATGTTTTGTGTAATTTTGTGCATTAAGGTGGTTTGCAAGTTGAAAATGTTTAAATGGTGAAAAAGACTAAAATTGAGGTTCAAATGAGTCAAGTGTGCATTTGAAGTTCAAGAACAAGAAAAGAATTGGAAAAGGTTGGAAATGATGCTTTGGGAAAACCTAAACATGTAATAGGCATGTTTTAGGGTTTGGGCAAATTTGGTATCTGAACTTCATTTGAGTGTATCTTTCTCAATACTAATCCGATGGATGAGATCGTGGATGTTCTGGAAAGCTCTTTGAAGATACTTTAGTTCTTATGTTTTAATGTTTCTCTAATTCAGCGTGCAAGTAGGAGAATCGGGAGCTTGTTTCTGACCACATAACTAGGATTTTCTAGGTTTGTGTTCTTGATTCTCTTTGTTGCCACAGTTTGGTAGAATGTGAATATCTTGAGCTACAGACCTCTAAATATGTTGATTCTTGAACCAGTGGAAAGTGAAGAGAGAGATCTAAAATGTTTATGTTTACCACAAAACTCAATTCAGAAGATATTATACACATAATTGGTGAAGAAGGGGAGTAATGTGCTGGACTCAGTTTGTGGGCGAGGTGACCTCGCCCATACCATTTTTACGGCCGAGGTGACCTCGCCTTGAAATTCCCAGCTTTGCCGCACTTTAGTATTTTGGCTTAACTCTCTCGTCTTAACTCCGAATTGGGTGATTCAAAAGGATATGGAAAGCTAAGATATAGAGCCACAACTTTCATGTTTTAGGTTTTCCCAAATTCACAAAGAATCGAAGCCAAATTTTGGTTGGAAGTGGCTGCTCGTTTTTGCATTTGCACATTAGCACATTTGTTCACAATTCCATTTTGATGCTCACACACTCATTTTGTGGGCGAGGTGACCTCGCCCTTTGTTCTCATGTTGTCCAGTGTAAAAGTGAAGAATAAAATTCTTTGCAATATGCTTGAGTGTGCGTTACATGCTTTGCGTTTCATAATATTTCATGATTCATGCTTTGCTTGGATAACACTTGATCTTATACTCATTCTTCACACTTCACTCACCATTTATCATTCACTTCATTTCTACTTCACTCTTCATCGCATTTCATAACAGCACTTCTCACAACACTCAACACACTGCATTTCACTCACATCTCACAGCCTCACTTCCCACACACTACATTTCACTCACAACTCACATAACACAACTAACTCACAAACATGCACATAAGGCGAGACCTCGCCGCGAGGTCTCGCCCACAAACACTTTACAAGGCAAGGTCTCGTAGCGAGACCTCGCCCACACAACTTTACACAGCGAGACCTCACCGCGAGGTCTCGCCCACATACGCAACACACGGCGAGGTCTCCCCGCGAGACCTCGCCCACACATTTCACCTTGGGAGTTGTCCTCTTGGCAACTGAAAAATTGGCTAAGTGTTTTGTGTTGTTCATGGGCAGATGGGTGTAGGAGGCGTGCTATTGGGAGGCTCAAAGGCGCACGATTGCTGAGTTCGAAAGGGATGTTGAAGTTGGAGGCCTGAAAGCATGAAGAACTCACGAAGTAAAGGCGTGATTTGGGCTGAGCATACAAGGATTGATAACAACATTTTGGAGGCGTGATTCTCAAAACGTAGGCGTGAAGACCATTGGCTCAAAGGCGTGGATGTGTTTTTGCATGAATTGATTTTTGACAGTTTATTTTAGGCAGTGGCATTTTTGTAATAGTATAATCATTTCGCGTTTGCGTATTATTTACATTTTCTGTAACCTCTATACATATATAGAGGGTTAGTTAACCAAAAAAAGGGGATTAGAGATTTGATAACCATCTTTTAATTTTGAGAGCGGGAAGTTTCTCTCTAACTTTCTTTCTCTAGAATCTTCTCTCTCGAGATTTTCTTCTCCGTTTTTATTTCTGATCGCGACTTTGTACCGGAGATTACATATTGAACTCAATCGAAGGAACATTTGACATTCCTCTACTCTTTAATCAGTGAAATCTTTCAATTTGATAGAATTTAATTGCTTAATGTTGGAATTTGATGAATATGAGTTGAATATGGAATTTCCTGGCTAATTGTGTGATATCTTAGGGTTCTAAACGGATGAATACATGATTTAGAAGATTTGATGCTATGTAATTGACGTAATTGATAAAGATTGAAATTGCACTTGAATTTATTACTAGAAATCTGTTGAATTTCATATCTCTGCACTAATTTTGAATGGATCGAGCTTCGATTGTGGTCGCCATGCTAAGTTGATGATTGATTAATCAACGTTAGTGAAGATGCATGAGATGAGAACTAAAGTGTGATTGTCTAAGTCTTTACACTTGCTTTCTATGATTATTTCATTTCTGAGATTCAGGCCTCGCCATGGGAAGCTTTGATGAATTGAAACATTAGGAAAAAGTGTTTAAGAAGCTCTCTGTGTTAATAAACGAAGACATTCAAACCTAGGTCGGGCCTCACCATGGGATTTCCTAGGATTTGCAAGTTAGAGTAGTTAACTTGGAGAGCTGGGACGTTGCGGAGTGAAAAACACCATTCTCGGGCCTCGCCACAAGAGAGAATGGCGTTAGGAAGTACAGGAAGTGGTGTGGTCGCCATGCTAACCACAACTTGAGCTTCTAGGCAACTTAGGTCTCCGTGAGAATTGCTAGTTCGTCAATTTCATAGTATTGATCAGCTAGGTTTGAGTTCATCCGGCACACGAACCCTAGGATATCTTGTTATTCTTGATTGTTCTTACTTCATAGTTGTCTGTTCTTGTTTACTTTTGAGTTGATACCACATTCTGTTTGTTGTGATTTGCTACCGAGACAATACTTAGAACAATTCCTGAATTCAAGAATCCATCCCCTTCCCTGTGGATACGATACCCTACTCATTGCTACTACACTAGTTTAGGGATTAAAATTGCGAGTCAATTTTTGGCGCCGTTGTCGGGGAAGGCACGGTTTCTAGGATTTGATTAAGTGTTCCTTGAATTTCACTGTTTCATTTTGTGTTATGTTGATTTGTTTTGTGTACTCTGTTCATTCTATTTTGTTCATTGTTTTGTGTACGTTTTCTGAAATTTGTCGAATTGTTCTTGAACTTTACTTGTTCTATTTTGTGTTGTTCTGTTCGTGTCATTTACTTTAATTTTCACTCTTTTGTTGTGTTCTGTTCTTTGCATTTTCAAATTCGTGTTGTGAGTTGTGGTCTAATCTTTGGTGCACATTTGAGTTTCTTGATTCTTTTCTATTATACTTCACGATAGTGTGTTGTGTATGCCAAGATCTCTCAGGTCTGCCGGAGAACCTCAATTTCCACTAGATCTTGAATTGGCAAAAACTCTGAGGGTGCAACAAAGACAGCAAAGAGAAATGGCTAACCCCCGGGTGAGGGTACCACGATTTGGTGACCACTACGCGGTCAATTTTGAGAATGACTTCGACCAGCAGGATATAGACGTCGAGAGGTACCATATACCAACACAGATTGTCTCGATGATCACTCAAGGGCAGTTTTTTCAAGGGCTTGAAAATGAAGACCCCAATGATCACCTTGATTGGTTTTTAGGTCTCTGTAGTACCTTTAAGCTTCCAAGAGCGGATCGAGGTGAAGTACATAGATTGTTTCCTTTATCATTGCGCGGTAAAGCTAAGCATTGGTTCAAGAGTATTGGGGGAGCAAATGCAGCAATGTCCTTTGATGATTTGCAAAAGAGATTTTTAGCTAAGTACTTTCCTCCTGCAAAATTGGAAAAACAGAGAATGAAGATCATGAATTTTCAACAGCAAGATAGTGAATCATTTAGAGAAGCATGGGAACGTTTTAATGATCTAATCAGTCAATGTCCCAACCATGACCTTGGTGAAATCACAGAATTGAATACGTTTTTCAAAGGTCTCACACCTGAGTTTTCCATGATGGTAAAAGCTTGTGCTAATGGTGCATTAAAAGATAAAAGTGTCCCCGAGGTTAGAGAGCTGTTTAACCAAATTGCTAAAGATGAATATTTGTTCCCTGAGACTCGGAAACCTCATAATATAAAGCAGAGAGAAGTGCTGGATCTTGATGAGGAAACTTCTTTGAGTGCTAAGTTTGAGGCACTGGCTAAACAGGTCCAAACATTGAAGACGACTCAAACGAAGGCACCAGTGTTGTCATGTGGTCTATGTAAGGGCGATCATTACACTAATGAATGCTCCATCACAACTGAGTATCTTCAATATGTCAGTAACTACAATAGACCACAATACTCTGGGAATTATTCTGGTGGTAACAAACCTTATGGAGGTGGCCAAAATAATTGGGGACAGCATGCTCAAGGTCAAGGAGGGCAATATTTTCAAGAACAAGACCAACGGAGATCTGCTAATCCACCTCCTGGCTTTGACCATCAAGCAAGTACTCAAGAGCCAAGGAGGCCTTCAATTGAAGATATGCTCCATTGTCTTATAGAGAGGATGGATAAAAATGAGGAGAGATTTGTTGCTTTGGAGACAACTGCAAGACATCATGATGCCACACTCAAAAATATTGAAATGTAGTTAGGGAAACTAGCCAATATAGTGCATCAAAGACCCAGCGGATCACTTCCAAGTGATACAGTGCCGAATCCTAAGAACAAAGCAACTTGTAATGCCATCACATTAAGGAGTGGCAAGCTTTTGCCAGGGAATAACAATTCAGGATGTGAGATTGCCCAGAATAAAGAGGCAACCAGAGGTGAAGTAGAGGACATTTGTGCGCAAGAGGCCGAGACAACTGAAAAAGAAGAGGGGAAAAACAATGAAGAGAATAATGTGACTCAGAAGGTAAGAGGACCACCAAGTCCTTACAATTATCCTGAGTATGCTCCAAAGGCTCTATTTCCTGAAATGGTGAAACCACCACCAAAGAAAGGACCACAATTTGATCGTTTCTTGAATGCGGTAAAACAAGTGAACGTGAGCCTAGCTCTTCTTGATTTGGTGACTGCAGTACCTAAATACGCAAAATTTCTCAAGGATATTATATCCAACAATGAACAAATTCTTAGGTGTGAGATGCTACCAATGCTTCTAGAATGTAGTGAGGCTTCAATAGAGCACAATTTGCCACCCAAATTGAAGGATCCTGGCAGTTGCACCATACCATGTAAAATAGGCACGAGAAATTTTGGGAAAGCACTCTGTGATCTTAGTGCTAGAATCAATCTCATGCCTCTCTCAATTGCTATCAATGTTGGTTTAGGTGAAAGAATTCGTCCTGTGGCAGTCACTTTGCAACTCACAGACAAATCATTGGTGAAGCCTACGGGCATGGTAGAAGATGTGTTTGTAATGGTAGATAAATTCACTTTGCCAGTAGATTTCATTGTGCTGGACATGGAGGAGGATCCAGAAGTGCCTGTTATCTTTGGGAGACCATTTCTTGCTACTGGTGATGCGCTGATTGGAGTAAGAAGCAAAACGGTAACATTTCGCATTAACAATGAGCATGTAGTCTTTGATGTTAACTATGCTATGAAGAATCCTTTACTTGTGGAACCTTGTTTTGCCATTAGAGTCTTAGAACAGAGCATGCATGTGATGAATGAAGATGTGAAACAAAGTTGCATTCCGGTTAAGGCATTAATTACATGTGAAGAAGAAACTAAGAGTGTAGAGTTAGATAAGAATGATAAAGTGATTTTATCTGAAATTGGAAACATAGTAGAATGCTGTTTTATAGATGAATCAATCCTTGAAATGCAGTATGAAGTGTGGGTAGAACGTAACTCAGATGAAGCATGTGTTAAGAATTTTTCAAATGATACTGAATGTCATGCTATAGTTGATCATGTTTCTAGTTATTCTTTGGATGTGTCTTTTCTTGACGTCCTGATAGATTGCATAGAGTCTCATCTTGATGAATATTGTGATATCGTGCATGAAGATAAAATTAAACATGCTAAGGAGAATGTCAAAACATTGATTGAAACTCTTGTTGAGCCACCAACTCTTGAAATAGTAATTGAATCTGGGGATCTTACTGGAGACTCAGGAGAAGTGCTAAATGAAATCCTCTTGTTAACTAATGATAATGATTTTTGTGTTGAAAAGATAGTACAGACTCCAGAAATTTCCCATGTTAGTTTAGATGAGGAAGATGTGCGAATTGTGAATGACATCGTTAACATGGTGGAAAATTGCTTTATTGATACATCAATTTTTGAACTTACTGATGGGATTGTTGAGACCATGGATACAAAATTCTTGGTTGAGTCTTGCAGGACCAAAATGGTAAGCGTGGTGGAAGAGGTAAATGATGTGCTTCCAATGATAGAAGAATTCCAGGAGGTACCTCTAGTAGGGGAGCCTCAGTGGTTTAAAGTGAAATTCATAGAGGTTGTGCCCCTTGTGTATGAGCTTGAACAACTCCTTGAAGATACACCTCAAGTGCCTTACAAAAGGAAGAAGAGTGCTTATGAGATTTCTTCTTTATGGTATAGAGATGGTTATTCCGAATTTTGCAGGGATGGATACTCCGAATTGTGAAGGAGACGGCTTGAGGAGGAGTCTAGCTGGAGACTTACAAAACCCAGAACTACTTCTTTTCTCTTAGCTTTAATAAAGCAAATTTGGTAATCTTTACGTTTTTATGTTTTTGTGATTCTCACTCGGCCACTCATGTTGTAGGGGCATGTACATAAAAATAGTTGCAAGAGGAATGGACTATGCACATGAGGCTAAGTGTGGGGGAGTGGTGCCATGGACCACTCAAGCAATGCACGCAATCACTTTGTTTTACATTCCAAGCATAAATTGTGCATGTTCCACTTAGTGTTGTTAGTTGCATATTTTTACACCACCATAACTCCTAGTCATGGTGCGACACTTCGCTTGCATACTACTTCCACGGCCTGTCCACTTTGCATCAACATGTGGTGCACTTGAGTGAATGATTTCTAATGAGCTTGGTTTCACCTTGTGCAGGAACTTTGTCATGAAAGAGGGAATTATGGACAAGGGCAATTCACCACTCAAACATTGGAATTCATGACTTATCAATATCAGGGAGCTCCTAAACCTATCTTTACTTTACATTGAGGACAATGTAAGTTTTAAGTGTAGGGGAGTGAATGTTTTCTTTGGTGTGTGTCTTTTGTACTTTTTCTGCTTATTTTCTTTCGTGCATGAAGTTTTTGGTGCTCTGTGATGCAAAGCATGCTACTTTTTAGTTTTGTTGTGTTAAATTTGAGTTTTTGCATATTATTTCCCATTATATGTAGTGTCTTTCATAGTTGTGTAAGTTTTAAGTGTAGGGAAGTGAATGTTTGCTTTGGTGTGTGTCTTTTGTACTTTTTCTGCTTATTTTCTTTCGTGCATGAAGTTTTTGGTGCTATGTGATGCAAAGCATGCTACTTTTTAGTTTTGTTGTGTTAAATTTGAGTGTTTGCATATTATTTCCCGTTATATGTTGTGTCTTTCATTGTTGTGTAAGTTTAAAATTTTTTTGTGGAAATTTTGAAATTTTTTGTGAATAAGTGATGTTAAGAACACAAGTTTTGTGTAGTTGATCTGTGGCAAAATGTGACTGTCCATGGAATGTGTGAAGTGTTGAGTGTTGCTGTTTTGGTTGGTTAGTTCTTTTAAGGTTTAGGAGTGTGAGTGTGCTAATAAAAGGTAACGTGTGAAATGAAATGAAAGAGGTGTAGTGATAGTGTGGGCAATGAATTGAATGAGATGAAGTATCACTTTACATTTTGACCTTTGTTCCTTTGTTTTGCTATGTTCAACCTTTGGTTCATCAAATTTTTATGTTAATGCGTGCGAAAATATTTTTCATTTCCGGTTCTAAATTTGAAAGAAATTGGCACGTTTTGTTGGCCAAGGCATGATGTTAAAGTAAGATAGATATGCCATACAAAATAATCAATGACATAGGAGGTAATTTGGTTTGAGTTGTTCTTTGGTATGCATTTCCTTGGAATTCTAGTGTTCTTGCATATAAAGTCCCTTAAAAACATATACGAACTAATGGTTATACAAGAAAGGATATGAAGAAAAAGCCTTTGGCAATTGGGAATGAAACGCCGAAATAACCTTGGCAAGCATGATTGAAAAAAAATAGCCATAAAACCCAGGCGAAAAGTGGGAAAAAAGAGCCACAAGACCCAGGCAATCATACACCAATGTGTGTGACAAAAGAAAGCACCAAAGTGCAATTTGAATGTAAATGATCTAAGAGAAGCACCAATGTGCGCCATTGATCTTGTGTGCTATTTGTTCCTATGTGTGGATAAGGAGATTGATATGCAGTGAATCGTAAGATAGAATAAAAGGGTTATGCATACATGAAGAGCACTAAGCCAGTATTCCTCAGCACACACTTACACGTATGACATTTTGGTCTTTATTCATTGTGCCTTGGTTGATGATGTGTGTTGAAATCTAAAAATGTGGAACGGGGGAACCTTTTAGAGTTTTTGTGTAAAAAATGTTTTGATGAACTCAGAGATAGACTTAGTAAACAAGGGAGTAACGGTTTGAATGTGAGTGATTAACATGAGTTGTGTAAGTGTGATGTTGTGTCTTTGCTTGAGGGCAAGCAAAGGTTCAAGTATGGGGGAATTTCATAAGTTGGTTTTATACCAACTTATATGTGTAAAATCACTTAGCTTTTGTCTTGTGTTTTAGGGAATTGTGTGATGTTTTGTGCAATTTTGTGCATTAAGGTGGTTTGCAAGTTGAAAACGTTTAAATAGTGAAAAAGACTAAAAATGAGGTTCAAATGAGTCAAGTGTGCATTTGAAGTTCAAGAACAAGGAAAGAATTGGAAAAGGTTGGAAATGATGCTTTGGGAAAACCTAAACATGTAATAGGCTTGTTTTAGGGTTTGGGCAGATTTGGTATCTAAACTTCATTTGAGTGTATCTTTCTCAATACTAATCCGATGGATGAGATCTTGGATGTTCTGGAAATCTCTTTGAAGTTACTTTAGTTCTTATGTTTTAACTTTTCTCTAATTCTGCGTGCAAGTAGGAGAATCGGGAGCTTGTTTGTGACCGCATAACTAGGATTTTCTAGGTTTGTGTTCTTGATTCTCTTTGTTGCCACAGTTTGGTAGAATGTGCATATCTTGAGCTACATATCTGCAAAGATGTTGATTCTTGAACCAGTGGAAAGCTACGAGAGAGATCTGAAATGTTTATGTTTACCACAAAACTCAATTCAGAGGATAAGACACACCTAATTGGTGAAGAAGTGGAGTAATGTGCTGGACTCAGTTTGTGGGCGAGGTGACCTAGCCCATACCATTTTTGTGGGCGAGGTGACCTCGCCTTGTAATTCCCAGCTTTGCCGCACTTTAGTATTTTGGCTCTAACTCTCTGGTCTTAACTCTGAATTGGGTTATTCAAAAGGCTATGGAAACCTAAGACATAGAGCCACAAGTTTCATGTTTGAGGTTTTCCCAAATTCACAATGAATCGAAGCCGGATTTTGGTTGGAATTGGCTGCTCGTTTTTGCATTTGCACATTAGCACATTTGTTCACAATTGATGCTCACACACTCATTTTGTGGGCAAGGTGACCTCGCCCTTTGTTCTCATGTTGTCCAGTGTAAGAGTGAAGAATAAAATTCTTTGCAATATGCTTGCCCACACAACTTTACAAGGTCCACACAACTTTACACGAAGAGACCTCGCTGCGTGGTCTAGCCCACACACGCAACACACGGCGAGGTCTCGCCGCGAGACCTCGCCCACATATTTCACCTTGGGAGTTGTCCTCTTGGCAACTGAAAAATTGGCTAAGTGTTTTGTGTTGTTCATGGGCAGATGGGTGTAGGAGGCATGCTATTGGGAGGCTCAAAGGCGCACGATTGCCGAGTTCGAAAGGGATGTTGAAGCTGGAGGCCTGAAAGCGTGAAGAACCCACGAAGTAAATGCGTGATTTGGGCTGAGCATACAAGGGTTGATAACAACATTTTGGAGGCGTGATTCTCAAAAGCTTGAAGGCATGAGGGGAGAAACGTGGGCGTGAAGACCATTGGCTCAAAGGCGTGGATGTGTTTTTGCATGAATTGATTTTTGACAGTTTATTTTAGGCAGTGGCATTTTTGTAATAGTAAAATCATTTCGCGTTTGCGTATTATTTACGTTTTTTGTAACCTCTATACATATATAGAGGGTTAGTTAACCAAAAAAAGGGGATTAGAGATTTGATAACCTCTTTTGATTTTGAGAGCGGGAAGTTTCTCTCTCTAACTTTCTCTTTCTAGAATCTTCTCTCTCGAGATTTTCTTCTCCGTTTTCATTTCTGATCGCGACTTTGTACCGGAGATTACATATTGAACTCAATCGAAAGAACATTTGACATTCCTCTACACTTTAATCGGTGAAATCTTTCAATTTGATGGAATTTAATTGCTTAATGTTGGAATTTGATGAATATGAGTTGAATATGGAATTTCCTGGCTAATTGTGTGATATCTTAGGGTTCTTAACTGATGAATACATGATTTAGAAGATTTGATGCTATGTAATTGACGTAATTGATAAAGATTGAAATTGCACTTGAATTTATTACTAGAAATCTGTTGAATTTCATATCTCTGCACTAATTTTGAATGGATCGAGCTTCGATTGTGGTCGCCATGCTAAGTTGAGGATTGATTAATCAACGTTAGTGAATATGCATGAGATGAGAACTAAAGTGTGATTGTCTAAGTCTTTACACTTGCTTTCTATGATTATTTCATTTCTGAGATTCAGGCCTCGCCATGGGAAGTTTTGATGAATTGAAACATTAGGAAAAAGTGTTTAAGAAGCTCTTTGTGTTAATAAACGAAGACATTCAAACCTAGGTCGGGCCTCGCCATGGGATTTCCTAGGATTTGCATGTTAGAGTAGTTAGCTTGGAGAGCTGGGACGTTGCGGAGTGAAAAACACCATTCTCGGGCCTCGCCACAGGAGAGAATGGCGTTAGGAAGTACAGGGAGTGGTGTGGTCGCCATGCTAACCACAACTTGAGCTTCTAGGCAACTTAGGTCTCCTTGAGAATTGCTAGTTCGTCAATTGCATAGTATTGAACAGCTAGGTTTGAGTTCATCCGGCACACGAACCCTAGGATATCTTGTTATTCTTGATTGTTCTTACTTCATAGTTCTCTGTTCTTGTTTACTTTTGAGTTGATACCACATTCTGTTTGTTGTGATTTGCTACCGAGACAATACTTAGAACAATTCCTGAATTCAAGAATCCATCCCCTTCCCTGTGGATACGATACCCTACTCATTGCTACTACACTAGTTTAGGGATTAAAATTACGAGTACGCGACACGCTTGTCAGGAATCAAAGCTGGTCCTTGTCCAACTTCCTTTGAATACAATAATTCCAAGACTAGTCTTAGTTAGGCTTTTAGGTTATCTAGACTTTATTTATTAGTTTTCTTGTTTTATGTAACATCTAGATTAGGGTTTCCTACATATAAATATGTTGTAATTTCGTCCAAAATAAGAAGACTTTGATGAAATGAAAATGTGAGAGTTAATCTCTTTTTGTTCTTTAACTAGAACAGAATTTTTGGAACTTATCAAGCCTTATGTCTTGTGGCGTTCACCCCTTGACTTATCAATCAAATAATCACCTTTGATTTTGGCGTCTTCTACCGATTTGAGGCTCATGTTTGTTAAGCATTGGGTCAAGAATCTCCATCTTTAGCAACCTGCTGTAGAAACGATCTTGAGGACGTCTAATCGATCGAGTGTTATGTCCCTCGTGGTTCGATCCTCATCAGTTTCTTTCAATTGTGGGGGGTTTGTTTTGGCCTTGTTGTCATGCTATTGATGGTGATGCATTTGTGATGGGTGTTGTTGTTGAGTAGAAGGTGTGATGCCATGCTTGTTTTATTATTTTGCTGAAGTTACGTTGGGTGGTGATGTTACGTATGCGGGAGGTGATCTTGCTTTGGATGATGCCATGTTATGCTGCTTTGCTATGTTGCGTGGTTATGTTGTCTTGAAGTTTGTTTTGAAGTTGCTTAAAGTATGTAGTGTGTGGGTGCTTATGTTTTTTATTATGATGTTGTGTGTAGGCTGGAAGAGATTGCTAAGTAAGTGAGTACGAGAGACAGGTTATTATAAGTTGTTATAAACGTTGAATGTAGGTGTGTCTTATGATAGTGGTGTTGCTATGAGATGTAATGTAATATGTGTGGAAATTAAAGGAGTAAATGAGTTGTGTGAGTTTGGAAAAACGTGTTATATCATCTTGTGTTGAGCACTTGTCCCTTGATTCACTATGTCATGACTCAAGTCCGTCACTTCAATCTTTTATGATCATGCATGCGAAATTTTTGTTTTATGGTGCCAAGCTTGATGAGTTTAGTATATTTTATTGGCCAAGGCATGATGTTAAGGTAAGATAGATAAGCTATGCAAAATCTCAATCGACATAAGAGGTGATCTGTATAGAGTTTGTCTTTTGCTATATGCACTCTTCTTGCATTTTGGTGTTCTTGCATACATAGTCCTTGAAGACACAAATGAACATGTGATTAGATGAGAAGGGATATGGAGAAAAAGCCTTTGGCAGCTAGGAATGAAAAGCCATAAGACCCTGGCAAGCAATTATGGGAAAAAGAAAGCCATAAAATTCAGGCAAAGAGTGGAAAAAATAGTGATATGGATGATCTAGGCACAACCTCCTGGACCAAGCAATCACCACAATCTTTGGACCGTTGCTGCACAAAAAGTTAGAGCACGAACACAAACCAAACTCAGGCGGATGAAGAATCAAAGGGAAACGAAAGGCAAGACTTGAGTAAATCAAACCCCCACGTTTTATCACAAATAGACTCAGCTTAACTATGAAAATTCAAGTGTTAAACTTAATCAATTTGGCTCCTTCTTTAACTAAAGAACTCGGGTGAAGTCTCCTAAAGGTCACGCTTAAGGAAAACTTGCTACAATGAAGATCAAAATAGTCTTCAAGGTTCGAACAACACAAAGTGTTAATTCACGATTTAGCAAAGCTAAAACTTTCATTCATCAATCTATGAAAAACGTTACAATGCTTTCTCTTTATATAGAGAGTAGTTTCGCCTTGCTAAAAGGAAAAGGAAATAAAACCCTAGCAGTTGCAAAGTACAACTTGACTTCTAAGCTAACCAATTACAACTTAGGAAACTGTCCAAATTGGAATTGGAAACTAACAACTAACAAACTAACAACTTAGTTTCCTAAAAGGAAGCAACCAAAACACGGTTTTGCTTCCTTGACTTAAACGTGTAAAGCTCCTAAGTTTTAGGAGATTACTTTCCTAAACTTTTACTTGCCATTATGATGCAAGATAGTTGGGCCAAGTAATTTATTACATAACCGAAATATTAAGCCCAAAAATAATGTTCAATGGACTTAATTTATTTAAAACAAATAAACCCTAATTAATTAAAGTGGCGTGATCCAAATAAAGCCCAAAGTTCACGCCTTCTTCTTGGACTTGATCATTCGGCCATGCAAGCTTCTTCAAGGTGGAATTTCCTTAAGTTCCAATGTAGAACTTTGAGGAACATCTTCATGAATTGTTATTAAAGAAACATGCCAAATTATTCCATGTTGAGATGGTTCGGCCTCCAAGTCTTCACAATGTGATGACAATAAATTGTGCAAAGTTGCCTTCATTCTTTGACTCCTTGATCTTGTCATTGGTCCATCTAGATTCACCAATGGATCATGAGAACTCGGCCTTGGCACCATGGACATGGATGGATTGCTATCATTCCCTCCCTCCTCGAAAGGATTAGTCCTCGAATCACCTACATCAAACAAAGATAAATCAAAAACATTGAATGTAGATGAAACAATACCATACTTACTTGGAAGTTCGACTTTGTAAGCATTGTCGCCTATCCTCTCCAAAACTCGAAAAGGACCATCTCCTCGTGGATGAAGTTTAGATTTCCTCTTTTCAGGAAACATTTCCTTCCTTAAGTGAATCCAAACCCATTCTCCTGGTTCTAAAATCACTCGTTTACGGCCTTTGTTTGCTTGTTGGGCATATTGTTCATTACGCCTTTGAATATTATTTCTAACCCTTTCATGTAACTCCTTAACAAAATCAGCTTTCTTTCTACCTTCAACATTAACAAACTCATTAATAGGCAAACGCATAATATCAAGAGGAGTTATTGGATTGAAACCATAAACAATCTCAAATGGCGAATAATTAGTAGAACTATGGACAGTTCTATTATAAGCAAATTCAATATGCGGCAAACAATTCTCCCAATTCTTTAAATTTTTCTGAATAATAGCACGAAGTAAAGTAGACAAAGTTCTATTAACTACTTCAGTTTGTCCATCAATTTGTGGATGTGCAACAGTAGAAAATAACAACTTAGTGCCTAACTTATTCCAAAGAGTGCGCCAAAAATGAGACAAGAATTTAACATCCCTATCACTAACAATACTCTTAGGAAGTCCATGCAATCTTACAATTTCCTTAAAGAATAAATCAGCAATATGTGTAGCATCATTAGTTTTGGAACATGTAATAAAATGTGCCATTTTACTAAATCGATCCACTACTACAAATATGCTATCTTTACCATTGCGTGATCTAGGCAATCCAAGTACAAAATCCATAGAAATATCAATCCAAGGATGACTAGGTACAGGCAAAGGTGAATATAAACCATGAGGCATAATTTTCGATTTGGCTTGCTTACATTCAATACATTTTTCACAAACACTTTTAACATCTTTAATCATGTTAGGCCAATAAAAGTGTTCATTCAAAATAGCAAGAGTCTTAGCAATACAAAAATGCCCCATCAACCCTCCCTCATGGGTTTCCTTAACAAGTAATTCACGAATGGAACATGAGGGTATGCATAATTTATCCTTTTTAAACAAGAAACCATCATGCAAATAATAGTTACCATTCGGCTTCACAATGCATTCATTAAAGACGGCATGAAAATCATCATCATCTTTGTACAAATCTTTGATCAATTCAAAACCAAGAAGTTTAGCATGCATATAGGTAAATAACGTGTACTTCCTAGATAATGCATCAGCTACAACATTTTCATGTCCAGATTTATACTTAATGACATATGGAAAGGATTCAATAAACTCTAACCACTTAGCATGTCTTTTATTTAATTTACCTTGAGTTTTCAAGAACTTAAGACTTTCATGATCAGAATGAATAATGAATTCCTTAGGCCATAAGTAATGTTGCCAAACCTGTAATGACCTTACCAAAGCATACAACTCTTTGTCATAAGTTGCATACTTCAAAGCTGCCCCATTAAGCTTTTCACTAAAGTAAGCTAGGGCCTTGATTCCTGCATCAAAACAACACCAATACCAATCCCGGAGGCATCACAGTGTATCTCAAAAGCTTTAGTAAAATTAGGCAATGCAAGTAAAGGGGCGTGAGTCAGTTTATGCTTCAAAGTGTTAAAAGCGTTTTCATGTTGTTCTTTCCATTCAAAAGTAACATTCTTTTTAACAAGTTCATTTAAAGGTGCAGCTATAGAACTAAAGTCTTTAACAAACCTTCTATAAAAACTTGCCAAACCATGAAAACTCCTAACATCACTAGCATTCTTAGGTCTCGACCAATCTAAGATTGCCTTGACTTTAGACTCATCAACAGCAATGCCTTGAGAACTAACAACATACCCTAAAAAGATTATGGATTCCATGCAAAAAGAACACTTTTTAAGGTTTGCATACAACTTGTTCTCACGCAATATAACAAACACAAGTCTTAAATGTTCAACATGTTCATCAAGTGTTTTGCTATATATAAGGATATCATCAAAATAGACCACAACAAATTTTCCAATGAAAGACCTAAAATCGTGATTCATTAGTCTCATAAAAGTACTAGGTGCATTAGTTAGACCAAAAGGCATGACTAACCATTCATACAAACCATACTTTGTTTTAAAGGCTGTTTTCCATTCATCACCTTCTTTCATTCGAATTTGACAGTAGCCACTTTTTAAATCAATCTTGGTGAAAATACACGAACCATATAACTCATCAAGCATATCATCTAATCTAGGAATTGGATGTCTATACTTAATTGTGATTTTATTTATGGCACGACAATCAACACACATTCTCCAAGATTCATCCTTTTTAGGTACTAAAATAACAGGAACTGAACATGGACTCAGAGATTCACGCACAATACCTTTGTGAAGGAGTTCATCCACTTGACGTTGAATCTCTTTTGTTTCCTCAGGGTTTGCTCTATATGCTGGATGGTTTGGAATTTGCGCCCCAGGTATGAAATCAATTTGATGTTCAATACCTCGAATAGGTGGTAAACCTATTGGTAAATCCCGAGAAACACGTCGCTAAATTCCTGTAAAAGAGATAAAACAACACTAGGCAAAGAAGCAAGGTTATCACTATCAGCAATAAGTACAAAGTCCTTGCGAACCAATAAATACAAAGGTTGCCTATCTAGTATTGCTCTCTTAATCTCACTCTTAAAACTAAATTAACAAGACTTGGAACTATTTAATTTTCGGCTATTACAAGATTTATCAACAATATCTCGGCCTAAACTAGATACATTCTTTTTATCTTCTTGTTCTTTCTTTTCCTTTGCTTCTTGTTCGGTCATGTCACGAAAAGCTTGTACAATCCTTGATTGGTCTTCAAAAGCTTGAAAAGGACTCAAAGCTCTAAGGTTGTACTTTCGGCCTTCATAGTCAAAAGAATAATAATTCTTCTTGGCATGATATGTGACATCTCTATCATATTGCCAAGGTCTCCCAAGCAAAATATGACTAGCTTCCATAGGAACCACATCACACAAAATCTCATCAACATACTTTTCAATGGTAAAAGAAAATTTAACTTGTTTAGTCACCTTACTCTCTGCCGAATTGTTTAACCATTGAAGCTTATATGGTTTTGGATGTTTCATTCAATTCAACTTCAATTTCTTAACAAGTAAAGTACTAGCCACATTAGTACAACTACCACTATCAATGATCACACTACAAAGTTTTCCTTGAACCATGCATTGTGTGTGAAAAATATTCTCTCTTTGAGATACATCATCATCAATTTGTGTTTGTGCATTTAAAACACGGCGAGTGACTAAAGAGTAATTACCAACCTCATATGTTTCAAGATCTTCACTACCTTCACTTTGATATTTCTCCTCAATAGGTGGCATGTCGGCACATTCCTCATCACTTTCTACCTCTTCATCATCACGGATTATCATCAATTTTTGAGTTGGGCAGTCAGATTGATAATGACCATACCCTTGACATTTATAACATCTTATATCCCTCAACCTTGGTGATGAAGTTGACGTCGATTTTGGAGTAGTTTCAGCAGCCTTTGGAACTGATTTTGGGACGTTTGAAGGTGCACTTGATGGCTGGTTTAAGGTGAATTGGCGCGGCTTTGTGGATGGAGTAAAAGGGACAACATTCGGCTTTTGTTCCCTTCGCCAAGGTGGTGGCGGTTGTGATAACTTATTCTTCCCTTTCATGTGCCTTTCAATCTTAATAGCTTTATGCACAAGTTCATTTATATCAACATAACTTTGTAAATCCACATGATATGCTAAATCAAAATGTATACCTCTCAAAAACCTTTCGATAGTGGAGTCGGGATCCTCGTGGACATTAGCCTTGATCATCAAAGCTTCCATCTCATGGTAATACTCCTCAACTGATTTATTACCTTGCACAAGTGAGTGCAATTTTCTGTTCAATTCACGGTTGTAATGAGAAGGGACATACTTTTTCCTCATAAGCATTTTCATTTGGCTCCAAGTTTTAACTAGTCTTTCACCATCTTGATGTCTAGACCTTATAACTTCATCCCACCATAAACTAGCATAATCCTTGAGGTGCATAAAAGCAAGTCGGTACTTCTCTTTTTCTGGGTAATCATAGCCTTAAAAGAAGTGCTCAAGTTCACGAACCCAATCAAAATAAGCCTTGGGATCTGCTTTACCATGGAAAGTAGGGATAGTTAGTTTAACAGAACCAATTGAAATCTTAGTTTTGTCACCTTTCTTTGGAGAATCCGAGACCTCCTCCTCTTCATTCTCATCCTCAGATGCTTTCTCATCAAATTTAAGTTTCCTTGAGGTGGATCCTCTAGAATTAGACTCCAAATTATCAAGTCGGATATTGATCTTTTGCAACATATTAAAAAAATACTTCATTAGCAAACTTTTGCTCGGCTTCGGTTATAGGTCTAACACCTTTAGGTGTTTTATCATCTCCCTCCATTGTACCTGCAAGTTAGTATAGAAAAACGCAAGAATATGTAGAAAATCCTCACGGGTTCCTCACTTTGGGGTAGTAGCTACTCACCACTCTATTTAAGTAGTGTTCTCTCTTGTTTATCCTAGCTATTACTCTCAAGTTATGAAGTTGTTAGGACTGTTGCGACTCACCAAGTTAAATGATTTAAAGAATTTGTCTCAATCAACAAGTTCCACAACAAAAAACTTTCACAAGTATAAACCAAGAGAATAATCAAAGAAATCACGTCACAAGATGTTTAAGAACACGTGTGGGAATAAATTTATTTACCACCAGAAACAAGTAAATTTAGAAAATAGACTCAAAGACGAAGAAAACGCAATTTGAATCACTTAATTCCGAGTTGTATTGAGCAAGTTATGGCACTTTTAATCCAAGGTGGTTTTCAAGTAACAACTTAAGAACAATGTGTTCTTCAAAACTAAAATAAATAAAATAAAATAAAATAAAATAAAAATGAAATAAATTCAAATAAAGTCCGAATGTATTTTTATTTTTTTTTATTTTTTGTTTACCGTACTCTTTTTTTTTACGCTTTTTTTTTATTCGGTCACACTTTTTTTTTGTTCGGACAACAACCTAGTACAAAACAAAAGTTTTAAGGTTTGGACACAAACCTTGGACGAAACAAAGACACTAAGGTTCGGACAAGAACCTAGGACAATACTAGGTTTAAGGTTTTAAGACAAGAACCTAGTACAAGTACTTAGGTTTAAGGTTTGAAGACAACAACCGGATTAAGGTTTAAGGATGTTGTGTCTTTTTGTCTTAACCTTAAAAACCTTAAAATTTTCAAACTTTAATATCTCACCAAGGAATTTGAATTTGTAGGCACTTAGGTTTAAAATTTTCACAAAATATTCAAGATTTTCAACAAGGATCAAGAATATGGCTCAAGATTCAAATTTTGACACTTTCGGATTTTCAAGAAAATCAAGAAGTTCAAGAAAGTGTTCATGAACTTATCTTTTCGAGTGTGATAAAAGTTTGATCGAAACACACTATGACAAGAATAAAACAATGAAACTAACACAAAAGAAAGATCAAGAATTGGATAAGAAACAAGGAAGTTATGACCTAAAAACCGAAACTAGAGTTTTTGAAGAAACCCTAATTTGACAACCCTAATTTGACAACCCTAATGTTTAGACGTGAAAATCAGCAATAAAGACTCAAGAATTCCACACTATGATAATGAACAAAACAATGCAGAATATAGACACCAAAAATAGCAGCAAAACGCTAAAGAAAACAACACAAGAAAGACGCAAAAGGCACCAAAAACGCAAAACAAGAATAGGATGATTTCGTGCAGAATTTCAGTAAGCAATGTTCATGCGATTTTGACGAAATAAATGGATGAATTGAACACGAATTAAGACAGCAAGAAGGACACAAAAACAGCTGCAATAAAGACGTAAAAATAGCAGAAACAATGACGCAAAACAGTGGCAAAAAGACGACACCAAAACAGTAAGAATGCGGAAGAGAAAAGAAGCGGATTAACTTGAATTTTTGAGACAACAACCTATTCTCTAATACCAATTGATATGGATGATCTAGGCACGACCTCCTGGACCAAGAAATTACCACAATCTTTGGACCGTTGCTGCACAAAAAGGTTAGAACATGAACACAAACCAAACTAGGGCGGATGAAGAATCAAATGGAAAACGAAAGGCAAGACTTGAGTAAATCAAACCCCCACGTTTTATCACAAATAGACTCAGCTTAACTATGAAAATTCAAGTGTTAAACTTAATCAATTTGGCTCGTTCTTTAACTAAAGAACTCGGGTGAAGTCTCCTAAAGGTCACGCTAAAGGAAAACTTGCTACAATGAAGATCAAAATAGTCTTCAAGGTTCGAACAACACAAAGTGTTAATTCACGATTTAGCAAAGCTAAAACTTTCATTCATCAATCTATGAAAAATGTTACAATGCTTTCTCTTTATATAGAGAGTAGTTTCGCCTTGCTAAAAGGAAAAGGAAATAAAACCCTAGCAGTTGCAAAGTACAACTTGACTTCTAAGTTAACCAATTACAACTTATGAAACTTTCCAAATTGGAATTGGAAACTAACAACTAACAAACTAACAACTTAGTTTCTTGAAAGGAAGCAAGCAAAACATGGCTTTGCTTCCTTGACTTAAACGTGTAAAGCTCCTAAGTTTTAGGAGATTACTTTCCTAAACTTTTACTTGCCATTATCATGCAAGATAATTGGGCCAAGTAATTTATTACATAACCGAAATATTAAGCCCAAAAATAATGTTTAATGGACTTAATTTATTTTAAACAAATAAACCCTAATTAATTAAAGTGGCGTGATCCAAATAAAGCCCAAAGTTCACGCCTTCTTATTGGACTTGATCATTTGGCCATGCAAGTTTCTTCAAGGTGGAATTTCCTTAAGTTCCAATGTATAACTTTGAGGAACATCTTCTTGAATTGTTATTGAAGAAACATGCCAAATTACTCCATGTTGAGATGGTTCGGCCTCCAAGTCTTCACAATGTGATGACAATAAATTGTGCAAAGCTGCCTTCATTCTTTGACTCCTTGATCTTGTTATTGGTCTATCAAGATTCACCAATGGATCATGAGAACTTGGCCTTAGCACCATGGACATGGATGGATTGCTATCAAATAGCCACAAGACCCAAGCAGTCGAGCACCAATGAGTGTGGCGAATGACTCACTAATGTGCTTGAAGAAAAGGGTAATATCCCATAGAAGCACCAATGTGCAGTAGATAACCATTAATCTCGTGTGCCGCTTGTTCCTTTGTGTGGACAGGAAGATTGTTGTGCAAAGGAAGGTTAGACAAAACATTAGGAAGTATGCATATAGAGAGGGAAAATGAAGTCAGCAAACCTCAGCACGCACTTGCACGCATGACATTTTGGTCTTTATTTGTTATGCCTTGGTTGATAATGTGTACTAGATTCGGAGAGTTTTGAAACCAGGGAAATTTCATGTAGTTTTTGTGTGTTAAAAATATTTTGATAAACTTGGAGATTGGTACAGTGGTCAGGGAGCAATGTGTTGAATGCCGTTGATGCAATCGTGGATTGTGAGTTTTTCTTGGGACAAGCAAAAGTCTAAGTGTGGGGAAAATTGATAAGTCAGTTTCATACTGACTTGATAATGCTAGTTTTACTTGGCTTTTGTTTTGTTTTAGTGCATCTTGTGTTGAAATTGTATGTTTTGTTGCAAGTCTGTGTGATGGTTGGTTGGTAGTGTTAGGTGGTGAAAAGGGGCCGAAGTTGGTGGATGAGTATGCATAAGTGTTGTATGGAAAGGTAAGTGCTGCACAAATGTGCACAAATCGCACGCATGCTGCCCACAATGCCCGCACACAATTGCTGCACATATGTGCACACATCGCATGCATGCTGCCCACACCGCACGAGTATGTGCACACACTTGCCGCACAGCATGCATGTATTCACCGCACACGCTGCGAGCACCATGTGTGCAGCACACACACACATTGCACGCTGCGTGCACGCCGCGAGCATTAGCCCTCGCACGTTGTGCACACAGCGCGCACAGTACCATCGCACACACGTTGCGCGCATCTCACGCGCAGCACACACTACATACACATGCGTACTGCAGTACCTACGCACAAGCACTTGTTGCACGCCATTTTACTTTGCGTGTTACACACTATATGCACAACTTAGGCACACCTAGCATATCCTCAACACACAAGTGCAAGCATGAATACACTATACTTATACACACATGAGCACTCCTTTGTGCACAACTTTTGCCATCTTAGTGCACACTATGCGAACACTTGGTCTCATGCACTACACAAGTCATGGATATGCACTTATGAGCACCACTCTCTCACACATGCACAAATATTAGCACATGCACACACAGCACAATGCAAGAGAGAACACACACACTATGAAAATTACATGGCGCGGCCGCCTGGTGGAAAACTTCACATAGTGCGGCAGTCCACCGTGGAAATAATTGCATGGTGCGGCCGCCTCCATAGGAACATCTTCATGCACCATGTAAAATTATGTGAGGTGCGGCCGTACCATGTAGTTATGTGTTTTCTGCCTTCAAATTTTTTTAAGTGTTGAGCTCTTCCTTTTCATGTGTGCAGGCTATGAAGGCGCGGCTGGTATGGCTGAATGGCTTGAAGAGAGAAGTGAAGTCGTGAGGCGCGATGGCTCAAAGGCGTGGGAAGCTAGAAAGATTGCTGACATAGAGCTTTGTGCGCGTACTTGTTGTGGACAGTTTAATCCTCCCAGTGGCATTTCTGTAATTTAGAGCTTAGTTTACGGTTGTGTGTAGATTAAGCTTTAATCCTCTATAAATATGGGATTTTGTCATACTTTTATGGGATTTTGACTTTTGGACTTTTACCAAATTTTAGAATTGGAGAGCCGGGAATTTACTCTCTCTAACTTATTCTCTCTAGGATTTTCTCTCTCTAGAATTCTAACTCCATTTCTGATTCCTATCAAATATTTGGATCGATCGTTGTAATCCGATTCACAATTAAGGAAGCTTTGAGCAATTCTCTTACGGTTTTGAGCTCTTTGACACATTTAAATCGGTAACTTCTCCCAATTGAACGAGATTAATTGTTCTTTGCTACAATTGCTGCATTTTGATGAATGTGAGTCGAAAATGGTGATGTCTGGCTAGATTTATGATGTCCTAGGGTTTTAAATGGATGACTACATAATTTAGACGATCCGATGTTATACGATTGACATAATCTAAGAATGAAATCACATTCGGAATTAATACATGAATTCTGTTAAGTTTCACGAATTTGTACTGGAATTGAATGAATTGAACTTAAATGGCGGTTGACATGCTAAGTTGAGGTTAGATTCACCAATACTTGTGAGAATGCATGAAATGAGAAATGGAAGTGTGAATTATTGAGTCTTTTCACTTGCTTTGTTTGTTTGTGTCCTGAGAAGAGGTCGCCATGCCAGTTAAAGAACACTTGAAATATTAGGAATAACTGAGAAGAGGCTCTCTTGTGCTAACGAAAGCTAAGGACCTAGGTCAGGCCTCGCCATAGGAAGGTTTTTGGAGTTGAATGCTAAATTCGTTAGACTCGGAGAGTTGAGACGTTGTAGTGTGAATTTCATCATTCTTAGGCCTCGCCATGGGAAAGAATGGTGTTAGGGAGCGTGGAATACAATACGGTCGATAAGCCAACTGCAGGCTAGGTTTCTAGGCAATTTAGATCTCCTCTGGTTTCGCGTGATTGTTAATTGCATTGCTCAAGTTGTCTGATGTGCATTCATTCGAAGTAAGAACCCTATGACAGATACTCTATACTTGATTTCACATCTCATTTACTATTCTTCTTATTTCCGTACTTCTTATTTCTCTATTGTAGTTGTTATTATCACGTGTTCCTATAATTTCGTTTTTGTGGCAAAATCTTGAATTCTTGGAATCACTCCCTTCCCTTTGGAACGAAACCATCTCACATCTACTACACTAGTGTTAGGGATAAATTGGTGAGCATACAACTTTAACGTATCACTGATCCTGAATCTACTAAAATGAATTTATAAAAGTTTGATTTTTAGTGGAATCATCAGAAAACCAAAAGAAATCTGTAGTGAAAAATTTATTAGTATATGCTTTAGAATTTGAATATCAGGGGACTCACGAAAGGCAGTTAAAACTAGATTTTCAATTTGGTCTTTTAGAATATAGAGAGATTTTTAATTGGAAGATGTGGGAGTATTTTGAATTGATAAAGGAGTCATAGCCCTTGGAGAGTGAGATGGGCTTAATTGAGTTCTTGATTGATACTGAATTTTTGCTGATGTTGTTGCTGCTACTTGGACATAAGGTAGAGCAGGAAAATCATCTAAAGTAATAAATTTATTGCTTGTTTGAATACTTGGAGATAAAGGTTTTGGAATTATCACCTTAGATGTGCAGTCACTAGGACTTTGCATCTTTTGATTGTTGAATGATTGTTCTGGCTTCTTTGACATCTTTGTTTCGGCCTGTAAGAAAATCACGAGTAAGAAAGTCGTTGGTAATGAATTATTTTCGCCTTTAATATACTCAATATCAAAATCAAATATGGAAAGAATTCCTTGTCATCTAGCAAAGATTTGTTTAGAAACCAAATTCTGAACATCTTTTTGTAATATATCCTTAGCTGATTTATAATCGATTCTTAATAAAAAAAAATTATTATACAAATCATCTTGAAATTTAGAAATACACAAAACAATTGAAAGAACTTCTTTTTTTTAACTGTGGAATAATTGCTTTGCGATCTTGTCCGTACTTTTGAAGTAAATCTAAATAATTGCGATCCTATCAACCGGTTTCCACCATTTTCCTTTGAATCACTTAAGCTCTCGTTTTTTATTTCCTTTCTTTCTACAGCTTGTTCACACTTCAGTTTGTTCAGCCTTCACTTCCTCACTGGATCTCAAGCAAGAATCTTGCTCTCCCGCTTCTCTATTTGCTATATCAGCCGGACAGCTACACGGATCGTCTCTCCAATCGTCCAAAGGGAGCTCTTAAATGGAGCTGCCAATATTCCAGCTACTGACCATGGTTGTAAAGATCTGTCCTCTTGAACTCATGTGGAAGGGTCGAGCTAGATCTCCACCAAGATCGGGTTCCCAGCTGCTATTCAAGCTCAGCTGCTGTTCAAGCGACCACCCTTTACTCGGTTGCTATTCCAGCTCGGCTGCTCACCTTTACTCGGCTGCTGTTCAAGCTCGGAAGATGAGATCCAGCACTTTGGTAGATCAACCAAGACCAGAAGCGACGGCGGTAGGCACCGATTTGAGACATTGATGTGGAATACTGGACTAAAAACTCCAGCTAAAAAAATTGATCTGGACTCTGGTGGCTGCCAAAGCTGGAAGTTTATGCTAGAGAATGGGATGTAGCCGAATTGATGGCAGAAGCTCAAGTTGAACCTAAGCTCTCTCTGACTGGAACACTCCCGGAATACCCTCACTTCTTTACACGGTCCACCATCTCGGAGGTAAGTAGACAACGACATTGGTAATGGTGGCTCCTGATTTAGAGATATTGATGTGGAAATATTGGATTAAAACTTTGCTGTAATTGCTGAATACGCCCTCTTAACTGTGCACTCTCAATTACCGCGAGTGTGGTCTCCCAAATCATTT
Organism: Ophiorrhiza pumila; assembly: GCA_016586305.1. NCBI lineage: Eukaryota > Viridiplantae > Streptophyta > Magnoliopsida > Gentianales > Rubiaceae > Ophiorrhiza > Ophiorrhiza pumila. Next base: position 20,981,095 of record BLIW01000011.1, read on the forward strand.
GCTCTATTAATTGTTGGGTGGATTGTCGAATGCTCCTCTGATTGAACCATTTGGAATCTTGATTGGTTTTATTTGGGTTGTAGTTTCAGAATTCTTGGTGGGAAATTGCCTTTCCAGATTTTGGTTTGATTGGTTTGTATTAGGCCGCTGCCGATCCCATGTGCCTGATTGAATAATTTGGTGTACGGTAGCTTGCTACATTTGTTCTGTTCATATGCTGCTGGTGAAGCCGAGTAATGGCTGGACGTATGCTGATGTATTTTATGCTGATGTATCCCATTTGCTGGAAAAAATCTTGTGCTGTTCAATGTATTTTATCTTGAAGATGATTCTGACTATTATTGTAGAGTAAACTGGATTGTGCAATTGAGGGACTTGAATTGGAGACAGTGTGTTATTTTTCAAACATCTGAGTATTGCTCCTGGTTGCATTGCACTGGAGATAGTTGACTATGGATTTAATTTGTCATGTAATTGGTATTTCATTCATGTACTCGGTGAGATTAGTTGGTCTTGCCATCTTCTCATTGAACTTTTCAATTGAAAAGTTGCTGAACAAACCTTGAATGAATGTGGAACTTTGATGATTTTTTGTTGAATTTTGTGGAGAGTTCCCAGGCTGCATTGCTGATGCCTTAATTGGATCTGGACTCAAAATTGTTGGAAGTTGGAGATAGTCAGCTCTGAATTCTACATTGCCAAGTACTTGAAGAGTTTAGATGAACTCAGTCCATATAATTTTGGTTATTCATGTGCTTAAAGTATGTCTCGCGATTCTCGTCAATTGCTTTGACTAGGAATCTGTGATTCTCGGCTGCCTTGGTAAAAATGAAAACATGGAAATATGATGCACACAAGGCAAAGCCTCTTACCTCCAGTTCTGACCTTCGTGGTAGTAATACTCACTAAAGTCGGTAGGATTTTTCATATACTTCTCAAAGGGAATTAGAGCATTGATACTTTGGTAATTACTAAAGTGGCTTTTCTATAATTCCCTGCTTTAGATCATAGGTTGTTTCATGTAATGGAGAAGTACTCCAATGTATGTTTCACATGCTTGTAATGGTGGGTGTAGCCGGCACCGTATTTTGCTCATGATGATATACAGTGTTCCTGTTTATTCAAAAAAAAATCTAACTAATTGTTCTTTTTCTACTATTCTTTATTTGAGTATACCTCCATATCCTATTTCAGATGCATCTGTTTCTATACCATGAATGCATGTGGTTGTGGAATCCCTAAGCAAGGTAAAGACTTAATTTTTTCTTTTGCTTCTTTGACTATTTTTGTATGTTGATTAGTCCATGGTGGTGGATTCTTTTTTAATCTTTGATATAGGGGTGCACAAAGTGTTCTTAAGTTTGAAAAGAAATCTGCCACATAATTTAGACATCCTAAAAATCTTTGTAATTGATTTTTGTCTTTAATTTCATCTGGAAATTTTTCTCCAAATTCTAAAGCTCTATTGATTGGTTTAATTGTACCTTTATAAATATCATATCCTAAAAATCTAATTTTATATTGAAATAGTTTCATCTTAGATTCTTATATTACTAATCCATTTTGTTGTACTACTTTTAAAAATATATTCAAATGCTTAAAATGTTCTTTTATAGATTTTGAAAATACTAAGACATCATCTATATATACTATCATGAATGTATACATCGAAAATATATTATTCATTATATTTTGAAATTCGAAAGGTGCATTTTTCAATCCGAATGGCATATTATTCCTTTCATAATGTCCAAATGGGACTGTAAATGCAGTTTTGTATTTATCTTCTTCTGCTATTTGTATTTGCCAGTATCCGGACTTAAGATCGAATTTTGAATATATTTTAGCATTATACAATCTATCAAGCAAATCGTTTTTGTTTGGAATAGGATATCTTATCCATTGTAATACTTTATTTAAAGGTTTATACTTAATTACTAATCTTGGAACTCCTTGTTCTTTTTCTGCTTGATTATTAATATAAAATGCTGAACAACTTCATGGTGATTTAGAATTCCTAATTAATTGTTTTTGTAATAACTGTTGAACTTCTTTCTTACACTGTTCTAGTAATTCAAAATTCATTTGAATTGATCTAGCTTTAGTTGGAATATGTTTTTCTAAAAAGTCTTTTTCATATGGTAATTTTACTCTATGCTTCTTTCTATCCCAGAATGCTGAAGGATACCAGCACATATTTGTTGTTGAAATTATTTTTCTAATTCTTCTATTCTTTTTCTAACTTTAGTCTTTTCTAATTTCATTTCTATTTGTTTATATGAAATATCTTCCTTTATAAAATTAATTTGATTTTATTTTCTTATTATACAATTAAATGTATTTTCTTTAAAAATCGAATTTGATTGGATTAAATCTAATTCTTTTTGTTTTATTGGATTAATAAATTTAAATGTTATTACTTAATATTAATTTCTTTTTGTCTTTATTATTTCATTTTTCTGTAAATTAATTTCTATCTGAGTATAAGATAAATCTTCCTTTAAATAATTAATTTCTTTTTCTTTTCATAATATACAATTTATTGTATTTTCTTTTGAATAAATAGAATTTGATTGAAGTAAGTCTAATTCTTTTTGTTTTATTGGAGTTATAAATTTAAATGTTATTTCAATTCCCATAACTGTTAAACTTATTCCTTCCTTATCTTTTTTGAATGGTGTTATTTGATACAAAAATGGATTCCCTAATATTACATCTTGAGTTAAATCTTCTATAATTAAAAAAATGTTTAAAACAATAGTTCTGATTACAAATAAATCCATGTGATAATTTATAATTTACTCTTAGAGGATTTCCATTTGCTGTTGATAATCTTTCATTAGTTTTTAAACAATTTTTTGTTTGAATTATTCCAGACTTAATACAACTTAAATCTGCTCGGCTATCTATCGTAGCTATACACGTTGTTGTAAAATCTTAAACTCCTATTGTTATTATAGCATACCATTTTTCTATATTAACTCTATTTGTAATATTTAAATATTTGACTTCTTTAGAATTATTTTCTTGAATTTGAATTCCTTTGCCTAAATTTCTTTGTGAGGTTTCTGGTATATCTAAACTTACTGTTTGAGTTTGATTTATTAATGCTACTTTTGTTTCTATTTCTAAATCTTTAGTTTTTAATTCTTTATTTCTTCTTTTAATTTTTTAATATCATTTTTTAAATGCTTAACTTCTTCATTTAAATTTATTGAATTATTTAAATTAGGATTATTTATTCCTGGAATATTAGTATTGTTTGAATATCTATCTAAAAGATTTGATAAACTAAATGGTTGTAAAATTTCTTTATCTTTAAATCTATTTAAATATTCTTTTTTATCATTTGGATTTTCTATTTTAGTAATAATATCAAATAAGAATTCTTTATCTTTAACATTAGATATCATATTTATAGATTTACATTTACAAGGTGATGAATGATCTGAATATTCTTCACTATCAGATTCAACTTCTATTTCCCGTAATCGAATATCGCTTTCTTCTAATGAATTAATCATTATTGCTATCATTTTTTCTCTTAACTCTTTATCTTCACTAAGTATTTCATTAATTTTTCTTTGAATTCTACAATTACTTGCTATATGGCTAGGTTTGCCATATTTGTAACATGTTATAGATCTCTTTTTACTTTTCTTATTATATGGTTTATTATATTTTTTATATTTTCTATTATTATATTGATTTTGTTGTTCATATCCTATTTGTTTATAATTATTTCATTTTCTTCTATAGTTTCTGTTTTTAGTAATAGATTTATATTTTGATGAAGGGGTTTGAATTTGTTATACCAAATGCTTGACAGAAAGTACCTAATTCTCTTCTTCCAGATCCATATTTAGCTTGAATTTTTAATTCTTGACATAATTTTAATCCTTCATTTTTAATATACGCAAATAACTGTCCAAAGGAAACATTATGAAAATTTAATACTTCTGTACCCGTATCTTTTTGCATATTTGTAAGTACTTTTTGAGAAAATAAAGTAGGTAATCCAGTAATAAATTTCTCTTTCCAAAATGTTGCTTGACAATCTGGTCTCTTGAGTACATATGTTAAAAACATATCTTTGTACCATATAAAACCTGATAAAGTTGGACATCGTAAATTTGTCAAAAATACTTTTGAACTATTTAATTCTTCTTTTGGATTTCCTACAAAATGTAATGATATAACATATATTAAAAATTCTGCTGAATCATTTTTAGTAATGGTTTTTATTCTTCCTTGTGCATCTTTTTTAACATTACCTCTTTCATCTCTTTCATCTCTTTCATCTAGTTCACTTGTATGATTTAATATTTCTTGTTTATTTGCATCTGTCATTATATTATCCCACCAATTTTTTAATTGACCAGTAAAACCTGTAACTAATATTGCTGTTATTATTTTTTCATCAAATTTTCTATGATGATATGCTGATCTTGCCATTCCCATTTCTTATAACATTCTTAATATTTCTGATTCAGATCTTCCATCTAAATTCCATTCATATAATGCATTTCCATCATAATGATTTGTTATAAATTGAGATCTTTCTTCAAATTGAACATCTGGTGGAGTTGGTCTTGGATAATAATTTTTTCTAGTTTGAGCATTTAACCATTTATTAGAATACTTATTATAACTATTTATTTTTATACTTCTTCTTATTCTATTAATATTATTATTATCTTCATTAAATTGATCTTCAATGTTATTTATTTGATTTATTATATTATCTTCATCTGAAGTCTCTATGTTTTCTGAATCAATATCTTGTTCTAATTCTTCTGTTACTGGATTAATTTGATCAATATTGTTTATATTGTTTTGTGAAGTACTAGGTTTATCTTTTATATCTAATTGATCTAGTCTATTTAATATTTTGCTTAACATATTGTTTTTTGAATTTTCTTTTGGATTAAGTGTTAAATTTAATTCTTCAAATAGATTTTTAGTTTGAAAATATGGTTTTTCTATTTCTTCTGGAAAGGTAGTTTTTATCGGCTTTTGAATTGAGTCTATCTTTGTTGATACTAAATCTACCTGTTGAGCTATTGTGGATAATATTTTATTAGAAAATTTTAATTGTTGATTAACTTTTCTTATATCTTCTATATCTAATGGAGTTTTATCTGTTTTTGCTTCTCTAAAGGGTGTTGCTACTATTTCACCTGCAGATGTATTTACTTGGATATTTAATAATGGTGGATGAACAGAAGAAAGTATTTCTCCTCCAACCAATTGCCATTTTTTATATAATTGAGTGTGTACATTAATCTGAGGTTCAGTATAAATATTTCCAATTTTTTCTTGAGTACCTATGTACTCTAACAATGAAAAGAAAGGAAAATTGAATTTTTATTCTGTAGTTCTTTTTCCCATTAATCTTGTAATTTAACTTTGAATGTATCATCTAAATTGTTATACTAATTTCTTTTACCAAAATTTTCTTCATCATTAAATTCCTCGGTTTAACATTATTAATAACATTAATACTATCAGGTTTCACTGATAAATATGAAGGTGATTCTATTGTCGAATCATTAATAATTTCAGGTATTGGAGCTTTAAAATGAATTTTTGTATTTTGTATTGGAATTTCTGAATATAATTCAGGATTATTACTTATATTAGTATGTTGACTAAATGTTCTTGTGAGAGTTGGAATATCAGATGTAGAATATCTTGAATTTTGTATTGGTCTGTTATATCTTAAAGAATTACTACTTCCATATCTTGTAGATCTTATATTATTAAAACTTGTAGTTATACTACCATCTTCTTCAGTTTGAAATTGAGTAGGTTGATTTTGTGGAATGCCTCTTGGTTGTTGTGGAGGTGGTAATCTAAATTCTTCTGGAATTGTAATTTCATGCCATTTTAATGTTTTAGGTATATATATTGCTGATTTGATGCATCTTCTTCAAATAAAACAGTTCTTGTTTGTTCAGATTGTTCAAACTTAAGTTGAGGATCTATGAATGTTTTGAGTAATTTAAAACAAATTTTATAGATTATTGCAAAACTTCTACTTTTTTGACTAATTTTATTTTTATCTATTTGTATATCTATTATTAATGAATCTAATATTAAATCATCATATAAACTTACTACAAAATTAGGTACATAATTAAAATATATTGTCCATCACAAATATTAGTTTGAATTAATGCTAATATTGAATCATGATATTCTGTAAGTCTATTATCTCTTAATGCAATAAAAATTGGATTATTTATTCCTATCCTATGTAATGGTTTAACTATTACTTTTACTAATCCATAATGAATATATTTATAACCTTGCTTTTTATAATGATTTATAGCTATACTTGATAATAATTTAATGGTTCTAGATATTTCTCGAAAATTAACATCTTGCTCATGTAATTTAACAGCATATGAATTATTAAAACTGAATTTACCTATATGATAAATAGAACTTAATGTTTTATTAGTAATATCAAATTGAATATCATGACTTTGTCCTACTTCATTATCCTGTTGAATAGATGTAGTTTCTGAACATATACTATTAAACAATTTTCTAAAAACTTCCATAATAAAATGTACCTTTATTGCTTAATGCAATATGCAGAGTAATAATGCATGGGGAACACTGGATGACCTAAACCTGGAACACCTTTTCTTCAGGCTTACCAACGGAATCACTAGGTTCTCAACAGCTTGCCAATCCTTACACTATTAATCCTTATATTACCTTAAGTAATAACGCTATTTATATTATGAAACTTATTTTCGAAATTCTTTAATGAGTATGGCTCTGATACCAAATCTAACCCAGAAAGAATGAAATAAACAAAAATAACAAAGAAAGAAAATTGAAATAATACCTTTGAATAAACTCTGATAATTATAATAAGAAATTAATGAAAGAAAGTAAGAAAATAGTAATAAAACAAGAGATGACTGAATGAAAGAAAGCTGAATGAAAGGATTCTTCAATATCAAACTCCAAACGAGTGATAAGAAGTGATGCCTCTTACATTCTTGACTCTTCCTTTTATAGACAAGAAAACTATTCTTATTACATTCTATTGAATAAAACATTAAAATCTGAATCTTCTTTATTTGAGTGGATGTCTAAATATCCGAATCTGCTTTATTTGAATGGCTATCTTGATTGATTGTCACTTCTTCTTTTGGTTGAGTGGTCATGCTTGCTTGGTTTTCTTTTTATCGTTTTCGTTCCACTTGCTGCTTGTCACATCTTGTTTTCCACTTGCTGCTTGTCACATCTTGTCTTAATAACTAAAGTAATTCTTTTAAGAGTCTTCACATAATTTTTCCACCATTCTTGAATTACTGCTGCTTTCTTAAGTTGCTTTTGAGTAGACATAGATATCATTGAGTTCTGAATAATAATTGGACTCGGACCACCAATTTCTCTCTAATACAATAATTTAACCCTGCTTATTGAATGTTTTGCGTTCAGTGCCTTGCAATCCATGCTGAGTTTCTTTTTGAATAAAACCTGAAATTTAAAAGAATTATTTTTTACTTTTTTTATTCAAATGGATCCTGAGCTAAAGGACCGCTATAAAAATCCTCGAGATTAGGACTTTGAGTCGAATCTACTGATAATTCGAGTTCTTGAACTAGTTCTTGTTGTGGAATTTTTCCTTTCTTGAATGCCATATAGTATTTAAAAAATTCTTCCATTTCTCTATTTTCTTGTTGAGTTGCTGGTGTTGTTGTAATGCTAGGGTTTGGATTTTGAATTGGGCTGGGAATATTAGCTGGGCTAGTTAGAATATTTATTGGTTTTTGAGTTGGTGATGGTTGAGTATATGGAATTGGAGAATTTTCTTGATTAGGAATCCATGGTCTTTTTCCTGTTGCGAAATAATTTGCCACAGCTTGTGGGCAACAATAATTCTCTTTATATCAATCCCACCATTTGATTTTATACTGCCTGATGAGTGACATAGGCTTAGGTTTTGACTGTGCTTGAATTACTTGAAAGTGCCAACACCAATTCCAAGGGACTTTTAGTGCAGCATGCCATTGAATCTCTTTCATATATTCTAGCATTGTTGACTCTTTTCTCCATTTTTCTAAACCTTGCTTAACCAAAGATGGTAAAATACTATAGTGTGATCCATGAGTATTCCACCAGTCATAAACCAAAGTGGAAAATCATTTTGACAATCTTTGCTAAAAGTAAAAATCCAAGAGTGGTCAAAAGGTCTAAAATAAAAAGCTTTAATCCACGCTTGTTTGTAATCTTCATAATTATATCCCTGTAGACTATAAGAAATAGAAAATGACCTTTGAGTAAATAAAATTGTAAAATGATTTGAATTAAGTATTTTTTTAATAACACATTTTGAATGAGTAACATGACCTAATTCATCTTTGTTATGAAAAATATCAACTGAACCAGAGTCTACTAATATAAATTCATAAAAAATTCTATTTTTTGTTGAGTCTTCGCAAAACCAATAAAAATATGGAGTAAAAACTTATGAGTATAAGCTTTTAATATTGGAATTTCTGGAGTTTCTTTGAATGCTGTTAAACTAAGATACTCATATTTTTCTTTTAAAACATAAGGAGATTTTGAAGTGGAAGTAGTTGGAGTATTTTGAATTGGTAATGGAGTCATTGCTCTAGGAGTATGAGGAATCAATTGTGTTTTTGAATGTGCTTGAAGTTTGGCTGATGGTGTTGCTGCTATTTGTACATAAGGTAAAGCTGGAAAATCTTCTAAAGAAATAAATTTATTACTTGTTTGAATTTTGGGAGATGAAGGTTTTGGAATTAGTACATTTGAAACATAATCTTCTGTACTTTGCATCTTTTGATTAGCGAATGATTGTACTGGCTTTTTCGACATTGTTGATATTACCTGTAAGAAATTCTCGAGTTAAAAAATTTGGTAATGAATTATTATCACCTTTAATGTATTTTATGTTAAAATCAAAAACAGAAAGTATGCCCTGCCACCTAGCAAATATTTATTTTGATACTAAATTTTGAACATCTTTTTGCAATATATCTTTTATTGATTTATAGTCTATTCTTAATAAAATTTGTTTATTATATAAATCATCTTGAAATTTTGAAATACATAAAACAATTGAAAGTATTTCTTTCTTAACAGTTGAATAATTCTTTTGAGATCCTATCCATACTTTTGAAGTAAATCTAACAATTGTTCTTTACCCGCTATTCTTTGTTTTAATATACCACCATATCCTACTTCGGATGCATCTGTTTCTACTTTCATAAATGCATTTGGCTGTGGAATGCCTAAACATGGTAATAATTTTATTTTTTCTTTTGCTTCCCTAACAATTTGAGTATGCTTTTCTGTCCATAGTAATTGATTCTTTTGAAGTCTTTGGTATAAAGGTGCACACAAAGTTCTTAATTTCAGAAAGAAACCTGCTACATAATTTAAACATCCTAAAAACTTTTGTAATTGATTTTTATCTTTTATTTCATCTGGAAATTTCTCTCCAAATTCTAATGCTCTATTAATTGGTTTAATTGTTCCTTTATAAATATCATGTCCAAGAAATCTAATTTTAGTTTGGAATAATTTCATTTTAGGTGCTGATATTACTAATTCATTTCTTTTTACTGCCTTTAAAAATATATTTAGATGTCTAAAATGTTCATCTAAAGTTTTTGAATAAACTAATACACCATCTGTATAAACTATCATGAATGTATAACCTGCAAATATTTCATTCATTATATTTTGAAATTCTGAAAGTTTATTTTTTAATCCAAAAGGCATAACGTTCCATTCATAATGCCCAAATGGTACTGTGAATGCTGTTTTGTATTTATCTTTTTCGGCTATTTGAATCTGCCAGTATCTTGACTTTAGTTCAAATTTTGAATATATTTTTGCTTGATATAATCTGTCTAATAAATCTTTTTTATTTGGAATTGGATATCATATCCTTTGTAATACCTTGTTAAGAGGTTTATAATTAATCACTAACCTAAATACTTCTCTTTCTTTTTCAGCTTAATTATTTACATAAAATGTTGGACAGCTCCAAGGTGAATTAGATTTTCTTATTAACTGCTTATTTAAAGATTCTTGAATTTCTTTCTTACAATGTTCTAATAATTCAAAATTCATTTGAATAGGTCTAGCTTTAGTAGGAATTTGTTTTTCATGAAATTCTTTTTCATATGGTAATTCAACCACGAGTCTTTCTTTCCCACAAAGCTGTTGCATTGGAATTGAATGAATTGAACTTAAATTGCAGTCGACATGCTGAGTTGAGGTTAGATTCACCAATACGTGTGAGAATGCATAAAATGAGGACTAGAAGTGTGAATTATTGAGTCTTTTCACTTGCTTTGTTTGTTCATGTCTTGAGAAGAGGTCGCCATGCCGGTTAAAGAACACTTGAAACATTAGGAATAAGTGAGAAGAGGCTCTCTTGTGCTAATGAAAGTTAAGGACCTAGGTCAGGCCTCACCATAGGAAGATTTTAGGAGTTGAATGCTTAATTTGTTAGACTCAAAGAGTTGAGACGTTGCGGTGTGAATTTCATCATTCTTAGGCCTCACCATGGGAAAGAATGGTGTTAGGGAGTGTGGAATGCAGTGCGATCGACAAGCCGACTGCAGGCCGGATTTCAAGGCAACTTAGATCTCCTCTGGTTTCACGTGATTGTCAATTGCATTGCTCGAATTGTCTGATGTGCATTCATCTGAAGTAAGAACCCTAGGACAGCTACTTTATACTTGATTTCACATCTCATTTACTATTCTTGTTATTTTTTTACTTCTTATTTCTCTATTCTAGTTGTTATTATCACTTATTCCTATAATTTCATCTTTGTGGCAAATCTTGAATTCTTGGAATCACTCCCTTCCCTGTGGAACGAAACCCTCTCACCTCTACTACACTAGTGTTAGGGATAAATTGGTGAGCATACGACTTTAACGCATCACTGATCCTGAATCTACTAAAATGAGTTCATAAAAGTTTGATTTTTAGTGGAATCATCAGAAAACCAAAAGAAATCTGTAGAGAGATTTTAAAACTAGATTTTCAATTTGGTCTTTTAGAATATAGAGAGATTTTAAATTGGAATATGTGGGTGTATTTTGAATTCATAAAGGAGTCATAGCCCTTGGAGTGTGAGATGGGCTTAATTGAGTTATTGATTGATACTGAATTTTTGCTGATGATGTTACTTCTAATTGAATATAAGGTAGAGCAGGAAAATCATCTAAAGTAATAAATTTATTGCTTGTTTGAATACATGGAGATAAAGGTTTTGGAATTATCACCTTAGATGCGTCGTCACTAGGACTTTGCATCTTTTGATTGTTGAATGATTGTTCTAGCTTCTTTGACATCTTTGTTTCGACCTGTAAGAAATTCACGAGTAAGAAAGTCAGGTAATGAATTATTTTCGCCTTTAATATATTCAATATCAAAATCAAATATGGAAAAAATTCCTTGCCTTCTAGCAAAGATTTGTTTAGAAACCAAATTCTAAACATCTTTTTGTAATATATCCTTAGCTGATTTACAATCGATTCTTAATAAAAAAAATTTATTATACAAATCATCTTGAAATTTAGAAATACATAAAACAATTGAAAGAATTTCTTTTTTAACTGTGGAATAATTTTTTGCGATCATGTCCATACTTTTGAAGTAAATCTAACTAATTGTTCTTTTTCTACTATTCTTTGTTTGAGTATACCTCTATACTTATTCAGATGCATCTGTTTCTATAATCATGAATGAATGTAGTTGTGGAATCCCTAAGCAAGGTAAAGACTTAATTTTTTCTTTTGCTTCTTTGACTATTTTTGCATGTTGATTAGTCCATGGTGGTGGATTCTTTTGTAGTCTTTGATATAGGGGTGCACAAAGTGTTATTAAGTTTGGAAATAAATCTGCCACATAATTTAGACATACTAAAAATCTTTGTAATTGATTTTTGTCTTTAATTTCATCTGCAAATTTTTCTCCAAATTCTAAAGCTCTATTGATTGGTTTAATTGTACCTTTATAAATATCATGTCCTAAAAATCTAATCTTATATTGAAATAGTTTCATCTTAGATGCTGATATTACTAATCCATTTCATTGTACAGCTTTTAAAAATATATTCAAATGCTTAAAATGTTCTTCTATAGATTTTGAAAATACTAAAACATCATCTATATATACTATCATGAATGTATACATCGAAAATATATTATTCATTATATTTTGAAATTTGAAAGGTGCATTTTTCAATCCGAATGGCATAACATTCCATTCATAATGTCCAAATGGGACTGTAAATGCAGTTTTGTATTTATCTTCTTCTACTATTTGTATTTGCCAGTATCCGGACTTAAGATCGAATTTTGAATATATTTTAGCATTATACAATCTATCAAGCAAATCTTTTTTGTTTGGAATATGATATCTTATCCATTGTAATACTTTATTTAAAGGTTTATAATTAATTACTAATCTTGGAACTCCTCTTTCTTTTTCTGCTTGATTATTAACATAAAATGATGAACAACTCCTTGGTGATTTAGAATTCCTAATTAACTGTTTTTGTAATAACTGTTGAATTTCTTTCTTACAATGTTCTAGTAATTCAAAATTCATTTGAATTGGTCTAGCTTTAGTTGGAATATTTTTTTCTAAAAAGTTTTTTTCATATGGTAATTTTACTCTATGCTTCTTTCTATCCCAGAATGCTGAAGGATGATCAGCACATATTTGTTGTTGAAATTGTTTTTCTAATTCTTCTATTCTTTTTCTAACTTCAGTCTTTTCTAATGCATTTCTATTTGTTTATATGAAATATCTTCATTTATAAAATTAATTTGATTTTGTTTTCTTATTATACAATTAAATGTATTTTCTTTAAAAAAAGAATTTGATTGGATTAAATCTAATTCTTTTTGTTTTATTGGATTAATAAATTTAAATATTATTTCATTACCCATAATTTTTAAACTAATACTATCAGTTTTCTTTTTAAATGGAGTTATTTGATATAAGAATGGATTTCCTAAAATAACATCTTGATTTAAATCTTCAACTATAATAAATGAATGTTTAAAGCAAAGCAATAATTATTATTACAAATAAATCCATTAGACAATTTATAATGAATTTGTAGAGAACTACCATTTGCCGTGATTAATCTTTCATTAGTCCTTGAACAATATTTAGTAGGAATTATTCCTAATTTTATGCAATTTAAATCTGCTCCACTATCTATCATTGCAATACAAGTTGTTTTAAAATCTTTAGTTCCTATAGTAACTATGGAATACCATTTTTCAATTTTAACTTTAACAATTATATTTAAAAACTTATGTTCTTTATTATCATTAATTTGAATTCCTTTTCCTAAATTTTTTGTTTAACTTTCTGGTATATCTAATAACATCGGTTTTATATTTATTAAAGCTAATTTTGTTTCAATTTCTAAATTTTTTCCTTTTAATTCTCTAATATCATCTTTTAATTATTTGATTTCTGATTTTAAATATTTGACTTCTTCCTGTAAATTTGCTGAACTATTGAATTTTGTATTAATTATCCCTGGAATTTCTGTATGATTAGAATATTTATCTAAAAGTTTTGATAAACTAAATGGTTGGATGATTTCTATTTCTTTTTTATCTTATAATATTAAATCTTTTAATCGTGTTAAATATTCTCTCTAATCTACTGGATTCTCAATTTTACTGACAATATCAAATAAAAATTCATTGTCTTTATTTTTAGTACTTGATATCATATTAATAGACTTACATTTACATGGTGGGAAATGATCTGAATATACTTCATCATCAGAATCTTCTTCTTCTATGTAATTTAATTGATTGTCACTATCTGTTGAATCATTTGTCAAATTGCAATTAATTTTTCTCTTAATTCCTTATCTTCACTAAAAATTTCATTAATTTTTCTTTGAGTTCTACAGTTAGGTGCTATATGTCCAAGTTTTCCACATTTAAAACAATTAATTATTTTTCTATTTTTCTTTTTATATGGTTTATTATATTTTCTATTACCTCTTTGATAATCTTGATTGTAGTCTATTCTTTTAAAATGATTTCTTCATTTTCTAAAAGTATTATGCTTACGAATTGATTTATATTTATAAGATGGTGCTTGAATTCCTGTTATACCAAATGCTTGGCAAAAAGATCCTAATTCTTTCTTTTCTAAACCATATTTAGCTTGAATTTTCAATTCTTGACATAACTTTAACCCTTCAAATTTTATAAAAGCAAATAATTGACCGAATGATATATTTACATTAGTTAATGAATCAATACCCATTTCTTTTTGAAGATTATTAGCTATTCTTTGTGAAAATAAATTTGGTAATCCTGTAATAAATTTCTCTTTCCAAAATGGTGCATGACAATCTGGTCTTTTTAATAAATATGTTCAAAACATATCTTTATACCACATCTTAAATTAGTCATAAATATATTTGATGAATTCAATTCTTCTTTTGAATTTCCTACAAAATTCATTGATATAACTAATATTAAAAATTCGGCTGCATCATCTACTTTCTGCATTTTTTTGTTTCCTTGTTTATCTCTTTTAACATTACCTTGTGCATCTAATTCTTCTCCTTCATAAGAATGTTCTAATATTTCTTTTCTGTTTTCAAAATTTAACATATTATCCCACCAACCTTTAAGTTGGCCGGTAAATCCCGTTACTAAGGCTGTTGTTGCTGTTTTACTATTATATCCTTTAGTACCATAAGTTGAACGGGCCATACCCATTTCTTGTAACATTCTTAAGATTTCTGATTCAGATATCTCATCTAAATTCCATTCATATATTGCTGGTCCATCATATTGAGTTGTTACAAATTAAGATCTTTCTTCATATTGAATATCTGGTGGTGTAGGTCTTGGATAATAATTTTTTACAGGTTGTGCTATTAGCCATTTATTTTTAATAGGAGAATTCCTTACCGGAGTTCTTCGTCTTATTCTATTGACTTCATTATCATTAAATTTGTCTTCAATTAATTTTACTTCATTAATTAACTCATTATCTGATTATGTATCTGAATTTTTGAATTGGTCAGAGTGATTATCTGAAATTGAATTAATTTGATCAATTGCATTAATCATATGAATATTTCCTAAATTCAGTTGTTGTGAAGTACTTGGCTGATTTTTTCAGTCTATTTGATTTATTTATTACAATACATTTTAACACAAAAGGATGAGGTTTGTGTCGCATTAATGTCTTCACCTCAGCAGATATGAGCAAAATATGTACACTTTATACAACCAAAAAGGGCAATGTATCCCATCATGTATGCATCTAAATCCCTTACATGTGAATTCAAATAAGATAAAACAGAAAACTCTAAGAGCCATAGATAACCTTTTAGGTTAGAAGTTGAAATTATCCAGCCAACAATATGTTTCTAAATCACATAAATATAAGAGCATACCAAAATGGTATAACTTTTGGATCTAATTATCTTTTTATTAATTAGAAGTAAAATTTTCACATTAGAGATTCATTTCAAAATGGGTAAATTACAAAATACCTCCTTGTGGTTAGACGATATTTTAACTTACCTCCCTGACATATTAAAACCTACAATTCGCCTTCTTGTGCTTTGGGTTTTTTTAAAAAGTGAACAGACATCCACTCACTTAACGGGTACTAACATAAAGACACATTTACCCCTATGTAAAAGACACATTAATGGGTACTGACAGAAAGACACACACTAGTCATGGACCCAGATCTTAAACACAAAATCAAATCCGACATAGACACCTTCCTCGAGTCTGAGCACTACTATCACAAATTAGGCTGCGTTTGGAAGCGGAGCTACCTCCTCTATGGGCCCTCAGGCACTGGAAAGTCCAGCTTCATTGCCGCCATGGCTAATTACCTCTCCTTCGACGTATACGATGTGGATTTATCTCAAGTCTCCAATACCGCCAATCTAAAGATGCTTCTTTTACAAACCAATTCCAAATCAATCGTCGTCATCGAAGATTTCGACCTCTTCATGGCCGCCTCAGATTCGAGTTTATCGCAGCCTGCTCTGCTCAATTTCATGGATGGAATTCTAAATTCGTGTTGCGAGGACGAGAAAGTTATGGTCTTTACGGTGAATAATGATAGTTGTAAGGATGACGTTGATTCAGCAATGGTGAGGCCAATAAGAATTGACGTTCGCATTCATTTTCTTATGTGCGATTTCAGCTCTTTTAAGAGCTTAGCAATTAACTATTTAGGTGTGAAGGAGCATAAGAATTTTTTGGTACAAGAATTCTTATTTTTGACTTTTGTGCCGAGTTTGATTGGTACAAGAATTTATATTTTTAAAAAAAAAATTATATTGGGTGGATCATACAATGCTTTTAAAAATTCTTGGGTGCAAGTCCCCTTTGTCAGCGTAAACGTGAGCTGAAAGAATGATGGAGTTGTGTTTTGTGGGTGTGATTGTGATTTGTGAAATCAAACTCATCTATCCATCCATCCCAATTTGCAAATCCTATTTTAAGTTATAGGGGGTATAATTGTCTTTTTAGATATTATTTTTGTTTTCAAAAAAATAAGATTACTTCATACACGTTTTGTATGCACGTGTTTGTCAGTACCAGTTAAGTGAGTGGATGTCCATTCACTTTTTAAAAAAACCCAAAGCACAAGGAGGCGAATTATAGGTTTTAATATGTCAGAGAGGTAACTTAAAATATCGCCTAACCACAGGGAGGTATTTTGTAATTTACCCTTTCAAAATGCATAATCAAAAGGTCATGTTGATATGAATGGGCAAGGCTTGGAATCCTGGACCACCGAATCTCCACACTTTTTTGGACCGTGTTGCATGATCTAATTCAACAAGAACACAAACAAAACAAATTGGCGGAAATAGAATCAAAGGAAACGCAAATTGGCGGAAATAGAATTAATGTTTAATGGACTTAATTTATTACAAAGCAAATAAATCCTATTTACTTAACAAGGCGTGAATCCAAGATGGGAAAAGTCCAAGCACACCATCTTGGTCTTCAATGTAATCCAAGAACACTTCTTCAAGGTGGAATTTCCTTAAGCTCCAATGTAGACCTCTTAGAAACTTCTTCATGAATTGTAATGCAAGAAACGTTCCAAACAACTTCATGTTGAGATGGTGATGGTGATAACGCCAAGTGTTCTCCAAAATTGTCTTAACCTTCACAATGTGTCACCAATAATGCATGCAAGGCAGAATTCATCCTCTTGCTCCTAGATCTTTTCATTGGTCCTTCAAGATTCTCCAATGGATCATGTGAAGTCGGTTTTGTCACCATGGTCATGGGTGGATTGCTATCATTCCCTCCCTCCTCGAGAGGATTCATCCTCGAATCACCTACATCATACAAAGATAAATCAGAAACATTAAATATAGATGACACATTGCCATACTCACTTGGAAGTTCTATCTTGTAAGTATTCTCTCCAATCCTTTCCAAGACTCGAAAAGGACCATCTCCTCTTGGATGAAGCTTAGATTTCCTTTTCTCGGGAAACCTCTCTTTCCTTAAGTGAATCCAAACCCAATTATCTGGTTCAAATATCACTTGCTTTCTACCCTTATTGGCTTGCTTGGCATATTGTTCATTATGCCTTTGAATATTATTTCGAACCTTCTCTTGTAACTCCTTCACAAAATCAGCTTTCTTTTTACCTTCGACATTAACAAACTCATTAATAGGAAGAGGCAAAATATCAAGTAGAGTTAATGGATTAAATCCGTAAACAACTTCAAAAGGTGAGCAATTAGTAGAACTATGCAAAGTTCTATTATATGGAAACTCAATATGAGGTAAACAGCTTTCCCAATTCTTTAAGTTCTTTTGAATAATGGCATGAAGTAAGGTAGATAAAGTGCGATTAACTACTTTAGTTTGTCTATCAATTTGTGGATGTGCAACAGTAGAAAACAACAATTTAGTGCCTAAATTATTCCATAGAGTACGCCAAAAATGATACAAGAATTTAACATTCCTATCACTAACAATACTTTGTGGAATGCCATGCAATCTAACAACTTCCTTAAAGAATAAATCAGTAATATGTGTAGCATCATTAGACTTAGAACATGTAATGAAGTGCGACATTTTGCTAAATCTATCAACTACAACAAATATGCTATCATAACCATTGCGTGACCTAGGCAAACCAAGTACAAAATCCATAGAAATATCAATCCAAGGATGACTAGGAACAGGCAAAGGCGTATACAAACCATGAGGCATCACTTTCGATTTTGATTGTTTACACACAATGCATCTATCACAAACACTTTTAACATCTTTAATCATATTAGGCCAATAAAAATGTTCATTTAAAACAGCCAGTGTTTTAACAATTCCAAAGTGCCCCATTAACCCTCCCCCATGGGTTTCTTTAACAAGTAAATCACGAATGGAATATGAGAGTATGCATAATTTATCTTTCTTAAAAAAAAATCCATCATGCATAGAGTAATCACCATTTGGCTTTATCACACATTGATCATAGGTGGCATGAAAATCATGATCATTGTTGTACAAATCTTTAATCAAATCAAAACCAAGTAACTTAGCATGCAAATAGGTGAATAACGTGTATCTCCTAGATAATGCATCAGCTACAACATTTTCTTTACCAGATTTGTATTTGATCACATTTGGAAAAGATTCAATAAATTATAACCACTTAACATGCCTCTTATTTAATTTACCTTGAGTTTTTAAGAATTTAAGGCTTTCATGATCAGAATGAATAATGAACTCTTTAGGCCATAGATAATGTTGCCAAACCTGTAATGATCTTACCAAAGCATACAACTCCTTGTTATAAGTTGCATACTTCATGGCTGCCCCATTAAGCTTTTCACTAAAGTAAGCCACCGGCTTTGATTCCTGTATCAAAACAGCACCAATACCTATCCCGGAGGCATCACAGTGTATCTCAAAAGCTTTATGAAAATTTGGTAATACAAGTAGAGGGGCATGAGTCAATTTGCTCTTTAATGTGTTAAAAGCATTTTCATGTTCTTCTTTCCATTCAAAAGTGACATTCTTTTTAACAAGTTCATTTAAAGGTGCAGCTATAAAACTAAAGTCTTTAACAAACCTTCTATAAAAACTTTCTAAACTATGAAAACTTCTAACATCACTAGCATTTTTAGGTCTCGGCCAATCCATGATTGCCTTGACTTTTGACTCATTAACAGAAATACCTTGAGAACTAACAACATAACCCAAAAAGATAATTGATTCCATGCAAAAAGAACACTTTTTAAGGTTAGCATATAACTTGTTCTCACGTAATATAGCAAACACGAATTTAAGATACTCAACATGTTCATCAAGTGATATGCTATAAATAAGGATGCCATCAAAATATACTACAATAAATTTAGCAATGAAGTGGCAAAAAACGTGATTCATAAGCCTCATAAAAGTACTAGGTGCATTAGTTAGACCAAAAGGCATGACTAACCATTCATAAAAACCATACTTTGTTTTAAAGGCTGTTTTCCATTTATCACCTTCTTTCATTCTAATTGATAGTAGCCACTTTTCAAATCAATCTTGGTAAAAATACAAGAACTATGCAATTCATCAAGCATATCATCTAATCTAGGAATTGGATGTCTATACTTAGTGGTGATTTTATTAATAGCACGGCAATCAACACACATTCTCCAAGATTCATCCTTTTTAGGGACCAAGATAACAGAAACTGAACATGGACTTAGAGATTCTCGAACAATACCTTTGTCAAGGAGCTCATCCACTTGACGTTAAATCTCTTTTGTTTCCTCAGGGTTTGCTCTATAAGCTGGGTGGTTCGAGATTTGCGCCCCAGGCACAAAATCTATTTGATGTTCAATGCCTCGAATAGGTGGTAACCCTATTGGTAAGTCCTCAGGAAACACGTCTCCATATTCCTGTAAAAGAGATAAAACAACACTAGGCAAAAATGAAAGGTGATAACTATCAATGATAAGTACATCTTTGCGATAAAACAAATATATTGGTTTCCTATCTAGTATTGCTCTCTTAATATCACTCATAGAAGCAAAATAACAAGATTTAGAACTAGTTACATTAGAACTAGGTACAATTTCTCGACCTATACTATTGTTGACAAGCTTTTGTTTCTCTTTCTCACTCTTTTCTTTTGTTTCTTCATCACGTAAGTTACTACAAGCTTTTGCAAGTCTTGATTGATCTTCAAATACTTGGGATGGAAGTAAGGATTTAAGATTGAACCGTTTGCCTTGATGTTCCAAACTGTAGTAATTCTTCTTGGCATAATAAAACACATCTCTATCAAATTGCCAAGGTCTTCCAAGAAGGATGTGACCGGCCTCCATTGGAACAACATCACATAAAACTTCATCAATATACTTACCAATTTTAAATGGTACCTTTACTTGTTTAGTGACTCTAGTCTCGGCGGAGTTGTTGAACCATTGAAGTCGATATGGCTTTGGATGTTTGAAACAAGATAAATTCATCCTCTTGACAAGTAGAGTACTTGCCACATTAGTGCAACTTCCACTATCAATGATATAAATGGCCTTGGATTGAGTCCTTGACCACACGAAACCCTCACTTTTGGATCGTTGTTCCACCAGAATTCACGAACAAGACAACACAAACTCAACAATGCGGAAATAACAACAAAGAAAACAAAGAGATATGGAACGGCAGTTTTGATTGAAAGCAATCAAACCCAACATGTTATAACAAAAAAAATCCAATCCAACCTATGTAAATCAAGAGTTGAAAAGTTTTTATTTTGGCTTGTTCTTTAAATCAAGAACGGGTAAGTTCTTCCTAAGGTCTTAGCTTAAGAATCACGGGTCTTATGAACATTCAATTGAAATCAATTGAACAATCACGTTCTTCACAACTTTTCACAGTTGCAAATAAGTTTAGCAAAGCTAAAGATTTCTCAAATTTCATATGTCAAAAACATTACAAAGCTTTCCCTTATATAGGAAGTAGTTTCGGCCTTGCTTAAGATTTAGGAAACAAAAACCCTAGAAGTTGCAAAGTACAACTTGACTTCTAAGTTAACAAACTAACTAACTAACAAACTTACTTTCCTAATTCGGTTGTGACCAATGGAAAGCATAACCGAATTCCCCAAGAAGCAAAAACCAATTTGACTTCTTAGTTTCCTAATCCTTTACTTGCCATTATTATACAAGATAATTGGGCAAAGTAAGTTATTACAAAACCGAAATATTAAGCCCAAAAATAATGTTCAATGGAATTAATTTATTTAAAACAAATAAATCTTAATTAAGTAAAGTGGCGTGATCCAAATCAAGCCCAAAAGCACGCCTTCTTCATGGACTTGAACATTCGGTCTTATGCAAGTTCTTCAAGGTGGATCATGAATTGTAATTGAAGAAACATGCCACAAAGCTTCCTCTTGAGATGATTCGGCCTCCATAGCTTCACAATGTGATGACAATAAATTGTGCAAGGCTGTCTTCATTCTTTGACTCCTTGATCTTGACATTGGTCCATCAAGATTCACCAACGAATCATGAGAACTCGGCCTTGGCACCATGGACATGGGCGGATTGCTATCATTCCCTCCCTCCTTGAAAGGATTCGTCCTCAAATCACCTACATCAAACAAAGATAAATCAGTAACATTGAATGTAGATGACACATTGCCATACTCACTTGGAAGTTCAATCTTGTAAGCATTGTCGCCTATCCTTTCCAAGACACGAAAAGGACCATCTCCTCTTGGATGAAGTTTAGACTTCCTCTTTTCAGGAAATCTTTCCTTTCTCAAGTGAATCCAAATCCAATCTCCTGGTTCGAAAATCACTTATTTTCGACCTCTATTAGCTTGCTTAGCATATTGCTCATTTCGCCTCTAAATATTAGTTCGAACCCTATCATGTAACTCCCTAACAAAATCATCTTTCTTTTTACCTTCAACATTAACAAACTCATTAATAGGCAAACGCAAAATATCCAAAGGATTTATAGGATTAAAACCGTACACAATTTCAAAAGGTGAAAAATTAGTAGCACTATGGACAGTCCTATTGTAAGCAAACTCAATGTGAGGTAAACAACCTTCCCAGTTCTTTAGGTTTTTCTGAATGAGAGCACGAAGTAAAGTAGACAAGGTGCGATTAACTACTTCAGTTTGTCCATCAGTTTGTGGATGTGCAACAGTAGAAAATAACAACTTAGTGCCTAATTTATTCCATAGAGTATGCCAAAAGTGGGATAAAAATTTAACATCTCTATCACTAATAATACTCTTAGGAATTCCATTCAAACGAACAATTTCCTTAAAGAACAAATCAGCAATATGTGTAGCATTATTAAACTTAGAACAAGCAATAAAATATGACATTTTGCTAAATCTATCAACTACAACAAATATGCTATCATGACCAGTGCGTGACCTAGGCAAACCAAGTACAAAATCCATAGAAATATCAATCCAAGGATGACTAGGAACAGGCAAAGGTTGATACAAACCATGAGGCTTTACTTTAGATTTCAATTGTTTACACACAATGCATTTATCACAAACACTTTTGACATCTTTAATCTTGTTAGGCCAATAAAAGTGTTCACTCAAAACAGCAAGTGTTTTAGCAATACCAAAGTGCCCCCATTAATCCTCCCCCATGGGTTTCCATAACAAGTAAATCACGAATGGAACATTGGGGAATGCATAATTTATCTTTCTTAAACAAGAAATCATCATGCACATAGAATTCACCATTTGGTTTAGTCAAACATAGATCATAGGCGGCAGCAAAATCTCTATCTTCTTTATACAAGTCTTTAATCAATTCAAAACAAAGTAACTTATCATGCAAGTAAGTAAACAAAGTATACCTTCTAGACAATGCATCAGCTACAACATTTTCATTTCCGGACTTGTATTTAATCACATATGGGAAAGATTCAATGAATTCTAACCATTTAGCATGCCTTTTATTCAACTTACCTTGAGTTTTCAAAAATTTAAGGCTTTCATGATCAGAATGAATTATGAATTCTTTCGGCCATAAATAATGTTGCCAAACCTGTAATGACCTTACCAAAGCATACAACTCCTTGTCATAAGTTGCATACTTCAAAGCTGCCCCATTAAGCTTTTCACTAAAGTAAGCCACGGGCCTTGATTCCTGCATCAAAACAGCACCAATACCAATCCCGGAGGCATCACAGTGTATCTCAAAAGCTTTATTCAAATTCGGCAATGCAAGCAAGGGGGTGTGAGTCAATTTATCTTTTAGTGTGTTAAATGCGTTTTCATGTTCCTTATTCCACACAAAAGTGACATTCTTTTTAACAAGTTCATTTAAAGGTGCAGCTATAGAACTAAAGTCCTTAACAAACCTCCTATAGAAACTTGCTAATCCATGAAAATTTCTAACATCACTAGCATTTTGTGGTCTGGGCCATTCTATAATAGCTTTGACTTTTGACTCATCAACAAAAATTCCTTGAGAACTAACAACATAACCCAAAAAGATAATAGATTCTAAACAAAAAGAACACTTTTTGAGGTTAGCATACAATTTGTTCTCACACAATGTAGCAAACACAAGTTTCAAATGTTCAACATGCTCTTCAAGTGTTTTGCTATAAACAAGGATATCATCAAAGTATACTACAACAAATTTGCCAATAAAGTGACGAAAAACATGATTCATAAGCCTCATAAAAGTTCTAGGTGTATTAGATAAACCAAAAGGCATAACTAACCACTCATACAACCCATACTTTGTTTTAAAAGCTGTTTTCCATTCATCACCTTCTTTCATAGGAATTTGGTAGTATCCACTTTTCAAATCAATCTTGGTAAAAATATAAGAACCATGCAATTCATCAAGCATATCATCTAATCTAGGAATTGGATGTCTATACTTAATGGTGATCTTATTAATAGCACGGCAATCAACACACATTCTCCAAGACTCATCTTCTTTAGGAACTAAAATAATAGCAACTGAACAAGGACTTAGAGACTCACGAACAATACCTTTGTCAAGGAGTTCATCCATTTGACGTTGAATCTCTTTTGTTTCCTCAGGGTTTGCTCTATAAGCTGGACGATTTGGAATTTGCGCCCCAGGTATGAAATCAATTTGATTTTCAATACCTCGAATAGGTGGTAAACCTATTGGTAAATCCTCAGGAAACACGTCACTATATTCCTGCAAAAGAGAGTAAACAGCACTAGGCAAAGAAGCAAGATTATCACTATCAACAATTAGTACAAAGTCCTTGAGAATCATTAAATACAATGGCTACCTATCTATTAATCCTCTCTTAATCTCGCTAGAAGAAGCAAAATAACAAGATTTCCTAACATCTAACTCTCGGCCTATACTATTACAAGATTTAGAATCATGCTTTTGGCCTAAGCTAGCTATTACATTGTCTTTCTCTTGTTCTTTCTTCTCCTTTGCGGCATTCATATCTCTAGTAGCTTGTATGATTTTAGTTTGATCTTCAAAGACTTGTGCCGGGGTTAAAGCTCGAAGATTAAAATTTTTGCCTTCATGTACAAAGCTGTAGAAATTCATCTTGGCATGATAAAATACATCACAATCAAATTGCCAAGGTCTACCAAGCAAGATATGACTTGCTTCCATTGGAACCACATCACCTGTAATAGTATCAACATATTTTCCAATGGTAAAAGTAAACTTAACTTGTTTTGTGACTCGAGTATCAACTGAATTATTCAACCATTGAAGACGGTATGGTTTAGGGTGTTTCATGCAAGTCAAATTCAGTTTGTTCACAAATAAGGTGCTCGCCACATTTGTGCAACTATCACTATCAATAATCACACTACAAATCTTATTTTGCACTAAACATCGTGTGTGAAATATGTTTTCTCGTTGCATCAAATCATCATCATCAACTAAAGGTTGAACATTAAGAACATGGCGAGAAACTAAAGAATAGTTACCAACATCATATTTGTAGGATTCAAGCTCTTCACCATCATCACTTGATTCATGTTGGTACTTCTCCTCAAGAGGTGGCATGTCAGCACAATCATCATCACTTACCACTTCACCACTATCAAGAGTTATCATCAATTTTCGAGTGGGACAATCAGATTGCATATGTCCATGCCCTTGACATTTATAACAATGAATATCCCTCAATCTCGGGGCTGAAGTTGACACCGATTTTGGATTAGTTTCAGCAGTCTTTGGAACTGATTTTGGGACGTTTGAAGGTGCACTTGATGGCTGGTTTGAGGTGAATTGGCGCGGCTTTGCGGATGGAGTAAAAGGGACAACATGCGGCTTTTGTTCCCTTCGCCAAGGTGGAGGCGGTTGTGAGAACTTATTCTTCCCTTTCTTGTGCCTTTCAATCTTAATAGCTTTATGAACAAGCTCATTAATGTCTACATAACTTTTCAAGTCCACATGATAAGCTAAATCAGAATGCATACCTCTCAAAAACCTTTCTATAGTGGAGTCGGGATCCTCTTGGACATTAGCCTTGATCATCAAAGCTTCCATCTCATGGTAATACTCCTCAACCGATTTAGTACCTTGCACAAGTGAATGTAATTTTCTATTCAATTCACGGTTGTAATGAGAAGGGACATACTTTCTTCTCATAAGCATTTTCATTTGGCTCCAAGTCTTGACTGGCCTTTCACCATCTTGACTTCTAGACCTTATAACCTCATCCCACCATAAACTAGCATAATCTTTGAGGTGCATAAAAGCAAGTCGGTACTTCTCTTTTTCGGGGTAATCATGGCCTTCAAAGAAGTGCTCAGTTCACGAACTCAATCAAAATAAGCCTCGGGATCTGCCTTTCCATGAAAAGTAGGGATTGTTAGTGTAACAGAACCAATTGAAATCTTAATTTTGTCACCTTTCTTTGGAGAATCCGAGACCTCCTCTCCTTCATCCTCATCCTCGGATGCTTCCTCATCAAATTTAAGTTTCCTTGAGGTGGATCCTTTAGAATTAGACTCCAAGTTATCAAGTCGGATGTTGATTTTTTGTAACATGTTAAAAAGGACCTCATTGGCAAACTTTTGCTCGGCATGTGTGATTGGTTTGTTACCTTTAGGTGTTTTGTTTTCGTCCTCCATTGTACCTGCAAGATTAGTTAAGAAAAGCGCAAGAATATATATAAAATCCTCACGGGTTCCTCACTTTTGGGGTAGTAGATTCTCTCCTCTCTAGTATGAAGGCTTTTCTCGTGTATACCCTGAACTAATACTCTCAAACTATGAAACTTACTGGTTCAATGATTATAAGAACACGTCTCAACCAAAATATTCCACAGCAAGATTCACACAAGTTAAATCAAAGAAGTTTTAAACAAATCATGTCACATGAGTATTTAAGAACAAGTGTGGGTATAACTTGATAGCTTCAGAAACTAGGATATTCAGAAAGCAGACTCAAAGACAAAGAAAACGCAATTTGAATCACTTAATTCCGAGTTGTATTGAGCAAGTTATGGCACTTTTAATCCAAGGTGGTTTTCAAGTAACAACTTAAGAACAATGTGTTCTTCAAAAATAAAATAAATTAAATAAAATATAAATGAATAAAAGAAATTAAAGTCCAAATCTGTATATATTTTTTTTCCGTACTCTTTTTTTTTACTCTTTTTTTTTTATTTGGTCACATTTTTTTTTGTTCGGACAACAACCTAGTACAAAACAAAAATTTTAAGGTTTGGACACAAACCTTGGACGAAACAAAGACACTAAGGTTCGGATAAGAACCTAGGAAAATACTAGGTTTAAGGTTTTAAGACAAGAACCTAGTACAAGTACTTAGGTTTAAGGTTTGAAGACGACAACCTAGAATTAAGGTTTAAGGATGTTGTGTCTTTTTGTCTTAACCTTAAAAACCTTAAAATTTTCAAACTTTAATATTTCACCAAGGAATTCGAATTTGTAGGTGCCACTTTCACAAAATATTCAAGATTTTCAACAAGGATCAAGAATATAGCTCAAGATTCAAATTTTGACACTTTCGGATTTTTCAAGAAAATCAAGAAGTTCAAGAAAGTGTTCAAGAACTTATCTTTTTCAAGTGTGATAAAAGTTTGATCGAAACACACTATGACAAGAATGAAACAATGAAACTAACACAAAAGAAAGATCAAGAATCGAATAAGAAACAAGGAAGTTATGATCTAAAGACCGAAACTAGGGTTTTGAAGAAACCCTAATTTGACACCCTAATGTTTGGACGTGAAAATCAGCAATAAAGACTCAAGAATTCCAACTATGATGATGAACAAAACAATGCAGAATATAGACACCAAAAACAGCAGCAAGACGCAACAAAAATCAACACAAGATGAAGCAAAAAGACACAAAACACGAAACTAGACTAGGACGAATTTTTAGGCAGATTTGAGCAACAAATTGGCATGCGATTTTGACGAATTTAATGACTGAACCTATGACGACCTAGGAAAGAAAAAGGATGCAAAAATAGCAGCAAAAACGAAGAAAAAATCTGCAGTAAAAGAACGACTCCAAGACAGCAAGAATAACGCTAAAACCGAGAGCTAAAACCGAGAAGAAGAAGAAATGCAAAACCTGAATTTTTGATGAACAACCTTGGGATCTGATACCAATTTGATACGAATGGCCTTGGATTGAGTCCTTGACCACACGAAACCCTCACCTTTGGATCGTTGTTCCACCAGAATTCACGAACAAGACAACACAAACTTAACAATGCGTAAATAACAACAAAGAAAACAAAGAGATATGGAACGGCAGTTTTGATTGAAAGCAATCAAACCTAACACGTTATAACAAAAAGAATCCAATCCAACCTATGTAAATCAAGAGTTGAAAAGTTTTCACTTTGGCTTGTTCTTTAAATCAAGAACGGGTAAGTTCTTCCTAAGGTCTTAGCTTAAGAATCACGGGTCTTATGAACATTCAACTGAAATCAATTGAACAATCACGTTCTTCACAACTTTTCACAGCTGCAAATAAGTTTAGCAAAGCTAAAGATTTCTCAAATTTCATATGTCAAAAGCGTTACAAAGCTTTCCCTTATATAGGAAGTAGTTTCGGCCTTGCTTAAGATTTAGGAAACAAAAACCCTAGAAGTTGCAAAGTACAACTTGACTTCTAAGCTAACAAACTGACTAACTAACAAACTTACTTTCCTAATTCGGTTGTGACCAATGGAAAGCATAACCGAATTCCCCAAGAAGCAAAAACTAATTTGACTTCTTAGTTTCCTAATTCTTTATTTGCCATTATCATGCAAGATAATTGGGACAAGTAAGTTATTACAAAACTGAAATATTAAGCCCAAAAATAATGTTCAATGGACTTAATTTATTTAAAACAAATAAATCTTAATTAAGTAAAGTGGCGTGATCCTAATCAAGCCCAAAAGCAAGCCTTCTTCATGGACTTGAACATTCGGCCTTATGCAAGTTCTTCAAGGTGGATCATGAATTGTTATTGAAGAAACATGCTACAAAGCTTCCTCTTGAGATGATTCGGCCTCCATAGCTTCACAATGTGATGACAATAAATTGTGCAAGGCTGCCTTTATTCTTTGACTCCTTGATCTTGTCATTGGTCCATCAAGATTCACCAACGGATCATGAGAACTCGGCCTTGGCACCATGGATATGGGCGGATTGCTATCAATCAATTATCACACTAAAAATTTTATCTTTAACCATACAATATATATGAAAGATGTTTTCATGTTGAATCAAATCATTATCAATTTGTGGTTGTGCATTAAGAAGACGGTGAGTAACCAAACAATAATTTCCAACACCATATGTTTCATGTGATTCACTTTCCTCACTTTCATATTTTTCCTCAAGTTCGGGCATATCAATGCATTCATCATCATCATTATCATTATCATTATCACTTACCACATCTCCATTGTCATTAATAAACATCAACTTACGAGTAGGACAATTAGATTGAATGTGACCATAGCTTTGACATTTAAAGCATCGAATATCCCTCAACCTTTGTGTAGGTTATGACACTATTTGGGAGGTGGTAGGAGCGGCCTTAGGGACTGATTTTGGGACATTGGACGGTGCACTTGAGGGCTGATTTGGAGTAAACGTCCGCAGTTTTGATGGCGGAGTGAAAGGAGTAGTGTTCTGTTTTGAATCTCTCCTCCAAGGCGGTTGTGGTTGTGTGAAAGGTTGACTAGCTCGGCCCTTTCCCTTCATGTGTCTTTCAATCTTAATAACTTTATGAACTAGCTCATTAATATCAACATAACTTTGAATATCAACATGATAAGCCAATTTGGAATTCATACCTCGAAGAAACCTTTCAA
The DNA here is from genome assembly GCA_016586305.1 of Ophiorrhiza pumila. Taxonomy (NCBI): domain Eukaryota; kingdom Viridiplantae; phylum Streptophyta; class Magnoliopsida; order Gentianales; family Rubiaceae; genus Ophiorrhiza; species Ophiorrhiza pumila. The sequence goes on from BLIW01000011.1 coordinate 21,010,460, forward strand.
TTGTGGAATCGGAATCTTCTTGAACATTAGCCTTAATCATAAGTGCTTCCATCTCATGGTAGTATTCCTCAACAGTACGACTTCCTTGCACAAGCGAGTGCAACTTTCAGTTGAGTTTTAGGTTATAATGTGAAGGCACATATTTCTTTCTCATGAGAACTTTCATTTGGCTCCATGTCTTAATTGGTCTTTCGCCATCTTGGCGTCTAGTTTTTATTACCTCATCCCACCATAAACTAACATAATCCTTGAGATGCATGAAGGCTAGGCAATATCTCTTATCCTCGTGATAATTGTTGCCTTCAAAGAGATGATCTAGGTTTCAAACCCAATCAAAATATGCTTCGGAATCTGCTTTTCCATGAAAAGTATGTAATATCAATTTAAAAGTACCAATAGATAAGTTGGATGTTTTACCACTTCTGGTAGATCTAATGTATTCCACCTCCTCATTATCGGATGCAACTTCATCAAAATCAATTTGTCTTGAGGTGGAATTCTTAGTGGTAGGACGCTTGGATGCCGAAGCCAAGCTTTCAATTTGAATTTGCATCTTTTGAAGCATATCATCAAGCATGTCATTATCAATCTTTCGTCCGGATTGTGATACGGTTTTATCACCCTCCATTGTTGGTGTGTCATTTTGTACCAAAATTAATTCTTACTCTAAAAGTTTAACAATAGTGCAGTGAGAGTAAGGTCGATCCCACGAGGAACAACAAATCTTCTAAATTAGTTAACTTGCAATCGTCACAACAATTAAAATTATAAGTAACAATAACGAAAACTAAATAATCAAAATAAATTAATAATAAAAAACAATAAATGTCCAAAAATTCCGAAAATTAATTGCTTAAAATAAGGATCTGGAAAATAAGCATTACATACCAATCAAGTTTCGTTGTTCATTGACGCAATAATAATAATCTCATGTCAACCAGCCAGTTATAAAATACTGAGAATCAGCTCCGACATATTTCAATCCTTCCTTACTTATTCGATAGTTGGCAAGTATCTGCTTAATCAACTATTTCCCTATCTATAACATAACCTGGTCGGAATCAGCCGATCACCAAATTCAATGTTATGAAAGCATTAAAAATTAAAAGGACCTAACTATAACAATCATATCATTATCAGCATGCAATGATTTGTTAACTGATTGTTTCCATCTACCCAGATAGTAGCTTTACCACTAATTAATCTACTATTCAAATCCAGTGATTTAACTAAGGATTAATTGGTACTACCTAAATCCATTAAAGTTGATCAGGCCTTAATCAATCAAGGTAATTTACGCTATATTCAGAAAACTCACGAAATTGAACACGAAATTATTCTTAAGAACAATTTGGTCTCACAACTTATTCATGATTAGTGCTTCTTACTTACCCGCCAGATTAAAGAACTACTCACTACTCATAATAAAAACAACGAAACAATAATATATAATTGAAATAAAAATGAATTAAAGAAAGAATTTCAAACCACCCAGACTGTCGTCTGGGCAAACAGCCGAACTACAGAACTGCTGCTTCAGCCTTTAAACTTGGACAACGACTATCGTCCAGAAATTACAGAAAAATTGCACAATAAAAAGTGCTAAAAAGATAAAAGTTCAAAAGATGTCTATCCCCCATAATCATTTTCTCCTTTATAGAATAAAAATCCTAACTTACTATCTCCACTAAACAAAAAATATATATTCTGTTTCCAAAAATCTGTCAACCAAATATGGTTATAACCGAAAACTTCCATATCAAATTAATCTATGATTGGTAACTACCAACAATTCTTTTTACTGCCAATCTTCTTCTCTCTCTTGGTAGCTTCCACAAAATCCTCTTACTGTCCCAAATCCTTAATCCTCATCTCCAGCCTTTGATCTTCTAGAAAAACCCTCCAAATTTCATCTTCTCTACTCGGCGTTCTTCAATAATGGAATCTCCCAAATTCTGCAACAATTAAACTCATTAAGCACAGATTTTACCCCTTCGAGCACATTAAAATATGCATAAAAATATGAATTATTCTGTGCTCATCAAATATCCCCACACTTGAATGATGCTGGTCCCTTAGCATTCATATAAAATAACTAACAACTAAACACAAACTAACTAAAGCACTTCACTAATACAAGCACTAATCCAACCAAACTGAAAAGAAACTGTTTCAGAAGATGCATGCTCAGTCCACATAACAAGTTCATACATAATCAAGTCCTCCAAGTTAAAATACAACATTCTATGCAACTCTCCAAGTTCACTCCAAGCACTCATTTATGTAAGACATTGGGTTCAACCACTCAATAAAAACTTGTACATGGAAACTCACAACAAATTTGCAAAGTTGTCAACAGATAACCATACTATCAAAACTAAATAAGAATCAAAAGGTCTTTTATTGAGTTGTAATGGGGCTAGGGTTTACAAGGTAGATTTAAGATGGTAAAAAGGTTAAAGAAAAACAAAATAAAACCAAGGTGTAAGCAACATAGATTAAAACATCCCCACACTTATCTTGCAATTAGTCCCAAAATCAACAAATTCCTAAAGTAATTTCAGCTCAGCAAATACATTCCTTTTCTTTCTGCTTTTTCTCGTAATTTTTCTTCTTTTCTTTTTTTACTGCTGCTCTTTCATTTTCTCGCCACAGCATAGGCCAAACTCTGTAGATTTTTTTTATATTTCTGCCCAGTATTGTCTGGTTGAACAACATACTTCAAAATTTTATATCAATATCAAATACTAAAATATTTCATTCATAGAGACTTATTCATGCAATTCTTTCCTGTTCAATCAAGGGGAATCAATCATAACAAACTTAGTTACTTACACCATATGGGCCAAAAGAAAGCTAAAAAGGGTTTAAGGTGAAACTTTTAGGTGGTGAAAACAAAAAGAAAAAGGTTCAAGGCTCAAAAAGGTTTAACTAAGGGTCAATTAGGGATAGGAATGAAATTTAAAGTCAAAATGGGTTTATTCCGAAATGCCTTTATCACATTTAAATTCAATTTTAACACTATAGTAACCATGTACAACAAAGAAAATTCAATAAGTTACCCATGCACAATTTACACTCTTTCAAAGAATTAATTCAAAGTGGTCATTGTGTTCTTGGCTCAAATCCTAACTTTAAAGTAGGCAAAAATAAACTCAGAATATTTATTCATCATCCTTGGAGTCATTCAAGTTAATGCACAAACTTATCACTTAAACTAAGCAAGTTTAATAATGTACAGTTCGGTTAAACAATGCTTATAAGAATTAAGTAATCTAGGATTTCCGAACCAAACAGCAAACCAAAAACAACACTAAACTGATTTTTTTTGCAATTTTTTCTGAAAATTTTTCTGATGTTTTTTTAAATGTATTTAAAACAAAACTCTATGAAAAACAACAACTAACATTCTCCCCACACTTAGACATTCGCATGTCCTCATGTGAGAAAATGTAACATAAAAATAGAAAATTCAAAATAATGAAAAGAAAAAGAAACAGAAAATAAAAGAGGGAATAGAAATAGCCTGATCAAATTGGCGGGGTGGAGGAAATCTATCATGCAGAAACTGGAGGATGGAGGATTGACTGGTTGGATTTCAGTGATTGCAGCCGTTAAAGATTGTACACGTTCATTCGCATCCGCATATCCTGCTACAATAGAGGAGATCAACAAATGGAGATCCTTCACATCTTTTCGCAAAGCTGCTATACCTGTAATAGGCAAATTGCTCGAAGGGGGATCCCTCGGCTCATTAAATAGCAACTTACCATCCTTATCTTCTATTATCAATCCAGCACTCCTTAAAAAATGAATGTCGATAGTAGAAGAGGGAAAGTCATTAGGCCATGAATGATTCAGGTTAGCATAAACGGGGTCCTTAGCTAGCAAGATAGCAACAATGTGTCCTAAGGCTAAATTTCATTTATCAGTTTTGGATACTCGTTGCCAGACAAAGGCAATCCAATATGACAGATTCAGTTTTACCGAGGTTTTCATGGCCATAAATGGTTAATTCATGTGAGGAGACAACTATGGCCTGATCATTACGGCCAAAAATTGTGGATGCTATGAAACGATGACACAACAATAATGCAGGATCAGAGATTAGATGTGCTTTGGAATGAGAAGGAGTGTAAGGTCTGAGGTCAGAGGGAGCTATTTCCTTTCAAAATCAGCAAAAGGAACAGTTTTTGGTATACCAGTTTGGGCAGACAAGTATTCATCAGTAAACTCAAAATCATCATCTATAATGCCTAGTTGGGTACCCAATTCATGCAAAGACCAATGATAATCTGTATTCAATAATTGAAATTTTAAAGCAGGAACAATAACAAGAGCGCAAGAATCATTAATTTTAGATTAATAAGATGCATAAAATTCCCTTAAAAATCATACGAGCATTTTCAATGTAGGGAAATTTAGCAGCCAAGACCATCCTATATTATCAAAGTAAACTCGTATTTGAGGCTCTACATTTAACATAAACAAACTCTGAAAATCAAAAATTTTGTAATAGACAACAGATTGTGTTTGCACGATCTCATACCTCCGTATATGGGATTTCTTGGTAAAAGGCTTGAACTCAGGGTATATGGCGTTGCTGTCAGTATGGACCGCAGTTGTATAGGATGAAGCAGGCACCTTCCATTTTTCTGCAGCTGTAGCTCGCCTAGAAGAGGAAGCAGAGGGTGTCAGTGGGACCAAACCAGCAGGGTTTTGAGCTGATAACCGGCTCGATTGGCGTCTCCCGGTGGTCGGTAGAGAGAAAGGGACTTGGACAAGCGATGGCGCTTTGTCGGTCAGAGAATCTTGCACCAGCGGGTCAGATTCTGTTTGCTCTGTGTCGCTCAGAATATCCGTTTGATCGGATGAATTACCCGAGAAAAATGAACTGTTAGCAGCTGTAGCGGTCTTAATGGCCACCCTCTTGAGATGTTTGGCAGGCAGTTGCGGAGGTGGTGAGGTTTCGACCCTCTGTGTTGAGTCATTGGTCAGGGATGAAGCATTTGGGGGAGAAGAAGTTTCACGAGGTAATGGGGATGCGAACTTTATGCGGACCATGGTTGCAAATGGCGGCTGCAGAGGTGGCGAGGTTTACAAATGGCGGCGATTGAAGGGCAGATGCGTGCGTGTGAACTAGAGGAAAAAAGCGACGGGTAGGGTTTTTGGCAAACTGACAAGCAGAAAGAATGTTCGGGACCACTTGGATTTTGGGTTGAAAAAGAATGTGGGTCTGTCAATATTCTCTCAAAACAAAAGAAAATTTCTGATGGGCCCAAATCCCTATTAATGCGGCTGTTTCCAAAAATCACTTTCCATTGTTTAAGTACAACTTCTCCATGTCTGTACTACATGTGCTCCCCTATTACTCCACGAACGCCAAGAAATCTAAAACCAAAAATGTAGTTTATTAATTGTTGATGAAATAAAGAAATAAACCAAAATCAGAAAAATAATGTGAAAAATAATTAAAAATTGGGTTGCCTCCCAAAAGTGCCATTATTTAATGTCTTAGACTAGACAGTGTTTGCCAACTCAAGATCTGGGGTGAAAAAGTTGCAATTCTTCCACCTCTTCTACTGGAACATTTTCATAAAAGGATTTAAGTCTCTGACCATTAACTTTTTTAACCTTTCCAGTAGCAATCCCCTTAATTTCCACAGTGCCGTTTGGGCATACGGCTAATACCTCAAATGGACAAATCCATTTAGACTTCAGTTTTCTACCCATAAGACGTAACTTAGATTGAAAACAAAAGAACTTTGTGGCCAACATGGAATTCTTTCCTTCTCAAAAGTCGATCATGGTGAAGTTTGGTTCGATCTTTATACCATATTGCATTGTCATAAACTTCTAATCTAATTTCCTCTAATTCTTGCAGCTGAAACTTCCTTTCTTCCCCACACTTAGTATCATCCATATTTAACTGCTTTATGACCCAATACCCCTTATGCTTAATTTGAACTGGAAGTCGACATAACTTCCCAAAGATTAAGCGATAAGAAGACATTCCGATTGGAGTCTTAAAGGTGGTTCTATATGCCCATAAGGCATCATCAAGACGAAGACTTCAATCCTTGCGAGAGGTGCTCACTATTTTCTCCAAAATCTATTTGATCTCTCTATTCGACACCTCGGCTTGGCTATTAGATTGAGTATGATAGGGTGTGGTAAGTTGATGATGCACACCATATTTCTTCATGAGAGCTTCAATTATGCGGTTGCAAAAGTGAGAGTGCCATTATCGTTAATTATAGCACGAGAAATTCCATAGCGACTGAAAATAGTTAACTTTAAGAATCCTGCAACCACTTTTGAATCATTAGTACGGGTGGCTTTTGCTTCCACCCATTTCAAGACATAATCAACAGTTAATAGGATATGTAAATTGGAAAATAAACTAAGAAATGGACCCATAAAATCCATACCCCAAACATCAAATATCTCACAAACAATGATAGGTGTTGAGGCATTTCGTCACGTTGAGTAATATTCCCTAATTGTAGACATCTTGGACAGCTTTTACAAAACAAATAGACATCACGAAAAAGTGACTTCCAATAAAATCCACTGTCTAGAACTTTTCCTGCTGTACGTTTGAACCAAAGTGACCCCCACATGCAAATGAATGACAATGACTCAAAATATCATTAACTTCATTTTCTGGAATGCACCTTCTCAAAATTTGATCATTTCCAATATTCCATAAATAGGAATCATCCCAAAAAAAATATTTTGCATCACTCTGAATCTTTAACTTTTTATCATGTGTGAGACCTTTAGGTAACGCCCTACTGACTAGATAGTTAACCATGTCTGCAAACCAGGTGTCCTTACCCGAGTTACTTGTTAAAGTGTACAGCTCTTCATCAAGAAACGTCTCTCGTATGGGCAAATGGTCATTATCAAGAACCAATCTGCTTAAATGATCAGCCACGTGGTTTTCAGCACCTTTCTTATCCTTAATTTTCCAGTCGAATTCCTGCAAGAGAAGAATCCATCGAATTAATCGTGGTTTAGATTTTTTCTTAGAAAAAAAATATTTTAATGCAGCATGATCCGTATAAACAATGATTCTAGAACCTAGCAAGTAAGATCTCAATTTCTCAAATACGAAAACAATTGCTAAGAGTTCTTTCTCAGTAGTTGTGTAATTGCACTGAGCATTGTTTAACGTCCTTGAAGCATAGTATATAACATGACTTTCTTTCCCAAATTTCTGACCAAGTACTGCTCCTATGGCATAGTCGCTCGCATCACACATTAATTCAAAGGGAAAGTCCCAATGAGGAGGCTGAATTATGGGGGCTGAAACCAATTTTTCTTTCAGCTTGTCAAAAGCATTCTTGCACTCAGTCGTAAGGCTAAAAGGTACGTCATGCTGGAGTAACCTTGTCAATGGTTGTGCGATCTTGGCAAAATCATGGATGAATCTTCGATAAAAACCTGTATGTCCTAAGAAACCACGAATTTCATGCACATTAGTCGGGTAAGGTAGCTGTGCAATTAAATCGATCTTTGCCTAATCTACTTGAATTCCCTTTTCCGATAAAATATGTCCTAGAACAATGCCTTCCTGATGAGAATGAGCCCGTGTCCATGTCCATGGTGTTAAAGTCAATTATTCATCCTGAAAGTTTCTGTCACGTTTTGGTATTCTTGACATAACTCTTTCGATATAACTCGGAATTGCATGCTTCAAGAAGCCCTGGAACGATAAGTGATATAGCTACAACTTTCATGGTTTAAGTTTTACGAGATTCTGACGTTATCATCGTTGAAAATACCTTCCAAAATTGATGACGGGATTCTGGCCGAATTTTCATCTCGAATTTCATGGACTACATTGAAGACCAAGATGGCGTGCTTGGGCTTTGCCATTCATGGATCACGCCATTTTAATTAATTAAGGTTTATTTTGTTTTAAATAAATTAAGTCCATTACACATTTAATTGTGGGCTTAAGTCTTTGTGTTTTTAGCTATGGGCTAAGTAATTACTTGATCCAATTATCTTGCATGGTAATTTGGAAAGTAATTTCCTACTTTTTAGGAGTTTTTAGGAAAGTAGAGTTCCTACATTTTAGGAGCTTGTCCTTGTCTTCTAGAAGGGCAAATCGTGTTTCCTTTTAAGTTTAGGAAAGTAGTTAAGCTTCTAGTGTTTCATTACAATTAGGAAGTTTCCTAAACTAGCATTAGGGTTTTCATTTTTAGGAAAGTTGGTTATTATCCCACATTGGAAAAATACCAACTCTTAACACTTTTTGTAGCCTATATAAAGGCATCCCTTTTGACGTTTTATAGATATGTTGAATGAAAGAAGTTTTAGCAGTGCTAAATTCGAGATTAACACTTTGTGTTGTCTAAAGCCTTGGAGAATTAGTTAATTCGCCATTGTAGAAGTTTTGCCTTTAGCGTGACCTTTAGGTAACTTCACCATTGTTCTTGATTTCAAGAACTAGACAAATTGACAAAGTTCAATTGCATGAATTTTCATGAGTTGAGTCGAGTCCATTTGTATTAAAAACGTGGGGTTTGATTTACTTCATACTTGCGTTTTTCCCTTTGAATTCTATTCCGCCAAAATCTGTTTTGTTGTTCTTGTTCTATCATTTTTTGAGCAGCAACGATCCGAAGAGTTGTGGATTTCGTGTGGTCAAGGACTTCAATCCAAGGCCATTCACATCAATTGGTATGATACGAACCTAGAAAGCCTATTATTTGGGTGGTCAATAAGCAAGTGGTTCGTGATATTTATTCCATTAATTTGTGATGAATCATATAGTTGGAGGCCTGGAATCATGTTGAAATCACAGTTCTTAAAGGTTCCATGGAGGTTTGGAGCTTCACGACATTTAAGGTGTTGCCATGGAAATTATATTGCTAAGGACTTATGCCGCAGTTCGGTATTATTGGCATATCTCTCTCATATGATCTCCGATTATGCTGATTCAAGTGGCCCTAGAACTATAAGAGACAGAGCTACAACTTTTATGCTTTAAGTTTTACGAGATTCTTCCGTTATCATCATCAAAAGTGCCTACCAAGATGAGTGAAGTGATTCTGGCAGATTACGTCGCGAATCCATGGACTACATTGAAGACCAAGTAATGGCGTATTGGGCTTCATTAATTGTTCACGCCATTTTAATGTTTCAATTGGGTTTATTTTTGACTTGTAATAATTAAGTCCATTAAACATTTAATTATGGGCTTAAGTATTTGTGTTTTTAATTATGGGCTAAGTAATTACTTGATCCAATTATCTTGCATGATAATTAGGAAAGTAATCTCCTACTTTTTAGGAGAATTTAGGAAAGTAATTTGAGGAAGCAAAAACGTGTTTTGCTTTCCCTCTTAGCCGAGTTTTAGAATCCTTTTCCATAAAGGATTAGTTAGTTTGTTAGAATTAGTATTCCATTCCACTTTGGAATCGGATTACGGTTTTCGTTTCAGGAAAGTTGGTCATTATCCCACATTGGAAAAATACCAACTCTTAACACTTTTTGTAGCCTATATAAAGGCATCTCTTTGTAACGTTTTTTTTTTAATAAGTTGAATTTTGAGAATTTTAGCTTTGCTGAAATTCTGATTAACACTTTGTGTTGTCAAAGCCTTGGAGAATTATTTAATTCACCATTGTAGAAGCTTTACCTCTAGCGTGACCTTTAGGTAACTTCACCATTGTTCTTGATTTCGAGAACTAGCCAAATTGACAAAGTTCAATTGCATGAATTTTCATGAGTTGAGTCGAGTCCATTTGTATTAAAAATGTGGGGTTTGATTTACTTCATACTTGCGTTTTTACCTTGAATCTTCATCCGAATTGAAGATTATAGTGATGTTTCAAGAAAAAATTCGAATTGAAGAACAGCAGAAAAAGGCCATTGAGGAAAGCACATTGGTAAAATCAACTTCTATACCTACTCCCAAAGTTCGTGTTGTTAAATGCTTGAGGTGTTTAGGAGTTGGGCATAGTGCAATTTGGTATGATGAGCCGAAGGATGAACTTCTAGTGGATCGTTAACCATTAACCATGGAGAATGTGTGTGATGAGGTAAAGAATTCATCTTTTCCTTTAGATTGTCTTGGAGATATAGAACCTTTGGAGGTTGATATGGTTCAAATTGATAATGTCGTGGAGGATCCAATTCCAGAAGATGTGATAATTCCAATTATTCCAATTGAAGAAACTTCTCAAACATATTTGATTTCTTTTGATGTATTGAATATTGTTAATATGTGTGAGAATATAATACCTAATGAGGAATACATAAAAAGTGAGGTTGTTGTTGTGAGTGGAAAAACCTAGAAGTGAATTTTGATGAAAAAGGCAAAGAAGATATATCAAAAGTCGATGGAAATATTGTTGTATTTGGTTCTTCTTGTTGTCTAACAAATCATGGAGGTTATGATTTAATTGGTGTCACGACAATCGTGCAAGATTCGAGGTCGAATCTTTTCCAAGAGATAGAGTATGATACGAACCTAGAAAGCCTATTATTTGGGTGGTCAATAAGCAAGTGGTTCGTGATATTTATTCCATTAATTTCTGATGAATCATATAGTTGGAGGCCTGGAATCATGTTGAAATCACAGTTCCTAAAGGTTCCATGGAGGTTTGGAGCTTCACGACATTTAAGGTGTTGCCATGGAAATTATATTGCTGAGGACTTATGCCACAGTTCGGTATTATCATCATCAAAAGTGCCTACCAAGATGAGTGACGTGATTCTGGCAGATTACCGTCGCGAATCCATGGACTACATTGAAGACCAAGTAATGGCGTATTGGGCTTCATTAATTGTTCACGCCATTTTAATGTTTCAATTGGGTTTATTTTTGACTTGTAATAATTAAGTCCTTTAAACATTTAATTATGGGCTTAAGTCTTTGTGTTTTTAATTATGGGCTAAGTAATTACTTGATCCAATTATCTTGCATGATAATGGCAAGTAATGGATTTAGGAAACTAAATTCGTTTAGGGAAGTAATCTCCTACTTTTTAGGAGATGTAATTCTTTTAGGAAAGTAAGTTAGTTATTAGTTTCCTATTCCAATTTGGAAAGTTTCCTAAAGTTGGAGTTGGTTAGGGAAGTCCAATCCAATTCGGAATTGACTTCTTGTTAGGGTTTGTTTTAGTTTCCGTTTGGCCAAATTATTTCCTATAAAAGGAGAAGCTTTGTAACGTTTTTTAATAAATTGAATAAAAGAAAGTTTTAGCTTTGCTGAAATTGTGATTAACACTTTGTGCTGTCAAAGCCTTGGAGAATTAGTTAATTCGCCATTGTAGAAGATTTGCCTTTAGCGTGACCTTTAGGTGACTTCACCATTGTTCTTGATTTCGAGAACGAGCCAAATTGACAAAGTTCAATTGCATGAATTTTCATGAGTTGAGTCGAGTCCATTTGTATTAAAAACGTGGGGTTTGATTTACTTCATACTTGCGTTTTTCCCTTGAATCTTCATCCGCACGAGTTCTTGTTGTTTGTGAGTCTTGGAATAACCTTTGTGCAGCACGGTCCTACATTGTGGAGATCGAATTTGGTCCAGGAGCTAGAGCCTCGGCCAACCATTCGCATGATGAGTATGAGCCCGTGTCCATGTCCATGGTGTTAAAGTCAATTATTCATCCTGAACGTTTCTGTCACGTTTTGGTATTCTTGACATAACGCTTTCGATATAACTCGGAATTGCATGCTTCAAGAAGCCCTGGAACGATAAGAGATAGAGCTATAACTTTCATGTTTTAAGTTTTACGAGATTCTGACGTTATCACCGTTGAAAATACCTTCCAAAATTGATGATGGGATTCTGGCCGAATTTTCATCTCGAATTTCATGGACTACATTGAAGACCAAGATGGCGTGCTTGGGCTTTGCCATTCATGGATCACGCCATTTTAATTAATTAGGGTTTATTTTGTTTTAAATAAATTAAGTCCATTACACATTTAATTGTGGGCTTAAGTCTTTGTGTTTTTAGTTATGGGCTAAGTAATTACTTGATCCAATTATCTTGCATGGTAATTTGAAAAATAATTTCCTACTTTTTAGGAGTTTTTAGGAAAGTAGAGTTCCTACATTTTAGGAGCTTGTCCTTGTCTTCTAGAAGGGCAAATCGTGTTTCCTTTTAAGTTTAGGAAAGTAGTTAAGCTTCTAGTATTTCATTACAATTAGGAAGTTTCCTAAACTAGCATTAGGGTTTTCATTTTAGGAAAGTTGGTTATTATCCCACATTGGAAAAATACCAACTCTTAAAACTTTTTGTAGCCTATATAAAGGCATCCTTTTTGACGTTTTATAGATATGTTGAATGAAAGAAGTTTTAGCTTTGCTAAATCGAGAATTTACACCTTGTGTAGTTCTAAACCTTGAAGTTCAAGTTTGATCTTCATTTTAGCAAGTTTTCCTTTAGCGTGACCTTCAGGAGACTTCACCCGAGTTCTTTATTTAAAAAACAAGCCAAAATAACTAGTTTAGCTCATGAATTTTCATGTGTTGAATCAAGTTCTTTTGTATTAAAACGTTGGATTTGATTTACTTCAATACTTTGCATTTTCCCCTTGAATTCAATTCAGCCCAAAATCTGTTTTCGTGTTTTGTTTCAAACGTTTATTTTGTTGCAGCAACGATCCGAAGAGTTGTGGATTTCGTGTGGTCAAGGACTTCAATCCAAGGCCATTCGTATCACTTCCCTAACTATAAAATGACACTTTTCATAATTTAAGACCAAGTTCTTTTCAATGCAGCGAAGTAAAACATTATCAAGGTGAAGCAGACATTCATCAAATGAATTACCGTAAACAGTAAAGTTATCCATAAATATTTCTATACACCTTTCAATCATGTCAGAAAAAATGCTCATCATGCAGCGTTGAAAAGTACTGGGGGCATTACACAAACCAAAAGGCATGCGTCTGTAAGTAAATGTTCCAAATGGGCATGTAAAAGTAGTTTTTTCTTGATCCTCTTTAGACACATAAATCCGAAAATAACCACTATAGCCATCAAGAAAATAGAAAAACATTTTTCCAACTAATCTTTCTAACATTTGGTCAATATAAGACAACGAAAAATGGTCTTTTCTAGTGGCTGCATTCAACTTATGATAATTAATACACATACGCCAACTGGTTTGAAGACGAATAGGTACTAATTCATTCTTTTCGTTCCTTACCACTTGCAAACCTAATTTCTTGGGAACTACATGAACTGGACTTACCCATTGGCTATCTGAAATATGGAATATTATACCAAATTCTAACAACTTGAGTATCTCCTTGAGAACCACCTCTTTCATATTCGAATTGAGCTTTCGTTGTGGGTCACGGACTGGTTTGGAATCAACTTTAAGCAAAATCTGATGCATGCAAATCGTTGGGCTGATACCTTTAATATTAGCGAGGGTCCATCCAATGGCTTCTTTTCTCTCACGAAGAATTCGCAACAATTTTTCTTCTTGGCCTTGAGTAAGGTGCTTGTTAATGATCACTGGAAGAGTTTTTTCAGCACCTAAATAAGTATATTTTAGATCATTAGGCAAAGGTTTTAATTCAAGAATAGAAGCCTTAAAAATAGAAGGGAGAAGTTTATTCTGTGTCTCCTGTTTGGGCAGACAATGAGTGTCAAATCTGGTTGCCTGTTCTTCTAGAGAATATAGAGACATGAGTACAGCTGTGATCTCATCATTATACTGATGGTTAATCTCGGATTCAGTCCAACTTTTGGTAATGGCCAATGCAATTTGGTCCTGCACAAATTCAGTCTCAAGATGTTCTTAGACTATAGAATCTATGATGTCAAGTGAATACACATTTTCCACATCCAAAGGATAATCCATCGCATCGAAAATATTAAAAGTATTCCCCATTGAATTCACAGGTTAATGTTCCCTTATCCACATCAATCTGATTTAGCGGTTTTCAAAAATGGTCTTCCTAACAACAAAGCCGGAGAATTTGAATCATGAGGACTGCTTGAATCAAGAACATAAAAATCAGCTGGGTAAATGAAGTTGTTAACCTTAACCAACACGTTTTGAAGCACTCCTATAGGATAAACTAATGATCTATCAGCAAGTTGGATAACTACCCTTGTTTCCGCTAATGGGCCAATATTCAAACCTTGATATGTAGTAAGGGGCATGACATTGATAGAAGCACCTAAATCTAACATAAATTTTTCGATTTTCTTTTCACCAATAACACATGGGATAGAGAACATACCTGGGTCCTTGCATTTAGGAGGAAGTTTTTGTTGAATGACAACTGAGACATTTTCTCCTACCACAACTTTATCCTTTGCTACATAACGATTCTTCTTTGCAAGGAAATCCTTCAAGAATTTGGCACACTTAGACATTTTTCGAATGGCATCAAGGAATGGAATGTTGATTTTGATCTTGCTAAAAATTGTCAATAAAATCTTCATCATTGGCATTCTTTTTCAACCTGTTAGGAAAAGGAGGCGGTATTTTAATATCAGAATTTTGCAAATTTAACTTAGGAGTTACCTCTAATTTCTGTGCTTGCGTCGTTTGGTCGAACGATGCTGTATCATTTTTCTTGTTATCAGCCTTTTCCTTAACAGTTGGTTCTTCAAGTTGTTTCCCGCTTCTCAAAGTAATTTGACTTACATTTTCGCATGGGTTAACCTGCACTTGAGATGGTAGTTTACCCTGAGGACCTTATATCTCATTAAAGTGTTTTGCTATTTGGGTCATTTGAGTGCCTAACCCACTTATTGCAGCTCTTGTTTCTTGCTGAAATTTCTAGAATTCTCCTTGATTCTAGACTTGAGTATTCTGCATTAAAGTGATAGAAGTAGTTAAATTAACAAGCATATCCTCAAGAGGAATTCCAGACCTTGAGGTGGCTATAAAACTAGGTTGTGATAGAGCAGAGGGTGCTGTTGGGCGAAACTGGTTTTGTCGTTGAGCTTGCTGCTGTGCTGGCTATTGTGGAAGGTTTTGTTGAGGTGCATGAGCCCTGTAGCTTAAATTGGGGTGTTTTTGCCAACTTGGGTTAAAAGTATTGGCATAGGGATCGTAGTGCTTTTGTTGATATCCTCCCATTGCATTAACTTCAGCATCAAGCTCTTCTTGAGTCATTTGACATAGATCTGTAGAATGATTAGGTCTTTTGCAAATTGCACAAACATTTTCCATCTAACTTGTACCCCTTCCATTTATCAACTTCTCAACACTTGCTGTCAAAGCTTTCAGTTTGCTCTCAATCGACGAAGTGGAAATTTCACCCACTTGTTTTGTTGAATGACGCAAAGGTTGGTACTGTTGGTGGGACCCACAGGTTTAAGTGATCAAGCTTGTGGCTTGAGCTGTGCTATTATCCATAAAAGCTCCACCACTTGCTGTATTAAGTGTGCGCTTCTCCTCTGGTTGCAAACCCTTATAAAAATATTGGATTAACAATTTGTCAGAGATTTGGTGTTGAGGGCAACTCTCACACAATCTTTTAATTCTATTCCAATAGGCAGTTAAGGATTCATTATATTCTTCCTTAATGCCTACTATTTCCTTCCTACCAAATGCAATCTTAGAAGCTGGGAAATAATTCATCAAGAATATCCTCTGCATACCATCCCACGATGTAATGGATCTGGAAATCAGAGTTTTAAACAAAGCACTAGCATTTCCAGTTAAAGACCAAGAAAAACTAGCTAGTTTAATGTATTCTTGTGAAACTCCTCTATTGTTTACTGTTTCACACACTTTAATAAAATCATGCAAGAAATATGAGGATCTTCCCTAACATCTCCATTAAATTTAGGCAATAAATTCAGAAAAGATGCTTTCAGTTCATAATCCGTGGTAGGTAAAACAATATAGGAAGGCCTATAATTAATAATTGGATTAGTGGACTCCCTTAATGGTCGATCTTGCAGTGGAATTTGAATCGGTATTGGCCCATTTTGATTATTCACCGGAGCTCTCGGTTGCCATTCGAATCCAGGTGGTGGCTTATCACCTACAGGTGGTTGGTTAACAGGTGGGGGAAGGTTAGCCATAGTCGTTTCTTCAAACAAAAAATCTGATTCAGCTGGGTCTACAGTTCTGCTCGTCGCGGTGGGACCAAATGACGCTTCAGATTCTGAACTAGAATTGAGTCTTTGGCGATATTCTTTCGTCTCTTTCTTCAATCTTCTTACTGTCTTTCGATTTCTGGATCAAAAAGTAAATCAGGATTAGAAGATCTGGACATAAACTAAAGAATAAAACAAGCTAACTAAAAGAAAACAACGTCGTTCCCTGGCAGCGACGCCAAAATTTGGTGTGTCATTTTGTACCAAAATTAATTCTTACTCTAAAAGTTTAACAATAGTCAAGTGAGAGTAAGGTCGATCCCACGAGGAACAACAAATCTTCTAAATTAGTTAACTTGCAATCGTCACAACAATTAAAATTATAAGTAACAATAACGAAAACTAAATAATCAAAATAAATTAATAATCAAAAATAATAAATGTCCAAAAATATCGAAAATTAATTGCTTAAAATAAGGATATGGCAAATAAGCATTCCACACCAATCAAGTTTCGTTGTTCATTGACGCAATAATAATAATCTCATATCAACTAGTCAGTTATAAAATATCGAGAATCAAATCCGACATATTTCAATCCTTCCTTACAATTGCTTAAAATAAGGATATGGCAAATAAGCATTCCACACCAATCAAGTTTCGTTGTTCATTGACGCAATAATAATAATCTCATGTCAACTAGTCAGTTATAAAATACCGAGAATCAGATCCGACATATTTCAATCCTTCCTTACTTATTCGATAGTTGACAAGTATCTGCTTAATCAACTATTTCCCTATCCATAACATAACCTGGCCAGAATCAGTCGATCACCAAATTCAATGTTATGAAAGCATTAAAAATTAAAAGGACCTAACTCTAACAATCATATCATGATCAGCATGCAATGATTTGTTAACCGATTGTTTCCATCTACCTAGATAGTAGCTTTACCACTAATTAATCTACTATTCAAATCCAGTGATTTAACTAGGGATTAATTGGTACTACCTAAATCAATTAAAGTTGATCAGGCCTTAATCAATCAAGGTAATTTATGCTATATTCAGAAAACTCACGGAATTGCATACGAAATTATTCTTAAGAACAATTTGGTCTCACAACTTATTCATGATTAGTACTTCTTACTTACCCTCCAGATTAAAGAACTACTCACTACTCATAATAAAAACAACAAAACAATAATATATAATTGAAATAAAAATGAATTAAAGAAAGAATTTCAAACCACCCAGACTGTCGTCTGGGCAAACGGCCAAACTACAGAACTGCTGCTTCAGCCTTTAAACTTGGATGGCGCTGTCGTCCAGAAATTACAAAAAAACTGCGTAATAAAAAGTGCTAAAAAGATAAAAGATCAAAAGATGTCTATCCCCCATAATCCTTTTCTCCTTTATAGAAGAAAAATCCTTACTTACTATCTCCACTAAACCAAAAATATATATTCTGTTTCCAAAAATCTGTCAACCAAATATGGTTATAACCGAAAACTTCCATATCAAATTAATCTATGATTAGTAACTACCAACAATTCTTTTTACTGCCAATTTTTTTCTCTCTCTTGGTAGCTTCCACAAAATCCTCTTGTTGTCCCAAACCCTTAATCCTCATCTCTAACCTTTGATCTTCTAGAAAAACCCTCCAAATTTCATCTTCTCCACTCGGCATTCTTCAATAATGGGATCTCCCAAATTCTGCAGCAATTAAACTCATTATGCACAGATTTTACCCCATCGAGTACATTAAAATATGCATAAAAATATGAATTATTCTATGCTTATCGATTGTACCTGTAAAGTTAGTGAAAACAACAAGAAAATGGGATATTTCCTCACGGGTTCTCACTTTGGGGAGTAGGTACACACCACTCTTTAGATGTAGCTTTTCTCTTGTATACCCTAACTACTCTTTTTTAATGGATAACCTATTCTATATTAGACCTATCAATTCGTTGATTAAATGAACAATTCTCAACTATGAAGTTCAATCAATCAAGACAAACATAAGATAAATCAAATGTAAATTTAGGTATAAAACTGTAAAGAGTTTTTGCAATCACGTAGGGTATAATTTGATTTAGCTTAGGAAACTACTGAAAACAGAATCTAGACTGAATAACAAGAAAATGGAAACTTGAATCACTTAAATCAGAGTTATAACGAAAAAGTTATGGCAATTTCAATCTTGGTGATTTTCAAAGAACAACATGAACACTTAGTTCCAATTTGGGCTACGAATTTTGTATTGTATTGGTCCGATTTTTTTTTTGTATTGGGCTTTTTTTTTTTACGTTGAGATTTGGCTCTCTCTCTCTCTCTCTCTTTTTAACGTCACCTCCTTTTTTTTATTCGAACACTAGGGTTTTAAGGCAATAACCTAGAACTTAGGGTTTTAAGGGTTTAAGACAAAACCTAGGGTTTTGTTTGTCTTATGTTATCTTACCCTTAAGAATTCACCCACAAATAGTTAACAAGATCTCACCAAAATTTTAAATTTGAATGTGCCACAAAAACAAGATCTTCAAGATTTATGCCAAGACTCAAGATTGTAGTTCAAGATTTCAATTTTGAGCAATTTTCGAAATTCAAGAAAAATCAAGAACTTCAAGAAAATTATCAAGAACTAATCTTTTTAAGATGAAACAAAACTTGACCAAATAAGATGGACTCTAGAATCAGAATAGAAACTATAGCAACAAGAATGAATCAAAACGGATATGAAACATGAAAGATAGGAATTTTGGACCAAAATTCGAAAACCCGAACCCTAACGATTTTTTATGTTTTGAATTCAACACTATAGCATGAAATTCCTATGCGGTTTCCAACACAAAATTGACACCAGAAACAAGAAGAATGTTGACAAGAAAAGACGCTACAAGAATGAAGCAAAAACAGCAAGAAAACAATGCAAAAAAAACAAGCTAACTTGGGACGATTTTGACGAAATTTTCAGCAAGAATCTAAACGAATTTAATACGACTTCAGAACTATGAATTTGAACAAAATAATGCAAAATATGATACGAAGAAAACAATAGCAAGAAGACTCTAGGACAGCAACAAGCAGAACGCAAAACAGCAAGACAATAAGACACATGAAAATTCGGAAAAATCCGAGAAGAAACTAAGACAACAAAAACGAAATAGATTACCTGAATTTTGAAGCAACAACCTTTGATCTAATACCAATTGATACGAATGGGCGAGGCTTGGAATCCTGGACCACCAAATCTCCACACTCTTTTGGATTGTGTTGCACGAATTAATTCAACAAGAACACAAACAAAATAAATTGGCGGAAATATGATCAAAGGAAATGCACAAGATTTGATGTTAAGCCAATCAAACCCCTTACGTTATTACAAACAAGATTAATTAATCTCATTTAATCAAGAGATTAACTACCTAGTTAGGCTTGTTCCTGAAATCAAGAACAGTTAGGCTAATCCTATAGCTCCTCATTAAAGGCTTCGCGGGATTTAAAAACACAAAGTGCTTTCAACTTTTGCAAGGCAAAATTCTTATTATTCAACTTATGAAAAAAACGTTACAATAAAGGCCTACTTAAATAGGTAAGAATTCGGGCAAGTATTTAGGAAACCCTAGTGAAAGCCAATTACAACTTGACTTCTTAACTAACTAACTAACTAGTTTCCTAAATCAAACACAAGCTACAAACGTTTTTGCCAGCTAAAAACAAGGACACGGCTAACTACTAGAAAATAGCCTTCCTCCTAAAAAGTAGGTGTTTACTTTCTAAAAAGAATTACTTTTTATTATCATGCAAGATAATTGGGCCAAGTAATTAAATAACTAACAAACGAAATTATAAGCCCAAATTAAAGTTTAATGGACTTAATTTATTACAAAGCAAATAAATCCTATTTACTTAACAAGGCGTGAATCCAAGATGGGAAAAGTCCAAGCACACTATCTTGGTCTTTAATGTAATCCAAGAACACTTCTTGAAGGTGGAATTTCCTTAAGCTCCAATGTAGAACTCTTAGAAACTTCTTCATGAATTGTAATGCAATAAACATTCCAAACAACTTCATGTTGAGATGGTGATGGTGATAACGCCAAGTGTTCTCCAAAATTGTCCAAACCTTCACAATGTGTCGCCAATAATGCATGCAAAGCGGATTTCATCATCTTGCTCCTTGATCATGTCATTGGTCGATCAAGATTCTCCAATGGATCATGTGAAGTCGGCTTTGACACCATGGACATGGGTGGATTGCTATCACATGTGCTTCATAAAATAGTAGACACATATAGAGAAGTAGTCAGTGTATTCACAAAGCATATTTTTCTTTATGACAGGGCTACCTAATTGTCAATTGATCACAAATATTCAATTAGTAGACATTGGATGGAGCAAAATCCTAAAGGGGAAAGTTAGCCCAGGGAACTAACGATGAAACCTAAGGAAGATAAACAGTTCAATAATCAGCAAAAGGACAAACTGATCTAACTTCAGTAACCAGTGGCAAAAACTTCCTAGAATTATGTCACCTTAGAACTTGAATCCAAATTAGAGCATAGTTCCTAATAGGTCTAAACTCTTATGGATTTAGGTATGTTAGGTTATGATGCAAAACTCAAATACATTTAGATATGGTGCAAGTAAAAACTTTCACAAAAACACCTTAACCAAGAGTAAAACTACCCTTGTAGTAGAATTTTTTTTAACAACATGTCTGCCTCCCTAATCTCTTTGAATTGCCATCCTTATGCATTTCTATAAATATGTTCCGAATGTTCAGTTGTGCAAGTAGTTGAGAAGCTCTATTAGGTTCATTTTTTATCTTTTTTATCACAATTATTTGCAAGAACTTCTAATTATCTAGTAATGTCTTCCTCATATTCTAGTCAATTACATTCTTTCCAGAAATTTTGCTCAGTAGCTCAATAAAAGATATTTCTGCAATAAAAATAGGAAGATTTTGTTTTGCACACAATTGTAGCCCTCTAATTAGGGTCTGAAGTTCAACTTGCACCTAGAATTCAAACAAATCAATCTCTACATGGTTGGCAAAAATTAATTTTCCTGAGTAGTGCCTGACAATTCACCCCTTTACCTCTTCCATTATTCAAAAGGCTAGCAAGATTTAACTTTAAAGATTGGGGGTCAGGAGGATACCACTTGATAATTTTTATCCAACTTTTCCTTTTAAAGTTTTTGTTTTTCATCTAGATTTCTTTCCATCTATTAGATTTAATGACTATTGCAGGGAATTTCAATTGTAACAAATCAAGAGTTAATCCACATATTTTCAGTTTTAGTATGGATGGGGTTTACATAGTGACTACTCTAATTGGAAAACATGGATAATTTGATGTGGTATGGTTCGCCAGAACAAGATTGCTCGATTAGTGGGGTCCATCTTTCCTTGTTTCGTGACATGGCATCTTTAGAGGTGTCAGAATGATAATATTTGAGGGATCTTTTTATCTATCACTAATATACATCATTAGATTTGGAAAATTTTATCCTTACCTTTAGAAACTATGTTTCCTTCTTTTGATTAGGGTATGACTTGGGACTCATGTATTGGTAAGATTTCGTACTACGTACCAAGTTTACAAGTAACGAGAGTTATATGGTTGAAACTACTGAGTTGGATGTTTAAATTAAATTCTAATAGTTATGTTAAGAGTAGTTTTGGGAGCGGTAGAGGAGGGGTGATTGTGCAGGATTGTTGTGGTAAGGTGGTAGCGGCGATTTAGATGTACTTTTCCTAGGTGATGAGTCTAGAGGTTGAAGCATTGACTTTATCGGAGGGGTTGCAATTGTGTATAAAGTTTGGTTGGTTCATATTGCATATGGAGGTGAATGTTTTGATCTTAAAGAAATCATTCTACATTAGAGATCTTTACCATGGAGGATTTCTATGGCCTTTCATAATATTTGGTTTCTTTTTTCTATTGACATACAATAAATGATTCATATCTTTTGTGAAAAGAATGGCCCTGCGAATGCTTTAGCCAATGTGGGATTTGGGAAAGGTCGTCAAGTGGAATATTTTTCTTTTCATGAATTGTCATGTAGAGTTAGAGGAATTAATCTATATAGATTATCCTTTTCTAACTTTAGATTTTGTAAACTACAATATAAATGAGTAGTACTCCTTATTTCTTGCTTTTATATTGTTATTTTCGAGGTTTGGTCTTATGTTCTCATCTAGTTTTTCAATTTTAATTATTATAAAATTGGGAGTGACGTTCCCCCAAATATGAGGTCAGCCAAAAAGAAAAAAACCGAGTAGTTTAATAAGTTAGTCAATACCTCTTGAGGGACTGCCACTCACTTTCCACGTTATTACTTGATATGACTGAATACATTTATCCAAGTTTTTGTTGTACAACAAAAACATCATGTTAGAGAACTTTTCATATCAAAATTTTGAATTTTAAATTCAAGTTTCAAATTTAAAATTTGAAGAAATTTCTTTTCTTAATGTGTTAATTACATTTACTTCCCCTATAGCGAACCTAAAATGAAAAATGAACTTCAAAAGTTTTGGCATATCATAGTTTGCCCATTTGGTCAAAAGTGCTTCAATAAAGGTAGTGAAGTGATAAAAAAAACTTTGATTTGAAATTCTAAAAAATTATATTTACCCTTGTATGGTTAAGAATTTCTACATGTATTTTAAGAATTTTACAAGAAAAATTTACTAACCTAATTAGTGAACTATTAGCCAACTAACATGAGACCAGATCCTCTGTCCTATTCTATTCAATGTCAAATACGATATAATTTAACTAAAACTAGGGACTAAAAGCATAAATATCACTAAAATCACTTTACAATTATTAGACCCTAACCAAGAAATCAGTGAACATACGACGAAGTTTAATCTTGGACATGATAAGACAGAGATAATTTTGAACAGAATATCCCAACTCAGCTAACATACAAAATGTTTTTCATATGTTTGGTTTCCTAATATGAATGTAATATTAATAAAGTAAGGGTTCATTTCATCATATAGTTTAACTTCATAAAAGTTAAATTAATTAACCCCTTTTTTAAGTAGAAAAGGGGTGTTGGCTACATTTTTATCAAGAGCCTTTTTCTCAAAAGTGAGAAAATGTCCTTTTATAGTTTTTTCAAGTTTTACTTTCTTTTATGTGTTTTTTTTCCTAAATAGCCCTATGATTGGATTGGTAATCCATGGAATATCATTGCCCAATTGAATTTTAGCTATTTGGCCATAATTTCATTAGAAACTAACCACTTAAAAATAGTCCACCAACTATTCGATGATGACTCACACATCAAATTTTTAACTAAGAAATAGGGT
This sequence comes from Ophiorrhiza pumila, assembly GCA_016586305.1. Classification (NCBI taxonomy): domain Eukaryota; kingdom Viridiplantae; phylum Streptophyta; class Magnoliopsida; order Gentianales; family Rubiaceae; genus Ophiorrhiza; species Ophiorrhiza pumila. Next base: position 21,033,836 of record BLIW01000011.1, read on the forward strand.
TAAGTATATTTATTTTCTTTGAGATTGAGTCATATTATAAAGTAAACTTGAGCAATTGTGAATATTAGAATCACTTGATTAGACAAACAAAATTTATAACAAATATTCCTATCATTAGTTGACTATAAGAGAGCTTTGGGTCGAGTTTACCACTTTCATATACCACTTCGTGTACTACCTTAAAAAAGTGTTCTTTTAGTTAGTTAGTTATCTAATTTTTAAAAATTAAAACTAAAATGCTAACCAAATGATTATTAGATAAAAGCTATAACCACCAATGCTTGGACGACCACGGCACGCTCCCCAGGCTGTGGTCACGTGCGGTCGCCAAAGCAAAAATCCCTGTTCTTTCAAACGACATCGTTATGCCTTAGGGTTTTGTCTCTATCTTTCTTTCTTTCTTTGCCTCTGCCGCTCGCCCTCATTTTTTCTCTAAGATGCTACTGCGCTCTCCCTCCCTTCTCCTTCTTCTCCTTCTCCTTCTTCCTTTCAGGTTAATTTTCGCATCTCTGGGTTTATTTAAACGGGGAACTAATCCACAATTGTGGCTTATTTGAAGTCAAAGGTTGAGTCTCTTTAGATGTGGCTGATTTGGAGGGTACTTTGAATGAGATGAGGTATGTTATCTGGGTTAATGAACTTTTTGAGGGTCTGTTTTCGTCCAAGAACAGATCGATACGTTCACTCAGGTTCAGATACCTATGGTCGTCAAGATGGGCTCTTGTGATTATGTAAAGCCTCTGTTGCTTATTTTGTACTCCATAATCCATATGTCACAAATTTCTTGTCATTCCACTTCTCTTAGGTGATGTTTTATGTTGCTGCAGTTGTGCTCTGCTAATTCCTTTGATGATGACAGGTGCATCTACAAGAAAGGGGGAAAAAAAGAAAACTAACAAGAAACATTAAAGTTTTGAGCTTTATGAAATATCACGAATCCCATTGGTTGGAGATGGTGAATGTGGAATATATACTTGTGTGATGATGAATAGAAAAGCATTAAAATATATCTTTTCCTGGTTTATGAATTTGGAATGTATGCATGTATAATCGGGTGGATGTAGTAATTTTTTTTTGTGTATTTGTTGTATCAAATGAGTTGTTTTGGATGTATTAAACAGCCATGTAGCATGCGCCTTCCATATTATTATGTTATTGAACTATGTCCTTTGTTGTTGCATTTTGGATAATGCTAAAATCTGATTTTTTGGGATTATTGTGGCAGGATAAACAAGATTCTGGAAACCCAAAGCAAAGCACTGTTGATATGACTGCTTTTGTGAGTTACTCCTTCTGTCTTTTGCTTTAGTGGGAACATATGAGGTTGTTTTTCCAGTCTATCAGTAGCCTAGCATTGGCTTAGTGAATTTAATGGTAGTATCAATGAATAAAAGATCTATATTTAATGGTAGTATCAATGAGCAACATGTTGCTGAAAAGCAAGCGTTTAGGATCCCCTCTCCTGCTTTCCCTAAAACCAAGTTTTGATATTTCCCCTTCTGATGGTTTCAAAAGCTTTGAAGATATATCAGTGATTGTTTTCTTTGTATTTATAGGTACAATGTCTCCCGGAGCAAATGGTGAGTATGTAGATCTTTGGTAATGAAGATTACAATTTCTATTGATTCTTGATTATTATTTTTTCTTCTGGGCTCTTTTAGTTTCAATTGCTGATTGTTAATATTTTGCAGCAAGTCAGGTTCAACACTATGTCAGAAAATATTGTTTCAAAGGATATCCTTTTAGCACTTTTTTTTTCAATTTGCTTGATTTATCTATGTTGGTTATCTTTTTCTCCATGAACACAACTTTAAATTGATTAATCTCTTTTGTCTCTTTTTCAAGTTTTTCATACCTTCACAAAATCAATATACTTGTATTTTGAAATGATTGATAGACATGGTGCGTGCTCCTTAACTACAATATACTCGATGAAATGGATGGGGTGGTTTTAGTATTTGTAGAACAAGTTTTTAATTTTGAATAAAATTAAAAGGAGTCAAATTTTAATTATCCTCCCTCATACGATGCTAAGGAGAAGTTTCTCCTCATTATTGGTGATGAGGAGAAATGTGCACTTTATGACCAGACTAGCTGTGTTGATGATGCTGTAAGTGATCATTAAGATAAGAGAATAACAACGGAGGGATGGACTACCATGGCACGCTCCCCAGGCTGTGGTCACGTGCCGGCATCAAAGCAAAAGACCCCATTCTTTCAAACGACATCATCTGGAAACAAAAGCTCCCCACTCTTTCTCGCTTTCTGCCTCTTCACATGACTTTTGCTTATCCCGATGAGGAAAAGTTTTTTCTACAGCTTCCTTTCTCTTTCTACTCTGTTCTCACTACTTTGTCGTTAGGGTTTCTCTCAGTACTTTTTATCTTTATGCTGCCGCTCACCCCTTTTTTTGCATACACGAAGTGGAGGGACAGCTTTTCCGAGAGAGAGCAATGCCGATCAAGAAAGGTAGAAAGGGAGATTCCTGCAAGATAGATTTATGAACAATTATTAATGTTTGATTTTCCATTTTTTCCCTTTTTGTTCTTCTCCACAGCATCAGTGCTTGCATCACGAAAAATATTTGCAAAATTATCTAGCCTGGTGTGGTAATTGCCATTTTCTTTTATGTTTTTGTCAATTTTGTAGGATCCATTATGAACAGCCACCTCTATTTCCCCTTTGTCTTCTCTCTCCTATTGATCTTCTATTATTCTCTTTTTTTGCTAAATTTTTTAGTTTTGGCTCTTTTAGGACTGATGAAGCTGTTTTAAGACCTCCGGCAGAATCCCTCACGGTAGGTTCTTCCTTTTCCATTTTTTTATTTTTTCTCCTCTGTCAAAGCTCGAGTCTTCACTCTGTACAGATTTGGCCAGTCTACTCCCCTGATGGTGTTTGATTGCAGAAATTTTGATCCGTTGGATTTTTTTTTGCCAATGGATGGCATGCTAAATCTGTAACTAAATGCTTTTTTCTTGTATAATAAATCCATGTTTTCCATATCACATTTGGTGCTTGTCTATAAATGTCCTTTTAAGTGAAATATTGTTTATGCTGAAGGAAGCTGACATGAAGATTATGCGCAATGCTAAGGTTTGAGAGGAGATGCAAGATATGGAAGCATTTACGAGCAAAACTTGGAGTATCTTTAGCTGATGGTGTATCATGGGGCATGCGGGAGGATGATATTGAAGAAGCTGAGGTTTGAATGACTTTCTTTGCTTGTTATGCTATGCCATTTCTGAATCGATTCAAGTTTGCTATTCTTTTCAGCTGATCTATCTGAATTTACTGATTTATACGAATTGGTGGTGCCCCAAAATAAGGCTCAAAGCTCAACTATTGGCGTAACTTTAAGCTCCTTATATGAAGGAGCAATTGGGTTGGGTCTTTCATGTCACGTCCTTTGGAAACTGATTTTTTATGCATATTCCCACTAGGCACATGGTTTAATATTTATATGATTTGGGTTACTGTTTACTCTTATCCAAATTCCCCTGCTTTATTTCAGTGTTGCAGATTGGAGATATGCTGCTGAGCAGTTTGTGAAGAGGCTTCCTGATAAAGTTGTTGTTCATCGTGGCTTAACTTTTCAGAAAACACATTTTGATGTCTTGTTCTCATAGTCTTATTCTCATCTAATTTGGCTTCATATGCTCTATGTTTCATGACTTAATTTTGTTGAAGTACTTTAGAGATGCTTCTGATTTTAGTTGATTGGTTGTACCTTCGTGCTGACAATTGTTAATATATTGGTTTATTTATGATATGTGTTATTCATGCTGTGTAAGTTCCATAAAATTCAAGACACGTCCAAACATATTAAAGATCTGTTTGAGCTCAACATTTTGGTTACTTTCTATGTATCTTTGAACTGACCATTTTATTGCTTGAGCATGCAGGCTCCTCTTTTGATTGGTTGTGTAAGAAATATGACTGCTGAAAGATTTGAAATTGTAAGCAATACAGAGGTTATTGCCATAAACCAAGGTAAAATGCTTAATTTTGTAAGCTTTCTTTGTTGCTCTCTGTTATTGAAAGTAATGGAAAATGAACTTTTCCAAAAACTCAAACCACTTAATTTTGCAAGTCAAACTTGATTAGTGAGTTTCTGTTCTGCAGCACAGACGTCTTTATATTCCCTCTTTTTTTTATCATCATGTCATTTAAAGAATAATTGATATTGGTTCTCTCTGCAAACTCACTTGGGGTTCACTTTAGATTTGTTTTGAGATATATTGTGAAGTACATTAAATCAGCTCTTATTTGGGAATTTTCTTGTTTTCTGTAATGGCGAATCTTCATTCCTACTTCTTGTTGTTTAATTTGTTATGGGCACTTATCTTAACTGTTAGTAGTGATTGCACTGCTTTAGTGCTTAGCCCTGCGATTCGTCGACCATCATCAATCTAAATGTGTAGATACCTTTTATATTTTGTGTTTTTGCTTATCTCTCTCTTTTTGCTTGGTTTTCTAGACTATGTCAAGCCTACAGGTAAATAAAACTCTGAATTTAAACATTTGTTTTTGGATTTTGGTTGGTTTTTTGGTTCTTTAAATGTCAATTTGTCTCATTTTTATTACCCTGCTAAGTTTTTTTGATATGACAGTTAATGTACTTATCTAAGTGGGTGTTCTTAGTTATGTATATATACTTGAAATGTTGAATTTTCACATTGATGGCTGAAATGCAACCTGTGTTTGACTTGATGTCATGGGTTTCAAATATAACTTGTTCATTGACTCTGTTTAGATTACTTGCTGAAACTTATAATTTTAGGGGCATTTCTTGAATATTTGTTGAAAAGTTGCAATCTTCTTGTGTAAATCTGTTCCCAGGCCAGCACACACCATGACCATCTTTTTAACTAATTTTGCTGTCTTAACACGTGTAAAGTTCAAGTTTATGGCGTTCTCTGACACCTAGAGTTATAATCCATAACTAACAGTCTAACACTCTTAACTCAACACAGGGATGAAACCAGTTTTGTGCCGTAGGGTGTCGCTGCTCCTGCTACTGTAGCCTGTAGGTCGTCTTCACTCTCAAGTCTTTTGAGTCTAATCGAAGAGAAATTTCAGGTCCCTTTTTCTTGTAAGTTTGTATGTGTGTAATTGTGAAATTTAGAGCAGTGCCTTTTTGCTTACTGATTAGATAGAATTAAATTTTTTCCCAACAATTGTCTCCCCAACAACCTCTGCTACACGCCCTTTTGTTTTTCTTGTGTTCCGCTGTTAAGTAGATTTCTTGCGGCATTCATGTTATCATGTTTGATACTTCCAATCTGTTTTTCTTTTTCTGCCGATATCATAATTTGCAAGAGAGTTTTGAGGTTTTTTGTTGTATTTTGCTGTTCATTGTTCTTTGACAAATTCCTAAATCTTGTATTACAGAATGCCTAATGTTGAGAAATTAAATTTTGAACCTTTACATCATTTCTTGGCGTTTATAACGGAGGCAAGTCATATTAATTGGGCAATGGATGGTGATGGGGTTTCAGGATCATATCTGGTTTTACCTCAAGACAAAGATGAAAGCTTGTATCCCATTTTTTTGGCGTCTCCTGCTCATTCTTTGCCCTTAGAATCTTGTCAGAGCCCAAACTATCCGATAAAATATAGTCAGAAATTAGAAACTGGATGCTTCAAGGAAGCAGCTGACGATTATAAATCTCAGCTTCTTCAAAAGCTTGAAGATGCACAGAGAAATGTTGAAGAATTAAAGAAAGGAAGTAGTGAGGACGCCAAGGCCAATGCGAAAGTTGTAGGCATCTTTGCTGCACAAGAACAGGGATGGTTCAATGAGAGGAAGAAACTCAGACAACAGATTGGGGGTCTTATCAATGAATTAAGAGTTCTTGAAACCAAAACAGATAAAGCTGTCTCTGAATTGAATGAAAAGCTGCACGAGAATGAAATTTTATTGAAGTCCAAGGACAAGATTCTTGAGGAAGAATAGCAGAAGAGGCAGGATCTTGAAGAAACACTAAAGAGTGTTGAAGACACTGTAGCAAAGTTCAGAGAAACTGCAAAGCAAGAAACTCAACGGCACTCCAATGAGATCTCAAAACACAAGACTGCATTCATTGAGCTTGTTTCTAATCAGAGACAACTTGAAGTGGAGATGGGTCGCGCTCTTAGACAATTTGAATCAGCAAAATAGGAGCGCGATTCATTTTTGGAACAAAAGGAGCAGTCAGTCTTGATGGCTCAAAAGTTATCCCTGGAGCTTGTTAAAATGCGCAGGGATTTGGAACAGAAAAACCAGATTTTGTCAGCCATGCTGAGGAAATCCAAATTGGATACAGCAGATAAACAAATGCTTCTAGAGGAGGTAAAAATGTAAAGGCACAAAAGAAACAAGCTGAGCTAGAAATAGGGAAGTTCAAGACAGATTCTGAGCCAATGCGTGAAAGGCATTCTTTAAGAAGTATGCTGTCCAAACATGCAAATTCAAAGGTAGGCATGAAAGGCATTCTTTACTTATATCTATTATAATGAATTAAAATATTATATTACTTGTAAGTATACATTCCCTACATTTTGAATTGCTGTAACCTGAGAAGCCTTCAATGACGATGATTACATGCAAATTTTTTAACCCTTTTAACAGGTGACTTATTTTGTAAACTTGAAAGGGGAAGTTGTACACAAAATTGAACTTCAACAAAGTGGTAAAGAAGTTATGTAACAAAGCATTGGTTCTTCATTTTCATTTCCTTTTCCTATCCTTTTTTCCCTTTATTATTGTGTTGATTTTTTGGTCTTTTGTAAGGGGTGATTGATTGTTCATTGATCACTACATTAATTCAGGCATCATTAGCATATGCATTTTACAAGGAGAGCTTTCTTGTGCTTGATTTTTTTTTCTGACCCATATTTTCATGCCTCACTGGTGTTAATGTGCACTTCAAATTGATTCTTGTTCATAGAAGAATTCTTTGAAATTTAATGACCAGGAAGTCTTTCTCCCCTTGTCTGAAATTTAATTTTCGGTGTCCGTAAAATTTGTAGGATGTTCTTTATCATGGGTCGTCTTTTAATTTCATTGGTTGGTTTTCATTTAGTTGAACTAAACCTGCCTAAGATGTTGACATTTGCATGATTCTTCAAATTAGTAGTGTTGAAGGATATAAATGTCAGGTCAGGTAAGCATCCACTTATATGCTGTTAGGAATAGAAAATTTAGGTTTTTCTTACTTTCCTATCCAGTTTTCTTAGTAGCTCTCTTTGACTGCATTTTTGTCTTCCGGTATAACAGGAATTAAAACGTAAAAATATGATTCTCTGTCACTAATTTGAATCATGCTTTTGAATAATCCTTGACTTTCTGAAAAACACTGATTTGTTTTTTGTTTCCAAAATTGCAGATAAGTATAGTCACATTATTAATCAGACCTCAGCAGATCCAAGTGATTCCTCAGTCAGACTGGATATATAGCGTGAATAGGGGTGGTGTTGAAAGATTGGATGAACTTGCTTTGCTAGATATGCAGATTAAACATCTCAAGGAAGAGATGCATATATTTGATACTATGCTGGAAAAGATGAGTGCTAAAATCACGACTGAATGATTTAGAGCTGCTTAGAAAACGCCAGAAATAGGTGTAATATTTTTATGGTTTTTGTTTTTGGTTCTTTCCATTAAAATTTGATTACATTGTGACCAAGGAATCGGGGAAAAAAAAGTCTATGACAAATAGTATGTTCACCAAGAAGGGCATTTAAGAAGATTGTACATAAATACAAGAAACATACTTAAAAAAGATTCATTATACCATGTCCATAGATGCCATGCCCAGGTTCGTGATTCTTAGCAGTCTAATATAAATTTATTGTTTCATATTTTCAATGGAAAAGCATACATAAATTTTGGGTCTAAGTGATATTTTTTTTGCTGGACAAACATTAGATTTAGGTAAGGTGAACTTAATTAAACAGGAATAAAAGTTAAAATCAGCATGATCAATAGAGTCAGACCGACTGAACAAGTCTAAAGATCTGTGTGGTCACCGTCGCCGCCTCTAGCTACCCGAGGTAGGAATTGGCCAATGGAGCACATCGGAGCTAAGAGACTTGTCCAATCTGACTTCAGATTGAGGGATGTAAATCTGCTGCTTTGAACTTAAGAGATTGTGTTGAAGAAGCTCACAAGAAGCTCCCGGTAAATGAAGCTCCCGGTTATGTCTTCAAAGCGCAGAAACTAAGGAAAAGCGGAAGAAAAAGAAGAAAAATCCTAAGATCTGGCGAGAACGTGTTCAAGCTAAATAACAAAATGAAGAAAATCTAGCTTTCAATAAATGTGGGATCGGCTGAAAGGCCCGAAAAGTTTTCACAATTCCTAGAGAGAAGGAGGAGAAAATTGTATAACGTTTATTATGCTTTGACGAATTGAAATAATGTTATCAACAAAAATATTTGGTACTATTCTAATCATAATTTTAAATTTCTATAGTTAAATATTAGTTGCATTCTTAATTATTGTGATGGTTGAATGTTCGATATTAAATACATTAATAATAGAATTCAAATTTTATAAATAGTATTCTATTTAACCATTTAAATATTAAATATCTTCCACTAATAAATACTGATTGAAAAACTTAAATGGTCTAATGATGTAAATTGATTGACGATGACATGTGTATAATTTTTATTAAATAAGTAATTTAATTAAATAAAATAACCAATTCAATGCATATTTTAGTGTGAGTGACGGAATTGTGTCATTCTAAATGTAAGTAATGAAAACTTTTTTCTTAATTTTGTGAAAGACAATTATTTTTGGAATTTTCCAATGAAAAAAACAAAATAGTCAAATGACATTTAAAAAAAACATAAAAATTAAAATGATTGAGAGTTTCTTTAAACTAAAATTGTGTATTTGTAATAATGGTTGATGAATTCACCAAATATGTAGTATGTGTAAAAATGTATAGTATATGTAATATATGATATGTATAATGTTCATAAATACGTGGTGTGTGAAAATGTGTGTACTACATGTAAACATGTATAATGTGTGAAGTATGTGTAAAAATATGTGCAATATGTGTAAAAATTTATAGTGTGTGAAAATATGTATAATATGTGCAAATATATGTTAGTGTGTACAGTGTATACAAGTATGTGTAATATGTGTAAGTATGTGTACTATGTATAAACATGTATAGTGTGGAAAATGTCTGCAGTATGTGTAAACATGTATAATGTGTGAAAATATATGTAGTATATGTAAAAATATATAAATGTAAACAATGTGTGTAATATGTGTAAATATCTATAGTGTATGAAAATATGTGTGATATGTATAACTACATGTAGTGCATAAAATGTGTGTATTATGTGTAAACATATATGGTTCTGATTTCGATTTTGATTACATATTTTTTCAATTTAGATCATACTTTTAATTTTTATGTTTTCATAAATTAAGTTATTTAATTATGATACACCTTCAAATTGATATATTTATAACCTTATATTATTCTCTTTGAAATAATATAATATTTGTTTGTAAATATATAAAAGAATAAAGTAATTGAAAGAAAAATTAAATTACCGATTGATATTCAAATAGAATAATAAAAAAAATAAATATATAGAGTTTTGATATAAAGAGAATTAGGAAGGAATATATAAGTGAGAACAAAATGTATTATAATAATAAGGGTATAAGTGTGTGTACAAGTATGTCTAATATGTATAAGTGTGTGTACAAGTATGTGTAAACATGTGTAATATGAAAATATTTGAATATGTATAAACATGTATAGCTAATGAAGGTATGCGTAAGATTTTTGGAAATATTAATAGTATATGTTAATACATGTAATGTGCGACAAATATTATAATAGACTATATATATATATTTAATCTTATTATATCACAATTTTATTTGTTATGCATATTTCACTGAATAAACAATTATAAGGGGAAATAACTAATTTGTGACAATGTATGAATGATTAAAAAATATTTATAATGTGAGAAATTGTATATGGTATGTGTAATTTATGTAGTGCTGAAGATATGTGCAAAATGTGTACAAATTTATAGTTTGAAAATAAGTATTATATATGCAAATATATGGAAGTATTTATAGTGTGGACATATATGTGTAATAAATATAAGTGTTCAAACAAGTATGTCTAATTGTACATATGGAGTACTAATATATATAATGTGTGCAATTGTATATATTATATGTTGTGTTGAAAATATGTGCAAATTGTGTATATATTTATAGTGTTAAAATAAGTGTGATATGTGCAAATATATATATATGTATGTATGTATAGTGTATACACATATGTATGTATATACTTGTAAAAAAGTATGTGAACATATGTAGTGTGTATGGATATAAGGATAATGTGCAAATATTTTTAGTGTGTGCGCGCAAATGTAAAAATTATGTGCAATATATGTAGTGTCGAAAATATATAAAAAATAAGTAAAAACTTATATTGTGATAAATAATTAAATATGTGCAAATATATAAAAATGTGTTTAGTGTGTGTGTATATATATATATATGCGTAATATGTATAAGTGTCTGTATAGATATGTATATTATGTGTAGTATGAAAATTTGGAGTAAACCCAATAACATGTGTATAGACGTAATAAGATGATGAAATATTATCCATGTAACTGATACCGCAATAGTGGATAAAGGTTTAACTGTAACAATAGTAGAGTATGAAAATGTATATAATACGAAATTCAAACAACATATTATGATAATATAATTAGAATAATTATAGAAAGTTAATTAATGTATAATGTTTTGATATAAAGAGAATTAGGAATTAGTAAATTTTTGAAAAAGAAATATATGAAAATTGTTCTGAAATGTGTGAAATATTTGTATATATGTATTGTATGTGGAAATGTATGTAGTGTTGGTAAATAGATTACATGTGCATAAATGTGTGTAATATGTTTAAAAATGTATAATGTGTCTAATATGTAAAAATATATATAGTGGGTGAAAATATGCGTAATATGTATATATAAGTATAGTGTGTGGAAATATGTATAAATATATACAGCATGTATAAATATTTATAGTATGTGAAAATATGTGTAGTATGTGTACATACATATCGTGTACGAAATGTGTGCATATATGTGTAGTGTGTGAAAATATATGTAGTATATATTAATATGTATAATGTGTGAAAATATGTGTACTATGTGTAAATATGTAGTGTTTAAAAATGTGTGAAGTATTTGTAAAAATGTATAGTGGTTGAAAATGTGTATATATATAAATATAAATAATGTGTAAAAATATAGGTAATATATATAAATAGGTGCAATGTGTAAAAATACGTTAAATATGTTTAGTGTGAGAAAATGTTTGAAGTTTTTATAAATATGTATAGTATGTGAAAATATGTATAATATGTGTAGATATATGTATATGAAAAAAACTATAGTATGTATAAATTATTATAGCGGTTAAAAATATTTTTAGTATGTGTAAATATATACAATATGTGAAAATGTATAAATTATGCGCAAATATGTATAATGTGTGAAAATGCGTGTAATATGTGTAAATATGTAGTGTAAAAAAATATGTCATTATGTATAAGAAAGTATAATATGTGAAAATGTGTGTTATATGTGTAGATATGTGTAAATATGTATAGTGTATGAGAAATATGTGTAATATGTATATGTATGTGTAGTGAGTAAAATATGTGTACAATGTATAAACATGTATAGTGTGTGAAAATATATGCAGTATATGTATATGTGTTCATATGCATAGTGTATTAAAATGTATGAATTATGTATAAATATATGTAGCATATGAAAATATGCGTGTATGTGTACAAATATAGTGTTTCAAAAAATATGTATTATGTGTAAATATTTATATTGTGGAAAATGTGCATGAATGTATAGCATGTGAAAATATGTGTAGTATGTATAAATATGTCGAGTTTGTGAAATTGTGTGTAGTGTGTATTAATATATGTAGCATGTAAAAATATATAGTGTGTGAAAATATGTGTAGTATATATAAATATGTATAGTTTGCATTATGAATAAGTTTGTCTACAAGTATGTGTAAATATGTGCACATATGAAATATGTTAAAATGTAAGAAGAATGTGCAAATATTTAAAGTGTGTGCAAATGTAAATATTATATGCAATATATGTAGCGTTGAAAATATGTGGAAAATAAGTAAAAAATTATAGTGTGATAAATAATTAAATATGTGCCAATATATGAAAATATGTTTAGTATATATATATATATGCGTAGTATGTATAAGTGTGTGTATAAGTATGTATAATATGTGTAGTATGTAACACATATACATTGTACTGTGTGCAGATGTAAGAAGAATTTGCAAATATTTATAATGTGTGAGAATGTATATAGTATATATATACACATAGTGTGCACATTATGTACAAAATGTGTACAAATTTATAGTGTCAAAATAAGTGTAATATATGCAAATATACGAAAGTGTGTATAGTGTATAGATATATATGTATATGTATAAGTATGTTTACAAGTATTGGCAACCATGTATCGTATGAAAATGTTTAAATATGTATAGACATGTATAGCGAGTGAAGTTATGGGTAGGTTTGTGAAAATATTAATCGTAAATGTTAGTACATGTATTGTACAACAAATATTATATTACTTATATCTATTATACTGAATTAAAATTATAACGAAAAATAACATATAATTACAGCGCGCTGGAGCGCTGATTGCCAACTAGTTGAACTATAAGAGATATGTGGTTGGACACGCATTACTTTTTTATAAAGTGGTAAAAAAACCCATTGCCCATATAGTCAATCTTTGTTATAAACTTGTTGAAATATCCATCATAAATTGTAAATTTGATTTAACATATGCTCTTCAACCAAAATATGTAATTAACTCAAAAAAAAAAAATCCCTATTTTATGACCAAAATCTCATCCACATATATAAATTCCCCAACAAAGTGACAAACGCGCCTCTTCGGCCATTTCACGATTACAATTTTACCCTCACTCCAGCGCGTCACTATTACTCTTTCTTCCCTCCTTTTACTTTCCCTTCTCCCCGGTTCACCCCATCGACCGCCTCAATCCCCTTTCCTTTCCTTTCCAAAACACACACTCACAAACTACCACCACCACCTCCTCCATCCCCCCACCCACCCCACCAAGAACACCCAATGAATACCTTTATTCCCATTTTCCCTTCCACCGCCTCCGCCACCGCCACCTAATCCCGTCAGCCTCCTCCCCTGATTTCCTGTTATTAGGGTTTTAAAAACCACAATTCCCTAATTTTTGTTCTTTCTTTCTTCTATTTCTGTTTCCCCATTAGGCCTAGTCATGTAGAAGTTTCCGACTTCGTTATAATCAAATAATAAAAAGTTACAAAGACAAGCGGCCAATCATAAATATTAGGGCTTTTAATAACAACAGTTGGTTCAGACTTTTCTTAACAAGAAAAGACACGACGCTTTGAAGATTGGATTAAAGAAAAGCGTGAAAAGTTTTATAAAAGAACTCATAAGCAGCAATATATCTATTATATACAAGTATATGGCTCCAGGGCGTAAGCGTGGCGCCAAAGGCGTTGGCGGTCCTGGAGGAGGGGGAGGCCTGAGTCTAGGCGATCTCGTACTTGCCAAAGTTAAGGGTTTTCCTCCTTGGCCTGCTAAGGTATAAGAATTTCACTTTAGTTGATCATATTTTTGTTTCTTTTACTGTGATTTTAATTTTTTTTAGGTATGATCATTAGTATTAGTTGTGATGAAGTTAATCGGTGTTATGGTTTCTTTCTGGTTTTTTTGTGATGTTTATATTTGGTTTGGCACTGCATTGGTGTTATTGATCTATCTTCTTGTTAGGGTTTTTTTTTGGGGGTGGGGGGGGGGGGGGTGGTTGGTGAGGGGGGATTTGTTTGCTGGTTTTGTATTTGCTTACTAGGAATTTGATAGGGGGGCTTTTTCAGGTATGGTTTGATTAGAGGGAAAATTCTTATAAAGGGCTTAATTCATAAGCGGGTGCAAATTTAAACTATTTATTATAAAGCACATATGTATTGAATTGTGCACAAGAATGTAACATTTGTTCATGCGAAATATGTACATCACAAATTAGTTCATTTCTGAAAATATGCCCTTTATAAGAAAGAGGTTAAAGTTGAACTATTTTTTTGAAATTAGTGTTGGGAGAATGCCCTTTTAGTAATGTTCTGAAGTGATTTGATTTATGGAGCTACTAAAAGTTATGGTTTTCAAGATTTTTTAATGGATGTTTGCTAGATACATGCTTGAAACAAGAAAGATGACTTTTGGTTTATGTGAATGTTGGAGATTAGATATTTTGTTAATGGATTGCTGCCAAAATTATTCTGTAAGATACATTATGATAAAAGTACTTGTATGACAATTTTTGGTTCTTTGCTTGCTGTTTAATATAACTGGATTGAAACAAATGTATCTACTCATGTTGGTGGTTGACTGTGTAGTTTGGATGACATTGTTGAGTAATTTTTGGATTGATAATAATTTTATTTTTGACATTGTGAACATTTATACTTGCAAAATGTTTTTTCCTCTCTATTAATTGCTGTACTCTGTATGATGTTTGTCACAATTTTACATGACTGGAAAAGGAGCTGTTTTTTTTGAGAAGGTCATATTAGGGATATATGGTTGTGGTGGAAATGATCCAGTTAATTTGAATGTGGTGTTTAATGCTTGTTGGTAGCTTTTAGTGTTGCTTTGGGTAGTTGTTATTGAATAATGTCTCATTTGGGATGTATACAACAGGCCACTCAGAGTTATTGTGGAGGTTATTACTTATGTGGTTTGTCATTGATCATTAATTTTTTCCAAAGTTTTTGGTTCATCTTTTCTATCTTTCTGGTTCCGACTAATTCATTCAGGCAAGACATGTTAATGCATCTATCTAGCTTGTTGATCGCTTGCAATTTTTTCTGTCATTCTAAGTTTAAGGTTGTGATTTTTTATTTATGTGCTGGTTCTTGTGTTCGTTGGATTTTATACAAGTACTTGTTGTGTATATACTTTTACCTTCTTCTTCTGTTGTTCTATCATTCGATGTTGTGGTATTTACTAATAGGGTACACTCTTGGGCTTTTCATTTTCCAGATAAGCAAACCTGAAGACTGGGAACGAGCACCTGACCCAAAGAAATATTTTGTTCAATTCTTTGGTACAAAAGAAATGTAAGTAGCTTTTGTTTGTCATTACTTAGAGCAGTTCCACGTGTTTTAAGGGATTTGAATGGTTTCTTGGTTCTTGAGTGTTTATTTTAGGACTTTTGCTTGGTGAATTCCACATATGAGTTCATAGTTTTGCATGTTACTGTATTACAGATACTTGCATTCTGTTGGAAATGCTGGAAAAAGGTTATTGCTAATTTATAGAAAGGGTTCTAGAGTATGTATGTAAGGAACTCTATAGAGTTGCTATGATGGACAGATTGGCAGAAGCAGAACTACTCTGCATTGTTTAGTCTGAGCATTGAAAAGAATTGTTTCTTGTTAGCATATAAAACAAGGGTTTGTTTCTTGACAAGTTGCTTTTAGCATGCTGGGTACTTGATAATCTTGTTTTGTGTTATGCCCTGCTGCATATTAGAACAAATAAGTGATAATATGAGGAAGCATACCTTTTTTCTGGCTTTCTGAAGAACTTACTAAACCAGTTTAGTGGCTTCATTTTTTGAAATGGCTGGTCTAACAGTTACCTCATTAGTATTAGGGGTACTTTTATAGGCTTTTTCTCTATTCTTAGAAAAGGAAAAAGATAACATGAATCTGGTTTTGTGATTTAACTTGGTATTGCTTTTTGGAATGTCAATTCTTGAATTTTGGAGATTTAAAAAAAAAAAAAACTTTTCATTTTCTGTTTGGTCTTTCAGTGTTGCTGACACTTCTTTGAGGTGCTAAAGGACAGTATACCTCTGTTTGCGTGCATGAGAATCTACCTTGATTACACTTCGAAGGAAGTTTTATCAGGTTTAGTGTTAGGGACTCTGAGATGAAGTTTTATTTGTATTTCTGTTCTTTGTGCTTACGCATGAAATGAGATCCGAGATACCTGGTTTTGTATTTGCGGTGCTGTAATTAAGCATGAGGAATCTGATAGCAGTTCTTTGTAAACCATAATAGTAGGCTATCATCTTTGGATAAATATTTAACAAGAAGCAAAAGAAGGTTTACTGATCATGAAACCTAATTATGTCGTACCCTTGCTTCTGGTGTTTCAGTTGCTGTCCCAAACTTGGAGAACTATTAAAAGAAGCATTCTTACAAAAACTTATGGGACAAATTCTTTTGGGGTTTTCTAGATGGCTTTTATAAAATGGGTCATAATATGATTAAATATTTCTTTAAAGGTTGTTGATATCATAGACTGGATTTCTCATAATACTTATGACAAGGAGAGCCATTTTTTTTATCTATTCTGTTTGAGTATTTTGTGTTCTTGATAAGCAACGTAATGATTCAAGCTGGCATCAAATGGAAAAGTTGTTTAGAAGGTATGAAATACAGTCTATGTTTGTTTTACTCATGGGAAGCCACAATGTTATAGCTTGTTGTTTGAGTTTAACATGACTCAAACATGCATGCTTTCACTTTTCTATTAACTCAAATTAAAAGGGAAGGAGGAAGACTGAAAATGAATTGAAAAAAAACTATAAGAAAAGATATGTTACACTTACATATAACTGAGAAAATGAGTTTAGACCGATCGCGATGGCTAGTGTGATCCATATATACGACCCACACTTAGTGGAATAAAGGTTTAGTCTTCGTCATTGTTTATTTAACTAATGGGAAGTTGCATGGTTATAAATTCTTGTTTAAGTTTAACATGACTCAGACAGGCTTGCTTTCACTTTTCTATTTGTGGCTGCTTAGGAGGGTCTTTGGTTTATTTTGCTTGTGGCACATAACAAGGAAACGTTTTAGGTATGTGATATCTGGACAAGGGGATTGCATGGCTTTTGGAGAGCTGATAATGGAGAGGGAAAAAAGGGAAAACTACTTATCTTTTGCATAGGTTGTAACTGCTGGAGGTTGTGATTAATGTCTTCTTTCTTTTTTCTTGGCCATGTGCCACAGCAAGGAGGGGAAAGTGAGGAGGACAGGTGCGGGGAAGTTTTTACCCGGGAATTCATAGTGACTGGAAAAACTCTTGGTCCATTGGTTGAAAGTGATTAAAAATGAGATTATGTTAGAAAGCTACAATTCTTTTGTATTACTAATGTTGACCGAAGTTTTGTGTGGTTAAATATGGAGGCTCCATTCGGATAGAGTATTTTTTTGATTTTGGAAAGGAATCTCTTCTCTTGGTTTTTCTTATAAGAAAGGAATCTTTTATGTGTGTTTCGATTGTTGTATTTGTTTCAGTGGAATTTATGTTGAAGAATTCTTTATTATTAAATTTAAATTTTAAAATTAATATTTTGAGTTTATTTTACCTGGAAATTATGATGGAGAAATTTCTTATTATGAAAATTTTCAAATTTAAATTTAAAACTAATATTTTGTTATTAAAAATTACTGTAGAAAAAGAATTACCGTAGCTTTCTTTTTTATTTTAAAAATTACTGTGGGAAAAAGGTAGAACACAAACATGTTAAATATAATGATTAGAAAATTGGATTTTAAAACGTCAAGCCAAACAAACCCAAAATTTACTCCAATTCTTCTAGAAAATAGTAATTTCTTTGTGTTTTGATGGTCATGACAGACTATTCTTTTGTCCTTAATCAATGTCTTTCCAGCTTTAGGGTCCCCATCTTATGGGCATATCAACAACTTAAGAATGTCCTTGTCAGCACCCTTTTGTAATGTGTGAGGTCAACAATTCGCTTGCCTAATATTTGCTTTGTGCATCGTCCAAATGCGTGGCACTGTTTCGAATATAAGTTGAGTCATTATTTGAGCAAACTTCCGAAATGCAGCTGCATTTTCCTAATTTTGGGTATCTGGTGTTTTTCTTTTTCTTGGCTATCAGATTTACTTCATTAGGATATAGGTCCATGTTGAGGCTAACTGGAAAATAAGATGAGATAGTGACTCATGGAGAAGTTGAAATTTCCAAACCAAGTCATATTGGTGTTTTGGTCTGTACTAAACAGAATGTCTACAAGAATAGAAAAATTGAAGGATAGGTTTTCGGCATCCTGTCCAATATCTATTTTTGTAAGGTGATATTGAATTGAGTTCAGTTGCATAAGCTGTAAAAACGCGACCTTAATTATCTGGAAAATGTGAGTTTTCTATTAACAAGAAGAAAAAACATGTGAAGTACAAATCTTTGAATCTTTATTTTATTAAGTGGGATCAGAGTTTTTCCCGTGCAAAATAGACAGGGCTTGGAGGAGAGAGGTTTCATTTCAGGTGCTAGTTTAATTGGGTTGCACCTTTTTTTGAAGATGATTTAGTGGCTTGTGAATTTGCCTGCGGTACCAATTATAGAAAATCAATAAGATCTATGTGAACTTAGGTTTTGGCTACTTAGAACGGTTTAAGAAGTTACATCCTTGGTGCTAAGTTGGCTGGACCTTCATAATGCACACGTAATTAAGTTTCTTGTGCTGACAAGTTTTGTACAGAAACATTTAAAAGCATGAGTTGGCTCTAGTATTTGAAGTCTTTTTGGAGTAATTTATGATGCAGCCTTCTATCTGAGAACCAGTTCCCTTACCCATGTAAGGATTCAGGTACCATGGCTGAATTGTTTTATGGTGGTAAATCTTCTAAGGTCATAATATACATATGGATTGCTATATATGGTCTGATTTATTCCCATCTTTGTTATGCAACCATGGTGGTGCTGTTTGTAGTCATTATCATGGATTATATGCTGCAGAAGAGGTTTTATTCATCTGAGTTGGACTTCAGTCAAGAAGGTTGGTTTCCAGTTTTGAGGGTGCCGTTATAGACTTGCGGTTTGCTTACACAGTTGAGGTCTATTTTGCCCATGCAGTGTCCCTTAGGACTAGATGGCTAATATATATTTCCCTCATAGATGGGTTATCTTAGGACTACAGAAGAACAATCTGATTCTTGTTTTGTGTCGTTTAGTAGGACCTATATTGAGCTTTCACGCAACTAATGTACTGCAAGCCTTTTTGAGTTCTGAGTAATAATTATTCTTTATTGGAAGGTTTCTTGGAAAGCTTCTTCTTGAGAGTGCAAATTAAATGTTTTTGTTCTTTGCCAATCCAATTTTCTGCCTTGACTTGGGATAGTGGTCCTCACATCTTATGTGTATTTGAGGATTTGAATGTTTTTAATCCTCATGTACTTTGAATGTCTTGGACTTCTGATAGCACCTGGTTGGTTATCTTGATAGTTTGTCTTTTATGGTAACTGAACTGAGCATATTTGTAGGTAGCTTTTGTGTTGAGCTTGTGCATTTATGGCATTAACGACGTGATCACATAGAATCTTTATCAGCTGTGTATGGAATTTCTACTTTGGTAGTTTTGCTGAATGATATTTTCAAAATTTAGGTAAAAGTTTTTAGAAATGTGTAGTACGATAATTATTTTCTTGGATATTGATGAATTTTGAATATGTATTATTTCTTTATTTGCAGTGTTTACATGTTTTAAGTGCACAAGTTTTGTGGTATGGAAGCAAAGCATTTTTTTTTTAGTTTCGTCCATGTAACTTTTCCATTTTCAACAGTGCTTTTGTTGCTCCTGCGGATATTCAGGCATTCACAAGTGAGACAAAGAATAAATTGTCAGCTCGTTGTCGAGGGAAAACAGTCAAATACTTTGCCCCAGCAGTGAAGGAAATTTGTGAAGAATTCGAACAATTACAGAAGAAAAGTTCAAGTTATCTCAGAGGTAATGAAAATCAACCAGCACCTGGGAGTGATGCACACTTTGCTGATGGGTTGATTGATGATGCTGCTGTTGAGACAGAGTTAAAAGACGGGACAGGCAAGGAAGAAACTGATCGGCAAACAGATATCAGAAACTTGGGTGACCATAGTTCTGGGCTAGAGCAATGTTTTCAGGGACAACGTGCGGCAGACTGTAAAAAGATAAAGACCCGTGGCCCAGATGGTGGAAATGGGGGTTCATTTAAGAGGAACAAGTTTACTGCTGATGGTGCTAATTTGCTAAAGGGGGCAATATCAACTACTAGTTCAGGCAGCGAGTCATTTGACAAGGAAAGTTCCTATGATAGAAATGAGGAGTGTTCTTCAAGGAAAATGAACCATAGAGGGGGCTCAAAAGGTAGTGAGAACAGTCACCTCTTTTCCGTAGTAGAAGGTCGGACAGCTTTAATGTCATCGAATCATCAGGAATACCCTGATGATACTGAAGATCTTACAAATGGACATAGACCGAGGCTAGATGCAGGATCAAAAAGGAAAGGTGAGAGCTCATGTGAAATGCATAATAATGGTGGCACAGCTGGTCAAACTTCTAACTCAGTTAGCAGTGTTGATCTTTCCGTGTCTAAACAGAAATCTGGAAACTTTATTGAGAAAAAAATTGCCTTACGAGGCAAGGTTTCATCTCCGAGTGTAGTGAAGACTGATGGTGGTAGAAAAGGTAACAAATTGTTAAAAGATAAGAAGAATTTTGAGGCAAAGGATAAGATTCAGATGGATGCTGGAGAAAGGATTGTGAAGGACAAGGCAGAATTACCTGGCAAGAGACAAGGGCAAGGAAAACAACAAAGCAATGAAGTTGGACACCTTACAGGAAGGTCCAAATCTGTAGACGTGACAGATGCTTCAAAGGGGTTGCTGGAAACCAGCAAAAAGGTGGAGTCCCAAAGTGGGGATGACAAAGTGGTTACTTTAGAGGTTGAAAGGTCTATATTGCGGGGAAAAGCTGAAAATAGATTGGGCATCAAACAACTGTCAGCTTCTGTTGACTCCAATCTTTCTGGTGACGAAGATGTTCTCCCTCCAACAAAGCGGCGTCGTCGGGCATTGGAGGCTATGTCTACTTCCTCTGCTCTGAATTCTGAAAGTAGGATCGGAAGAAGTTCTGCTACACTTAAAAATGATTCAAGGCGGAGAGCTGTTCGCCTCTGTGATGATGAAGAAGAAGAAGAGCCCAAGACTCCAATTCATGGAGGCTCTACAAAAAAGGTCTTGGCTGCTTTGCATGACAAAGTTTCTACTAAGAGGGGTGATATGCACGGATCTTTTTATGATCAATTGGGAAAACGAGGTTCTGGTACACAAGATAATCAATCTTCTAAGAAGTTGGTATCATCTGGAGAAAAGCCAGTTGAGTATTTGTCTCCTAATTCTCAACAAGGGGAGGAGAAGAGGCACAGGAAACCAGTAGTTTCTCATTTTAGTCCTGGGAAAGGAGATACTGAAAAAGTTGGTTCCCAGGAAGACAAACAAGTTCCTGTTTCCCCTGAAGGATACCTGCTCACTACCTCTGCTGCTAAATCACTAGTAGAACCCCAAAAACCTAATAAGCTCTCAACTAAGGTTCCTGGAAACATTTCTCAGAGAAAAACTCCAACTGTGTGCAAAGGCCCGGTTGCAACTTCAGATGGCTTTAACTCATCTGTTAATCAACCAAATGACAGAAGCAAGCCAGATTCTTCCGTAGAAATGAACAAAGCCACTCCTAAATCACATTCAAAAACCAGTGACATGACTCTTCTAGCAGGATTTGTGATGGAAACTCATTTCTTGAATGGGGAAAGGTAATTGTAGTCTTTTCTTGTTGGAAGCTGCTATTTAGTTCGCTATAATCACATATTATGTTGATTGTTTTGGCAACTAACAGATCTGAAGATGGGAGAGAAGACAAACTAAGTTCAATTGATCAAAGAGCTTCGGATTCCATTACGTCCATGAAACATCTTATTGCAGCTGCCCAGGCAAAAAGGAAACAAGCTCATTTGCATAACTTTAATGGAAATACTGATTCCCTTTTGGCACCACACTCTGACGTACAAGTGAGGAGTCCTAGTCCCGCTCCTGTTTCTCAGCCTACAGGATCCAGCAACATGGCACAACTGGACATACAAGGATTTGTTCCTCACTCATCCATAACTTCTCCTCCATCTGATGTTTATCAAACTTCATCAATTAATCCACATGACAGTGATGAATTCGTGGAAAGGAGAGTTAGTTCGGGGCATCAGAATACTGGGGGCTCGCTCAGTGGTGGTACTGAGGCTGCTGTTGCTCGTGATGCTTTTGAAGGAATGATTGAGACATTGTCAAGAACAAAAGAGAGTATTGGACGTGCAACTCGTCTTGCTATTGATTGTGCGAAGTATGGCATTGCCAATGAGGTAATTGATTGCTAGGTCTGATGAGTTTTTCATGATTATTGGGATTTAAAACTGTTTTTCTTGGGGAAGCTTATAATTTTAGTTCATATTTGCTTGAGGCAGAGGTAGAAGTATGGTTTCTACAAACTTTATACATGATAAATGGTTTTATTAGATGAGCTTTCTAGCATTTTGAGACACTTGTATGGAAAAATTTTGGGCCTTTATCATCTAATATTTACAAGGTCTTGGAGATATAACTGAGAATATCCTATCTTATTATCATTTAGGTAGTGATGAATTGCTTTTTTATGTGTTCTTTAAACAGTAGATTGTGGAAATAATTTCTTGATTCTTTGGACTAAGGAGAACAAAATATTCTATGTGAAATTCCCTAGGATTTTCCAAATTCTACATGATTATGACTATCATTGGTGTATTGCTGTCTTGGTGCTATGACGGTGGATAGTTTTAGAGGGGGCAATCAAGGAGACAAAAAATACGATCTATAGTTTCCAAAGACAAAACTGTAAGCTATGGTATCACTGGGTATGATTGGACATGTGTATAACATATTGGAAAATGCTCGATTAGATACTTGCAATTGTAAGATTGCAAGTTTCCAATGGCAGAACTGTAAGCTGTGGTACAGTTGAGTACCACCGGTAGTCTGTATAACATTTCAGAAAATGCAGGAGACTAGAGATTTGGAATAATTAGTGAAAAATTAAGTTTGCATAGTTGATACTCCTACATGATGTTATTTTCCATTCCTCGTCTTATTCTTTTCTAATGTTCTAAGTAACTAGTGGTGTATGTAAGCTTTTGTCAAATAGTGCTATGGACCAATAGCTTTTAGGTAGCAGTGTCAAACAATGAGCAAGGAAATGACCTACCTCATTTTCTCCTTCTCCTGCCAGCTCCTTCTTCATTTGCAGTTGGGATGTGTGCACATGTACTTTGTATAAGCATATCTGTCAACTTGGGAGATTTGTGGTGGCTGCCCTCTTCTGCTACCCATCTATCAGCTGATGTATGTGCTATATGTTGAGTGGCATTGCTGCCAACTTTAGTGCTCATAAGCCTGTCCTCCTTATGTTCTTTAGGTGGCAGATTTTGGTTAGCCAATTCATAGTATGCTAGCGAGATGCCTTTGATAACTGTAATATGAATGTTATCCGTTTCATTGGTCATTGGACCAATAGCTTTTGGAATACCCATTATCTGTGTCTTTGACATCAAATAAAGACACTTAGGGATGAAATCTAGGAACTTCTGTGATTATTCCTATATGGACCGGAGAAATATTATCCAGTCTATTAATTTTGCATTCCAGTGAAACTTGTATTTTTCCATAGTATATACTTGTCTATGTTCATGGAGAATGATCTTTGACTTCTAATCTGGAGCAGTTGGTGTTTGTGTGAGTTCTACTATCATAATACATAAGTAACTGGAATTAACTTCTACAAAACATTAAAGAGGAAAATATGCAGCAATGGCAACCAAAAATAAAGTTGAGCCTCAGAAGAAATTCCTGGTTACAGCTCACAAGTGTGCTACTAATGAGGAATTCACAGCACAAACTTCTCTAACATAAAACCAAGTGGCTGTTACACTTCCTAGCTTGAAGTTCTACATTGGTGTCTCTCTATGAACTACTTTTCATGTGATGTTTGTGATCTCTATTTGGGATTAGTGAGTTGGGGTGGTTGGTTGTGTGGATTCTTAGTGATAGATATAAAATCAATATATAGTGGAAGTACATTAGACAGATTTAGAAGATCAACAACAGGTAACCGTGATTTTGTTGGTAACCTACCCCCTATGGGATCTTGTAACTTAAATCTCTAAGAATGGATTCAAATCTTTACTTTTGGGCATGTTTGGTTGCCAGGGAATCTGGCCTTGAAAAGTAAATTTTTCCTAATTATTAAATTCTAGTGTATGGTTCATTTTAAACTTTTTGGCAAGTTCAAAGAATCCTATTTTGTTGAGGAAAGTGAGTACAAAATTCCTGAATTTTTAATCCTTTCTCTATTCTGTTACTTTCCTCAAGATTTTAATAATCAAAACACGTTAGACACCTGTAGTCCCGCCCTCATCAAACATTTAATACAACCCTATCCCTTCTCTTATAACCCACTTTATTGCATAAATGATTTATTCCTATTGAATTTCTGTTAAAAAACTAACTTTTCGAATTTCTACTGCAAACTTCTCTCTTTTCTATTGTAGATTGTGATTGTCAAACTTTCAGTGTGGAAATAACTCAATTCATAAAAAGTAAAAAATCTAGATAAACAAGCAACATTAAATTTTAAAAAATTATAAAATTATGTGCAATTTATATTTGTAATAACAACAATGTTTATAGTTTTAAATATGCATTTTACATTTGTTAGCATTTTGGATTGTTTTTATTTAATTTTTTTTCTATAATACATTAATTACATATTAAGACTTATTTTGGATCTTGGTGAATAATAATTAGTTATAATACTTGAATAAATTTTTTTGAAGAATAATTATAAAATAAGTTTGTTGTGTGACATTGTGTATACCATAAAAGATATTTTTGATAATTGAACAAAAATGCATTGCATTCATTAGTTGATTAATTTAAACCAAACATTGGAACATGCATTTTTTGGTAACTTCCCTATTAGCTTTCCGTGATCTATCCAAACAACAGCTAAACCTTTATACCGCTATGTGGGGTCGGTTACATGGATCATATTTCGCCATCTTATTCTATCATTACACATGTTTTCATTTATATTTAAGTATATCATCTCTTTTTTAATTGTTTCTTTCCAATTCTTTTTAGGTCTCCCCCTTCCCCTTTTAATTTGGGTTGATTTTTCTCTACTTTCTACACGTCGCACTGGTGCATCTATGGGTCTCCTATGCACATGTCCAAACGGGTCCTTAGTGGTAAATCAGTATGAATAATGAATTTTTGACTTAGATCGGTTATACAGAAGTTACTATGTCGAGACTTAAAATTTTTTGAAGAAAAAGCCTATGACTAAATATTGCTGTCCTTTGTTTAAGTTCAATATCACATAAGAAAACATATGTCAAATTGATTTACTACAGAATATCAACCAGTTTGTGAGCTGACAAATAAAACTGGTTTGTTTTATACCATTCTTAAACTCAGAAGGTAAAATTACTACTTTCTGGTTGGAGTTCTTTGATTGCTGGTTTAGATTGACCTTAATTGATCAGTTAACCTGTCAAATATTTTGTAGGTTGTGGAGCTTCTCATTCGGAAATTGGAGAATGAACCGAGCTTTCATCGCAAAGTAGACCTGTTCTTCCTCGTGGATTCAATAACTCAATGCTCTCACAGTCATAAAGGTAATAATACCTTGGAGAACACTTTAGGACTGCCAAGTATGATGTGGCTTGTCTGAAATCCTTTTAGATTGTGAGCTGTTGTGTAGTCAAATATTGTACTTGTCCATAGCTCTGCTGCGGTTTTTTTTTTTTTGTCATTTTCTTAAAATGACTTATTAAGTTGCTTATTCTCTTTTTCTTTCTGTTTCCAGAAGTCCTGAAATTTCATTTTTGCATGGCCACTGGGCTTTCTATATCTTTTGCAGGCATTGCAGGAGCCTCTTATATTCCTGCTGTTCAAGCAGCATTACCCCGTCTCTTAGTTGTAGCTGCTCCACCTGGACCCGGAGCTCGTGAAAATCGTCGTCAGTGTTTGAAGGTGACGATGTTCGGAGTTCTTCATGTAATTATACCTGTTTCTGAAAGAAAGTCTTGTGAGGTTGCACAATGATTGAATTTGTAGTCTCTCACAGGTTTTGCGGTTGTGGCTTGAAAGGAAAATTTTACCTGAATCACTTCTGAGGCGTTACATGGACGATATTGGTGCAGCAAACGATGATACATCCTCTGGTTTTTCCCTTAGACGTCCTTCTCGAGCTGAACGGGCTATAGATGATCCTATTAGGGAAATGGAAGGCATGCTTGTTGATGAGTATGGAAGGTCTGGACTATACTCAACTTCCCTTGTTTGAACTTGCATTTGATTTTGTTTTCTCTTTTTCTCTTGCCTTTTAATATCTGAATTATAAGGTTCAGTTGTTTTTGCTGTCAAGACTTGGTTTTGTGTTTTTTGTTTGTTTGTTTGTTCCGTCTCAAAACAATGTGAAGGATTTTGACTGGACCACAAGGCCAATTGTTGAAGAAGCCTGGGATATTTTGAATTGATCATGACTTTGGAGGATTTCTGTAGTCTCACCAAAATGTAATTTTTCTGTGAATAATTTTGCCAAGTGGGCCAGATTAAAAAAGATATGATATACTTAAATATAAATGAAAACATGTGTAACGATAGAATACGATGGCGAAATATGATGTAGCATACCCCCCACATAGTGGGATAAAGGCTTAGTTGTTGTTGTAATTTGGCCAAGTGGGCAAAATCACGTTCTTTTGCAGATGGTTATGTTCACTTTGAGCCTATCTCCTTAGAAATATTCTGTGGTGAAATATGGCTCTATTGTAATTGCTTAAAATATTATGTTTATGGCCTCATGTTCTGTTTGATCCCATTTCTACTCTGGAAGTAGTGGCCTGTAGGATTGCTATTTGTTGTTTAGCTAGTATGTGGCTTGGTAAATTGTTTCTCAAAATGCAACATGTCCTTGACAAGCATTGTATATGTGGATGAAGTTGCTATCTGTTTTCGTAACAGGAATAGAATAAGAAATGCTATTGCAAACACATATTTGAATATTGGCATTCTATATCCTTATGGTTTAGATTGCTTGGTTTTATGATGCTATTTATTTTCGGGGGTTACATCTTGTAGCAACAAGTAGTTTTTATTGTTCTGGTAGTTCTTTTTTAAGTTCTTTGACCATTTTGTTAGCTTATAGATAATAGGGTGGGAAATGATTATGTCTTTAGAAAGTCCCATGTGCAAGTTTGAATTACACAATGCTGTGGTTTCAGTAAAATTGTTCCATCAAAAAGGGGACAAAATAAGGCAGAGGAGTTGGCTGAGGATCTAAAATAATCTGACTACACAATTTATCTGTGTTCATCGATATGTGATTTCTACTCTCTTTTATGACCGAATCACATCTTTCCGTGTCTTTCTTTGATCAGGTAATTATTTTTGTCATTAATTGTGACTTAGTAATGATACTCTTCTACATCTCTCAAGCTTCATATTTGTGTTGGTGGAAAAGTACGATCACAGACAGAAATGCATTAGCTTCCATTCTGCTTTGTCTCTGGTCTCTGCTATGGACCGGAAATTAGACCTTATTTACCTTAGTCCTACTATTCTTGTTTTTTCTGCAACTAAACTTAAACTTTGTCTGCTGCTTTTCCCCAGCAACGCTACATTTCAGTTGCCTGGATTTTTTTCTTCTCGTGTGTTTGAAGAAGAAGAAGAGGAGGAGGAGGAGGAGGTGGAAGTTCCAAATAGTTCAATCAAGGATGTTGCAGCTATATCACCTTCAGAACATACCCCTGCTGCTGGAGATCTAGACAATACCTTCACTCCTAGTGAGAGGCGTCATCACATCTTAGAAGATGTCGATGGTGAACTTGAAATGGAAGATGTATCTGGACACCAAAAGGATGAAAGACCATCAATGGCTGCTGATGCATATGGGATTGGTGCAAGCCATATAGATTCAGCAAATTTACTTGAATCAGCATCAAGCATACCTTTGGAATTGCAACCTCTTCCTGAAGGATCTCCCCCACTACCTTTGGATTCTCCCCCTGCAACGCCGCCTTTGCCATCTTCACTGCCTCCATCCCCACTGCCACCTCCACCACCATTGACTCCGGCTCCACGCCCTCCACCGCCACCCCCGTTGCAGCCACAGCAAATTCCTCCGCCACCCATTGGTCCACCTCCAATATTGCCACCTCAACCATCTTTACTGCCTCAGTCTTCAATTGCCCCTCAACATATACACCTGCTTCAATCATCAAGTTTAGCTTCATCTGTTGGACCATATCAGCAAGCTCCTGGACCCGCTGAAATTGTTGGCAACCCCAGTGCAAGTTTTCTAGCTTTGCTCGTAATATTATTGCTGATATGCATCTAATTAACGTAAAGGGATGGTACTGATTGTAAAATAATTGTTTGCAGGGAAACCCACTTGCAGCAATCGCAGGAAATGCTTCTCATGGGCCTCCAGTTGATGCGTCTGTAAGAAATGAAATGTTTGGTCAACAGGCACCTTGCTTTGTTCCAGTTGGAGTTGGAAGCGCACAAGAACCTTCTGGATATAATTCATCAAGGTCTTTCGACTATGGACACAATAATCCATACGTGAGCTCCCTAGCTTCTCAGCCCAGTATACAGTTTCAGCCTGGAAATGCGCCTTTCACCCAAAGGCCTTTACCTCCAAATCCCCCTCAACAAAATACACCTAGTCATTTCTCATATCCAGTATCTACAGTTCGGCAACCTCCTCCCCCTCTGGTTCAGCATCCTTCTCCTGCACTTCAGCATCCTCTACCTTCCGTGCAGCATCCTTTACCACAACCCTATCCTTCACCATATTCTCTGCCTAATTTTGCTGATGTACCAAGGCAGTTTGGTGCTGATGAGCAATGGAGATTGAGACCTAATGAGATCAATGCTGATCATCAACGTGGCATGTGGATGCCAGGAGTGAGAGGATGTTCAGCTCCAGCTTATCCACAGGATGGTGCGTCTGGAATTGGTGGTTAGATGAGATTTTTATGAATTCACCCATTTTATGCATGCAAACTGGGTTGAAACATTTATGTATTTTAAAACGGAAACAGGAGACAATGTACATTTGTATTACAATAAATTTCCTTTTTCTCAGTGAAATACAGTTGGTTATAGATTGCTCTGTGTTATTGTGCACACTTGTGGATCGTTCTGAGCATCTTTAATGTGGCAGGTTATCCAATGCCACATCCTGAAAGGCCTCCTGTTGGTACTGCTAATTTTCGACCCTCGGCACCCAACACCTTTCCAGGTGGTACTTCAGTGCCAGGTAATTGTTAAGTATTAGAATCAAGCTGTTTTTATTATTAATATTGTCTCCTATGAATGCAAGGAGTACCATTCTTGAAGGTTTGATCTGTTGTATGTTTTTGTCAGGTCATAGTGTTACTCAAATGATTCCAGGCAGAAATGATATGTCTACATTCAATTGGAGGCCTGCTTAAGATATGTTCAAAAGAATTCATATCTCTGGTTAGTTTTGGTCTTCATGTTTAGAGTAATACTCAATTTTTGATTCACGAAGCTTGTAGCTTCTATTCCTATCATGATGATTCCTTTGCTGTATAGAATTTTGTACTATCATGTAAAGACATTCTAGCTTGTTTATCATCCCCGCAAGTAACAATTCACTGCATACCCATTTTGTTATTGCTGTAATATTCAGCTTCATCCAATTTATTCACTTGTCTCCTTCCTGCTCCCCTTATAAAAGAAAAAGAAAAAATCTTTCGATTATATAATGTCTGGAACCATTTATCTCAGTGTCCTCAGTCCTTTTATTTCTGAAGTTATTTTTCATTATATGTCAGGCTTGGCGTGATGACTGACATGGGAGATCTATTGGATGGTCTGTGCAAGAAATGCTTGGTTACTTGGCATTAACTGGATGTGAACTGATGTGCTGAGAAGTTATGAAGACCCTTAGCAGGATTGTGTATAATGTAATTTTCCTGACAAAAGCATCTCGCAAACATATACTTCGAATTGTAAGCCATTTTACTCAGTAGACTAAGTTTTGTAATTATTCGACCAGGGAATGATGTTAGGCAAATAACTCTAAAGTTTTGCTAATACCTTTTAGTGTTATTTTCCTTCTTGTACTCTTTTCACACTTTCATTTTGATTCTTGTATACCCTTGCCTTCAGTTGATACCTTGAAAAAGAATAAGGGGTTAGAGTAACTAGTCTGTGAATATAAATGCTTTCAGTTGATACCTTGAAAAAGAATAAGGGGTTAGAGTAACTAGTCTGTGAATATAAATGCTTTCAGTGGGATAGCTAGAGGGCTATTTTTCTTTTGTGTTTTTTATTAAATTTTCATATGGGAGTGTGGGGGGGGGGGGGGGGGGGGGAGGTGTGAGTGAGAGAGATAGATTGAGGTATGCATAATTCAGTAATTGACCCTTTTTCCTTTTTGGGGCTTAAGTTACTATGTTTTCACGAATGCATATCGCTAATTTTTGTTACCCAGCATTCCTTTGTTATCCGGCCATTAGTCCATTTCCATTCCCATATTTAAATCAACACACAGAGACACACACAGAGACAATGGGGGAAAAAATTCTCATGATTGATCTTGTCCTTGCCTACTGCCTTGTTATTCTTGTCCTTGCTCTGCTGGGTTGGAATTGCTTTAAGGGGAGTAATATGAATTGGAATACGACAGCAGGAGAGGGTTTAATATGAATTTGGCAATCAAGGATGAGCGATTAGTACTAGTTGGAAATTAGTGGTCTACTGAAAGTTCCTCAAAAATATGAAATTCGTTTATTGAGGGAACTGAAAACTTTCAAAAATTGCAAAATGCAAATTGGTATGCACTGAGTTGATTAAATTCCTTTCCAATTTGTTCCTTAATCAGGACAAAATGACCTCAAAAGCATCTCACATATGTGTAATGCTCTAAATTTATTAATTATTTGGTGCCAAACTTGCTATCACTAAGTCTAAATGTTTGTTAGTAGAGGAACAGGGTAGTTCCTATGCCTTCCTCAATTGTATTGTACTACTATGTGCACATGTTTTGTTATAGAATGCCATTTGCAGGTGAACTGCGGCCTTTAACTTGATGTAAATTGTTCATTAGTAGCATATAAAACATTGAAGTTGCACCAAATCCTACTGTTTTATGTGCATTTGCTTTTGTATGAGGCCTATGCACACTTGTTTGTATATAAACGGTAGCATTGTAATTATGTTGCCTTTTACCCTTGGTTGGATGCTTGCATTGTGTACCTAGTAGAAATTTTGCCTCTGAAATTATTCCATTCGAAGTCAACAATCATTACCTCCTGCAAACAATTTTTTATTGTGCATTCATACTCTTTTAATTGCTTGTTGTATGTCATATGCATTATTGGGATAAAAGAGCCCTTATGTTCAGTTGGAATGTGGGGGACAGATAGGACCTGCAGCATTGTTGAACCGCCTGAATGTCTGTGTGCCAACATGCACGTGTAAGATTGATTAGAGAATTCACATTCCACAAGTTATTTATTGTTGAGAGATGCTGGACGAAATCAGATAGAAATTGATGGTCTATCAAGTGTATAAGAGAGGGAAGAGAGACAAGAGGTTATTAATTCAGAATCAACCTACAAATTGCTGATAAAGTTATAAGAAAATTTGAAATTAAAGAAGGTGGGATAGAGCAAAGACAAACTGTTTGCACGTACAGTTTTTAACTTTGAATATGTATACAAGCATACACATGCATAAATGAAGAATTTATCTTTATTGTCTCTGGTTCTAAGTTGTGATGTCTTGTTTACTCCATTGAGTGGGGAGTCCTCCCTTGAACATTTGATGAAGCGGAAATGTTGAGCTTAATAACACTGGTAGTTATCCTGTCTTACTGTGGCACCATGTATGAACTGCTAAATTGGCTTTACAAGATTTTGCTGCATTTTTACCATCCATGTAATAGCACTTGTTTTTACATTCGTTTAAGTTTTCGATGCAGGAGGTTAAAGTTTTGAGAATGGGATCTTTTTCTTTATATTAATGAGAATCTTTACCCATTGAGAGAGAGAGAGAGAGAGAGAGAGAGAGGACAGTTCAATCTTAGTCTGTGTGCATATTCTTAGATCCTTATGCTCTGGTTATACACTGGAGTTCACTGTTACCTACTTAAATTCACTGGCTTTTATTCGAGGTGTTTTAGTTACATTCTTTGGCTGTTGGATTATAATTTGTTAGTGTATTCAGTTACTGTATGCATAATCTACAATTTATTCTTTGATGATTACTTTTTTGCTTTGGCGAAGCCTATGCGGTTCACAGGGCACATCAAGTTGACGAGTTAATAGGGCATGATGTATGCTAATGTTGTTGGTCTAAAAGTTGATGAGTTCTGTTAGGTACATCCTTCAAAAATAACAATATTCATGATAATTTGCTACATGGTGCTGGTGGTAAAAATGTCTATTTGGTGTTTGAAGGTGCTATTCAAAACTTGGTGTGCAATGACAGGTCATTGATGATACTTATCTGGTTGATAATCACACAAGTTTGGAGAGTATAAAGATAGTTGAAATGGTTCATGAGTTGGTAGTGTGAGCAGGAGTTCTATGCTAGTGAAGTAAAAGATTGCTTGCTTTGGACAGCTTATAACTTAAACCCGAATTTGAGCACAAGTACATCACAGAACCATTTTCATAGACTGCTAGCTCTGATACATATTGCATGTGGTTTTTTTTTTTTAATGTGTATATTCCTATCTAATATTTAAGGGATCAAGTTTGAGAATGACTTGTTACTGTCATGTGGTTTTTTTTTTTTAATGTGTATATTCCTATCTAATATTTAAGGGATCAAGTTTGAGAATGACTTGTTACTGTCTTTTATCCATTGTAACAGGTCTGCGAAGTCTGTTACTTGTTGGTTGTGAGGGTAATTCATCTTCAAATAGCTTCTAGGTTCCTGGCAGGTAATTCTGCCGCACAATTTTGAGGTAATTATGTAAAGAAATTTTTGGAACTTAGGCATTCTTTAACTTTCTGAATGATGTGGTAATTAATTTGGTTTAGATGTTCTTTTCTGATATTAAAATGGAGATATTACTCCAGTTGTATTATATGCATGAAGTTGCAGGTGAATTCACAGTTACAAGTAGAACATTCAATGTAGTCGGTTTGTTTTAGAGTATCCCAGCCGAATCTTTGTACAAAATAGCGAATTGTGCTTCCGACACTTAATACAATAAATTTACTGTTATCTTTTGTTTTGGCGCATAGAATTGAGGTTCACATGTCATTTGTCTCTTATTTTAATAGCTTTGGGGTATCATTTTACGAACTTGGTGGATTGATACATCATTATGTTAATTGCAAATCAGAAAACTCCTGTTTAATATGCTGTGATTTTCGCCTTTACTTTATTGAACTAATCGCTCATATATTTCAATGTACAGTTGGTTTTGACTTGCTTCGTCTGTGTTGCTGAGTATTGAAACATAAGAGTATTGCTTCTGCCAGTTTCTTTTGGATTATGTTTCTTTTCAAAAAAGCCCATATGTATCTGATTAACCAAGAATGACCCTTTCAAAACCAAGATTTTTGAAATATCGACACACAATTGGTTGATGTTCATTACTACCTCATATTGTTCACGTGTTTTTATATTAACATTGTCTTTTACAATCAACCAGTTACTGGGATTTTGGTCATTGTTCATTGAGAGTTGTTAGTTTGAGCTTTCCAATTGTGGAGAAAAATAATGACGTAAATATTCTTGATGTTACTACAAAGTTTAAAAAATTTGAGTACATAATGTTTTACTGGCTTGCGATCTCCATTGACCAGGTCCAATTCTGAAAGTTTTAGCACAATTAAGAGAATCAAATTTGGTGGCATACAACAGCCTTGAGGTTTTCTTTGCAATCTGGCAAGTAAAATGGTTGATAAACTGCTAGTTGGTATTTAGTTTAGGGCTTGTTATTTCCTGTCACTTTTCCCAACGAGGTGGAAGGCCATAACACAAAGTCACCTATCTCTGTTGTTCCGGAGACAGGAATTGGGTAGTAAGGTGGTGGCACGACTCCCCAGAAAGTTTTTTTCCTGCTAGAAAGTCTCTGTTTACCGCAAAGTGAATAAAGTTGGGGAGAGAAGAAAGGGATGGGAGGGAGCCTATCACTGCTTATTCATACACGTGTATGCTATTTGCACTGTTTGCTTGGTTTGAGGAAGTAGGATATACCTAAGAGAATTGAGCACGAGGGATCTGGAGTCCTGTAAAGGAGGGTATTTTCTTTGTTTCGAGATTGTAAAATCGACTCTGCCATTTGAGACTAGGCATCTTATTTATAGATTTTATTTTCTTTTACTGATGTTTGGCTTTCTGTGCTGTTCCAAATCTACTAGGATGCCGCATTGTTATTTGGGGTTTTAACAAAGTTTTCTTGATTCGTTGGCGTGTATTCACTGAACATGATCTCTGATGATGTTTAGTAGTTGGATATGAAACCCCTATGAAAGAAGAAGAGTCACTTGCAAGATACTTATGGACACTGGAATATCTGCCTTTAATGTTGTAATAGGATTCGAGTTGCGTTTTCATGTTTCATTTTAAGTTCATGATATTCCTATCAAAGATGGGAAATGAAAGTATAAATGTATTCACGTGTAAATATGTTGCAATTATGTTAGATTTGCAGCCCATTCTTGCGGTAGGTAGTTAATTCATTTTTTTTTTGTTCTGCATCGTTTTGATTTGGAGTAGAGATGGCCATTTTCACGGTTCCGGTTCCGGAACCGCCGGTTCCGGCTCCGGAACCGTGGCCCCACTCAACCGGAACCGTAACCGAACCGCTTATAGGCGGTTCGGTTACGGTTCCAATTTTTTATGTTTGGAACCGGAACCGCCGGTTCCGGTTCCGGTTCCAAACCGTTAAATAAAAAAAAAATTTATATATTGCCACGTCAGCAGTGGCTGAGTGGCAATCATGTGGCGCGTGTTTGACACGCGCCTGTAACAAAAAAAGAAAAAAAAAAAGCGACCGTTGCTGTAGTAATAGTTGTGACCGTTGCCATGGTGGCAACGGTTCAAAAGAAATTGGTGAGGAACGGTCAATTATTTGACCGTTCCTCTCAATTACTATTTTTTTTTTTTTTTTTTTAATTTTTTCTAATCTATAAATACCCCTTATTTTTTTCATTTTTCTCACACAATTTCTACTCTTCTTTCTCGATATTCTAATTCTCTTCATCTCAATTTTCTCAAGCATCAAAATTCTATAAAATTCAATTATATTTATTGTTTCTATTATAATTATTAGTTAAATTATTCATTATTGTTTTTAATATATTATTATTTAAATTTCTCATTCTAATTCTCTTCATCTCAATTTTCTCAAACATCAAAATTATATAAAATTCAATTCAATTTATTGTTTCTATTATAATTATTAGTTAAATTATTAATTTTTGTTTTTAATATATTATTATTTCAATTTCTTATTCTTTTTTAATCCGTTTGAATTTTTTTTTATAAAATGGATAGTTTTGGTTCTTCATCCCAACCAATTAATATTGGTAATGAATCACAATCAAATCGTCGTCCACCAACGAATCCAAAATCCGAAATGTTTGTGAAATATTTCACAAAAATTTTTGATGCCGATGGAGTTCTTATTAGAGCACAATGCAATTTTTGCGAGAAATCATACGCCTTCAAAATTGGGAGTGGATATGGTACACTAAACAAGCATTTGGAGAAAACGCATCCTCAAGAAATCGGCCTTCAAAAGTCACAAGCGCAATTAACCGGTTTTGCTCAACAAGGTTCTTCTTCTTCTAGTAATTTAAATTTATTTAAATTTAGTGATTCAAAATGGAGAGATGGTGTAGCTAGATTTGTTTGTGTACAACATTTATCATTTTCATTTGGTGAAAAACCAAATTTTGTGAGATTAGTACAAGAAATGCAAATCCACAAGTTAAACGTGTTCCTAGAACAACTTTAAAACGTGATATTAAAAAAATTCATAAAAAGAAAAAAATAGCTTATCGGGATATTTTTTAAAATTAGATTCTCGTGTTTCAATATGTTCCGATATTTGGAGTGATCATTGGCAAATGAATAGTTATATGGGTATAACTTGTCATTGGGTAGATTCAAATTGGTTTTTACAAAAAAGAGTAATTGCATTTAGAGTTTTTAATGATTCTCATACGGCCATAAATATATCTAGATTAATTAGTATTATTTTAGAAGAATATAATTTGAATGATAAAATTTTTTCAATTGGTTTTGATAATGCATCGGCTAATAATGCATCTATTGTAGAATTAAAAGATATTTGTGCACCAATTTTAGGTGGGAAATTTTTTCATATTAGATGTGTATGCCATATTTTAAATTTATCCGTTCAAAATGGTTTAAGTGCATTAGAAATTCATATTAAACCAATTAAAGATGCAATTAAATATTTGAGTGGACATCCAAGTTTAATGAAAACATGGGGAAAATATTGTATACAACATGGACAAAAACCTAAAAGATTTAAAAAGGATGTTCCAAATCGTTGGAATTCTACTTATGATTTACTTTGTGATTCTTCTAAATATAGTTCATTGTTATGTAACTTTTTCATTGATAACTCTTGTCTTGGAATTGTATTATATCATAATCATTGGACTTGTTGTTTAAAATTGTTAGAAGTTTTAAAAGTTTTTAAGGATGCTACTTGTTTGTTTTCACGTGTGTATTTTCCAACTTCTCATTTATTTTTAGTTGAAGCATGTAATATAATTGGTGTGTTAAAAATGCACATAAATGATGGACCTTTGACGCAAAGTATTATTCACATGTTAGAAAAATGGCTTAATTATTATAGAGAAATTCCAATTTTATATTTAGTTGCTATTGTTCTTGACCCTCGTTTTAAATTTCAAGGTTTAGACCAATATTTGAAGTATTATTATAATTCGTTACAAGAATGTTTTCCATTAGATCCAAATATTATTCAATTACAATTAAATGTAAGTAGATACATAAGTGAGACTAAAGATATGTTAAATGCATTATATGAAGAATATTCTTCTAATTTTCAATCTCAAGTTCCTTCTAGTAGTACCATTAACACTCACACTACTCACCATAGTTTTTCAACTGGATCTTCATCTTCGTCTTCCTTTATCCTTCCTGGTTTAGAAATGTTTCAATCGTTAAAAAAACACAAGGGTACTACTAGTACGGAACTTGAGATATATTTAACCACTTCTTTTGATTTTAGTGATAACAAGTATGAATGTGATAATGTTGAGAACTTCCAAATATTGGAATGGTGGAAATCCAAGACAACGATGTTCCCCATTATTGCTTCGATAGCCAAAGAGATTTTGGCGGCCCCGACATCAACCGTAGCCGTGGAACAAGCTTTTAGTCAAGGTGGCAACATTTTGGACGAGACCCAATCGCGTATGAGTCCCATGTCCTTGGAGATTCAAGCTTTAGTAGATGATTGGACTAAAGCCGCATATAGAGAACAAGAACAAGACATAGAAGAAAATTTTGATTTAGATTTAGACGGTACCACCGATGGTAGCTCTACTTGTACAACTAGAACTAATTCACCGGTCACCGATGCCGATAGAGCCAATAATGACGACGACGACGACGACTATTAGTTTATTAAAATGAAGAAAAATATCATATTGTACATTTTTACATTATTGAAAATTTGAAATAATTTATTATGTTTATCAAATATTATAATTTTCCATATTTTGCAATTGTATTATTCTACTATTCAAATTTAAAGTTTAAACCATCAAATGAATAAAATTTAGTAGTTTCTTCATTTATTAATTTCTAACTTGTAAATTTATGAATTAAAATCTTAACTTGTAAATTTTTCTATCAAATGAATAAAATTTAGTAGTTTATTCATTTATTAATTTCTAACTTGTAAATTTATGATTAAAAATGTTAACTTGTAAATTTTTTTATCAAATGAATAAAATTTAGTAGTTTATTCATTTATTAATTTCTAACTTATAAATTTATTATTTAAAAATCTTAACTTGTGAATTTTTCTATCCAATGAATAAATTTTAGTAGTTTCTTCATTTATTAATTTCTAACTTGTAAATTTATGATTTAAAAATCTTAACTTGTAAATTTTTCTATCCAATGAATAAAATTTAGTAATTTCTTCATTTATTAATTTTTAACTTGTAAATTTATGATTTAAATTTTTTAACTTGAAAATTTTTATAAAATACTCTTATTCTTTCTATATTTTTCTTTCTCACTTATCTAATATTCATAATTCTATTATTTTAAAAAATTCATATATTACTGTTATTTTAACTACTATTCTAATTATGTTATTATATTATAATATTATACTAGTTGAATTCTAATTAAAAATTCAAATATTCATATTATTTTTATATCCTTGAATTTATCTAATTTAATTCTTCCTAGTTCTATTATCTAAAAACTATATATTAATTAAGTTCAATTGTAACTATTATTATTATAATTATATTATTATGTTGTATTATTTGAGTTTGAAATAATAGTGGGATAAAAATCGAAATTCGAAACTAAAAATCGAAAAAACCGGAATCGGAACCGGCCTTCGGCGGTTCGGTTCCGGTTCCGCCTATAGCGGAACCGTGAACCGCCGGTTCCGGAACCGTGGCCAAGGCTATTGGAGAAAAACAATTGTATCAGGCTGAAAGGTTATTTCGTTGGCAGAATACACGTCAACCATAAAAATTTGTGCAATATGAAAGTCTCTGATTGCTGTTCCCTTGAAATTTGATTTGTACTATGCAAACCTTTAATGCTGAGTGCAATCAACCCTTCTTCCATAAAGTGTGGGTATTCCAATTGTCTAATTGATTTGTTCTTTGAGAGGGACGATTAGTAATTCTGATAGAAGTGTTTCTTTTTATTTTAGAGTGGAGTGCACGGTAGACTATGGACATTGAAGAGCAATGTCTAACACTATTTTTACTTGTAAAATCATTTCTGATTTAGTTTACTTTTTGAATGATTACGTGAGGAATATTTTGGTATTACCAGTGTATCGTACATTATGTTTGGAAAATGTCAGAATTTTCTTATGAAACCTACTTCAACTGTATAAGTAGGTAATGAAAAGAAAAAAGAATTTGAAAGAAAAGAGGAAATTTCATAGAAGAAATTTATGATTCCATAATTGTTTGCCTCAACTTTATTAGTTAGTATTTAATCAAATCATATTAACGAATAACTTGTTGGCAGCTAAACAATCAAAATGAAAACGTTAAGGCTGTGTTTGATTGTTTAGAAATAGAATTGAATTAGAATTTAAATATTATAGAAACGTAATTCAATGAATTAAAAGTATAAAATGTTTGAATTCCTTTGGCAAAACAACAAAATTCATATAGAATTGAATTTTAACAAAATTCACATTACACATATTTTACACATCTTCATACACTAAACACATTTTCACACACTACACATTTTTTCACACAATACACACATTTTCACACACTACACACTTTCACACACTACACATATTTTATACACACTACATCCATTTTCACACACTACATACATTTTCACATACAACATATTTTTTCACACACTACACATTTTTTCACACATTATACACATTTTCACACGCTACACATATTTTACACATATGTAGTGTGTGTAAAATGTGTAGCGTGTGAAAATATGTGTAGTGTGTGTAAAATATGTGTAGTGTGTGAAAATGTGTGTAGTATGAGAAAATGTGTGTAGGGTGTGAAAAAATGTGTAGTGTGTGAAAATGTGTGTACTATGTGTAAAATATGTGTAATGTCTGAAAAAATGTGTAGTGTGTGAAAATATGCGTAGTGTGTGAAAATGTGTGTACTATGTGTAAAATATGTGGTGTGTGAAAATGTGTGTTGTGTGTGAAAATGTATGTAGTGTGTGTAAAATATGTGTTGTGTGTGAAAAAATGTGTAGTGTGTGAAAATGTGTACAGTATATGAAAATGTGTAAAATATGTGTAATGTAAATGTCTACAATGAGGAAAGAATTAGAAATATCTACCATCTGGAAAGAATTGAAAATGCAGAATTGGGCAATTATAGAATTGTAAATGAATTCAAAATCCAAATTTTATTTTGTAAACAAATACAAGAATTAGAATTGGACCCCTCAATTCTAATTCTGAGGTCTAATTCTAAGCAACCAAACACAGCTTAATACTAAATGATGTAGGATGAATTTGATTAGGACTGCGCGACCTCAACATAAGAAGGGATTGGAATTCCACAAGTTTTCCTGACCTCATTTGAGTCTTTTCACTCAATTATTGCTATCATATTGTATAAAACATGCTATAAGAATTGCAGTTCTAATAAAATTATAAATCTAACTATGAACCCTTATTCAAGGTAGGTAATAGGAATTATAATCTAACTCCACCTTAGGTATGTATCTTACTTATACACCCCTAGCTATTAGGTTGGATAATTAATTCTCAATTACAGTCGCTATTTTCTTTTTCAATTAGGCTCGTTACTAACTTAAGCTTCGGAGTTCAATTCTCGGACTATCCCAGGGCTTCGGAGTTTAATCCCCGAGCTTCGGAGTTTAATTCCTGAACTATCTTGGGAGATGGGATCTTCTATCAAAGATTATTTTGTTTTATCATGTCCAAAATTAAAACTACTTCACAGAGTTCACTTATATTTGGGTTAGGGTCTAATAATTGTAAAGTGATTTTACTTTTTAGTCCATATTTTTAGTGAAACTACGTCGTTTTGAACATTAGACAAAATAAAATTAGATAATCTTGGATAGAGGATCCGATCTCCTATTTTGAATTCACAGTAAAAAGGGATTTCCCTAAGATGTTTTTGCTTGTATTGACCCCGATTTGCAGTGTTTGAGGAACAGAAGACCTGTTGGTGTCTTGTGATTTTTAAGACTCATCAATTGACGTGGTCTGTGAGAAACAACTTTGCCATATATTGCTCTTCGCAAGCATGCAAATTACTGTGGATAAATTAAACTATTACAACTCACATCTAGTAAATCGATTTTGGCTAGACAAGTTTTCTTTCTCGATTTACTTATACGAGATAATTAACTCTTGCAAGAAAATTCTCGGTCGTGTTAGAGAAATTTCTTGGAGTTCTCAATACTTCCTTTCTGTAGATGACACTCCAAACAAAGATTGGTGGCAATCATATATATACTTTTTATAATTCACGTGATGAAATATTGTGCTCATAAAGAATGGAGGATGAAAGATCATCATATTTACCTCATTTTCCTTTGTATTTATTACTCGTCTTTTGTATTCTTTGGGTTATCCATGTAGACAAGGATAATCACAACCAAGAGCACACCATTACTTTGACATCTACATGTTATTACGTGTTCTTTAATATGTACCAATTCCTTCACTAGAATTTTATTCCTATTTGATAAATCTTTAACGTGCTTATTGTTCCTTAATATCCAATCTTTGCATCATTAGATGTTTTTTAGCTTTATCTTAGAATTCGATCTCAACCTTGGAATTTATCAAACAGATGATTGAATGGGTAAACGTAGT
Source organism: Ophiorrhiza pumila (assembly GCA_016586305.1). Taxonomy (NCBI): domain Eukaryota; kingdom Viridiplantae; phylum Streptophyta; class Magnoliopsida; order Gentianales; family Rubiaceae; genus Ophiorrhiza; species Ophiorrhiza pumila. The sequence goes on from BLIW01000011.1 coordinate 21,075,447, forward strand.
CCGATCTCATTGAAAATTTAACTTGTTATAGAAGATATTCAATTCCATCTTCTGAACGGTGGAGATTGACTTTTATTGGTTCTATACCAAGTTACAAATTTTGAAAGAGGTGTAACCCGAGAATAGTTTTTGTTGCAATTTCAGCAATTTCAAATCTGAGCCGTTTTCGCTGCAATTTCAAATCCGATCCATTTTCGACCAGATAATAATCTGATGGGCAAATATTGTCCGATCTCATTAATATTTTAACCGCTTATATGCTACATATATTTCTATATTTGAACAGTTAAGATTGGATTTTAACGGTTTTATACCAAATTATGAATTTTGGAAAGAGTAAAACTTGAGAACAACTCCTACTACAATTTCAGAAACTTCAAGTCTGAAAGGTTTCTGATCAAACTAATAATCGGATGGGAAAATATTTTTCACTCTTATTGAAAACCTATAATTCTATATTCTGAACGGGTTAGATCAAATTTCAATGGTTCTATATCGAGTTACAAATTTATTAAGAGGTGAAACCCGAAAGTAACTTTTGCTGTAATTTCAGCAATTCAAGTCCGATCAAATTTTGATCAAACAAATGATCGATGGGAAAACACTGTCCGATCTTGTTTCCATTTTAACCGATTATAGAATACATATAATTCTAGATTCTAAACGACTAAGATGGGATTTAAACGGTTTTACACCAAGTAACAAATTTCTAAAGGGAAGAAACCTAAGAGTAACTAGTGCTGCAATCTCAGCAATTTCAAGCGTGAGCGGGCTTGATCATCTGAAAGATCAGATGGGAAAAACATAATCTAATCGAGCTAAACTTTCAAATGTTGGAAGATAACATCTAATTCTATCTTCTGTATGGTTAAGATTGGATTTTAGCAGTTCGATACCGAGTAACACATCTGGAAAGGGATGATACCAGAGAACAACATATGATGCCGTTCCAGAAATTTAAGTTTGAGTTGTTTGTGATCAAATAATAATCAAATGGCCAAACATTGTTTGATCTCATTGAAACTTTAAACGATTATAGAAGACATATAGTTCTATGTTCTGAATAGTTAAGATCAGATTTCAATGATTCTCTGCTGAGTTACAAAAATTTTTAAGTAGTAAAACTCGAGAACAACTCCTACTGCAATTTTAGCAACTTCAAGTTTGAATAGTTTTTGATCAAACTAATGTTCGAATGGCCGAACATTGTCTGATTCCACTGAAATTTTGACCGGTTATAGAGAACATCCAGTTCCTTATTCTGAATGGTACAAATCAAATTTCAACAATTTTAGACCGAGTTACAAATTTGAGAAGGTACTGTTGATCTTGTATGGAAAATATTTCCTCGTTCAGAGCCTGACAAGAGTTGAGTGTAAATCTTATTTCAGTATTATCAAATTGGTCACATAGAAGGTCAAGAAAATCTTCTATCAACCGTGCTGAAATGTGCACATCTTTGAGTAATTAATGTTCAGATGGCTCATTACATTGAGCAACCCCATAATGAAACATGGCGACTATTGAAAGGTATGACCGCAGTTCTATGAGGTAAAGTCGGTGTATGACACACTTGTAGTAGGAGAACTTTGTATAACAGAATGCACATCAATTTGGATATTAACTCCATTAGCCATGAAAATTTATGGGATATATCACTTCTTAGGCCACTGGCAGTACGATAACTTTTTAATGGATGCTAATGCTGGTAGAGTTTTTTGTTATGGCCACTCCTTTTTTCGATATTGCTATCATAATTTTGGGAGCTAAAATATTATCTGGCTCTGATGAATAAGCAGCTCCCGATTGAAAGTAGCAAGCCATTTTGTATCCAAATTGGCTGATAATTTGAATGCAGAAATTGCCATCGAAATTGAAGTACAAAGCTGCAGGAGTACTTCTTATACATATTAGGCTGAGGCTGACAATTGGTGGATAGGAATTAGAGAACCACTAAGCAATCTTGATCAAATAGATGATTAGAAAGCAATCATTCCGATCTCATTGAAATTTTAACTAATTCTATAATACATCTATTTAAATATTCTGAATGGTGGCGATCGGATTTCAACAGTTCTATACCAAGTTACAAGTTACAAATTTTGGAAGAATTAAAATCTAAGAGCAACTCCTTCTACACTTTCAGAAATTTCAAGGCTCAACAGATTGATCAAAACAAATGATCTGATGGGCAAACATTATCTAATCTCATTGAAATTTTAACTGGTTATAGAATATATCTAGTTCAATATTATGGACGGTGAAGGTTGAATTTCAACAGTTCTATACCAAATTACAAATTTTGAAAGAGTTGAAATCCAAGAACGACTTTTGCTTTAATTTCAAAAATTACAAATTGGAGTAGTTTTTGATCAAATAATGATTGGATGGACAAACAATGTCTGATCTCACTAAAATTTTAACTAATTATAGAAGACATTCCGTTTCATATTCTGAACGGTCAAGATTGGATTTCATTGGTTGTATACCAAGTTATAAATTTTTGAAAGTCTTCTTAAAAATGCTTATGCAGTTCCAATCAAGAAGAAGAAGTTTTATTAGTTCTAACACGGTTATCAAAAGTTAAGACTTACAAAGCAACAATTCTCTGATCTGCGCAACATTAATGCATGGGTTCAAATTAAATTTCTCAAAAGCAAAAATCATGGAGCAAGACGAAGTGCTTGATAATGAGCCACAAAACAACAGGAATTAGATAAGTTTTCTTATCTAAACTTTGAAATTGATTTTCTTTATGCTTTAAACAATGCTGGTGCATTTCCTACTGACAGAGTTGTTGAAAAAACAACAATAAGTAAGTCTTCTATTTAAATCATGAAGTTAAAATGCATAATAAGGATTATGTGTTGCATAGAATTAAAAACTTCTCCAGAAGCTGCTTTAAGTTTACCATATGCTATATTACTGGAGTGGATAAATAAAAGGACTGTACATAATTTAAAACTTGATGAGAATGGTGGTGTTGGGGTGTAATCCAAAAAGTTGAATGTTGAAGTTACGGTTCTCTTCTTGCTTTTCACACCCTCTTCCTCATTTTTCTTATGTGCTTCTTCACATTTCATTTCTTCTTTTTGCTCCTCATCGTTTCCTTCTCTTTCACATCCTCTATACCCTCCGTGGGTTCCTTGGGTGACTCAAGTTGCTTTCCACTCCTCAAGTTCATTGCATTACATTACTCTTTGCCCTCCGGGTTGGGAGTTTTGTCACTTGAAAGTGCTCCTTGTGGGCATTGTTGCACTGATTGGGCTAATTGACCCACATTTCTCTCCAAGTTCTTAACTGTAATTTCTAGATTAGCAAATCTCCTATCATTATTCTACTTGCTTATTTCGAACTCTTGCCTCATAATCTTTATCTCTTGTGCCATTCTTGCCTCTTGCTTAAGTCTATTCTTCTCATTGATGGCTATTTGAGTGGTAAAGGCAACAAACATCTCTTTGATTCTAGGGTTCTTGGTTTCCTCTTGCTGTGGTGGCTGTCTCCCAAATTTGGGAGGATATCTTGGTCTCATTAGTGCGATAGACGATGTAGGAGTAAACCCTTATTGGTTACCATTGTTACTCCAATTACTTCCTCTAGCTCTTTGAGGCTTTCAATTAGAATTTGCATTTTGAGGTCGGTTGTAATCATTCACATAATTCACTAGTTCTGCCATAAGATTACACTTGTCCATGTGATGGTCATCTTAGCATAGGCTGCATGATAACATTTGAGTTGGCTTGGTCTGTTTAGCTCCCAAATTGGAGTTATATAGATCCTTCACCATCTTAAACATAGAAGCCATTTAGGCTTCATTGGTCACAGAATCTTCTACCTCGAGTAAGCCTAGCTTCTTTCTTATCGCATGCCTCCTATCATCCATGTTTACCTATTCTGCTTTCGCGATTCTTTCCAACGATGCTTCCATTTCACTAATATTCTTGCCTTCCAAGGAGCCTCCAACGGTTGTGTTTACCATCCTCCGGTTCTCTTCATTCAATCCTCTTCGAAACATATGAAACTCTCTTCCTTGTGTATACTTGTGACTAGGACATCTCTTGAGCATATCCTTGAATCGTTCCCAAGCTTGCGAAAATGATTTTCCCTCTTCTTGGCTAAACTCAGCAATCTCCATTGGGACTTGATCCATCTTATATTAAGGAAGAATTTTGCTAGAAACGTCTTGGTAAATTCAGGAAATATGCCAATAGATCCGCCATTTATTCTATTATACCAAATGGTTGCCTTCCCTTGCAAAGAAAACGGGAACAAAACCCTCATAATGTCGTCATGAGGTGCTTCTTGTGGACGATGAATATTGACTATCCTCACAAATTGCCGAATATGCATTCGAGGATCCTGATGGTTGAATCTGCTAAACATGGTTCGATGTTGAATCAAGTTAATGAGGTGAGGATGGATTTATACATTTTCTACTAATGTTTCATAGAATTATCCTCATTAAATTATAGCTTGTATGGATCTTCAAACATAGGAATATCTTCCTTTTCATGTCTCGCCATTTTCAAAATGTTGATATGTTATGCTCTTCGAGTCTTTCTCAAGGTGTTCTCAAGTTAATGAATCATTTGGAATTCGAGTTCTCCTTGAGAGTGAGTTCAGAGCATACACAAAGATGTGCCCTATATCTTTAATCAAACAAGAGAAACGGTAGTTCGGTATAATGGAATTCAAAAGCTCAAATGAAAGATAATAGATGTAACACTCCTAAGTAAACACAACTAAACACAAAATGTGACCACAAGCTATCAAACAAACAAACAAACAAACAAACTAATCAGACAATCACTTGACATCCGTCACCATTCCCAGCAACAATGCTATTTGATTTGTCATCGAGAGTTATGTCGTTTTTACCTCTTTAACAAATTACTCCTAAGCTCCTAATGCGTAAACAGTGGAAGTAAAGGTGGAATCCATTGAGGATGACACAGTGACTCTTAGATTATGTGATCAGGAAACAATTAGTTAAAACAAACGAATATCGTATAAATAGGATCTACAATAATAATTAGATGAAACACATAATTAAATGAATGTTTACTCGGGTTCAGGTTGGGAAATCAATTTTTCTTGAGTTTAAATACATTCATGTTGCACATTAAAACTCATTTTCCTCATGACATGGGTTAAACATTACATTAGGTCTTCTAGTTTCTATTTCTCTTCCATTCCTTTTATTTAGCATTACAAGTGATCTTGAATAAGCTCAGGTTTCCCTTGTTGCTCACTCAAGTCTTGAATCGTATATATATTATGTAGAAATTAAGGTTCACTCAGATCCATCTTGTTGTTTCCCAAAACCACATACACAACATGCATTTTGTAGCTTTTAAAGAATGGAAACATGACAAACTTAGCTCGGATCCCTCTTGTTGCTAAGCTTGAAAGATTCATTCAAACTAGTGGTTCACAAAGGTTCAATAAACTCAAGTTCCCTTTGTTGCCTATTTACCCTTCATGCCCATTGATTCAACTAACCTAACTCCACATCACATAGACATGACATCAAGCAAGGTTAACATACATTTGAAGTCTAGCAAGATACAATTAAGTCATCAATTTCATACCATTCATCACATTTGCAAGTGTTGCAACCACACCAACATGAATTTATCAAGTAATCTAACATATGTTCTATGTAGTCCAGACCCATGACATGAATGTATTTAACTCTCTAGAGTTCATGAAGTCTTCCCCTTCACCCAAGAAAACTATAACTTTATCCACTTATGGAAGAACTATCACAAGATAAAATCAAATACAACATATAAAGTTCCATATTAAGAATAAGAAATACAACCCTTGTGTTGTTTCCAAGTAAAAGGTGGAATCTTTCTATAGAAGATCCAAGGAAAATTACATATTTTTTGTCCTCCAAATTAGTCTTCTTCCAAGAGAGTTTTTGAGTTTAGGAACATACACTAAAGGTGTGTTTTTGCAAAACTATGTGTGAACTAAAATCCCTTCCCTTGTACTTTGTTCTAAATTCTAACTTAAACCCCTCACAAAAGATTGTTCTTACACAATCGTTTGGGTTATTACATCATAAAATTCATAAATTAGACTACCATAAAGTTTAAATTACACTTTGGGACCACAAATATGTAAAAGTAGGAACTAAAATTGAAAAGGAAGACAAATAGTACAAAAGTACATTTGGTAAGGTCATCGAGTGTGACTGGCGAGCTAGCCACATTGCGCACTGCTCAATGGCATAATCTCCCTGCTAGTTATTTTGCTGGACTTGCTGCTGCTAAAGAATACCAAGTTGGTGCGAGCTTCATTAGGCTTGTGTTGCAGTGGTTGTGTATTATAGCGTGATCGTCTCTCTAGTCACGCTGTTCTTTTTGCTTTGGTTTTGTGCAGCGTGATTAGAGCTGTGGTCACACCTCATCTTTATTTGTGCAACATCCATGTTGGGTTATGCACATACTTCTTCTGCAGCATGGTCCCACGTCGTGACTCTACCATGATAAATTTCTGCATTTCCTCATGGCATGACTATGCCTTGTGACCGTGCGAAGCTCTTTTTTCCACCATTCGCTTAAGCTTTGTTCTTTCTTTAGGTCTATTCCGAATTTGGTGTGACAAAGGCCTTGTCTACTATTGACTGCGAAAACTACATTGTTAGAATGTGAGTTTCGGAGTTTTTTCAAACTACAAGTAAATTTATAGTCCTTTCCCACCTTGTAGAAGGGTGAGTAAGGAGTCGATCCCACGGGGAAGTAAACTAGCTAATTAAATGTGATTTGTTCAAAGGAATTTGGAATGTTGAATTTAATCAAGTGAACAAAATAAATTGTAAAGAGTACAGTGAATAGAGAGCATATAAAGAGAATTCAAATGGAGAGAAATGATGTTCTTGGATCTTGTTATGGGAGATTCAATCTAGTGATTTAACAATCTTGTGTTGAACAAATGATCATTGATTCACATGGGGTATAGATTGTCCACATGGAACGGTTCTAAATCACCTTAGCAGGCATACCTAGGTCCAAAACTCACTAATTCTTATTTTCTCTTTGCAGAGACAGGTTCAAATTATTAGTTACAGCTGCAATTCGGGACTAGGTCAACCACCCAACTAGTTTCATTTATATTAATTAAATGTTGAGAGATCTTAGGGTTCTCCTCTTGGAAGAGATAAGACCCCTTTGATCACAACCCTAACTAACTATCCATCTAGTCTTCATATACAAGTTTCTAACCATCACAAATACCCATGTGACCTTCATCTACATATGTGTAAAGTGATAAGTTCATTCCAAGTATGCACAGTTAATTCCATTCATGGTGTTCTATGCTTTGAGTGAGTAATTCACCATAAAATTCATCTTTAATCATATACAAGTTAATTTGGCAATTAAACAAACACATAATAAACATGAACTCCTTAAATTCAAACTCTCAAAGTCACAGATATGGAATTTGTGAACTGTAGAGTTCGTCTTAGACTACCTCTAATCTCTCTTTTCTTAGGTTTCTGCTTTGTTTTTAAGTGTTTTTGTGGAACTTAAGTGATTTTTGGCTTAATTTGTAGGATTTACAAAGTGGAAAGTTTAAAGTGCTACAAAGGCTTATTTAAAAGCTAGTTTGACAACAAAGTCAACAAGTCAAAGGAAGGTCCACAATGCAAGAAGAGTAAACCATAAACTGTAGGGTAAATCCTCTTAGGGTTTGAGCTCGGGTTTGCCAAGAAATCACGGTGAAGGGCTTTGACTAAGTTAAGCACTCTTTGAGAGGTAAATGTTAACATTTGAGTAAAAACTTGACATATTTTGGCTTGTGTTTTACCTTAGGATAGCCACCTTAGTACCACACCCTCTTGACCAAAGCATATAACTAAGGTCTAAGTTGTAAGCACTTAGGGCCAACAACTAGCACACATGCACCAAAACCTAGCACCCTAGCATGCCCAAGGTCACCACTAAGGCACATAGCCGAGGTCTTGGCATAGAACCTAGCACTAGCACACCACCATGTACTAACCTTGCACACACATGTACAACCGTTAGGCGTAACCTTAAACTCTAGTGCATAGGTACATTTCCAACCCTAGCCACACATAACTTAGGAAACCACTAACACTTAAAATCCAAACTAGGACACACCAAGCACACACAACACACAAAACAAGCACACACATACACACACAAACAAAAAGGCATGTTGAAATGGCTTTCATTTGTGCACTTTCTTTATTTTTATCACTTTTCACTCTCTCGAAAAAAAAAAGAAAAAAAATATCACTTTTCACACTCTCTCTCTCTTCATTTAATGTTCATCTTTGTTGTGGCATTCATACACTAGAATCCTTTCATTTCCTTTCCAAACTTCATTTCTTCACTCTTCTAGACTAGTTTTGGCATGGCATTCATACCACACCAATAATACACAAAAATCTCACTCTCACACACATTCACTTAGATTTCTAGGGTTTTGATAAGGCGAAATATGTTCACCTTATATATGCTATTTTCACTTATACTTTGCACTGTCTTTGTGCTATTTAATGTGTTTTTAGTGTGTTTTGTAGGTTATTAATTATGGAGGCCAAAATGAGAGGAAAAGATTGAGAGAGATCAAGAAAGATGTGATTTAGGTCAAAAAGGTGTTTTTCATCACGAAGAAACTGGTTCCGTGTTTCACAAAATGTTCAAGTTGTTAATTTCAATTTTTGAAGATCAATCGTATATATTAAGACCTTGGATAGAGTGGCAAATAAGTCTCAAGTTGATCTCATGGAGGCTCGAGACTCCAAGAAGGGTTGACATAGCAAAACATGTGGAAAGGTGATGAAGAACAAACGCTGAAGAAAGCTGCCAGGGTTTAGTATTTCAATCATATCTCTCTCCATTTACGTTGGAATGGGATGATTCAAGCGCCATTGGACAACTAAGCAACAAGGCTACAACGTTCATGTTTTGGGGTTTTCCTAATTCGGCCGGGATCATATAGAAACACGGCACATACGATGGACGTCGCGACGTGCAACCATGAACGTCGCGACATGGGTGGACGTCGTGGCCCTCGTGGGACGTGCGACCCTGCACTTCGCGACGTGCGTAAATTCAACAGCGGAAAAATTTTCCCTTATTCAGTTTTTGATGTTTTTAAGATGCCGTTTTGTTTTGGGTTGTTCCTAACTTGTTCCTTACATCTTAGGGCCCAAAAACGTGCCATCTTATTAATGTTTCATAAGGTTTCAACTTGTTTCCTATATAAAGCCATCTATTACGTAATTTTCAAAGGGGGAGATCATAGAAGAATATAGTTCCTAGTTTAGAGTAGATTAGGGTTTCTTTCTTCCTTTTTTTAGGGTTTCCTATAAGTTTAGGAGGGTGTCAACTTTGAGAGAGCTTAAGCAAGGTTTTTCTTCTTTGTACTAGCTAGGGTTTTATTATTTTGGCTATCTAAGGAGATTTGCAGCTATACGGATTGGGAACGTCATTAATTATTGAATTTATTTATTTAGAGACAAAGATTTCTTCCAAGGATTTATAATTCAAGGTGTTTTCTTTCCTTTTAATTTATGTTTTCAATAATGTTCTTTAATTTAAATATTATGATGATGTTTGATTTAGCCATGCTTGGCTAAACTTATTGTGCTCCCGAGATTATGAATAAGGGTTTTGTGCTTAATTTACATGCTAAATTCTATCTTATGGTTTTTGTGGAATATGTTTTGTTGTGTTCTTCATAATTATGCATGATATGTCGCGAGAATTATTTATGATGAATATTTGCTTAAAGTGCAGTAAATTATTTAGAGATAACTTGCTTTAATCTTGCCACTTTCCACATAGGAGGATTAGAGTGGGTTGTTTGGAATATTTTGTGGGTTGGTTGTGAATTTTATAGATTGATTTTACCTTAGCTCTTGCCTCTTACCACATAGAAGGAGTTGGGGGGATTAGTTTAGCATTAGCGTGACTGGTTCGGGCGTTGCCTATTACCACATAGTAGCGGTTGAACTTGAGGGTTTGGTTGAGTTGGTTAGTTGCATTAGATTCCGGGTTAATTAAGGAAGTAAACCTTGCCTCTTACCACATAGGAGGGTTTAATGAATTAATTAATATCTAAATAGGTAAATTCCTAGGTCATTCCTTGCCTCTTACCACATAGGAGGGCGTGAGTTATGTTATTTATCCTTGTTTTGCATGTCCATAGATAGTATGTATGTATGTTCTTTTTATGTAACCCTAAAATATAATCTCGGGAGTACACTTGCTTAACTTGAATTTTAATCAAATCACCGTCTTTGTTTTAGTTATTTGTTATTTGCATTCTTATTTTTAGTTTAATAAACATTAAAAAAAACCAAAAAGATTTTCTTAGAATTTCAACACAGTCCCTTCTCTGCGGGAACGAACTTGCTATGTTTACGCCATTAAGGAGTTGTTTAGCATTATTTTTGAGTAGAGGTAAATAGCAACCACGATCATATTTTTATTACACATGTTTGCCCCCATCAAATTTTGGCGCCGTTGCCGGGGAAAGCAACCGTGTTTAAATTTTATTTATTTATTTATTTTTTGTGAATACTAATTGTAAATATTTTATTCATTTTTTGTGTTTTAATTTTTTGTGATTAATTAATTAATTTATTTTTAGTTTTAATTTCTACCCAAGTATGTCTAGGAGGTTTGGGGAATCCTTTGAAATTAATTTTGACCCACCATATAGAGTGGATGATAAACAACCAAACTCTAGAGTATTTGGAGATTTTCACCATTTAGGATATGGAAATACCAATGAACGGGGATATAATGAACCTTCGTGTTATTTATCTTTACCTTGTTTTGAAGATCCAATGAAAAATTTGAACTTGTATGATAATGAATAAGCTACTTTGAGAATGAATGTTGTTTCTTGTAGGTTATGCCAAGGGGATCATCCCACTTATCAATGCCCCTCTTAATTTGGGAATGCATGCAATTATCAAGGTGATTACGAACCATATTTGAGGGAGCAAGGATCTTACACGTGGGGATATAACAATGATTTTGGCCAACACTATTTTTCTCATTCTCAAGAAGAGTTTGGATATTATCCGGGCTATAATGGGGAGTGTTCGATTCAAGAACAAAGTAACAAAATGCATCTTAAGAATGAAATGGAAACGCCACTAGATTATATGCTCAATGAACTCATGGAGAAACTAGATAAACATTGGGAGGTGCTAGATCAAAGACTTGTTCAATCGGAGACATTCATAACGAGTCTAGGTGACATGTTGATTGAGAATGGTGCCGCAATAAAAAACTTGGCGGTACGTATAGAAAAACTCAAGGAAACTCTACACCATGAATCCCAAGAGTGTTCATCTAATGCAACATTGATCAATAGTAAGGTACAACTTGTCCAATCACCTTATATCACATCTTCTATATCACAACATGATTCATTACATCATAGTGTCCCAACTTCTATGGATTGTGATTTTGAGTTTAATGATTCTCGTGATGAATGTATTTCGAATTGTCCTAGGGAGTTGGAATCTTCGCATGTTGTAGATGATTTAGAAGAATGCATTACTGATGAATCACTATTAAATGAATCAAATATTGTTTGTTTTGATAGTGAAGAGACCTCCCACCTTGACCCCTATGTTGGTTTATGTGATGAAGACATGTCTCTTTGTAATAAAGTAGCCAACATAGTGAATTCTTGCGCTATTTTAACATCTTACATGGAATTTCATGGTTTAAATGATATGGTAGATGTTATTAAAATGATACACACTGAGACACCCTTATTAGATGATAATATTGTTCAATGTGTTGGTGATGTGGAGGTGCCTAAAACTGAATACTATGTTAGCTTAGATGGGGAAGACTTGCATATTTTTCATGAAATAGCTAATATGGTAGAGACTTGTTTTATTGATACATCCATCTTTGAAATTACTGATGATTTTATTGAGACCATGGATGCAAAGTCTTTGGTGGATTCTTGTAGTTCAAATAGGGTGGAAGAAAATGTAACATGGAAGGATGATGAACCATGGAAAATCACAAAGTTAATGGTGGAAGAAGAAAAGGAGGAGCCTACCTTGGAGGAGCAAGAGTGGTACAAAGTTGAGTTTATTGAACTTGCTCCTCAAATGCATGATAGCCTAAAGTCGTATCAGCTCAATTTTACCCTAAACACTAATGTAGTAGCGTAAGTAGGGATTGTATCCACAGGGAAGGCTTAGGCCAAGAATCTCATTGTTTGCTCACAGAATGACACGAAAGAAATAAAACTAGACACTAACTAGTAAAGAATCAAATGCAACAAATACAATGTAAAGGAAAACAGGAAGAGAGTGGATGCTCTAGAGTATTTCCACCAGTTGAATGCACATTAATCCATGATTGCAATGCTCTTGACACACAAGTAAAACAATGAGGAGATCTCTATTGCCCAGGAGGTTAGCTAACACTTAGCATGGCGACCACAGTGTTTTCTATACTCCTTAACATTCCACTTTTCCCATGGCGAGGCCTAAGTAGAATGGATTCAACCCGCAATGCCTCAACTCTCCAAAGTTAACATGCAATTCCTAGGAACTCCCATGGTGAGGCCCGACCTAGGTATGAATGCCTTCGTTGCTATCTCAGAGAGTTTCTTTAATACATTTTCCTAAAGTTTCATTCCATCGAAGTTTCCCATGGCGAGGCCTAAATCTCAGTAATGAATTGATCGGCTAAGACAAGTGTAAAGACTCAAGAAATCACTTTCAAGTTCTCATCTCACACAATTCTCACAGATATTGGTAAAATCTCACTTCAACTCAGCATGGCGACCACAGTCAAAGTTCAATTCATTCAATAAAAGTGTGAATTCATGAAACTCAACAAGATTTAATCATTTAAATCACATATGATTTCATCCTTAAGGAATTATGTCAATTGCACAGCACTGCATAGTCCAATTATACATTTAACCGGTTGAAACTCTAGAACATAAGAGATCTAACCATAGAACTCCATTACCAATTCACGGTCAACAATTTGGAACTTGAAACAATTCATTTTCAATAAATGGAAAGAGTTTACCAATGAATTCTTCCGAGAGCTTCCTTAATTGATATGAGAATTACAATGATCGGAGCCAATCTTTGATCAGAACAGAAAATGGAGCTCAAATGCTAGAGAGAGAAACTAGAGAGAGAAAGTAGATCTTCAAATGAATTCCCGCTCTCCAGCTCTCCAAAGTTTGTTACAAAATGTAAAATCTAACTAATGGATGAAAAATAATAGTCTCCGGGATCTCCCCTACACATTAGCTTCATCTCCTATATATAGAACTATATGAAATGTAACTAATACGCAACCGTAAAATATCTAAAGTATTACATGAGTGCCCTTGAATGGAGATACCAAAAATCAGCTCAAAAAATGTGAAAATTCGAAGTTGAAGAATTCCTCCAGCATTCCAGCGCCTTCAGACTTTTTCAAATCACGCCTTCTCTGCTCACAAATCCAAGTGATGTATCAGACTTTTCCTGCGCCTTCAAGCCATCAGCGAGCACGCCTTTAGCAACTCCGCAAGCCTCCAAGCAATCCAGCCTTCGCGAATTCACTCCTTCTCGCCTTGGAGCTCCACGCCTTCAATTGCCTGGAAAATCAGAAAGTTCAGAACTTAGCCATTTTTCCTTTATTCAAATAAGAACAAACTAGAAACCCAACACAACACAAATTCTCGCTCAATCGAAACTCCTCAAAGCTGACATCACAAAGCAGATTCCTGCTCGAAGACAATAAGCTGGCGAGACCTCGTGGCGAGGTCTCGCCACATAAAGTTTTTTGCTGGCGAGGTCTCGCCATGAGACCTCGCCGTGAAAGTGTCTTGCTGGCGAGGTCTCGCCATGCAATGTGCAAGTGTGAGTTTTTTATGTGGCGATTGTGAGTGTGATAAGAGAGTGAGTGTGAGTGTGAAATCCAGATGTGAAGTAAGTGTGAGTGTTGATATTGTGTAACTTGTGAAGTGTAATAAGAATGTTGTTGTGAATGTGAAGTGGAGTTGGTGCTGTAATATGGGAGTGAAGTGTAGTGTGTTGAGTGTTGAGTGGAGTACGAATGATGAAAACAATGAATCAAAATATAGAGAATGGGTGAATGCTTACCATTCTCAAATCTTGCCTTTGCAGAATGTATGCTTTTATTCATGCTCATATGATGATATGTATTAGATTATTCGAATGTTATGTTGTGGTTTATCTCTCAATCGAATGCAAATAAAATGTGTTATTGACATGATGAAAATGAATGAGTGAATGAAATGGTGATGAATTGTGAATAGATTGTACAAACACGAACTGTGATGTTGTGTAGTGTGTTTGATAGGAAATGAGAGTGTGTAAAATATGAGAATAATGTGGAGTGTGATGAAAGTGATTTGTGATATGTGTGAAATATTCATGCGGCTGTGCAAATTATGTTGTGCGTGTGTGCGAGTGATTCTGTGCATGTGTGCGGTGAGTATTGTGCGGTGTGTGCAAGCGATGCGAGAGTGATGTGCGAGGTGTGCGGAGTGCTTGTGAGGTGTGTGCGAGTGATGCGTGCGACGAGGTGAGTTCGTCGCACAGCATGTGTGCAGGAGTGTTGTGCGGCGAGGTGACCTCGCCGCACAGCGTGTGCGTGCTTGTGTGCAAGTTGCTGTGCGAGAGTGTAGAGTGAAGTGAGTGCTCGTGAGGTGCTTGTGAAAATGCTCATGAAGTCTTTGTGAGTGCTTAGTGTGTGATGACACCATTTCAGATCAACAAGCAACTTCCAAGCAACATTCGTGTGTCTTAACATCTGAATTGGGCTCGATAGTAAACATAAGAGTTCTATGTTTATCTCATGGCTTTCCAATGGATCAAGAATCACCTTAATTGGATGACTGTAGCTCAAGTTATTAACAATATACCAAACTGTGGCAATATGAATTCAATAACTAAATCATGAAGTAGCAATCATCAAGATGCTTTCGTTTCTCATATTTACACACAGAATTAGAAGAACGTTAAAACATAAGAATTGAAGATAACGCAAAGAGCTTTCCAGAACATCCAAGAACTCATCATTTGGATTAATATTGAAGAAGTTATGCTCAAATGAATTTGCACAACCAAGCTGCCCAAAACCCTAAAATGGCCAAATATGCATTCTTGGTTCCTTCATTTGCCTTTTAACATTTTTCACTTCATTTACCATCATTTTTGCTCGTTTTACACCATTTGATCATTTTCATATTGTAAACATATAACTGCACAAAACCTCTCAAATCATCACATATGTACAAAAAATACACAACAAAAGCCAAGTTATTTAACACATATTAGTTGGTATAAAACCAACTTATCAATGCATGAGCTCAAGTTCCTCCTCAAATGGTTGCACAAGAAGCCAAATGCTAGAAGACGAAGTGCTTGTGAAAGAGCATTCTTTTGGTATAAGGATGGGTATTCCGAATCTTGAAGGAGAAGGCCACAATAATAAGGTCTAGCTAGGGACCAAATAAACCTAGAACTACCTTCTTAACTTTCTTTTAAATTAATAGTTTGTATTATGTTTTTGCTTTTAGTTGTTAGTTTGAATAAAAAAAGAAGGCTACTTGAGACATTGCCAAGGCTTTAACCACACAACAAGCTTGACGGGAATGACATGTATAATAGGTGAATTCTTTCCTTTTCTCACACATTGAGGACAATGTGTATTTTAAGTGTGAGGGGGGGGGGGGATGAAATTCATGTTATTCATTTCATGTTGTTTTGTATGTCTTTATGCTTAATTTCCTGGGAGTTGAAGTGTAGATGTTATGCTTTGATTAATGGTTAATTAGCTTTTCTTAGTAGTTTTGATTAGTTTTTTTTATTAATTTTGAATAAATTCTTGACGTGAACTCCTTTGAGCTATAATGAAAATATTTAGGGTGAGCCTTATTATAGGTCAATGTGAAGTTTTTTTTATTTATTTAATTTTTTTATTCGATTCAGTTTTGTGTTTTTTTAGTGTGTTAGGCAACTAATAATAATGAAGAATTATCCAAAATATTTTTTATGTGATAAGTGTTGTGTTGCCAATGATTGAATTTTTATCGAAAGATTCGATGTGGGATAGGAAAATAATATGCTATCTAGAGGGAGTCGGAACTTTGATAGAAAGTTTAGCATTTTGAGTCAATCATTTTTATGAACTTAGGGGAACTACTGAGGGAATTGACGAGTTTGTAATCATTAAGTAGGTTGGTGTGTTTTTAACGCTTTGTTTAGTTGAAACTTATATAACTCTCTTAAATTGTGTTCTTTAATAAATGTGCTTGCATAATTGTTTGCACTTAATGCTTTTGCATTTTTAAGCTTGTTTTGCTCATACTATCATCCCTCTATGAGACTGCTTTTAATAATAACCCTAAGAGAACTCATATGAATGGTAACAGAGATTAGAAGCCGTAAGGCTCTGGCTTCATATTGCCACTCCTCTGCGAGGCTGCTCTTAAACGAATAGTTAGTGGAGAACTTGCACGAGTGGGAATGGGTATAAAACCCAAAGGTGAGACAGTACTCCAGGTAGATGTCACAAGATTTCCAATGAAATACCCTAATTAAGTGTGACAATCTGGGGGAATGAGTGTTATATATATGAACCTAAAGGTTTGCCGAGCGAATCCTCATTTATTTGAGTTTAATAAATGATTTAATATGTTTAGTAAGGAAAAGTTGAGACAAAAACTTAGTTGTTAGAACCCTAACTTATGGCATGATTGTAGATGAGTTATGAACTGAGGTAGAACCTATCGCACACACACACATGATTGGCTCAACGTGTTAAATGTGTACATTAAGGTGCTTTGATTACTTTTGGAGACACATGTTATGAGTACTTGACATTCGAGTTCATTAGATGTTGAGGCATATGCATAATACTTATCATGAGCTTAAATGGATAAAGTTGGATATGTAGGATCAATTTCTTTATGTTGCCATTTTGTCTTGTGAGTATAGGTTGTGTTTTATTATTGTTTGTTATGTTTTGTTTGTGTTTTGTTTCGTCGCTCGAGGACGATCAAGGTTTAAGTGTGGGGGAAATTGATAAGGCAAAATATGTTCACCTTATATATGCTATTTTCAATTATACTTTGCACCGTCTTTGTGCTATTTAATGTGTTTTTAGTGTGTTTTGTAGGTTATTAATTATGGAGGCCAAAATGAGAGGAAAAGATTGAGAGAGATCAAGAAAGATGTGATTTAGGTCAAAAAGGTGTTTTTCGTCACGAAGAAGCTGGTTTCATGTTTCACAAGATGTTCAAGGTGTTAATTCTAATTTTTGAAGATCAATCCTATATATTAAGACCTTGGATAGAGTGAAAAATAAGTCCCAAGTTGATCTCATGGAGGCTCGAGACTCCAAGAAGGGTTGACATAGCGAAACACGTGGAAAGGTGATGAAGAACAAATGCTGAAGAAAGCTGCCAGGGTTTAGAATTTCAATCATATCTCTCTCACTTTACGTTGGCATGGGATGCTTCATGCGCCATTGGAAAGCTAAGAGAAGAGCTAAAACTTTTATGTTTCGGGTCTTTCCTAATTCGGCTGGGATCATATAGAAAAACGGCTCACAAGTTGGATGTCGTGACGTGCGACCATGCATGTCGCGACGTGGGTGGCCCTCGTGGGATGTGCGACCCTGCACGTCGCGATGTGCGTAAATTCAACCGCGGGAAAAATTTCCCTTATTCAATTTTTGACGTTTTTAAGATGTTTTTTGTTTTGGGTTGTTTCCTAACTTGTTCCTTACATCTTAGGGCCTAAAAACATGCCATCTTATTAATGTTTCATAAGGTTTCAACTTGTTTCCTATATAAGGCCATCTATTATGTAATTTTCAAAGGGGGAGATCATAGAAGAATAGAGTTCATAGTTTAGAGTAGATTAGGGTTTCTTTCTTCCTTTTTTTTAGGGTTTCCTATAGTTTTAGGAGGGTGTCAACTTTGAGAGAGTTTAAGCAAGGGTTTTTCTTCTTTGTAATAGCTAGGGTTTCATTATTTTGGCAATCTAAGGAGATTTGCAACTGTACAGATTGGGAACGTCATTAATTATTGAATTCATTTATTTAGAGACAAAGATTTCTTCCAAGGATTTACAATTCAAGGTGTTTTCTTTCCTTTTAATTTATGTTTTCATTAATGTTCTTTAATTTAAATATTATGATGATGTTTGATTTAGCCATGCTTGGCTAAACTTATTGTGCTCCCGAGATTATGAATAAGGGTTTTTGTGCTTAATTTACATGCTAAATTCTATCTTATGTTTTTTGTGGAATATGTTTTGTTGTGTTCTTCATAATTATGCATGATATGTCGTGAGAATTATTTATGATGAATATTTGCTTAAAGTTCAGTAAATTATTTAGAGATAACTTACTTTAATCTTGCCTCTTACCACATAGGAGGATTAGAGTGGGTTGTTTGAAATCTTTTGTGGGTTGGTTGTGAATTTGTTAGATTGATTTTACCTTAGCTTTTGCCTCTTACCACATAGGAGGTGTTGGGGGGGGGATTAGTTTAGCATTAGCGTGACTGGTTCAGGCGTTGCCTCTTACCACATAGGAGCGGTTGAACTTGAGGGTTTGGTTGAGTTAGTTAGTTGCATTAGATTTCGGGTTAATTAAGGAAGTAAACCTTGCCCGAAGAAGATCAAATACAAGATCCAAACTGTAATAGAGATTGCAAAAGAAATTCAAGCATGTGATCTTGAAGGTATTAATCATTGATGGAAAGCTTTTTTTAAAGGGGGATTTGTTGGAAATTAAAATAAGCTTTATTAATTAGAAATTATATTTCTAATATAGGATTTACTTATTAGATTGTTTTTCTTTAGGAATTAGAATTTGTGAGGGATACACTCCCCAAATCATTGTATGCTTTAGATTTGTTATTGCCCTATATATAGAGGGTATTAGAGGTTTTTGTAATTGTAGAGAGAGGTAGAGGAGTAAGATTAGATACCTCAAAAAGGTGTGGAGAAAGCCCTTTTGGGTTTGGAGAAATTCTGCGGATCAGCGGATTGTGTTGTTGTGTAGCGGTTGTGCCATACACGTGATATTGTGGTTATATTCCTCCTCTTTCAAACACATATTCTTATGATAAATAAATAAAAGTGCTTTCGCATTTTAGCGTGTTGATATAAGAACTATTTATAGTTCTAAAGTTACATATAAGACAATTTTATCTCTAACATTCTCGAATCAATTCAAAAACAAAAATTGAACTTGTAACAAAAAATTTGGCAAACCCAGAAGCAATAAAATGATCAGGAAGTTGTTTCGTAGAAATTAAGGCAAGCCCAGAAACCTTTAAGCAAAAAAGTAGTAATCTGTTCCTTGTCAAACAAAAGCAGAAGAAAATAACAAAATCACAGCCACAAACATTAAATACATCTAAACAACAATATTATAAAAATATAACAAGTAAAGAGATGGGGAATTGTGGTTTTTCAGTGAATTCAAATTGGGTTGAAAGAAAGACGTTATATTGCTTGTTCTTGACTCAAAATTCGTAGTAGCTTGTTTGATAAGAAAATAATACTTCCAAGATATGTGTGCACTTGTCAAATTATTGCATAAACTGCTCTGTAACTTAAAACTTCAACTTTTTTTATTTAAAATAAACCACTTGCCACTATAGTTTCAAATTTTACCTTTTTTATATATAAAAGTAAAAATAAACCATTGACCCCTATAGTTTCAATTGTAAAGTTTCGGGGAAAATCAATGAAATACTCCCTCACATACTAATTTTTAGTATTTTTTTATTCACAAAAATTATCAAAATAGTTACTCGCATTGTATGAAAAAAATTATTTTGTGTTCCACATTTAAAATAATTTTTTTAGTCACTGACATTTAAAAAATATACCAATTATCTACCAACTAAAAAACGCACTATATTAGTTTTTTTAACAGAAAAAATATACGTTCACAACATGTACCATTTAATAAATAGATAACATTGAAAAATCTATTTATTTTTCAAACCAAATACTTCATGATTTATTCATATTCCACTGTTAAAGAAGAAAGAATCTATCGGCAAAAAGTAACATATGGTCAATAAATCGATTATAGTGAAGGATTTTGAGCAAAAAAATATTAATTTCCTACTTTTAACCTATTATTAAGTGGCCCCGTTATGTGAACGTACGTTTCTGTGTTAAAAAAACTAATATATTTTGGTTAAATGACTAATTTGGGGTGTTTTTTAAATGATAATGACTAAAATGTATCATTTTTAAAATGGATGACAAAATAAATTTTCTTTGTGTAATATGAGTGACTATTTTGACAATTTTTCCCTTTTATCTCTCACATTTGAAAAGTAAAAAACAATAGTTCTTAATGTTTTTTTTGGGTCAAATGCGATAATTTCATGAACAATGCATATTGTAAACAACCAACTAATTGAAATGAAGTGCAATGAATTAAATTGTTTAAATTTAAAAACTCAATGTATTTCAAGCACCCAATTCAACGGATGACCTAAGGCTATATTGTAAGGAAATCAATATAGAATATAATATAGTGACAAATATAATTGATTTATACATGATCTTTATTGATAATCTGTGGAAGAACTAAGGGATGAGTCGGTGCGACAGCCTTCCCTTCTTCTCGGGGAGAAAGATAGTAGTATACCTCCTACACCACTTCACCCCCCTACCAGCACTCCGTTGTGATACCACTTGGAGAAAATTGTAGAACTTTTTTTACTCTTAAGTAAAATGATGTCGTTTTACTTAAGAATAAAACAAAAAAAATTACTCAGTAATAAAATGATTGCAAAGTAAAAAACAAAATTCTCACAATCGCTTTAAATGTGAGTCCTAAAATCTTAAAAAATTTCATCCAATCTAATTCCTAAAATCTCTTTTCCTCACGATCGTGCTCCCTGACTCCTTCCCTCATTTCTCGCCTCCAACTCCTTGGACATTCAACTCCTTCTTGGCTTCTTCCGGACCTCCATTAATATTCAGTTCAACTTCGTCATAGCTTATTCCGTTGCCGCTAGCACCGATCTTGATGTAAGTTTTTTATATTTTTATGTTTTTTCTAATATTTAAGTTTTTAGTAATATTTAATTTTTAACGTAAGTTTTTAGTAATATCTTGATGTAAGTTTTGATGTCTTTATGGTTTTTTCCAATATTTAAGTTTTGAGTAATATTTAATTTTTTGATGCAAGTTTTTAGTGATATCTTGATGTAAGTTTTTGGTTTTTTTATGTTTTTTTCGATATTTAAGTTTTTATTAACATTTAAATTTTTTATGTAAGTTTTTAGTAATATCTTGATGTAAGTTTTCTTCTTATTTTTAAGTTTATAGTAATATTTAAATTTTCTATATATTTTTGTGAATAGTAATTGATTATTGTGATTAAATATTTATTAATAGGTTATTTGTGAATTGTTATTATTTAATTTTAAGTTTATAAATTATAATTAATTAATTATGAAAAAAACAAGAGACTTGTTGGGGAGCTGATAAATGTTCTCAAAGAAGCTAAAGTATTTTATGATTTTTTGGATTAAAATTATTTATTTGTGTAATTGTTTGCATATTGTTATAATTTTTTATTTGGAAATTCTTATTAATTATGGTAGATTATGGATAAATTTTTAAGATGAAATGTTGATTCT
Source organism: Ophiorrhiza pumila (assembly GCA_016586305.1). Lineage (NCBI taxonomy): Eukaryota > Viridiplantae > Streptophyta > Magnoliopsida > Gentianales > Rubiaceae > Ophiorrhiza > Ophiorrhiza pumila. Next base: position 21,097,134 of record BLIW01000011.1, read on the forward strand.
TCTAAAAGTTTTAATGAAGAAAATAGTAGAGAAAAATATTCTTGTGTGGAATTTAATTCGGATGATGTTGTTAGTGAATCAGGGTTACCCAATTAAAGAATTTGATGTTTTTATTAGAGATCATATTCGAACATAATATTTGATGAGAGGCCCTTGTCAACTAATTGGCCATATTTATCTCCAAAAATAATTTGGTAAAGAGTATAGAAATTTCCAAGTTGCTTGGTTTAAAAAATTTCCGTGGTTAGAGTATATAGCTTATCAAAGGATGCACTATTTTTTTTTGGTGCTATCTCTTTAAAAATTCACATAGAGAATGTCGAGTTGGAGATGAAACATTTACTTACTCAGGGATAAGTAACTGGAAAAAACAATAGAAATATTCAATATACATATTGGTGGTGTAGATAGTGCTCACAATGATGCAATAATACAACTTGAGACTTTTCAAAATCAAAGACAAAATGTGTCGCATTTGTTACAAGCATGTGGACGTGAAATAGAAGTTGCATATTGCACCCACTTAACAGCGATTTTGGATGTGATGCACATTCTTTTAAAACAAAGTTTGCCTTTCCATAGAGATAATAAATCTTTGAGTTCTTTAAATAAAATAAAACTTTCTTGAATTAATTGAATGATATATCCAACGAAGTAAAGAGGTTGCCAAGACAATGAATGAGAATGCCCCTGGAAACAATCAAATGACATCTCCAAAAATTCAAAAGAAACTAACAAGTGCTTGTGCTACTGAAGGCGCAAATGTTATTCTTAATGATATAAAGGACAATATATTTTCTCTTTATGGTTGATGAATCTCGAGATATTTTAGTCAAAGAGCAAATGTGAGTTGTTTTGAGATATGTAAACAAAAATGGATATGTTATTGAACGTTTTCTTACTATTATTCATGTGTGACACTTCCTTTATTTATTTGAAGAAATCTATTGATAACTTTTTTGCAAAACATAACTTGTCATTATCGAGATTAAGATATCAAGGATATGACAGGGCTTTAAATGTGCAAAGCGGATATAATGGATTGAAAGCTCTCACACTAAAAGAAAATTCATCTGCATGGTATGTCCATTATTTTTCTCTCCAACTTTAACTAGTTGTTGTTGCAGTTGTTAAGAGTAACAGGAGTATTAGTAATTTTTTTCAATATGTTACTATGATTGTGAATGTTATTGGTGCTTCATGTAAAAAAAAAAGACAAATTTAGACAACTTCAACATGATAGGCTTTTAGAATATATTGTTAGTGGTAGAGGAAAAACTCAAGAAGTCATTTTAAAGAGATCAATGGATACTCATTGTTGATCACATTACATAACTATTGTCCGTTTGATATCTATATGGATTTCTATATTACAAGTGCTTGAAAATGTTATGATGATAAAAGCAGTATGGCCGCAAGTGTGATTGATAAATGAAGAGTTATGAATTTGTGTTTGTGATGTATTTGATGAAATATTTCTTGGGAATTACGAATGAGTTGTCTCTTGCCTTACAACCAAAGGATCAAAACATTGTACTGGTTGTAAGTTTGATCAAGAAAATGAAAGCTTGATTACATGAATTCAGAGATGAGGGATGGAAGAATCTTTTGGATGAAATTAATACATCTTGTTGTAATCACATGATTCTAATGCCTAATATAGAAGAAAATATGAGAACTCGTGGTCATAGAAGGCAAAATGGATTACTAATTTCCATCACTATCGTGTTAAAATTTTTTGTGAGGTATTACTTTTAAATTTCTTATTTCATTGTGTTTTGTTCAATAGTATTTTTCTCATTCACTTTTTTATTGTTACAATATTAGTTTGTTGATATGATGGTTCAAGAGATGAATAATCATTTTTCAGAAGCAAGTATGGAGTTACTTACTTGTATTACATGCCTTGATCCAGAAGACTTTTTCTCTCAATTTGACTTGGTAAGTTACTTTGTCTTGTTGACTTTATTCGGAAGATTTTTCATTGACAGATCATGTGATAGATAAGGAACAACTTAAGACTTACATTTATAATGTATGGGATCAATTTTTTATGATTGAGGATTTGGGAGGTCTTGCTAAAAAGATAGTTTAAACCAGCAAGAATGTAGCTTTTTCATTAGTATATCGTCTTATCGAGCTACATTGGTTTTACCAGTTGCAACAACTTCATTTGAAAGGATTTTGTTTACAATAAAAACTATCAAGATTGATTTATGTAATAGAATGGGAGATGAGTGGATGAATAACAGTTTGATAGTATACATAAAAAAGGAGATCTTTGCCACAATTGAGAATGAACAAATATTGTAGGATACAGATGTCATCACTTATTTGTAAGTCTAGTATTAGTAATTTGATAAGTTGGTTTTATACCAACTAATATGTGTTAAATAACTTGGCTTTTGTTGTGCGTTTTATGTACATATGTGATGATTTGAGAGGTTTTGTGCAGTTATATGTTTATAATATGAAAATGATCAAATGGTGTAAAACGAGCAAAAATGATGGTAAATGAAGTGAAAAATGTAAAAGGCAAATGAAGGAACCAAGAATGCATATTTGGCCATTTTAGGGTTTTGGGCAGCATGGTTGTGCAAATTCATTTGAGCATAACCTCTTCAATATTAATCCCAATGATGAGTTCTTGGATGTTCTGGAAAGCTCTTTGAGTTGTCTTCAATTCTTATGTTTTAACTTTCTTCTAATTCTGTGTGTAAATATGAGAAACGAAAGCATCTTGATGATTGCTACTTCATGATTTAGTTATGAAGTTCATATTGCCACAGTTTGGTAGATTGTTAATAACTTGAGCTACAGACATCCAATTAAGGTGATTCTTGATCCATTGTAAAGCCATGAGATAGCCCTAGAACTCTTATGTTTACCATCGAGCCCAATTCAGATGTTAAGACACACGAATGTTGCTTAGCAGTTGCTTGTTGTTCTGAAATGGTGTCATCACACACTAAGCACTCACAAAGACTTCACGAGCATTTTCACAAGCACCTCACGAGCACTCACTTCACTCTACACTCTCGCACAGCTTCACCTGCACACTCGCACAGCAACTTGCACACCAGCACGCACACGATGTGCGGTGAGGTCACCTCTCCGCTCAACACTCCTGCACACATGCTGTGCGACGAACTCACCTCGTCGCACGCATCACTTGCACACACCTCACAAGCACTCCGGACACCTCGCACATCACTCTCGCACACTCCGCACATCATCACTCGCACACACATTGACCTCGCCGCAATACTACTCGCACACACTGTTTTCACCTTTTACACATTTGCACACAATTTTTCCTTTACATCTCATTCTCAGCACTTAATCACAATTATACACTACACAACATAAACACAACATCACATTTTACACTGGCACATTCTATTCACAATTCCTCATCATGTCATTCATTCACTCATTTTCATCATGTTAATAATACACTTTGTTTACATTCAGTTGGTAGAAAATCCACAACACACTACTTTCTGTTTTCACTCATGAATCACTACACTTCACATTCTTACGTTCACCTCACAAATTCCTCACTTCTTAGCACAGTTCATTCACATTAATTTACAACATTTGAATTCAGTTCAGCTTTCACTCGTTTTGCAAGCATTCACAACACCCACTTCATTAACAGTTTACATCTTCACTACACATTTTCGCTTTCATTTATAGCTCACAAACACTTCACTTCACTCCTTATCTACACAACTGCACACCACATCCCACTCTTCACATCGTTTTCACCATTCACTTCACAGCACTCTCATATCACACAAACTTCACGACACTCACACACAACATCTCAGCTTCTCACCTTCACTTCACACTCACACTTTCTAACACATTATTCACTCAAAACTCTCACACTCGCACATGCACGGAGAGGTCTCGCCGCGAGACCTCGCCATTAAACACATTGCATGGCGAGACCTCGCCGCGAGGTCTCGCCAGCAAAACGCACACACGGCGAGACCTCGCCGCGAGGTCTCGCCACACACACACACTTCACGGCGAGACCTCGCCGAGAGGTCTCGCCACTATATTTGCTTTGGGTTTTATGTTTGGACAAAGTGGAAAAAAATGGCAAAGTGTTGGAAGGGTTGCTTCATGAGTTTCCAGCTTTGTCGCACTTCAGTAGTTGGGTTGTAACTCTCTCGTTTTAGCTCCAAATTAGGTGATTCAATTGGCTATAGAAAGCTAAGACAAAGGGTTACAACTTTCATGTTTTAAGTTTTCCCTAATTCACAGTTAATCATGATCAAATCTTGGGGGGAATTTGCGGTCATGAAGTGTTTTGTGCTTGAGTTTCCAGAAAAATGGCTAAGTGTTTAACTTCTGAATTTCTGAAATTCCAGACAACTGAAGACGTGGTTTGCTTTGGCGGAAAGGCGTGGATTTTGAAACACTGGATTCTTGAAGGATCACTGAGTAGCTGAAGGCCTGGAGGCTCCAGGCTCGAATGCGTGGTTTGGCTCTGATTCTTCAGCTGGATTTCCAAGCGGTGAAGACGTGTAGCGAGGAAGCTGGAAGGCGTGCTGTGGACGTCGAGGGCGCTGAAGGCGTGTTCCGAGGAAGACTAAAAGCGCTGGGTTGCTGAAGGAAGTTTTCAAGCTTCGAATTTTCGTAACTTGGGCTGATTTTTAGTCATTCTCTTTGGAAGACACTTTTGTAACACTTTGTACATTTTATGTTGCGTATTAGTTACGTTTTCCCAACTCTATATATAGGGAAAGTAGCTAACATGTAAGGGGAGGATTCTAGATTTGAGAACTATCGTTTGAATTTTAGCGGGAGCTTTTCTCCCTCTCATTTTCTCTCTCTAGATCTACTTTCTCTCACTAAACATTTCTTCTCCGATCTCAACTCCGATTGTGAATTTGGACTGGATTCTTCTTGCTTATTCTCAATTGACAAAGGAATCGACAATTCTCTCGATTTAATCGGTAAATTCTTCCAATTAAATGAGAATGACCTTATCAATGTTGCAATTTGTTGATGTTGAGATGAGAAAGATGATTTCTGGCTAAATCTATGATATCTTAGGATTCTAGATGGATGAATACATGAATTAGTAGATTATATGCTATGCAATCGATCTAATTGTTGAATCTTGAAATCACATTGGAATTAATCATAGAAATCTGTGAAACTTCATATTTCTAGCTAATTTTGAATGGATCAAGCTTTAATTGTGGTCGACATGCTAAATTGAGGAGTGATTCACCGATGTCAGTGGAGAAATATACGAAGTGAGAACTGAATTGTGATTGCTTTAGTCTTCACACTTACTCTATTTGATCATTTCAATTCTGAGACTCAGGCCTCGCCATAGGAAGTTTTGAAGAATCGAAACAGTAGGAATAGTGATGAAGAAGCTCTCGATGTTAACAACGAAGGCATCTAAACCCTAGGTTGGGCCTCGCCATGGGAGTACTTAAGATTTCGGATGTTAGAGAAGTTAGCTGAGAAAGTTGAGACATTGCGAAGCTTAATCCACCATTCTCGGGCCTCGCCATGGGAGAGGATGGTGATTGGGGGGTACAAGAGGTGGTGTGGTCGCCTTGCTAACCACAGCTTGAACTTCTAGGCAATTTAGGTCTCCAATGCATTTAATTGTTTACTGATTGCATAGCATAGAGTTACTAAGCCTGTGTTCGTCCAATTTAAGAATCCTGAGATATCTGTTTCATTCTTGCTTGTCATTTTCTTTTGTATTTCTGTCCTCGTTATTTTGTGTTGAAATTACATTCTTTCTAGTAGTAGATTATGTGACAAGACTTTTAGAACAATTTGCTCAATATTCTTGACCTAAGCCTTCCCTGTGAATACGATCTCTTCTTCCACTACTACATTAGTGTTTAGAGTTAAAATTGACGAGGTGTGACACTCGCTATCAATTTTTGGCGCCATTGCCGGGGAGGGCAATCGGTTCTGGAATTTGTTGAATTGTTCTTGATTTTTACTTGTTCTACTTTGTGTTTTTGTTTGTGGCATTTACCTTGGCTTTCATTTTGTGTTGTGTTCTGTTCTTTGCAATTTCTTTAGTACGTGTTGAGAATTGTGATCTGTTTCTGTGTTGCATATTTGAAGTTCTTGTTCATTTGTTATTACACTCCACAACTGTGTGTTGTGTATGACAAGGTCTAGCAGGTTTGCAGGAGAACCACAATTCTTATTGGATCTTGAGTTGGAGAAAACATTGAGAGCACATTTAAGGCAACAGAGAGAAATGGCAGCTCAAGGAGTACAAGCACCGAGATTTGGAGACCATTATGCAGTAAATTTTGACAATCGTTTTGGTCATCAGGACATCGATGTGGAAAGTTACCACATTCCTCCACAAATTTTTTCCATGATTACCCAGGACCAATTCTTCCAAGGTCTTGAAAACGAGGATCCTAATGACCACCTTGATTGGTTTCTCGGGTTATGTAGCACTTTTAAGTTGCCAAGAGTTGACAGGGGTGAAGTTCACAGGATTTTGTTTCCTTTATCTTTGCGTGGAAAGGCTAAACATTGGTTCAAGAGCATTGGGGGAACAAATGCTGGGATGTCATTTGATGATCTATAGAAGAGGTTCTTGTCTAAATACTTCCCTCCAGCTAAGCTTGAAAAGAGAAGGTTGGAAATTACGAATTTCCAACAACAAGAAGGTGAGACATTTAGAGAAGCTTGGGAGAGATTCAACGATCTAATCAGGCAATGCCCCAACCATGATTTGGGAGAGATCAGAGAACTAAATACTTTCTTCAAAGGCCTTACTGCTGAAGCCTCAATGATGGTTAAGGCCTGTGCTAATGGTGCTCTCAAAGATAAAAGTGTCCAGGAGGTAAGGGAGTTATTTGATCGAATAGCTGAGGACGAGTATCTCTTCCCAGAGACCCGCAAAACTCATGTTAGAAAACAAAGGGGGGTTCTTGATGTAGATGAGGAGACTTCTCTTAGTGCAAAGTTTGAAGCATTGGCCAAGCAGGTGCAGACTCTTAAGGCAACACAAACAAAAGCTCCACTTCTTTCATGTGGTATATGCAAGGGTGAACATTATACTGATGAGTGCCCAGTCACCACTGAGTCCATTCAATACGTGAATAACTATGGCAACAGACCACAGTACTCTAGAAATTACTCAGGAGGCAACAATAGAGGCTATGGTGGTAATCAAGGAACTTGGGGACAACAGAACCAAAACCAGAGAGGTCAATATACTCAAGGAAATGATCAAGGGAGAAATTCCAATCCTCCACCAGGGTTTGATCAGCAAGCTAGTACCTCAGAGCCGAGGAATTCATCAGTGGAAGAAATGCTCTGGAGTCTTATAGAAAAGGTGGATAAAAATGAAGAAAGATTTGTTGCTTTGGAGACATCTGTAAGACATCATGATGGCACATTTAAAAACATTGAGATGCAATTGGGTCAACTCGTGAATGCTATACATCATAGACCTATTGGTTCTCTTCCTAGTGATACGGTGCCAAATCCCAAGAACAATATTGGATGTAAGGCCATAACCTTAAGGAGTGGAAAACTTTTGCCTGAGAATAAACCGTCAGAAGTTAAGAGTGATTGTGCAGAAGAAGACCAGAAAGATGAAGTTGAGGAAGTTTTGGAACTTAAAAAGGATAATGAGCAAGAGGATGGTAAGACTGTGAAGAAGGACATACCAGCTAGGGTAGGAAATGAGATCACCAAGAACTCCAATCCTTACAACTACCCTGAGTATGCTCCCAAACCTCCTTTTCCAGAGAGAAAGAAATCACCACCAACAAAGGGGCCTCAGTTCAATAGGTTTCTGGAAGTACTCAAGCAAGTAAATGTGAATCTTCCCCTGATGGATTTAGTGACTTCAATGCCAAAGTATGCTAAGTATCTCAAGGATCTCATCTCCAACAAAGAGCAAATCTTGAGATGTGAGATTCCCATGATGGTTTCTGAGTGCACTCAAGCATGGATAGTTCATGATCTTCCTCCGAAGCTTAAGGATCCTGGGAGCTGTACTATCCCATGCAAAATAAGCACAAGGCATTTTGCAAAGGCTTTATGTGATTTGGGTGCTAGGATCAATTTAATGCCATTGTCCATAGCCATCAGTGTTGGATTGGAAAGTCAGATTCGCCCAGTGGCAGTAACACTCCAATTGGCAGATAGGTCTTTGGTGACTCCTACAGGTTTGGTTGAAGATGTTCTGGTAAGAGTTGATAAGTTCACTTTGCCTGTTGATTTCATTGTTCTTAATATGGAGGAGGACGCTGAGGTACCTTTAATTTTTGGTAGGCCATTTTTAGCTACTGTTGATGCTTTAATTGGAGTTCGAAACAAAACTGTTACCTTTAGAATTAATAATGAGGAAGTAGTTTTTGATGTGAACTATGCAATGAAACAACCTATGCATTTAGAATCTTGTTGTTCCATTCAGGTTGTTGAATGTTCTCCAACTTTCATTGATGAGGGTGTTAAGCATGACTATATTTCTGTTGATGAAATTGTGGATGATGAAGAAATTGATTATGATGAGCTTGATGTAGAAGAGTGCGTGAATTCACTAGAGAGTGCATACATAGAAGAATGTGGTTTTATAGATGTGTCAAACTTTAAAGTGCCAAGTCAATCTTTGGTAGAGCTTACCTCACGGGAAGCATGTGTTAAGAATTGTTCTAGTGATAGTGAGGGTCAAGCTTTTCTTGACGATGATGATGGTTGTTCTTTTCTTGATACTTTGACAAATTGCATAGAGTCACATTTGGAAGAGCATTATGATACCATGAATAATGATAAAGTGAAGATTGCTGAGACTCTTTGTAAAACATCAACTTTTGAAACTGAGAAGGAATCTGAGTGTGTAATTGGTACTTCATATCCAGTGCATAATGAGAAATTTTTGTTACAAAATGACAATGTTTTTCGTGATGATAATGTTGAGAAAATTTGTGGAGTCAAAAATGTTTGTTTTGAGGATAAGGATGTTAACATTCTGAATGATAAGGATAACATGGTGAACAAGTGTGAATTTGAGACATTTACTTTTGAAATTTCTGAAGAAATTGTTGAGACTATGGATGTGCATTCCTTGGTTGAGCCTTGCAGGATCACTATGGATAGTGTGATAAAAGGGGGCGATGATGCGCTTCAAATGAATGTGATATTTGGAGAGAGTTCGTCTCATGATCCTGTGCTTACACATCTCCTCAACACTCCAGTGTCTTCTGGGAAAAAGGAGCATGATAATGAGAGTTCATCTTTTGTGTGGTGCAGAGATGGATTTACTGAGTTCTTTTCATGACCAAGACATATGTTGTGGATGAATAAAGTCTAGCTGGAGACTACCTAAATCCAGAACTACGTCTTCTCCTTTAGCTTTAATAAGTAGTTTGTTTTCATCTTTTTGTTTTGTCTTTGCGTTTCTTTCATTTTGGAATTCATTCATCAAAACCACTCATGTTAAAGGTGTTTGACCAGGAAGGACATTGCAAGAGATTAGCCATGCACTCAAGAGGCTAAGTGTGGAGGAGTGATGCCATGGAATTTTTCTTATGAGGAAGATGGACCCAGACATTTCCACCGTGCAACATTGGACTTTATGACATACCAATACCAGGGAGCTCTTAAACCTGTCTTTTCTTTACATTGAGGACAATGTATGTTTTAAGTGTGGGTGAGTGTATGTTTGCTATGGTTTGTATCTCTTGAACTTTGGATGCTTATTTGTCTTGCATGAGTGATGAAATTTTAATGAAATTTTTTGTGAAATTTTTTGTGAAGTTTTTTTTTGTGCTATGTGATGAAGAATATGTTATTTTCTAAGTTTTGTGGTGAATTTTGAGTGTTAGCATATTATGTTCAGTTATATGTGGTGTTTTTATTGTTGTGCAATTTTTCATGTTTTGTGCAAAGTTTAAGATCTTTGTGACATTTGACATATTGAAATTGTTTTGTGAAATTTTTGGTGAAATTTTGAACTTTTTGTGAATAAAGTGATGGTGTTAAACGTAGGTTGTGTGTTGGTGGTTTCATTTCTGTAAATGTGAGTTGAGCTGGAATGAGAAAAATGAGTGTGGGTAAAGTAATGAGAAGGAAATTCGTGGAAGTGTGAGTAAAGTGGTGAAATGAATGGAATGAAGTAACACTTTATACTATGCTTTTACTCTTTTGTTAAGCTATGTTCAAAAATTTGAAGTTCATCCATCTTACTTTTGTATTGCATGCGAAAATTGTTTTGATGTCTTTGATTCCAATCTTGATGAAATTGGTACATTTTGCTGACTAAGGCCCGATGTTAATGTAAGATAGATATGCCATGCAAAATTCAATTGACACAGGAGGTAATGTGTATGAATTCTATTCTTTTTGTTATGCATTTATCTGGTGTCTCCAAAATTCGTGCATGTTTAGTTAATTTGGGATTCTTATGAACATGTGCTTGCACAAGAAATGATATGGGAGAAAAAGCCATATTGGCAACTGGGAAGGAAAAAGCCATAAGAACCTGGCATTCAAATTTGGAGAAAAAAGCCATAAAACCCAGGCATTATTGTTAGTCACCAATGTGTGAAATAAATGTGCACCAATGTGCAGAATAAGGGCAATGTCCCATAGAGTACCAATGTACGCATAGGTACCATTGATCTTGTGATTGCATGTTCATAAGGGTGTACAAGGAGATTGGCATGTATTGAATGGTATGTGAGACGAGCTAGATGGTGTATAGCAAGGGAATAGATGAAGTTCATGTTCCTCAGCACACACTTGCACGCATGACATTTTGGTCTTTATTCATCGTGCCTTGGTTGATAATTTGTGCTGGAAGTTGATAGGTTGGAGTTGAGGATATGTTAAGAGTTTTTAATATTACATGAAAAAATTGTTTTGATGAACTCAAATGAGAACAAGTTTGACAGAGGAGTGAAGTCTAGTATCAAGTGTTTGTGAAGTGTGAGTTTGCTTGAGGGCAAGCAAAAGTTCAAGTGTGGGGGAATTTGATAAGTTGGTTTTATACCAACTAATATGTGTTAAATAACTGGGCTTTTGTTGTGTGTTTTATGTACATATGTGATGATTTGAGAGATTTTGTGCAGTTATATGTTTATAATATGAAAATGATCAAATGGTGTAAAACGAGCAAAAATTATAGTAAATGAAGTGAAAAATGTAAAAGGCAAATGAAGGAACCAAGAATGCATATTTGGCCATTTTAGGGTTTTGGGCAGCATGGTTGTGCAAATACATTTGAGCATACTTTCTTCAATATTAATCCCAATGATGAGTTCTTAGATGTTCTGGAACGCTCTTTGATTTGTCTTCAATTCTTATGTTTTAACTTTCTTCTAATTCTGTGTGTAAATATGAGAAACGAAAGCATCTTGATGATTGCTACTTCATGATTTAGTTATGAAGTTCATATTGCCACAGTTTGGTAGATGGTTAATAACTTGAGCTACGGACATCCAATTAAGGTGATTCTTGATCCATTGTAAAGCTATGAGATAGCCCTAGAACTCTTATGTATACCATCGAGCCCAATTCAGATGTTAAGACACACGAATGTTGCTTGGAAGTTGCTTGTTGTTCTGAAATGGTGTCATCACACACTAAGCACTCACAAAGACTTCACGAGCATTTTCACAAGCACCTCACGAGCACTCACTTCACTCTACACTCTCGCACAGCTTCACCTGCACACTCGCACAGCAACTTGAACACAAGCACGCACACGATGTGCGGCGAGGTCACCTCGCCGCACAACACTCTTGCACACATGCTGTGCGACGAACTCACCTCGTCGTACGCATCACTTGCACACACCTCACAAGCACTCCGCACACCTCGCACATCACTCTCGCACACTCCGCACATCATCACTCGCACACACATTGCGGCGAGGTCACCTCGCCGCAATACTACTCGCACACACTGTTTTCACCTTTTACACATTTGCACACAATTTTTCCTTTACATCTCATTCTCAGCACTTAATCACAATTATACACTACACAACATAAACACAACATCACATTTTACACTGGCACATTCTATTCACAATTCCTCATCATGTCATTCATTCACTCATTTTCATCATGTTAATAATACACTTTGTTTACATTCAGTTGGTAGAAAGTCCACAACACACTACTTTCTGTTTTCACTCATGAATCACTACACTTCACATTCTTACGTTCACCTCACAAATTCCTCACTTCTTAGCACAGTTCATTCACATTAATTTACAACATTTGAATTCAGTTCAGCTTTCACTCGTTTTGCAAGCATTCACAACACCCACTTCATTAACAGTTTACATCTTCACTACACATTTTCGCTTTCATTTATAGCTCACAAACACTTCACTTCACTCCTTATCTACACAACTGCACACCACATCCCACTCTTCACATCGTTTTCACCATTCACTTCACAGCACTCTCATATCACACAAACTTCACGACACTCACACACAACATCTCAGCTTCTCACCTTCACTTCACACTCACACTTTCTAACGCATTATTCACTCAAAACTCTCACACTCGCACATGCACGGAGAGGTCTCGCCGCGAGACCTCGCCATTAAACACATTGCATAGAGAGACCTCGCCGCGAGGTCTCGCCAGCAAAATGCACACACGGCAAGACCTCACCGCGAGGTCTCGCCACACACACACACTTCACGGCGAGACCTCACCGAGAGGTCTCGCCACTATATTTGCTTTGGGTTTTATGTTTGGACAAAGTGGAAAAAATGCCAAAGTGTTGGAAGGGTTGCTTCATGAGTTTCCAGCTTTGTCGCACTTCAATAGTTGGGTTGTAACTCTCTCGTTTTAGCTCCAAATTAGGTGATTCAAATGGCTATGGAAAGCTAAGACAAAGGGTTACAACTTTCATGTTTTAAGTTTTCCCTAATTCATAGTGCATCATGATAAAATCTTGGGGGGAATTTGCGGTCATGAAGTGTTTTGTGCTTGAGTTTCCAGAAAAATGGCTAAGTGTTTAACTTCTGAATTTCTGAAATTCCAGACTGCTGAAGACGTGGTTTGCTTTGGCGGAAAGGCGTGGATTTTGAAACACTGGATTCGTGAAGGATCACTGAGTAGCTGAAGGCGTGGAGGCTCCAGGCTCAAAGGCGTGGTTTGGCTCTGATTCTCCAGCTGGATTTCCAAGCGGTGAAGGCGTGTAGCGAGGAAGCTGGAAGGCGTGCTGTGGACGTCGAGGGCGCTGAAGGCGTGTTCCGAGGAAGACTAAAAGCGCTGGGTTGCTGAAGGAAGTTTTCAAGCTTCGAATTTTCGTAACTTGGGCTGATTTTTAGTCATTTTCTTTGGAAGACACTTTTGTAACACTTTGTACATTTTATGTTGCGTATTAGTTACGTTTTCCCAACTCTATATATAGGGAAAGCAGCTAACATGTAAGGGGAGGATTCTAGATTTGAGAACTATCGTTTGAATTTTAGCGGGAGCTTTTCTCCCTCTCATTTTCTCTCTCTAGATCTACTTTCTCTCACTAAACATTTCTTCTCCGATCTCAACTCCGATTGTGAATTTGGACTGGATTCTTCTTGCTTATTCTCAATTGACAAAGGAATCGACAATTCTCTCGATTTAATCGGTAAATTCTTCCAATTAAATGAGAATGACCTTATCAATGTTGCAATTTGTTGATGTTGAGATGAGAAAGATGATTTCTGGCTAAATCTATGATATCTTAGGATTCTAGATGGATGAATACATGAATTAGTAGATTATATGCTATGCAATCGATCTAATTGTTGAATCTTGAAATCACATTGGAATTAATCATAGAAATCTGTGAAACTTCATATTTCTAGCTAATTTTGAATGGATCAAGCTTCAATTGTGGTCGACATGCTAAATTGAGGAGTGATTCACCGATGTCAGTGGAGAAATATACGAAGTGAGAACTGAATTTTGATTGCTTTAGTCTTCACACTTACTCTATTTGATCATTTCAATTCTGAGACTCAGGCCTCGCCATAGGAAGTTTTGAAGAATCGAAACACAGGAATAGTGATGAAGAAGCTCTCGATGTTAACAACGAAGGCATCTAAACCCTAGGTTGGGCCTCGCCATGGGAGTACTTAGGATTTCGGATGTTAGAGAAGTTAGCTGAGAGAGTTGAGACATTGCGGAGCTTAATCCACCATTCTCGGGCCTCGCTATGGGAGAGGATGGTGATTGGGTGGTACAAGAGGTGGTGTGGTCGCCTTGCCAACCATAGCTTGAACTTCTAGGCAATTTAGGTCTCCAATGCATTTAATTGTTTACTGATTGCATTGCATAGAGTTACTAAGCCTGTGTTCGTCCAATTTAAGAATCCTGAGATATCTGTTTCATCCTTGCTTGTCATTTTCTTTTGTATTTCTGTCCTCGTTCTTTTGTGTTGAAATTACATTCTTTCTAGTACTTAGATTCTGAGACAAGACTTTTAGAACAATTTGCTCATTATTCTTGACCTAAGCCTTCCCTGTGGATACGATCTCTTCTTCCACTACTACATTAGTGTTTAGAGTTAAAATTGACGAGGTGCGACACTCGCTATCATAATTCAAGTGTGAATAAATAACTGTTTTATTGGTACATGTATATATTTTTATTTTTATCACTATGATTATCAATTCGATACTTTAGTCGTTACACATATTTATTGTATACAAATTTTTTTCTTATACAATTGAGCCCCTCTCAAAATATGTTCTGGTTCTGTCACTGTTGATAATCTAATCCTTAGTCGATATTTAACTAATCAATTAGTTGCACAAGTGTCCGATCTCTAAAGTATCCACAAAAACTATTTCTTGGGATTCTCAAAAGATTGATTTAATGTCACATGAATAAGCTAGATCTCTCTAAATAACGCCCTAAAAATCTAATAAGAAAAACTTAATTTTCTTATTTATGAGATTTCTTAGTGTGAGAGTGTTGTTTTAGACATAACATTAAATATCTATTTATAATAATACTGCCTTTTCAAAAGGGTGTTCGTGTATAATAAAAAGTGAATTATTACCAAACGCAATTCACTTCCCAAAACGAATGCAAGAGTATAATAGATGTGATAATTATCATATAATTATGTAAATATTTTAACTCAAGAATAAATTCTAATGTCTATGACCCTTTAGGTTCCTAATCACTTGGCAATAAATATAAATAATAGTCTTAGAATTCAATTAACTTTAGTAAAAAACCAACAAACTCTCACTTGGACTAAAATAATTTAGTCACAGAGTTTCTAAAATGGGATAAATTAAACAAATTTAATTTATTATTGATTCAATAATTAATTTATTTATATTTATAGACCAATATTGGCCTCTAGCCAAGGCATCATGACCACCCTCAGTTAGGAAAAGTCAATTGATCGGTTTCATCTATCCATGTACTAGGTACCATATAATTAACATCATTTCACCATTTTATATCTCAATTAGTACAAGAGTAAAGTATAAATGTCAATTATTTCTTTCTTGTTACCAAAATTTAACTCCCAAGAAATAAATTTAGAACTTTTCTAAAGTTACTCATTTACATGCAGTATGAGTTAAACTTCAACAAGTGGTCACAAAAAGGAATATGTTCTCCCATTATTAGGAGTGGTGAATGCTATATTGATTATAAATTATCAATCTGTACTTCTTATTATATCCAACATCTACCATGCACATAATCAGTTTGGTTATGGATACATAAATTCCAAATATAACATTTACACTAAATATACTTTTATTATCTCAAGTCAAAGGGTTTCTTACATTACTATCACGTAGATTATATCATTGGTACTCACATAATTAATAATATAGAAATATCTAAGCAGGTTATTTTAGTGAACCCATTCTCCAATAATTCACCCATATAAGATTAACTAGGATTTCTAGAGTTAAATAAAGTTAATTTGACCTAACTATACTTAACTAGACCAAAAATAGCTCTAACTAGGGTTAAGTTGGATTAATTTAACCAACTAGGGTTAAACTATCATTAACTAGGTCAAAGTAGTCAAACTAGTGTTAACTTAACCTAATTAGGACTAACTATGGTCAAATTAGGGTTGACTTGGTCATACTAGGTTAAACAAGTCAAACTAGTATTAACTTAATGTAACTATGGCTAATTAGGGTTAATTAGTTCTAATTTAGTCAAATTAGGTCAATTCTAAAGGTTATAGTCTAGGTTGGGTCAATACTAAGGCCTATGGTTCATGTTAGGAAGGCTAAGATTAAGTCCCAAGACTAGTTGTCTTAGTTGGAGTTGAAGGTCAAACTAAGGTCAAAAGGTTGAGAGGTTAAGTTTTTAGTGTATTGGAGTCACGACATCGAAATGCCTAAGAGAGCATAAAAACTACTCCAAGAGCAATTGTAGTGCAATGAAGTCACAACATAGTTGTCATCAGTGGCGAAGCTAGAAATTTTAGTTAGTGGGGGCAAAATTGATTATAATATAATCAAATAATATATTATTTCAATTATTCTATATAATATTTTTAGTATTTTTTTAAGTTTTTCATTTTATTTAACTCTAAAATATTTTTAATAATTAATATACATCTATGACCTGTAAGCTACTAAATTTTTTTTGACAATTAATTTTAAAATACAAACACGTACATTGTAGTTTAGTATGAAATATTTACAAATAATATTTTTATAATTTTATAGATATTTCTAAAAGTCATAAGTATAATTTATAATCTTCCAATGTAAAAAATAGGAATCAAATTTCAAAAGTTTTCCATAACTATTAGAAAACATCACTGTACTTTTGTTTTATTATACTATTTCATGCCACTTTACTTTGCTATCGTAAATTTAGTTAATCAAATAGTAAAACTTTATTTTAATTCTTTTTTAATTTTACAAGCTATGTCAATCAATAAAAATTATTGAATTTTACAAATTAGTAATATTTAGACAATATTATAAATATGCAATGCATAAGAATGCATATTTTAAATAAAAATTATATATAAATTATATGAAATAGTTAAAATGATATAATTTTATTATATATTCAAATCATAAAAATGCATACTTACATAAACATTAGATAAGAGTATTAATAAATAATTTAGTACTAATTATTTAAAATTAGTATTGCAAAGCCAAAATAACTACCATTTTTTTAAACAAAATTTGTATAAATATTTTTCTTATATAAAAATTTAGTTTAAGATAATTATGAAGACAAAATCAAGAAAGTTACTATTTTTCAAAAAACTTTATACAAATCTTTTAGGGATTTGGTGGAGTCCAGTGGGGGCAATTGCCCCCATTGCCCAATATGTAGCTCCGCCACTGGTTGTCATGACTTCAATTACCTTAGAGTGTTTATTAGGTGTGAAAACTTGGTTTCTAGTGTATTGAAGTCAAGGCGTAGTTATCGTGACTCAAATAGACTAAAGTTGTGACACTATTAATAAAACTAAAAAGAAGACAAACTTTAGCTCATTTTGGTGATTCTTACAATCCTCAAACGCAAAGCAAAGAACTCGACTTTCACCACAAAAAAAAACACACATTTAAGGGACAAAAGTACCCATGAAACCATAGTGAACTTACTTACTAACCATGCAAAGACGAAGAAAACACATTGGTCCAAGAATCTTTTTGTATTTTATAGAAATCAGTTGAAGTTAATTACATTAGAAGATCTTATATCTCGTGAAAATCATCTTTATCATCATCAATGTCAACATCTCAGTCCAAATTAAACAAGTCAGGTGAGTTCTTCAACTCTGTTAGTCCTGTTAGGTCTTCCAAATACATAGGATGATTGATAGCTTCAAGGACAAAATCCAACCCTCTCTTCTGATATTCTGAGACCACCTGGACAATTTACATTCCAGGCAAGGTTAAATGAACTTTGAAGAGAATAATGACAATAAAACGAAGATAAGCAAGGTACTATAAAAGCTTCAGACCATCATACTTGAGTACAACATCATCAAGTATGACAAAAGAGTGAGCAATTAAGCCACAAATATGTATTAAGCGCCAATGAGGAAGGGGAAGGTCAATCTATTTAGTAGTGAACCGATTATAAGATGATTCAATAGGTTGATCTGGTGGGAAACACATTACAGTAAACTACAAATAGGAAGATTGCACTAGTCTAGGAAGTTATGAAACTTACAGTGCTACTACAAGCTATGCAACTACAGGAAGCATGACCGACAAGTGTCATCTGAGAAAATTGGGAGAGGGAACCTCGAATTTGATGTGGCAAGATACCAAGAGGATTCTCACTTGCATCATCAGTTATGTTTTCAAATTCAGCATCTGCATGTATCCTGCATAAGTACAATGATAACAAGAAAGTGAAACCACAGCAGACTCAAAATATAATTTTCATCAGGTAATTACTTATTGATTCCACATAGTACAAGAACAATTTACCCAAAGGATGATGCAAAATTCCTACTAGTAGTTCAACTACAAGGGACGATGAAATAGGAGCAAGTCCAGGACGAGTAACTGTGTACTGCTGGTCTAAGGTGCGGTTCACAGTTGACTGAAAAGAGATGAGTAAAAAGTGCTGCAAGACTAAAACTTGGGTAAATCAATTGACCAGATTAATGATTAAGTTCCTTACATCAACTGATGCAACCACATCATTACAAAAATAGCATCCTAATCTCTGTTTTCCCTTTCTGTTTGCCAGAGATAGATTGCCAAGTTCAGCAGACAAATCATTTATATCTGCAGTTTTTGAATCTTCACTCATGCTCAGAGGACCAGCTCCATGGCACATAACTACAAAGCTCACATACCCTAAAACCGCAATAATTGTGATCTATAGAATAAAATATAATTAGTAGGGACAACAAGCAATCAAGGCATCTGCTATTCAAGCCTTAAAGTTTATAGAGTCTGATTTAGTTGTCAAATGATTCCAAAACCTATTAGAGAATAGAAAGAAAGTAAGGAAGAATAACCTTATTTGTACTAGAACAAAGAAAACTGGATAGCCACCGACTTTCTCATGTATCAGTTAACAAAAAGATCGCATCATGGCATTCTATTAAATCATGCAGCTGTCTATAATCGTTAAGCACATTGTGCTTTTCTTGAATAGGCACTGGATGCCCTGGCATTGGAATAGCCATCACAATACCTTTGGCTTCCTAAGAAGAAAAAAAATCATTTCAGCCAAAGAAGTTAATTTTCCATAGGCCTAATTAACTCAGACTCAATTAATCACCACTGCATGAAAGATACCGCTAAGCTTGTAGCTGCTACTTCGGACTTAAATTCACCACCATTCTGGGAGTCATCAAATGTGTAGAGGGACTGTCGTAGAGGATTTGACATGGCAACCCTACCACTGTCAACCATTGTAATTTTAGAGGACTCGAACTAGATTAAGGGTGTACTCCAGTTCGACTCGGCTCGATTACACCCCTATATCCAACATCTACCGTGCACATAATCAGTTTTGGTTACGGATAAATAAATTCAAAATTTAACATTTACACTAAAGATACTTTTATTATCTTAAGTCAAAGGGTTTCTTACATTACTATCACGTAGAGATTATATCATTGGTACTCAAGTAATTAATAATATAGAAATATCTAAGCATGTTATTTTAGTGAACCCATTCTCCAATAATTCACCCATATAAGATTAACTAGGATTTCTAGGGTTAAATAAGGTTAATTTGACCTAACTATACTTAACTAGACAAAAAATAGCTCTAACTAGGGTTAAGTTGGATTAATTTAACCAACTAGGGTTAAATATTATTAACTAGGTCAAAGTAGTCAAACTAGTGTTAATTTAACCTAATTAGGACTAACTATGGTCAAATTAGGGTTGACTTGGTCATACTAGGTTAAACAAGTCAAACCAGTATTAACTTAATGTAACTATGGCTAATTAGGGTTAACTAGTTCTAATTTAGTCAAATTAGGTCAATTCTAAGGGTTCTAGTCTAGGTTGGGTCAATTAATGGGGCCTATGGTTCATGTTAGGAAAGCTAAGATGAAGTCCCAAGACTAGTTGTCTTAGTTGGAGGTAAAGGTCAAACTAACATCAAAAGGTTGAGAGGTTAAGTTTTTAGTGTATTGGAGTCACGACATCTAAATGCCTAAGAGAGCATAAAAACTACTCCAAGAGCAATTGTAGCGCAATGAAGTCACAACATAGTTGTAATGACTTCAATTACCTCTGAGTGTTTATTAGGTATGAAAACTTGGTTTCTAGTGTATTGGAGTCAAGGCGTAGTTATCGTGACTCAAATAGACTAAAGTTGTGACACTACTTGGAGAAAGGGTATTAGAAAAAGGGTCAACAATGTAATAAAACTAAAAAGAAGACAAACTTTAGCTCATTTTGGTGATTCTTACAATCCTCAAACACAAAGCAAAGAACTCGACTTTCACCACAAAAAAAACACACATTTAATGGACAAAAGTACCCATGAAACCATAGTGAACTTACTTACTAACCATGCAAAGACCAAGGAAACAAATTGGTCTAAGAATCTTTTTGTATTTTATAGAAATCAATTGAAGTTAATTACATTAGAAGATCTTATATCTCGTGAAAATCTTCTTTATCATCATTAATGTCAACATACTAGTCCAATTTAAACAAGTCAGGTGAGTTCTTCAACTCTGTTAGTCCTGTTAGGTCTTCCAAATACATAGGATGATTGATAGCTTCAAGGACAAAATCCAACCCTCTTATTCTGATATTCTGAGACCACCTGGACAATTTACATTCCAGGCAAGGTTAAATGAACTTTGAAGAGAATAATGACAATAAAACGAAGATAAGCAAGGTACTGTAAAAGCTTCAGACCATCATACTTGAATACAACATCATCAAATATGACAAAAGAGTTAGCAATTAAGCCACAAATATGTATTAAGCGCCAAGGAGGAAGGGGAAGGTCAATCTATTTAGTAGTGAACCGGTTATAAGATGATTCAATAAGTTGATCTGGTGGGAAACACATTACAGTAAACTACAAATAGGAAGATTGCACAAGTCTAGGAAGTTATGAAACTTACAGTGCTACTACAAGCTGTGCAGCTATGGGAAGCATGACCGACAAGTGTCATCTGAGAAAACTGGGAGAGGGAACCTCGAATTTGATGTGGCAAGATACCAAGAGGATTCCCACTTGCATCATCAGTTGAGTTTTCGAATTCAGCATCTGCATGTATCCTACATAAGTACAATGATAACAAGAAAGTGAGACCACAGCAAACTCAAGATATAATTTTCATCAGTTAATTACTTATTGTCTTATTGATTCCACATAGTACAAGAACAATTACCCCAAAGGATGATGCAAAATTCCTACTAGTAGTTCAACTGCAAGGGAAGATACAATAGGAGCAAGTCCTGGACGAGTAACTATGCCCTGCTAGTCTAAGGTACCGTTCACAGTTGACTGAAAGGAGATGAGTAAAAAGTGTTGCAAGACTAAAACTTGGGTAAATCAATTGACCAGATTAATGATTAAGTTTCTTACATCAACTGGTGCAACCATATCATTACGGAAATAGCATCCTAATCTCTGTCTTTCCTTTCTGTTTGCTAGAGATAGATTGCCCAGTTCAACAGACAAATTATTCATATCTACAGTTTTTAAATCTTCACTCATGCTCAGAGGACCAGCTCCATGGCACATAACTACAAAGCTCTCAAACCCTAGAGCTGCAACAATTGTGATCTATAGCATAAAGCATAATTAGTAGGGACAACTAGCAATCAAGGCATCTGCTACTCAAGCAGTAAAGTTTATAGAGTCTGAGTTACTTTTCAAATGATTCCAAAATCTATTAGAGAATAAAAGGGAAGTAAAGAAGAATAACCTTATTTGCACTAGAACAAAGAAGACTTGGTAGCCACCGAATTTCTCGTGTATCAGTTAACAAGAAGATCGCATCATGGCATTATGTTAAATCATGCAGCTGTCTATAATCGTTAAGCACATTGTGCTCTTCTTGAATAGGCACCGGATGTCCAGGCATTGGAACAGCCATCACAATACCTTTGGCTTCCGAAGAAGAACAAAAACTCATTTCAGCCAAAGAAGTTAATTTTTCATAGGCCTAATTAACTCAGACTCAATTAATCACCACTGTATGAAAGATATGCTCTAGGCTTCTAGCTGATACTTCGGCTATATATTCACCACCATTCTGGGAGTCATCAAATGTGTAGAGGGACTGCCGTAGAAGATTTGACGTGGCAACTCTGTCACTATCAACCATTGTAATTTTAGAGGACTCGAGCTCGATTAGGGATGTACTCGAGCTCGACTCGGCTCGATTACACACTTATATCCAACATCTACCATGCACATAATCAGTTTTGGTTATGGATAAATAAATTCAAAATATAACATTTACACTAAAGATTCTTTTATTATCTCAAGTCAAAGGATTTCTTACATTACTATTACGTAGAGATTATATCATTGGTACTCAAATAATTAATAATATAGAAATATCTAAGCAGGTTATTTTAGTGAACCCATTCTCCAATAATTTATCCATATAAGATTAAGTAGGATTTCTAGGGTTAAATAAGGTTAATTTAACCTAACTATACTTAACTAGACCAAAAATAGCTCTAACTAGGGTTAAGTTGGATTAATTTAACCAACTAGTGTTAAACTATTATTAACTAGGTCAAAGTAGTCAAACTAGTGTTAACTTAACATAACTAGGACTAACTATGGTCAAATTAGAGTTGACTTGGTCATACTAAGTTAAACAAGTCAAACTAGTATTAACTTAATGTAACTATGGCTAATTAGGGTTAACTAGTTCTAATTTAGTCAAACTAGTGCTAATTTAGTCAAATTAGGTCAATTCTAAGGGTTCTAGTCTAGGTTGGGTCAATACTAGGGCCTATGGTTCATGTTAGAAAGGCTAAGATGAAGTCCCAAGACTAGTGGTCTTAGTTGGAGGTGAAGGAGGTTGAGAGGTTAAGTTTTTAGTGCATTGGAGTTAGGACATCTAAATGCCTAAGAGAGCATAAAAACTACTCCAAGAGCAATTGTAGAGCAATGAAGTCACAACATAGTTGTCATGACTTCAATTACCTTGGAGTGTGTATTAGGTGTGAAAACTAGGTTTCTAGTGTATTGGAGTCAAAGCGTAGTTATCGTGACTCCAATAGACTAAAGTTGGGTTTCTTAGTATTTTTCCTAGTTCTAAGGGTTGGTTCTAGATCTCTAAGGTGTTGGTTCCTAAGGTTGCTATGGTTTCCTAAAGGTATCCCAAGTTAGTCCTAGAGATTGGTTGGTTAAATAGTTTCTAAGTGCGTAAAGATTGGATGGTAAGTTCTACTCGGTTGAATACCTAAACTACTCCAAACAAGGGATGAAAAAAAGAATGTGCATGTGTGTGTATTGGAGTCATGACATAGTTTCCATGACTCCTTTGTGAAGGAAACCTAAAAACCTAAGTGTAATGTGTGTGAGAGTTTATAGGAGTCGTGGCAAAGTTGTTGTGACTCTATTAGCCTAAAAACCTTAAAAACTAAGTGGAGAGTGTATAGGAGTCACGACATAGTTGTCATGACTCCATTATCCATAAAGTGTGTGGAGTGTGTGAGAGTGGTGTGTTGTGTGTAAATGAGTTACAACATAATTTCCGTGACTTCTTTGTGCATTGTGTATGAGTGATTTGTGTTCTAGTTATAGGGTTGTGTGCAATGGCGAAACTAGGGGTGAGCAGGTGAGCAAGCCCTTTTCTTCCTGGAACAGAGAGGAATAGTACTCTTCTCCACTAGTTTCGCCTCTCGTCTCTACGTCTCTATCATGGCATGCCCGCGACACTGAAACACTGCAAAAACATCTCAGCGAAGAAGAAGAATAAGACAATGATTCATTCTTTTCTTAACTCTTTAGTTACGTAAGAGTAAAGAACTCTTAAGTAAAATGAAGTGTTTTGTTCAAAAGTAAAAAAAAAGCTCTTAAGTAAAATGACGTAGTTTTGCTTAAGAGTAAAATAAATTTAAAAAATTTAAATGTGAATTCTTAAATTCTAATTGTTAAAATTTCATTCACACCCTAATTATTAAACTCTAAACGTGAATTTCTCTCTTGCTCTTACCTCCACCTTTACGTTTGCAACCTACTCCTCCCTTGTGATCTCACTTCTCCTTGACTTCTTTCTCCACTGCTATTTAGTTGATTAGCCTAGTCCACTAGACCTTATCCCGCCATCTCTTATTGTTAGTTATATATATATATATATATATATTTATAATATTACTAATTTTTAAATTTTTTTTGTGTATTTTCTAATATTATCAATTTGATACTTTAGTAGTTACATATATTTGTTTTAATATTAAATATTTTAGTAGTTACATATATATATATTTTTTGAGAAAAAAATTTGTTGGACAGTTGAGCCCCCCTAAGAAAAATATTCTGGTTTTGGCACTGGTTATGTGTGTATGTGTAATGGAGTCATGTCAACTATGTCGTGACTCTTTTGTGTGTGATATGCGTTGTGTGTTGTCCTAGTTTGGGTTCTAAGTGTTGGGATGGCCTAAGTCTAGGTTAGGGGTGCCTAAGGGTTGCTAGGGTGAAGAAATGCTAGGTTAGTAACAAGGCACACCCTATGTGCATGTGTGTGCAAAGTGTGGTCTCTAGGAAATGTGCTAAAGTTGGTGGTCTCTAGGCTAACACCTTGGATCCTTGCCTTGATTGTTGCCCTTGACTTCCTATGGTGCTAAATCTTGTGTATGAGGTTGGCCCTTGGTGCTTACATCTTGGCCTAGCTATGTTCTTGGACCAAGAGTTTGGTACTAAGACAAGGTTCCTAAGGCAATAAAGAAGCCAAACAATACCAAGTCATACTCTAACTTTAATATTTACCATCTCCAAGAATGCTCAACTTAGCCAAATTCCACCACCATGCTCTTCCCTTACTCAAGCTCTAACCCTTAGTTTGGTCAACCCTAGGGTTTAGGGTTTTTATCATTAACTTGTTGACTCTCTTTTGACTTTTGTTGACTTTTTAGTCAAACAGGTCTCCAAATAAGCCTTTTAATCATTTTGAATTCTCCATCTTGAAAACCCTAATAATTAAGGCCAAAAGCACTTAAATACCTATTAAACACTCAAAAACAAAAGGAAAAACTTAAAGAAAAGAGAAATTAGAGTTAGAATTACAACTTGAAATACAAGGAAAAAGTTTTGCATTTTTGTACTTAAATGAAATGGTGACTTGAAATCAAGGAAGTCAAATGTTGAGTCAAATATAGATACAAAACGATGTAGATCAAAGTCCCAATAATGGATGAAAGTAAATAGGAATGAGTAGCTTTAGGTGCCCCAACCATAGGTAGTGACATGGTCTTCTTGCATTCCTTGAGCTATGGCCCTAAGCATTTTTTTCCATGGGCTCTTTGTTGTTTTCCTTCTTGGGGTCGTAGCTCCTCTTTCTCTAGGACTCAAGGTCGCGGCTTCTTATTGCTTTCTCTCTTTTGGCCCCATTCTCCTTCTCTTTTCCTTACTTTCTTTCGAGTCTTTTCATGTCATGGCTCAAACTTCTTATGACGCATTGTAGTGCACAAGTGAAATAGTGCCACTCCAAGCCATGAATCCTTAATTCTCCATTACTCATCACAACTTGTGAAGTTTTGTTCTTGTGAAAACTTTCAGAGCTTTGACTCTAAGAGACACATTAGTTATTCCTTAGCCATTGCATTTCATTCTTTCTCTCTTGACTTGTTGACTCGGGGGTGACTAATTTTCGTTTTTGGTATAATACTCCTCACTTTCTGTCTTTTCTTCATATTAGCTTACTAAGTTTACAATTCTTCAAAGTAAATCAAAAACCACCTGAATAACAACAAAGTGCTATAAAACAAGTTAAACTCTACGTGAAAACATGCATATAGTATATTACTAACTAATTATCTAACACCTCTGTTTGGCTCTTGTTCAAGTATATGAATCCTTTGTTATCCAAAAGAATTCAGGTTCTACTAACTTATTTCCCGTGTAACACAACCTATAAAATACTAGTTGCTTCTTACCCTTAGCTCAACCTTTGTTCTTCTTTTTGTTTCTCTCCAATCCCTTGTCATTATCTCTCTACTTCTTGTTTGTCTCCTCCTCTCTTGGAAAAACTTTTTAGGTTGAGCTATCAATGATTAGATGTCAATAAGTGGATTTATAAGCAACTTCTTGTAGAGCCTTCTAGAGATTAACCTATTGATAAAAGTTTTAATAATGACATTCTTGTATTAGTTCTAAACCTGAGACTTTCAAATTTAAACTATCCATTTATAAGCCCGAACTAATTCCCCCTCTCCTTGTTTAATATTCATGAGTTCAGCTATGAACTTCTTAAACTTGTTTCTCTAGAAGAATTTGTTATAGAATAGGTCTGCTAATTGCTTGCAGAGGTGATAGAGTCCGATTTTGAACCTTTTGAATCACATTCTAGTTTTTCCTCAAAGAGTTGTTAGAAAATCCTAGCACCTAGTTTAATCTGGAGCTTCTAAAAATATTATAGTATTATTAAATCTATGCAAATGATATTTAGGGTAAGAATCACATATGTAGGTTTCTAGAGTGGGTATCTTGAATCTTAGGATTATGAGGTAGTCCTGTATGTCATCATTGAACTGGATTTCATGCTCAGGACTAACTTTCTTAGTTCGTCTAGTTCTACATGAATACTCTCGATCCCATGAGCTGGCATATCTCTATGAGGATATTGATCCTTGGTATTTCTATAACGAATTAGAGTCTCTTAAATATGGAATGGAAATCTTTTCTAGCTACCTCCATATGTACTCAATTAGGTATTGTTGTGACAAGGAATTGTGGATCTTTGAGTATGATAGGAAAGTCTTATTTTCTCGTTGTCTCCGTGAGTACTCACCTGACTGTTCTGACCCCTCTCAACACCGTGGTGATTTAGGTCTCACAGTAGAAGTGTGAAGATTTGTGGTGATGGTATGAAGGAACCTCAGTATCCCTGTCATATTCTTCATACTAATAAGGTTAGAAGATGGATATGTGTTCCCTTTCACTCCTCACATCTTCTCAAACCAATGTTCTAATCTGGTCAAAAACATCTCTGGAGTCGTCAAATCTACATGAGGATTGGAAGTTCGTTCCTATCTAGAATGAGGTCAGGGTCGCCAATCTCCCTGATATTTGTTCATTGGCTTTCTATCCCTCTACTGCTCAACTGTCGCTGTGATTTGGTAGTAGTTATCAACTTTTAGATCAAATTCTTATATACAGTACCAATTAATGATATTGAGAACTGCAGTGTGTTTCAAGTTTAGCAAACAAGTCCCAAATTCATCAATGAGAAATTACGAGGAGTAATAAATTGTAGATGATCTAGTGAATCCCAACAACCTGCAATTCAACCATCATATGAAAATCTCAAGATATACCGGAGAATTCAGTTTGATGCATAAGGTAGTATTAGTCACAAGCATGATGTATTAGTGTGTAATTTTAATAATTCAATAGTAAATCATACTCTTTAAATTAAACTTTTTGTGACAAACGTAAACATTAATTAAGAGAATATTTTTACACTTTAATATTTTTATTTAAACTTAATTAAATAACAATTGTATTACTTTTTGTTGCGGGCATAGTCGTATAGCCTCACAAACAAACAAATTTCCCTATTTCTAAAAATACATAGCAAGGGGTCGAACCCACAGAGAGGGGGTTTCTGGTACTAGGATTAGTAGTTCAAGCAAAGAGTAGATGTAACAAATGATAAAGACTAAAAACTAGCAACAATGAAAAGTAAAACAAGTAGTAACAAAGAGTAAGTAATGAGTGAATGGAGTTGGGAGAAGGCATCCTGAAAATTCAATTATGGTGCAATGAACTCTCAATTTGAAAATGACTCATACCTATAAAGAAGCAACTAATATTCTTTAATGATCCTAAGGGAATTAGTTGCCTGAGGATCTAAATTCAGGTCAGCATGATGGCCGCACCCTAGTTTAAACTCCCTAACATCATTACTTTCTCATGATGAGGTATAATAATGATGAATGAAACACTGCAAGTCCTAATCCTTTGTGGACAACTAAATATCAACGATTCGGCCTAAGAACTTCCCATGATGAGGCCTGAAATTAGACTTAACTCGTCTCCACCAGTTATAGAGAATTTCTCTATACACCAACCTTAGAATTTCGAAGGCTAAAATCAGCATGATGACCCCATTTTAGAAACTGACTTTTCAAAACAAGTATAAAGACTTCATTTCACTTCATGATTTCAGCTTTGTAGGATTATGTTCAAAGATTCAATCAAATTCCATATTGACATGATGATCACATACAACCTTTGATTCATGATTTTCACACATAATTCATAAGCAAAATAAGATTCATATTCACGTCGGCCAAACGAGAACACAATTCAAGCATTTCAATATTCATGGAAACAAAAATCAGACGTTCATAGTCATGAGCATCATCATATTATTGAGATTTCACTTCCATAACGTGATTTCTAGGATACACAATAGATCTAGGCACTCATGGCTTCAAACAACTTGAATTCAACAATTAAGAGCAAAGAACTAATTATTTTTGTAAAGGATGAGAAACTACCTGTAAAAGAAGCTTCTTCGATTGAATTCCAGAATAATAAGTTCAATTCTTAAGTTGAATAAGTCCACAAATATCTATGAATTTCTAGATCTACAATACACACACTAGAGGTGTGTTTTCACCGTGAAAATTGAATATGAAAATATGCCTAAAGGTTCTAGCCTATGTGAGGTCAACTATGGAGCCTGTGGTTCATGTGGGTTCACGTTGGGTATGAACTATACCTTATGGTTTATGTTGAGAAAGTTAGAATTGGTCCCAAGACTATATGTCTTGGTTTGAGGTAAAAGACAAAACAAGCTAAACTAAGGCAAATGATATAACAAAGTGAAAATCACTAACATTATTGTCGTGGCATGAATTCCATAGCAACAATTTTGACCATTCACCCATATTTCACCTTTCCCTATACTACCCATATCTAGAGCTAATAGATCATTTCCTGCTGGGTACTGAAAGTGGCCTGAAGGAAAGGTACATTGTTTGAGTTTGATAATTTATCATAATTTTAGCAAGAAATTGGTTTATTATGGTTTTCAGGAAAACGATTAGTGTAACATTTAACTTGTACAAGTTGAACCCAAAAAAAGAAACAACAAAAAGAAAATTACCTTGTACCATGTTAGGGGCTGCTTTTTAGCCAGTACTGACTTATATATAGAGGGTGTCAGAGGTCTTTGTAATTGTAGAGAGAAGTAGAGGAGTAAGATTAGATACCTCAAAGAAGTGTGGAGAAAGCCCTTTTGGGTTTGGAGAAATTCTGCGGATCAGCGAATTGTGTTGTTGTGTGGTGGTTGTACCATACACGTGATATTGTGGTTATATTCCTCTTCTCTCAAATACATATTCTTGTGATAAATAAATAAAAGCGCTTCCGCATATTAGCGTGTTGATATGAGAACCATTTCTAGTTCTAAAGTTACATATAAGAGATTTTTATCTCTAACAGTGGTATCAGAGCCAGATCAAGATACTTGATCTTGGTTATTTGTCAGAGCTAGATCAAGATCTTGGGTTGTTTATCCGAATTAAAACAGTTGATTCTGGGTTATCTATTAAAGCCTTGGTAGACAGGTACGTGAATTTATTTATTCATTATGGATAGAAAATTGATCCAATGAGAAAAATTTGAGATTTTACGTCCAAATATGAGTTATGGGAAAGATGAAGAATGGGAACAAATTACGGAAAAATATTGAGATTAATGTGGTTTGCGAGATATTCTTAATTGGAAAACAACACTACTTTTGCCTAAAGAGGTTCGAAAACAAAAAGAAAAATTGTTTTATAAAATTATGAGAAAGCCAATGGCCGCTATATATTATAATAAAATTTTCTATTTTCCTCAATCACCTTATGTGTTTTGGTCAGATAAATTTATATAATGTTGAAATTATAATTTTATCTTGACTATAAACCTCCAAAATTTGTGGAATGGATGGTTGATTTTGTTAATGATACTTTTGTTGATGACAATATTGTATATGAGAATTTTGATTCCATTGAAGATTTTGGGATATTTGATTTATTTGATGAAATTAAAAATCTCAAGGAAGAAGATTGTGGTTATCATCATGATAATATTATTGAAGAGGTGAAAAAAAGTGTTGATTCCATTGAGGAAGAGAAAGTGATAATTTGTTTGGTGGAACAGGAACAAGAAATTTATACTTGATGAGTATGTGGAGAAAAAAGAAATTGACAATATAATTGTTCAAGAAATCAATGTTAAGTTAAACAAAAACAATAAAAACAATGATACAATGAAGCTTCACATTTGTGAAGATATCGATGAATTTGTTGTTCTTGTGAATAAAGAAGAAAAGGAGGTTGGTGATTCACTTATGAAGATAAAGATGAAATCATCCATTTTGAAGAGGAAAAAGAAACCATATACATGGTTGAATGTGATAAAAATATCACCGATGATGGTGACATTGTTGAGATAAACAATATTGAAAAGATTGTTCAAGTTGAACAATATGATTTCTTGATTTTTGGAAATTACATTGGTCATTCTCTATTAGAAGAGAATGTTGATATATGGAAGTTTTGTACTAAAGGAAAAGAAACAGAAAACATGTTTGAAGACTTCAAGATCCGGAACTACAAAATTCGTCTCAAGTTACATATGAAGACGCAGAT
Source organism: Ophiorrhiza pumila (assembly GCA_016586305.1). Lineage (NCBI taxonomy): Eukaryota > Viridiplantae > Streptophyta > Magnoliopsida > Gentianales > Rubiaceae > Ophiorrhiza > Ophiorrhiza pumila. The sequence goes on from BLIW01000011.1 coordinate 21,127,897, forward strand.
GCATTCACTAGATAACACTACTTTCACCTAGTTAATACTAGTTTGGCAAAAATAGGACTAGTTGGCCTTATTTAGCCCTAGTTTGGTTAAAGTAACACTAGTTAACCTAATTTGACTAGTTAATCTTAGTTAACCCTAACTAACTCTAGTTAACTCTAAAAAAACTTTAAGAAACCCTAGTTTACCCAAGTTAGGTTAGTTTAGTTCTAGTGTGACTAGTTTGACCGAGTTTGACCAACTCACACTTAATGTAACTATAGTTACTCTTATTGTGGTTAAATGAGGGCTCGTTTGACCTAGTGTTATTTAGTTTACCCTAAAGTGACTAGAATGACCTAAGTTATACTAGTTTGGCCTAAGTGAGTCTACTTAACTCTAAATAAGGTTTAACTTGATTTAGTTAGGGTTGATTTGGCCATATTCACACTAAAAACCCTTAAAAACCCTAAGAACCCTCTAGTTCTGCTATATAGGCTAAATTTTATGTTTTGTCTTTACTTATGTATTTTGATCTTATCCTTGATCCTCTCATAAGGATGCACATTCTAGAGTACATCTTAGACTACCTTTAATCGCTCTTTTCTTAAGGATTTTGCCTTGTTTTTGAGTATTTTTGTTGTAGTTAAGTGCTATTTGGGCTTAATTTTAGAATTTACAAGGTGGAGAGCTTTTAGTGCTAAAAAGGCTTATTTAGAAGCTATTTTGACCAAAAAGTCAATAAGTCAACAAGTTGAAGAAGAAGGCAAAAGGCAAGAAGAAGAAACCCTAACCTTTGGGTTTGCCCTAAAGGTTGAACTAGGGTTTTTGTGCACAACTCATGATAAAGGTGGACCTTGGCCAAGTTAATGCACTATTTGGAGGTAAAGGTTCATATTTGAGGTAAAGACTTAGCATGTTTTTGGCCTATGTTTTGCCTTAAGAAGACCACCTTAGTACCACACCTTGTAGGCTAAGGCACATAGCCAAGGCCTAAGTTGTAAGTACTTAGGGCCAAAACTTAGCACACATGCACCAAAAACTTACCCTTAGGATGCCCAAGGCCAACACCAAGGCACAAAGCCAAGGTCTTGGCCTAGAACTTAGCACTAGCACACCACACTTGCACAACCTAAAACACATTAGGCATAAGGATTCCTAACCTTAACCCTAGTGTATAGCCTAGTTTTTCACTCTTAGGGCCCCTTAGTTCACAACTAACCCTTAGAACCCAATCTAGGACACCAATCACACACAACACATAAAACCAACACACACACACAAACACACACACACCCCATAAGCACACTTCTACCATGGCAATGATGCCACGGAAGAAATACACACAAAAGTGCACTTTGTGCACTTTTGTTCCTCACTTCTCCTCTCTTCTCCATTTTTATGTGTAGTTTGGTTTTGGCAACGGTGCCACGACAGAAATACACTAATTTTTCCGCATTTCTCATTTTACACTTCATTCCAAGAAATCTTAGGCTAGTTTTGTCGTGGCAATGGAGCCACGATAGAAATACACTACAACTACACACACTTTGCATTTTTAGGCCCTTTAGGACATCTAGGGTAGAAAACATGCACATTTCTGCTGTGGCACCATTGCCACGACAAAAATACACACTAAACTCATATACATCACTAAAATAACACAAAACACACAAACACACACACACAAAGCACATTTCTATCGTGGCAATGGTGCCACGATAGAAATACGGTACACTCCCACACACTCTCACATTTCATGCAGTTTTTAGGAAGTTTATGACATTTTCATGCATTGTTCTGTCGTGGCAATAGTGCCATAAAAAAATACACTACACTGTCACTTTCACACACAAAAACTCACAAAACATATGCACACATGAACACTTTTTCAGTGGCAATGGTGCCACAATAGAAATGAACTAAACACTCTCACACTTGCATTTTCCTTTTGTTTTCTTAGGATTTGCATCTAGTTCTTTAATGGAAATGGTGCCACAACAGAGAAGAAGGCAGCAATCAGTGCAGTGTAAATAGCAGTACTTTTTTGTTCATGGGGCAATACTAAATACTTTTATAGTAGAAACTAGCTCTCTGGCATAGCCAAGACGATATACAAGAAGAGCACTTAGTTGAGTTCCAAGATATACCTATGCCTTAACAATTTCATAAACAATTATGGGCATATGTCATTTTTTAAGCCAAAGTTTGCAATGCAATCAAAGGATTCTAATAAATAATAGAATTCAATTCACATAATTTGTCTAAAAATTTTGAGCAAAATATGCTCATCAAAAGATCACAAAACAGAAAAAAGTCACCTTGCTAGAACTAAGAATCTTTCTAGCCTACTGCACTTCTAGTATGTTGCAAACTTGAACAAGTTTAAGGGACTTCACTGTTAGCCTATAGCAAACTTCAACTAGTTGGAGGGAATTTAGTTGTACCCTGCTACAAACTTTAACCAATTAGAGGGGTTTCACTTCTACCCTACTGCAAAATTGAACCAGTTGAAGGGGTTTTGCTTTTAACATGCTGCAAACTTGAACCAGTTGGAGGAAGTTCACTTCCATTTGTAGGGACTTCACCTATAGACTGCTGCAAATTTGATGCCAAAACTCTTCGAGCCCTTTTCTATTATCATGTACAATAATAAATAGATAATCTAGTTACAAAATTTGGGATGAATATACAAATGCTGTGATAAAATTTTGTACTTTATACCTACTTTATAATTGCAAATGCAAACTTATACCTGTGATTGCCGCATAGGAACCACTTTGGCAGCACTTGAAGTAGTGGGTTGGGAATATGACTTGCCTTGCACATTTGATACAACTATAGTGGGATGTGCTGATGACTTAGGTTGAGCATTCTTACCAAAATTGGAATGAGGTTGCTAAAATTAGAATACAAAACCAAACATCATGTAAAGTAAATTTTGAGTTGTTGATTATAGGCAGTCCCAACATTATCAAATCATGTAAAGTAATTTTTTTAAAAAAAATCAAAGAAAAATACTATGAAAGATACCTTATTTTGAGCTTTAAGTTGTGGATTATAGGCAGTTCCAACCTTATCAGATTGAAGTGTCTGAAATATTTATATTACAAAAGCAAAAGTCATCTAAAATGAATTGTGAAAAGTCAAAGACACTTATTTTGAAACATGCCTCAGTTTGAGTATTGGTTTGTGGATTAATGTCAGTCCCATCATTATCAGATTGAAATGCCTGAAATGTTTAAAATACAAAAGCAAATGTCATATAATGTAAAGCAATTATAAAAAGTCAAAGAAAATTACTTAGAAACATACCTTAGTTTGAGCATTGGATTGTGGATTAATGTCAGTCCCATCATTATCAGATTGAAATGCCTGAAATGTTTAAAATACAAAAGCAAATGTCATATAATGTAAAGCAATTAGGAAAAGTTAAAGAAAATTACTTAGAAACATACCTTAGTTTGAGCATTGGATTGTGGATTATTGGCAGTCCCACTATTATTAGATTGAGGTGTCTGAAAGATTTGTATTGCAAAATCAAATGTCATATAATGTAAAAGAAAGTGTAGAAAAGAATCATAAAAATAAGTTGGAAAGATACCTTATAAAATTTAGATTTGGGATGAATTTTGTTTTTGCATGTCCTTGAATTGTATTTGGGTTGAAAACACCTTTTACAATGCACAACCAGTCCCTTTCTTGTGGACACTTATGATTTTGTAGGCTCATTTAGTCCCCTCTTATGCATTTTTCGTGGTCTACTAGGTTGTTTTTTTAACTTCTGGAGGATTGACTGCCACCTCATTTGTTTCTTCCCAATATTCTTTACTTGGCAATGGGTAAATCATATGTGCATATACCTTCAAATATGCTGACTTGCTATAACACTCATCCACAAAGTCTTCAACTTTTTTATTGCAGGAAAGGCATGGGCACATGGTATCCCAGTCAATTGGAAGAGTCCACATGTGCATGTCATATCCATCAAGTTGACAACATACCTTCTTTCTCCAGAATCTACCTCAAACTGTCCTTGACCAGCATAAATTGCAACACAAAATCTACTCATGCGAATCCTTTCATCGATTTTGTCTTTAATGTTGGGGCAGATTCTCCCCTCATATTTCTCCATTCCACTTCTCTTAATTTCAATCCTCTCCATCAATTTTTGTCTAATCCATTCCAGCATTGATATTATAGGTTTATCCCTAGCTTGAAGTATGTAATTGTTAAATGATTCATTTAAATTATTAACAAGAATGTCACATTTACTTCTGGTGCTAAAATGGGACCTAGACCAAAGTTGGGGAGGAAATTTCAGTAGCCAACTTGCGGCACTAGCATCCAACTTTGTCATCTCATTCATTGTCATTTTCCATTCCATGATATTTCCAGCTGAAGCAGCAGACCATAATAACTTTTCCATCTCTTTGTCCTTATATTTTTTATGAAAATTATGGTACAAGTGTCTAAGACAAAACCTATGCTCAGCATTTGGAAATAGTTGAGATATAGCATGCACTAACCCTTTCTGCCTATCTGATATGAAGATCCAAGGAATATTATTAAAACTCATTCTTATATCAGATATTAGAAACTCCAAAAACCACATCAAAGAATCAAAGCATTCTACCTCCACAACTGCAAATGCAATGGGAATCATGTTATCATTACCATCCCTTCCCATTGCTGTCAAAAACTGTCCACCAAATGGGGTTTTGAGAAAACAACCATCCAAACCTATGATAGGTCTACAACCATCCATAAACCCTTTCTTACATGCATGCAAACAGTAATACAATCTTTGAAAAGTACATGTAGAGTCATTAGGAAGATTTTGAATTTTCAATTTAACTGTGCTTCCTGGGTTGTACTTTCTTAATGTCTCACCATAAGTCCAAAGGTTATTATATTGTTCCATATCCACTCCTTGCATGTCATCTTTGGCTTTTCTTTTTGCCCTTTACACTTTGTGTATGGACACATCCAACATTAGTTCTCTCTTGATTTGATTTTGTAAACCAATTAATCCACATGTAGGGTTATCTCTAATCTTTGGTTGATACTTTTGGCTCAAGTATAAATAATTTGCATGTTTATTTTTGTATTCTCTACAACATACATGGTTTCCTTTTAGAGTTTTAATCTGAAAAGTTGAATTCCCTCCAACTTGAGAAGCATGAATTCTCCAACTACAACCTTTATCACAAACAACAGTTATCCTTCTTCTCTCATTCCTAATCCAATGTACTGTATATCCCTCCCTAATGTTCCATTCTTTCAATACCATTCTGAACACCTTGAAATTTGTAAAAATATGACCAACTTTCAGTTCAAATTGTGGTTTTTTGAACTCTACTTCAGGGTTAAAATCAAGGTATTGTGTATCCCAATCACTATCAGATCCATATTTTCCTAACAATATTTCTTCATCAACTATTGGTTCATTCCACTCTTCATTTTCTACATTAGATGAGGGCATATTTCTATTGCTTGCTGTCTTATTCTCTGCACCAGTATTTTGTGCATTTTGAAACTTGTTATCTACTGGCTGTTTACCACCCCTTCTTACTGGCAGTTTCTTTCCTTTTTCACTTTGTACATTTTCATTATGTACATTTTCAGATTTAGGTATAATATTTTTCTGCCTTGTATCAAATATATCTTCATCTTCGATTGATTCTAGCCCTTCTCTCAACCACTCTGGTTCCTCATCATCATCATCACCAATGACATCATATTCATTTCCATTTTGTCCATCAAAACCTAATTCATCGCTTACAACATATATGATCCTCACAGGAAACTCTTTGCAACACTCATTCATGATATTGATATCATCTTCCCCTCTAATTTCCAACAGCCCTTTATACAGTTCTGGTACACAATAATATAATTTTACCTTACAACTTCTTTTGTCTACCTCTTTATACATATTATACAATTCAATCATGGACAACTCATCAGGATCCCAACCTCTAAATATTTTTACTTTTTCACCAATGTATTTAATGACAGAATCCCACTGAAAGTGCCCCCCATAATGCATGTGAATCTTCACGTTTTTATTCATTTTAAGGTCCTACATAAATTTGTAGTATAATAAATACAAGTATGGATCACAAGCTTTTGAAAAAAAAATACTAAACACTTTCCACTACCAAATATCATAAATTAGTGAACATATAATAATTAATTAATAATTTCATCCAATCATATAAGTTTATTCTGCTGAAGTGTACACTCTAGTTGAGTTCCTTGTTGGTCTTTTTGATAAAAGACTCTTTTTAAGCTGTTTTATGAGCCTCTGCCCCCAAATTCGTAAGACAAAGTCATATATAATCTATTCTCTTTGTTAGAGCTTAAATCCAAGTTCACAAGTTTCATAGGCAAAGGTACATACATTTTTATTTTTAATTAGAATTTTTGGTACTTAGTTTGGTATGTTATTAATTAATGTTACTGGTATACTATCATTTAGTAATACATAAGTGACTCCTTTAGTTGAATTCCTTGTTGGTATTTTTAACAAAAAAACTCTTTTTCAGTTGTATTATGAGCCTCTATCTCCAAATTCATAAGACAAAGTCATATATAATCTCTTCTCTTTTTTAGAAATTAAGTCTAAGTTCACATGTTCATTGGCAAAATCATATATAACATCTTTCTTTGTTATCCTTCTATAGTTCATGATCCATCCAACCAACCAATTCAAAATGTTGCGCACAACATTAGAAACAATGACATGTACATATATTTTACACAAAACTGATCTACATTAATATTTACTCTTTTGTTAGTTGAATCATGATTTCCACTCTTTAGGAAAAAGGCTGTTTTGGGGTTTTTATTTTTTTCATTTTTTTGGGAGGTACAGCCCCCGAATTCTATTGATCAAGCCCACCTATTGTGCCAAACCAGTGAAACCATTCAATCAAATATGAAGAAGCATAAGCACAACTACAAGTGTCAAAACAATTGCATCCGAACACTCACAAATGCCTATAGTGTCAGCTGGAACTCAACACTCCGTCAATATATAGTAATAAAAAGGGTCAGAAAAACCGACGGCCTAGGCAGAATTCAGGCATTAACAAATGGATACATAACCTTTTTATGTGTTGAAAAGAAGGATAAACAGCTGATCATTCAATTCCCAAGTAAAGCAGTTTATGGACAAATTTAGAATGTTGTTGATTCACTAATTAACATTCTGACAAGGGAATCAGTTTTGTAAGGAGGAAGTTCAATATCACTTTTAGTTCAACAAAGAATATATAAAATCATCACTAATTTCTCAAAACCAAAACAAAAATTTGAACAATATAAATCAATCTGCACACTCACTGCTACCTATAGTGACTGCCTTTTTACAAACAACCTAACCAGCAACATCTATCAATACTTTATCAATACTATAGGCAAATGCCAAGGCTTTGAAAGCAATGCTCACATGAAATATGTTGATCTACATTCATCATGTCTTAACAATGTAAGCAGCAATTCTACAATCGAGATGTGTTCTAAAGGTACATCTAAACTTTTGAGATATTTTGCTAGTTTCGCACATTAAAACTAAAAAAATTACACACATCAGACATTAAAAAATTAGAATTCAATTTCTCCACCAATTAAAAAAGAGTAAAAAATTGCATAAACCATGGCACACCAACATCTGGACAATTATGATAAAGGCACTTCTAAGTGTGGGATGTATTGTTGAAGCAAGAGAATATTTTGAGGATATGCCAATGAGGGATGTTCAAGCTTGGGAGACTATGATGGTCGGATATTACGGAATGAATATGTTGAAATTGCAGAAGGTTTGTTTCACAAGATGCCTAATAAGGATTCCAGTTCCTTGAATGAAATTATTACTGGTTTTGTAAGTGTTGGGCAGATAACTGATGCTAGAAGTGTTTGCAAAATCGCAACACAACAAAAATCCTAAACAATCAAATATATAGGTTTAAAACACTTACTTTATGCTAATCGATGTGGTTTAAAATTGAAGGTTCTTCTATCTCCTGTCAATCTGCTTCTCCCATCGATCTGCCCTAAATTTCACGAATCGAAAGCAAATGAATTGGTTTTCAAAATGCAAATTAATTGGTTTATCGAAGGGCATGTATTACTTTTCCCTTAAATCTGTAAAGTTTCAATAATTCTGTTAACTTTGCAAAAAAAACCAAACCACAGGGGAAAAATACATATTTATAAACCACAAGGAGGTAACTAGCAACTTTGGTAAACCACAGGGAAATATTTAGCAATTAATCCTAAAAAATAAGATAACTAACTAAAATAACACGTGTCAATTTTTTTATAAAGTGTTACATGAAAATAATGCAATAGACCCAATTTTGTCTTTTTACACCTGCCTCATTTTCACTGTAGAATTTCACTATGTCTATTATTACTCTTTCTGGATTGATATATATTAACCGGTTTTACAAGAGTTTGCCCCTTAAAAAAAAAATATAACCCCATATATACAATGCTCCAACGTCTTCCACAATTTCCTTGCTTCTACAAGTTCGAATTTATGTAAAAGACGAAAAGTTATATAAACCGCATGCACGCAATTTCGTTCCTTCCAAAAATTCGGAGTTGTGTTTATTTCACTGGCTGGACTCACATCTCGTATAAACTATTGAAAATGAGCGCAGAGCAGAAATGCAACGGTAGAAATCGCACATACTGTCAATCTGGAATTCGAAGGAAATAGAATCAAAGAATTATATAAATACATATAAAATATCGTTTCCTCATTTGCATTGATCAGTTAAGATCTATCTATTAGATATACATTTTCTATGACTTTTAATACGCATAAAACATTCTATTGCAAAATCCTGTAACAAGCACAGTAAACACTGATAGCACTCTATTGCTGTCTACATCTTTCAGTCCTAACAATTAACCACAAACTTCGTCGGACGATGTGAATATCTTTCAGCCAAAACTAAAAGGCTGGATCGCGAAAATGATCACGTAAATGTTTTATTTCTATTTTCCTTCACTTTTTCCCTCCAATTATGAATGCCTCAAGAAATGCAAAATATATAATTCAGTAAATCATGTGCAAGTATTTCTACTAATCCAGTGCAGTTTTATTTCTTCTACCAGTTATAGGTTTAGGTAAACCATCAAATATTGGTCTTGTAATGACGGCAGTAGAAAGCGCCTGCAGATCTGGCTTCAAACTCCACTTTGATGTAGGCCATAGGGATGACAATGCACCATTATCTGAATCATGCAAACTGGATGTGCTTGATGATTTCCGAAAACCACTAAAACTCTCAATTACAAAAGAATCCCCCAAACCTATAGGAATGGGATTTGGCAAACCTGCTTCGGTATCAGTTCCAGATAGATTTCGGCTTGCTGATTTGGGTCTCAAAGCCAAGCCTTTGCCTTTAGTTGCCAAAAACCCACTGCCACTGCTATTATCCTCCTTCAGCAACATTTCTGGAGTGCCGGAACTAAAATCGGCCTCAGATTTCTGACGCCTTCTCACTAGAAGTTTTTCAATCCAATTATCGGAGTCACTATCTGTACTTTCTTGACCAGACAGTTGATCACCTTGGTGACCATTTTCTGACATAAAACCATTAGCTTCACTTTTAGATTTTCTATGATGACTCAGTGGTGGGTTAAGAACACCAGAAGGCTCACCAAACGGCCCATCCTCTAAATAATGAGCTCCTCCTTTTCGATACATGGCCATTTCAAAGCCTTCTGATGCAAGTTTCTCATCTGTGGATTGAAGACCATAAAAGCCTTGTAAACTGCTCATTGCTGGAGATACTTTCCGCTGAGGAGTCAATTTCAGCGAGTGAAATGAATCAAATAAATCAGAATGCCTGCGTATGAAATGGGTCTTCTCAGAGCTACTTGTCCTGCATAAAAATATCACAAAAAAACATTCTGACGATTTTTATTTCCTTTGGAAGAGAAAGAGTGAATGCAAAGGCAAAGAAATAAGAAGGAAAGAACCATAAATCTTCTTTAGCTGAACCATGAATCCAGACCTATTACATTAATCATAACAGAAAAGGAAACAAATTAAAGATAACTAAATATACTCAAACCATTCTGTTTACTGCATTTGTATGACTAACAAAGAGGAACAGAAATATGAAACCAAAGGAAACACACTTCAACATGCATCCAAAAACAAATCAGTTCAATCAAGCAATATACTTCTGACGAGCCATCAAATATTAAGAACCAAATCTTTAAGAATTAGATTGTAGTATCTTGTAAAATCAAATTCAGAGAATTCAGGACTACATATGAAACAAATACAAACCACATTTTGGATACATTGCTATTAATTACAGAAAGGTACTTGATTTTGGGTACACTAAATGCTAAACTCTCCTACATTAATTACCAAATTTCCCTAAAAGGTTCCGACAATCTCAGCCATGACAGCAAAATCTAACCTCTCACGACCAACAGTTTCTATATCTTAAAATGATCACACCATCATCCCTTCAATTCCTATCGCAGATACAAAATCATTGAACTGCAAAGACCATCCTCATTCTCTTTACATATGAGTATGAGAAACAAATCAATATCTCCCAGTATTTCCCACCACCACATTAAATGACAAGCATCAACCACTAGCATTTGTAATCTGGCTATGCCTACCTAATATTTATCAAATAAGAAGCAAAAGGTTTAAAGCTAAGATGGAAATGGGTTTAGAAAACTGTAGCCATCATGAAATCCTATGTCTTATCTCAGAAATTCATGCTGATGAATGTAGATTTCAGCTATGTCCACACCTTGGGTCAGCATTATCTCACTCCCTTCAATTTCACTATTCCCTCTTGTCAACATTAATGAAAAAGTAAAAATTGCAGCAAAAGCACTTTGTGAACCCTTATGCTGCTGCTGTCAGCTCTTCTGCAATACAAATGGACTCCAAGGCTTATCCATGTATAGCCAAAAAAATTAAGCTTAATATCTACAGCACTTAAACACAATTAACCACACAAAGACTTGGACTTTCCGATTATTAGCAGAGGGCTGCAAGCTTTTCTGCATATTTAACAACACCAAAGCATCTCTCTTTCCAAATTAGTGGTTTTCCACTAGGCCAAACACAATAAACTGTTATTAATGACAACTAAGTAAATGGTGGGTCAGCAGTGCAGAGACACCAATCCAGAGACAGTGGCATTGTCAAACAAATACAGACATTAGTTAAATAATTCAAAAGACTGGAGTTAAGGTTTGTTCCTGAGCTATTAACTGATATGACATTACATGTTTACTTAAAAGATCTTCAGTAGTCAGCCACGACAAAGCCCATTTGAATAATCATTCTCAAAGTTAAGGTGGGTCAAAAGAATCTATTGACTATGGAGCACAATAATTATGAGTAGGTTTGGCAGTTTGCTTGCATCCAACCAAAAAGTCAATTAAACTCCACACTCTGCCTTCCAAACTCAATTCCAAAAATAACCACAAATAGCATAAATTATTGTTTGAAAGATCAGGCTTCCAATTTAAGCAATGGGACTGTCTCTGAATTTCCTTGTCAGCTTCGCTGACAACAAATACACAGTCCCCTGCCCAACATCAGCTAATAGAAGAACCAGTTTTACACATTCCACAATAAAGACCATAAAATATTATGCGATGACCCAGAATACATCCATATTTCGATCATCAAACAGAAAGTGCATAAACTCCGACCCAAAGATGCTGTGAATGAAAACAATCTTGCTTTCATAATTGAGAACCAGTTGGAAAGAAAAGTGCAGACTATATCAATAAAGAGCTAACAATAAATGGAGACAGAGAATAACAAAATAGAAGTGTGAAAGGCACAAAATTTGTCAATACCCTTGTGTATCCAAACCATTCGACATGCTTGGTGATGGCAGATGCCTCCCTGGTAATGGTATTTGAAGTGTCTTCAGAGCAAACATTTGAAGATCCGACACTAAACCATTCATCCTCTTTATATCTGCCACCTGAATGAATTAAAGCAATGCCAAAAGTAGAATAACAACAGAAAAGAGCATTAGTAGGCATATTTACTCGGACTCTATAAATACAAGGGAATCCCCCAAAAGCTAAAAGTAAACAACAGAAAACTCCAAACATAAGAAGCCCAAAAAAGACTAGAAGCTAACTTTATTACTTTTCTCTATATATGTATAAAGTGTCAGAAAATATCCAATTTAGCAGCTGCACCACATGAGATCATAAAACAAGACTAATCCACCCAAAATGTTTAAATTTTTACAAAGGTACCATTAAAGCGTGTCAACAATGTAGCCCAACCTCATCTTTTTACCCGTCTGGGTTCCTACGCACAAAAAGGGGAGGTGCAGCAAATGCACTCAATATTTCCTAGAAATGTGACAACCTCAGGAAAATTAAACAACATTACTCTTCCAAATAAATCCTCAGTGTCAGGGCGCACTCAAACTGCATGAATAAACACAGTGGTGACAGTTAGCCATTGGCCTACTATAATGCCATCACCATCATCAAAATTGCTTCCGAGCATAAAAAGTAATTTCAATTTTGACTTCATCATTTCCTTTTTTTTCCCAAAACCAAGGCACAATTTCACTAAAGTAAAAGGAAACAAAACCATCACAACAAGAACAAAAGGAAAAATAAAAACTAATTCCACCTAATTATTATCGAAACTAATATGGCCTTCAATAAAAAAATAAAAAAATAAAACAAACAATATTCGAATACAAGTAACAATCAAAACCCATAATTAAATAATGTTAATTACCAAATGAAATCACCAAAAAAAGAAAATGAAAATCTTTTACCTCAACACCATATTTGATGGCGACACCGGCGAGCGTATCCAATTTAGAAACGGGATGTTCTATGTAATTGAGTCCTCCTCCGGCACCGACAGAAAACGTCGGAGGTGAATTAACTGACATAATTTTCGCCGGTGTAGATGAAGAAGACGATGATGGCGACGACGTTAATGAAGATTGATCCAACCCATCACGAATTTCTCCTCCAAATCCGAACCCGCCATTCATTCTGTGGGAGCCCACCAAACCAAACACAAAAAAGATTCCAAAAAACAAAAACAGACTAATTTATATATATATTTAGGGAATAACAAGCTCTTTTTATCCTTTTTGCAGCATAAAAATAAATAAATGAAATGTATGATTTTGGTATGGATTTTTGAGAAGAGAAAAATGGGTTTGGATTAATAGAATTAAAGATGAAAATGGTTGTTTTAGATCTGGTGTGAGAGTGGGCGATCTGGTCAGTCTTTTCCTCTTCAATCTCTCTCTGTGCGTCTTTTTCATGCGTTCGTTTTTTCCTTCAATTTTAAAAAATCGATAAAAAAAGAAAAATACAATGCCTAAAGGTAGTTTATTGTTGCATTCTTAAGGGCCTTCAAAATTAGGCAATGTGAGGTTCAATCCAACTTTTCAAGCGTAAAAAATTAAAAATATTCTAATAAAAGATGGTTACCTTAAAAAACTATTCTAATAAAAGAAGGTTACCTTAAAAAAAGAAGAGAATACTTTTTTTAGAACTGCCAAAAACTAATATTAAGTAGGTGGAATACGATTTTGGGGCATTATTTTTAGGGAACTTGTTTAGGACCCAACGGTGCACTTACCAAATTTTGTGCATTTTATTTATGTTAAAAGATAGCATGTATAAGTGGTAAAGGAATAAAATTCAATATGTTTTTTTCTCTCTAGTATTTAAAAGAAGTGTAATGGTAGTGAGTGATATTTTAATGTCATCGGGGCATTCTCGTGTGAAACGAATTCATATATGCTACTTATGTATTAATTCAAAGTATATCAAGAAAAGTTAGCCTATCAATTTTCAATCTAAAAGTATCAAATCAAAAATTAACGTATCTAAGTATAAAAAATTAATGCGTCAATTCAGTTTAAAAGTATCAATAAGTATTAAATTTCACGTTACCGTATCAAATTTTCACTTTAACGTATCAATTTTTACTTAAGCATATCAAATTATCAATTAGCATATCAAATTTTTATTTTAGCGTATCAAATTTCACTTTAACGTATCAAATTTTCAAATTAGCGAATCAAATTTTCACTTTAGCGTATCAAATTTTCACTTTAATATATCCAATAATTAGCGTATCAAGTATTAAATTTAGTGTATCAAGTATAAAAAATTAACGTATCAAATATAAAAAATAGCGTATCATGTTTCATATATGAACATGTTTTATATAAGTTTTTGCGAATGTCATTTAAACAAAATTTTGTTATTATTGTAAATAGATAAATGAAAGGCTGATAATAATAATAAGAATAATTTATTTTACATTTATTTAGTAAGTAAACTAGTTAATTGTGTTATGAAAACAATACAAAGGGATGTTCATTATCCATTAACTAGTAACTTATTTCATGTATTCCCTCTAAATTTTTCTTAATCTAAAAGATAAGATTGGTCTAGAATAACTAAATCAATGAACCTAGAAGTTTTAAATTCATGAATGATATAAATTATGGCTGATGTATTACCTATCTTATTCACCTATAAATAGAGGTTAGGTTAGCTCTATTGGAATCAATCTAATAATCCTATCAATCTTACAAATCTTGTAACTTAACAAGATAACAACTCATGTGAGAACCTCTCTTGTTAACAAGATCAGATATTAATAAGAGAACCATTCCACCTACTACTTCTTGTGTACTTTACTTATTGTAATTTCTTTATATTGTTAGTTTATAGTACTGCATCAAAGTATTAGTTTCACAATACGTTATCAACACGAGATTCTACTGACTAAGAGAGGCTTTATCAGCAGAGCAAATTAAATTCAAGTCCAGATCTTGAAACAATTATTGAATACAGGTTTGCCTTTTTTGTAAACTCTCGAGGTAATATTTCTCCTATTGTAATTAATTCATTTTCACTATATCTAATCTTACAAAATAAGAATTATAGCCTTGGTATTTTTATCATGGATATTATATGTGGAATAATTTGAGATTCAACAACTTGAAATTAGTTGTAATTTCAAAAGCCCGTTCATAGTATAAATTGCCTCATAATAATGATTACCATGGCAATAAATGAAATAACCCATTGAAGTGGGTTGATAAAAGAAAGGAAAGGAAAGAAAAATGGCGAAAAATAAATGCCTCAGATATGACATAAAATGCCATTGATCTAGTACCTCTCGTACATTAGATTATCTTGTTAGACTTTATCAAGTATTATTGCAAAAAAGATCACGGTGTCGAGACAAATTTTATTGATTAAAAGAATGATCATGATGATACTAATATGATAAATCTAGACATAGCATATTCCTTTGATTACCCTAAAAGCGCAATTTGGTTATATTTATTTGAATATTTTGAAAGTGCAATATGATCATATTTAATTGAACACCTTGAAATTGCAACATGGCCATATTTATTTGTATACCTTAAAGGTGTAATATTTTTATATAATTTTTATTTGTTTAATATTTTATAATTTTTGCATCTTTTATGTAATTTTCATTTTTAGTTATGAAGTTTATTTATGTTTATTGATTAATGTTTCTTTATATTTATAATTTATCATATTCTTCTTGAAGAAGAAATTGATATATTTCTTCATGAAGAAAAAATTGATATATTCTTCCGAAAGAAGAAATGAATGCTAAAATTTTGAAATCAAATAATGATGATGATATTTGTCTCATTGATAGTGCTACTACATACACAATACTTAAAAATAAAAAGTATTTTTTCTGCTAGGAAAATCAAATATTCATACAATAAGTGGTAGTGCTAAATTAATTGAAGGATCCGGAAGAGCTATTACTTTCTCCATGAAGGAATTAAAATTATAATAAATAACACACTACTATCTACAAAGTCTCAAAAAATTTTATTGAGTTTTAAATATATCCATCGAAATGGATATTATATCAAGACTATAAATAAGACAAATAGTGAATTTTTATTAATTAAGAATACCATTTCTCAAAGAAAATGTGTATTATAAAAATCACCGTTTTATTCATTTCATTTTTACTATACAAAAATATGTGTAGACGAAAGTCATCATCTAGTATACCAGAAGTCTACAAATTTCAATAATTATATGACATGGCATGACCGTTTAGCATATCCTGCTTCTATAATAATGAGATGGATCATTGAAAATTCATTGAAAAATTAAAGAGTGGTGAACTCTAATGAATTCTTCTATGTTACTTGCTCTTAAGAAAAATTAGTAAGTAGACTATTACTAACTGAATCTCCTACATTTTTAAAACGAATTTATAGTGATATATATGGGCATATAGATTCACCATGTAAATCATTTAGATATTTTATGGTGTGATTGACTCATCAATACAATGGTTACATTTAAACTTATTATCTACTCGCAACCTGGCATTTGTGAGATTAGTTGCTCAGATAATTAAGCTACGAGTATAATTTTTAAATCACCAAATTAAGAAAATTTGTCTAAATAATTCTGGTAAATATTCATCACATGTTTTTTTTATGATTATTGCATGACGATTAGAATAAGTGTTGGACATCATATAACTTATGTTCATACACAAAATGATTTAGTTGAATCATTTATCAAATGGCTGCAATTGATTGCTAGACTGTTACTTATTGTTGAGGATTTGGGATTTGAAGATTATACAAAATTAGATCAACAAGAACACTTCAAAATGTTCACAAATGATCCAATAAACTTTGAGGAATATAAATCACAAAGTATAAATCTAAGGCGTGTTAGACACTTTCTTTGAAGAGTTTATTATCCCCACTATCTTGTAACCGGGTTTATGTAAGCAATCTCTTCTAAAATACAATAGATTCATAAATAACCAAGTAGCAATTTCTTGGATTATTTCCACAAGAATCTAGAATGCTTGTGTTGTATATTTGATTGGTGTTGACGTCTTGTTCTTTTCTGCATGATTCCACATGTTTCTATGTTTTACAATATGTTTTGAACTTGACCAAAGCCTCTATTTATAGAGTTTAAGATCCAACAGACACCATTTAAACGTTGGTATCAAAAGGACATGATTGCTCACTAAGAGATGCAACTTTTACCATGAACGTCGCAATGTTCATCACCAACATCGTGATGTAAAACCACACACATTGTGACACTAGTCACTGTTTATAAACTCTTGATTTACAAGTTCACCAACAACATTCATTACCAATGTCGCGACATTTAGGTCAGAACTCACCAACGTCGCGACGTTCATAATCAACATTGCAACATTAAGGTATTTCAACCGTTTTGATGTTCAACGTATACTACAAACTATTTTCTAACATTCCATCTTAATTTGTAATATAGGTTCAAACTAATACAACATGAAGATCATACCTGAAGAAAAGTGATTTTCATCTTAAACTTCTCCCTTAGCATAAATAAGTCACAAAATTATAGTAAGATATTGGTGGCGTTTTTGCTTAAACCAACTCTCAACTGTAGCCAAAACTTATCATACATATGACCTATCAATAGCATTCTCGGATTCACATAATTTTTGCACTATTGCTGGCCATATGCCCATCCTAGTTTCATAATCATATACAAAAAATCTACCCTAAACTTTTGCTAGAAGTGGCAACACTTCTTATGATTACATAGGTGGACTTTTATCTTAAATTTTATATGTTATACCAATAAAACACAACAAGATAAATCTATTAAGAAACAATTTCGTCCTGCTCACTTAAGAATAACAAATTATGCACCTTTTACATAGAATGGTATATACAAACTAGGTGCTCACAACCATTTAATGACTTGTTATTACCCTTTAAACCTCTCAATCTCGAAAATGCTAGAAATAGGTTGGGTTATCATCATTGAATGATTTTATTTTTAGGGTTTCAATCTCATTCCGGACATTATTTTACACACCAAACCTCTAACTAGAGATTTGATAATAGATCTGTCAAGCTATTGTGAATTATCACAAGTACAATAGAGATAATGTTATTGTTAAGCATTTGATTGCAAACATACTTTTAAGTGTTCTAGGTATTAACTTTGTCCTTTTTACCAAGAACTTTATGGTAAACCATACAACCCCAAACTTTCATATAAGACAAGTTTGGTTTACTTCCTTACCATACTTCATATGAACACACTTAGTTCTTTATAAAGGAATTTGATTATGTAAACAATAAGCAGCCAACAAAGCTTCACCCCACAAAACATTTGGCAAATTTGAACTTAAGAATATGAAATTTACTATATCTTGTAATGTTCAATTTTCCTTGACCAATCCATTTTGATGTGAAGTATATGGGACACTAGTTTGACATAATATATTAGCTTTTTTCACAAAAGTTTGAAAACTCGTGAAATAAGAATTCACCACATGTATTACCACTCAAAACTTTGATTTTTCTTCACAAATTTTGAGAACTCGTGATAGAAGAATTCACCATGATACCACCTCTCAAAACTTTGATCCTTTACTTAATTAATTTTCTACAAGAGACTTACAGGTTTTAAACAAATAAAATGCTTCAATCTCACTTTTCATTAGATGTACATGCACACATCTAAAGCAATCACTAATAAAAGTATTGAAGTATTTAATTCCACATCTTGTTAGAAAATCATTAAGTTTACACACATTTGAATTCACAAGATTGATTCCTTTCAATCCTTAGAAAAGATAATTTTGAAAGTTTCACACTTATTTATTCTCACAAACATTATTATGGACCAAACTTTTCAAACATATAATGCAACCAATATGTTCTAATTTATCATGTCATAGAGAAAAGAAATATGAATATAATAAAAGAAACTTATATGGTCTTGTGATTCATATAGCACCTCCAATCAAACCTATCCAACTTGACAAACCTTGATTTACCACTTTGATAGTGAAATCTTGTGCAGACTCCAAAGTTGCATATAAACTCTTTAATATTGTTGAGGATTTTGGGGTTTAGAGATTACACAAAATTAGATCAACAAGAAAACTTAAAAATATTCACAAATGATCCAATAAACTTTGAGAAACATAAGTCACAAAGTATAAATCTAAGGCGTGTTAGACACTTTCCTAAAGAGTTTATTGCCCCAACTATCTTGCTATCTGGGTTTATGTAGGCAATCTCTTATAGGATACAATAGATTCAGAAATAACCAAGTAGCAAGTTCTTGGATTATTTCCACAAGAATCTAGAATGCTTGTGTTATATGTTTGATTGGTGTTGATGTCCTGTTGTTTTCTACATGAGTCCACATGTTTCTATGTTTCATAATATGTTTTAAACTTGACCAAAGCCTCTATTTATAGAGCTTAAGGTCCAACAGACACCATTCAAACGTTGGGTATCAGAAGAACATGATTGCTCACCAAGAGATGCAACTTTTACCATAAACGTCGCGACGTTCATCACCAACATCGTGACGTTCACTATCGCCGTGATGTAGAACCACACACGTCATGACGCTAGTCACTGTTTACAAACTCTTGATTTACAAATTTACCAATGTCGCGATGTTTAGTCAGAACTCACCAACGTCGCGACATTCACAACCAATGTCGTTTTGTTAAGGTATTTTAGCCCTTTTGATGTTCAGCCTATATTACAAACTATTTTCCGACACTTATGAGGTCTAAACTTTCTTGAAGATATGCTATATTACATGTAGCAATACTTGTGAGAATTATATCGACAATTTATCATAAATATTTTCCTATGCAATTCGCATTTGGTTATGAGCCCAATATTTTTCATTTGAAAATTTTCGGTTGTGCAATTTATGTTCTAATTGTACTACCACAACGTACTAAAAATGGGCCCCCAAAGAAGATTTGGGATATATGTCAGATATGAATCACCTTATATAATTAAATATATGGAACGATTAACATGTAATTTATTTACTGTGAGATTTACTGATTGTCATTTTCACGAATCTCATTTTCTGACATTAGGAGGATGTAAAGATCAATTGAAAAAGGAAATTCAATAAAAAAATATCACTTGATTTCTTTGATCCTCATAAAAAGAATGTGAACTAGAAGTTCAAAAGATATACATTTGCAACAAATTGCAAATCAGTTACCGGATGCATTTAATGACTCCATAAGAGTTATTAAATCACATGTTATTGCTCAAAATACTTCAGTTAAAATTGATATTCTTGAAGGACAAATTACAAGGGTTAATGAATCTCAAGCACACCTGAAGCGTGGTAGACCTCTCGGTTTCAAAAATAAAAATTTTCAAAAAAAAGAGGATTACATAATGATAAGAATCAAGAACTCCAAAATATTATTAGTGACAAAATTTAACCTCTTGAAGAGGTTCCTCCTGAAGAGATTGCTCTTGAAGAGAATGACAATATAGAGTTCAATAAATGTTGTCATTGTAGGAAAACGTTAGAATGAAAAAGAGATAATTATAGATAATAATTTTGCATATAATGTAGCACTTGATGTTATGAAAGAAGATGAGGATCATGAACCTAGATCGGTTGATTAATGTCGACAAAATGTTTGATTGGTCAAAATAGAAAGATACAATCCAATTTGAGTTGGATTCACTAGCAAAACAAATTACGTGAGGAGCTGGAGTCCAAACACCAGATGGTGTAAAGCCAATGAGATTTAAAATTGTGAGATATAAAACATGACTTGTAACCCAAGAATTTTCACAAAGACCTTGATTTGATTGTGATGAAACATATTCTCATATAATAGATGGAATTACTTTTAGATATCTTGTCAATTTAGCAGTGCATGAAAAACTTAATATGTGTCTAATGAACGTAGTCACTGCTTATTTATATGAGATATTAGACAATAATATCTATATGAAAATCCCTGAAGAATTTAGTGTACCTAAAACATTTATATAAATCAAATTCTAAAGAAAATTATTCCATTAAATTGTAAAGGTCTTTGTATGGATTAATTGAAACAATCTGAACGTATGTAGTATAACCGTCTTATTGAATGTTTAATTAAAAAATGTTATACAAATGACTCAATATATCGCGTCTTTTCATAAAGAAAAATGGGTAAAAAATTTTAATTATTGTCGTATATATTGATGATCTCAATTTAATTGGAACTCCTGAAGAGTTCCAAAAGGCAGATGATTATTTAAAGAAAGAATTTGAAATCAAAGATTTCAGAAAAAACCAAATTTTGCCTTGGTTTGCAAACTAAACATTTGTAAAGTGAAATTTTGATTCACCAAACTGCATATACCCAGAAAATATTAAAGCGATTTTATATGGATAAAGTACATTTATTAAATAACCCCAATGGTCGTTCAGTCACTTGATTCTACTAAAGATCCTTTTAGATTGAGAGAGAATGATAATAAAGTTTTGGTCTTGAAGTAGCATATCTTAGTGCAATTTGGGCATTAATGTATCTTGCTAATTGTACAAGATAGATATATTATTTGTTGTAAACTTATTAGTAAGATTTATTTCAACTCCTAAAAAATGACATTGGAATGGTATTAAATATATTTTTTTGTTATATCCAAGGAATAATTGATTTTTGGTTATTTTATTCATATGATTCTTGACATGAATTGCTTAGTTACACTGATGTTGAATATTTATTTGACCCACATTTAACAAGATTTCAAACTGGGTATTTATTTACAAGTGGTAATGTAGCTATTTCGTGGTGATCCACGAAACAATCAATAGCTACTAATTCTTCGAATCATGCTGAAATTATAGCAATTTACAAGGGCAATCGAGAATATGTTTGGCTAAAATCAATGACCCATTATATCTGAAAGAATTATGGGTTATTTTTTGAAAATCCTCCATCTATATTGTATGAAAATAATGTTGCTTGTATAACGCAATTAAAAGAATGATATATTAAAGGGTTAAAAGCACTTAAGCCCCTCAAACTCATACATTAGTTGCACTATACACTCTCAATAAAATAAATAGGTACTTTTTCCCTTCTAACAAATTCTGTTAATGGCTTTAACAATTAATTACATATTTAAATATGTAGTTAATGTATGGGCATTTTTGTCCAAATATCTTTAAATGTGTAGTTAATTGTTAAAGGCATTTTCAAAATTTGTTAGAATGGGTAAAATGCTTATTTATTTCATTGAGATAGTGCAACCAATGTATGAGTTGAAGGGGGTTAAGTGCTTTTAACCCTATATTAAAAGAGATAGAACGAAGCATATTTCACTAAAATTCTTCTTTACCAATGATTTAAAAAAGAATGATGAAATTAATGTGCAATAAATCCTATCAAATAATAATTTGATAAATTTATTTGCCAAGGCATTACCAACTGCAACTTTTGTAAAATTGATAAGAAATATTGGAATGTATCGGTTAAAAGATTTCGAATGATTTTTGAATTAAGGGGAGAAATTAATACCGAAGAATGTTGCACTCCTTTTTTTAGGATTTTTTTCCCAACCGAATTTTTTCCTAGTAAGGTTTTAACATAACACATTCTTTGTGTAGTAAACATTCAAGGGAGAAGTGTTATAAAAATAATACAAATGGATATTCATTATCCATCAACCATTAACTTCGTTTATGTATTCCCTCTGAATTCATTCCTGTAATTAGTTTAAAAGATAAAATTCATTTAGAATAGCCAAATCAATGAATTTTGAAGTTCTAAATTCATGAATAGTATTAAGTATGATTCATATTTTACCTATCTTATTCACCCATAAATAGAGATTAGGTTAGCTCTATTGGAATCAATCTAATATTCCTGACAATTCTACAAATTTTGTAAGTTGACAAGATAACAATTTTTCTGAGAACCTCTCTTATTGTAAATAAGATTAGATATTAATAAGAGAACCATTTCTATTTCTTGTATACTTTACTTTATTGCAATTTCTTTATATTATTAGTTTATAGTATTGCATCAAAATACTAGTTACACAACAAATTGATTATTATAACTTCTAGAAAATTATATAATCAAAACTAGAAATTGGTTTAAAAAAGTTTTAAAATTGAGAAGCGAGGACCAGTGGACGAATGGATCTCTCGTTTTATATAGGAGTAGTATAAATAATGCAAAATATTTTCCCCCTTTGGTAATGATGTATATCTTTTTTGTTTTACTGAGTTGTTATAAAAGCCATATTTGTATTGATATAATCTTTAAAGTTCTCGTCATGCGAGAGTCATAATTAATGCAAAACTGAACAAATGAAGATGAAAACCTAATGTTTAGCGTGGTAAAATAAAGATTCATTATGTTTAAGCATACAAACAAAACTTACTAAAAATAACTTATAGTAATTTTTGCATTTCCGTTAAAATGCCACTTTTTACTTTTTTGAAACAATAAAAATTTTCTCACCAATTACTTAAACTCTTAGACTACTTTTAAATAAGGTATTTTCTGCTTTTATAATATTTTTTTCTTGAAATTTGTTGAAAAAGAGAATATTTTTGAGGTATTTGGATTGATGAGTTTGTTTTTATGGAAATTTGTATTGTAAAATTTTTTAGGTTTAACTTCAATTTACTTCCATGAAAGATGACATTTTATCACTTTGCTCCCATAAAAGATTTTTATTAGCACTTTGCACCGATAAGGATATTCTGTTGCTATATTTAATTAAAAAAGTTAAATTTTTGCCTTAAAAAGATTTTTTTTACTTTTTTATATTTTAGACTATTTTACCCTTAAATTTAATTCTCAAAATCTTGTCCTCCTTATCATCATTTTGTTTTCTTTTTTGTTTCATATATACTTTAACAAATTAAATTTATTATTATTATTTTAAATAAGAGAATAACATATATAATCTTACTAAAAAAATTAGAATTTGAATATGATTTACTATTTTTTATAATTTGTTAACTATTTTTAATGTATTTGGTTAACAAAAAACTTATATGAATTATTTAATTTTATTGAAGGTAATAAAATAATACGTACTTTGTCGAATTTTTTTAATTCTTTAATAAAAAATTAATAAAACTTTTTATTTTACCACTCCAATATCGATGGATTTTTAATTTAGAGTTAATTTATTTTTTATTAAATTTATTAAGTATAAAAGATATCTCTATTAGAAAAATATATATTTATAATAAATCTACATCTTAAAACCAACAAGCAAATAATTATTTTATTTATTTTGTCATTATATATTATATAATTTTATTATGTTGATTAGATTGCTTTAATATGTATAATAATATAATAAAAAATTTTAAGATATTAAATTGATGCTTTAAATTGTCAATAATAATAAGATAAATAATCATATTACAAAGACACAACAAAATAAAATGAGTAAAAATAAAATATCATAAATTGCAAGAAACATGACATAAATTTATTTATATAAAAGAAGATGAAATAAAAGGAAAAGAAAAAAGATGAAAAAAATAAACAAGTACCAACATTTGTTAAAAAAAAATTGATCAAATATTTTATGCCTCAAGGAAATAATATTTAAGTATTAACACAAAATTATGGAGTACATAAATTAAAATTAATGTTTAAATATAAGAGGGACAAATATAATTTAATTTATTTTTTATTGATGGATAAAATTATATTTTAAAATTAATAATTAATGATGTTATTAATTAGCATATTTAATTGATAGTCAGCAGTATAAAGTGCTAATAAAAATCTTTTATGAGGGCAAAGTGATAAAATGTCATCTGTCATGGGGGTAAACTGAAGTTAACCCAATTTTTTATTGATAAAATTTTAAAATTAAAATTTGAATTAATATTTTATGAGTTTGTTTTAGTGAAAAATTGTATTAGAAAAAATTATTTATTATTAAAAAATAATCTAGCAGAAATAATTACTATAGTATTATTTTTTGTTTTAAAATTTTTTTGTAAAAAATAGACAAAACAAACAAGATAAATTTGATTTGCGGGTGTAAAAGAAACATACTATTCTAAAGAAAATAGTTCCTTAGTATAAAATTACGTCCTCATGCCAAATCCCCACTATCACATGTGGTATTTTATTATATTTTTTCTAAAAAAAAAATCACTAACTTATAACTAAAGATATTCACATATTGAATTGATACTCAAAGTGAAAATAAACTATATAGTGATATTGAAGATGGAAAGCAAAAATGTAACAACTGAAAAGTAAAATGAAAATTCACTGAATTGGAAACAAAAGTAGTCTTATTCAAGTGAACTTCAAAAGGAAAATAGTATTTTAAATTTATTGTGTGTGGGTATATGTTGTTCAATTTCCAAGTTTAACATATTTATTGTACAAAAAATTTATTCTATTTAATATACATAAAAGGGTACATTTTATGTATAAATCAATATGTTCTACAACAATAATCTTCATAAAAAATTCGTTTAAAATTGTGAACTATTTGAAAATTTAGAATTGGAGTACTTCATTTTTTGGATTTTTTTTCTTTTTTATTATTTTTTTTTTGTGGTTGTATAGTGTTTCTGAAATCTAATTACGTTAGTAAAAGCAGGGCTGAATAAACTTTATTCAAATGTGGATTTTAGTACCTTGGGATGCTTAACATAATTATTGCAGGAATTGCCACATAAGGAACCAAACTCCTTCGAATATGGAGTCCAGATACTCTATCCAATATTTATCCAATCCTATTCTATTTAACGTTTAAAACTACGTAGTTTCATTAAAAATAGGGACTAAATTAGTGAACCCTACGACGTAGTTTTAATTAGGACAGAATAAGACAGACAAAATCTTGAACAGAAGATCCCGTGTCTCGAATATGGCACCTTTTTCTATGATATGCCACACATTGTTAGCAAGTTCCTCAAACATCCTTAAGAATGTGTAATTTTACGAATATACGCGCGCCAAATTCGTAGAAATTAAAATAGATTAGAAAAATTTGGATAACCCAAGCATTGTTTTTTTGGCAGACCCTCTATTTCGAGGTGGGTCGCCACTCCCTATATATTAGACTAGTTGGCAACACCGCGCAAGCGCGGTGTAATTATATGTTATAACTCGCTATAATTTTAAATCAGTGTAATAGGTATAAGTAATATATTTAAATAAAGTGACACATATTTTGACACACTGTATTTTTAACATAGATTACACACATTTGTGCACACTACATATATTTATACATATTATACACATTTTTATATACTACATACATTTTCACAGAATATACATTTTTACATATTATACATATTTTCGCACTCGTAATATATTTATCAATTATATTTTTTTTCATAAATTATACATATTTGAAGATAATACATATATTTTCAAATTTTTACACATTGAATATAGTTACACATATTACATACATTTTGACACAAATCATTTTACACATAAACTATACATATTTGCACACAATACATATATTTTCACATTTTTACATATTGAATATATTTACACATATTACATACAAATTGTGTGTAACATGTATAAATATTGTTGTGTGTAAAAATTTCGTAGTATGTATAAATATGAATAGTGTGTGAAAAGTATATTATTTGTGGGTTTAATCATGACCATTATTTGGGAAAATTTGTAAATGAATTTGTGGTTTTGTAGAATATGTACTGTTTTGAAAGAAGTAAATTTTTCTTTCAAATAATTTATTTTTTGGAGTTTTACTTTATAAACAAAACTACATCATATTGTATCGGGACATGAATAAGTAAAATAATACAGTAAATTAGTACGTCTAAACACCAAAAAATTCTTTCCTTTTCCCCAAATTCTACTAAACCCCAAAAACCCCAATGGATCTTCTTTCCCCCATTTTAAAATTTCAACCGATCAATAGTTTTGCTTAGTAATCTTCTTTTCCTTCTCTATTTTCTCAATTTTTTTTTCTTCTCCAAATTTCAATTTTTGGGAACAATTTGACTCCTTCTCTTTCAGAAAATTTGCAAGTTAAAAACTTTTTTAAATGCCAATTTTACTTCAACAATACATTTTAATATGCAATCAAACACAAAAGATTTAGATTGGATTTTCATTTAAAAACAAATTTTAGAGTTTATTTGAAAATGGACTCACGTGACTCGCGTTAAATTTATAGGATAAGATTTTTTTTATATTGGAAAATTACATCAAATTGTGAAAAACATGAAAGACAGGGGAAAGAATTAATACAATTGAAACATAAGGGGCCAGCTACGATATCGGAGTACAGGGGATCACAAAATTTGATATCTTGTCTATCTAATGAATAGGGAGTCTGTTTTAAAATAGTTCTCTCTACACTCATCCCCGAGGATATGGTTCAACAAATATCATAGATTCGCATTAGACATTCCAAAAATAGGTATTATCAGGTTGGGTGAATTCAATAATAGACGTCTATTGGTATTTCAATCTTCCTTCTTCTTTCAAGGTATATTCAAAAGAGATGAGAATCCAGTACTTATTGATTATGAATATCTGAATTGGTTCAC
Organism: Ophiorrhiza pumila; assembly: GCA_016586305.1. Lineage (NCBI taxonomy): Eukaryota > Viridiplantae > Streptophyta > Magnoliopsida > Gentianales > Rubiaceae > Ophiorrhiza > Ophiorrhiza pumila. The sequence goes on from BLIW01000011.1 coordinate 21,155,305, forward strand.
AAAAGTAAAACATACGGAGTGCAATTTACTAATGAATTAAAAAAATTATTCACTAAATGTTCAAACAATGATAATGTGTTAAATATATGTGATATGTGTAAATATGTATAAAAATATATAATGTGTAAAACACGTGTAAATATGTATAGTGTTTAAAAATGTGTATAATAAAATTAAATATGTATAATATGTGAGATATGTTTAAATATATATATAGTAGATGTAAAAATGTATAGCGTGTGAAAATGTGTATAATAGATGTAAAAATGTCTAGTGTATGAAAATGTGTAAAAAATTGTATCCTATGTGTAAATATGTATTGTGCGAAAAAATGTGTAAAGTATATGTAAATATAAATATGTGAAAATGTGTATAATATATATAAATACGTATAATGCGTAAAATATGTGTAAATATGTATAATGTGTAAAAAATGTGTATAGTATGTGTCAAATGTATAGTGTATGCAAATATGTGTAGTAAGTATAAATATGTATATAGGATGTGAGAGCATATGTAGTATGTATAAATATATGTAGCATGTGAAAAAGTGTGTAGGATATGTAAATATGTATAACGTGTAAAAATGTGTAAAGTATGTGTAAATTTGAATAGTGAGTGAAAATATGTATGATATGTATAAATATATATAACGCGTTAAATATGTGTAAATATGTATAATATGTGAAAATGTGCATAATATGTGTTAAATGTATAATGTGTGAAAATGTTTGTAATAAGTATAAATATGTATAGTATGTGAAACGTGTTTACAAAAGTGAGTAGTACATGTAAATATGTATAGTGTATAAAAATATGTAAATGTGAATAGTATTTGAAAGTATATATAATATATATAAATATGTATAATGCGTGACATATGTGTAAATATGTATAGTATGTGAAAATACGTATAGTATGTGTAAAAATGTATAGTATGTAACACTGTGCATAGTAAATATATATATGTTTGTGTGAAAATATGTGTAGTATGTATAAATATATGTAGTGTGTAAAGAAGTGTATAGTATGTGTAAATATATAAAATATGTGAAAATGTGTAAATATGCGTAGTATGTGAAAAAAAAATATTGTGTTATAATTTGTAATGTATGTGTAAATATGTTTAGTGTTTGAAAACATGTATAGTATATATAAATGTATATAATCGGTGAGGAATGTATAAATGTGTACACTGTGCAAAAATATGTATACTATATGTATAAATGGGTGTAGTAATTATAAATATGTATAGAATGTGAAAATATGCGTGGTATGTATAAAAATATGTAAGTGTGTAAAAAAGTGTATAGTATGTGTAAATATATAAAATATGTGAAAATGTGTAAATATGCGTGGTATGTGAAAGAAAAATATTGTGTTATAATGTGTAATGTATGTGTAAATATGTTAGTGTTTGAAAACATGTATAGTATATATAAATGTATATAATCGGTGAGGAATGTATAAATGTGTACACTGTGCAAAAATATGTATACTATATGTATAAATGCGTGTAGTAATTATAAATATGTATAGAGTGTGAAAATATGTGCGGTACATATAAATATGTATAATAAATGAAGTATGTGTAAATATATATAGTACGTAGTAAAAATGTATGTAGCTAGTATAAATAAGTATAACGTGTGGAAATATGTGTAATACGTATAAGTATATGAATTGTTTGAAAATTTGAGTAGTATAACTTAGGTGTAAATATGTATAGTATGTGAAATTCGGTAGAGTATGTATAATTATGTATAGTGTGTACAAATCTCTGTACTATGTGTAAATATATATAACACGCTAAAATAATTTATAGTTATACGTCGCATATGTAAATATATGTATAATGTAAAAAAGTGCGTAGTAGGCATAAACATGCATAATGTAAGAAAAAATATATAAAATGTGTAAATATATACGGTGAATGACAAAATATATAGTTTGTATAAATAAATTTAGTAAGTACATTTATGAATGCATTAATTTATTAGTTTGAGCTAAAAGTATTACTAATTTTTAAGTTTGTTGTTTAATTTAACCCATTATAAATATTTTTAAATTGAAATGACAATTAATTATACTTTAGAAATGAACTATGAGCACTAATTGTTCAAAGTAGGCATTAGAGGGTAAATCAAGTTTATTATTTATTGTGAAGTATGTAAAAATTTGTGCCCATTAAAATGGTATAATACATTTAAACATACATTTCAATTTTTTAAAAAATAAACATTTAAAACCGGCAGATACATTTAATTATATTTCAACTTTTAAAATAAACATTTCAACTATTTCCGCGCTAAGAATTTGAGATTCAAGGCACACAAAGTATGCGGATATACATGAAATCCCAGATTATAATTCCAAACAAACTGCAGATTTTCTGTATCCTAAAGAATCCATACACTGAATAACAATCCTTTCAAATTCATGCTTCTTGATTAGGCTTTTCGGCCCAATCATTAGATCCTCCATTAACCCAACAACAGCTGGCAACTACGCAAGGTCCCTTTCCCCACGAATCATAAAATTCCAATCTCTGCCAATTGTCATAACTTTTGTAAGACCCCAATCCCACATCGGTTGGGAGAAGGATTGATGTAATGTATATGTATGTGAGCCTAGCTTCCAAGTTCAACTTTAGGATATCCATTTTGGCATAGCGAGGACGAGCCAAACGAAGTTGGGCTTGGGTGCGTCAGGCTCTAGTCGTGTCACGGCCGCACGGGCGCGTGTTGACCCACGGGTTCACTGTGCTCGCGGGCTCGGGGCATGACAAAATGGTATCAGAGAATGGGCCAGGCCTTCACCCACGGAGTGTTGGAACTAAGTGCTACGTGCGGGAGCCACCTCTAGAATCCTTTGGAACTAAGTGCTACGTGCGGGAGCCACCTCTAGAATCCTTCGCCACCGAGGTGAGCCTGGTAAGGATCTTGTGGGCCTTGCGAGGACGCCAAGGCCTCAAGGGGGGGTGAATGTAAGACCCCAATCCCACATCGGTTGGGAGAAGGATTGATGTAATGTATATGTATGTGAGCCTAGCTTCCAAGTTCAACTTTAGGATATCCATTTTGGCATAGCGAGGACGAGCCAAACGAAGTTGGGCTTGGGTGCGTCAGGCTCTAGTCGTGTCACGGCCGCACGGGCGTGTGTGGACCCACGGGTTCACTGTGCTCGCGGGCTCGGGGCGTGACAACTTTGCACCACTCATGTAATTTGACCCAAAGACAAAATCCTCTGCACAAACTTTCATGGAAGAAAAAAATGAATATTTACAAAATAAACCGACACAGAAGAAAGCCAGCTCAGAATTTGACTTTCAGAATACTAATTAAAGAAAATATTATGACAACTAAAGAACTATAGCAAAATTAAGTTAGTACAGAGAATATGAGAAAGAAACTTCTTAAAATGAATCCAATCAGTAAACAAAAAACAATAATTTTACCTTAAAATTGGTATAATAAATTCCATTCCATGTCAATTGTTCATCATGATTGTCTCACAAACGAAGATTCGGTAAAACAGACAGAATCGCATGAAGATAAATTAGGAATTCAAAGTACCTAAAACTAAGAGTACCAAATAAAATAGTATGAGTTGAAGGAAATGGAAAGAGGACACCCTATAATTAAAGAGAGTATCAACTAAAGAGAGTTGCATATAACACTCTTTAAGTGGTAAAATATAAGCCTTTTTGGCAAGAAATTTAAAAGAAACGCTCCATAATACCATTGTCTCCTAGTTTGAATCGAGAAGAATATTGGCTGCCTTGATGTCTCTGTCAGTGTTTTGAAACTCGGATCGGAGTGCGAACCGGTAGAGCTACTGGGTTAGGGGTCAATTGGTCGGACCGGTCGAACCGGTGTCAAGAACCGGATTACGTCATAAATATATTTAATATAATATAGTAATTAAATATTAACATATCTTATATTTCATGTCAAAATAAAATGACCAATTATAAAAAAAATAATATTCAATTGAATTCTTAGTTTTTCGTCCATAAAAAAAATCATATATCGTATTGTTTGATAATGCTAATAATTATTTTGTTTATAATTTAATAAAATTTCATTAAATTACACGAGATATAATAAAGTATTAATTAATTTAATATCAAATCAATCATATTAAAATAAGTTAGAAAATGTAGTTTTCAATACACAATTTATTTATTTCAAAACTTAAACTTGGGAATTAAAAAACATTAATGACATATAATACTTTGAATTTAATTTTGTGTGCTATAAAATAATAATTAAATAAAAAACAATAAATATTATATGATAAAATTTAAAATTCATATTTATTTAAATTGTATGAATATGATTAATTGAAAATAATGATGAAAAATATAATTTCCATATTCATCAAAATCTTGTAATATGGTAAATTGGAAGTATTTATGACTATTAGAATTTATTAAAAATTTTAAAATATGGTAAATTTGAAGCATTTATGATAATTGAAATATATTAAAAATCTTGAATATGGTAAATTAAAGTATGTATAACAATTGAATATATTCAAATTTTAAAATATGAAATATGGTAAATTAGAACCATTAATAATAATTAAAATCTTGGATATGGTAAATTAAATTATTTATGATAATTGAATGTATTCAAATTTTAGTATATTAAATATGGTAATTAGAATTATTAATGACAATTGAGTGTATTGATGGAAAAACATTAATTAATATTGATTAGATTTTAGCCGTTTTTGGACCAGTAGTCACAAAAATTTCTCCTCCATCAACGTAATCACCATTTTTGCAAATAGTGACCATCTGCTTGATATTAATCGAGAACAAAGGAAGCTGCTATTAGAAATTCAAGAAGAGAAGTTTCAAGAAATCCTCTCTTCCTCACGCTCATTCACGTGGACCTGCATCTAAAAGCTAACGCCGACGGCATCGGGCTCAAGAGATAAACTGAAACTTGTGCTGAAGCATCCTCTCTGCCTCAATGCTCATTCACGTGGATCCACAACTAACAGCTAAATCCAACGGCGGCAAAGAGCTACCGATCTGTACTCAAGAGCTCCGATTTGGGCTCAGAGCTATTCAGAAACTCTTCCTCAAGCTCATCCACGTGGACCTGCAACTAAAAGCTACAACTAAGAGCTCCGATCTGTGCTCAAAACTTCAGCTGAAGGGGAGGCTAGCGCCCAGAACTCGAAGCTGTACATTTCAATCCAATCTGCTACTGCTAGCACAGATCGAGTTCCCGGCGACCTCAACTATCATTCGGCCGATTCGTGCTCAAGATTACTCTATCCCGGATCGAATGGATGTAGATTAGATTTAAATATTAATGTAAAGGTAAAATGTAAAAAAAAAAAGAGAAAAATAGAAAACCGGGTTTCAACCGGTTTCCGATTTTCCCGGTTGAACCCGGTTTTTGACCGGATTTGACCGGTTTTCTTACCACCGGTTTTTGAACACAACTCGGACCGGACACCTGGCCGATTCCCGGTCCAACCGGTCGAACCGGCCGGTCCGGTCCGGGTTTAATAACACTGGTCTCTGTAGAATTACCAGCAGGCACAGGACAACTACTGGGAGTCACAAGTTAGATACCCTTCCTACTGAAATAAAAAAGTTTAGTAACTTTTTGAGGGGAAAAACATGAAATTGGCAAAATTATTACACAATGGAAAAAAGAACAGCCAAAAATAATTTAGCACATATAACATTTAAGTGATAAACTAAAGTCCATGTGACTAATAGAAAATGTGAAGGATACAAATTAACGGATAAAATCAAAGACAGACACAATAAATCATTCTAGTTATCAAAGAATAGTAAATAGAAACCAACCAACAATGATAAAGCCAAGTAAACAGCATAATCAACATACACAACAACAGTATTTTACCAATTGGCATTTAAAATCCTAAAATAATTTTTTCCAACTTTAAAGAACAAAATGCAACCTTAATAACAATAATCATAAAACATTCCAATTAATCCACATAGTAATTTGAGTGACATCACAGCTACAACAATCCAAGCTGATGTATAAGGATTATTAAGACCAAACTATTCCTTTTATGTTACAGTCAATAGATTATGTTGACAAGCTATCAAATAGTAAAAGGATGATAACTCATCACTGTTCACTCGTAAACAATTTGAGATATTACATGCAAAAACATAATAAAAGTTCAGGTTAATCAAACTTAATATTCGCGCAAAGATCTTGCATGTAGTTAGCTGAAATCTGTTTGAAGAAAACAAAGCCAAACATCAGATCCTTAATCAGCTTTCTAAATTATGGAGAAAAGAGGAGAAAACAATTTTATGTTGTCAAAGAAAGAAAGCTAGATGAATATATCCATAGTTGACATTAATCATAGACTGCAAGGGAAACCTTTCCCTTGCAGACGGATAATTAGAAATATACTGACAAAACCAGAAAGAGAAGCTTACTTTAGGCTCCTGAATGGAAGGATTCTGGTGTGCTATTTGGTCCTTGAACTTTCTGAATGTACCTGAACAAAATTCCATTCAGGTTAACAATTTTGAACATGAATCAAGCATACTGGTTAATTACAAGATCGTATAGGCTGATCAATGAATTTATTTACTTCTAGATGCCTAATTCTTGTCAAATGAAGTTTTCCCAGATTTACCATCACGTTTTTCATAAGCTTCATCAGAGATGGTGTATTTTTCCACAAGAGAAGTGTCATCCAACCAACCACCAGAAGTTACTGATGAAGGATCAAGATCAATAACATGCAGCCGGTAACTGTTGGCAAAAGAATAGGTAGCTATCATAAAAAGACAAACAAAATTGAAGTAGAAGTAAATATATTTTAGCTGTCATAGTTAATATCATGATGATTCAAAATGAACTAAAATACCAAAAAGACAAAAGTAAAGAGACCTTAGTTTTGACAGTTAATATCATGATGCTTCTAAATGAACTAAAATTTCAAATACATGGTTTCCTTTTCATTTGAAAAAATGAAAAATCATGATCACAAGCTTTACGTGAGTATGAAAATCAATTGGCCTACAAGATTCTTTGATATGGCTCTTACTCCATCTCGTAATTAACTTGTCCAGTCAATTGCTCATTATTTCCTCTATTGTAAGCATGTATATACCTAAATGTTTTACAAACAAAAAAGCCAAATGTCATGTTATTTTTGCGAACATTATTGCTGAATGCAACTCTCCCTCAGATATGATCCATAATATAGATTTGAGATTTAAAAAAAAAAAAACTAACCCGTCCATTGGGGAATAAAAACCAAATGGTCTCGCGCGATATCAATGATATATGAAATTTTAGCACCGGTATCATCATAGAGCTGGAGCTCTATTGAGTTAATAGAAGTTCCACACTTTTTCCACAATTTCTCTTTTACAGCTTCTACAGACATCTGAGGACAAGAAAGACAGATTTCTCATTAACACCAAAAATAAACAAATTCAGTTAATATCTTGAGTTCTTGAAGTTAAGTGCTGCCAGAAACAACTTCCAACCAAAGCCTAGATGTGTTTTTGCTGTAAAGATTATCCAGTTTTCCAAATTTTCCAGGTTGGCTCTGCTATATTTTCAGAAAAACTTATCATACAAATTGGCTAGTACTTCTTTTTTTTTTTGAAAGTTAATAAAGATTCTTCGGATGCATATGAAACGTGTTATAAAAAGTTTTATACAAAAGTATTTTAGGGTATCTCGCGGGCATTTTAACACTAGTTAGGTATTTGTTAAAAGTGTAATCAAAACTAGAGAATGGGTTTTAAATTATTAAAATTATACTCTATATTATTTGTTAAATATTTATAACTATGACAGTCTTTGATCTAATCAATAATCATTCCCTACTTATTTGGGCATTATCAAATGGGAGAATTGCCAAAATAATTATTCACATTACACAAAAAAATTTATTTTGTCATCCACATTAAAAATGATACATTCTAGTCACTGACATTTAAAAAATGTACCAAATTACTCAATCAATCAAATTATGTTAAGTTTTTTAACAGAAAAAATACACGTTCACATCACGGAGGACTTAATGAAAGAGTAAAAGTTGAAACTCGATTTATTCTTCCAACAAAACCCTTCAATAAAATGATTTATTCATTATTCGCCACCTTTATAGATGGACGGTTTCTAATGCATCATTTTTAATGTGTATGACAAAATAAAGTTTTTTTATATAATGTCAGTGACCATTTTGACAATTTTTCCTTATCAAATTCATTAATGACATAGTAAAAAAATATTAAAAAATTTAATATATTGAAAATATCACCATCTAAATCTAATCAATACCTATGTCCTCTCATTCCCTCCCTCGTCTATCATTTCATCCTTTTCCATTGCCATCACCACACAACACCACACCACACCACCCCACCATTACCACTACCACTATTCTGTTCTCTTCTAAAAATCATTCCCAAATATTGGTCTACCCAATAGCGTATCTCGAGAATAGAGTTTGAGGGATAAAATTGCTTAATATTACTGGTTGAAGTAATACTTTTATTTTTGGGGCAAAATTTTAATTTTTTTAAGAATTTAAATGAAAATTTTTATAAGAAAAAATACAAAATTTTAAATTTCGGTCACCCTATAAATCTTGCAGGAGATCAGATCCTCTATCAAATATTATCCTGTTATATTTTATCTAATGTTTAAAATGACGTATTTTCATTAAAACTATGAAATAAAAGCATAAGTATCACTAAAATTACTTTACAATTAATAGGCCTTAATCAAGAGATGAGTGAACCATACAACGTAATTTTAATCTAAAAGAGGATAATACATTATAATTTTGAATGAGTAATGATTGGGGAGTGAAAAATTAGAGTGAAAACGTAAAGTGACTGAAGTGACAGTTATAAAAAGACAAAATTATCCATTATCCATTATGGTTCACTCATCATTTGGTTAGGGTATTAGTTTGTCTTTTTATAACTGCCACTTCAGTCACTTTGCATTTTCACTCTAATTTGTCACTCCCCCTATCATTACTCATTTTGAATAGAGGATGCCATCTCATTTTGGGTGTACCAAATACTCTAGGTATTTTTTCGAAAACCCAATTGTCATTGACTAGTTAATCAAACTTATAAAGATGATAATTATTAAATTTTATCCAAGAACTAGCATTAATTATATTCTCATAAAGTGTGTTATTTCCTTTCTTTGAGACAACAACTTGATTTGGTTCATTGACCTATAAAAAAAACGAATTTAGGAGACGAAAATTAAATTACTAATTATATTACCGCAAGCCAAAATTTGATTTGAAAAGCAAGTTAGAGAAACGAACTTCCTTTAAAGTTAACTGATATTATAGAACAATCTCTCATGTTTGCAAATATTATATTCACTTCTCTTATAACTGGTCAAACATATAACACATATGATTGACTAATTGAATCAATAAATTTTTATTATTAAATTTCTAAAATACCTATACTAAATTTTAGCTGAGGAAAGATAAATATTTTCAAAACCTCAATTCAAGGCTTTTTTCAATTTTTTTTTTGTGATTTCACCAACCTCCATTAATGTAGTGAAAATTAATAATTCATTTTCTAGTTAGGCTCAACCAGAAGAGATAAATATAATTAACCCTAGATACTATTGTCAATTTAAGGTAAAAAAAGAAAGAAAGAAAGAGAAATGCCATTTCTTTCCATGGGCTGAACAATGACCTCGTATACATGGCAAGGTAGGAAGGGAAATCCAAATCATACAACTGGAAAGTTGACCCACAAAAATGTCAGGAGATTGATTGGATTAGAAGTAGATTGTCGTTGTTGTTGTCCGATTGCAATTGGAGCTCACCGACAGTCTCCGCGTTCAATATTCTTGCAAAGCAAATCCCATTTGGGCATACAGACCACAAACAAGCTGTTCGTTCATCTTGTGTAATATTTCACATGCCGCGCCAGTGTGACGTTTTCCATTTCACTTAATTTTAGCTCTAAACCTATGAATCATAATTTTTTGCAACTTTTCATTTTCTCTTTATATAATATATATATAATATATATATATATTTATGTTTTTTTTTCCATTTTAATTTCTCAAATCCAGTAGCTTTAGGTCCATTCACTAGTACAAAACGGGGATTTTACACCGATTAAATCTTATTATTTACACCGGTTATTATAAAAATGAACCGGTGTATATACAGGCAGGATAAAAGGTACATATTTCTTACCCCGATTTTAGAAACCGATGTAAAAAGTTTTTGTTACACCGGGTTTATAAACCCGGTGTAAAAATGTTTATTTTACACCGGTTATTTAACCGGTGTATTAAATTAAATAAAAAAATGTAATTGTTTTTAACATTTAATTCGGTTTTCTTGTACTCGGTGTAATATATATTTAAACCTTTTCTGCGAATTATTTATAATCATGCATTCACAGCACATGAACAAAACAAAACAGCCCAAAATACAGAGAGTTTATAAACAAACCAATCCAAAATACATATTGAAAACAATGCATAAAACAATTGCCATTAAAAGTAACAAAAATTTTATTCCAAATATTGATTTCTAAAGTCAAAAGTATTGCATACACATATTACATCTACATAATGTCCTAACAAAATAATGACTCAAATCTATTTTAGTTTGGATCGATCAACGCTTGGAGCTCATGATTCATTACATAATTACCCCATGCTTCTCGAACAATATTCAAATCTTTTTTTGTTAATGCTTTCCCGTCTTTTTTGAAGCACTGATACATTCAAAAAAGTCATTATAATATTAATAATTCATATGCAAAAAAAAGAAAAGAAATGGAGTAGCAAATGCAATGATAATGAAATAATAAAACAAAACCCAAAACCTTCTTGAAATCCAAGTGCTCTATGTCTTCTCGGAGTATGATCATTTGTGTGACGACCCAGACTCACCCCCTCAGCTGGAGCGAGTTGGTCCGTCAAACCTGTACCTTACGTCAAGCACAGTTCACTTCCAGACACAAAATAATTTCTAAAATCAGGATACGTCCCTTCACCAGAAAATAATAATATCACAATTATCACACATATCCTTGTTCTTAGGATAAACACTATTATGTGCCTGTTCACACAACATCAAAATCACAATCTTAATCATGCTCAAACCACTTTAATATAAGAACATACCCAAATTTTCAAAAATATGTTTCATCAAATGCGTATAAAACATAAAGGGATATCATAACCACTTATCATAAAAACCTTATTTACAATCCGTTCCAAAATTACACAAGTAACCTGACATGTAAGCACTCATTGACTTTTGCGATATATCCCAACTTCAAAATCTGCCTAACCGGCTCAGTGACCTCACCTTCTTCTAGGCTCACTACTCTAGCCCCTCCTGACCAAGCTCCTCTGTGCCCTCTGAAACACAAGATTTTCGAAAATGGGGTGAGCTATAACGCTCAGTGGGGAGGCAATAGGATCACATGTTGTTAAAACATGACGAAATTTCTCATTTAAAAACTGATATAACAAATTAACATGTCAATCTCATGTACGCAAGAATTCCAAATGGAATATGCACAAATGGTAAAAGTGTCATATAAATCGAAAAGAAGACATTACCAATCCAGTACCAGCCTTATATTACCTTACGATCAGTGGTTGATCAGACCACTGTTGAAGCTACCTTATCATTCACAGTCAAAATTTGCCTTGCAGGCACAATAGGATATATCCAGATAAACAGTACCCTTTCTCATGAAACTAAAACCTCCTTAGTTCCACTTGACAAGGGTTAAATGTCACGGTGAACTTATAATGAACTGGTCGGCCCTTGCCTTCCCGACATCAATAAGCCACCATGACTGGGCCCCAATCAATCAAACAATCAAAGTATAGGCAAACACATGCCACACAAATATTTCATATCAAATCACATATATATCAAACACAGTAAAATCAAGTTGACGTAATATCATGGTCATTATTATTATTATTAATGTTATTTCTTTCTTCTAACATTACCACCCTTAAACCAGGTTCTTACATAAATGATGTAATACAAATTTTACCTTAAGGTTGGCAATAGATTTAAATTAAAACATTATTACTATTATTTTTATTATTATTATATTTTATTTGAAAGGTTAAAACTTTATAATTGAATATCCCTATTAAACCCCATTAAAACCATTTGTGTATTAACTTTATGGGTGCCTATAGTCCAAACTAATAATGCACTAAAGCCCACTCTTTAAAAGCCCACTTCATATTACTCTTGAAAGCCCCATCTTCAATTACCCACACCATTTCATTTAGCTTCCCACTATAACTAATTACTATTGGGCTAAAGCCCAACCGGTTAATGCTCTAGATCCCAATCTTAATGGCTTACCTTATACCCTTACAAAATGGTTGTAAAGCCCAAATCGAATTGGGTTAGTCCAGCCCAGTTCTTTTACCTTTGGGCCTTATTTCATTAACCTACCTTAAGTTTCTTGAATCTTGTTTAAAGGAAGCTATTAAGGCCCAAGCTTCTACCAAATTTAGTACCACTTCCCTATGCTTCTTTCTTCTTCCCTGCACGACTTTTCCTAACTTCTTCATCATAGCTATCAAAATTACTATCTCAAGATTTGAAGCTTGTGTTCCTAATAACATCAAAGTTCAGCCTACAGATTTAACATCATGAATCCCTATTAACAAAGGCAATCTTGGCTTGCCAAAATTTCCATCAATCCAGGGAGAGGAGTCCTTTCATCAACTCAACCCGTCCAATTTACACAAAGTAATTAATTCAAACAACTAATATCAAAAGAGTATAACAAATTTATGGTTTGTAAATCCCCAGTTATTACTCTATTTCATCACAACCATACAGATTAACAAGGGGGGGGGGGGGGGAAACAAAAAGAAAAATCTCTTGAGTTACAGACCACAGTTCTTCCAAGTATTCCCCACCTGTTGAGAATTTCCCCAATTTGTTTTGAATTCTTCCTTTTCTTCTTCTTCTTCCCCTTCCTCTTCTCCTTCTTCTTCTTCTTCCTTTTCCTTCTCTTCTTCTTTTCTTCTTTCTTCCTGTTCCGCTCTCACTCGTTCTCTCTCTGTTTCTTTTTGCCGTTTTTTTTCTATTTTTTTTCCTTTTTCCCGAATCCTTCCTTAATTATATAAGCTGAATCCATTTGCCACGCTTCTCCAATTTTGATTACGTGTAAGCTATTAAGCTTACACGTAATTCACATAATAATTTTTTTTAAATTTTATCATTACATCCTTATTCTCCTATAAATACTATTTAAGACCCAAACCTAAGAATAATTAACATAGTCTTCCCCTAAAATTTCTAAAATTGACAATTAATTCCTTAAAATGTACAATTAATTTAAGATGCACACTATTAAATCACCATTTTCACCAAGTGCTAAAAATTCAAAATTCATATTAATATGCAAATTCAAATAACTATGAGATAGTATTACTAGAAGAAAATTCGGGGTCTAACACTCTTCCTTCCTTAAAAGAATTTCGTCCCCGAAATTATTACCTTGGAATTTGAGAAGTTCAGGAAATCGTTTATGCATTTCCTCTTCTGTTTCCCATGTGGCATCTTCCACTCCATGATGATTCTACAAGACTTTAAAAAGAGGAATTTGTTTTGTTCGCAATTGTTTGAGTTTCTTATCTACAATTCTCACTGGTTTCTCGAAATATGATAAATCATCTTCAAGGGTGATATTTTGAGGTTCAATGATATGGGTAGGATAAGGCAAGTATTTTCGAAGAAGAGAAACATGGAACACATCATGTATCCCTTTTAACTGAGGGGGTAGGAGTAAGCGATAAGCCACCGGCCCTAATCTTTCGGAAATCTCCAGTGGTCCAATGTATCTTGGGCTGAGTTTATCACCCTTGCCATGCTTAATTAATCCTCTTCTTGGTATAATTCGGAGAAACACCTTATCTCCTTTTTAAAATTCCAAATCCTTTCTACGAATGTCAGCATAGCTCTTTTGCCGATCTTGCGCTACTCGCATCCGCTGACGAATTATTCGTAGCTTATCCAAGGTCTTGTCGATAACTGGTATGTTCCCAGCTTCAACAATTCTTTTCTCTCCAACCTCATTTCAACAAACAGGAGTTCGGCATTTTCTTCCATATAGTGCCTCATACGGGGCCATTCCAATAGTTGCTTGGTAGCTGTTGTTGTAGGCAAACTCAATAAGTGTTACGTGTTGATCCCAACTACCTCCAAAATCCAACATACAAGCCCGTAACATATCTTCTAGTATCTGAATAGTTCTTTCAGATTGTCCATCAGTTTCGGGATGTGCACTGTTACTGAATTTTAGACCAATTCCCAAAGCCTCTTGTACCTTAGGCCATAGCTGAGAGGTAAAACGAGGATCTCGATCTGATACAATACTTACAGGTTCTTACGATCCTAGTCCCTTATGGATTCTAAGAGCGCAATCCCAAAATCAATTGAGGAAATTAAACGATGAATGAATTAAAAAGATGAATAGAATGTAAAGGAGGCAGCCCCAAATTCAAACAAGAATTAGAAACGTACCTATCAAATAACGTAATGAACACCCTAAGAAAACCTGTTTCTTAGAACCCCCACTATCCAAGAATCCCAATCTATCAACTTTTGATAGAATGGAATGAATGTTCTTCGGAAAGAACCCAAGAAAGTTTGTATAAAACTCACAAAATATCAATATTCAAAATATGCTGCCCAAAACGTACACAAGAGGTTTCCTTTTATATGTATGAAACCCTAAAGAAATAACGGCTAACAAATTCAAAGCAAAAACAGTCAGCGTTCCCGCACGTCGCGACGTCGGTGATCGCAAGTCGCGACTTGGGGATCATTCTTGATTTAATGTCGAATTTTCGGAGAATTTTCTTCCAACTCTGAAAACTTCCAGAGAGTTACGTCGCGACGTGGAAGGGCCTGGACGTCACGACGTCGAGTTACGTCGCGACGTGAAAGGTCCTGGACGTCGCGACGTCGGTGCACGTCGCGACGTCTTTGGTCGCACGTTGTGACGTTGGCAATTTGCTCCAACTCCTCTTTTACGTTTCTCCACGTCGCGATGTGGAACTCCATGGACGTCGCGACTTGGAGCTCTTTCATGCTCCTTGTCCATCTTTTCCATCCATTCTTGCCTTCAAAACTCCATTATGATCTAACACAACATTGTACTCCATTTGTGATACTCCCAAACATGAAATGAACTCAGAATCCTTGTCACGAACTTCACGAACTACTTCTCGCTCAAAAATGTCTTTGATCAATGAATACAATGCCGTCTTCATTCTCTTAGTCCTTGCACGAGTCAAAGGTCCTCCAACTCCTTACAATGGATCATCCACAAGGCTTCTCGGGTTAGCTTCCTCATCATTCCCCCCTTCCTCAAGAGGATTCATTCTCGAATCACCTAGGTCATACAAAGAAAGATCACCAACATTAAACGTGCTAGAAACATTACCAAATTCACTAGGCAAATCAATAATATATGCATTATCATTAATTTTGGCTAAAACTTGAAATGGACCATCTCCCCTTTGTTGAAGCTTTGATTTCCGTTGATTTGGAAATCGTTCTTTGCGCATATGAACCCACACCCAATCTCCGGGTTCAAAAGAAACCTTGATTCTTCCCTGACTTGCTCTCTTAGCAACTTGTTCATTTCGACGCTCAATGTTTGCTCGAACCTTGGCTTGCATTTCCTTGATGTGATCCACCTTCCGCTTACCATCTAAATCCAAAATATGACTAGTAGCAATAGGCAATACATCTAAAGGCGTTAGTGGATTAAACCCATAAACTACTTCAAACAGTGAATAAGATGTAGTGGAATGCATGGCCCTATTATATGCAAATTCTACATGTGGCAAACATTTTTCCCAACTTTTCAAATTTTTCTGAATTAAAGCTCGAAGCAAGGTTATTAGTGTTCGATTAACAACTTCAGTTTGCCCATCCGTTTGTGGATGTGCAGCTGTGGAAAACAACAACTTCGTGCCTAACCTAGACCATAATGTGCGCCAAAAATGACTAAAAAACTTGACATCCCGATCACTAACTATAGTCTTTGGAATACCATGCAATCTAACTATTTCACGAAAGAACAGTTCAGCAATATGCGATGCATCAGTAGTCTTATTGCATTCTATAAAATGCGCCATTTTGCTAAAGCGATCGACTACCACAAAGATGCTATCATGACCCGACTGTGTCCTTGGCAACCCTAACACAAAATCCATCGATATGTTGACCCATGGATGGCTAGAAACGGGTAATGGGGTATAAAAACCATGAGGCATGACCTTAGACTTTGCTTGACGACATGAGACGCATTTTGCACAAAAATTTTGAACATCATTTCGCATTTTAGGCCAATAAAAATGTTCATGCAATATGTCTAATGTCTTTGTGATACCAAAATGCCCCATAAGACCCCCACAATGTGCCTCCCTAACAAGCAATTCACGATAAGAACTCTTAGGCACGCACAATTTTCCTTTCTTAAAAAGAAATCCATCATGCTGAAAATAATCATTCCATGCAGTTTGTGAACATTCAGCAAAGATTTCATCAAAATCATTATCACCAACATACAACCCCTTAAGTAAATCAAATCCCAACAACTTCGACTCCAAGAAAGTAAGAAACACATACCTTCGTGACAAAGCATCTGCCACTACATTTTTCTTACCCTTCTTGTGCTTGATGACGTAAGGAAAAGATTCAATGAATTCCATCCACCTAGCATGTCTTCGATGCAGCTTCCCTTGAAACTTCAAATGCTTGAGTGGTTCATGATCGGAGTGGATAACGAACTCCTTTGGCCACAAATAATGTTGCCAAGTTTGCAACGTCCTCACGAGAGCATAAAGCTCTTTGTCATATGTTGGATAGTTCAGGACAGCCCCATGCATTTTTTCGCTGAAATACACTATCGGCTTCGAGTCCTGCATCAAAACAGCTCCAATCCCAAGCCCAGAGGCATCACATTGAACTTCAAAAACTTTATTGAAATCAGGCAACATTAAAAGAGGTGCTTGTGTGAGTTTGTCCTTCAACATGTTAAAAGCCTTTTCATGCACTTTTTCCCATTTAAATACAGCATGCTTTTTAACAAGATCATTCAATGGTGCGGCAATAGTGCTAAAATTTTTAACAAACCTTTGATAAACCCCCCGCCAAACCATGAAAGCTCCGAACCTCACTGGCATTCTTCGGTGTAGGCCACTCCTTGATTGCCTTAACCTTTTCTTCATCTACCTTAATGCTGTTAGCGCTCACAACAAAACCAAAAAAAACAATAGAATCCAGACAAAAAGTGCATTTCTTCAAATTGGCATACAATTGATTTTCTCTTAACACGATAAAAACCTCCCTTAAATGCAACACATGTTCATCCAATGACTTACTATAAATTAATATATCGTCAAAGTAAACAAAGACAAACTTCCCTATGAAAGGTCTCAAAACATGGTTCATTAATCTCATAAATGTACTAGGCGCATTTGTCAAACCAAAAGGCATGACAAGCCACTCATATAAACCAAATTTTGTTTTGAAAGCGGTTTTCCACTCATCTCCCTCTTTCATGCTAATTTAGAAATATCCACTTTTCAAATCGACCTTAGAAAATATGCATGCACCATGCAACTCATCCAACATGTCATCAAGTCGAGGAATAGGGTGACGATACTTTACCGTAATTTTGTTGACGGCTCGGCAGTCTATACACATCCTCCAACTCACGTCCTTCTTGGGCACCAAAATAACCGGCACTGCACATGGACTAAGGCTCTCTCTCACAGGCCCCTTTTCCAACAACTCCTCCACTTGAGCTTGAATCTCCTTGGACTCCTCCGGATTAGCTCGATAGGCTGGACGGTTTGGTATAGAAGCACCGGGAATGAAGTCAATTTGGTGCTCTATCCCCCGCAATGGTGGAAGTCCTGCAGGTAACTCCTCTGGAAAAACATCCTCGTACTCCTGCAATAAAAACGCCACTTCTCGAGGCAAAAGATCAAACATCTTAGCATCAAGCAAAAATACATCTTTATACATCAAAATAAACACACTCTCTCCCTCACTCAATTTTTCTTTCACCTCTCTTTTTTGTTGCAAAAATACTCAATTTATTTTTATCTTTTTCTGATTTTTCTTCTTCTTTTTTGATGTTTTCCTCTCGGCTTTTACTCTCACTAGATTCGCCTTTTTCTTTCCTTTCAAAATCTTTTACAATTCGAATTTGATCTTCTTGTGCCTCCCAAGGTTTCAAAGGCACCAATGTATGCTTGCGGCTGTTATCTCCAATATGTACCTATTGGTGTACCCATCACACACTACCCTTCTATCGAACTGCCACGGACGCCCCAAAAGTATATGGGCAGCTTGCATAGGCATCACATCACACAACACTTCATCCTTATATCTACCTATCACAAACTCAATCTTGACTTGCTTATTCACCTTGGCCTCCCCACTAGTACTTAACCATTGTAGTTTATAGGGTTTAGGATGTTTAAGTGTTCTCAACCCCAACTTCTCTACCAACAATGTACTAGCTATATTAGTGCAACTCCCATTATCAATGATTAAGCTACACACCTTTCCTTGTACATGACACCTAGTGTGAAAAATGTTATCCCTTTGCACCAATTCTCCCTCTATCTTAAGTTGTGTATTCAAAACCCGTAAATTGACAAGAGCCTCTCTCCTCATTGGCAACTCTTCCTCTCCATCACTCTCCTCACCCAATGGTATTTCTCCCTCGTCATCAGAATACTTACTCTCATACTTCCCATTAGGTAACAAGAACATAGTCCTTTTGTTAGGACATTGGGTTTGTATGTGCCCTACTCCTAGGCATTTATAACACCTAATGTCCCGACTCCTCCCATCTGCCTTATCCTCAACCTTCTCCTTCCCGGTTTCCCATTTTGGTTCTACCTTAGGTTTGGAGTTAACATTAGCATTTCCAGGTTTTGTGGTTGACATTGGTTTATTATCCTTCCAAGCACCCTTCCAAGTACTCTTCCCTTTACCCTTTAATAATTCTCTCAACCTTCAAGGCCTTATGCAATAATTCCTCCATGCTATCATATTCCTGCAAATCTACCACATCAGCTATCTCCCTATTCAAACCCGCCACAAATCTACCCATTGTAAACTCAGGGTCCTCATCTATATTGGCCCGAATTAAAGATACCTCCATCTCCTGAAAATACTCCTCCATACTCTTACTACCCCGGTTCAAGGTTTGCAATTTCCTCACTATATCCCTTTGGTAATGAGTAGGAACGTACCTCTTTCTCATTATCCTCTTAACCTCCGCCCAAGTCCTAACTGGCCTCATTCCATATGTAACGCCCCGCCATAATTTACATTTAAAACTAGATAAGGTAATATACATATTAATGTTTCATCCCAAAATTCATTCATAAAAGAAAATACACAAATTGCCTCATTATCATAATTACAATCCGAATCAAGACAATTAATAATCCCAAACTTCTATTCACCCATATCTTCCTTTAAGTATGTAAACCAAAATCCTGTCCACCGCCTAATCCGCCTTGAATCACTGAAAAATATAATTTATAAAAGGGTGAGCTTAAAATAGCTCAGTGGGTGGGGATAGTGTTTCATTATTGAAAAATTAATTTTCAACGAAATACTGTTCCAAGAACGAATTCCAATGCACAAACCATATACCAACAAATTCATCATGGATGCCAATTAAACATTTGGCATATATTTGGTACTTGTACCGATACATAATTTCAATACACATAATCATATATCGCAAAACTTTAACATGAATGTCATGTCAAACATTAATCATATAATCGGTACCTGTCCCGATCGGCCATGCCGACCTTTACCAACCTTATTTCCCCTGACAATTCGTTGTTGCGTGCACGACTTGAGAAGCTACCTTATGCTACCTCGTGGTCAGTGACCACTACGGCCCCGCAGGCCTAACGTGGCATCCGGATTTGCCACTCCGACTCCCTTCAATAGGATTAAAAACTCCTTAATCCCGTGACGGGGCTCACCGGTGTGGTCTTGGCGTAATCGTCGGCCCGATGCCGTCTCGATTACCCTCCAAACCAACACCTACTAGGGCCCATACAATTAAGTGCAATATGCGTATAACACGTTCACAAACAATTCAATAATCATGTATTCATGCGACACTGTCCAATCAAGACTCGTTCAATGACTTTCCACAATGATTCAACATGACGGAAGCAATCTTCAATGCTCCAGAGTCTAAAAGCAAATATGATGTCAAATAAACAGGTACAGAAAATAAGTTGTCTTTACCCAATTGGAAGCAACATTTTATTGAGAACTTTATGTGACCAGCAACTATAACTTCGTTAAGCAAATAGAATCTCTTCAAATTCTATTAATTTTTTTCTCAACTTGAGGTCAATTAGTCAACAACCGTCTTTATCCCAAAAAAAAAACACAAAGAACTAGAATAATCTTTCAAATTTCCACATGAATATGAGCAAAACGTTTTCTGAAACTTCATGCATCCTCATTTCTAGATCAATAAGTAACAGTTTCAAAGAAACCTGAGAAAAATGCCACAATATAGCTCCTTATGCATTGCTAATTAATTGTCAGCATGTAATAAGCATTTGATGAATGACCAAATGTCTACATAAAGACTTCCATACCAAAAATACCATTTATGGTCAAAGGAGCAGACTTTAAAATGATGGAATTTAATGCCTCAACTAAGTTGTAGTGTTATTAATTAATTATTGAACACAAATGCTATTACTAAAAAGAACTGCAATATAAATGGACTCATTCCTGATAGTTTAGATTTTATTTTGAGTTTTTTTTTTGCAAGGAACAGTTAATTGAGTTCAATTTCTAGAGCTATCAAAATTAAACTGTTTAGCCATAAAACTTTCCTTAAATTGATAAAACTGATATTCTCACAAACTAACAAAAATACCAGGACTAAAATCCAACCAAATTAAACTGCTAAACTTCGGACTTTACCTATAATTCCATACATTTTCTAACAGACCACAAGCCAGAAGCAAAAGAAAATAATTGAACATTCAGGCATAAGACATTACATAATTTACGATAGTCACTAAGATACCATCAATACATTTTATTCACGATAAACTCATTCTTCTTGCCTTTTGCTCTTACTATCAAGCAAGAGAACACCACCAAAGATAAAATATAATAAAATTGGCACAGTTAAGGTTTAAGGCTGGTATGCTAGGAGTGTAAATTCACTTTTCCAGTTTTATATGTCACGTAGCTCTAAAATACAAACCATTCCAAAAGAAAATTTCATCAAGAAAATAATGCATAAATGATCTATCTGAAATCTAAGCTTAAGAATTCAAACAGATCTTAAAGGCTGCTAATTTTCTTTCCTATCCAAACCCAATTAATAAAAAAAAACCCCTAAGATTTATGAATCCAAACAAGTATCCAGTCTGATAAGCCGCATCGCATTAAAAAGTAGATTCTTTTGAACCATGCGAACAACTGGAGATTAAGCTATAAACATGTTTGGAGGAAAAAAAAATAAAGAACAATCTTTCTACCCACCTGTTAGAGATTTTCAAACCTTGTTTGGATTAACCAAGGTTGGACTGTCGTGCTTTGTTCTCTCCCCCTTTCCCATTCTTTACTTTTCCTTCCTTTTTTTCTTCGTCCCGCTGCCGTTTCTCTTTTTGTTTTCCTCCTCTGCCTCGTGTTCTTTGTTCTCGTTTATACTCCTCATTATTTTTCCTAAATTGTGTTTTTTTCTTTCTTTTTTTTAGCTTAAGGTGGCAGCTTGTAAGCCCTAGTAACTTACATGTTTTCCTCCTCTTTTCTGTTTTTTTTTAATTTTTTTTTCCTAATTTGCAACTTAATCCCTCAATTTTCATAAAGACCAATAAGAAGCCAAATTCAATTAAATTACACAAATAAATTTCTTAAAATCTTACAAATTTTATAATTAAAACTCTTATATTAACAATTAATTAAAGTGCTTAATTGTGTGGTTCTAATTTTCACAACGATGCTTACCAAAGATATAGTATTGCAAGTTTTAAAATTAAAATGACCTACATATATTTAAAATTAATGATATTATTAATACATTAAAATTTTTGGGGTTTCACACTCTTCCCTCCTTAAAAGAATTGCGTCCTCGCAATTCAAAATCGCTATCCGATGATATTTCCATAAACAATTATATAGATAAGTGATTCACTTAGACACGTTTGAAGGTATTTATATCTGAACTAACCTCTAGTCACACTTAAGTCGTGACCTTCACATTTATATACTTTGTTATACATATACTTTTCCATTTTTCCCAAGTTTCGCAATATGTTTTTCACTTGCTTTATACTTTCTTCTAGAGATCCAAGATAGGTCTAAGCAATTCAAGTAAGTGACGCTAATAGCATTTAAGTGGCAATTTAAATAAGACAAAATCTATTATTCGAACCAAGCACACAAATGTCATCCATAACAAACTTAGAACCATAATATCGTACTCAAATTACCCAACAACTCTCACGATAAAAAAAAGGGAAAAAAATGAGTCAATTATCCAGTCATGGAAAAAAAATTTTATCCACCAAGTTGTCTAAATACAAGGATTTTTTTTTCTTTAAATAATTCAATATACATGAAATCTTTAACATAAATCTTTAAACCTTGATTCATAGAATTTTTCACATATAATTGAATATTATTCAATCAAGTATTTGATATGCTGTACTCATAGTGTTTTGAAGTGTTCTTTTCAATTGTCTTAAGTCCCAAAAAAAATAACATGAAACTATTATCATGTACTTGTCTTACTGAATTGAATACACTTTTATTTGAATCCAGTGAGGGTTTTAGTAGTATATCTTTAATTTTGTTTGAGGATTTGATTTACATGCTTAAGACTTCACCCCATGAACCCTTGCCAATCTCTTAACCTTCTAATAATTAATTCAAATTCTAAATCATTATTAACTTTAACAATTATCCAAGATACATTACTCGCCAGAAAAGTTGAATCAACAGATTGGAAGTCATAGGCAAAAGTTCCTTCTCATGCATAATTTGCTCATAACTAGAAAAAAAAATGTAAAAGTAAAGAAACT
Organism: Ophiorrhiza pumila; assembly: GCA_016586305.1. NCBI lineage: Eukaryota > Viridiplantae > Streptophyta > Magnoliopsida > Gentianales > Rubiaceae > Ophiorrhiza > Ophiorrhiza pumila. The sequence goes on from BLIW01000011.1 coordinate 21,178,455, forward strand.
CTTTTATGTAATATACGTCGTTTAAACATTTTTATTTTATTTTCACTATTAAAAGTGACAAATAAATTTAACGTAGAAAATCTCAAATAGAAACATCACCTAGTATCATTACAGTTTCACAACATGTTCACAACATAAATACGCTTGAAACATATTTTGCTCCAAAGTTTGAACATCACAGTTTTCCAAAATAGGAAACATGGCAGAGAACCTCGAGTTTACAAACTTAATCTTATTCCACATAATATAGTAGATGGTGCAAATGGTTGCATTACATAATACTGTATAAATAGCATGTTAAACAAATTTAATCAAAGCCAAACATAGTTAATTTATCTAGACATAATACCTTATAAGCATTTAGACCAAACAAAATAAATGTAGGGACAACACTGCACATTAATGGGATGCATCAAGACTTTGTTTATTAGTTGTCTAACATAAAATTAATCATTAAAACACTTCAATCAAATTATAAAGATGATGATACAACAAACCATGTGAAGGAAATAATAGTTTTCCTTTTTTTTATTATTATTATTACTCATTAAACGTATATCTCGGTTAACCATTTAAGATGTTAGATATTACAAATTATGGGTATCTAACTTATCTATTGTATAATCGTATGACACAATAGTTCTTCTATCTTAACTATCTTATATAGTCAATAATGAATCATAAAAATTGTTAATCATTATTTTCTAACTTATGTTATAATTTCCTAGTGGTTTTATATTGCTTTACCTAAGCTGAACATGAAATTGGTCAGTTGCACGTATGTCTTTTTTTTTTCTTTTTTTTTTGGAATACATAAGAACAGAGAGTCCATTACCTATCTTATTATACAAATATAGCACTAAAAGAGATCTTTTATAATGTTTAGAACATATATATATATATATCTCATAAGTGGCAATAGACTTATGTAAATGAATATCAATCAGATCCTACAATGAACTAAGTATTTTAAAAGCAATTGTTGTATGGATTGACTTTAAAATCTTATACACACTGCTAGTAATTGGGACAATTAATAGCTTATGTTTATAAGTGACACACTTGTTAGTTATAACACTAAATGCTCTTCTAGAATATTCCAATAAATTGGAAGGGTAGGATGTTCAAGCATCTTATGAGAGATATAGTAATGTATTTTCTATAGGCAACCATGTATCAAAACCACTTACTAACATGTACATCCTTCACACCATTGCTGAATCCACCAACATGACCACTAATTAAAACTATGTTACAGAAGTTTGTAATATGTAAATGTATAGCATCTTGTTTCAAAACTTTCTCTTTAGGCTTCCTACTCCTTTTCTCTAAAGGATTTTATTCTATTTTATTTTCATTAACCCAAGATAATGCAACAGTTACCCATGATTCTTCACACATACCAACGTAACAAAATAAATATCAAAACTCAATTAAGAAACCAGTTCCACAGAGGAAGAGCAATCAAGATTCCATGACATACTTGCAAAGTATAGACTATCTCCGCTTATTTTCCACAAGTTCAACATATAATATAGAAAACAGAATTTCGAAGCAAAATTCAGAACAACCTAGTAGAATTTTTACACGTTCAGTAATTCAAAAAGAAAATACAGAGCAACAAGTCAAGTTCATCTTTTTTTTTCAATAAATTAGGTAAACCTTCAAAAACCGATTTTACCACCGTACGCCAACAACCTTTTCAATATATCAACCCAATCCAATAAGAACTTATACAATTCCTCAAGTCATGAAAGAAACTCCATGAGAAATATCAAGTTCACCAAAGTAATTCAACCAAAATTTTAAATCCAAGACACCAACATTCCAGTGTAAATCATTTAAGAAAACATACCATAAACATCAATTTACAAGTTAAATACAGATTCAAAAAGAAAGTTAAATTATTGTTTCTTTGTTCACTTCTTGCAACCAAATCCAAAGTGTTAGAGGAATATCAAAAGCTTAACCTAGTCAGGACATTATAAGGCAATAGAACTAATCTTAATCCATGACTGTGAAACGTAATTCACTCCATATCATCTTTTTTAAATAACTAATGACAAGATAAAACTCAAAAAAAACCCATCAACCATAAATTTCAAGAGCTAACATCTTCAAGTTTGAAGGAATAAAGCCTCCAAAATATATATATTTTTTTAAGTGTTCTAACAAAGCAAAAACTACGTGGTATTGGTTTAGTTATATTCCAAAAATTTATATGGATAATCCTCCTTGCAAAATAGAATTCTTGCAAGGTTAAGAGCCAAACAAAGGGACTAGGACTTCAAATATTTCTTGTTTCACAAATACACTTCCTACAATCAAAACCCGTTAAACAAACATGAATTTTATATTTAATATAGTTTTGTCCAAGCATGTTCCATAATATATCATGTCAAAATTATGAACACACAGCTTTGCATCTTGTAACTATTCTTGTAAGAATACCTTATTCCATTTGAGCAAGAATCAAACAAAGACATTAACTTTATCCAAAACAATCTTGACTTACCCTTGAAAAATAATATAAAAAGTGATATTTCACAAGATAAGCAGGCCTTGAACATTAATATTTTGCTAACTTTAATTCCAACAAATTGTCATTATCTTTATCTTCAATTCACAACATTCTACTTCAAAACATAACACGATTTTGACCACCCACGTTCTACTTTCACCAGCTTAGCACATAACAATTAATAAAATTTCATAAAATCTCATAACAAACCCAATAGAATTCAAACATAATCATCCATTAAGGCAAATATAGAGCATCATATCAGATTAATATCTTCTTTTTTTTTTCAATAATTGAAGAATATTCAAACTCAATTCTTTTAAAATTTTGTTATAGCTATAGCTTGAGAGATAGAATTAAAAAGATCCTAATCTTAGGTTGATCAGTCCTAAGAGGATCAATGAAATTCTACAGTCGAGCTTATAGAACTAGAATTGTATTTTCCCCAATAATTTTCATCTCTCAATATCTGAGTCTATAATATCTATAACATCATGTTGAACTTTTCTCAAAACAACAAAGAATGGAATTAAAGCCTAGTGGACTACTATACCACAATCCAAGAATCATATCCTGGCTTTTGAGCATATATGCTCTGATACCACTTGTAACGCCCCGCCATAATTTACATTTAAAACTAGATAAGGTAATATACATATTAATGTTTCATCCCAAAATTCATTCATAAAAGAAAATACACAAATTGCCTCATTATCATAATTACGATCCGAATCAAGACAATTAAATAATCCAAACTTCTATTCACCCATCTCTTCCTTTAAGTATGTAAACCAAAAATCCTGTCCACCGCCTAATCCGCCTTGAATCACTGAAAAATATAATTTATAAAAGGGTGAGCTTAAAATAGCTCAGTGGGTGGGGATAGTTTCATTATTGAAAAATTAATTTTCAACGAAATACTGTTCCAAGAACGAATTCCAATGCACAAACCATATACCAAACAAATTCATCAATGGATGCCAAATTAAACATTGGGCATATATTTGGTACGTTGTACCGATATCACAATTTCAATACACATAATCATATATCGCAAAACTTTAACATGAATGTCATGTCAAACATTAATCAATATAATCGGTACTGTCCCGATCGGCCATGCCGACTTTACCAAACCTTATTTCCCATGACAATTCGTTGTTGTGTGCACGACTTGAGAATTACCTTATGCTACCTCAGTGGTCAGTGACCACTACGGACCCCGCAAGGCCTAACGTGGCATCCGGATTTGCCACTCCGACTCCTTTCAATAGGATTAAAAACTCCTTAATCCCGCTGACGGGGCTCACCGGTGTGGTCTTGGCGTAATCGATCGGCCCGATGCCGTCTCGATTACCCTCCAAACCAACACCTACTAGGGCCATACAATTAAGTTGCAATATGCGTAATAACACGTTCACAAAACAATTCAATAATCATGTATTCATTGCGACACTGTCCAATCAAGACTCGTTCAATGACTTTCCACAATGATTGCAACATGACGAAGCAATCTTCAATGCTCCAGAGTCTAAAGCAAATATGATGTCAAAATAAACAGGTACAGAAAATAAGTTGTCTTTACCCAATTGGAAGCAACATTTTATTGAGAACTTTATGTGACCAGCAACTAATAACTTCGTTTAAACAAATAAAATCTCTTCAAATTCTATTAATTTTTTTCTCAACTTGAGGTCAATTAGTCAACAACCGTCTTTATCCCAAAAAAAACACAGAGAACTAGAATAATCTTTCAAATTTCCACTTGAATATGAGCAAAAAGTTTTCTGAAACTTCATGCATCCTCATTTCTAGATCAATAAGTAACAGTTTCAAAGAAACCTGAGAAAAAGGCCACAATATAGCTCCTTATGCATTGCTAATTAATTGTCAGCATGTAATAAGCATTTGATGAATGACCAAATGTCTACATAAAGACTTCCATACCAAAAATACCATTTATGGTCAAAGGAGCCAGACTTTAAATGATGGAATTTAATGCTCAACTAAGTTGTAGTGTTATTAATTAATTATTGAACACAAATGCTATTACTAAAAAGAACTGCAATATAAATGGACTCATTCCTGATAGTTTAGATTTTATTTTGAGTTTTTTTTGCAAGGAACATTTAATTGAGTTCAATTTCTAGAGCTATCAAAATTAAACTGTTTAGCCATAAAACTTTCCTTAAATTGATAAAACTGATATTCTCACAAACTAACAAAAATACCAGGACTAAAATCCAACCAAATTAAACTGCTAGACTTCGGACTTTACCTATAATTCCATACATTTTCTAACACACCACAAGCCAGAAGCAAAAGAAAATAATTGAACATTCAGGCATAAGACATTAAATAATTTACGATAGTCACTAAGATACCATCAATACATTTTATTCACGATAAACTCATTCTTCTTGCCTTTTGCTCTTACTATCAAGCAAGAGAACACCACCAAAGATAAAATATAATAAAATTGGCACAGTTAAGGTTTAAGGCTGGTATGCTAGGAGTGTAAATTCACTTTTCCAGTTTTATATGTCACGTAGCTCTAAAATACAAACCATTCCAAAAGAAAATTTCATCAAGAAAATAATGCATAAATGATCTATCTGAAATCTAAGCTTAAGAATTCAAACAGATCTTAAAGGCTGCTAATTTTCTTTCCTATCCAAACCCAATTAATAAAAAAAACCCCCTAAGATTTATGAATCCAAACAAGTATCCAGTCTGATAAGCCACATCGCATTAAAAAGTAGATTCTTTTGAACCATGCGAACAACTGGAGATTAAGCTATAAACATGTTTGGAGGAAAAAAAAATAAAGAACAATCTTTCTACCCACCTGTTAGAGATTTTCAAACCTTGTTTGGATTAACCAAGGTTGGACTGTCGTGCTTTGTTCTCTCCCCCTTTCCCCTTCTTTACTTTTCCTTCCTTTTTTTCTTCGTCCCGCTGCCGTTTCTCTTTTTTTTTTCCTCTTCTGCCTCGTGTTCTTTGTTCTCGTTTATACTCCTCATTATTTTTCCTAAATTGTTTTTTTTTCTTTCTTTTTTTTAGCTTAAGGTGGCAGCTTGTAAGCCCTAGTAACTTACATGTTTTCCTCCTCTTTTCTATTTTTTTTTTAATTTTTTTTCCTAATTTGCAACTTAATCCCTCAATTTTCATAAAGACCAATAAGAAGCCAAATTCAATTAAATTTCTTAAAATCTTACAAATTTTATAATTAAAACTCTTATATTAACAATTAATTAAAGTGCTTAATTGTGTGGTTCTAATTTTCACAACGATGCTTACCAAAGATATAGTATTGCAAGTTTTAAAATTAAAATGACCTACATATATTTAAAATTAATGATATTATTAATACATTAGAATTTTTGGGGTTTCACACCATACCTCCTTCTATTGTATATTAACTGGTCCCACCAAATTGAGGCATAATGGGTAAACTCCACTACGGCTAACTTCACCTTTTTCTCCTCCGAATAGTCATGACAGTCAAAAACATGATCTACCCTCCTTTCCCACTCTAAGTGAACCTCAGGGTTATTCTTCCCTTGAAATTCTAGAATTTTCATTTTAATAGCCCCCATGTGATTGTCCTTTCTCCTATCATCCCTATCATTCCTATTATTCCTCTTATTCCTACCTAGACCCTATGTCCTTTCTTCTTCCTTCTTCGACACTTTCTCATGTTCTTCCCTCTCAAACAATGGATTTCTACCCGCTCTCTCCCTAGTTGTTGGTTCAATAGACTCTAGAAAATCAAGCCTAACGTTGATTTTATCAAACTGTGCTTGAATAGCTTTAAAAATAGTTTCTATATTGAATGTTGGTTCACTAGTACCTTTGAGTGCAGATCCACTAGTTCCTTCCCCACTCATGATGAATTTTGGGAATAATATAGTTATCCTTTCCACTCCCTAATTGTTTACTCTCACTCTAGTGTATCACTCAAAAGATTGAAACCCTCTAACTTCCTTTACAAGTTCTTTGGGTTGAACAAACACTCATACATCAACCAAGAATTCAATTAAATGGAAATATGTAAAGAAGACAGAAAACTCTTAAGAACAAGGATGATTACAAAACTCTTGAATAATGGAATGAAATTAGGCAACAAGAACAACAAAGTTACCCAATACTAACAATAATCTATGCAATAATCCCAAATGATTTAGTGCAGCAACCTTTAAGCATATATTGAAAAGAAATTTCTGCACACTTTTGCAATTCAACAAATTCAAGTAACTTCCCACGAAATCAAGGCAAATATGTTACCTTGAAAACTCAAACTGAAACTTAAGAATCAAAACTCAAATTGGCCTTCTTTTTTTTTTTAACGTTTTCTGCACTTTTTTTTCTTTTTTTTTCTGCAGTTTGTTTTTTTTTCTTTTTTTTAACGAATTTTTTTTTCTGCACTTTTTTTTCTCTTGGCCACAATCTAACAAACAATGGAATCAACAATGCAACCAAGAACACAATTAGAACAAATTCAAAAGAAAACAATCAAAGATACAATTCTTTGATGAAAAAAATTCCCCAATTTGGCTTTGATACCAAACTGATACGATCCTAGTCCCTTATGGATTCTAAGAGCGCAATCCCAAGATCAATTGAGGAAATTAAACGATGAATGAATTAAAAAGATGAATAGAATGTAAAGGAGGCAGCCCCAAATTCAAACAAGAATTAGAAACTTACCTATCAAATAATATAATGAACACCCTAAGAAAACCTGTTTCTTAGAACCCCCACTATCCAAGAATCCCGATCAATCAACTCTTGATGGAATGGAATGAATGTTCTTCGCAAAGAACCCAAGAAAGTTTGTATAAAACTCACAAAATATCAATATTCAAAATAGGCTTCCCAAAACGTACACAAGAGGTTTCCTTTTATATGTATGAAACCCTAAAGAAATAACGGCTAACAAATTCAAAGCAAAAACAGTCCGCGTTCCCGCACGTCGCGACGTCGGTGATCGCACGTCGCGACGTGGGGATCATTCTTGATTTAATGTCGAATTTTTGGAGAATTTTCTTCCAACTCTGAAAACTTCCAGAGAGTTACGTCGCGACGTGGAAGGGCCTGGACGTCGCGACGTCGGTGCACGTCACGTGCACTTCGCGACGTCTTTGGTCGCACGTCGCGACGTTGGCAATTTGCTCCAACTCCTCTTTTACGTTTCTCCACGTCGCGATGTGGAACTCCATGGACGTCGCGACGTGGAGCTCTTTCATGCTCCTTGTCCATCTTTTCCATCCATTCTTGCCTTCAAAACTCCATTATGATCTAACACAACATTGTACTCCATTTGTGATACTCCCAAACATGAAATGAACTCAGAATCCTTGTCACGAACTTTACGAACTACTTCACGCTCAAAAATGTCTTTGATCAATGAATACAATGCCGTCTTCATTCGCTTAGTCCTTGGACGAGTCAAAGGTCCTCCAACTCCTTGCAATGGATCATCCACAAGGCTTCTCGGGTTAGCTTCCTCATCCCAGGTACTCCATGTAACCTTACAATCTCATCCAAATATATCTTGACAAGTCTCTCCAACGAATACCTCATATTTACGGGCAAGAAATGGGCACTTTTAGTGAGGCGATCAACCACTACCCATACCGCATCATGATTTCTTTGTGTCCTTAGTAGTCCAGTTACAAAATCCATAGTAATGTGTTCCCATTTCCATTCTGGTATGGCTAATGGTTGTAAAAGTCCTGAGGGTTTCCAATGTTCTGCTTTGACTTGCTAGCAGGTTAAGCATCTAGCAACAAATTCTGCTATTTCCCTCTTCATATTATTCCACCAGAAATTTTGTCTAAGATCTTGATATATTTTAGTGCTACCGGGATGGATAGAATATCTAGAACTATGGGCATTTCTAAGAATTTCAGTTTTCAGGGTCTCCATATTTGGAACACATAATCGACCTCGAAAATAGATCACACCATCAACGTCCACTGCGAAGTCAGTTATTCTTCCCTCCTTAAATTTATGCTTCATCTCTTGTAAACAGGAATCCTCTTTTTGGGCTTTCTTAACTTTATTACTTAACAAGGAGTAAACTTGTATATTAGCTAACCTTACCCCATCCCCTGCGAGGTATCCTAGCTCTATATTCGCAAGTTGAGCTTTTCGGCTTAATGCATCAGCAACTATGTTGGCCCTACCCGGATAATAATTGATTGTACAGTCATAATCCTCCAACAATTCCATCCATCTACGTTGCCTCAAGTTTAAATCCTTCTGGGTGAATAAATACTTCAAGCTCTTGTGATCAGTGAACACCTCAAACGTGACTCCATACAAATAATGCCTCCATTTCTTCAAAGCAAAAACTACAGCTGCCAATTCTATATCGTGCGTAGGGTAGTTTTGCTCATAAAGTTTTAACTTCCGAGATGCATAAGCAATTACCTTGCCTTTTTGCATTAAGACACAACCCAAGCCTTCCCTAGATGCATCAATATATACCACAAAATTTTCTTTTCCTTCAGGTAAGGAAAATATTGGTGATGTGGTTAGTCTCCTCTTGAGTTCCTGAAAACTACTCTCACATTCCTCATCCCATTTATACGGAACACACTTCTGAGTTAATCGAGGCAATGGACCGGCTATTCTTGAAAAATTCTTAATAAATCTTCGATAATAACCAGCAAGACCAAAACAACTGCGCACTTCTGTTGGAGTCTTTGGTTGCTTCCACTTGGTCACAGATTCCACTTTTGAGGGATCCACAGCGATACCATCTCCTGAGATAACGTGGCCTAGAAATGACACTGTCTCTAACCAAAATTCGCACTTATCAAATTTTGCATAGAGTTTGTGCTCTCGTAATGTTTCTAGTACCACCCTAAGGTGTTTCTCATGCTCTACAGAGTTTTTGGAATATACCAATATAGCATCAATAAAAATAACCACGAATTGATCTAGGTATGGTCGAAATACTCTATGCATCAAATCCATAAAGACAACAGGTGCATTAGTGAGCCCAAATGGCATTACCACAAATTCATAATGCCCATATCGGGTATTGAAGGCTATTTTTGGTATATCCTCCTTTCGGATCCTCAACTGATAGTATCCCTGACGGAGATCAAACTTTGAGTACACTCTAGATCCTTCTAGCTGATCAAACAGTTCATCAATGAAGGGCAAAGGATATTTATTTTTAATAGTCACCCTATTCAAACCCCGATTATCAATGCATATTTGCAAAGATCCATCCCTCTTCTTTACAAATAATACCGGTGCCCCCCATGACGAGGTACTAGGTTGTATAAAACCTATCTCTAATAACTCCTGCAACTGAGTTTTCAGTTCTTGCAACTCCAGAGGTGCCATTCGATACGGCGTCCTAGAGATAGGAGCAGCATCTGACAACAACTCGATGGTGAACTCCACTTCTCTACCAATTGGCATAGAAGTCAACTTCTCAGGGAAAATATCTCCGTATTCCCTTATCACAGCCACATCTTTCAACTTTGGTTTGGTAAGGGTTGGATTGACCAAATAAGCTAGGAATCTGACTCCACCTTTATACAGAACTTTCCTAGCTTTTACACCCAAAATCATTGGATTCACAAATTTCCTTTGATCACCTACAAGTTTAATTACAGGTTGCCCTGGTTTACAAAACTTCACAGTTTTTGCCAAACAATCCGATTGGGCATGGTGTTTCGATAACCAGTCCATTCCTAAAATAACATCATACCCATGAATCGGTGCAGCAACTAGATCTGTTTCCATTCTATTAATCCCAACCCCTATTTCACAGGCTTTATATACCACATCAGATATTAACCTATTTCCTAATGGGGTACTAACTTCCATCCAATATGGCAACTCATCATGTGGGACACACAAGCATTTCGCAAACTTAGAAGTTACAAATGAATGAGTAGATCCAGGATCTATAAGAATTTTAGCACTGATACCAGAGACTATAAGCGTACCTTCAACCACCTCCGCACAAGCTGGAAGTTCTTCACCTCCCTAGCATAAACTCGAGCCTGGACTTTGGGTTTATTAGTTCCCTTTTGGTTTCCTCTTTCCACCTGTTGAGGGTTAGTAGTATTTGGTACCTGAGTTTGGAGTTTTGGAAAATGTCTAATAAAATGATCAGCACTCCCATATCGAATGCACTTGTTCGCCTTTTGCCAACATCTTTGTTCACTATGCCCTGGCCGACCACAATATGCACATTTCATCGTGCCTACATAAACAAAAAGGTTGCCCTACCTGTGACTGTGGGCGCTGAGCTCCAGATGACTGTCCCCCTCGTGCAACACCATACCTCTCCTCCATGAGGGATTGACTGGTCGTTTTCCTTTTTGACTTGCTCGTTCCCTTTTCTGAGCATTAGCTAACTCAATCCTCGAGGCGATTTCCAATGCTTCTAGGAGAGTGGTTGGCCTAACGGTTACCATTTCATCCTGAATATCATATCGTAGGCCATGCATAAATCTCCGCACCCTACGTCCTTCGGTTTCAAGCATATGAGGAGCAAACTTAAAGAGTTTAGTGAATCTAGCTTCATATTGGGCTACTATTAGATCCCGTTGCTTAAGGGTTATGAACTCTTCCTCACGCCTTTCTCTAGTCATAGTGGGAAAGAATTTAGCATTAATTCCTGAAGAAAATTTACCCAAGTCCTTGGTGTTTGGATTAGTTTCCACTTCTCTTGGGTTACTCTCCACCAATCCTGTGCTGCTGCCCTCATTTGAAATGCAGCAAACGTAATTCTTCTCTCGTCCCCATACTGCAAAGTGAAAAATATGTCTTCCATATGCTCCAACCATGCTTCAGCATTTTCATCATCAGGTTCTCCATAAAATTCAGAAGGTTTAAACTCTAAGAATCGCTCCAGAGCACCATCTTCTCCAAGCGAATGGGTTTGTTGTCCTTGTTTCCGTATAGTTTCAGATAACTGGGTAGTAGCTGTGATAAATTGAGTCAATAAAGGATTGGTCTCTGTCTCATTCCTGGGAAGGGTTTCATTTCCTGACATATCCTGTTCATCACGACTGGTCTCTCCTGCCATCTATTAAGATTACAACGTTTAGTTTGTAACGTAAAAGGAATAATTATAACATATATCTAATTCCAAACATAGATACACCTATATACACATGAACATATATTATATTCACATAAACAGAAAAACAACAGTTTCAGGGATCTTGGTCTACCTATCTTCGCTTTAACATCAACTTCTCATACCTGCTTTAGTTAGAAGTACATAAAAGGAAAACTCGCAAACCTACAACGATATTTATACAACAAGTTCTAATATCTACAATCTGTCATTATTACTCAAACTGCTCTTAATCTTCCACTATTCTTGAGCCGCCCGGCGAGACATTTCCTCCGACATTTTCCCCTTCTTGATTCTCCTCAAGGACTTCTTCAGGATCCTCCTCGGGATCTTCCTTTGGATCCTCTTCAGGGTCCTCCTCAGGATCTTCCTCTGGATCCTCTTCAGGGTCCTCCTCAGGATCTTCCTCTGGATCCTCTTCAGGGTCCTCCTCAGGGTCCTCTTCAGGATTCTCCTCAACATTATTATTAGGCCCAATTAGTGGTTCGGGTGGTAACTCTACTTGAGGAGGTGGAGGAATAGGTACCCCAAGCCTTGGTTGTATTTCCTCTATCAGTGCCCGCATAGTTCCTAAGCCGTGGTGGAGTTCGTCCAAACGTTGACTCCATCTATTATTTCTTTTCTCCGCCTCTAAGCGCCGATAATATTCTTGGTGGCGCCGTGCTGCCAGTTGTTGGTTCCCTCGTTCCGACCACTCAGTGTGTGCTTCTAATTCCCCAATTCTTCGGCGACTCCCTAGTGCCTCAGTATAATATATATTGGCCTGATTACATTCTCTATCACGCTCCTCCACCAAGTGGTGCACAACAAAATCAGGGTAGGAGCGTCCACAGCGACACTCACGCCCATGTGTCTCTATTAAACGAGTATCATACCACCTAAGATGCCTCCCAAGGCCGTCCTGATACCAAACTCCCCGCCGATCGTCAGCCATCCTAATATACATCAATGTTCTATGTCAGTACATTTTGTTTTGACAAATCATAAACTTATAATCAATTAAAAGTCTTATGACCCACTAATCAATCCACAAAGTCATACTAACTTAATATGACATAGGCTTTGATACCACCTGTGACGACCCAGACTCACCCCCTCAGCTGGAGCGAGTTGGTCCGTCAAACTTGTACCTTACGTCAAGCACAGTTCACTTCCAGACACAAAATAATTTCTAAAATCAGGATACGTCCCTTCACCAGAAAATACTAATATCACAATTATCACACATATCCTTGTTCTTAGGATAAACACTATTATGTGCCTGTTCACACAACATCAAAATCAAAATCTTAATCATGCTCAAACCACTTTAATATAAGAACATACACAAATTTTCAAAAATATGTTTCATCAAATGCGTATAAAACATAAAGGGATATCATAACCACTTGACAAGGGTTAAATGTCACGGTGAACTTATGATGAACTCGTCGGCCCTTGCCTTCCCGACATCAATAAGCCACCATGACTGGGCCCCAATCAATCAAACAATCACACAATAGGCAAACACATGCCACACAAATATTTCATATCAAATCACATATATATCAAACACAGTAAAATCAAGTTGACGTAATATCATGGTCATTATTATTATTATTAATGTTATTTCTTTCTTCTAACATTACCACCCTTAAACCAGGTTCTTACATAAATGATGTAATACAAATTTTACCTTAAGGTTGGCAATAGATTTAAATTAAAACATTATTACTATTATTTTTATTTTTATTATTATATTTTATTTGAAAGGTTAAAACTTTATAATTGAATATACCTATTAAACCCCATTAAAACCATTTGTGTATTAACTTTATGGGTGCCTATAGTCCAAGCTAATAATGCACTAAAGCCCACTCTTTAAAAGCCCACTTCATATTACTCTTGAAAGCCCCATCTTCAATTACCCACACCATTTCATTTAGCTCCCCACTATAACTAATTACTATTGGGCTAAAGCCCAACCGGTTAATGCTCTAGATCCCAATCCTAATGGCTTACCTTTTACCCATACAAAATGGTTGTAAAGCCCAAATCGAATTGGGTTAGTCCAGCCCAGTTCTTTTACCTTTGGGCCTTATTTCATTAACCTACCGTAAGTTTCTTGAATCTTGTTTAAAGGAAGCTATTAAGGTCCAAGCTTCTGACAAATTTAGTACCACTTCCCTTTGTTTCTTTCTTCTTCCCTGCACGACTTTTCCCAACTTCTTCATCATAGCTATCAAAATTACTATCTCAAGATTTGAAGCTTGTGTTCCTAATAACATCGAAGTTCAGCCTACAGATTTAACATCATGAATCCCTATTAACAAAGGCAATCTTGGCTTGCCAAAATTTCCATCAATCCAGGGAGAGGAGTCCTTTCATCAACTCAAGCCGTCCAATTTACACAAAATAATTAATTCAAACAATTAATATCAAAAGAGTATAACAAATTTATGGTTTGTAAATCCCCAGTTATTACTCTATTTCATCACAACCATACAGATTAACAAAGGGGGGGGAGGGGAAACAAAAAGAAAAATCTCTTGAGTTACAGACCACAGTTGTTCCAAGTATTCTCCACCTGTTGAGAATTTCTCCAATTTGTTTTGAATTCTTCCTTTTCTTCTTCTCCTTCCCCTTCCTCTTCTCCTTCTTCTTCTTCTTCCTCTTCCTTCTCTTCTTCTTTTCTTCTTTCTTCCTGTTCTGCTCTCACTCGTTCTCTCTCTGTTTTTTTTGCCATTTTTTTTTTCTGTTTTTTTCCTTTTTCCCGAATCCTTCCTTAATTATATAAGCTGAATCCATTTGCCACGCTTCTCCAATTTTGATTACGTGTAAGCTATTAAGCTTACACGTAATTCACATAATAATTTTTTTTTTAAATTTTATCATTACATACTTATTCTCCTATAAATACTATTTAAGACCCAAACCTAAGAATAATTAACATAGTCTTCCCCTAAAATTTCTAAAATTGACAATTAATTCCTTAAAATGAATAATTAATTTAAGGTGCACACTATTAAATCACCATTTTCACCAAGTGCTAAAAATTCAAAATTCATATTAATATGCAAATTCAAATAACTATGAGATAGTATTACTAGAAGAAAATTCGGGGTCTCACAATTCGCATGTAACACATGATATAATACCCACATTCCCAATTTCCTACTTGCCTCTTGTGTTACAATTAAATAATAATTTCATAAGTAAATAAAATTGTTTAGATTAGAACATTAAGTCGAACAATTGAACAAGCTTACATTTATCTCTATCCATTGAAGTGTTTTATGCGTCAGCGAGTGATCCCCTTCAAGTTGTGATGATATACCCTCGATACACTATAAAAGACAACATTTAAAAGCTTATAAATAAGAATTAGCAAATAAACATGTGATAATATCAGTAATATAATATTCAAAAAATTATGAAGAAATATAAATACGTGTTCATCAAATTCATAGCATCATCTCGGGGGCCTGAATGTACTGGATCAAACCAGTACACAATCATATCCTGTGGTTTTATGGCCATTAGCATCTAGTGTTCACTGAAAAATAATAATAAAATAAACAATTCAAAATTATCATATGAATAAACTATTGAAAATGCGGTTAAAAAAGTAAAGCTATTTGAAATTTAATTACCCTAGAAAATACTGCGCTAGGTAGATGCTCTTGTTTCCATTCTTCATGGTAGACACAATGTATTGTATTCTAACTGTTTCTTTATTCCCGATCGGTTGTATATGATCTGGAGATAGGAACCCTATCCCAGTTTGACCCTGTGCTCTACCTAGCGTATACATTGTCCTACAAAATTCATTGACAAATAGAAGGACACGTTTGATTAGTTAAACTATATTGCAAATTAACCAAAAAATAAGATAAAGTTTAAACTTTAAAAATATATACGAACTTAATGAACTTACTTTATGAACACTTGCATGCAATCACCTGTCACCATATCAAACGCTAAGAAATCACTGAGCTTCTCTTTAGTAAGAAGTACTAAATACTCCTTGCCCACTATTTCTTCCATCATCTTGATTGTGTAGGAATAATTAGTCGAATGGTGGCTCACCACTATGTACAATTGCCGTAAAGATGCATCAAGTTTAGATAATAATGAATTATTCGTTTCTTGTGGGTGGCCCATAATTGGAGTAGTCTTGGGTTGAGTGGTTTCCTTCAACTTTTTAGAACCTTTCGTGTATAGCTTCTTCCATTGGTCCGGTACCTTTGAAAAATAACTCAGTAATTAGAGATGTTTATTAATAAATTATAACAAAAAAAAGACAAAATTTCATATATAATTACACCTGCAAATCCGGATCGGTACAAATCTCAACCAATGACCTTGGCCACTCTAACAGATTCCCAAATCCCGTCCCAACTGTGGTGACCTCATCATCTGGAAATGGCAATGGAGCATCATGTTCGATCGAGGTAATTATATTGACCTTCACTCTGTCCGGCATTACCTTTTTCCCATGATTCATTGATAAATTATAGAGACTCTCGGTAGCTACAAGACGCCTTCCTTTAGTATGATCAATCACAAATAGGCGACATTCTGTTCCGTCCTGTGAATAATAGACAAGAATAGTATATATTAATTAATGAAGAAAAATGAAATAATTTTAAAAGAAAAAAATTATAATTTGTTACCTTGAACTCTCCCAATGAATCTGGCCATCCAGAACCAGAGCATACAGGTATGTGCTCTGCCATGAATTCGCTGCTTATAGTCTCCCGATTCTTTATCTCTAGTTGCTTCAATGATGATTCCATACTAGGAAAAATATTACTCGATCCGACATGTCTCTTAGGAAAAACTAGAACTGGTTTGCCCAAATCTCTGTATAGGTCCTTCAGTGTTTCAGACAAGAATCTAATTTCCTCTTTGTATTGAGCATGAGTCTCTACATTCATAGTACGACCGGACGATGAGGCTCCAAAAACTTGAGACATCCGCATCCGACCCCCAAGACCCCTTATGCGACCGGGGTGATCTTTCTTCCCCGTAGCAATGACAAGAATGCCATTTTTTCCATCTCCAAGGGACTCTCCTTGACTCTCGCGATTGGTCAAATCATCATGATCAATTGTATCCAACATTATTCTTTATATAATTCACATTATTAAATAATATTAATAGACATTTTACTTAATTGAATAAATTATACTTACAATTGTCATACTAACATCTCTAGCTGCATCGGTTGAAAAGTCACCATGTTTGTTTTTGTGACCTTCCTTGAAGAGAAGATGACGGAGAATTGGTGAAGGGGGAGAAGTTGTTCTACGGGCCTCCTCTTTTGTCATACCGGATTCAATATTCTTCTGTATTTTTTCCTCAAATTTGTCATTCATCATCCTTTTTTGTAACTTTGAATATCCACCACGAGACATTGTGTGATGGAGTTTGTTCTTGTTCGAAATCTCTTGGCTAGAAATACGCTTTACCTATTTGTCCAAAAAAAAGAATTAGATATCATTCAAATTGTTAACTTTAAATTAAATGAATAAAAAATTGAACAAAATAAATACATTACCTGCCATTCTTTGGTTAATCGATTGTTGCGGAACTTCTCCCATGTATCCCTACTAAGATACGGATATATAACACATGGGTCCTCATC
The DNA here is from genome assembly GCA_016586305.1 of Ophiorrhiza pumila. Classification (NCBI taxonomy): domain Eukaryota; kingdom Viridiplantae; phylum Streptophyta; class Magnoliopsida; order Gentianales; family Rubiaceae; genus Ophiorrhiza; species Ophiorrhiza pumila. Next base: position 21,195,723 of record BLIW01000011.1, read on the forward strand.
CTTTTTGCTTTCAAATATATAAAGGTTCAAGGTTGTCTTCCAACCCCGCCAACGTTCCCCAGCCGTCACTAACCACTTCTTCTTTAGTTTCGGTGTGGACTGAAATTCAAAGGTATTCTGATAAAAAAATAATACCTAATATTAGTGAACTGAAATTTAATATAAATTCAAAGAAAATATGTGAAAAAACATTAAAAGGGCCATTAATATCTTGCCCATACCATTACATCATCCCAAATCATGTCCTTTATGTTCGCATCGACTTCAGGCCATGAGTTAAATTGCACAATATTAACTTTACTGCGCGCCACCAACGCAATGAAACTAATCCATGCATTATGTGCTTTTTCAGTAGTAGGCTCACCATTATCATCGAATAAAATAGGCATCTTTTCTCCCCTTGCCCTCATTTCCATAATCTCGCGACATTTTATTCCTTTTCTTCCATAAGATGCATGGGTTTGATCATCGCCCTCCCCGGTGCGTGATCGTCGTTTAGTACCCATCCAAAATTATATGAGGGTTACCTAAGAACTATTGATATAGTATAAGAAGAAAAAGAAAGAAAGACAATTAAATAGGTTGATGAAAGCATCTAATACATACACCAATTTCAACCATGACAAAAAAGAATTGAAAATGACTAGTATAATACAGCGACACCATGCATTATACTAGTATGTACATGCTGCTTAAGGGGAGAATATCAATAAAACCATAAATAAAATATTTAAAACCAATCTCAGAAACCATTCTATAGCCGGCAACAGTATTCTGAAATAAAAGTCCAAAACATTTTCAATCACAAAGAATCAAGCATGAGCAATTCTAAATCCCTTTCTATTCTAATAAAACTTTGATGCACAATTCATCTCTATAAGGGAAACAGACAATCTATCGTACATTATAGCAGCATAAAATAATAAAACAAAGTGAATGGGAAAGATTAAGCAACAAGAAATTACAAAGAAGTATCAATACCTTCTTCCAAGGGCAATAAAAGAGTGTAGGATCTTTTATCAATACTGAAGCAATTCAAAACTAGAATCACGTAAACGAGGCCCACAAAAACCACAATCGACTAGCGTAGCTTCATAATCTGGAATAGCATCCAAAGGGAAAAAAATAGCCCATCAGAAACATTTTTAGCAGCGCCAGTGCCAATAATACAGCAGCAACCACAAGAAAAGCACCAAAGTCTATACATTATAAAAATATGGACTATATTAGTTTAACCATAAAAGACATAAACTTAACAATAGTTACACAATATACAGTTTAGTTGTAATCAGAAAATTCTTTGATAGTCATGTTCAACCATCAAAAGGCCATTTAGTAGCCAATATAGAAAAGAGCTATAAAGCCTCTCAATTTCTCAACACTTTTTAACCATTTAGTATCCAATTTGCGTGACTATTCGGCAGCATCAAATAAACCAATAATAGAAAACTGGTGATAAAAGTTCATTTCGTCCAACAAAATAGAACCGATTTTATTACATAAATATTCAAATAATAGCACAAATGCATATAGTCTTGGCGATTAGCAAAAAAAAAAGAGAATATTAGAAAACAGAGAGAAAAGTAGAATGTGTATCCGCCGAGAAGTGAAATTGTGTAATATAGATTCTATGAGGAAAAAATGTCACATTTTCCTCAATCATGTTTTTCTTTTTTCTGGTTGTAGATCTTCCATAATTTCTTTAATTGTCTCCTTACCAACATCTTAAACCTATGAGTCGTCACACAATGAGAAACAACCAAAGATGGATTTTGCCACATCTTTCAAAAGGAAACATGATACAAATGAACCAAAAAGGGTCAATAACATCCTCCACCCTAACTTGAAACCCTTCTCATTTCGCTAAACCACAAATTTGCAAACATGAAACAAGTGAACCAATTACAACACAATACCTCGAAGAGCGTGCTATCATCATAAATGGAGATGGAGACGGCGGCGATGGACACGGCGATGATGGAGATGGTAATGATGGAGGTGGCGACAATGAACCCGGAGGCGGAGATGGTTTTAACAATATGCGTGGGAGAGAAAGAGTTTTGGTAGGATCGATCTTGCCAGGGCTTTTTGTTTAAAAACAATTGAAACTTACACCGGTTAAAATAATAACCGGTGTAATAGTGTAATATTTACACCGATTATAAGATAACCGGTGTAATAGTGTAATATTTACATCGGTTATAAAATAACCGGTGTAATATATAAACTATTTACACCGGTTTTCTTATAACCGGTGTAATATATAAACTATTTACACCAGTTATTGTTTAAACCGGTGTAATAAGTTTAAATTGTACACCGGTTATAATAAAACCGGTGTAAATAGTTCTCCTGTCACTAAATTCTTCTTTAATATTACGATAATGCCACCACGTTTTTATAAATTACACCGGATTATGTTTAACCGCTCTAAAAAGGGAGGTTTAAATCCGCCATTTTGCAGTAGTGATTACTGAATTATAAATTTGTAATAATAATTTTGGAATATAGAAAAAAGCTTTAGTGATAGATTTGTTATAATAATGTCCTAATATACAAAAAAGCTTGATTTATAAATGGTGTACACTAAAGTAAAAATTTGAATCCACAATGTTAGTTGCGATTCATGCCACCTTCTACTACAGCAAATTGATAATTTAAAATCAGAGTTATGCATTTAGCCACAATCAGTTTTAAGAACTTCTCCCACTACTAAAAATACAGATGAATCATGAAGTAAAACATGAAACTACAATTAGGAACATCAAGATAGATAATCTACTTGAAGACTAAGGCAGTTTAATAAAATTGAAAAGTGATTGAATGTGAAGTTTGAAATGTGAAAGTAACAAATTATTGAATTCACTTTGTGGGTAGCAATACTTTACTACTCTTTACTTTGAAAATATAAACTTTAGTACCCTATTGACTAATCAACAAGTTATAAAAGTAACACCATCTAAATATATGCATGAATTGACATAAATATCCCTCATAATAAACATTCTCCACAAACTTAGGGGACCAAAGTGTGATTACATCTAATTTTGATTTCAAATTATACTATTTTCTAAAACATTTATAGTTCATTAAATTAAGCTACAATTTTTTTATAATAAGTAATAAAAAATTTAAAATTTTGAAAAACATACATTATCACTTCTCTTTTCTACTTTTTTTGTCAATGAGAAATTCAACATTTTCATGCATTTTTTAGCATATTTTTAAATAATGATATAGTTGTTTTATTATAAAATATAATTATATGTCTATAATGTTCTCACATTCAATTATATTTTTTTGGGGACTTTAAAATAAATTAAATAATAAAAACTAAAAAAACTGTATATATTAATGTTAACCCCAATTATTTGATAAAAATGTATGATTTATATTTCCTACACGTTTAGAATTTCTCCTCCAATGAGGTTCTATATTTGAATTTGATAAGTGATTTTGAATCCAAAAAAAAAAAAATCGAATACAAACGAAAAATAGGCTTAAAAATCAACATGAGTCTCTATTTGGATTGAGTATTTTTCTTGTTTTGCAAATGAATCTTTTTATTATAACAAATAAATATTTTATATATCTTTGGATTGATTAATTTATTTTGCTGGAATTTATGTGGTAGAATATTTTACTATTACTATTTTAAAATTAATTTTATCATGCAAAATAATATTTTATCTTTAATATTTCAAAATTTTAAATTTTAAATTAATATTTTTATAAATGGGTCCTACACTATTTATTAAAAATTCAATAAAACTATTTCCATTTTGTTTTTACAAAAGTTTTAGAAAAGAAATGCTAAATAAGATTTTGGGAAAAAAAATGCCTAAAGTCAAGGGTATTTTTATCCAATTATAAGTGATATTAATGTAGGGTCATTTTGCAGGGTTAAATTGACTAACACCATTACTTTTAAGGTGGTAAAGTGTATATTTTCAAAGCAAATGGTAGTAAAGTGTTGTTACCACAAACCTTAGGGTGGCAAACTGTAATTAACCCTTAATTTTATATGTTTGATAATTTTCACATTTGAAACTATAGTATGTTTGATGTGAGCTGTCGTATGCTATCAATTTATCCCTAACCTAATGTAGTAGTGATGGTAGGGTATCGTACCACAAGGAAGAGTTGGTCCAAAAATCCTAAAAATTACTCTTGAAAAGTAGTCAAAAGAAAGTTGATAAACAATTAAGATACTAATGCAAAAGAAAGTATGTTCTAGGGTTCCTCGACAGAATGAATACTCCCTTCAGCAATTTATGCAATTCAACTAACATAATTCACGAATCCTGAGGGAACTAGTTGCCTGAAAATCTAGATTCTGGTCAGAATGCTGACCGCACCGTCCTCTAGACTCCCTAACACCACTCCTTTCCCGTTATACATGTAGCTCCCAATTCTCTATAACTAAATCACTTCTAGTGGTTTCCTCTAAGATCTTCCTATAATGAGGCCTGGATTTAGGTTTTATCGTTTCCGTTAGCTATAGAAAATTCCTTTACACTTAGATCTTGAGATTTCGAGGTCTAAAATCAGCATGATGACCGCATTCTAGAGATCGACCAGAACAAAGTAAATGTAGAGACTTTAATTCATACTCAAGTTCTAATTACACAAATTTTCAGCAAATATTAATGAATCTAGCTTCAATTCATCTTGATGACCGCAACTAAAGTTCAATTCAGCAATACTGGTACAAATTCGTACAATTTAACAATTTTGATTAAATGAAATCGAGCATGAATCTATTCTTCATGAATCGCATTAATTGTGTTGCATAAAATTGCCTAAGGTAAGCATTCATTCAACGGAACCCTAGAACATCTCAGATTTAGCCTAACAAGGCCATTACCGAATCACAATCAACAATGAACTGTAATGAACAGTCCATCTTCAGAAATTAAGAGAATTTACCGATTAATTGCTTCAAAAAGATCAAAATCACGAAGAGAATTGTTCTATACTTCCTCAGATTTAAAGTGAGTTCTAAAGATTGATCCAATAATTCCAAAAGAGTTCGCGATCAGATTACAAAATGTAGAGAGAGAAAGTTTTCCTGCTCACTAACTAAAAATCAATCTCCGAATGTTGTTCCCCCTCAAAACAACTCAAAATCTTCTTATTTATAGGGACTGAAAACTTTGTCAACAAGAAATCGTAAACTAAACCCTTATTTACAAAAATGCCACTATAGGAAAACCCCTCTCAAATGCGCACGTGCTCGAACATCCCATGTCCCCAAGCTATTCCATACCTTCCACGCCCTTGAGCCAAACTTGGTCACGTATCCACTTTTCAATCCATGCCTTTGAGCCAAAGATTCTACGCCTTCAACAACCTACACATGCAAACATCAAACAATCAGCAAATAGAAAAAATTCACCAAAAAAAACCAAAACTACATAGTGCGGCCGCGCTATCCACATTTTTTTCACCGTGCAGCCGCACCATGTAAATCCTCTCACAGTGCGGCCGCATTATGTATTTCTAGTACACAGTGCTTAGATGTGTGTGTGCAAGTGTTGTGCGGGTAGTGTGCTTGTGAGGCATTGTACATGTGGTGTGCTTGTGAGAGCAAGTGAGTGTTGTGCATGTGAGAGCAAATGAGTGTTGTGCATGTGAGGCTACATGAGTGTTGTGCATGCTAGTGAGGCTGCCGTGCGCACGTGCGGGTGTAAGCTGCATGTGCAGCGTGAATATGGGTGTGAGTGCCTAAACGCATATTTGTGGGCTGCGAGCGCAGCCTGTGTGAATGCCTGCGCGCTCGCGCGTGGGCTTTGTGAAAGGGTGCTGTGCGTGCAATGTTCTTGTGTGAGTGTGCTACGCGCGCAACATGTCTGGGTGGAGCGGTACGCGCTGTGCGCGCAGCATGTGTGTGCTATGTGCATGCATGCACAAGTGTGTGCACCATCAACAATTTAGGACTTTTTCCTTTATTTTAACACTACAAGTTATGCACCACATAAACACACCAATCAACATATAATACTACAAAATTGCATGTAAAACAAGTCAAAAACTAAGAAAAATAGCACATATAAGTCAGTATAAAACTAACTTATCAATATAGTACTTATAAATAAATACACGGTATGTGTAAATATGTATAGTGTAAAAATATGTGTAATATGTGTAAAAATAGTTTATATGCAAATATGTATAATGTATGAAAATGTGTGTAAAATATGTAAATATATATATATATATATAGTGTGAAAATATATGTAGTATGTGTAAATGTGTGTAGTAAGTTTAAATATATGTGTGTAAAAATATGCGTAATATATGTAAATATATATAGTTTGTGAAAATGTGTAGTGTGTGAAAATGGTGTTATATGTGTAAATATGTGTAGTGTGCGAAATGTGTATACTAGGTGTAAATATGTATAATATGTGTAATATGTGAAAATATTTATAGTGTGTTTAATTATGTGTGAAAATATTTGTAGTTTGTGTAATTACATGTGAAAAGAACATAATTTAAACTACATTAATCATGTCATATTAAAAATAATTAAAAAAATATTTTAAAACTCTATAGTTGACCATGTTCTCAAATTAAACAAATTAAAATAGATTTTATCGGTTAAAATTCTATCTTAATTTTGCCTGTATTTTCAAATGGTCTTAATTCAATAAGATGTCCAATGTGTGGTTATCAAGTAAGTTTAATTGGTTCAAATGTGAATTAATTATTTTTCAAATCTAAATGAAATTATTAAAGAGGTTACTATGTTTTTTTTAAAAAAAAATTGTCAACATTTTTTTTTATTTTTTTAAAACCCCAAACAGGGAGGGGTCGCCACTCCCAAATTTATTAAATTTAAAAAATCGTTAAAGATTGGAGGATGAAACCTCCAAAATACAACACCGTGGAGAGCAACTCCTTTAAAACATAGATCAACTCATCTATGTACAAAAGTTGGTATAGCTATTCTATAAAATATGATAGCACCTCTGATCCTAGATGGAAGAAATAGACCCTAACTATGTTTGTTTCTACATGTTTTAGTGTTTTCTTCCATGATGAAGTTGAGAACTATAGAGTGACCCGAGATCTGCAATGAAGTTCCCAAATTTCTCAATGTACTCCAACAATCGCGCAAAGAAAAGATGGAAGTTATATATTTAATTAGAAGATTATATGAGCATTACAATGAGACAAAACAAAACATATATATGGTATATATTGATCTCAAAAAGGCATATGATAAAGTCAATAGGAATGTAATGTGGAGGGTATTAGAAAAAAGAGGGGTAACAGTAGCATATATAGGAGTTATACAAGATATGTATAAAAGATATAACAACTTGTGTAAGGATGCTAGTAGGGACATTCAATGATTTTTCGAATACTATAGGTTGTGTGAGGGATTCGCTATAAAACTTACCCTTTTGCTTTAGTAATTGATGAAATTATGAATCATTTACAAAAAGTCATTTCTAAATATATGTTGTTTGTCGATGATATAGTTTTAATTGATGAGACAAGAAAATGAGCAAATGCTAAGTTCGAAAGTTGGAGGAAAGCACTTGAATCGAAAGGTTTTACCATAAGCAGAGGTAAAACCGAATATATGTAACGTCACTTTAGTAATAATAGAAGTAACAATAGAATAAATGTGAAAATTGAGGGGCATGAATTAAAGGAATTTAAGAGTTTTAACTATTTAGGATCTATCATTGAAGAAAATAGGGAAATTGATAAAGATGTTACACATAGAATTCAAGTATGTTAGAACAAATGGAGAAGTGTGTCCTATATACTTTATGATCGTAAATTACTGCTGAAATTAAAGGAAAAATTTTATAAAACAGCTATAAGATCAGTATTGCTTTATGAATCAAAATGTTGGCAAAAAATTATGATCATGAAAAAAAAATAAGGCTAGCATAAATGAGAATATAAAGATGGATACCATGCATACTAGATTGGATATAATAAGTAATGAATGTATTATAAAGAAAGTGAGGGTAGTTCTAATAGATGAGAAAATGAGAGAAACATGTTTAAGATGGTTTGGATATATGCATAGGAGACTTCTAAATGTACCAGTGTGACGTGTAGAAAATAGATAAAAATTAACTCTAATTTCAAAGGGAAGGGGAAGACCTAAAAAGAGTTGGAAAGAAATGATAAAAAAGTATATGATATATTTAAATATGAATAAAAATATATGTAATGATAGAATACGATAATGAAATATGATTTATGTAGCCGACCTCATATAGTAGGATAAATGCTTAATTGTTATTGTTTTAACTTAAAGACCTGCAACACAGATGTTAAATGAATAACCTCGAGTATTCTTAAGTTTAGGAAATAAAGTAAACATGAGCATATAGAGTTTAACCCTTTGTTTGTCGTATGGAGGGGCGTTTATAAAGAACATACCTATGTCATATTTTTGTCAATGTTGTGGTATTTTAATACATACGAGATAAGGTAAGGGCTTTTTGATGACATAGGCTAATCATAAACCAATTTCGCCTTTGGGTCATTTGGGTTGCAATAAAATCCATCACCATTATTTTACACATCTAATTTGACTTGTTTGTTTTACCCATTTCTTTACCAAAATTTTTAAAACTAAAAACAATATTACAATAATTATTTTTTACTACAGTGTTTTTTAAATAAAATATTTAATTTAAAAAATTGAAAATTTTAATAATAAATAATTTTTTCTGACACAATTTTCACCAAAACAAACTCATAAAATATTAACATTTTAAAATTTTATTAATATAAAATTCTCCAACACAAATTTTTGTTATAACAAACACATTAATTCAAACACATATTAACAAATTTTCGTTTTGGTATCAGAGCCAGTACATTCAACTGTTTTAAACTAAAAATAATCCTAAATAATAGAAGTAAATTGGAAGTTTAATAAAACATAAGGAATAGAGTTTGCGTATGGTTTGGTAAGCAGTTGTAGCAGCCTTGTAAATCCGTTGGTAAGCCGGCGTCGGCCCAAGTGTTCCCGGTTAGGCACTCCTGTGTTCCCCTACACTCACTCACATTCTGCATGTTGCATTAAGCAACTAAGGTACGTCTTTTATTATGGATTTAAATAAGTTTAAACAATTGTTTGGCTTAGGCTTAAATACTAATTCAGCAATAGATAATACTGTTAATCAAAGTCATGAAATTCAATTTGATATTTCATCAAAATCACTTAACAAAGTTTATCAAATAGGAAAACTTAATTTTAATAATTCATATGCAATAAAATTACATGAACAAGATATAAATTTTAAAGAAACTTCAAAAACTATAAAATTATTATCTTCTGTAGCCATGGAACATTACAGAAGTCAAGGATTTCAATACATTCATTATGGATTAGTAAAGGTTATAATTCAACCTATGCATAGACTAGGAATAGATAATCCAATATTCATAGCCCTTCGAGATAAGAGAATGATAGAATATTCAGATTCAATATTATCTTTAATCCAAACAAATATTTGTGATGGTTCAATTTCATTCAATTGCATTTCCAATTTTGTAGCCAGTTTAATGATGAATTAATTCGAGACTCGTTATTTATGGATATTCAAATAGATCAACATAAAGTAGATATTAGAAGTCGTAGTTTTGCTATCAGATATAAAATATGCTATAAACTACTCAAAACTTTGATAGATCCACAGTTAAAATTAGAACCAAGTAATAAAGAAGAAACTGTAATTTTTGAAGAAAATTCTACTAAATCAGCAATATATATTCCTAAAACTTTAAAATGGCATGAAATAACGATTCCTGAATCCTTTATAGTAGTTCCTCAAGAGCAATCAAGAACTCTTCATCAATCAAACACATCTCAAATAATTAAACAAGATGATGGTAGTATTAAAATTCATTTCGATAATATACGAAATAGATATGGAGTTAATAGAATGCAATATCTCACTCCTTCTAGATACTCAACATCAGATATCCCTTCAGAAGTTCCATTACTAAGAAGAACTTTTAGTCAAAACACTAATATGTCTAGTAATCCTGAAATATATTCCATTCCTATTACAGGAATTCAACGAATTCATTATAAGTCACCATTACCTGAAATCATAAATGATCCAGAATCTCCAACATTTTCAGATATGAAACCTGATTCAAATATGAAATCAACATCAATACATGTTATTAGTAAAATATTCATTCCTAATTATATATACTTAACACAACAGTTTGAAGATGTAGAAAATGAAAATAAAAGAAGTTGGTATTACAAGTTATCTGAAACATTTCAAAATATACTACAAGAAAAATGGAAAGAAGAAATACAAAAAAGACAATTTAATTTTCCCTTTTTTACATGGTTAGAATTTATCACTCAACAAGAAGATATTAAGGACATATATTCAATTCCTAGCATTAATGTTCAGACTCAAATGTTTAAAAAATGGAATATTGTAAGTGGAGAAACAGTAAGTTTAATACACCCAACGTTATTAAATATTAAGATTACCACAGACTCAGGTGAAGTTATTGCAACACCTTTTAGAGAACCTAGAACAGACAAGGGACCGATAGAAATTGAAGATATAACAAAGGTTACTTAACAATTAAATTATTCAAATCAAATATTATCAACCATCGCTAATCAGGTAGATTTGGTTGCAACAAAAGTAGATAATATTCCTAAAATTACAAACCAAAATTATAATACTAAAACAACATTAAAATTTCCAGAAGAAATATCTAAACCACATTTTACAGTAAATGACACCTTAATTCAGAATAAATTGCAAAACTTTCATATTAATAAACAAACAACCTTACAAAAAATATTAGATAAATTAGAAAATAAACCAAGCACGAGTCAAATACATAATATTCAACAAGTATCTTCAAAACAAGAAGATATTAACTATAGTTCCTCAAGTAGTTCACAAGAAACTGATAGTCAAGAAGAAATCGAAGACAAAATAAATGAGATCGAAGAAGAATTTGGTGAACTCAATAGAATCAAAAGATACAAAAGATATCCCAATAAACAAATATCATATGCACCATATCAAAGAAAATTTTTTTATTCAAAATTAACACCTCCTGATCTACAAATAGAAGAGCGAGCAACATTTGTACCAAAAGTTATGAAGGAAAAGGAGTTTATGAATGGAACATAGATGGTAAATCTGATTATGAAATATTAAGATTATTCCAAGAAATGGGTATGGCTATCACAGCCTATACAGCACAAAGATTTGATCAACCAACTATAGCAGCAGGACTTTTAGAAGGTTTTACAAGTCAACTCAAAAATTGGTGGGATAATCTCCTTACCACAGAAACAAAAACAGAAATTTTAGATCATGAAAATGAAGAAGAAGAAAAAGATGTCAATGGACACGTAGTTAAAGGACCAGATGGTCAACCATTCAAAGTTAAAAAGAAAGATGCAGCAAATTATTTAATATATGTATTATCAACACATTTTGTGGGAAATCCTACTCATGATGAAACTGGTACTCAAATATTCCTTACTAATTTAAGATGTCCAACATTAACTGACTTTAGATGGTATAAAGATATGTTTTTAACTTATTTATTCAAAAGAAAAGATTGCGGAGCTTCATTTTGGAAAGAAAAATTCATTACAGGATTACCTAATTTATTTTCTCAAAGAATTATGACTAGTCTTAAACATGAAGTAAAAAAATGATAGTTACTCTATTTTAATGAAATATCTTATGGTCAATTATTTTGCCTTTATTAAATTAGAAGACTTAAAAGTTATGGTCAAGAATTAAAAAATACAAACTAAACTATGGTTTCAAAAGAAGAGAAGTAAGTTCATTTTGGTGAAAGGCTTTTGGTATAACAGGAGTACGAGCAGTCCTTCATCACAGTAATAAAAAAGATAAAAATATTCAAAACCATTATAGAAAGAAATATTCTAGGTATGAGAAGAGAGATTTGATAATCAACAGATAGAAGCAACCCCTCACAAAAATTTTAGAAGAAAAAATTCAATAGGAAACGAAGCATTACTTGTTTTAATGTGGCGAACTGGTCATATAGCACCCAATTGTAGAACTCAGAAAGAATTATGAAATGTTTAATGATGACGAAGATTTAAAAAGAAAATGTTAGCAGTAATGATTAATGATGAAGAAAGTGATCAAAATATTAATGAAATAAGACTCAGAAAGTGAAGATTATACTGATTATTCATCACCTTGTAAATGTAAAGCAATTAATGTCATATCTAATTCAAAAGATAATAAGATTTTTATTTGATATAATAAGTAAAATCCAAGACCCTAATGATTAACAAGAATATTTACTTCGATTAAAAGATTTAATATTAGAAGACAATATAAAGCCACCAATTATAGAACCTTTTAGCATAACTCAGCTTTATGATAAATACTCATCAGGAACTAATTCATTTAGAATTCATAAAAATATTCCAAATTATAAAGATGATATTCAAAATTTAAAGGCAGATATCAATAAATTAAAGCAAGAAATAAATGATTAAAATCCAAAGATTTAGAAATAGAAACTAGACTTTTGTTACAAACCAAATTCAAAATATAGAACCTTCAAAAAATAATAAAATAGGTTATCAATCAATGAACAAAACAAAGATCCCACTCAATATATAAATATTATTGATAAAGTCAACATTGACAAAATGGTATGCATTTATAACAATAGGAGTTCAAGACTTTCAAACTACTTGTGTAACAATGATAGATAGTGGAGGCAGATCAAAGTTGTATTAAATCTGGCATAAGTTACCACTCAAATATGTTCAAAAACTAATGAAAAGATTAGTAACTGCAAATGGCAGTCCCTTAAATATAAAATATAATGTATCAAATGGATATATATGCAATCAAGACTATTGTTTCAACCATCTTTTATAATCATTGATGATATAACTCAAGATGTTATTTTAGGCAAATCCTTTTTATATCAAATTACTCCTTTGAAAAAACAAATCAAGGAATTAGTGTAAATATAATGGAAAATTAATAACATTTAAATTTATAATCCCCTGTTAAGCAAAAAGAATTAGATCTATTACAATCTAACTCAAATTTTACTAAAAATTCTTATAAGTAAGATGATTCATAGAAAAGAACACCAAATAAATTTAATAAAGAAGAAATTAATTACACTCATATTGAAGTAAAACTCAAAAAGAGGGAATAATAAACGAATTCAAGAATTAGAAAATCAATTCAAAAAAGAAATATGCGCTGATCATCCATCCAAGCATTTTGGAATAGAAAAATTCATATAGTACATTTACCCTATGAAGATAATTTTCATGAAAAAGATATTAAGACAAAGCACGACCTATACAAATGAATTCTGAATTATTAGAACATTGCAAAAAAGAAATTCAAGAATTACTCGATAAAAAATTAATTAGAAATCAAAATCTAAAATGGAGTAGTCCAGCTTTTATGTCAATAACCAAGCTGAAAAGGAACGAGGAGTTCCTAGATTAGTTATTAATTATAAACCCTTAAATAAAGTACTTAAATGGATAAGATATCCAATTCCAAATAAAAAAGACTTGCTTGACATATTATTTGAAGCAAAAATCTATTCAAAATTTGATTTAAAATCTGGATATTGGCAAATTCAAATAGCAGAAGAAGATAAATATAAAACAGCATTTACAGTTCCATTTGGTCATTATGAATGGAATGTTATGCCTTTTGGTTTAAAGAATGCACCTTCTGAATTTCAAAATATAATGAATGATATTTTTTCTGTTTACACATTCATGATTGTTTATATTGATGATATTAGTATTTTCAAAAAAATTTAGATGAGCATTTTAGACATTTACATATATTCTCAAAAGTAGTTCATAAGCATGGCTTAGTAATTTCTGCACCTAAAATAAAATTATTTCAAACAAAGATTCGATTTTTAGGACATGATATTCATAAAGGAATAAGACCTATTACAAGAGCTATAGAATTTGGCGACAAATTCCCAGATGAAATTAAAGATAAAAATCAATTACAACGATTTCTAGGTTGTCTAAATTATATAGCTGACTTCTTTCCCCAGTTACGCACCATCTGTGCGCCCTTGTATGAAAGATTAAAAAAGAATCCACCACCATGGACACAAAAACATACCAATATAGTTAGAGAAGCAAAAATCAAAATAAAAGCTTTACTTTGCTTAGGCCTTCCTCAACCACATGCATTCATGATTGTTGAAACTGATGCATCTGATGTTGGTTATGGAGGCATATTAAAACAACGCATTAATAATAAAGAACAATTAGTAAGATTCACTTCAAAGGTATGGAATGGTTCCCAAAAGAATTATTCCACAGTAAAAAAGGAAATATTAGCTATTGTTTTATGTATTTCTAAATTTCAAGATGATCTATATAACAAGAAATTTTTACTCAAAATAGATTGTAAATCAGCAAAAGTAATTTTGCAAAAAGATATTCAAAATCTTGTTTCTAAACAGATATTTGCTAGATGGCAAGCTATTTTATCAGTATTTGATTTTGATATAGAATACATTAAAGGAGAAAATAATTCATTACCTGATTTTTTAACACGCGAATTTCTTACAGGAAGACAGAAGAATGTCACGGATTTCAAGAAATGAAGATTGGCAATGGATAAAAGATTATATTGATCACCCTAAAACTAGAAAGAAAATTCTTAAAATATATTCATTACAAGAAAGAGTTATTCAAGATTCTGAATTTCCAAACGTTTACCATATACATAATATTAATGCTTTATCAGTACAACATCAAGTATTTCTGCATCAAATGAATTATTACAGGATGCTAGTATCATATTATACACATAGGTCTACTAGAATCCCAGAAGTAAATAAAGCAATATGGAAAAGAATAGAAGATTTTAGAAAAGAAATAGCTTTTATATAACTATTTCTAATGTCTTTAATATTACATAGGTACATTCCAAGATGTCAAAGAAACCTCAAGACTCGTCATTCAAGAATTCAAAAGAGCAGAGTCCTAGTGACTATGCATCAAAGGTAATGATTCCTAAACCACTATCACCCATGATTCAACAAAGTAATAAATTTATCACCTTAGGAGAAGACTTTCCGAGTCTTCCCTATGTTCAAGTAGCAAGTACACCATTTGCACAACTTCAACATCACTCAAGTCCTTTGAATGTTGCCAGAAGTATGACTCCTCTTCCAAATACTCAAAATGGCCAGTATACCCTTAAACCTCATTCAGAAACACTTTTTCTCACTAAATACACTGAACCTCAAGATGTGTCAGAACTCAAAAAATTTACTAGTAGATTTTTCAATTCAAATTATAATTGGTTACCTGAAGATCCTTTAAAAAATCAAAATTTTTATGAATGTATTTTAGTAGATTCATCATCTGTGTCTATTACTCATAGAACTAATGAATATAAAACTATTACTTATTCAAAATGTATAATTAAGAATGTTCTTACATTTCAATCTTGGTAAGGACCAGCAGCATTAAAACCTTTTACAGTCAGAATCAATCCTCCTGGTTACACTTATCAGGATTATAAGCATGCCTGGTATAGGGCTTTTTATATTCATTCTTTCGATCATTCATGGTTTTTCACATTTCATAAAGATTGCAACACAGACTTTCCTCTTTGGTTTTATGACTGGTGGGATACTCATGGAGCTCAAAATGATATCTTACCACAAATAGCAAGAGATGGTTTTCAACAATTTCAAAAAGATTAAAAAATGACTCCTTACACTCATCAGCTACAATTCTATTGCTTACTCAAAATACCATGGATCTGGTGTTGGAGTTTTCATATCGAACAAATCAAACCCAGACCCAATCCTATGTCTTTAGTCAGACAATTCAAAGTCAAGTGGTGGGACAAATGTGCAACAAACATCTGCTGTCCAGAAGCAGTGAAATTAATGCTCACTACTGGCAAAAGAACTTGGGCTAATTCAACCTCATCTGGCCCTAGCACACCAGCTGCTCAATCCATTCGCCAGCCACATACAAATCCAACCACACAAAATACTCCTTAACAAAGAACAATCATTCAATATTCAGATATGGAAGAATTCATGAGATATATGGAGTTCAAAAGAAATCGACAAATTCATCAAGATCCTCAAGCTTCTACAGCTTCAACTCCTCATAACACTCAAGAAGATCATTTCGGAGGACCCTTAGCACAGGATCCTTACGACTTTTAAAAAAAAAAAGTAAAATATTATTATGTTTATTATGTTTCAGGTTCTTTCAGACAAACAAAACAAGAAGAACTCCAAGGTTTTGAAAGAAGAAGGATCAAAAAATGTTACTCAATTAATTCATCTCCGAGAAATTGGAAAAACAAATCCTGCAGTGATTCAAAACTACAGACTCATTCAGCCCAATCTATTCAATGTCAAAACAAAAGCTATGCATGACAAAAATTTTTGAATTGATTTTTAGATTCAAAGATCAAATATTGGCAACTTGTTACATCAGCGAGAAATTGGTGGTGTCACTCCAAAAATCATCAGACAAGAAGGAAGAGACTCTATTCTCTCTTTACCAACTAAAAAGCAGCAAGGAAAGATTCTCTGCCTACAAAGATGGTGGTCCTATTATCATAAAAGACAGATGCAAGAATTATTACAATTTTCTCAACAAATGGATCAATGGATGAGAGTCAAAGAGAAAGCAAGAACACGTGAAAAAAGCAATCGTACAAAAAGAAGAAAGAAAAATCAAGAGACATTAGCGTCCCTACTCCACGTGGAAGAAAGCAAGACTGAAGATAAGAAGGAATAAAAGCTCCTATTCAGCAAGATGTCATGGCTTACGTATCTTTTCATTAAACGTCATTGCTTACGTTTTCTATTCAATGTATTCCTATAAATAGGTTACTCAATAGCATTGTAAATCAGAAGTTGTTTTATCAGAAATAAAATTCTCTTTTCATTCACTTTATTGTTCATATCAGCTCTCTGTTTTCAACAAATTTATATTAAGGTATTATTTTTATTAAATTAAATTTTAGTTCTCAGTTTTCAATCGATAATTTTAGTTCTCAGTTTTCAATCTTAATAAGACCAGTGGAAAGTTTCCCACCAAACAGTTATGTATTTGTTAAAGAATATTTTTCATGAAAATATTAAAGTATTTAATTTCAAATCTTATATATTTATAGAAAATTAAATATATATAATTTCAAAACTTATATATTTATAGAAAATTTAATATATATTTGCTTAGTTAATATTAACCTAAAAAACTTAACACCAATAAGTTTTGATTACTTAATTATATATTATTAAAAAATTTATTTTTTAGTGTTGTAAATGTATATAAGAATTTATGTCAAAGAAGTATAAATTTTTTTAAAATTGAGAAAATAAAAAAGAAGTTATATAATGAAACAATAAAAACTAATAAATTTTACAATATCTTTTTTTTGGGGTACTTGATTATAAAATTTAATATTTTTAATTGTAAAATTAGATATTTAACATTAAAATTTTTATTGAATTTTTGAAAATATGATATTAGATATAAGTATTGTAGTACCATTAATTTCAAAAATTTTCTTTAGTACTAGAAATTTAATTATGTTTAGAAATACATAAAAATTTTGTTAAGACGTCTAGTCTCAAATTTCAAAAGTTAAAAAATTTAAATATTAATATCTAATTATGAAATTATAAATACTTATTTTTTCCCTAGTATCCAAAAAATTTTATGTACAATAAAATGGTATAATTTACGTTTCATTGTATAAATAACACTCCTTAACAAATATCAATTTTTACATATTATTTTTCAGTTCAAAAGTATCAATCTAATACTAGGACAATGAAGGCTTTCAATAAGTATCAGTTTTCACGTATCACTTTTATGTTGAAAAGTAACATTCCTCAATAAGTACTAGTTTTTGCGTATCATTATTTAGTCCAAAAGTATCAATCTAATACTTGTACAGTGAAAACTTTCAACAAGTATCAAGTTTCATATATTGCTTTTATATTGAAAAGTAACACTCCTCAATAAATATCAATTTTTGCATATCACTTTTCAATTCAAAAGTATCAATCTAATACTTGTATAATGAAGACTTTCAACAAGTATCAATTTTTGCGTATCACGTTTTTTTTTAAAATATCTATCTAAAACTTGTACAATGAACCTTTCCACAAGTATCAATTTTCGCGTATCACTTTTATGTTCAAAAGTAGCATACTTCATCATAAAGTAACACTAGTTTTTTTCTTCATGCAACAAGTGTTAGATTGATACTGTTGGACATAAATCTGATATGCAAAAAAAGATGTTAGTAGGCCTAAAAGCAACCTAAGAGAGGGGGTGATGCGAATTTGTAGAAGTTGGCCAGCAAAAAACAAAAAAAAAATATGTTTTTAAATTTATTTCTAGGGTTTTGTTTCCTTATTTGTAATAGTTGGCTAGGGTAGTATGTAAGCCTATAAATAGGCCCAATTTCATGATAATAGACAAACTTTTGATATTTTGAGAAATACAAAACACAGTGTTATTTTTTTATATTATGAGTTAAATACCTGAAGAGGGTTTTTCACATTACTTTGGAAGGAGTTTTCTTAAGGAGGGAATTCATTTTTTCTTGACTTTCATATTAATTATTTGTGAGGAGCATCAAATTAATCGCATTTCAAACCAATCTACAGAGATAGATTGATTCAACTGTTACCTTTTGATTTACGAAATGATCTTGTTCGTGTATTCCGCAATCAACGGATCAAATTACTTGAGGAGCAAACAATCTATCCGTTGGTTGCGGAATACAAGAACAAGACATTTTCGTAAATCAAAAGGTGACAGTCGAATCAATCTATCTCTGTAGATTGGTTTGAAATGCGATTAATTTGATGCTCCTCACAAACAATTAATATAAAAGTCAAGAAAAAAATGAATTGCCTCATTAGGAAAACACTTTCTAAAGTACTGTGAAAAACTCTCCTCAGGTATTCAATTCACGAGAAACAAATAACACTGTGCTTTCTATTTCTCAAAATATCAAAAGTTTGTCTATTATTACGAAAATTGGCCTATTTATAAGATTACATAATACCCTACCAAACTATTACAAATAAGGAAACAAAACCCTAGAAATAAATAAAAAAACATATTTTTTGTCTGCCGCATGCCAACTTCTTTAGATTCGCATCAGTCCCTCCCACATGGAAAGGATTTATCCTCAAATCCGGCATAGATATCAAAGAAACACCACCACTATCAAGGGACTAAAAAATAAGAGCACAAAACACCTTTGGGTCTCCTATATAAACTCCTGTAGCTTGCAAGTCTTTCAATATATTGATATGGTATTTATAAACTTCAGATGTATGTAGCGACATCAACAGATACTAGCGACCACTCCATTCAAACGAATATGTGTTGTCATGACCACGGTGAATAACTTCTCAATCAAATAACTTCTCGCTGACATAGGTAGCACATCATAAAGGATACTATCCTGATATCCTCTAATAGAAAAATCAATCTTGACTTGCCTAGAAACTTCCTTCGTAGTGTCAGCATTCATCTAATGTAACTTATATGGATGAGAATGAGCAACAGTAGGCAACCCAACTTGTCTACAAGAAATGAGCTAGCAATGTTCGTACAACTTCCTCCCATAAATAACCATATTGCACATCTTTCCACTAATTAGGCACCGTGTGTGAAAGAGCTGGGTGCGCTTGTAGTCATCTTCCACTTGAGGATGAATAGTAAGAGCTTGCCTAAGAAGCAGCAACTCACAGACCATTTCTAGCAGAATTATTTCTTCATATTTAGGTCCCTTTAAAGACGGTATTCACTCACACCTAAAGTATCCTTCACTACATCCCCATTGGTATGAATGATAATGGCATGCGTGCTAGAACACTATGAAGCAACATGATCATAACCATGGCACTTAAAATACTGTACCAGTACAGACTTTGTAGAAAGATTCCTGTCAACCTTGCCATTCACCTCAACCTTGTTCTTTTGAACCTTGGACCCTTGCACTAGACTTTTTAACAAAAACTTCCAAAACACAGAATTGTCAAAACCCGCCATATTCTCACGCTCGGGTTGTTTCTCTACCTCATTAGCTTTGTGAAGTAAGTCTTCCATATCCACATAATGTTATAAAATGATTACCTTCAAAAATTCCCTATTCAATCCACTGATAAACCTTGTGATTGTAACATTTTTCTCTTTATGAACAAGAATTTGGCTCATAGTTACATGCATCTCCTAGTAATACTCTTCGTCACTACTGTCACCTTGTGTTATGTTCTACAATTTTAAGTCAAATCTCTAAAATAATGCATTGTGACAAACCTCTTATGCATAAACTATTTGATCTCATCCCAAGTATAGATTGGTTCTTTTCCCTTCCTATCTTTCTGGATAAGAAGATATTTTCACCATGTGATAGAAATTTAGTGAATTCCATAACCGCTAAATTGACCCTAGTTTCCTTAGAGTAGTTATAAAATTAAAAAATCTTATTTGTCTTTCAAACCCATTCCAAGAACAAATATGGACTTTATTCACTTGAGAATGGTGGAACTTTCAACTTCCCTTCCTTGTCAATTGATACATCTCTTTGCACCTTCCTTCGAGCACTTTCTTCCACATATGATCCTTCTTCCTCCAAACCCTCAAATCATGGATTCTTAGGTGGTACCTTTTTTGGAGTTCCATCCTTTGACCTAGACTCAATCTATTTAAATTGTCTTTTGAGCTGTTGATTTCACGTCATAATTGTTGAGTATCAGCAAATAATTGATGCAACTGTTCTCCTAGAGTAGCAATCATCCCCTCTAAGTTCTGATTAACACTGGTTTCGACTTGTTTACTCATGATGATCAATACCAAAAATTATCAACAGTCAAATAATTCCACAACAACCAATCTCAACCAATCAGTAAAACAAACTCGTTAAACAATATGGCCACTTGATATACCACACAATCTATACCACTTGATATACAAATCAATCGAATTGATTCACAATTTCAATCACAAATCCGACCATACCAAACCAAACAATAAACTAAATATATAATTGTCTATAACTAATCACAAAAAATAAGTTTATGATAGGCTTGTGGATGTCGACAATTTAAATCAATCAATTTTCAGGTAAATTGAAAGAAAATCTAATTTCGAAAATACTCTGATTCTCTGATACCACTTTATACGAGTCTCCTTATACTCCTCACATAATTCGATCTATTGATTGTGGAATACACGAACAAGACCTTTTTGTAAATAAAATGATGAAAGTCAAATCAATCTATCTCTGTTGATTGGTTTGAAACGTGATTAATTGGATGCTTCTCACAAACAATTAATTTGAAAGTTAAAAAATAATGAATTCCCTCATCAGGAAAACTCCTCCTAAAGTAAGGTGAAAACTCCTCAGGTAGTCAACTCACGATAAAAAATAAAATTGTATTTTCTATTTCTCAAAATATCAAAAGTTTGTCTACTATCATGAAAATAGGCCTATTTATAGTCTTACGTAATACCCT
Source organism: Ophiorrhiza pumila (assembly GCA_016586305.1). Classification (NCBI taxonomy): domain Eukaryota; kingdom Viridiplantae; phylum Streptophyta; class Magnoliopsida; order Gentianales; family Rubiaceae; genus Ophiorrhiza; species Ophiorrhiza pumila. The sequence goes on from BLIW01000011.1 coordinate 21,217,278, forward strand.
TGACAACTATTACAAATAAGGAAACAAAACCCTAGAAATAAATTACAAAAACATGTTTTTTTTGCATGTTGCATGCCAACTTCTCCAAATTCGCATCAAGGGGGAGATGAGGGGGTGAATTAGGTTGTATAATAAAAAGTTAGTTTTAATGTTTAAAATCAAAGTAGAGAAATCGAAGCCAAAGGTGCTTTATGTGAATATTGAGCACAAGATTAACTCAAGTCAAATGATATATATTCAATGCTTAACACTTGAAATTAATCTCATACAAAACTACAAATGTTTATGAATTATAAGGGCAATATTTTCTTCCACACAAAAAGGGAATTGATGGCAAATGAGACAAATATGAAAGTATAAAACAGGGCATAAGATGAATACAATATTTAGAGTGATTCAAGTCTCCCCCTTGAAAAAGTCTACATCCACTACTCAAACTTTCTAACTTATAATCTTTTCACTAAAAGGTGATCTCTTCTAGTGGTGAGATAAAAAAATACTTCATACAACAAACCTTTGTATGCTTAAACTCTCTAGTTTAGGATTTCACCATCCCAACCTCTCTACCTTAGAATTTCACTTACCCAATCTTTCTAACTTAGGATTTCAGACACCTCACAAATTTAAAGGATTACAAGAAGGTTTAAACTCTTTTTAGTGTAGATAATATAATGAAAGCTCAAATGATCACTCAACAAGTGATTACAATTGAAAATTGTTAGTTCAAGAAGAATGGAAAACAAATTAAAAGCTCAATCTTTGATCTTTTTGCATGATGATCGAATCTTTGTTGTTGAGATATTTTGGAAAGTATTTTTGACAAGTTGAAAGCTCTTGGATCATCTTGTGATCGTTATATTCATACTTAATATTTATAGAATGATATATGAAGTAAAAGTGGGATAAAACATTTAGTTCAAAAAACTAGTTGTTACTTACAAGAAAAATACCGAAACTCTTAGAGGTTGTTCTAATTAAAGTTGTAGAGAGTTTTTCAAAATCCTATCAAAATAAATTTAGATGGCTAAAACTCTTTAATTAGTCCAAAACTCACTAGTTTTGGATGATCAAAACTTTAGGGGGTAGTATGAATTTAAATTCTAGATAAATTTTGAAATCATTCAAAAGTAGGATTGGATGGGCGAAACTCTAATGGGGTCATCCGAATTAATTTTTTTTTGGTCAAATTTCTAATTTTTTAATTTTTGGATAATTTTATGAAAATGTAAAACAACTTTTGTGAAACCTTTGTTTTCAAAACACTTTCTTTTTAACTTTCATTTTTGTGATTCATTTTAAATGATCTTTTAAAGTATTTAACCATTTCATGAACCAACTCACAATAAGGGTTTTGGGATTGGAGATTTATCCTATTTTACCTAATGTTTATTTCTATATTTTCTCAATAACTTCAAACTTTACCTTTGTCATTTTGCATTCATATTACTTCAAGACTCTTGTTAAAATATTAGTACACATAATTGTTTGATAATCATAAAAACAAGTTGATAGCAAACCACATTGCTATGCAAAGTCCAACAAGTTCAAGGTGCTCAAACAAATTGTGATACATGAGCCATTCACCTAGAAGTCATGAGAAAACAGTAGACTCAGATTGTAGCCTACATCACAATGCTAAAGTATATGCATCACCACGTTAATTTGCATCGCTATGTATGCTATTACGTGTTGCGATGTAGAATTTTTTTATGGTTTTTATTTTTTCTAAATAAGCTCAAGGTCGCCTGCATCACGACACAGAGCATTCTGCATCACAACATTGAGGTGTGGCAACAAAAAAATTATAATTTTTATTTTTAGATGTTTTGTTTGTTTTGAGCTTTTGTTAAAGTACCCTTTAGTTGTCAAGGCCCAAGATATTATGTAACTTAAGCCTAGTTTGTTAGGGTTTTTACTTTCTTGTTTATTAAGTTTAGCTAGGGTTTCATTGTAAGCCTATTTATAGACCTCTTTTAACGATGAATCTTGAGACATGTTTTGAAAATTAAAAATTGAAATACTGAGTTGTTTTCTTTTACGTGGATTGATTTCTCGAGGAGGGATCTCGCTTCCTTTGACTATCTTGTTAACCAATTGTAAAGAATAATTGTTTAATCGCACAACAATGTCAATCTACTAAGATAGGTCACTAATCCTTTTCATTATCAATCTTCAAAAGGTCATAGGGCCAAAATTCTGTAGGTGTATATCTAGTTTCGTAAAGAGCGGGATTGGATATGCTATTAAAGTGGTATCAGAGCACAAGGGTTCTTCGAGATTAGGTTTACAATTTTCTTTAAAATTAAAAATTATCAAATTGTTTGATATACGCAAGCCTATCATAAAATTGTTAATTTGTGATTGGCATTAAACATTTATATCTTTTACTTTTGGTGTTGTGAAAAAAAAAACGTGACAAAAATAATTGTACCTTTATTGATATATCTATCAAAGTGGTGTATATATTTGGGTTATGGTGTCATCGTATTCCAAAATATTTTGTGCCTTATTAAAGAAGTATGATCGCTATAGAGGTGGTTGTTATAGTTATAGTCGTAAGGCACTCAAAAGGGTAGAAGCGGAATTGAGGTGGGAAATTTTGCCACAAAAGGAAACCTCGTTAGAAAATTTTAGGAGGCAAAGGGTCAAGAAGATTTCCAAGCCACAACTAATCTAGTGTGCCATATGTTATGGATATGGTCATGAGGAATGTGATTGTCCTAATCCTTTTATTGAAAGAAGGATTCCTACACCTAGACTGAGAGTTCGTGCCATGAAGGGTGTAAAATGTCATGCCAGTTGTCATAGTACTATTTAATGCCCAAGTTGGTTTGCTAAACTAATTGAACCTTACACAGAAGAGACAGAGGTTGAAATTGTTACTCCACCACCTTTGGAATGTGTTGAAGAAATTGTTGAGATGAGTGAGTCCATGGAGGTTGCAATTCTTACGGCGGAAATTCAATCACCTGTGGTGGCGGAGCTACTTGTTGCGCTTGAAGGCCAATTTCGTGGAGTTCTAATTTCTTTTAATGCTTTTAATGGTTGTATTATGAGTGATATTATTGTACAATATGAAAATTAAGAAAAAGAAGACATTGTTGCACTGAGTGGAAAAAGCCATAATGTGTATTCAGTAGAAAAAGACAAAGATGAGCACACATTGAGAGATAGTGATTTCATTGTTGTTTTTCCATCTTGTTATCTTAGCAATCTTGTAGGTTATATCATAAGTGGAAATCATGCAAAAATGCAAGATTCGAGGTGGGAGAGAATAATAGCAAACCACATTGCTATGCAAAGTCCAAGAAGTTATAGGTGCTCTAACCAATTGTGGTATATGAGTTATTCACATGGAAGCCTAGAGGAAGTAGTAGACATAGACAGTATCCTGCTTTGCAACTCTGAAGTACTTGAATCGCGACGTCTATTTGCGTCACGGCATCCGTCTATGTCGCGATGTCCATCTATATCCGTCTACGCCTTTGCATGTGGCAACGTAGAATTTTGATAGGGTTTTTATTTTTTTTTGAATAAGCTCAGTATTGAGATGTTGAGCATTTTGCGTCGCAACGCTGAGGTGCAGCGGCAAAAAAAATTGTAATTTTTATTTTTAGCTGTTTTGGTTTTTTGTTTGTTTTGGGTTTTTGTTAAAGTTCCCTTTAGTTGTTAGGACCTAAAGTATTTTGATAGGGTTTTTATTGTAAGCATATTTATAGGCCTCTTTTAACGTTGAATCTAGAGAAGTATTTTGAGAATTGAAAATTAAAACACTAAGTTGTTTTCTTTTACGTGGATTGATTTCTTGAGGAGGGATCTTGCTTACTTTGACTATCTTGCTAACCAATTGTGAGGAGTAATAGTTTAATTGCAGAACGACACAGATCTATTGAGATAGGTCGCTATCATTTTAATGACAAAATCCTCTATATATAGAGGTCACAAAACGTAAACAATACGCAAACGCAAACTAAGCACTAAATCACAGAAGTGCCACTGGTGTAATCCACTTTCCAGAATCAGCACGTGCAAAAGCTTCATTGTCAACAGCAACCCAGCAATCCACTCCTTTGAGCCAGCTCGCACCACGCCACCTTAAACCTATTCACATAAGTAACAATTTCAACACTTAGAAAAATATACAAACTCTCATTCCACAAATTCAACTGCGATGCATCGCTGTGATAAATCGCAACACAAACCCCTCCATGGCAATGCATCGTGACGATGCATCGCCGTGTGAGTTTTTCCAAGATGATGTATCCTAACGATGCATCGCTGTTTGAATGTGCTCATGGCGATGCATCGCTGTGCAACTGTGTTGTGCATGGTCTGCTAAGGAGTGCATATGTGAGTGTTGTGGTGTACAGGTGAATTTAATGTTAGTGATGTAGTGAGGACATAAGTGCACAGATTTTGCTTAGGTGAGCTTGTGCGTGAAGTGGTCGGTGAATGCATACTCGCATGCTTGTGGTGTTCTGCATCTGCTATGGTGCATGTGTGCATTGTGATGTGCATTGTTGGATGCATGTGTGGGCTGAAGTTGTGTGTGCATAAGTGCCATCATGTGTTACTAGAGTTGTGACCACAAAGTATGCTTTCGGTGCATGAGTGTGCATGAGTTGTGCTATGGTGTGCATGTCGTGCTGCAAGTATGTGCACGGTGGTGCTATGAAATGCTGCAAGTGTATGCGGCATGTGTGCAGGCCGTGGTGCGGTGCTGCACGGCTCGCAAACCATGCATGCAAGGCCCGTGCGGCAGATGTGTGCTTGCTGTACATGCATGTACAGCGATGTGTGCGGCGATGTGTGCAGTGTGTGCGGTGAAGCCCGCATGCGATGCATGTGATGTCGCCCATGCCCGTGCGGGAAGTGCAGCATATGTGTGCGATGTGTGCCGGGCATGTGCGGCGGTGAGTGACGAGTGGGTGCTTGGTGTGCAGTGTGGGCATGCGGTGTGTGCGACCAGCATATGCGGTGCATGCATGAACTTGTGCATAGTGTGTGCGATGGGTAAAGTGCACATGCACTAGTGTTGTGACTTGATACTCACACTTGTGCCTTCATGCATTCACTTTATACACACTTGCACGAATTTTAGCCCTTCTCCTACTGAGCAACACCACACACACTTCTTCACATAAACTTATAAATCACATACAATATTACACAGATTGCACTAAAACACAGCGAAAGCTAAGTAAAGCCCACACATCACATTATCACCAAATTCAGCCCTTTTCTCACCATGTAGCTCTACATATGAACAATCACACAATCTTATACAATTTCCTTATGAAATGCACTAGAACACAGCAATAACCAAGTGAAAATAACATTATTAAGTCAGTATAAAACTGACTTATCAACAAGTAGCAATTAGATTATTTATGTTTATGAATCAAAAGATTATATACATGAATTAATATAAGGGAAACAATGGAACAAAATTGAATAATTTCAACTATCTCAATTATTTATATTTTGATTTAACTATTTTCACAGTTTATAATACTATCATTAATTAATTGAGTAAAAGGCAAAAAAGGTCATTAAACTTTTTTGATAGCAAATCACATTGCTATGCAAAGTCTAAGGAGTTCAAGGTGCTCAAACCAATTGTGCTAGATGAGTTATTCACATGGAAGACTGAAGAAAATAGCAAACGTAGACAATAGCTTGCATCATAATTCTAAAGTACGTGCATCGCAACTTTTGTCTATGTCGTAATGTACGCCTTCGCGTGTCACGACATAGAATTTTTTTAGTTTTTTTATTTTACCTAAATAAGCTCAACGTCACGAGGCTGAGGCGTGGCGGCAAAAAAGTTTGTAATTTTTATTTTTTAGTTTTGTTTGTTTTGGGCTTTTGAGTATCATTTAAATCCAAGACAATTCCGGTTAAGTCAAAACCAATTGAAAACAATAACTATTGATATATTTTTCAACACCAATTCACTAAATAAGTTAATAAAAAGGTTTGAGGATGTGGAATAACTATTGATGCAAAATTTCATAGGATTTTTTGTTCCGAAATGACTAAAGTTTTCATCTAATTGTAGAGGACGAGTCATTCATGTGAAAGCTTGGAATTGAGAAAGAAGACATGGAAAGCAACATACGTCGTGATGTGAAGGATCTTGCATGTCGCGACGTCCAAGATCGAGTCTTTTTATTTTTTAGGTTTTAGCTCGACGTCATGGCGTCGACCTTTCCCCATGTCTTGACATCGGCGTCTGCACCAGAACAAAATTTGTATTCCTTTTCTTAGTTATTCTAGTGGGTTATTTTGTATTTGGATTTTATTAAAGTGTTCCTAGGTGTTAGCGCCTAAGTTGTCATGTAACCCAAGCCTTGTTAGCTAGGGTTTAATTATTTGGTAAGTTAGGGTTTATTCTTTGTGAGCCTATAAATAGACCATTATACGTATTATTTAAGAGAGTTGAATGAATGAGAATTGAGTTAAAACACAGGATTGTTTTTTCTTTTATGTGGGTTGAAAACCTGAGGAGGGTTCTACTTACATTGTGGGTTTTGTTCCTGAAAAGGATATTAATTCTTACGCCAACTTTCTTGTTGATTAATTATGATGAGCAGATAAGTGATGTTTCAAGAGATAGATTGAATCTTTTCTTTTTATTTGATTTACAAAAAGGTCTTGGACAAATTTTTGCATCATTGCATTAAATTATGTGAGGAGAGTAAAGAAATGGGATTTTTGAAATCAGGTTTTCTTCAATTTTCCTCAAAAATTGGAATTCTAAATTGTTATTATATGCAAGCCTTGCATGATTTGATAAATTGTGTTGGGTTACATTAGTTATATATTTTATTTTTGTTTCATTTTTATTTTTGGTGAAAAAAAAGCAAAAAATTGGATCTTATTTCATATCAAGTGGCTCAAAGATTGGATTGCTATGTTGGGTTGCTTGACTTTGTTTCGATTTGAATTTTCTTGGGTAAATCTACATCAAGTGGATATTGTGGCTGTTTATTTTTATTTTTGTTTTATTTTTATGGTTGTTTATTGATAGATAGCAAGTTAGTCTCTTTGTATTGCTGCCATGTTGAAATATTTGAATATGACTTGGGATGAATTTGATAAAGTATTTTGGGATGATTTACGCTCCTTGACAAATACCAAACACAAAATACCTAAATGTGGTACATGTCTTGGATATGGTCATACTGAAGATGCTTGTACAAATCTTTTTGTTGTGGTTGTTGTGGATAGTATTGCCCAGTTTGATGATCCGAATGGTTATAATGTTGAAGATGTTCAAATTATTGATGAAGAAGACATCAAAATTGAGGTAATTAAAACATTGGAGGATATTCAATCACCCGTGGTGTACGTTTCACATGATGCACTTGAAGAGCAATGTCATGATGATGTAAATTCTATTACTGTTTTACGTGATTGTAATTTGATTGATAATTTTTATTTACATCATGCAAAGCAACAAAGAGAATTAAGTAATGTTTTTTTATCGAAAAACCCTTGAGGTGATGTTTGTAGAAAAAGGCAAAGAGAAGCAAAATTTTGATTGTGAAATTTTATATATTTTGTCTTGAAGATTTTACAGGTTTTTCAAGGAGTTTTCTTGTAATCCCCACACAAGATTCGAGGTCGAATCCTTTCCAAAGAGAAGGGGTTGATGTGAAACTGCATAGGATTCTATGTTTCGAAATGACCAAGGCATCACGCAAATTGTGGAGGATGAGTCATTCACATGGAAGCCTTGAATTGAGGAAGAAGACGTGGAGAGCAACCTACATCGCGACATGAAGGTTCTTGCACATCTCGACATCCGTGCATGTTGCGATGCCCAACGTCACATGTTGCGATGTCCAAGATCGATTATTTTGATTTTTAGTTTTTTAGTCTGACATCGAGCTTTCACCACGTCACAACGTCGACATCTGCAGCAAAATAAAATTTGTATTCTTGTTCTTAGTAATTCTAGTGGGTTATTTTATGTTGGGCTTTTATTAAAGTGTTCATAGGTGTTAGGGCCTAAGTTGTTATGTAACCAAAGCCTTGTTAGCTAGGGTTTAATTTTGTTATTTGGTAAGTTAGGGTTTATTATTTTTAAGCCTATGAATAAGCCATTAAATAGTTTTTAGAGAGTTGAATGAATGAGAATTGAGTTAAAATAAAGGGTTGCCTTTCTTTTACATGGGTTGAATACCTAAGGAGGGTTTCTACTTACATTGTGGGTTTAGTTCTAGAGGAGGGGGATTAATTCTTAGATCGACTTTCTTGTTGATTAATTGTGACGAGCAGTTAATTGATCGTATTTCAAGCCAATCTGCAGAGATAGATTGAATCATCCTTTTTCATTTGATTTATAAAAGGTCTTGGACAAATTTCTGCATCGTCACATCAAATTACGTGAGAAGCGAAGGAAATTCGTATAAATTTTTATAGCGAATTACTCACTTAAAGTATAAACCACCATAAATGGATTAAGTTTGCATATTTTAAATGAACTTATCACTTTACATATGTGTAGACGAAGGTCACCTGGGTATTTGTGAAGCTTAAAAAATTGCATGTAAAGACTAGATGAATAATTGGCTTTGGTTGTGATGGAAAGGGTCTTTTCTCTGCCAAGAGGAGGACCCTAATAATTGTGGCAAGCACTTTTAAGTTTTCAACTAATCTCCAATCACCCTACATTTGCCACAAACCTCAACCAATAAATCAAACAGAAACAAAAAGAACAAATATAGAAACTAGATTTAGCAAAATAAAAATACAATGCAACTATATAATAACAAATTCAAAAGACAATCACCAAACACAAACTATACACATGCACAGAACAATAAAGATATGTATACTATCCACTCAAATCAACAAATACTAATCTTAAAACAAATAGTCGCTCCCCAAAAAATGGCACCATTTATTTGAGTGGAAGTTGGTCGCACAACCCAATCAAACAAATACCCTAACTCTAAACATATAGCAATTGATGAAGGAGTCCAATTCAGCAACGAGGGGCGGACTTTTTAAGAGTCCATGTTAATAATTAAACATTTGAGTGTGTGGACGATTAGAGATACCAAGTGGACAGAAGGTAGAGTGAAATATTGATGTTCAGTAAAAACTAGGGTAAATTAAGCCTTAATAATTGTAGCTTTACTGGATCAAATATATTATAAAACCCCAATTTCTCACGACTTTAAAGTGTATCAGGACACCGACGTGGATAGCATGTGAGGAGTAGGAGTCGATCCCACAGGAAATGAGAGACCTACGATTAAGTGTAAGTGTGTGTGCAGTAGTGGAAAACCAAACCAATGAAAATAGAATTAAAATAAATTATTAAACTAATAATTAATAAAATAAAATAGAAGAGATTATGAATAATTAAACCTACTCAAGAGCTAATGATCAAGTAATGCAATAGAGTGATAAGTACTTCGAGGATAATGAATAGGGTTACAAAGATCATGGGTAGGAATTTAATATCATGGGAATATTATAATTAAGTTTAAACAATCAACCAGCATTTAGATCTCTATGCCGAGCACCCAAACTATTCAGAAAACCCATTACACCCCCTCCTATGTGGTGAGAGACAAGGGATGTTAAAATTGTTTACCTACTGGATGTTAATTGATTTACTAAACCCCCATATGTGGTGAGAGGCAAGGTTTACTTAATTAATTAACCTGGAATCTCTTGTTAACTACATACATTCAACCCTCTAAAGCAACTGCTTCTATATGGTGAGAGATAACGGCGAATCAAGTCACGCTAATACTAAACTTATCCACCCAAACTCCCCTTATATGGTGAGAGGCAAGAGTAAAGGTAAAATAAGACTAACAAATTTCCAACCAACACACAAGAGTTTCCAAACAATCTACCCTAATCCCTCGATGTGGTGAGAGGCAAGGTCAAAGAAGATTATCCATAGTAATTTACTACATACAATCAAGCATATTTATCATACATAATAGTGGAAAATTATCATGCATAACCCATAAATATTATAGCAAGTAAAACTTAACATGAGCATCGTAATCAATAAACCCTAACCAAGCTTTTAAGCACAAAAACCCATGTTAAACCTCAAGAGCACAACAAGTCTAGCTCAATATGGTTAGATCAAACATAAATATAAGAATTAAAAAACAATAAAGAAACCATAAATAAAAGGATATAAAAAGTTTAATTAAAGAACAATAAAGAAGTATCCTTGAATAATTAAGAACAAGAGTATAGCTTCTTTCGAAATATTAATGTTCTCTATACAAAACTATGATCAAAACTCTTGGGATCTCTCAAGAATCTCTCTCTACCAAAGAAACCTAAAAAGAGAGAAAAAACCCTAATCTATTCTAAACTATTACCTCTTCTATTATCCCATTGAAAATTACATAATAGATGACCTTATATAGGCAACAACTCAAATCCTTACCGAACATTGATAAGATAACACAATTTTGGACCTTAACATGAAAGGAACTGATGCAAATGTGGTGTCCTGAATGTTCCAATTGAAGTTGTTGGGTTTTTAGAGTAGGTGAAGAGGCACCTGGGAAGAATTGTTCGCATTTGAAGGCCAAAGAGGAAGAAGGGTGACGTGGATAGCAAAACAAATCACCAATTTATTGGCCTTATTTCATCATGAATTTTCTTATGTTCTTAATTAATTAGTGTTGTTTACATTCATTAATGTGTTGTTTTAGGTGAAAGGACAAAATGAGAGCCAAAAAAAAAAAAATGAGCAAAAGGACTTGAAAAGGGACAAAATGGCAAACATATGAGCAGTTGGTGCAATCTATGATAAACTGCACCATGGAAAATTAGAGGTCTGAAGTGTAGCATAGCCTTAGACATGTCGCACCAATTAGAGCCATGAAGGAAACAAGACAGCTCTCGCGTAGTGCAACGCAGGCCACACCATGAGAAGCGAGGGTCAAGATATCATAGCGCAGCTACACACAGCCCACGCCAACAAGATATGAGCAAAGAACGAACACTTAGATACTTGAGGCAAGAAGATGAAATGCTAGTGTGGTCGAAGCTAGGTCACACCATGAAGAGATAATACCTAGGTAGATTTGGTAGTTAATCGTGTAGCTTGAGCCATCCCACACAAGATTTCTATAGAAAGAGCTATGCGAAGCATAAGGCACGATGCAACTTACCATCAGCTACACGAGTAGGAATCAGAGCAAAAAGGTGAATAAAGACCTCGCGCAGCGAAGGCTAGCCCACGCGAAGTCACAGATTTAGTCCAGCGAAGGCGCGCTTTACTTCAGCCAGCCTACACCTTGTTCTGCCAAGTGAAATAGCCAAAGTGTGACTAGAGCCAGCTTATGCAAAACTCTAGAATTGCTGATAAGAAGAGTCACATGACTTGTTGCAAGCTATGCTGTGCATGGCGAAACCTGAGCTATCCTACATGAGCTGACGCAGCAATGTACTTTGTGTACTTTTTGTACTTTTTGCAGCTTTTCACATTTGTGGTCCTTCTTCCACCTTTCTTATAAGGTCCAACATGTATTCTTAATTTTGTTAGGGGTCATTTTACGAATTGTAGAACATAGAAGTAGGTATAAAAGAGGGCTTACTTTGTAAAAAGTACAACAACTAGAGAAGACACAAGTCTTGGAGAGAAAACTTCTTATTCTCCAAGCAAGAGCTATACTAGAGCTCTAAGGTTGAGAGCAACTTTTGATACAAAAAGTTGGGATTTTTGAACTGAATTTGAAGAGAAGCTTTCATCTTTGTTTAAGGGTGACATCCTTCTTGTTTATTATGGCTTTTATATCAATTTACTATGCTTATCTTGCTTGAAGCTACCATGAGTTGCTAAACCTTGATGGGTTGCCATGTGGTTGTCTAGTGGGTTTAGTAAAGCTTGATATAATGATGAATCTTGCCTTGGGTATGTTCAAGAAAGACCTTGCATGCTTAATTCTAATGGGCTCACATAATAATGCACATTTGTAGATTATGAGATGCCATGAATGAACTCATTGGTTTAATGAGGGAATCTAACTAGTAGTATGACACGGGGTTGCTTAGGATCTACCATCATAACTAGTATAAGTGAGGAACTAGAATTGCCTTTACATGACTTTTTTCCAAGGTCATGGGGCAATGCTCTAGGTATTGGATGATGAAACAAGGAAAGGGAAACCTTGGTTTGGTCTCTTAGTAAGGTCATAGGCTTATTTTCTAAGCTTAAAGCACACCAACAGAGGGTGGAATTCCTATTCAATTGGTAATGAATTGATTTGAGAGGGAAGGGGGATAGTTCTTAGAAATCTATCTACTCTTAGGTTACATTGTGTGGTTTGTAATAGGTCTTAGTAACCTATAACCTCTAATGGAAAACCTCTAGAAATTAGCACCCAAGGCAAGTAAGTAGTCTAAATATCGATTTGAAGCCCATATGTCACCCCATGGCATCCCTATGTTTCTCTAAGTGTACTTGATTTGAACTCTGTTTTGCCAATTTTCTTTTTTAGTTTCCAACCAAATTACATTTACTGAATTCTTGTTACTCTTTCCAAATCTACTTACTTGCAATTTTCCAACCGAAGAATCCCTCCGGGTAGGAATGATCCTAAAGCTATACTAGAGTGATAGTTTGCAAATTATCATCTAGAGTACTTGAGGTTTAACTTGTTGGTTAGATCACTCACCTCTTGGAGACATAGATTTATGTGAACACATTGTAGTGATTGAGAATTTTGCGAACATGTTTTTTGCACCGTTGTCGGGGAGGGAAATTGGTGTTGAAAAGTTTCTCAAAGTAGTAATTATGTTTAGAGTAAATTGTTTTTCTTTGTGTGTTGTTGGTAAATCTGTGTTGTAAGGTTTTGACAGGAGTTGTCGCTACCCTGCAATTTTATCCAAAATCACTTTAAGAATGTAGGAGTAGTAAGTGGGATCGTATCCAATAGGGAGAGGGTTGTTATCAAGGTATGAATGAGTGATAGTAACAAAAACAGGTGTAGACTCTAAACAGATGCAAGTGGTTAAAACAATTAGAGAGGGGACTGGTGTTACCTTGAGGGGGACTAGTGTCAATGACTTTTCCCGATTATCCTTGACTAGTGCAAATGCATGTATGAGGGGATTCACCTCCTAGTGGCTTAGAACTGATCAACTTGGCAGTTCTCACTGTTCTAATTCACAATTCTCCTCTATCCTCCTTTGGCAGGGCAGGACCTAGGCTCGGCTTCCCAATTCTCGAATCCCTACTTGGTACTTACTCCCTAACTCACCCTCTAATTCCCTTCCTTGATAGGACAGTGAAACGAATTGGAGGTTAAAGTCTCATACTCAAGCAATCCTAAGTCTCTTCCTGTTCTAGTTGACTTCGATTGTCAGTGGGCACCGCACAATCTATGTCTTAATTATGCATAGATCCTAGGACTCGCACATATTTGTTCAATGTTCAAATGATGTTATTCCAATTTCCATTAACAGCCCTAAACTGATTTCAGTGGATACCGGAAATCAAATTAAGTGCATAAGCGTGTGTGTGTAAACATTGAAATGAGCCTCAAAAGACATTGGACAAAAATCAAACACATAATAAGCAATTCAAATGTCTCCAATCGGTTTCTCAAAGTCATTACACTTAATCCCTCAAGGCAACATCCAGAATGTTTAGCCGATCATGTTGATCGGCTTTGAAAATGAGTTTAACAAAGCCTGATCATACATGGCTAATACAGAAAGATTAGTGTGAACGATTGTCACTTTGATCTCCTCTTGAAACCCTAAATCTCCTCTCTCTCTGAATTCCTTTTTTTGCTTCCTACTTCCACCTCCCAAAGTCTCTTCTTTTCTGATATTCCTCTGCCTTTTATACTTTTCTCCCCGTGGAGGTGCCGATGATGCTTCCTAGAATTTTTCTTTCTTCACGGGGAGAATGCCACGTGTCTGGTTAAGCTTCCTGGAAGTTTCCTCCTTAGGTGAGGTGAGTGCCACGTATTCTGCCAAAATGACGGTTAACAAAGCAGTGAGGTCAACTGATAAATGTTTTAGTGCGCAATTAATCAAACATTTGGTGCACTCAAACAGTTTGTGCATGCTTGGTTGAAATATGCCTGTGCGAGCGTGGTGGGGGCATGAGCTTGGTACTAGCTGCGTAGATGCAAAGACAAGAAATATGTACAAGTGCGCGGGTGATAAAGTGTAAATGAAATGTGCATGTGTGCGAGTGAAGGGTGCGGGAGCATAGGCGCCCGCGTGCGTGCGTGCGTGTGGGCTGTGCAGGCGCATAAGCGCCCGCACAGGTGTGCGTGTGTGTGGCTTGCGCCCGCACAGGCGTGTGTGCATGTGTGCTGTGCGGGCGCTAGGCGCCCGCACAGGCCGGTGTGTGTGTGGCGCACAGTGTAATGTGTGTGTGCGTCGTGTGCGTGAAGTGTATAGTGAACGTGTGTCTTGTGCATAATTGATAAAAATAATACAACTTTCACTACACTTAGCCATTTCTCACCATTTCACCGTATTGTAGCAATTCAACACACACTTGTTCATCTATTATCATTTTCATGCAAAGTTTACACAAAAGATCGAACAAGTGAAGCAAATAAGTCGGTACTAAACCCGATTTATCACCCCCCCACAGTTAAATTTTTGCTAGTCCCGAGCAAAGTAAAATAAGGTTCCATTTCGCATCCAACACCCGCAACATCATCAGTTATCCATTATAAACTTTTCGAATGCAACAGAGAATATATTTACGGGCGAGTTCACAGTTCATTTTATTTATACAACTTGTCAAATAAGGTGAAGCGAATAAAGACCAAACCATCAGCATGCAAGTGTGTGTGAGAGTTTCTCATGTTTCCTCACAGTGTTTATGCAGAGTACTCAAGCAAACAATTAATCAAAATTCTTGCACAACAATCCTTTTATCCACACACACGAACACTTAAACATTATAAAGCTTAACAGAAATTAACTTGCACATTGGTGCTTATTACAGTTCTCTTGAACTTCATGCCGCACATTGGTGCTTGGCTGCCCAGGGTTTTGTGGCTATTTTATCCCTTTATTCGCCTATTCAGCTTTTTTTTTTCACGTTCGTTCAACTTCAACAAAATTCGTGTTCGTGTGTGTCTTCATTAGATTATATATTCAAAATGCAAGAACAAGTGTTTACAGGTAGAAGGCACATACACGTAAAGAAACCATGAGCTCTCTCCTATGTCAAAATTGTGCTGGCGTTTCTATCTTACTTTAACACTGCACCTTACCCAGCAAATTACACGCATTACACGAATACTGTAAATCGGCAAGAAAAAAAAGATTTTAGAATTTATGGATTCGCTGATGAGGTATTGAGTGCTAGTGCAGTTTGGGCGTGCAGGTGTGCTGAATGGTCTAATGGCAATTTGGCACAACACAACAACAACTTTCATATTGAAACTTAAAATTGACGCACACTACATCACACTTGGAATAGAAAGCATGCTACAAGGTCAGTGCTAGTCACTGTCTCGTTTTTCATTCCCACACATCAACACTAGACAAAGAAAAATACACCACCTACTACTAATATAATAAACACCACCTCAAAATCCCGCAACACATCACACAAGGCATAAGAAAATTAACACATATAATTTAGGGCAACAACCAAGGCACATTCACACAAGCATCAACTTCATCATGGCCGGGCCTCCCCCCACACTTAAAATGAGCAATGGTCCCTATTGTGTAAAAAGGAAAGAGTCTACCAAGTTTAGGCGTCACGTCGGGCCCGTTCATCCTGCTCCACGTTCAAATAGATCTCCCATTGTGGGTTTCCTATGGTTCCCAGGGATTGTTGGGATGTCTCCATGGGAGATACTTCGATTCCTTGGTTTCTGGCCATTCGCTGCAGTAAGTAAGGGAAGAATATTGGTATGCCAGTGCAATTTTGTGCTCGCACAATGGATTTCATGATCAGCCTTCCTACATCGATCGTCATCCTATGTTGGATGGCATAAATCAGAAGCACTTTGTCTCTGGTTGCTTTGGAATGGCAGTTTGTGGGTATGAGCTTAGACTTTATGAACATCAACCACATGCGGGCTTCCACTGTCAAATCTTTGGTTTGCACGTATACAGCTTCAGACCGATTGTTACGCACCCAAATGGCTCCCGGTAACCCAACAGATTCGATCAAGAAATCGACATTTGCTGCCTTCACCAACTGTTCAAATTCGTTTTCTGGGCAATCTGGAAGTTGATAATGAGCATTGATGGCTTGGCTTGTCATTCTGAGGTAAGTTCCCCGGAGGTAAACCCCATTATGGGGCAAAATAAAGGGATAAAATAGCCACAAAACCCTGGGCAGCCAAGCACCAATGTGCGGCATGAAGTTCAAGAGAACTGCAATAAGCGAGGGTTTCCCATTTGTAAAAACGGATAGTCTTGTCAAACACGGGCGCTGGCGCGTCAAAGTTCCGTTCCACCAAAATGTGTCTGTGGATGGATCTATCGATCCGTCTCGCTGCTCTATCGTTAACAAATCGTGGGGGTGAGTCGGGGGTATACTCCTCTTCGCCTTCAGAATTCCAGTCAGGCGGTTCTGGGATGCCTAAGACCCCCCGAAGGTACATCTGGTAGTCGCTATCATTGTGTGCCATGTACCTGCACTGAGAGTGATTAGTTTGGTGATAAGTTTGGAGTGCAACGGTGGAGTCGGGCTTTGTATGCAACTGGCCATGCAACAAATTGCGGTATTTATAGAACTCCTCAACGCATGGTTTGGTGCTGTAGAGCTAGAAGACACGCCCCGTGACTTAGCTAGAGGACAATGTGCAAAGTTACAATGTGCATGCAGACAAAATATGTGTAGTCTATCTTGACATGACATAGCTATTGGGTATGAATTTGACTAAACGACATCTCTTTGTGTGTTTTGTTTTTCATGCACTTGGCTTGTCACCCTTTATCAACTGATGCATATGCATGGCTTACTTGTGCGCAGTGTCACTTTCCCATTAGTCCTCTTGGATACATGTAGATACTCAAAAGAATCAAATATCCCTTACCTGTACTTGTGAGCATTTGGATTTTTATTCCTTGCCTATGTTAGTGCACAGGTGAGTCTTGGTGTGTTTACCTTTCCTTACCCGTGACCTCAAGCTTGCTTACCTAATTCTCGTGATCTGTATGCTTCCGAAATGCACACTCCACTGCCCTCGGTTGAGGCTTCTAGGTTATTGCATTGACTTTATGCGTGTGAGAGAGATGAGAAAGTTTAGATTTACTAGTTATTGTAACCTTAACTACTATCAAAAGACGAAATAACTAAATACGAGAAATTAAACTATCGGGTTGCCTCCCACTAGCGCTTGGTTTATTGTCCTCAGCCCGACATAGAAACGTTTTATTAAAGAGGTGGGTTGCCAAGGTGCTGAGCTTGACCCTTGTCGTCTGTGGGGGAGTTGAAGACCTTCACCCTGTGCCCATTGACCTTCCAACTTTTTCCTGAGGTCTCATTGTGCACCTCAAGAGTTCCATATGGGAAAATTTTTGTGACAACAAAGGGTCCAATCCATCTTGACTTCAACTTGCCTGGGAAGAGTCTTAATCTGGCATCATACACGAGCACATTTTGCCCCACCTCAAACTCCTTTACTTCAATCTTAGCATCATGTCATCTCTTCGTTCTTTCCTTGTAGAGTCTTGCACTGACGTATGAGTTCCATCTGAATTTGTCCAGTTCATTCAACATCATCATTCTTGCCTCCTGAGCTAGGTTTAGGTCCATATTCAACTTTTGAACTGCCCAGTAAGCTTTGTGTTCCAACTCGACCGGGAGATGACACTCCTTGCCAAATACTAGCCTAAATGGTGAGGCTCCGATTGGCGTTTTGTAGGCTGTTCTGTATGCCCACAGTGCATCATCTAACTTGAGTGCCCAATCTTTTCTCCTCGGATTCACCACTTTCTCCAGAATACTCTTGATCTCTCGGTTGGATACCTCAGCCTGACCATTCGCTTGGGGGTGGTAGGGAGTAGAGACCTTGTGTTGGACCCCATATTTAGACAAGAGTGTGTTGAAGACTTTGTTACAAAAATGGCTTCCCCCATCACTGATAATTGCTCTTGGAGTTCCGAACCAATTGAAAATATTCCTTTTCACGAACCCCATTACACTCTTGCTGTCATTATGGGGTAAGGCCACTGCTTCTACCCACTTCGATACATAGTCGACTCCCACCAGTATGTATTCATTTCCACAAGATCTCGGGAAGGGTCCCATGAAATCCAAGCCCCAGACATCAAACAAATCTACTTCCAATATGTTGTTGCGAGGCATCTCATCCCTGCTGGAGATATTTCCTACACGTTGACATCTGTCGCACTGGTTCACCCACAGCTTGGAATTCTTGAATACATGTGGCCAGTAGAATCCGGTGTGTAGGATCTCGTATCCAGTTCGTGCTACTCCAAAATGCCCCCCAAATGGTGATTCATGGCAAGCTCTGAGAATGTCCTCCTTTTCTTCATCCGGTATGCACCTCCAGATGACTTGGTCGCTGCACCTCTTATATAGACATCCATTCTCCCAAAAATAATACTGGGCATCATGCTTAAGCCTTTTTCTTTGGTCACCCGAGAGGTGTTGCGGCAATTGACCAGTAACCACATAGTTGGCGATATCTGAGTACCAGGGCAACTCATGAGGATGGACCTTGAAAATCTGTTCGTCAGGGAAGCTCTCCTTTATCCATGCTTGTATCTGCTCTTCACTTAAGGCCCCCAATTCTAACCTTGATAGGTGATCTGCCACCACGTTCTCACATCCTTTTCTATCCTTGATTTCAACATCAAATTCCTGTAGTAAAAGTACCCATCGGAAAGCCGTGGCTTTGCCTCCTTTTTTGCCATGAGTACTTGAGGGCTGCGTGATCGGTATGGACTATCACCTTGGACCCAAGACATATGCTCTGAACTTGTCGAAGCGAAGACCACAAGCAAACATCTCCTTCTCCGTAGTGGTATAATTTAGTTGTGCTCCGCTTAGCAACATACTGGCGTAGTAGATTGCGCGGAAAATATTATCTCTTTTTTGTCCCAATACGGCTCCCACCGCGAAGTCACTTGCGTCGCACATGATCTCAAAGGGTTGCCCCCACACTGGGGCGACAATGATGGGCGCTTCGACAAGCCGTGTTCTCAAAATCTCAAATGCCTCTACGCATTTCACGTTAAAGATAAACGGGGTATCCTTTTCCAAAAGTGAGCACAGTGGCTTTGCTATCTTTGAGAAATCCTTGATGAACCTTCTGTAGAAACCCGCGTGGCCCATGAAGCTCCTCACTCCTTTCACATTGGTGGGGATAGGGAGCTTGGCTATCACTTCTACCTTGGCCTTATCCACCTCCAATCCTTCCTTTGAGATTCTGTGACCGAGCACTATACCTTCATTGACCATGAACTGGCATTTTTTCCAATTCAAGACTAAGTTGGTCTCCACACACCTTTTTAGCACAAGTCACAAATTTTCCAAACAACTCTCGAAGGTCATCCCAAATACTGAAAAATCGTCCATAAAGATTTATATGACGTGCTCCACCATGTCTGGGGGTTTAGCCTCCTCTGTCTTTCTCGCGTGGGAACGGCCCCTTCTTCTAGTAATATTTTGTGCATGCATACGCTATGGCTGATCCCCTTTATGTCAGCTATCGTCCACCCTATCGCCTCTTTATACCTCATTAAGACCTTCAACAATTTTTCTTCTTGCCACCCTTCCAATCTTGATGATATGACTACAGGCAGGGTTTCACCTTCTCCCAAATATGCATATTTCAGATGAGGTGGCAAAGACTTCAGCTCCAACTTGGGTGGCCTCAAAATGGAGGGCACAAGCTTTTCATTTCTGTATTCATTGTTTTCGAGCCTCACCTCAGTGGGCACAGCTTTCACCATTTCATCAGTATCAACAATAGAATTTGACAATTTTTCACACAATGCAACATTTTCATCAATTTCGTTGGTTGTCAAGTTCAATTCCAAATTTACATTGTGATCATGCATTTTGTGATTTCCTGGCTCATTTTTCATTTTGCTCAAATTCTCATTACTCTCACAGCTTTCTTCAATTTCACATGCAAAATTCCTTTTGTTCACAGGTGAATCAATTTCAGTATCCCAAGGATTCAACTCATGCAAAATATCATCCTCTTCAATGGTCAACACAGTCTCAAAATTTTCAAACATGTCAACATCACAGTAATCATAAAGTGCACGAGAAGGCTTACGTTCATGTTCAAAGTTCAAAGGTTGGAGATTACCTTCCACCAAGCTTGCCAAGCAGCACTGCTCTATGGAATGAGGGTGCTTCATCGCGTAGTCCACATTGAATACTACCTCATCTCTATTAACTCTGAATGTTATGGTTTTTCCTTTAACCCCAATGAGAGCATCTCCTATAGCTAGGAATGGCCTACCGAAAATAAGTGGCACTTCTGGATCCTCTTCCATATCCAACACTATAAAATCCACCGGAAGCACAAATTTATCCACAGAGACCAGAACATCCTCTATCATCCCCGTTGGTTGAACCAATGATCTATCTGCCAACTGGAGCATAACTGCCACCGGTTTGATCATTTTTCCCAATCCTATACTCTCGGCAATGGATACAGGCATGAGGTTTATGCCTGCTCCAAGATCACATAAGGCCTTACTAAAAAATCTTCCACCGATTGAGCATGGTACCGTACAGCTACCAGGGTCCTTGAGCTTGGGGGGCAGTTCGTTGTTGATCCAGGCTTGGCTCTCCTTGGTGAGTGGGATGGGTACCTCACATTAGAGAATCTGCTCCTTGTTCGCAATCAAGTCTTTAAAAAATTTTGCATACCTCGGTACCAATGTAACTAAATCCAGCAGAGGGACATTCACGTTGACATTTTTCACCATATCCAGGAATCTTGTGAATTGAGCCCCCTTCTTTGGTGGTGGTCGAAGCCTTTGGGGGAAAGGTGGGGGTGGTGCGTATGGCGAGTCCTCACAGGGGCTTGGAGCTCCCCTCTTTCTTTTACTCTCCTGAGCCTCCACGTTCTCTTCCTTATCTTGAGATTCCTTCCCCTCTAATGGGGTTTCCTCTAGGACCTCTTCCTCAAGGTCTTCTTCTCCCTCTTTTCTCTTGTGACCACTGAGCTCCTTTCCACATCTCAGCGTTATAGCATTGCAGGTCTCTAGTCCTTTTTCTTTTGGGTTCGGCTCTGTATCACTTGGGAGGGTACTTTGGGGTCTCTGATGGCTTGCCTTAGCCAACTGTCCCATCTGCATATCGATATTCTTGATAGAGGCTTCCACGTTTTTCACTTGGGTTTCCAATGTGGAGGTCCTCTTCTCATACATGTCCATTTTTCCCATAATTTCGTGGAGCAATTCATCAGTTGTCTTTCTCTGTTCCCGGTTGCTTGACTCCCCACTCTGGTAGTACTGTATTTGCTGAGCTCCCTGATTACTCTGTCCCCAGTTGCTTGGGCCTGATTGATTTCGATAACCCCCTCCTTATTGCTGGCGGTTGTTGTAGTTGGTGACATACTGCACTGACTCTTGTGTGAGCTCGCATTCGTCCGTGTGGTGCTCTCCCTTACACAGCCCGCACATCAATACTGGAGCGACCTTAACAGCCTTAAGGTTTTGAATTTGTCTTGTGAGGGTCTCAATTTTCGCTTCCAAGGATCTCTCCTCATCCAGCTCTAGCACTCCTCGCTGCTTCCGCACAGGCATCTTTCTAGTTTCCGAAAACAGGTACTCGTCGTCCGCAATGGAGTCGAAAAGTTCTCTGACCTCAGGAACGCTTTTATCATTCAGTGCCCATTGGCGCAGGCCTTGACCATCAGCGAGGACTCTGGTGATAGACCTTTAAAGAATGTGTTGAGCTCACTGACCTCCCCAAGGTAATTGTTCGGGCATTGGCGGAACAAGTCGTTGAACCGATCCCAGGCTTCCTTGAAGGTTTCGCCATTCTGCTGCTGGAAACTGCGGATCTCCAACCTCATTAGCTCCAACTTGGCTGGAGGAAAATATTTAGCTAAAAACTTCCGCTCAAGTTCCTCAAACGTAGATATGGCTGGGCACCCGATTGAGTTAAACCAATGCTTTGCTTTCCTTTTAAAGACAGTGGGAATAGCACCCTTCTCACATCATCTGGAGTCACTCTCTGCAGCTTAAAGGTGTTGCAAAGTCCCAAGAACCAATCCAAATGCTCGTTAGGGTCCTCGTTGCTCAAGCCTTGAAAGATCTGCCCTTGGGTGATCATAGACACGATTTGTGTCGGGATTTGATAACTTTCGACGTCAATTTCCTGATGATTATTCCTTCGTTCAAAATTAACCGCGAAAAGGTCCCCAAACCGAGGTGGTTGGGGCTGAGGCCTTTCCTCATTATGTTCAGCCATTTCTGTAACCCTTCTCCTCTGCCTTAAAGTCCTTTGCAATTCTAAGTCAAGAGCAAATTTTGGAGCTTCCCCTCGTAGCTTTGCTCTAGGTAGCATAAACTGGGAATTCTCACAAGAAAAGAAAAGCACTAGATAAAATATCAGTAGAACAAAATCAACAGAGACAGTAATGAACTAAGATTTCAATAAAACAAACAGATCAACAATTTCAAATAAGAATTCGTAAAGTAACAACAAAGTGAAACTATCACAAAAACCAAACTTGACACTCTGGCTCTCCCCGGCAACGGCGCCAAAAATTGACAGGAGTTGTCGCTACCCTGCAATTTTACCCAAAATCACTTTAAGAATGTAGGAGTGGTAAGTGGGATCGTATCCAACAGAGAGAGGGTTGTTATCAATGTATGAATGAGTGATAGTAACAGAAACAGGTGTAGACTCTAAAAAGATGCAAGTGGTTAAAACAATCAGAGAGGGGACTGGTGTTGCCTTGAGGGGGACTAGTGTCAATAACTTTTCCCGATTATCCTTGACTAGTGCAAATGCATGTATGAGGGGATTCACCTCCTAGTGGCTTAGAACTGATCAACTTGGCAGTTCTCACTGTTCTAATTCACAATTCTCCTCTATCCTCCCTTGGTAGGGCAGGACCTAGGCTCGGCTTCCCAATTCTCGAATCCCTACTTGGTACTTACTCCCTAACTCCCCCTCTAATTCCCTTCCTTGGTAGGACAGTGAAACAAATTGGAGGTTAAAGTCTCATACTCAAGCAATCCTAAGTCTCTTCCTGTTCTAGTTGACTTCGATTGTCAGTGGGCACCGCACAATCTATGTCGCAATTATGCATAGATCCCAGGACTCACACATGTTTGTTCAATGTTCCAATGATGTTATTCCAATTTCCATTAACAGCCCTAAACTGATTTCAGTGGATACCGCAAATCAAATTAAGTGCATAAACATGTGTGTGTGTGTAAACAATGAAATGAGCCATCAAAAGACATTGGACAAAAATCAAACACATAACAAGCAATTCAAATGTCTCCAATCGGTTTCTCAAAGTCATTACACTTAATCCCTCAAGGCAACATCCAGAATGTTTAGCCGATCATGTTGATCGGCTTTGAAAATGAGTTTAACAATGCCTGATCAAACATGGCTAATACAGAAAGATTAGTGTTAACGATTGTCACTTTGATCTCCTCTTGAAACCCTAAATCTCCTCTCTCTCTGAATTCTTTTTTTTGCTTCGTGCTTCGACCTCCCAAAGTCTATTCTTTTCTGATATTCCTCTGCCTTTTATACTTTTCTCCCCGTGGAGGTGCCGATGATGCTTCTAAGAAATTTCCTTTCTTCACGGGGAGAATGCCACGTGTCTGGTTAAGCTTCCTGGAAGTTTCCTCCTTAGGTGAGGTGAGTGCCATGTATTCTGCCAAATGACGGTTAACAAAGCAGTGAGGTCAACTGATAAATGTTTTAGTGCGCAATTAATCAAACATTTGGTGCACTCAAACAGTTTGTGCATGCTTGGTTGAAATATGCCTGTGCGAGCGTGGTGGGGGCATGAGCGTGGTACTAGCTGCGTAGATGCAAAGATAGGAAATATGTACAAGTGCGCGGGTGAGAAAGTGTCAATGAAATGTGCATGTGTGCGAGTGAGGGTGCGGGCGCCTGTGCATGTGTGCTGTGCGGGCGCCCAGTGTGTGTGCGTGAGTGGCTTGTGCGGAGTGTGTGAAGTGTGTGCAAGCAAGTGTTGTGTAGTGGACTTGTGTAGTGGAGTGCTTGGGACTTAATGTTGTGCATGACCAAGAGTGTTAAATTACTCAAAAATCATTACTTTCTTCACAAAAACACAACACTTAGCCAATTCCCACATTTCACCGGATGTAAACATTTCAACCACATAATTGTTCATCTGTCATCATTTTCATGAAAAGTTTATACAAAAGATCAAACAAGTGAAGCAAATAAGTCGGTACAAACCCGACTTATCATGTAATTGTGCAGCATCGTTGAAAAACAAAGATGGAGTCGCGGCGCCCTTTCGTTTCTTTTGAGTCGGTGTTTGGATATTGACCTGCGGAGGATCTTCAAATATTGGCAAATCATCCAGAAAATATTCCAAATCAGAGTCCATGTACCTTTGAGCCTTGCCCTTTCCTTTGCCTTTTCCTTTGTTCTTTTGTGAACTTTCACCCTTCCTAGGAGCCATATCTGGCCTTTTACAATTCCCGAGAGAATCTGGCTACCCTTTTCTCCTCCAGATAACTAGGCCATTGAGGTGTTCCCATAAGGCCAAGAGGATTTTGAGGATTTTCGTTGGAAGAAATGTTAATGCCCTTATCTCGAGCCATTGCTGTTAACAGAGCGGGGAAGAACATTGGTGCAAATTCAGAGCGCTGGGCACGCCGTATGTATCCAAGCATTAATTTTCCAATGTCAATAGAAAAATTATGCTGAATGGCATAGATCAACAAAACTCTCTCCCTAGATTCTATAGAAGTCCGGCGAGTGGGTAAAAGCTTAGAATTGATAAAGAGCAGCCACATCTTCGCCTCAGCTGTCAACTCACTCGTGGGTACATATAGTGCTGCATTCCTTGCATTTCTCACCCAGGTAGCATCAGGCAATGCCACAGCAGCCAATAAATGATCTGTGTGTTCCGCCCACACCAAACGACTGTACGTATCACCAGGGTAGTCTGGCACGAGAAAATGCAAATTGATTCTGTGGCGATTCACCTGTAAATACCTCCCTCTTAAAAATACGGAGTGGATTTACCATTAAGCACATTTTAACTACATCTTCATACTCACTGCACGTTCACTCATATTCTAGCTATTATTTCAGACACTCACATTCAAGACTCAATACTACACATTGAAAACACATTAAAACATACTGCACACATAAAGCCTGATTCCCATACTTCTCAACACTTCTCACACAACACACTTCATAGAACTGCAACAACTCATATCATTCTTCACAAAGACTCACCACAGAAACTCAGAACAACTCTTCAGCACAATACTTCTTCAAACTCAGAGCAATTTCAATACCTCAAGACAACTACAATACCCATAACCCCCCATAAACAACATAAAGCATCTGTAAAAAACAATTCAACCCAAATACGACCCCCTCCGCGTGATTCGGAACAACAACCAGCACAGCAACTTCCTCAATCATTAAACCCACCATTAAGCATAAAACAAACCAATCAACAGCAACACAACAACGACAACATATCCCCCCCACACTTGAAGCATACATTGCCTCCAATGTAAAAATTTAAGAATGAGGGACTCCCTGGGAAGATGAAGACGGTGCAGAAGACGCGGGAGAAGAGAAAGATGCTATTGTGGAGAACGAAGGGCCAGTGAACGGCTATGCCACAAAATGAAACGGGCCAACTATAGGTTCTTGCATAGGCTGCCCCGCACCAATCATTGGAATCCTCATCTCCTGCATGAACTTAGGAGTTGGTATAAAAGTAGGGGTAGGAGGCATAGGGGGAATACGTCCAAATGTTGGCAGAGGGTTAAGTGACTACACTACCGGGACCTCAGGTGGCAACTCATAAACTACACCGCTGATAATGTCTCTTGTCAAATTTGGAATGCGATACCCCGCCAATTGAGCAGAAGTAGGGATTGGCTTGGGAGGTCCAGAATCAGAATGGTAATACACAGCCATCTTATTACATCTGTCAAGTTCCATTTGCATGACCAGTTGCCAGTGATACAAAACTTCAAATTGCTGTTGAGCGACTGAAGACAAATCATCAAATTTTGAATCCATATTAGAAGAATGTGTTGTCCACGCTTGCTGCATATTATCAACGTTCTCATGTATACCCTCAAGCCTCTCATCCAACCATGAGAAACGATGCTCAACTGACTGTTGAAACTCTTGTAAAGTGGTGTGGAAAGAACCAAAATCAAACTGGTCAGGCTGTTGCTCTGAATAGCTACCATGTCCAGGAAACCCAATCTCATCACGAGAAGCACCATGTTCATCTGCCAGAGTTTTCCATATTTCCCGATCTAGCTTCAGATATTTTTGGTACAACGGGATAGCTATAGGTCCCTTCGTTGGCCGCCAGTACCACCCCACTCATCACTCACTCCTTGAGCCCTACACAAGTCCGTAAGAAGGACAGGAAAATATATGGACGCAATATTATCTTCGATTCCCACTCTAATTTCGCTGACAATTATCCGGCCAACATCGATAGGTTGTCGCCTCTTAATTGCCCAAATCAGGTAAAGTCGTTTGCGAAGTACCTCGGCCGACTGGGAGCTAGGCATAAGCCTCGATAGCGCAAACATCAACCACAACTTAGCATCGCATCGTAAAAACTCATGCCGAACATGATTATGTTCCTAGATGTGCAAGCTCCTTTAGCAATTCTCGGTCAGTACCCTCATCTGCTGAATAGTGAAATGGATCGCTGGGAAAACTCAGGGTGCCTAAATGTTCGTTAATGATCTCACTGGTTATGTCCACCCAAACCCCTCGAACATATACAGCCCCACTGTCATTTGGAAACTTACCATTCGCATAGTATTCCCTCGCCAAACTCACATTGCAGAACTCAGGTGCACTAGTCAACTTCACATCAAATTTGTGAAAACGCATTAACTTGTTGAAATGTCCCTTATCAACCTCAAAACCACGCTCCAAATGCAATTTCTTGACATGCAACCCGGCTTACCAACGTAACTGTGCAGCATCGTTGAAAAACAAAGATGGAGTCGCGGCGCCCTTTCGTTTCTTTTGAGTCGGTGTTTGGATATTGACCTGCGGAGGATCTTCAAATATTGGCAAGTCGTCCGGAAAATATTCCGAATAAGAGTCCATGTACCTTTGCACCTTGCCCTTTCCTTTGCCTTTTCCTTTATTCTTTTGTGAACATTCACCCTTCCTAGGAGCCATATCTGGCCTTTTACAATCCCCGAGAGAATCTGGCTACCCTTTCCTCCTCCAGATAACTAGGTCATTGAGGTGTCCCCATAAGGCCAAGAGGATTTTGAGGATTTTCGTTGGAAGAAATGTTAATGCCCTTATCTCGAGCAATTGCTGTTTAATAGAGCGGGGAAGAACATTGGTGCAAATTCAGAGTGCTGGGCACGCCGTATGTATCCAAGCATCAATTTTCCAATGTCAATAGAAAAATTATGCTGAATGGCATAGATCAACAAAACTCTCTCCCTAGATTCTATAGAAGTCCGGCGAGTAGGTAAAAGCTTAGAATTGATAAAGAGCAGCCACATCTTCGCCTCAGCTGTCAACTCACTCGTGGGTACATATAGTGCTGCATTCCTTGCATTTCTCACCCAGGTAGCATCAGGCAATGCCACAGCAGCCAATAAATGATCTGTGTGTTCCGCCCACACCAAACGACTGTACGTATCACCGGGGTTGTCTAGCACGAGAAAATGCAAATTGATTCTGTGGCGATTCACCTGTAAATACCTCCCTCTTAAAAATACGGAGTGGATACTATCTGCATTGGAATTGACGTAGAATTCTCGGACAATCTCCATATCCACAACCATAGATGCTCTTGCGAAATGTTCCCAATTGTGCATTCTAATTAACTCATCAAATCTGCATGAAGGATCTTCAAATGGTCTTTCGATGATACATTCTCTGTTGAGTGATCTATTATATAAGCTCTCAGCACGAACATTAACAAATTGGGGTGAGGCAGCCGGTTCATAATCAATCACCGTATCCTCATCAGTTGAAGAAGAAGAATATGGAGATGAAGTAGTGCCCGGATCTTCACTGAATATTGTATACTCATAAGGATTATGGTAAGACTAAGCCATCACCTTAGGAAGAAGAATCACTATCAAAGATTTAGCATTAGTAAACAAGAGATCAGGCAATATATAGAGGAGGTGCAACACATAATATCTCCATGCTAGCTATCAAACAAGCACATGTGAATGAAACTTGAAACAAAATAGACATACGGACAATATAGGCAATAAAGGACCATTCTCCTTATGTCATAACTTGTGACCTCCTTCACTCAATTATTGGAATCTTACAAGCCAATCATGCACTCAAGTTCACGGGTCTAGCATCAAAATTTACCATAAATGCATTTACATTGGTTGTAGGAAATGTGGAATTCATCTTACCCTTGTTGAGTGAATATCTAAGATTCTCTACATGCCTTTATCATCGATTACCATAATCCCTCTGATAATCTGCAAAATTTAACAACTAGTTATGAGATTGTGCCATGAATTATCGATTTGTTCCACACATCTAAGATTAACAAGTAAAAGTAATCACAACAAAATAAAACAAAGGAAAACAAAGAAAACAAAATCTGGGTTGCCTCCCAGGAGCGCTTGGCTCATTGTGAAGGTAAAGGATCATCCAAGAAAAGTTCCTGGGGAGCCTATGCCAGATTAGCGATGCCTTTGTCCTGAGAAGTCAAGTATGGTTTAAGCCTGTGACCATTCACTTTTCATGTGTTACCATTTTTATCATTTTGGATCTCCATAACACCATATGGCTTCACATTGAGAACTCGAAATGGTCCACTCCATCGTGACCTCAATTTCCAAGGGAAAAGCCTTAGACGAGAATTGTACAATAGCACCAACTGTCCTGGAGCAAAACTTTTTGATTAGATTTTCGCATCATGTAGTCTCTTTGTTTTCTCCTTGTAAAGCTTAGAACTCATATAAGCATTGAATCTAAACTCGTCCAATTCATTGGAATCTAGCATCCTTTTCGACTGAGCTCTATGTAAATCCATGTTCAACTTCTGAATTGCCCAGTATGCCTTATATTCCAACTCTATCGGGAGATGACACTCCTTGCCAAACACAAGTCGAAATGGAGAAGCACCGATAGGTGTTTTGTAAGCAGTTTTGTACGCCCACAATGCATCATCCAATTTCATGGACCAATCCTTTCGTCTTGGATTAACAACTTTTCCAACACTCTCTTAATCTCACGATTTG
Organism: Ophiorrhiza pumila; assembly: GCA_016586305.1. Classification (NCBI taxonomy): domain Eukaryota; kingdom Viridiplantae; phylum Streptophyta; class Magnoliopsida; order Gentianales; family Rubiaceae; genus Ophiorrhiza; species Ophiorrhiza pumila. The sequence goes on from BLIW01000011.1 coordinate 21,246,675, forward strand.
AGATTTCAGCTTGGCCACTCGTTTGAGGATGATAAGCTGTGGATACTTTATGTGTCACACCATACTTGGCCAAAAGAGCTTCAAAAATCTTATTACAAAAATGAGTTCCTTCATCACTTACGATTGCTCTCGGAGCCCCAAACCTATTGAAAATATGTTTCTTCAAGAAAGCAATCACGCCCTTAGCATCATTGTCAGCTAAAGCTATGGCTTTGACCCATTTGGAAACATAATCAACTGCGACCAAAATATATTCCATGCCTCGGGATTTCGGAAATGGACCCATAAAGTCGATCCCCCAGACATCAAATATTTCCACTTCAAGAATGTTATTCAAAGGCATTTCATTCCTTGAAGAAATGTTCCCCGTCCTTTGACATCGATCACAATTGCCAACCCAAATTCTTGCATCCAAGAAAATATGAGGCCAATAGAAACCACATTGTAACACTTTGAATCCTGTTCTTGTAGAGCCAAATTGTCCACCGCACGGTACTTCATGACATGCTCTCAGAATATCTTCCTTATCTTCCTCTTTGATGAACTTGCGTATGATTTGGTCACTACAGATTTTGTACAAAGCATTGTCCTCCCAAAAATAAAACTTGGCATCATTTCTCAGCTTCTCTTTTTGGTCACTCGAGAAATAAGAAGGAACCTGGCGAGCCACAATATAATTGGCTATCTCTGCATACCAAGGCAATGACTTCTCATTTACTCCAAACACCTGCTCGTCTGGGAAGTGCTCTTTCACCAAAATATTTGAACCCTCTTGAGCTTCTGACTCCAACCTCGACAAATGGTCAGCCACCACATTCTCTGAGCCTTTACGATCCTTGATTTCAACATCAAATTCTTGAAGCAATAAGACCCATCGAATCAATCTTTGCTTGGCCTCTTTCTTTGCTAACAAATATTTTAAAGCTGCGTGATCTGTATGAACAATAACCTTCGATCCCAGCAAATATGCTCTGAATTTGTCAAATGCAAAAACAACAGCCAACATTTTTTTCTCCGTGGTTTTGTAATTCAATTGAGCTTCATTTAGTAACTTACTGGCATAATAGATTGTGTGAAAAATTTTATCTCTTCTTTGGCCAAGAACAGCTCCAAGTGCATAATCACTTGCATCACACATTATCTCAAATGGCTCACCCCAATGAGGAGTGACTATAATCGGTGCTTTCACAAGCTTAGCTTTCACAGTCTCAAAAGCTTCAATGCATTCTGTACCGAATTCAAACTTTACATCCTTCTCCAATAGGCTACACAATGGCTTAGCAATTTTTGAGAAATCTTTGATGAAACGCCTATAGAAGCCAGCATGCCCAAGAAAACTCCTTATGCCTTTAACGTTGGATGGAAGAGAAAGCTTAGCAATGACATCGATTTTAGCTATGTCAACCTCAATTCCAACATGAGAAATCTTGTGTCCCAACACTATGCCTTCCTGAACCATAAAGTGACATTTCTCCCAATTCAGCACAAGATTAGTTTCCTCACATCTCTTTAGCACTTTGGCTAGATTCTCCAAGCAACCATCAAATGTCATTCCAAAGACGAAAAAATCATCCATGAAAATCTCTATAATCGACTCAACCATGTCATGGAATATTGCCATCATGCATCTTTGAAAAGTTGCGGGCGCGTTGCATAAACCAAATGGCATCCGCTTGTAAGCAAACGTGCCAAAGAGACAAGTGAAAGTTGTTTTCTCTTGGTCCTTAGGATCAATTGCAATTTGATTATAGCCAGAATAACCATCCAAGAAGCAGTAGAACAACTAGCCAGCAATTCGGTCCAACAACTGCTCCAAAAAGGGAAGTGGAAAATGATCCTTCATTGTAGCCTTATTAAGCTTTCTGTAGTCCATTCAAACCCTCCAAGCACTAACAACTCTTGTTGCAAGAGGCTCATTTGCATCATTTTTTATAACTGTAACTCCTCCCTTCTTTGGAACACACTGCACTGGACTTACCCATTCACTATCTGAGATGGGAAAAATCATTCCAAAGTCCAGCAACTTTATCACTTCCTTCTTGACAACTTCCATCATTTGTGGATTGAGCCTTCGTTGTCTATCTCTCACTGGCATAGAGTTATCCTCCAAAAGAATCTTATGCATGCACAAGCAAGGACTTATGCCCTTTATATCTGTAATGGTTCATCCTATAGCCAATTTGTATTGCCTCAATACTCCCAGCAATTTCTTCTCTTGCCAATCTTCAAGTTTAGAAGAGATCACTACTGGTAACATTTCACCCTCTCAGGAAATGGAGGTTTTGGTGCATATTCAGGAAAATTGTAAGGACTAGGAGGTTCTCTAACTTTCTTGGTTGCTTCACCATTTCCGTTATCTTGCACCCCCTTCTTCTTTGGTGCCAAGTCCTCATTGGCACATTCTTTCTCAAATTGAACACTTTTCTCCTCCATAACACACTCCTCATCCTCAAGCTTAAATGTCTTATGCACTTCCTTACCACTTCTCAGTGTAATAACATTACACGTTTCCTTCCCTTTTGGATTTGGAACTGTATCACTAGGGAGTGCTCCACGTGGTCTCTGGTGCACGGCATTGGCGAGTTGTCTAATTTGCATTTCAATGTTCTTTAAAGTAGCCTCATGGTGTTTGACAGTGGATTCCAATCCTCCAAATCTTTGTTCATTTTTGTCCATCTTTTCCATCAATTTTTGGAACATGTCTTCAACCGATGGCTTTCGTTGCTCTGAAGTACCATCTTGATGATCAAAACCAAGAGGTGCATTTTTTGCTCTTCTTTGGTCATTTCCCTGATAATATTGCCCTCCTTGATTTGTTGTTGTCCCCAATTGCCTTGTCCACCATTGTAAGGTCGATTTCCCCCAGAGTAATTCCCACCATAATAATTTCCACCATACTGAGGTTTGTTGTTGTAATTACTCACATATTATAAAGACTCAGTTGTGATAGAATACTCATTAGTGTGGTGCTCACCTTTGCACAGACCACATGAAAGTAGAGGAGCTTTTGTTTGAGTAGCTTTCAAAGTTTGCAGTTGCTTGGCAAGAGCCTCAAATTTTGCACTCAATGAAGTTTCCTCATCAAGATCCAGCACTCCTCTCTGTCTTCTACTATGAGGTTTCCTAGTCTCAGGAAAGACGTACTCATCTTCGGCAATTTGGTTAAACAATTCTCTAACCTCCGGCACACTTATATCTTTTAATACACCATTGGCACAAGCTTTTACCATCATAGAAGACTCAGGTGTGAGGCCTTTGAAAAATGTATTCAATTCTCTGATTTCACCCAGGTCATGATTAGGACATTGACGGATTAGGTCATTAAAACGATCCCATGCTTTTCTGAATGATTCACCATCTTGCTGTTGAAAATTCATGATCTCCATTCTCCTTTTCTCAAGCTTAGCTGGTGGAAAATATTTTACCAAGAACTTCTTCTGAAGTTCATCAAAAGATATTGTTGCATCTGAGCCTCCAATGGTTTTGAACCAATGTTTTGCTTTACCTCTCAAGGAAGAAGGAAAAAGGATTCTGTGCACTTCACTTCTCTCCACTCGTGGAAGTTTGGACGTGCTACACAAACCTAAGAACCAGTCCAGATGATCATTAGGGTCTTCATTGTCTAATCTTTAGAAAAATTGACCTTGAGTAATTATCGATACAATCTGAGTGGGGATGTGGTAACTTTCAACATCAATATCTTGCTGTCCAAATCCGTTGTCAAAATTCACAGCATAATGATCACCAAAACATGGTGCTCTCACTCTAGGATTAGCCATGTCTCTTTGTTTGGCTTGAATTCTCAAAGTCTTTTGTAGCTCAAGGTCTAGTGCAAACTCAGAATCTCCAGAAGATCGTAGCCTGGGCATATAACAACACCAAATGTGAAGTATAACCGAAGTAAAACAGAACACAAAAACAAGAACCTCAGATATAAACAACAGACAACAAAACAAAAAACACAAGCGACAACAAGAACAAGGAAACAGAACAAAATACAAAAAATAAGAACAGAGTAAACGAACAAAACAGAAAAACACGAAATTAAACGATGAAATCCAAGAAACACTTAATCAAATTCTAGAAATCGTGCCTTCCCCGGAAACGGCGCCAAAAATTGACAAGCGTGTCGTTAACCTTGCAATTTTACCCCTAAACTAACGTAGTAGTGATGAGTGGGGATCGTATCCACAGGGAAGGGAGATTTGGTTCAAGAATTCGAAGTGTTTCTCAAATTGAGTTGCAGATGGCACAGTATCAAGACTCAGTAAAATAAAAGAAGTACTCAAAACTTAAAACAGTAGAACACTTGCGAGAACAACAGATAGAAATAACAAGAATTCAAACAGATGTCCTAGAGTTTATGAATCAGACTACTGTGAATTCAATACGTTTGCTATGCACTTAACCTCATGTAAATCTAATTAGGAGGAGACGATTGTTGCCTAGAAGGCTAGCAAACACTTAGCATGACGACCACAGTGTTCCTTATACTCCTTAACATTTCACTTTTCCCATGTCGAGGCCTAAGAAAAATAGATACAAACCACAACATCTCGACTCGTTTCTAGCTATTAATCATGCGATTTCCCAAGTCTCCCATGGCGAGGCCTAACTTGAGTGTCTAATATTAAGCTAGCTTCACAAAGTCTTCCTTCACCTAATTCTTAAGACTCAACGACCTCCGATTAGCATGACGACCACATCTCGGATCATGTACAAAGTAAAATAGGTGAAGGAACTCCATAGTCATACAACATGTCCATTGTTTATGCAAATTACACTGTTAATGGTGAATCAAACCTTGAACTGGCATGGCTACCTCAATCGAAGTGCAATTCAACCAAACACAAGTGAAATTATTATAAAACTTCTCAGATTTCAACAATTAAAAACATGTATGAACTCTTCCGTAGAGATTAGGTCAATTGCATGGCTTTTCACGGTTCAAATTCATAGTTATCCGATCAAAATCCTATGATATCAAAGATCTAGCCAGAAATCTTTATTTCAAATTCACGATCAATATTTCTCAAAATTAAGCAATTCATCACCAATAATTGAAAATTGAAAAGATTATACCGAATAACTTGCTTCGTAGGCTTCAATTCTCAATTGAATTACAACGTTTGGATCAAATTCTCGATCGAAATTGAAATCGAAGATCAATCGGAGAAGATAGAAATTCTAGTGAGAGAAAGTAGAGAGAGAAAGTTTTCCACTCCAAAAATCAAAAGATAGTTATCAATTCTAGAATATTTCTCCTAAAAATCTAACTAAACCCTCTATATATAGAGGATTACAAAACGTAAATAATATGCAACGTAAATTGAGTACAAAACTACAAGAATGCCACTTCACTTGATAAAACAAATGTCCAACCATAATCTGAGCACAAGACCAAACCATGCCTCTGAGCCTTTGTACTCCACGCCTTCACAAGCCTTCTCACGTCTTCAAGCTTTCAGTCCATACGCCTTCAACATCTTCTACACGCCTTCGTCAGTCCCTGCACAAAGGAACGATAGCCAACACTTAGAAAATATTCCAACCACGAACAAGATGTTTCTCAACGGCGAGGCCTCGCAAGCCATCTTTCCACAAGCCTGCGAGGTCTCGCAGGCTAACTTATAACATGCCTGCGAGGTCTCGCAGGCTTATTTTTAACAAGCACGTGAGGTCTCGCAGGCTTATTTTCCTATGCTTGCGAGGTCTCGCAAGCAAATTTTTAACAAGCCTGCGAGGTCTCGCAGGCTTATTTTCCTATACTTGCGAGGTCTCGCAAGCAAAATATTTCAATGATATGAAGTAAGTGTAAATGACGTGCTGGAACATAATGCATGACATGCTGTGAGATGCATGAATGAGTCCTTGGGATGCTTGTGTTCCATGCAAATACATTGTGTCGTGCATGAGTGTGCTGTGAAATGCCTAAGTGTAATGTGTGCTGTGACGTGCATGAATGTGCATGAGTGGCGTGCTAAACATGCTGCCAGTGGTGCATGTGTGTGCTGAACTGTTGCTGTGAAGTGCCTAAGTTTGTAGCAAATGTGTGCTGTGGTGGAGTGTTGCTGCGTGCATGCGCGCAGCGTTGTGTAAGGGCCGCGCGTGAGCTATGCACGGGAGGTGTGCGTGAGGACCCCTCGCTGTGCATACGCGGCATGTGCTTGGGCTGCGCGCTCCGTGCTCGAGGCATGCATGCAATACGTGTACGTGTGCTGTGCGTGGTGCATGTACTGTGCCAACCCCAACGTACACAAATGACACCTTCCAAAGCCTTTCTACACCATATTGAATACGTCCCAATATGCAATTCATGAACATACAACTCAACACAACATCTCAACACTTTACACCAATTTACGGTCATTTCCTTTATTTCAACACACCAAGTTGTAATCCACTTTAATGCACAAAATCACACGTAACAACACACAAATGCTTATAAAACAAGTTAAGAGCTAAGTGAAATAACAAATCTAAGTTGGTATAAAACCAACTTATCAAAACACTACTTAAATAGAGTGGAGAGTGCTTACTTCCCAAAGTGAGAAACCCGTGAGTTATCTACATATATTTTTTTTGTGTTTTCACTAACGTGCAGTTACAATGGAGGGTGATAAATCTGTATCACAAGCCTCACGAAAAATCGATGTTGATGAACTTTTTCTCATGTTTCAAAAGATGCAAGTTCAACTTGATGAATTGGCTTCAAGACCTAAGCATCAAACCACTAAGAGTTCCACCTCAAGACAAATTAACTTTGATGAAGTTGCATCCGATGATGAAGAGGAGGAATTTATTGGATCTACTAAACATGGTAAAACATCCAAGCTTACTGTTGATTCTTTCAAATTAATATTGCCTACTTTTCATGGAAAAGCAGATCCCGAAGAATATCTTGATTGGGCATAAGACCTTAATCATCAATTTGAAGGCAATAATTATCCCGATGATAAGAGGTACCGTCTAGCCTTCATGCATCTCAAGGATTATGCTAGTTTATGGTGGGATGAGGTAATTAAAACTAGACGCCAAGATAGCGAAAGACCAGTTAAGACTTGGAGCCAAATGAAAGTTCTCATGTGAAAGAAATATGTACCCTCACATTATCATCGAGAACTCAACAGAAAGTTGCACTCTCTTGTGCAAGAAAGTCGAACCATTGAAGATTACTACAATGAGATGGAGGCTCTTATGATTAAAGCCAATGTTCAAGAGGACCTCAACTCAACCATTGAGAGGTTCCTTCGAGGTATGAATTCCGAATTAGCTTACCATGTTGATCTTCAAAGTTATGTTGACATTAATGAGCTTGTTCACAAAGCTATCAAGATTGAGAAACACATGAAGGGAAAGGGACGAAATTTCCAACAACCACCACCACCTTGGAGAAGAGAGAAAAATCCGAATGTTGTTCCTTTCAATCCGTCTCAAAGATGGAGGCAATTCACTCCAAATTAGTCCACAACCACACAGCAAATTACTTCAAAAGCAGCCGCCAAAGTTGTTGAATCTACATCTAAATCGGCGCCACAATCCGGACAGAGATTGAGGGAAATTCATTATTTTAAATGTCAAGGCTATGGTTACATGCAATCAGATTGTCCTACTCGAAAATTTATGTATGTTAATGACAATGGAGAAGTGGTAACTGATGAGGAATGTGCCGACATGCCCGCCCTTGAAGAGAAATAACAAAGTGAAGGTAGTGAAGATCTTGAAACATACGAGGTTGGTGAATTTTCTTTAGTTACTCGTTGAGTTCTTAATGCGCAACCACAAATTGATGATGATTTGTCTCAACGATATAACATATTTCATACACGATGCATGGTTCAAGGAAAAATTTGTAGTGTAATCATCGCTAGTGGAAGTTGCACGAATGTGGCAAGTACTTTACTTGTTAAGAAATTGAAATTGTCTTGCATGAAACATCCAAAACCATAGACTTCAATGGTTAAACAACTTTGCCGAAAGTAAAGTGACTAAACAAATGAAATTTTCATTCACCATTGGAAAGTATGTTGATCAAATTTTGTGTGATGTGGTTTCCATAGAAGCTAGTCATATTCTTCTTGGAAGACCTTGGCAATTTGATCGGGATGTAATTTACCATGCCAAGAAGAATTATTATTGTTTTGAATATGAAGGTCGAAAATACAATCTTTGAGCTTTGAGTCCATTCCAAGTGTTTGAAGACCAATCAAAGATTGTTCAAGCTTACCAAGAATTGAGGGATCAAGAAGCAAAGGAAAAAAGTGAACAAGAGAAACAAAAGAATGTAATAGCTAGCTTAGACCGAGACATTGTTCCTAGAACTTGTAATAGCCGAGATAGTGATTAATCTAAATCTTGTTATTTTACTTCTAAGAGTGAGATTAAGAGAGCAATACTAGATAGGCAACCATTGTACTTAATGATCCGCAAGGATTTTGTACTTATTGTTAACAGTGATCACATTAATTCTTTGCCTAGTGTTGTTTTATCTCTTTTGCAGGAATATGGATATTTGTTTCCCGAAGAGTTACCAATAGGTTTACCACCTATTAGGGGTATTGAACATCAAATTGATTTCATACCAGGAGCTCAAATTCCAAATCGGCTAACTTATAGAGCTAACCCTAAGGAAACAAAAGAGATCCAACGTTAAGTGGATGAACTCCTTTAACAAAGGTATAGTTCGAGAATCTCTAAGTCCATGTTCAGTTCCTGTTATTTTAGTTTCTAAAAAGGATAAATCTTAGAGAATGTGTGTTGATTGTCGTGCCATAAACAAAATCACAATTAAGTATAGACATCCAATTCCTAGATTAGATGATATGCTTGATGAATTGTATAGTTCGTGTATTTTCACCAAGATTGATTTAAAAAGTGGCTACTATCAAATTAGAATGAAAGAAGGTGATAAATGGAAAACAGCCTTTAAAATAAAGTATGGTTTGTATGAATGGTTAGTCATGCCTTTTGGTCTAACTAATGCACCTAGTACTTTTTTTAGGCTAATGAATCATGTATTTCGATCTTTCATTGGAAAATTTGTTGTGGTTTACTTTGATGACATCCTTATTTATAGCAAATCACTTGATGAACATGTTGAACATCTTAAACTCGTGTTTGCTATTTTGCGTGAGAACAAATTGTATGCAAACTTTAAAAAGTGTTCTTTTTGCATGAAGTCCATAATCTTTTTAGGGTATGTTGTTAGTTCTCAAGGAATTTCTGTTGATGAGTCAAAAGTCAAGGCAATCATGGATTGGCCAACACCTAAGAATGCTAGTGATGTTAGGAGTTTTCATGGTTTAGCAAGTTTTTATAGAAGGTTTGTTAAAGACTTTAGTACTATAGCTGCACCTTTAAATGAATTTGTTAAAAAGAATGTCACCTTTGCATGGAAAGAAGAACATGAAAAAGCTTTTAACACATTGAAAGACAAATTGACTCATGCTCCATTACTTGCATTGTCGGATTTTCATAAAGCTTTTGAAATACACTGTGATGCCTCCGGGATTGGTATTGGTTCTGTATTAATGCAGGAATCAAGACCCGTGGCTTACTTTAGTGAAAAGCTTAATGGGGCAGCCATGAAGTATGCAACTTATGACAAGGAGTTGTATGCTTTGGTAACATCATTGCAGGTTTGGCAACATTATCTATGGCCTAAAGAATTCATTATTCATTCTGACCATAAAAGCCTTAAATTCTTGAAGACATAAGGTAAATTGAATAAGAGGCATACTAAATGGTTAGAGTTTGTTGAATCTTTTCCATATGTGATCAAATACAAATCTGGTAAAGACAATGTTGTAGCTGATGCATTATATAGGAAATACACGTTATTCACCTATTTGCATGCTAAGTTACTTGGTTTTTATTTGATTAAAGATTTGTATAAAGGTGATAATGATTTTTCCTCCACCTATGATCAAAGTTTGAAAAAGCCGAATGGAGATTATTATGTGCATGATGGATTTTTGTTTCGAAAAGATAAGTTATGCATACCATCTTGTTCCATTCGTGAGTTACATGTTAAGGAAACCCATGGGGAAGGCTTAATGGGGCACTTTGGTATTGCTAAAACACTTGTTGTTTTAAATGAACACTTTTATTGGACTAACATGGTTAGAGATGTTAAAAGTGTTTGTGATAAATGCATTGTGTGTAAACAATCAAAATCAAAAGTGATGCCTCATGGTTTGTACACACCTTTGCCTGTTCCTAGTCATCCTTGGATTGATATTTTTATGGACTTTGTACTTGGATTACCTAGGTCACGCACTGGTCATGATTGCATGTTCTAAATCTAATGATGCTACTCATATTGCTGATTTGTTCTTTAAGGAGATTATAAGATTGCATGGAATTCCACAAAGTATTGTTAGTGATAGGGATGTTAAATTCTTGTCTCACTTTTGGCGTACTCTATGGAATAAATTAGGCACTAAATTTTTGTTTTCTACTGTTGCACATCCACAAACTGATGGACAAACTGAAGTAGTTAATCGCACTTTATCTACCTTACTTTGTGCCATTATCCAAAAGAACTTAAAGAATTAGGAAAGTTGTTTACCTCATATTGAGTTTGCATATAATAGGATTTTGCATAGTTCTACTAATTCCTCACCTTTTGAAGTTGTTTATGGATTTAATCCATTAACTACACTTGATATTTTGCCTCTTCCTATTAATGAGTTTGTTAATGTCGAAGGTAAAAAGAAAGCTAATTTTGTGAAGGAGTTACATGAGAGGGTTCGAAATAATATTCAAAGGAATAATGAACAATATGCTAAACAAGTCAATAAGGGTAGGAGACAAGTGATTTTCGAACCAGGAGATTGGGTTTGAATTCACTTAAGAAAAGAGAGGTTTTTCGAAAGAAGGAAATCTAAACTTCATCCAAGAGGAGATGGTCATTTTCGAGTTTTGGAAAGGATTGGCGACAATTCTTACAAAATCAAACTTCCAAGTGAGTATGGCAATGTCTCATCTACATTTAATGTTTCTGATTTATCTTTGTATGATGTAGGTGATTCAAGGACGAATCCTTTCGAGGAGGGAGGGAATGATAGCAATCCGCCCATGTCCATAGTGCCAAGGCCGAGCTCGCATGATCCATTGGAGAATCTTGATGGACCAATGAAAAGATCAAGGAGTAAAAGGATGAAGGCAACCTTGTACAACTTATTATCAACACATTGTGATGTTCTTGGCGTTTTTCATCACATGAAGGCCGAACCATCTCAACATGAAGTTTTATTGCATGTTTCTTCAATCACAATTGATGAAGATGTTTCTAAGAGTTCTACATTGGAACTTAAGGTAATTCCACCTTGAAAAAATTCACATGGCCGAATGGAAGACCAAGAAGGCGTGAACTTGGGCTTTACTTTGTTGGATCACGCCATTGCTTAATAATTAGGGTTTATTATTATGATGGTTTTATTAAGTCCAAAAAACGAAATTGTGGACTTAATTCTTTTGAGTTTTTAATTGTTAGTTAAGCAGTTACTTGGCCTCCTATTTTTTAGGAAACTTTTGGAAAGTAAACTCCTACAATTTAGGAGCTCTTGGCATGTGGTTTTTCAATAGGTAAAAACGTTTTTGCTTGCTTGATAGTTTAGAAGTCAAGTTGTACTTGATTACCATTAGGTTTTCACGTTTTTGTAGCCTATTTAAGGTGAGTTTTTCACACGAAATAAGATAGAGAATTTTGTGAATTTTAGCTTTGCTAATTTTGATTAACACTTTGTGTTGTCAAAACCTTGAAGTTCATTGTTGTTCTTCATTGTAATCCGCAAGCCTTTAGCTAAAACCTTTAGGTGAGCTTACAAGTTCTTGATTTTAAGAACAAGCCAAATCAATTTTGTTTAACTCATGATTTACATGGGTTGAGCCAAATTCTTTGTCAAAAGCGTGGGGGTTTGATTAACTTCAATTCCAATCTTCACGTTCCCTTTGAAGTTCTTTCTGCTAGAATTCTATTTTGTGTTGTTTGTGTTGACGAATTTGTGCAGCAACAATCCAAAGATTGTGTTTTTCCATGAAGGCCCACGATTACCGTAGTTTAGATCATTTGGCCAGATGTTATGCACGCCTCATAATTCAATCTTTTTGACTGTGTCCATTCAATGATTCCTGTGTTATGGTTTTTTGGACTGAGTGCTCTGGGGAATTCTGAAAGGATGAGTCTGAGTATGTGAGTAAGCTAATATGTGCTGTGAACTGTATTGAGTTATTTTGGTTTTCTGGAGTTCCTTTACTGATGCAGCTGTGACTAGGCTGGGTCTGGCCTCATGCACAATTCGTGAGGGTTCTGAGTTATCGATTGTTAGAGGTTCTCTCATGGCTTGAAGAACTTTGCTAGCTATGTTGTCTGGGAAGGAGGGTGTTTCGTAGGGGATATGCTGGCTAACTTGGGGTTATTCTCTCTGCCGGTTTTGTGTGCATGCTATTTTCTGAGTATAAAGGAAATGTTGTCCACTTCCGGAGATCCTATGCTGTGAACTTACTGTTTGAGTGAGGCCTGGCTGTAATCTTTGGTATCTGGGTCTGGGGAATTACTGATATGTTAGGAGTTTTTTGGCCATGCTAATTCGCTTCAGGGCTGCCCTTTGGGATACCTTTTGGGGTATGGAATGGCCTTGCTGCTGGGTATGCGTTCATGATGGTGCTGCTGATCTGATGCAGTTTGGGCACATTTCTTGTAATTTTTTTGGGCTTCTCCATTTCGTATATGGGTAGTGATGCATTCTTCAATGGCAAGTATATATTTTGAACCCCCAACTTCTTGTCACTAAAGGGACCAGAAATTGGGGTTTGGAGTGGTGCGACCAACATGACTGCTCTCTAACTGCTTGGTGATGGTTATCAAGGCCAAGTCGGCTGGAGTAATTGGCTGTTTTGCTAGAGAATCCTAAGCTTGGTCTAGCATTGTGACTGCCTAGACGAAAGTCGCTGTTGGAGTATTCTCTTGCGGCTGTGGACATATTGGGCTTCATCATGTTACGGATATTGGACATATTGGGATGAATTGGGCATTTAGGTCATGGTCTAACTAATTGTACCTTTGGACAGATTTAGTGAAGTCTGCTTAGCCCACACTTTCAGGCTATCTAAAGCCGTTGAAATTTATCTAGATTCTAGAGTCTTTAGAATTTGATTTGCCTATCGGGCTTTCAAATTGTTTGGACTCTTAAGTCTACACACATAATCCTATTTTGTCATTGTGGAACTCAACTGTAAAGGAGTAGTACTCCTCGTTTAGGTTTTCTTTTGTATTGAGGCTGCGGGAATATCCAGCATCGTATATTTTGATTATAGTATAATAAATTAGTTTAAAAAAAACAATCCAAAGATTGTGGTGAATTGTTAGATCCAGGAGTTCAAACCTCGGTCATTCATATCAAAGAGCCACATGGAGAAATGACTGAGGTGCAAGAACAACAAGGCATAGAGGCAGTAACAGAAGACATAGCTCCATAGCACTCTACATGAGGGGGGTCGTTTTCAGTTCCTTTTATTCAAAGTGCTTGAGGACAAGCACCCCAATAAGTGTAGGGGGCATGCCAGCCTTTTGTTTTGATTTTTTTTTATTTTTTGCTGCTTATTATGATGGTGTGCTGCTAATTTTGGTGGTGACAGTGAATTTGGTTGTGTTTAGTTGTGCTAAGAAGAGTAGATGTGCTACTGAGTGTTGAGATGAAGCTATGACAATTTCTGTTTTTGTTGATAAAATGTGGTGATTGTTATGGATTAGAATTGGTATTGTGGATTTATTATGAAAACAGTGCTTGTTAGTTCTTTTATATTGGTAGATTTTGTGCAGCAACAATCCAAAGATTATGGTGAATTGTTTGATCCAGGATTTCAAGCCTCGGTCATTCATATCAAAGAGCCATATGGAGAAATGAATGAGGTGCAAGAACAACAAGGCATAGAGGCAGTAACAGAAAACATAGCTTCATAGCACTCTACATGAGAGGGGTCGTTTTCAGTTCCTTTTATTCAAAGTGCTTGAGGACAAGCACCCCAATAAGTGTAGGGGGCATGCCAGCCTTTTGTTTTGATTTTTTTTGATTTCTTGCTGCTTATTGTGATGGTGTGGTGCTAATTTTGGTGGTGACAGTGAATCTGGTTGTGTTTAGTTGTGCTGAGAAGAGTAGATGTGCTACTGTGTGTTGAGATGAAGCTATGACAATTTTTGTTTTTGTTGATAAAATGTGGTGATTGTTATGGATTAGAATTGGTATTGTGGATTTATTATGAAGACAGTGCTTGTTAGTTCTTTTATATTGGTAGATTTTCATTAGTATTAGTAGGTAGTAGTTGTGTTAGGTTAGATATGTATATTGGATGCCAACCCATCTTGTGTTAATTTGATGTTTTGTTGGTATCAATGTTAATACAAGTTGTTATGTTGGTGTGTTCAATCTATATGATGGAAATGTTTATTGATGAGATGATAAGTGGGTAGTGAATGGAAATGTGAGGTTGCACACTTTTGTTCTAAAAGGCATGATATGAGAGAGAATGAAACTATGAAAAAGAACAAGTTGGGGAGTGAGTAATTTTCAAAACCCTAATAAAGCTCACCATTAGCTAAATGCCTTTGAGAAATGTGGTCTGAACATATGTGTATTGAAGAAATGATGTGAACTATAGCTCATTTATGTGCTTAATGGTGCTCAAAAGAATATAAACTTCCAATCCAAGATTGAGAATGCCTTCCAAACTTGAAAGCATGTTTGAACTAATAAGGAACTCGTATGATCGAAAGTAAGGTTTAAAAAGCCATAAGACTCGTGGCATGGTGTTATATTGTTTAATGTTTTACTCATCCTATATGAGATTGCCTATTGAATGGAATCACATTTGCTCATGGAAATCATATGATTGGGTAGAAGCAAAAGGATGTCAAAAACTCGAGGCACATTTATTTTCTTGTTTGTGTAAGGAATAAGGTTCATTAATCTTCGAAAATGCATGAGTGTAAATATACTATGTGACTTGTGAGACATTTGTTAAAGGAAGATGCTAGTTTTAGAAGATAAAGTGATGCTTACTCCTCTCTTGCTTGATTATTAGTGAAAGTTTTGAATATATGGTATCCATGAACACACACTTGCACAAAAAGGGTGTAACCATGCAACTATTGGCAACAATGCACTCTCATCATGCTAATCTTGATCTTGAGATTGACACTATAACCACTAACATATTTTCAAATGAATGTTTGAAATTTGAGATTAGTATGGAAACATGGTCATGCATTGAAGGATGAACTCCTATTTTGTGCTCATCTCAACTTCTGTTGGATTTAGTTCTTGTGTTATTACTTGAGGACAAGTAATGTCCTAAGTGTGAGGGGTTTGAAAATTGGTAAATTACAAACTTATTGGCCTTATTTTATCATGAATTTTCTTAATTTCTAAAGTAATTAGTGTTTTTTACATTCATTTATGTGTTGTTTTAGGTGGAAGGACACAATAAGAGCCAAGAGAAGAAAAATGAGCAAAAAACCTTAAAAATGGACGAAAAGGAAAACATATGAGCAGATGGTGCAATCCAAGAGAAACTGCGCCATGGAAAATCAGGGGACTGAAGTGCGGCATAGCCTCAAGCATGTCACGCCAATCAGAGCTATGAAAGCGCAAGGCAGTTCTTACGTAGCGCAACACCGGCCACGTCGTTAGAAGCAAGGGTCAATATATTATAGCGCAGCTACACTTAACCCACGACAGCAAGATACGAGCAAAGAATAAACACTTAGATACTTGAGGCAAGAAGGAGAAATGCTGACGTGATCGAGGCTAGATCACGCAATGAGGAGATAATGCCTAGGAGGATTCGGAAGTGACTCGCGTAGCTTGAGCCATCCTATACAAGATTTTTGTAGCAGGAGCTATGTGAAGCATAAGGCACGGCACAACCTACCACCAGCTATGCGAGCAGGAATCAGAGCAAAAAGGTGAAAGAAAACCTTGTGCAGCTAAGGCTAGCCCATATGAAGTCACAAATTCAGTCAAGCAGAGGCGTGCATGACTTCAGCTAGCCTACGCATTGTTCTACCAAGTGAAATAGCTACAACGTGTCTAGAGACAGCTTACGCGAAACTCCAGAATTGCAGATAAGAAGAGTCGCGTGACTTGCAAGCTATGCTCTGTAAACCGCAGTAAGAATTGCATAGAACAACCTGAGCTATCCTAAGCGAGCTGACACAGCATTGTACTTTGTGTACTTTTTGCAGCTTTGCACATTTGTGGTCCTTCTTCCACTTACCCTTTGGAATCCAACATATATTCTTAAGTTTGTTAGGGGTCATTTATGAATTGTAGAACTTAAAGATAGGTAGAAAAAGACACAAAACTTTGAGAGAGAACTTTTTCTTCTCCAAGCAAGAGCTAAACTAGAGCTCCAAGGTTGAGAGCAACTTTTGATACAAAAGATGGGATTTTCGAACTAAATTTGAAAAGAGCTTTCATCTCTTTTTAAGTGTGACATCCTTCTTGTTTATTATGGCTTTTATATCAATTTCCTATATGCTTATCTTGCTTGAAGCTACCATGAGTGGCTAAACCTTGATGGGTTGCCATGGGGTTGTCTAGTGGTTTTAGTAAAGCTTAATATAATGATGAATCTTGCCTTCGGTATGTTAAAGAAAGACCTTGCATGCTTAATTCTAATGGGCTCACATAGTAATGGACATTTGTAGATTATGAGATGCCATGGATGAACTCATTGGTCTAATGAGGAAATCTAACCATTAGTATGACAAGGGGTTGCTTAGGATCCACCATCCCAACTAGTATAATTGAAGAACTAGAATTGTCTTTACATGACTTCCTTGTAATGTCATGGGGCAGGGCTCTAGGTACTGGATGATGAAGCAATCAAAAAGAAACCTTGGTTTGGTGTCTTAATAAGGTTATAGGCTCATTTTCTAAGCTTAAAGCACACCAACGGAAGGTGGAATTCCTATTCAATTGGTAATGAATTGATTTGAGATGGGGGATTGTTCTTAGAAATCTATTTACTCTTACATCATGCACATTGCGGGGATTGTAATCGGTCTTAGTAACCCATAACCTCTAATGAAAAACATCTAGAACTTTGCACCAAAGGCAAGTAAGTAGTCTAAATATCAGTTTGAAGCCCATATATGACCCCATGGCATCTCTATGTTTCTCTAAGTGTACTTGATTTGAACTCTGTCTTGCCAATCTTCTTGTTTAGTTTCCAACCAAATTACATTGATTGAATTCTTGTTACTCTTTCCAAATCTACTTACTTGCAATTTTCCAACCAAAGAATCCCTGTATGTGGGAATGATTCTAATACTAGAGTGATAGTTTGTGAATTATCATCTAGATTACTTGAGGTTTAACTTGTTGATTTGATCACTCACCTCTTGGAGGCATAGATTTGTTGAATACATTACAGTGATTGAGAATTCTGCGAACATATTTTGCTATGTTAACACTTCTTGGAGTCTTGAACCTCCATGGGATCAACTTAAGACTTGTTTACCACCCTATCCAAGGTCTTAATACATAGGATTGATCATCAATAATTGGAATTAACGCATTGAACATCTTGTGAAACATGTAGCCAGCTTCTTTGTGATGTAAGACACTTTTTGGCCTAAATCGCATATTTTTTAATCTTTCTCATTCTTTTCCTCTTATTTTGGCCTCCATGCTCAATATCCTATAATAGACACTAAAAATACATTAAATAACACAAAAGACAGTGCAAAGTATAAGTGAAATAGCATTTATAAAGTGAACATATTTTGCCTTATCAAACATGCACCCCATCTTCTTCAATCCCCAACAATAAACAAGTGAAGTGAGTATAAGCAATTTAACCGAGAGATGAGTCCTTACGAGAATATTAGTATGGGACGTTCAAGCCTTTGACATGAGAGTTTCCTTTCTATGGTTTGTTTACAAACAAGAGGCAATTCATTAAGATCTAATAGATTACATAGACCCACTACATTATTAACATAAATAAGTCAAGAGGTAGTCAATTACAAAGACCTACTACTACTCTTAACATTAACAATTCACCAGTTGAGAACTAGGATTCTACCCACTACATTTCTTTTGGTGAGGGGCATATGATGTTTTAAAAACTAGCCAATTCTAAAGTACACCACTCTTGATTTGCCTATGGACTTAGAGGTTAAATCCCATAACCTTACAAAGAGGCCATGCGTCCTAAACCTTTTGCAACTCCAACAATAAATGAAACCGATACCCTATCAAAGAGACTACTATGATTTCACAAGTGCTCCCTTCAAGTATTTCAAGGTTTGTTACTCTAGAGTTCAACAACCTAACAAGTCCCCCTTTTTGGTGAGAGGTAGAATTCACTAAGGTATTCTCAATCCTTTACATACTATAGGGTAGATTCATTCATTAGACTAATGAAATCATCCTTGGTTACACCTAGTATACAAAAATGCATTACTCATGCAAAACTATTGGAAACAAGCATGGAAAGTCATTATTCAATCCACCCATAGAAAGTACTAGCTCATGTCATCATGCTTTAATAAACCCACAACCAACCCCCAAAAGAACCAATCAAGAAACTAGCCACTCATGGCTGAAAAGTGCACAAAAAGCATGTTTAAGTTCAATGGTAAAGCCATACAAATAAGAGAGAGAACCTCCCCTTTGTATAATCAAAGTAAATATGACTTATTCTCTTGAGTTCTGCATAAAATGTCCAAGATTTAGCCCAAAAATGGTAATTTTTAGCCTTGGAGTTCACTTCTAATCTTGCTTCTTGATGGAGAATAAAAGTGGAAGAAAGTATAATATTTCGTCAAATTTCTATTCTTGATTCACAAAAAGTCCCCTAATTCCCATTTTTGGGTGATATTTATACTACTACTTCTAAGAATACTAAAAACTACTTCTAGGAAGTTAAGAATACAAGTTAAACCCCAAAAAGTAGGTAGAAAAGGGCCACAAGTGTAAAAAGTACGCAAAAAGTACAAAAAGTACAACGTTGAGTCATCTAGCGTAGGTTGCCTCAAGTTGTGCTATAGATTGCACAACGTAGCTTGTAGTAGGTTGTGCTACCTTCTCTTCAACAAATCTAGAGCCTGGCGTAGGGTAGCACAAGCTGTGCTATGACTTTCTTGGCTAACAGATCCATGGCGCGACCTGAAGCATGCTATGTTGGCGTGGGTTGTCGCATGTTGCGCTGAATCCTTGTTTATCTCTACTTGCATCTAGATGCCTTTTTTTACTATGCACTTGCTGGCGTGGGGTGAGCGTGGGATGCGCTATGGTAACTTCGAGCACCCAATGAAGGTGCTTGTTACTTACACTGATGCTCTCTTGTTTGCCTTAGCTTTTCACCAACACACTTGCATTGTCATGCCCAGTGTCTTTATGCACCTTGGCGTAGGTTGATCCTTAATGTGCTATATAGTCTAGCACATTTTGTTCACAACGTAACTTGTGTAAAGTTACGCTGGCCCTTCATCCATCAATTTCTATCATCTATGCACATAACTCTTCTTCAGCCGTTGTTAGCGTGACCTTCCTTAGGTTGCTCTATGCTTTTGACTTCACATCAGACTTAAGCTACGTTGTGACTGATTTCCTCATGGTGCAGCTTATCATTGGTTACCCCAACTGCCCATTTTTACTTCTTTTTGCTTCTTTTTGGAGCTCTTTTATCAATTTCCTTCCTTTATAGTCTCATTTTGTCCTTCCACCTAAAAGAACACATAAACTAAGATAAACAACAAAAATTACTTGACAACATAGGCAAATTCATTATGAAATAAAGCAAAAAGTTGGTGACTTACCAACTTTACACACACTTCACTCTAGGATTTCATTAGTTTAAGGCATTCTTAGTATATCTCTGTCGTGGCATGAACTTATGAAATAAAGCAAATAAGTTGGTGATTTACCAACTTATCACACACTTTGCACACACTTCACTCTAGGTTTGCATTAGTTTAAAACACAAACACACACACATCACATAATAGTCACACACACTTGAACATTTTTCATGTAGTTTAGGGTTTTGCATACTGAATGCCACAATACAAATACACATCATTTTAGAATTTTTACATTCTGTTTTGTATAGCTGTACCTCTAGGTACTAAGAATCTCTCTAAGGAATCTATTTCAAGCTTTAATCCTCCACACCTTTAGAGAACCTTTAGAACCAACCGTTAGGATATAGAACCAAACTCTACGTTAGAATTAAAAAATATTAGAACTCCCTAGGCCATTATTTCCATGGCAATCATGCCACGACAACAATATGATAAATGCATTATATGAAAAATATTCTTTTAATTTTCAACAACAAGTTCCTACTAGTAGTACCATTAACACTAACACTAGTCACAATAGTTTTTCAACTTCAAATATTGGATCTTCATCTTCCTTTATCCTTCCTGGTTTAGAAATGTTTCAATCATTAAAAAAACACAAGGGTACTACTAGTTCGGAACTTGAGGAATATTTAACCACTTCTTTTATTTAGTGATAACAAGTTTAAATGTGATAGTATTGAGAACTTCAAAATATTGGAATGGTGGAAGAAGAAGACAACGATGTGCCCTGTCATCGCTTCGATAGCCAAAGCAATTTTGGCGGCCCCGACATCAACTGTTGCCGTGGAACAAGATTTTAGTCAAGGTGGCATCATTTTGGATGAGACCCGATCGCGTCTGAGCCCCATGTCCTTGGAGATTCAAGATTTAGTAGATGATTGGACTGAAGCCACTTATAGAGAACAAGAACAAGATATAGAAGAAGATTTTGATTTAGATTTAGATTCCACCACCGATGGTAGCTCTACTTGTACAACTAATTCACCTATCACCGATGTCGATAGAGCTAATAATGACGACGATGACTGCTATTAGTTTATTAAAATGAAGAAAAATTTCACATTGTACATTTTTAGATTATTGAAAATTTGAAATAATTTATTATGTTTTTCAAATATTATAATTTCCATATCTATATATTCGTTTATATAAATTAATGTCATAGTTTTATTTATATACACTATAGTTGTATTACTGTATATCATAATATATTTTGCAATTGTATTATTATACTATTCAAATTTAAAGTTTAAACCATCAATTATGAATAAAATTTAGTAGTTTCTTCATTTATTAATTTCTAACTTATAAATTTATGATTTAAAATCTTAACTTGTAAATTTTTCTATCCAATAAATAAAATTTAGTAGTTTCTTCATTTATTAAATTCTAACTTGTAAATTTATAATTTAAAAATCTTAACTTGTAAATTTGTCTATCCAATGAATAAAATTTAGTAGTTTCTTCATTTATTAATTTCTAACTTGTAAATTTATGATTTAAAAATCTTAACTTGTAAATTTTTCTATCCAATGAATAAAATTTAGTAGTTTCTTCATTTATTAATTTCTAACTTGTAAATTTATGATTTAAATTTCTTAACTTGTAAATTTTTTTAAAATTCTTAATTTGTAAATTTTTCTATCCCAATGAATAAAATTTAGTAGTTTCTTTATTCTAACTTGTAAAATTTAGTATTTCTAAGTTGTAACTACTAAAACCTAAGTACCTAAAATTTAGTATTTCAAAATCAAATTTGGAGGTTGAAATTGAAATTAAATCGAATTCGAATTCGAAACGGAAATAAAATTGTAACCGAAATCGAGATAAAACTGTAACCGTAACCAGAACCGTGACGAAATTGGAACCGGAACTGAGACAGAATCGAAATCGAAACCGGAACTGGAATCGTGGCCATGCTTACATTCAAACTAGTAATTCATGAAGCATGAAATAAAGTCAGTTTTCGCTTGTTGTCTATTCTCCCCCCAATCAAGTAGGGACCCAATTCAAGTTTATTACAGTATTTCTAGTGAAAGAGATCAAAATCAACACATATCAATGGCCTAAAAAGAGATAGTATACAACCTATCATTATATATTTATATTAGCAAGTATATATGCATCCAAACTAATGTAATTTAGCATAATATCTATCATATATTTCACATAAGTTCAAACCCATGATATAGATTCATTTAACCTTCAAGAATTTATGACATCCATAACTGTCACCCAAAGATACCATAAATTCAGCCCCGTCAATTCCTTTGAGTTTCATTCTTGCGGCAAAAAAACACAAAGAACATATATAGATTGCATAATCAATTCCATATAAGAGTAAAAGAAACAACCCTTTTGAAGATTCAAAGTAGAAGATTGATCATTTTGTTTCAAGTGTTCTCGGCCCCAGAATAGCTAGAGTATGGAATCCAGCTACTAAAAAATGTAGAAAACTTTACCGTGTCTCCTGTTGTTGTTATACTTCCTTTTTTTTTCTTTTTTAATCCCC
The DNA here is from genome assembly GCA_016586305.1 of Ophiorrhiza pumila. Classification (NCBI taxonomy): domain Eukaryota; kingdom Viridiplantae; phylum Streptophyta; class Magnoliopsida; order Gentianales; family Rubiaceae; genus Ophiorrhiza; species Ophiorrhiza pumila. The sequence continues at coordinate 21,269,066 of BLIW01000011.1, forward strand.
AAAAATATTGTTTCTTTCTAATTTTGGGGTTATTACATCCTTCCAAATCATAAAACTAACTAACCAGATGTTCATATTATAATTTGAACCCCAAAAAGTAAGTGAAAATGACCAAACTTGGGGAAAAAAGAAAGTACAAAAAGTACGGTTACTTAGATCATCGGGGATGACTGAAGAGATAGTCACGCTTTACATACATATTCATGGTGTAGTCATGTTCAGAATCACGTTGTACATAAGTGTTCATGGCATAGTCACGCTCGTATTCACGTTGTGGATGTCCTCAGCGCTCTGCAGGCTTCTTGATCATGGCGTGGTCATGTCATGCAGTCACACTACCCGAGTTTCGCACTTCATTCCATGGCGTAGCTGGCAATCAAGTCACATTAGTTGTAATACCCATAAATTTTAGTAAAATTAAAATATTTATGTATTATTTTTATGTAAAAATTTTTTTAATAGGTTATGCTTATAGTGATAATGATACGTGAGAAATTAAATAGTTTTAAGTTTCTTAGAGAATTATTTAAAAGAAATAGAATAAGATACAAATTTGTTGGAATTTAATTTACTACCTACAAAAAAGGAAATAAAATATTTTACGTACAAGGAAAGGAACAGAATACTTTATGTAAACGGAATTTAATACATGTCAACCCTAAAAAGGTAAGGCTAAAAATTAGGAATAGAAGACTTCACGTACAAGAAACAACAATACGTGTAAACCCTAATTAATACCTATAAATAGGACCCCAAGACATTAAAATTCGGCACAAAAAGAAACAAAAGGCAAAGATACAAGACGGCCACAGAAGTTTTAAAGGGAGCATGATTGAAGAATTTATAGGAACACGTAATTAAGGTAAGTAAATTCTAGATCCCTTCAAAAACTATAAATATTCAATCTTTTTCAAATAATTTGATATGTATTATAATTTATATTTGCAAATAATTTAAATACATATTACGATTTTGGTTTGCACGCAACATTGAAGTGAACTTTGATTTATGTATACAAGATTACAAGATCAGATTTATTACTATGATTTATGCATATAAAGATGGTAAAAATGTATTACGATTTATATATTCATCATCATGATAATTTCATTTTTCAAAAAACTTTAATATTTAATTAGATTGCGTATAAAAAAGATTGTTAAAATTAATGAAGATGATCTTATTTCTTTCACTTTGATTCACATGTTAGGCATATTTTTTTATTAAAAAGAAAAAGCGAAGCACTTGAATGGATGAGCTCTGAACTCTATATATGCATGAATTTTTTTCATGCACTTTGAATCCTATGATTTCGAGTAATTATTACATGTAACATGGTTTAAATGATTTCTGTAAATGCATGCCAATTAGTAAGTAACTTAGGTTTGCACGACTTTATATGCATGAAAAATTTATGAGATCCACTTCATTATTTTTAAAACTAAAGCTTGAACTAAATATGAAAAATATAAATATTTTGGTACTATCTCGTTTTTAGAATTAGTATGTTTATGTGATGAAATTTAATGAATGATTCAATGGATTACATGTCTTAACGGTAGGAACACGTGTTCCGAACATGTATATCATGGCATAATTAATCCTCCACCTAAGGGGGATTTAATTACGTAATGAAGATCCTTGAATCAAGTGGATCTATGTATGTCATGAATGTGGCCTAAGGGCCTAATGGCCGATCTAGTGGAAATACAGCTAGGCTAAATACTCAGTAAGCCGTGAATGCATGTATGTCATGGAAATACATTCATTAAGATATATCACGTGAACATGTTTTTAGTTTTTTTTATATATAAAAGTATAAACCATATGAAAGTATAAGTGAATAATAAGTTAAGATTGTTGTGTAAGTCGATTATTGAAGTTAAGGTATTTGTTTGTTTGATTAAATGTTTATTTTGAAAAAGTATTATTTTGTGAAGTATGACTAATTTAAACGATCTAAGGTTTACTTGCTGGGCAATTCACTCATTCTTATATATATATATACATATAATATTTTACAGATGAAACTGATGGAGTAGATAAGGATGAGACCGGGGTTTAGGAATGGTAAAGGATGAATAGATCAAGTGTCTAGTATAGGAACTTTTGAATAAAGTTATGGGTTTTAAACCCATGACTATGTTTTGAATAATTACGAGGGATATTTATTAATTATTATTTTGTAATGATGATTAATAAAGTATTAGTTTCATATTATGGAGAAATGACAGTAAGAGGTGCCTTGTGATTTTAAGATTATGGAAACTAAATCTTGAGGTTACGACGTGTTTGATCCTTGAAAATTGGGGCGTTATATTAGTTTTGTATAGGTTCCCTTTTTCTCCAATCCAAAGAATCTTCAAGTGCTGGAGCCCTCCATGGCATGGTCATAGGTAGGGCTGATATCGAGTCGAGCCTAGAACTTGAGCTCGAGTAAAATATTTCGAGCTCGAGCTCGAGTTTGATTTCAGTTTTTTTATCACTTTTTAGTTTTTTTTCTTTTTGCACAAATAAGATTATTCAATCACGACACGATAACTTATCAAATATTTTGATAATATTTAACATAATCTATTAGTTATATTCAAATGTAAATAAAATAAATTACAACATACATTGTTCAAAGAAACAACACCAACTAAATAATTCAAAAAATAACATACATTATAAATTCTCACAAAAAAATAACTGTTTTACAAATGTATAATTTTTTAACATAAATTTCCACTCAAATAAATACATCAATTCAAACGCCTATAAAAGATTAGCTTATTATAACAATTCAAACACACGTATATTGTGATTTGTGTCTTAATAAATATATATAAAAATATAATTATTTCTAGTATTTAGTATATAAGTACAATATATATTATATAATTAATATTTTAATCAAGCTTTTAACGAGCTTTAATCGAGCTATAAACGAGTTTTTTAATGAGCTGTTCATGAACATAAACGAGCTTTCACCAATGTGTTCATTTATTGATCGAGCCTAAAATTTTGTTCGTGTTTGTTTTTTTTTTTTTTTTTGGAAAACTACTTTATTATATGATAAATAAAATTTACGAGGCCGGATATACCCGACACCCCAATACAAAAGAAAGCGATAAACGAGGAGTACTACTCCTTTACAATCCATAGGCCAAAAAAAAACCAACTAGGAGTATATGTGGAGATTAAGAGTCCAAACGATTTGAAAGCCCGAAAGACACATCAAAACCTAAAGACTCTTGAATCTTGATAAATAACAAAAGGCTTCAAAAGTCCTAAGGCTATGGGCTAAGCGGGTTTCAGCCCAAACCTGTTCAATTATAACTAGTGAAGAACATGGACTAGCAGCCCAATTCAGCCCGAAAATGTCCCATCACCCATATGATGAAGCCCAAAGCAACTTGGTTTCTTTCAGGTCCATAGCTAGGTCCAGTCCGTATTGGATTCTTGCAGATTCACAGGCGGGAGAGGATTACTCCCACAGCACATTTCCTTCATGTTTGCAAACATATGATTTCTCCAACAGAGGCAGCTTACTCCAGAAAAAAACCCCAGGTCAATATGTACAAAAGCCCCCAGTTCTGCCTTTAAGAAGCTTCGAATTCTTAGCAAACAACAAACAAATCCCACAGAATCCCAAAACAAAATGCTTGGCCTTGAGAACCAAAGCAAAGCAGCTAAAGAAATTTCAAATTAACACCATAATATAGTTACAGTAAAGGCAGATAGCACCACTTCAGATCCCCCCAGTTCTGCTCCCTTTAGTTCACAAGCATGGAGCCTCTAAATTGAAAAAATAGGTGTGCACCAAGTGCGGTACCATCAGCAGCATAAAGGTTCAAAACAAGCTGCCCCTCACTCAAACCTCAAGAGAAGCACAAGGGTAGATGAAGAAATCCTTTATGACAACAGTCAACCAACAAAATTTTGGCAGTATAATCTCAGTATGTGCCCTCCATTCACCATACAGCAATACACAAAAGAAAACGAGCCAAAAACAGCATTTCATTTCCCCAATTGGGCATCATCTATATCGCACTAATGCAGTTCAGCATTTATACGAATGGTCAAATCCGTAGGGTGATAAACAGTGGCTAACAAATCAACATTTCCATTTCCATGCAAATATGCCTCATCACATTAGGATCCTATGGTCACAAAATCAGGCACAGCAGCACAACAGAAATAGAAGCAGCTTCATATTTGCAGACATATATGATCCAAACTCAAAACAGCATTTAGCCACACTACATTAGTACATCTATGCTCAGATATCTCAACATGATAAAATCCCAAAAACTGTATTCCTTGAGATTCAGCAAACCAATATGACTATCCTAGGGCAAGACATTCAAGATAAAGCATGTAGTCCACAGTAAAAATCCCAAAAACTTTAAATAATTGACAGGGCCAAGCTGATATAAGAATCAGTAATCAGGGGCCTACCAGTAGGTTAAATGCAGTAATCTCACCTTAGGTTCGACCTTTTCCCTTCTGAGTAGCATATGAAGGGATTGCGGTCCCTTAGTTTTCTTCCCGAATAGGTACTTGCTTTAGGACTCAGTAGAGCCTCGATATTCCTTGACTGTTTGGGCGGCTTAGATCTTCTGTCCATCTTATTAAGGAATTCGTCTAGTTTATCTTGAGGCTCCTCCTCGAAACTAGTCTCCGTCCAGCAGTCCTCTCTATCATCGTCCACTTCAGTATCAAAATTTAAAGCTTTGAGAAGGGCCAAGCCCGACGCGGAGGTTACATTCTGAATGCTCGAAAATTTTCCTTCATCCCAAACCAAAGTTTTCATGGCTTGTAGGATTGCCATATCCGAATTGTAGCTGTCCTTATGCGAGCCTGAAGATTCCCCTTCTTCCCAGTGGCTTGGCTCATTAGTAGCCTCCTTATCAAGGGAGCTGTTAACCTCCAAATCAGGGGTGTTGATGTCTTCACGAGGGTATTCAATTGCTAGAGGCTTTGCTTCTAACACATAATCCTCAATATGGAGATCAAGACCCTCGGATTCCTTTCCTTTGCCATTAATGAGTTCCAAAAACTGTCCCAGATTGGCCAAAAACTGGTCAAGGTCCTTTCCTTCATTATTCAAAATTGGTCTTGCCATTGGTTCCACAGCTTGGACCGAACCATCTACCTCTGCTGAACTGACGACCCTTCCTGCAGTCTTTGGAGAGACCTCACTTTGGGTCTCAGTTCCTACACCAGAACCTGCACCATCACACGGCTTAACTGATTGAGTTTCATTGTATTTCTTCCCTAATGGCACTGATTTGGGCTGAGCCTTGTTGTTCCCAAGGTTACCAATAACCTGGGATTTGCCTTTGTCAACCAGCTGTTTCTTCGGAACCCACACTTGGCTAGGGTCGCGTCTGAGATTAGTCTGTGACCGCTTGCATTTAGAAGGTGAATGTCCCACCTTTGAGCAGGCCACACAATATTCAAGTAGATCTTCATACAGGATCTGTTGCCAGTTGCCTTTCGCCCCAGTTTCAATCCATACGTGGTGAGGTAACGGCTTAAGAACATCCACTTCGATAAATATCCTTGCCTCGCTGGGACGCAACACTTTCTCCATTGCAGCCGTTGCCAGGTCGAGCTTGAGGGGATTTTCTACTGCGGGGCCAAGAGTGAACAATGTCTCTTTGTCGCAAAGGTGGACCGAAAGTAGGGGAAAGCGAATCCAAACAGGAACAACGGATGGTTCTTTTCCTGGGCAGAAATCAGTTGACCACCGGAAGATTTTAGCTTGAAAGTGACCAAAATTCCATACTTTTTTCGTCCACATCCTGTGAAAGTCTGATTCAGATTGGAATTGAAGGATAATATGTCTATGATCAATCAGACCAGTGTAACACTCTCCTGAGAAACCGGATTGGATGATTTCTTTTCTGATTGACTCCATTGTCGGCCTACCCCTAGGAAACATCCCGATGAGGGCAAACCTAAACCTTTGAGCCAAACGCTTCTCTTCTTTTTCTGAGATGATAAAGGCTGGTTCCCCTTCATAGGTTGATAATTTTTTAGTCGGGGATGTGGGGAAAGATACATCTACATTCTTGGACCAGGAGGCAGAGACGGCTTCCCGGTAAGACTTAGTGGGTGGGTGTTGTTTAGGATCACCAGCTGCCATCGCTGGCTGAGGCCTTTCTACAGTCAGTTGGGCTGCATCTACTTCTGGCTCAGTGACAGCTACTGCAGAAATAGGGGCCGATGCCGTAGAGTTCTAGATGAGGGAAGTTGCTTCCTGTGGCATCGTTGGAGGTTGTAGACATCTTGAAGCTTGGGGAGGCGGGCCTAACATTGTCAGCTTCTTAGCTGCGCCTGGAGGATGACGTAGGGCGGAGAGAGCAGAGGCCTTGCTCCTGAGTGTGAAAGCTAGAAGGGGTGGGAAAGAACTCTGTGAGAAAAGCTGAGGCGGATGAGGGGATTTCCATGGCAAGCTGGTTATTGTCGTGGGGACTACCTTATCTGCCATACTGGATCTTCGAAAAAATTCAAAAGGATAGGGTGTGTGGCTCCGGCCGTCTGAGGGGATGAAGGCTGGATTCTCTCTAACTTGATGGAAAAGGGGTTTCAGGTCCGATTGGGAATCTAGTGTTTTGTGTGAGAGCTGGTTGAAGTCGACACCGATTAGAGAAAGATAAGGTTTGGGGGCTGAAATTGTGTGTAGAATTAGGGTTTGTCTACGAGCTGTTTAGAGAGAGGCGAGAGCATCCGGTTGTTTACAACTCATTAACAAACTTTTTAATACAGATCTTCTGCTTGCTGAGCTTAAAAAACAAAAAGCTCTTCAACTAGCCTATGCATCTGCAAAAGGCGAGAGCATCCTAGTTCGTGTTTGTTTATTTATTAAATAAACGAGCTTGAGCCGAGCTTTAATCGAGCCAATCCCGAGCTTTTTCATGAACGTTCGTGTTTGTTCTCAACTTTATTCATAAGATGGAGTCATGGCGTGGAATTATACTGCCTTTTCTCATGGCGTGACCACGACATGTGGTCACACAGTGCAGATTCTGCCCCTTCATTTGGCTTGTTTGCTCAACATGACTGGTATTAAAGCTATGTCATTTTCCTTCAGAACTTTGGTTCAATATCTTCATGCCCTTCTTTGGTGTGACTGCATCCCTAGCTACGTTGTGGGTTTTTCATGTGACCTACTCTCCATGGCATGGTCATGACGAGGTCACACTGTGGCTTTTGCGATTCAGCTTTTCATTACATGACCATGGCGTGTGGTCACACTGTGATCCTTCATTTCCTCACTTCCTTGTAATTCTTGCATAGCGTGACTGGGGTTTCGGTCATGCATCACTGCGGCAGCTTTCTACTTTCATAGCAAGTTTGGCACTTCAGCTACGCCATACATCATTTTCAATCATGTGTCTTGTTGCTCAGCCATGCCAATTTGCTTATTTTTGTTCATTTTTTCTCATTTCTTGCCACTTTGTTGGCTTTTCTTTGTTTGCGCTTCTTCCAAGTTACAAATCCTAAAAATGGCACACGATTGCTTATAAACAACACAATTTATTTGAGAATTAAGCCAAATTCTTTATAAAAGAAAATAGAAAAACTAACTTATCAATCACCCCACACTTAGAATTTTCCTTGTCCTGAAGCAAAGACTACAACATAGAACAAACTCAAACCACAAGTTCTAACATGAACTAACGAAAACATAAAAAGGCACAAAAGCACTTTTACTTGAATATTTAACAATTGGATTGGTGTGTTAATCATTTATTCTTTTCACATCGTTTACAAATTTGTGTGCTTGCCTCAAAGATTTTAGGTCTTTGTGATAAATTACTCCTCATTTCATTTATCCCATGTTCACATACACTTGTGTGAGTATGTGTCATATTTTGGTTCCATACGATTAAGACCTTTACCACTATCTAAACAAGTAATAAGGAAGGAAAGATTTTAAGTTAAAAACTAACATCTTCCTATTAACCAACGATTCTTATATCCCTTAGTATCCATACACTTGTGCATTTCAATGAAGATCAATGAAGTTTATTCCCTAATGGTTATGAACACTTTCTTCTGCCTTGTGTTTTTGGCATTTTTAACCCTTATTCCATCATATGAGTTCCATATTGAAATGCGTTTATCTTTTAAAGGGGCATCTCATATAGAATGGGTAAAAATGCTAGAATGTCAAACATATGCCAAAGATTTTATGGCATCTTATCCCTATTCAATATCATATGATTTGCTTTTTTATTCAAATGTTTTTTCAAGTTTGGTAAGCACTCTCATAGCAGATTGGAAATATCTAAACTGATACGATCATACACGGATGACGAGTTTAATTTAAGGTTAGGACAATTGCTTTCGATTTCAGATTCAAACAAAACAGAAAAAATCACACAAACACGCAAAGAATATGTGTGAATTCAATAATGAAATTCGTTCCAAACTCTAAACATTGGTGATAGCAGGTGGTAAGGTGATCCTGACACGTAGTATATTGATTGGCGATCTAGCACGTAAATTCAGTAAACAAGAACAAAAAGACATAAAATATAAAAAGATATTGAACGTAAATACTTGGATATTGATTCAAACCTTTACATTATATAATAAAATCTACTTCACTCAAGTAATCTCGGCTTTAAGCAAATTAGTTTGGCTTGCTCTCAATTACGAGTGAGAATATAAACTACCTAATGTCACGCTTAGAAGTTTACTATAATTTAATATTGGTTCACAACCAATAATGTAGGTTTTCTCAAGAAAAAGCTAAAAGAAGGTTTCTTTCAAAATTCATCAAATCTGTTTATTCCATGAAGAAGGTTCCTTTAAATAGGATAAAATAATGAAAAAGCTACTTAAAATTTGTAAAAGAAACATTAACCAATATGGAAAGTAATTATTTAGAGTAACTTTCCTAAAAAGAATAAAAGCCTAAAAATTTAAGCTGAATGAAATGCCGACGCCGCGACATGGACAATCACGCATTGCGACATGGGTAGATGTCGTGATGTGGGGAGTTATGTGGAGAGCATCAGACGTCGTGACGTTGGTTCACATTGCGACATGGAGAGTCTGGATGTTGCGATGTGGAGAGTTTTGGACTTCCACAAATTTCTTCATCTCCAAACTTGATCCCACGAGTTCTAAGCCTACAATAGAGATGCAAGAAACATTCCAAAGTATTCTGATATCAACTTTGCTTGAAGACATATCCAACCTTCATCCTCATCCTCATCCTTAATGACAATGCAAAATATGTTCAACAAAAATTGCAAAGCCGTCTTCATTTCTTTGTCTGCGACCTCGTCATTGGTCTATCAAGATTAACCAACAGATATTTCATTAACTTGGAAAGATTGCTATCATTCCCTCCCTCCTCGAAAAAATTTGTCATCGAATCACCTACATCATACAAAGATAAATCAGCAACATTAAAAGATGAAGAAACATTGCCATACTTACTAAGTAATTCAATACGATAAGAAATGTAATTAATCCTTTCGAGAACTCTAAAAAGACCATCGCCACGTGGATGTAACTTTGATTTCCGCTTGGTAGGAAATGTCTGATTCCTCAAGTGAATCCAAACCCAATCCTCGGGTTTAAAGATCACACGAACACGACCCGTATTGTCCTATTTTGCATATTGCTCATTCCTTCTTTCAATTGAATTTCGAACCCTTTCACGAATATGTTTAACAAACTTAGCTATCTTTTTACCATCTAAATGAATAAACTCATTAGTAGGCAAAGGAAGAATATCAACAGGGGTCAAAGGATTAAAACCATAAACAACTTCAAATGGAGAATAATTAATCGAACTATACAAAGTACGATCATATGCAAATTCAATATGTGGCAAACAAGTTTCCCAGTTCTTAAGGTTCTTTTGAATTATAGCACACAATAAAGTAGACAAAGTGCGATTTACTATTTCAATTTGACCATCAATTTGTGGATGTGCAATAGTAGAAAACAACAATTTAGTGCATAATTTATTCCATAAAGTATGCAAAAAAATGAGACAAGAATTTAACATCCCTATTACTAACAATATTTGTGGTATGCCATGCAAACGAACAACTTCCTTAAAGAACAAATCAGCAATATGAGTTGCATCATTAGTTTTAGCACATGAAATAAAGTGAGCCATTTTGCTAAACCTATCATCAACAACAAATATGCCATCTTTACGAGTATCATACCTAGGTAATCCAATCACAAAATCCATAAAATGTCTACTCAAGGATGACCAGGAACTGGCAAAGGAGTATACAAACCGTGAGGCAATATATTTGACTTAGCTTATTTACAAATAATGCACTTTTCACAAACACTTTTAACATATTTCAACATATTTGGCCAATAAAAATGTTCATGCAATACATCATAAGTTTTAGGTATTCCAAAATGCCCCATTAACCCTCTACCATAGGTTGCTTTAACAAGTAATTCATGGATGGAACTCAGTGGAATGCACATTTGTCTCTCTTAAAAAGATAACCATCTTGCACATAATATTCAACATTCAAATTTTGCAAACATAGATCATAAACACATTGGAAATTAGCATATCTATCATAAAGCTCTTTAATCAACTCAAAATCAAGTAATTTAGCATGCATAAAGGTAAGCAAATAATATTTCCTAAACAATGCATCATCTATAATGTTGTCTTTTCCAGATTTGTACTTAATCACATACGGAAAGGATTCAATGAACTCTAACCATTTAGCATGCCTCTTATTCAACTTACCTTGAGTCTTAAAAAATTTGAGGCTTTCATGATCCGAATGAATTATAAACTCTTTCGGCCATAAGTAATGATGCCATACTTGTAAAGATCTCACTAAAGCATACAACTCCTTGTCATAAGTTGTATACTTCAAAGCTACTCCATTTAGCTTTTCACTGATGTAAGCTACGGGTTTTGATTCCTGCATTAACATAGCATCAATACCTATCCAAAAGGTATCACAGTGTATCTCAAAAACTTTATTAAAATTAGGCAATACAAGCACATGTGCATGAGTCAATTTTTCCTTAAGTGTGTTAAAAAAACTTTTCATGTGATTCTTTCCATTCAAAAGTGACATTCTTCTTAACAAGTTCATTTAAAGGTATAGCAATAGAGCTAAAGTCTTTCACAAAACACCTATAAAAACTTGCAAGTCCATGAAAACTTCTAACATCACTAGCAGACAAAGGTCTTGGCCAGTCAAGTATAGCCTTAACATTTGACTCATCAATATATATTCCTTGAGAACTAACAACATACTCTAAAAAGATAATAGATTCCACGCAAAAAGAGTACTTTTTAAGGTTTGCATACAATTTATGTTCTCTTAATACAACAAATACATTAGAAAGACGCACAACATGCTCATCAAGTGATTTGCTATAAATCAGAATATCTTCAAAGTAAATTACAACAAATTTACCAATGAAAGATCTAAACACATGATTCATCAACCTCATTAAAATACTAGATGCATTAATTAGACCAAATGGCATGACTAAGAAATCATACAATCCATACTTTGTTTTAAAGGCTGTTTTCCATTCATCTCCTTCTTTCATTCTAATTTGACAATAGCCACTTTTAAGATCTATCTTGGTGAATATTATTGAACCATAAAGTTCATCAAGCATGTCATCTAACCTAGGGATTGAATGCCTATACTTAATTGTAATCTTGTTAATGACCCTACAATCTACAAGTATTCTCCAAATTCATCTTTCTTTGGGACCAAAATAACAGGAACTGAACAAGGACTAAGGGATTCGCGAATAATACCTTTGTCGAGAAGTTCATCTACTTGCCTTTATATTTCCTTAGTTTTCTCGAGATTGGCTTTGGAATAGAAGCTTCGAGCACAAAATCAATTTGATGCTCAATGCCTCTAATGGGTGGCAATTCTTCAGGTAACTCCACGAGAAACAAGTCCTCATATTCCTTCAAAAGAGACAAAACAACACTAGGCAAACAAGAAAGGTGATCACTATCCACGATATAAATGTCATTTCAGATCATTAAGTACAATGGTTGCCTTTCAACTATTGCTATCCTAATCTTTTTCTTTGAAGTAAATACAACAAGATTTTTTTCTTTTATAAGCTAGACCTAAACTAGGTACATTATCACTTTTCTTCTCAAGCTGCTTCTTTTCCTTTGCTTTCGTTTCCCTCATCTCAGTACAAGCTTTAGCAATTGCTTGGTCTTCAGACACTTGTCATGATTTAAGAGCTACGAGATTTACATTAATTCTTTCCATTATAGTCAAAATTATAACAGTTTTTCTTTGCATGATATGTAACATTTTGATCATATTGCTAAGCTTTTCCCAACAACAAGTGAGCTGTCTCTATTGGTACCATATAAAATAAAACTTCATCTTCATATTTACCAGTAGAGAATAGAATCTTCACTTGCTTGTTAACCCTAATCTCATCGGCTTTATTTAACCATTGAAATTGATAGGGTTTTGGATGTTTAATGC